>OX371224.1:261971914-264371914 GCA_947310385.1 Nephrotoma appendiculata
AGTTTACTTATTTTAACAAACTAAGTAAACTCAAAATTATTATATTTAATTAGAATATTTTTGTGGAAAAAAGGCTGACAATTAACCGAAAATTTTTAATCACTAAATGTTCAAAAATATTTTGGCATAAATTGAATTCAAATAATTTTTTTAATTAAAGATTAGATGAAATAGGCATCAGAGGTAATTTTAATTTTACTATCACTTATATGACATTATCGTTCAGATTTAAAACCATTCTTCGGAAAAGTGTTTGATTTGAGTTTAGCCACTTTAACTTGTGAACTTAGAATATTGTTTCTTTAAATTTTTAATAAATGGAAGTCTTTACATTAATTAATCATTTTTGCTCAATCAATCTTTATTTTTATTATTTTCTAGACTGGCTGCCTTCGTTTCAAAGTTTTTTCATTTTACTTAGCTTGTTACCGGAAACTTCTTTAGGAAAACAGTCATCACAGAGCAAACGGTTAACATTTTATGAAGCGTTTCTCGGATTATAATTTTTAAACCGGTAATATATTTTAAAAATATAATTTGTAGTAAAAAAATAATTATAATATAATTTCAGCTAAATTCCACATCAGAAGAATTACAAGAAAAAACTTTTATTTCACCATACCTTATAGCGATTGGAGAAAACAGGAAATCCATTACTCAGTTTATGATTTGTATCGAACGTGAAGTAATACCGTTGCCGTCTAGTTTCGAATTAAAGATTCTATGGACACGTTATTCAAGTCGCACTATGTGTTCAATCAAAACTTTGAGAAAAGTTTAAAAACTTTTGGACATTTATTTCGAGTTATTTTTTTGAAATTGAAGAAAAACCTCTATCGACGAAAATTCGAGATGTTACAAATAAACTAAAACTCGCTTAGCTGGTAATATTTGTCAATAAAAATTAAAAATATCACATTCTTAAATTACAATAAGCTTTTCGAATAAGCGGGGTTTTCATTTTACAATTTTATATTACATATTTTATTATTTAATTTAATTAATTTTTGAACTATAGGTATTATTTACATATTATATATTTTAATTTAGTTTTCACATTCAAGAAATGTGTGTATTATTTTTATAGTTAAACTGATTATTTGTTATGGAATAATTTAAGCAAATACTACCAAGCAATAATAAATAAAATTAAAAACTCATTTTATAGAAAGTATATATTGCAACTTTGAAATATTTCGTAAAACTCATAAAACTCCAGAAATGAATTATTTTTGTTATCTATGCGGAATGCAATTTAATAATAGTAAAACTACTATAGACCATTTAATTCTCAAAGAACATATACAAGATAAGGGTACTACTAAGATAAAATGTATCGTTAACAAAGGGTGTAACGGTATTTTTGCGACATTTTCTGGATTACGAAACCATATTAAAGAAATTATTGTAAACCAATTGCAACCCCACCTTCCGATTTATTCTCTGACAATTGTGAAATTACCACGAGTAGTATTCCTATTGGTGAATCAAAAACTACACCATGTCGATCTGAAATTCCTAGAAAAAGCTATACTATCGATTTTGAAACGAAATGAAAAATGCTGTATAACACCATGAATAAATTAGGTCTCCCAGAAGATTCAATTTCAAAAATTTCATTGCCACGAAGGATTTAGTCAAAGATGTTCTTTATTTTTGTGGCATAACCGAATTAAATGATAAATGGAATAATTCTATTGGAAAAACATTTGATAGGTATTGTTCAAAATATAAGCGACGTAATACGTTCAAGCTTAATCCATTTTATATTTCACCAGTTCCACATTCTCTAGTTTCAGATGGGAAACCCGTTTTAATCAATCAACAAATTCATATAAACGCATCATTATTCCGAACACATTTTATTTTGTACCGGTTACTGCAACATTAAGTAAATTATTTTTAAATAATTATTTTAAAAGGTCTTTCGTAGATCATAATAATTTGCACATATGTGAAAAAAACATATTTAAATATCCTTGTTGTGGTTCAACATTCAATTCGATTAAATCGGAATTTAATTCTAGGTACTGGTTACAGGTACAATTATATTACGATGATTTTGAGATTGCAAAAGTGTTAGGAAGTAAAGTCATCATCCATAAAGTAGGTGCAATTTATTTTAATTACAAAATTTTCCAATAAATTTAAATCACGGTTAGACAAACATTTTCCTCGTATCTTTATTTTATGTGAATGACCTTCATGGCGATTTCACATTAAATGATATACTTCGTCCAATAGTAAATGACATCAAAATTCTTGAAGATACCGGTATCTTGGTTAAAGACTTAGGTTACTTACGAGGTACGCTTGTTTCTTTATCTCATGATAATCTTGCTGCCAATGACTTACTAGGTATGACAAAATCTTTTTCGGCGAATAATTTTTGTAGGATTTGTAACATGGACAAAACGAATACGAAAACGTCAACAACTGAAGATATATCATTGCTAAGAGATTCCTCATGTTATGATGTGTTAATAGAACAGCCTCCAGATAAGAAAATTAAGCTTTCCAATACCCAAGGGTTTTATCGCCAAACTGTTTTAAATGACCTAAAATATTTCAATACAATGAGAAATCATAGTGTTGATTTTATGCATGACGGCTTGGAAGGATTTGTTTCTCTTATACTTAAATACACATTTGAATTTTTCTAAGTGAAAAAATTTTCTGTAGTATAAACTTGATAAACCAGAGTATATCAGCATATAATTTTGGCTACATCGATAGGAAAAATAAACCTACAAACGTGAATATTGAAAAAAAAAACTTAGGACAAAATGCAATACAAATATTATGTTAGTTGGCCATTTCCCAATTATATTTGCCAACTGTTTTAAATCTGAACATGCTGAACATTGGAAAGGAATAACTACAATTTTAAAAATATTACAGATTATATTATCCTCTGAAATAAAAGAATGTGAAATATCAATTCTTGGCAATTTGATTCAGTCCCATTTAAATATTATTGTTAATGTTTTCAAGAAAGAACTGTCTCCAAAACAGCATTTTTTACTTCATTATCCGAATGTTATACGACACATGGGTCCCGTTATTCAAATGTGGACTATGCGTTATGAGTCAAAGCATAGATATTTTACACGATTGAAAATTCAAAACTACATAAACGTGTGTAAGACACTGTCAGAGAGACATCAAGAATACATGGCTAACGTTTGGATTGACAATCAATTCGAAAATAAATTTATTCTCGGAAAAAGAAAAATGATTCTAAGTCATCCCAATTCATCTCCAGTTTATAGTCTCAAATTTTTTGATCACTACTTTCATTATAGAAAGGGGTTTTTTCTAATTAAAGAAAAAGTAAGTGATCTGCTTGTTTACTTCTACAAAATTATTGATATTGTAGAAAAACAAAACGTAATTCATTTTGATGTAACTGAGTTTATTGGAATTTACGATGATTTTTATTGTGCTTTTAATATTTTTGAGAAGCAGGCCGAGCTAAAATGCATTAAATATTTAGAAATTAAACATATAAAGAGTTATGAACAATGTTATTGTAAAACTGTTAACAAAAATTACATTTTTGGCTTATAACATTGACTTGATTTAAATGTTGTCAATGTTCTGAGCAAAAATTTAATTTTGGCTTAGTATTTAGTATAATCAAATAGTATAATCAATTTAAATGTAGTTATAATCAAATAAATAAAACTTGAAGTATTTGCTTCTAAATAAACATATTTTAGTTTTTTCTTGTAAAATAAATTCAATGGCTCTGCGGTTTTCTATATTCTAGACGATCTATAAAAGCAATTATCCAGTACAATATCGTTTTTCATTTATTTATTTTTCAAATAATTTCTGATGCAAATTTTCTTTGGTTTTCAGTAAGATTGTGCTTTAAAATTTTAAGTAAGATAATCTTTAAACATTAATGTTATTTATATTAAAATCTAAAATACGCTAATATAATTTGTAATGTAAGCTTCTTTACGACTTCAAGCTAGTTAAGCGTTAAACATTAATGCTACTTATACCAAAACGATTGCTGAAGTAAATTTTCTTTCTTTTTCAATATAATTTTGCTTTAAAATTTCATGTTAGTTGTGCTTTAAAAATTATTGCAATTTATATTAAAACTATTTCTAAAGTAAGCAATATCATTTTTAAAATAACCTTTCATTAAAACTTCAAGTAATTGTAACTTTAAAAGATAATGCTTCTACCATTAAAATCATTTTTAAAGCAAGCTTTGCATTATTTTGTAATAGAAACTTGCCTAGAACCTATATGTAAAGCATTTTGCTTTACATATGCAATATTTTTTTAAGTGTGCATGCACAGACAGCATGACATTCCTCGGGAATGTCCAAGACTTACATCCCCTAAACCTTTCGTTATTATTCGACTATTGCATCGTTGGAGCCCTAGTTTTTACGCGCATTCGTGATGAAGAATTCTTGGGAGGAGTAGTCTAGTACCATCATTGTGGGCGGGACAGCTTGAGATACCTTCGTGACCTAATAAACTTTGGTAGTCTCAGCTTGACTCACTGCGGTATTCGCGGTTGTAATGCCGTGCTAACTTTAACTTTTTCGTCTATATGCAACAGGGTATGGTGCTTGCGGCGAAAATGACAACATTGGCCTTGGACCTACATGCGTATACGTTATGGGTTTAATTTATGCAATTAAAGCATCGCATCGCTTTTCCTCCTTTATTGCTTCTTGTCGCTTGTATACCGCCATGGCCTTAAATTGCTCGCACTCGAAGAGTTTGTAATCATCGGTTTTGCATATTGAGTACAATTACACTTTGTTACTATTACTGCTCGCCTTCGTATCGAACGAATTGCTCTTATTACTTATCTTCATGAGCAAGAACAGCTAAATGAATTGCGTGGTTGTAACACAATTGACTTTCAATATTTATTAGCCTGCCATATTTTACCATCACACTAGCTCCATCATGAGTAGATGCCACGATATCATTGTCTAGATTAAGACCATATTCAACTAAACGTTGTCTAACCAGTTCCTCAGTTTTTTCTGATGTAAAGCTGTCCGTTATATGCACAAGCCCCAAGACGAACAATTCAGCGGTAGAAAAAACCGTAACATTTAAGAATCGTCACATCAAAACATCAGTCCATTCATCAACGGTTATACTAAATTGTTTACTTTCGTTCAATTGACTTAAGAATTTAAGCTTAATTTCAGCACGCTTTCATCGAAAAACTGCATCACACTGTTCTTAATAGACGTATTAATTTTCGGCATAACATAATTACGACTACTTACGTATCCTCTGATAGCTTCAGATTTTCTTATCGAGTTAAAAGAAAATCCATCTTTAGCTGCACATTTTGCTATAATTTCTTGTAAAGATTCTCTTTTTATAAATCTTAACATTGTTGAAGAAGAGCTAGATTTAATTTTTTTGACGTTTCTAATTGAGGTTTTTTTAATTCAATGTTGTGGATTTTATGAAGGTTGTGGATCACGACGGATGTATTGCTACCTTTCCAATTAATAATCGTTCCGCATTCCCAAAATGTATATTTTGCGGTCTCAGACTTCTGTTTATGAAATTAGTCAGATTTTCATTTATTCATTATGGGTTCCTTCCAGATGTTTTACGAATGGGATCCTTCCAGATGTTTTACGAATGGGATTTTCAATATTTGTGTTTACTGTTTTTGTATATAAAAATTTATTGGAAATTAATTAAAGTATGAGCATATTAGGATATTATACATAAAAAAAATTGTTACGTTTCGAAAATACCCGAGTAGCCGAGTATTGAAAATTGGTCAAAAATACCCGAGTACCCGGGTACTCGATACTCCATATTGGAAACTCTACTGGCATCACAGAATGCATGTAGCTCGATTGATTCGTGCGAACTAGTCCATCTGGGAACCGTACTATAGTTGCAGGCTCTCTTAATGTTAACGCAATCCTATCCATTGACTGCTCGTTGGTTCTGGAATACGCTAGTCCAATTTGATAGCTTGTAGCAAGGCGATTTGAACTAATATTTTTACACGGACAATCGTGGGAGCTAACCAACCCAGTTGATGAAATATTCGACTAGATTTTAACAAAATCGATCTCTTGGTATGGTTTACTCTGCTTTCAAAATTCGATGCAAAACTAAATTCATTGGTTTTGGCGTTGGATTCTAAGCTCAATAATTCATGTTATCGGGTGCATGGCTAAATGTTCGCCTAATTCGCTCATTATTCAAGGACCTTTTAAGCATATTAAATTTTGCAGACGTAGAATCGCCGAAATACTCTTTTTTAACTTTAACACATCCTGGATCGAGTTGACCCCTGTCATTAAGTCATCGACGTAGATATCTCTCCTTATCGCTGGTTCTCCTGATTCGTTATCGCTAATTCTTTTAAGCACCTTATATCAAGGTCTTAAGTCTATATGTTTGATTGTTTGCTCTCGCTTGCTTCGCCAGCTAATATATGTTGCAACTTGTACCTGGCGGTACATTTTCTCAATGTGTCCGGTGAAAACAAGCTGAATTTAACGAAATCGCACTACTATATCGAATAATGATGATTGAACGGTTGGGCCCATACGTAAGATATTGTTGAAAAATTTACCGCTATTCGACTTTGCGGACGCGTCAAATATCATGCGCAGTTTGGTCGTCGTTTAGAAATACTTGAGGACGCCATTTTGTGGTAGGTAATACTGACGCAAATCAACCTTATCATTCGGTAATTCCTTCATGTGTCCCGATGTATAAATTTTTGAACACGCTATCTCAGCGAAACTTCCTTTCCATTGCTTTTAACCTGCTATAGTCACTATTCCCAATGATGATCTAAGTTTTTACGGAGATTCCGTTAGTGGTAGCTACACGGTAAATCTGCCTTTCAGGTCTCTTCTGGTTGTTTTGGCGAATAGTTTTCACACCACCAACCGGCTTTCGGGACATGAACTTTTTCTGGAATTGACTCCACTTCCCAAAAGGTTCGTAATGATGAATTAATATCAAGTGGTACGTTAAAACATAATGCTGCACTTTGCGGCTCGTCAATAATTTTACCGGCCAAAACCCAGTCGAACGTTGTCCCGCCAAATGATACCTCCAATGCCCCACTATGGTCTTACTTCAGATCTGAACCGCAACCCGTTTAATTGCTCACATCTATATGTGTCAAAATCGTTTGCTAGAACAAATGAAGCCATTTTGATCACAACGTACGGTTCGACTTCAAAATTGCGAATCCTTCTTGTGAACTGCATGCACAGACAGCATGACATTCCTCGGGAATGTCCAAGACTTACATCCCCTAAACCTTTCGTTATTATTCGACTATTGCATCGTTGGAGCCCTAGTTTTTACGCGCATTCGTGATGAAGAATTCTTGGGAGGAGTAGTCTAGTACCATCATTGTGGGCGGGACAGCTTGAGATACCTTCGTGACCTAATAAACTTTGGTAGTCTCAGCTTGACTCACTGCGGTATTCGCGGTTGTAATGCCGTGCTAACTTTAACTTTTTCGTCTATATGCAACAGGGTATGGTGCTTGCGGCGAAAATGACAACATTGGCCTTGGACCTACATGCGTATACGTTATGGGTTTAATTTATGCAATTAAAGCATCGCATCGCTTTTCCTCCTTTATTGCTTCTTGTCGCTTGTATACCGCCATGGCCTTAAATTGCTCGCACTCGAAGAGTTTGTAATCATCGGTTTTGCATATTGAGTACAATTACACTTTGTTACTATTACTGCTCGCCTTCGTATCGAACGAATTGCTCTTATTACTTATCTTCATGAGCATGACTAGATTAGATTTTCTAGTATATGTTTTGAAATATTCCAACGAATCCGTTCAATTCTCTAAAAATTGGACATATTCAGCCACAGTGGGAAAATCCCGATCTTCCATACTATACTGTGACCATAATGTTTGTGTTTCGAAGTTAAGCTTATTTAGAATATAAGTAAGCCATGGGCTTTCGTACTCAAGCATTTCAGCCGACGTAATACTTTCACCCCTATTCCCTTTGTCGCATCGCGTCATGCGATGTGACTACTCATCTTCTTGTTTACTAGATCATTAAATCGAAACTTACAAAATAATTGTTCACAAAACTCGTTGTGGCTGTCTTTTAAATCTTAGTGTGCTGTTTTATAAATATTTCCTTGCGACAGCGTTCACTTCAAACGACAGTTTATATCACTTGAAATTTTGACGGGACAAATAAATAGAATTTTTTTCAAAATAAGGCAGCCAACTAAGATTTTAAAATTTTCGTTCAGAGTTTTGTATACAATTATTTAGTAAATTTTAATTTTATAATCTAGTAACCAGGGAGTCAATTCGCGTTCCGTGAAATAATGAAAATGAAAATTTTTTTCTCTTAGTAAGTTTTAGCATAAAGCAAAATATACATAAGAGGATTCATGTAGAGTTTCCGAGGTTAATCTATCTTACTTTACACAACCTGTATAAGCCTAACAAGAACAATAGACTATAAAATAACTATGCCGATATGTTTATAAGATTCGTATATATGGATTAAATATAGAAACAAATTAAATTTGTGTATATAAATATATTTAAACTATAAAATAAGATTAACCTCGGAAAAACCTGCCTATAAAATTTGCACTACTTGATTTCTCTTATATATTTATTGCTCGATGGTTTTAGTTAGTTTATTCCCCTCTTAGTTCGTTACACTTTCAAGTACTGATTTTTTTGCGCTTAGGTTAAACTCTCCTTTTCATGAATGGTAGTCGAAAACAAATCAAAAAATGTCTGCCATTCTTTGAAATCGCCCTTGAACTCAGGAATATTTTTTTTCGGCAATTATACGTTATTATGCTAAAGATTCCATGTATCGTGATATCCGCGTGTTGAATTATTTTATCGCAGCGACTTCTCTTTTTAATCCACGAATTAAGTGAAGAGTACAAATTTTGTTAGAAAACTGTTAGCGAATTGAGAGTTGGGATTTTTGCTATTGTTTCACTAGCCTACTAAATGCACAAAATTAATATTATTGATTGATGTAAATAATAATAAAAAAATTTATTTCCGTCTAGTGTGCTGATGAAACATTAAAAAAACTCACACCTCTCAAGTCTCGGTTTTCGAATAAAATTAGTATATCTGTATACACGGTATAAAACTTGTCCTCAAAATGACTAAGGACGTATTGCTCGGAGTGCCCGCTTAGGTTTCGCTCTCAGTTGCTCAATATCATTAATATTCTCGCCTTTTAACTCACTAACAAAATTTAAAAGCTTCGTCGTGCTACCCCTCCTTGCATTGGACTGGAATTTCTTCAAACTTTCTAGTTCACTCATCGCTTTATAATTACACCGATTTACTAAAATGGTATCTAGACAGAATAATGCACGAATTTTGTTATGTATATGATGACCAACTGTGTATGCACTTGATTTGTTTGTAACCACGCGTTTATCTTAGTTCCACTTTACTGCGTGCTTAGTTCGGCACCTTAATTTTAATTATCCGCTTAAAACAAAGTGCGAATAATTTTTCACACACGTTAGGATTTATTTAATATAAAGAGATACCGTGAGGTAATGCAATATATTCGTTGGTTTTCATTCAGAATAAGTAACAACAATGTAGTTACCTTTCTGATATGATGCATTTCAGTTTGTACTTTAGTTATCCGTCTGCTGGCTTTAGATAGCCGCTGATTAGATCCGGCTCAAAAGAGCAATGTTCTATTCGTGGCGCTCGCTCAATTATTAATTCAATCGACATGAAAATTGCATAAACAAAAATAATTGTGGTATGATAAAGGAATGGATAATTAGCTATATTACGAATAATCCGATAAATATTTAATGCTAATTATTTATAAATAAATCAAGATGCTTTGTGATTTCTTCTTCGAATTTTAGGTGCGCTCAAATTTTGCTGTTTTACGGTTCCCGCTACCAAACTGTACGCATAATTTTACTTCAGCTGGTGCTACCAAAACACAAAGAATGTTGGTATGCAATTCACAATATATAATCTTACAGTGAGGATATGGTATAAACAGTGACGTCAGATTCCTTGTGGAGCTAGATAAAAATAGCAAAATGTCTCGACTCGTTCGGACTTCTACAACACTATTCAGGATTTAACTGCTATTTGAAATCAAAATAAACTCAATATGTTTTAATTCTTAAAAGCCGGAAACATTTTTATGTAATGCATCAGCTGGAACCAACATTTATTTGTGCAATCTAGCAACATATATCAAATAACTAATCACAACTTATGACGTGATATAAGTGTGTCACAATGTCACACACCTACACACATTTAAATAAAATAACATTATATAATTGTGTTAATTGCACAGATTTTCTTATTTATTTTAAATTAAAGAGTTGGCACAAACATATGTGTACAGACATATAGCTTATTTTACGCCCATACCAAACTATATACACTTGTCACCACGATAACATAATGGCGCTAATTAATTTTTGTTATTTTAATGATGTTATCACAACACATGTACCGTGTATGTATTGTATATGCATATAACACAAATAGTAATATATTCAGGATAATAATGTATGTATGTGAATTTATTCTAACAAATTAACAACCCAAAATACATAAAATAATTAAAATTGTTGGACACAACATTTAAGCGATAAATTTCTGGTATTCTTTAACATTATCTAAAATTTGGTTGGCGGTTTAGTCGTCTCTTTGTCAACCGCAATTTGCATAGATTTGAAATTCATTGGCTTCTATGCTAAGCTTTTCATGTAAATCAGAAAATAATGAAGAAATTTTGTCACTTTGTTCAGCTGCTTAAAATAGTATGGAACAAGAAAGACGAACAAATATAACCAAAATCTAAATTTCCTAACTCAAAAACTTTTTAATCCAAAATTATTCATTCGGAAAATAATCTTGATATAAAATAAATATTTTCGTCTCAAATACAAAAATTACGACAATTTCTTCTGGAAAATATTTTCCAGTAAAATTTAATAAACAAATCTCTGCTGTTCTGATTGTTGTGGTTTCAAAGCCATCAAAAATAGTTTTGGTATAAAATTAAAATGCAAATAATTATTTTGATTATGTTTAAAGCACCCCAGTTTTTCCTATACATATAAACAATGAACGTTATGTAAATTATATTTTTAATTTATGTAAATAAATACACAAAATATCTCTATCGTTGAAACCACTTTGCAGTTAAATTAAATATTTACTATTTAACTATTAAATTAGTATTGTAAACTCACAAAAAAAAATTTATTAATTTTATTATTGTTTTCCCAAATTCACTTAATTAAAAATCATAATTTATTTTTTATACAAAAATTTATTGTAATTTTGTTTTTATATAGAATTACATAATCAAAAAAATTAATTATTTATGCACGCTCATTTTTCAGTTTTATAATTTAATTTATTTTTAATTTAACATTGAACTATTCAAATTTCATGTTTTTGAAGAGTGTTTTTCTGTAAACAAACCAACCATGACGATGCGGAGTAATGTCTGGAGGAAAAAGAAAACATTTTCCGGAAATTAAAGTAATAATTTTTTGTTAATTAAAATAAAGCGGAAAATTAATTTTAACTTATTGTTTGTTTACAGTTTATAAACGATTTTTTCGGTATGTTGTTTCGATTGAATTGTTTTCTCTCTCTCTCTCTGGCACTATACATCCCATCAAGGGATTTGGCCGCCTCAAATGAAGTTTCATAATCATACTTTCATTTCGGATAATGAGTGGTTAATTCATTGATCCTAAACCAGCCGTGAAATTTTTCCTTGTCACCACCGGGAATTGAACCCGGGACCTCCGGTCGCTAGAGCAAGCATGCTAACCACTTTGCCACCGGGTGGCAGATTGAATTGTTTGCCTCATTTTATTCTTGGTAATAGGTCGTTGATGAAACCGTAATTGGCTTTACCATTCAATTGAAACATGACATAGCTAATAACAAAATTAGTAATTTCAAATTAGAGTGTTCTGGAAATTCTACAGCTTTCATTCGCTGGTGGCATCGACGCTCCGCTTCGATGATAAATTTGCCCTTGATGAACCCGTGATTTCATCATTACTTTATATATGGAGTTGTAGCCAGGTCGACGAACAGCAACATCGGTTCCAAATGACTTCATGTTAAAGCATTGATTGTACTGTTGCGTTTGTGTGATATCTGGATAGTGTTGTATGTCCATAGAGAAAAGTACGCGGTGGCTCCGGTGGCGGAGTCAAAACCAGTAATTTAACTTTGCCATCAGCACAGCATAGCCCTGGCGTTTCTGCTTGGAACACCAATGCATGGCTATGTCGACACACGGCAGACAATGCGCCAATATATCAAGGCAGCGATGATCGTTGTAGGCGATTGTAGAGTCATAATTGAAAGCAGCGCGATTCAAGTCGACGGTTATCCCACGTTACGTTTTGTCGAACCTGAGCTGATCTACTGGGTTGTGACATTAATGATAACACTTCAGCGCCATCTCTTATTTATCTCGTTAACTTTGTATTTTTATCAATTTATTTCATAATTTTTACAAAAATGTCCAAAATCTTCAAAACATGCAAAAAAATTCAAAATTTCATAGAAATAAAAAATCAATTTTTCGAGTTTTCCACTCAGATTTTCCAATTTTTTGTCTTGCCTTGAAATACTTCTCTTTCTCCAAAAGAGCATCTGGATCGAATACGTGCGAAATCCCGTTCAAAAGCATCATTTTTTGATTTTCCGACTTTTCCGGTGGATTTTTTCAAAAAATTTCTTGCGTAAGAACCATCTCCTGGCAATTGCAAACACAACAAAAGAAGACTAAGCCAAATCGGTTCAGCCGTTTTCAACTGTTTATACATTTTAACACCATTTTTATTTACAGGGTGTCCCAAAATCCGCAGATAAAACGAAGCAGGCTGATATGGGAAGACATTTCAACAAAAACAGGCAAGGTAAGTTTTTTCGAATTGTTGATGGTGCAAAAGTTATTCCACTTTAGTGTTTTTTAGTGAAATCAATCGCATACCCATCAAAAAATTAATTTAAAAAAATCCAAGAGTTCTTTTGTTTAAATTTACGCATCTAGAAGAGCGTGTCTTTTCTTAAAACCATTTATATAAGCTGAATTATCTTTTGCCAAATAAAAACAATGATTTTGTGATGTGTTTTTGTTTTTCAAAATTTTTTGTTAATTTTAAGTGACGCCGGGAAATCCGGAAGAAAACCGGAAAATCCGGAACAATCAGAGCAAAATCCTGGAAATCTGAGAGAAATCCGGAGGAAATCATAAAGAAACCGGGGTAATCCTGGGAAATTCGAAAAACCCGGAGAAAATCAAAAATGGTTTATTAGAAAGACACATTCTTCTAGATCGTATTAAAAGAAGAAATTTAAACAAAAGAACTTTTGGATTGTTTTTTAAATTAAATTTTTTGGTGTTTGTGCCATGCGATTTCAATAAAAAACACTGAAAGTGGGATAACTTTTGCACCATCAACAATTCGAAAAAACTTTACTTGGCAGTTTTTGTTGAAAATTGGCTCCTCTATCTCCCTGCTTCGTTTAATGTGCGAATTTTGGGACACCCTGTAAATAGACCACTTTCTTATTGAAATTTTTAAAAAGTAGTATTTTACTCAACCCTTGTTGCTACACTTCACGCTACCGAACTTCCAAATTGTTCGCACTTTAATCATTGTATCGGTTTATTTTCTTTTGTGTTGTCTTGATATCTCGGAACCTTGATTGGAGAATAAAGCTTGCCCAGTAAGTGTAAAACTCAATCGCAAAAATTAAAATTAATATCAAAAGAGGGATTACAGGCTAGATTATTCATAGTAAAACCTTGAACTTCTGAATTGTGAAATAACTAGTAAGCCATTTTTATAAAGAGCAATTTTATAAACAGGTACCGTCTAAAAGCACGAGCATTTACATTAAGAATTATATTTACAAGTAGAACTGAAGAATCTACTCCACCATATGAAAGATGATGATTGAAAACAATGTCTGCAACAGTTCGTCGCTTGATGAGTGGCTGAAAGTTAATAAGCACCAAGCGGTGGCCTAGAAATCTACGTTGTACAGCCTCGATTCTTGGTATGTGAAATACATGGTTGGGAACTAAACCTGACTGGCATACTCGAGCAAAGGCCAAACAAAGGTCATATAAATAGACTCCGTAACAAACGGGTTCGACAATTCTTTAAGACAAAGCTTAACGAGTTTTAAATCTCGAAATGTCGTTGCTGGATAAAGCGAAATAATAGGCCCAATATGACTGGTGTGCGGTACTCCAGAAGTAGCTATTTAAACCAAATTAACTATCTTATGGAAAACCCTGTCAATTATTTTACTGAAATACCGTGGTAATAACATGAACCTCCTCGTTTCCAGCCTCCATTACGGTCAATGTACGAAATTTAAATTCGGTCAAATAATTTAGGGATACAGGCTAGTTTCGTAGTGATTTTTTAAACTTTTTGAAAATATTCAAAATAATTTTGCGAAACAAAAAACAAGTGATTAATAAAAATGTGTTTATTCAGTATTAAATGTTTATTAAGAACATATAAAACTTTAACACTTGCACTTTCTGTCCATTTCACTTTTGTTAAAAAAAAAATTATCTTGTATGATAGAACACAATATCAATTTTATCGAATATTTATTTTTTCCCCAACGTCTTAAAAGCCTCGTGTTTTAATACTGTTTTTGGGTATAAAAGTTGGCCTTTTTGTTACTATTTTTAAAAATGTGTGTGTTGCTAAGCTACACTTTTAATCTTGGGTGTAAAAGTAGGTACTTTTAATACTAGGAGGGGAATATTATTATTGTGAAGACCCAATGATATGTATAATGTCTATGAAATAAGTATTTTTATTTTTTTATTTCGGAAAAACTTTTATTCATTAACTCAATATTTACATACTATTTAAAGAAAATATTTGTTCTGAATATTAATGTTAAAAGTACAGTTTGCACAATTTTGATAAAAATTAAGGAAACCGGATTTGTCAACATTATTATCGTTTGAAACCATATTGCCAACAATATTTGTACCTATTGGACAGGTACTGGGATCTTTAAGGCCTAATATTTCTGCAGCAATGGTTTCGTCATTTTCTAAAGTTATTTTCATGATTAGTACTGTAGCTGGTACTAGTACTGTAGCTGGTACAAAGTTCATATGGTCGTAATATTCTTATAAAATGTTTTTTTATTTGTTGTGGAATCTTCTAAGTATACCTCAGCTACAGTATTAGATTTCCTACCACCATGCCTTTTAAGGCAAGTGACGTCACCACTCTATTAAAGTTAACCGACTCCAGCCGAAAAATATCGATAATGCAGATTCAAAATAATCAAACGAAAATGACAGCTGATTATTGTCGGTAACATCCCAGCCGAAAAATGTCGATAACGCAGATACGAATTTTATACCGGAATGCAATTATTTATATTGGAAATTTTTATTTTGTACTTCCTAAAAACCAACTAAAATATTTAAAATAAGAAATTTTCATTCGAAACAATTAAAATTAATATACAAAACTCAATTTCTCTAAGTGCTGTATTACATGTTTGGAGATAAAACGTGAAATGCATTTATAGTTATTTGCTCGGAGAATTTTTGAAATGGCACGTCATTTAATAATTATCATTTAAAAGGTTAATTTCTATTTTGGAAGTCCGTAAAAACTCGATTGAATATATCGCAGACACAAAATTTGAAAACTTCTAAAAATTGATAGTGTTAAAATTTGTTCGTGCGATATATTAATTGGGTTAGGACTTCCAACATGGAAATCGTCCTGAATTTTTTTCCAGGTATGAGCATCAATAAGACCTTTCATTTGAATCTGTTTCCAGCCATGACACTTTAAACGATAAGTTTTTAGAACTTTTCGAATTTTGTGTGCGCGATTTATAGAAATTTTCGGACTCTTCACATGGAAATTGACCTGCAATTTTTGAAGTTTTGCTTGATATATACCATTGAGTTTTCGCCTTATTAAAATAGTTTTTTAATTATAGTTTTAATGCATTTAATAAAAAAATTTAATTTGGATAATATACGTTGATGAACCAAGATAAACAATTTTGATTTAAAAAGTAATTACTATTTAACACCAAAATTACTAATGTGCCTTACCGACCTATACAGGCGAATAATACAAGTTGTTTTTGAATTATCGGCTTTTTTCGGCTGATATATTTTTTTGTTATTGCAACCGAATCTGCTTTATCGACATTTTCGGCTGGAGCGACTTGACTAACTTTAACAGTAAGAGGTCACCACCGGAATCTACAAAGAGTGTAGCTGAAGTCCGACGCAAGCAATGGCCGGTTTTAAATTTAAATACAATGCCACTTCTTTTGCAACGCTAATAATTTTGTGAATGCCAACTACTACCCGATGACATACTGCACCTTGGTATTTTATAAAAAGACGTCGAACCTCGAAATTTTCTGGGCGAAGTGCAAAGTATTTTCTGCAAATCCCCAAATAATTTTCTCCCAAAACCGTAGATTTATTTGTTTTAAAGTTGGAAATTTTTACCAGCAAAGCTAATTGAACGTCTTCAATAACATCTATTATTAAATGGACTAGTTCTTCGCAACGACATGCACCCGCTACTTCCAGTATTGAAACAATCTGCAAGAAAAATTCCAAAAAATAAGTATATATATTATCTTTAAGTTTTAAAGCTTCATCATTAAATATGTCTGATCAAAATTTAAAAACAAGTCGATTTGTGCTTTATCGAGAACCCTGGATTTTTTGCTGTGTAACCAATATTCTGTTTTTTTAAATCCTCGCAATTTGAAATATTTTTGATATCTACGCCATTTTTATAATTCAATGTGGCCTTAACCATTGAATACTGCGTCCAAGACTTGAACTTTTCATCTTCGCCGAAAAATTGGCAAAATATGCCAATAGAACACTTTCTGAATATAATCCAGAATGTTTACAGTACACCACTGCAAAACCGCTTAAATACGCACTCATAAATCTTTCGTGATTTTGATGACAATATAGGTTTAACACAATTTCTTTTGCTGTTTGAACCACATCCGGTGGTAAATTTGATAAATCTTCTAATTTAAACATTTTGTTCGCAAGAAAGAAAATATTGTAATTATAACTTTGTAGTTTGACGCGTACAAAACAAAAGTCATGATCTCCTTAGTTTCACAAAATATTTCAACAAAATAAGTTTCAATTTTGAAGTTTTAATTACATAGTTTGTAGTTACTCGTGTACACACAAAGTATCACTTTTAATCCTAATGACACAATGTACATACTATTATTAGCACATACAAAATAACAGTATAATTTTCCTTAACTTTACTCTTTCAATAATTTTAGACTTAGACTTAAATTCAATAGTCTTTTGTTTTACTTTAAGTATTATTAAGTATTATTATAATTATAAAATTCAAAAGACTGTCTGACATTTGACTGTCTTAATCAAAAATCAAAACTAGACTACTATTCTCACACCAAAAACAAAATAAATCTAGAAGAATTTTTTTCCCGTTTTTCGTGCGCGTAACTCGCCCCCCTGCACATCAATCAACACGCCAAAATGAAAAACGTACCACAAAAATATTCTTCTATATCTTTACAGTCGCACACCGCACAATTTGCACATTGGACTGCTCTCAATTTACTCAACGTCACAATTCAAACTTTAATGTCAATGCCAAAGTGTAGATGGCAATGCCATCAGAAAAATGCATGATTTATTTGGTGGTAACGAAATTTTTAGAAATACATACAAACAAAATAATCGCAGGTGAGCGCAACGTTATGACCCCGAAGGGAGTCGTAACAAGGTTACCGGAATTATTATCGGATACAAGAACTACTCGTATTGTAGGTGTAAAATTGCTGTTGGTTGATTGAACTACTATATATTTCTGCCGCAATATCGAGTGTTTTGGATGCCGGTGAATCTGAATCATTAGTTTTTCTAGCTAAAGTCGGGGTCAAAGGTGTTCCTTCTTTAAAAAATTAAAATTCAAAAATTTGTTGTCAAATATTTTTACAGGATACATATACTTAAGGCGGATTCATTGTTGTAGTTCGTTGTGTTCGTTCCGTTTCTTTCGTTCGGTATTTTTTCTGCAGTATTATTTTTTGGGTTCATTGTTGATGAAAAAATTACAGAACAATTTTATTTCACCTAAAACATCAAAACACAAAATAAACAACGTACTTGACTAAAATAAACAACGTACTTGACTGAAAAATATCGAAAAAGTGTCTGTTTGTTTTTACTATTATATATCATGTCGTCTTTTTCTGCCATGTTCCTTCGGTAAACAAGTTGAAGATAGATCAACTTGATGAAAAAAATACCGAAGAAATAAAACGTCATTTGCGACAAATCCTATTGGTTCACAAAAAAACACAACGAACGGAATGAACACAACAATGAACTCGGCTTTAGTATGACAATTAACAAAAAAAACTAAAACCATTGCGCGACGTTTTCTTCCGCTTGGGTTCAAATAGGTTAAAACTCGTTTTAATGAATATATAATCATCTAAGCATTTCAACACGCACTTCACATATTATCAACGTCACATAACATCAACATCAAGATAATTTAACACTTAAGAAAGAAGTGAACGATTACAAAAAATTAAATGAGTTTGGAAGTTGATTTATGACGATACATAAACACAAGTTAATGAATGTCAAGTCAAGCCATCTCCAATAAAGTCAGATAACTTTAAAATATCTCTCTCGTTGGAAATGTAGAATAATATTATTTACGAAATTACATGATAGCAACTTAAATACTTGTATCCCTCTAAGTTGAGTGTAGTGGCATTTGTCGCTTTTAGTCACCCTAGTCATAAATTAATTTCTACGAGCATATAAAATAGAAAAGGAACACACCAATTTTTGAACTTCTAAGTTTTTATTATTTCTTGGCCCAGGCGATAATATAATGTTAGGTTTGTAAATAAATAAATCGCCCAAATTTATTGTTTTTGGTTCTGTTCTTTTGTTTATTATAAGTTAAGTATTAAAACAAAATCTATAAATATTAATGAACTGCGGATATCGTTAATGTCTGTTTAGAATTATTTCACACGATCAATATTTGGATAGTAACGTAGAATGAAAAGTAGAGTGACAGGTTCTGCACATCGGATTATTTGTTATGCCTAGAGCTCTATACTATAAAAAACATAGATGCTTGATTCTTTATACTTAATGTATTCTATATACTAAATAAAACCAAAACACTAACTAATTATTTTTGTTTCTTTTTACTTTCAGGTAAGTTCGAGAGTTCATTTACTAAATGATTTAGAAATCGTAAGTTTGTTAAGTACAACATAGAAATTATATATGGCATCAAAATATTTGGTTAACAAAAAATGTAAAACTTTGCTAATAAAATATTACATTTTCAAAAACAATTTATAAAATATATCTTATGCTAATTTTACATATAATTATTACACAATGTTAAATTGTAAAGTGGGATTATTTATTTTTAACATGAAAAGTTTTTATTACATCCTCCCAAAAAATTAAATAAAATCAAAATACACTCCACACTGTAGTACCATAATAGCTATTATTGTAGGTATATAGCAAATTGCCAAAAAGTATAAAATGCATGAAATACCACAAACAAGAGTGGAACAAAAACAAACAAAAGAAAATTCTCATCCACAGGTTATAATTTATGGTATTTTCCAATATGGAGTTTTTTTTTTGAACATTTTCCTTGGTTAAAACAGGTGGTTTACAATTACAACATATGTCGTCTGTTGGGTTCATGGTGTATTTCAAAATAGAGTATCAGCTACAATGCTATAAGTAATACTTATTTATATCGGATTTGAAAATATGTTACAGAACTCGTTTTATGGTGAAAGCACAAAACATATTTTTTTGGAATCGTCGCCATTTTTGTAGTTTAACTTAAATTTAATATGTCAGTATATAATATAGATCTAAAAAGTATATTAATTTTTTTCTAAGTAAAAATGAAACAAGAAACAAATTTTAATTACCCAAAGCAAAAACAGTAATAGAGTAAAATAAAACTATCACTTTCCCAACATATGGATCAAGTTAAATATAACGTTCCGTGTTGCATTGTAACATTAGACACTGCAGCGATTCCACGCGAAAGCGACATTTGAAATTATTCTGTTCTCCCTTATTTGGTTTTTATGTAAGTAGGGCAAAATGTTCTCTATATTACAGAGAACAAGTCTCTAAAGTGTTTTACGCCCTAGTACTACTAAAATAGATCCGAAAACTCTCAAACCAACATTTTTTCCATTACAAATTATTTTATTTTTTTTTATGCCATGCTACTTTTTGTCAAAGGCGTACGTTTTTAGATTATTAAAAATGTAAATTTTTTATAACCCGTTCCTTAAAAATTCGAGTACTTAAATAATTTTAATAAACGAGAACTTAAACGTAAATTTAGTGGTTGTTAGCTTTCAATCTAATCACATCGATTATAAAACTACCAAAATTTACTGCAGTTAGGGTCCAAAATTTCAGATGATAACGAGTCTGCCATGCCAAATTCGGTTCGTATCACTGACACTTTTAGTTTGACGATTTACAAACACAATTCACGGAAAACACCAGCGGAATATTCCTAAAAATACAGATTCTAACCAACATTCAACATGGTTCTGTTCCCAACCAATGTGCTATAAATATACTTCTAATGCGTAAATCTAGATGTCACTATTTAATAAATTTCTTTAAATTCTCAACACTTGATTGACCAATAAACCCAATCAAGCAATCAATGCTGAATTGATGCCCAATAGGAAAATTTGTGACATTACCGCTCACCTAGCCTATTCGTCCCCAAAATACCACCTCTGAGGTTTCTCTCGCGACCCTTATTCTGTCAACTACTTCGTTTATTTTGATTATGACAGTATATGTCTCTCTCATGCCGGTTGGAGCTTTGGTGATTACCCGTTTTTCTTTGCGAATTGTAAAGCCAAATCAGTTGTCCTTCTTCGAAAGTTTTATTGTCTGGACAAAACTAAATATCGGCTGGTAATCGTAGATTACACCTGAAAATTTTTCTGGCTGGTGTAAATCCGGTAGCGTCGTGTACTGCTGATCAATAAACCATTAGGAAAAATTGTATTTATCGATCACAGTCGTAGAGATTTTTAAACACAACTTTTATTTACCTAGATATTTCTCCAGTATGCTATTAAATTTTTCCACCATTCTATCTGAATGAGGATGCAAAAACGGTGTTCTGGTCTTAGTCCTCCTATATTCGTTTTTTTTTTTTTTTTTTTATTTTCCAAGGAAAAAAATACAATCTTTTTATACAGGAAAATATTTCTGTAATAATAGCTAATATTTCAAAATGATTAAGAATCTTATACTATAAAAAGAATACAAACTAAATTAAATTGGCACAAACAAATAATAGTGACAAAATTATAGCTTTTAAACAAATTAATAAACATAAGTATAATCCAACCAAGTATCAATGAAACAAATCATATTCTGTAATAAAATTTGAAAAAAAATTATTTTTAAGATTAGATTTGAAAGTAGAAATTTTCAAGGTTTTGTCACTGTCATCTAATTGATTAAATAATTCTAGTCCATGGTAGAGGATACTATTTTGGGTGGCTTTAAATTTATATTTTGGAATCCGATAATTTAAGTGGTTGCGAGTTTGTCGCTCACTGATCAAAAAGTTAGTCTGGAAATCAATTGTACACCTAAGAAGTCCATATCTACGTAGAGGATGATGTACTTCAAGGGTAGTATTTCGTCACTATATAGGATTTTTGTAGGTGTTAAAGGGGGTAGTTGTTTGATTGCCTTAATGGCTTTGTTCTGTATGATTTGTAAGTCATTGATGTATGTAATGTTCGCTCCTCCCCAGATTTGTATCAGATAAGCGACCATTCTCGATAGAAAGGGTTTCTACTATGCCCAATAGGCCTTCACTAAGGGTGTATAATCGGAAATTATACTCCATGTTGTGCCTTCCCTCTCTTTCATTCTTGCGTAGCGATTAGCGTAAAGACCCATGGTCTTTTCATAAATAGAGTTTTTGTCCATAGATGTATATATGAAAGTGTTTCACGCATTCCACTATAGCTAATAATAACATTCCTTTCACGTATTAGTTGCGCTCCGATTTCGGTAGAATTATTGAATAATATGCAATAACTCGCTCCTGACCATTACTTTCTTGTGATAACACTCTTCATACCCCGTCATAGCACCATCGGTATCCAAAACATATTTCACGTTGGATATAACGAGCCAAATACTGGTTCTGTGCAGAGCCGTTGCCGTAATTCAACCAATGAACATCTTGACCTCCTTTCCATGGAACGGCTTGTTCTTCCTCGTTGATTTTCGATAACACCTGAAGATCACACGTTTTTAATTATGTGATCCACTTCTTTTTACTTAGCCAAAAGCAATCTTCTAGATAATCGGTGTCTCTGTTCCAGTGTCAATTCTGTGTTTAACCATAGTGATGTTTCCATTATTTTCTGGTAATTAGACACACATTACATTTAGGCATGTACCGTTCTAGTTAACGCTGCGCACTTCGTTTTTGTTCTCCATGGTTAGATCTTCGGTTCTGCACAAGTTGTCGTATTATTTCCTTTTGTTCTGCTGTTTTGACCTTTTTCACCGCTTTTTCTGTATGTATTTTATTGATTGTTCCTTATTAATTATTTTTGACTTTTCAGAGAGATTTAAATTACTAATTGAAACTCAATTGTTGTTATTTGGAAATCCTAAGGCTTTCCCAATCATAATTTCTTAATTGTTTCCGGTTCCTTGGCTTGTATAATCAGCAACCTTGGTAAACCGGAACCTCCCTAGAATCTTCCCCAAGAAATTATTTCTTTGTTTGGCACTAGCTTCTGTCGGTGTTCGATATTATTCGCCTGGAGGTTGTGGCATTTGAGCCGTTGATTAGGAGTAGATTCTAGATTGATCTATTCGACAATATTGGCGACCAGTACTTCGGGGTGAAAACGAATTTCCCGAATTCTAATTTTCACTACTTACCTAGGATATATGTACTGTCCTCCAGTCACTGTTTGCAACTTCAACCAATTGGCTGATTGTGTAGTTCCACTAATGAAATCCTTTCAAAAATTCATTTAAGTTGCTCCTTTCTCTAAAGTAACCACAAAACTTTCTCATCAACATCATTCCTCTCAGTTAATTGACAGTTTCATAATGCCTTGTACAGTCTCATTACTTAGAACACAAGCTTTCATTGGAAGGATGCTTTCAATGCCAAAACTACCGCTCTGCGGGTCATTGGATCCCACCGTCAAAAAGGCAACCATTTTGACCTTTCCCAAGAACTTCTCTAAACTTCTGATATAGTGGCCCTTCATTTCGATGCGATGTAGCACTCGCTTGTAGTCAGTATTTTCAAGTCATTTTCGGCAAATGTTTACAATGCCTCGGCGGCTTCAATTTTAAGAGTTGTTCCATCGAACGTCGGTGGCTTTATTTTATTTAAGTATACTGACCGGACTATCTACGATTCTGTTACAACTTCAATTCAACCTCCGAATGTTCAATTCGACTGAACCAGATCAATTTTCTGTTCAACCTCACTGCTCGTTCATTTTTGTCTCGTTCTTTCTTAAATGGCTGCTTCATTTCCTTCACATCGCTTATTTTGTTAGTCAAACAAAAGTGGTTAGAGCTATAATTACGCCATATCGAAAGCTCCAGGCTCGGGAACCGTTTCAACCACCACATGTTTATCATCAAGTTTTTCTTCTATTACCTATTCGAACTTATAACTAATCCGGGTCTAACCATTGTTTCTCAATAGCTTCACATAATCGTAATATTAACTTATTTTTGTGAGCACCTCCGGCCGGTGGCGATAGGCGAAGTCGGCGATAGGCGAACATGGTTGAAGCATAGCGTGGTATCCGTGAGGGATATCGCAATTTATGTGGACAGTCAGGCAGCGGTCAGGTCGCTAGATGCGGTTTGTCTGAAGTCACGGGTGGCGCTGGATTGTCGATTATCTCTTAATGAGACGAGCGAGTATTTCCGCATCCAGATAATCTGGGTCCCTGGTCACTCGGACATCACGGGAGACTGCAGGGCGGACGAGCTAACTAGGTACGGTACTATCCAGATGCAGCTGGAAAGGGCAGGTCTGGGGAGGCCTATAGCAGCGCTTAAATCGGAGTTCAGTAAAAAGGCAATCGCCTTGACAAACGAGAGGTGGATCAACACCCTCACGTGCAGGGTAGCAAAACAGGTTTGACCAAAACTGGACCTGCGGCGCTCCAAAGCACTAGTATCCCTTGGAAAACGAGAGGTAGGATTGGTCGTAGAGATACTGACAGGACACTGCCTTTTTGGGGAACATGCGAGAAGGCTGGGTCTACAGACGAATGACTTTTGTAGAAGTTGTTTAGACGAAGAGGAGGAAGAGACGTTAGATCACTTCCTATGCTCGTGTCCGGCACTATCATACAGAAGGC
Organism: Nephrotoma appendiculata; assembly: GCA_947310385.1. NCBI lineage: Eukaryota > Metazoa > Arthropoda > Insecta > Diptera > Tipulidae > Nephrotoma > Nephrotoma appendiculata. Next base: position 261,996,447 of record OX371224.1, read on the forward strand.
ATAAGTATTTAGGTGTGTACGATATGGACAGCCTTTCGGAACTCACGGGCTGTGGAATGCAAGATATTTTACGATACATAAGAAGCTCTGGATGGTTTCAGCGGGAGTAAAGGGGAGATAGGATCCTGTGGTATCACAATGGGCCACTACTAGTCTAAGTGTGCGATAGCAGCCACTCTAACCTAACATAACCTACCCTAGCACCCTCCGATAATTTTGTCACTCTTTTTTTTGTTTTTTGTCCTCTGTTTTAGCAAAGAAGATAAATTTGAACATCTATCTGTTTGTAATGTTAACATTGAGCTCTGGTAACTCAAAAATTGATTCAAATTTCAAGCGCTTGCCTTCTTCAAAATCCTGGTTTTGTTGTTGCATTGTTACTCTTAAACTGCACATCCAGATTTGATATATGAACTTGTTTTTCTGACAAGATGCTTTCTTTGTAATTCCTCCGACAAGCCTTAAAGAATAAACCATTCATGGTCCTTTCCTTCGCGAGTTACTTCCGTATCAACATATTCTAAACGGAAAGTCACTTAAATATTCTAAATTTGTATTGTTCATATAAAAATTAGTCAATTGGTCACCAAATTAATTTTAATCTGTTTGGGATCACATTTCACGAAACTATTATTATGGTTATTATGGTTTTGACTATTTGAATAATACTATTATTGTTATTTCGCCTCGCAAAGGGTTTCGTGGTGTAGCAATTAGTAATAATAATAAATATGTCAAAATGCGTCATTTAATATACTTAAAGCTTTAAAGCCCTACTTGTGGTACCTGTGTCGAGTCTACAAAATGTTGTTTGTTTACATGAAAGAATATGGAAATGAACACACACACACACACTCACTAAACTCACAAAATTTCTTTTTATAAATATAATTTGTGGGCTTACCCATTTTTTGGTGAGCTTGGGGAATTTCGGTTATTCGCGCCTTTGTGACTAAAAACATGATTTTAGAATAGTTACCTTTAAACGCTACGACCCGTAATCTAACAATGCAAATAAGGGATGTTTGTAAGGCCAAAATATGCACACATATCTCTGGAATTTAATATTCAATAGCGGTATAATAATGTCCAGCCACTTAACAAAAATTTTAGACAAACCACAGAACACCATAGATAAGATGGTACTGTTGATGCGTTATTAACAAAATCGGATTGTTTCTATTCAAAACCGTTAATATTGTTAGTTGACATTGTGAGATCACCATTGGTATTAATTGTCGCAAAATACAGAGAGCAGCAGAACCAGAATTGAAAATCGGACAAAAACCAAAATTACAACGCAAAACAAAATCTATTGAATAATTGATAAGGTAAGGCTCATAATGGGCTAGGTTCTTCTAGCTTTAATTAAATTAAACGGCTTAAAGCTTGGTTAAAAATGAAGGGAGCGCAATAAATGTAATGGGACCTTTGATTAGGCCATAATAAGTCAAAAATTATTTGTATGTCAATAGATAATGTTTTCGTTCTAATTCCAATTTTTGATTTAGGTTCCACTAGCTTTAAATGAAATAACCTAAAGCTTGGTCAAGAACAAGTGGAACCACGGGCTTTTGAATTAGACCAAAATGAGCCTAAAGATCTTGTTTTATGTTCTACTTTTGGTTTTGGTTCAATCTTAAATTTGGGTTCTACAAACTTTAAATGAACTAACCTAAAGCGTTATGTGAAGAACGAGTAGAGCACAACATTTTTTAATCAGGCATTTTATTGGGTCATAATGAGCCTAACATTTTTTGTGTGTCAATAGATCTTATTTTTTGTTCTATATCCAATTTTTGATTTAGGTTCAGCTAACTGTAAATGAAATAACCTAAAGCTTGGTGAAGAACGAGTGGAGCCACGAGCTTTTGGGTTTAAATTTAAATGTGAGTTCTGCTAACTTTAAATGAACTAGCCTAAAGCGTTATGTGAAGAACGAGTAGAGCACATATTTTTTTAATCGGGCATTTTATTGGGCCATAATGAGCCTAATATTTTGTGTGTGTCAATAGATCTTATTTTTCGTTCTAATTCTGTTTTTTGATTACGGTTCCACAATCTTTAAAAGAAATAACCTAAATCTTGGTCAAGAACAAGTTGAACCACAGGCTTTTGGGTTAGGTCATAATGAGCCTAACAATCTTGTTTTACGTTCTAACTCCGGGTTTGGTTTAAATTTAAATGTGGGTTCTGCTAGCTTTAAATGAAATAACTTAAAGCGTTATGTGAAGAACGAGTAGAGCACAAACTTTTTTAATCGGACATTTGATTTGACATAATGGTTTCGCTTACTTTTTCTAAATCTAGCAGAGCCCATCGTTTATGTTAAAAGAGATGTAGCCCAAAACATTGTTAATATACCATTTAATTAGTCTATTATTAGCCTATACATAATCTATAATATCTTGTAATATGCTGCTGGATGGGTTCTGCAAGCTTTAGGTTCGTTGACCAATATCAAGTTTAAGAATAAATTGGAGTAAAACAACTATTTAGATGTTAAAATAGCCAAAATAGTTGGGTTCTTTTAATTAGCTTTAAAAAAACAGTTTGTTTATCGTGAGATAAGAGATAACGAGATTTGTTAAAGCATGATTTCACTCATTATTTTTTCGAATATTAAAATAATTGAAGAAATTCCATTTTATACCTTTTATTTATTGTTAAAATCCATTACTTTATAAATATAAAAATTGTCAGTTCGTCGCCGATAATCGTGATTAATGATATCAAAATGCATTTATGTTATGTGTTTTGGGGTCAACAGTTCACTGAGTGTATTTCGTGCAGTTTAATATTAATAATATAGGAGTATGTGTTAGGGCTACACGAACCTATTTTAAACATAAACACTTGTACACGTTTAAGAGGTTAAAAATGTAATTTAAAATGAAACTAAAATTTTTCGTGGAAAGGCACCAACACAACCATTTATATTTTTGGCACAAATCCAAAACATAGTCTGAAAATAAAATATTTTGTCTACACCACGTTTAAACTCAACAATTGATTTTATACCATTGATCACCACTGTATGTAAATGCAACAATTACACAATTATCCTTTCATATCCTGAATTATAAATACATAACCTTCAAATAACCTAAATTCTAATAGCATACTGCATTAATACCATATATTTTTAGTCGAACAGTAATTATGGATAAATAATTTTCTACACGATAATTTTCATTGCAGTAAATATTAACGAACACGTTAAACCTTATAAAGTGGAAAACATGCTAAGATATTAAACATCTACAGATAAGCGGTACACCATATAAAAGTCTTTACGCATTTTTACTTTATTCTCTTTTGCACATATTATTGTCATTGAATGAAAGTCAAATGGAAAATTAACCGAAAAGCACATACACAATATACATACTAAGTCAAAGCTCCCGTTTCCGCTTCTATATACAGTCAATCAAAAATAAACTTTAATTTTTATGTCCTATATTTACTGTACTAATTAAAATATTAAATTAAGATACGATTGTTTATTATGTATGTAACAAAAAAAAGCTCAGCACTTAATCGTCACACGCTATAAAATTATTTTTATAATAAATCCGCCGGAATGTCGACAGGCAATGTCGCGCCAGCTACAAATATATGTATATAATGTAAACCAGTCGTACCACCAACCAAATATAAAATCAGCAGCAGCTACAACAAAAATAACGGATTTTTAAATTAGAAGCATAATAAAAGATGTAGTTCTATGTATGTGTGTGCTTTGTGCTTTTTCATCGATATGCTAAAAACAAATGATTTTCTCCTTTTCTATGTAAACAGTTGTATAAATATGTATGTGTGTGTGCAATATATCCGCGCGCTCTGCCATCATTTTCTATGAATAAATAAATTTACTGAGCTTTCTTCGGTTTTGTGCTTTCTATATATATATATATATATATATATATATATATATATATATATATATATATATATATATATATATATATATATATATATATATATATATATATATATATATATATATATATATATATATATATATATATATATATATATATATATATATATATATATATATATATATATATATATATATATATATATATATATATATATATATATATATATATATATGGTATAACAAATTCGTTTCATCGTCATCATCATCACACAATCGTCGTCGTCCTTTTGTCGTTATTTTCCTTTTCCTTTTTTTTTTGTTTATATATATACGTATATATTTTTGTGTGTGCTCCCGTTCAATTTTCTCTTTATATATACATTTCGAAAATAAAAATATGATGGCAGCAATGCTGTGTGTAAAATGAAAAATGAAAATGTATAAAAAGCACAAAAAAAAATACGAATAGGAAAAAAAATCAGCCCTTTTTCTCGTGTACTCGCATGTATACATCATCACACACATATAGACATGGTGTATATATATACACAGGCGAAACATGAAAACACTGTACACACAGTAGAAAGCTTTTGTATTTCCTACAGTTCAGTTCAAAGTTGTTTTTTTCGATTCGATTTTTTCGTTTCTGTTTTTTGTTCAGTTTTTAGAATAAAATATTTTGTTCCTTGTTAACTATTTCAAAAAAAAATAAATAAAATGTGTGCTTTCTAATATAAAAATGTGTTTGTGAACATTTTGGATACGATTACCATACAAATCAAGTGAATATATATATAAGCTAGCTTTTCATACGAAACATAAAAGCTCAAGTGATATGATTATTATATTTATATAGTGAAAATTATTGTAATATAATGTGATTAGAAAAAAAAGCTTGTGATTATTTTTAAGTAGCTTTTTTATACTGTATACTAACTACTGTGTTTTTTGTTGTGTGTCGGAAAATTTTGTATTTTCAAAGTGTTTTTTAACTGTATAAAGTGATATTATATAACTGCCGCCTTGTAAAGTTTATGGTTTTTAGTTAGGTAACAATTTCCCTGTGTACTTTTTTTTAATTGAAAACCTGTTGAAGGAAATCAAAATTTTAAACATATAACTGTGATGCTTTTACTGCTTGCCTTTTAATTGTATATAAATATATACACGTAAATAAATTTTAAAATAGTTATAAAAAATAAAATCTATTGTTGCACATTTTAATATTTTTATTTATTTTTATATAAAGTGAAAGTTTGAACCAAACAAAATTTTATTGGTTTTATGCCAATTTTATAAAAAAAACGATTTTTGTATTAACGAACTTTTATAGTCTCTTACATAATAATATCAAAAGAATTAAAGAGAAAATAAAGACTAGTATAAATCGAACGAACTTTGCTCAAAGCTTGGTGTATAAAGTCAAGTCAAAATTAAGCTCAAAAGATTTAAGCTTTTTAGAATGGGGACACCCAATAATAATAGTGGTGCTCAAAATGCTGAAGGTGATGGTGGTGATCGCGGTGGAGGAGGGGGAGGCGGTGGTGGCGATGGTAATCGAAGGCAACGCAATAACAATAATAATAATCCGAACAATAATAACCTGAGCGATGAAGAGTTGGACCGCGAAAATAACAACAATGTGGATAATAATTTGGATAATATTAACAATAATATAAATAATAATTTAAATAATTTGAATAATAATCACTTGTACATAAATCCACATGAATTTAGTCAATTTGAATATTTGGTCACACACACAATTATTGATGAAACCGAAAAAAATAATATAAATAATAATAATAACAATTATAGTAATACTAATAGCAATATTACCGCAAGCAATAATAATAATAGTAATAATAACAATATTAATAGCAATAACAATAGTAATCGACGATTTGGCAATTTCAATTTTATTAGCAATAAAAAAAATAAAAATAATGCACAAATTCAGCCACCACAACAGCACAATCAGCCACTAAATAAGCAATATTCACATCAAGTTCATCAACCAGCACTACAACAGCAACTTCAACATCACCACCATCACCAACAACAAAATAAACAACAACAAGCATATAATACAAGAGAGGAACAATCACAACAACAATCTGCAAAGCTAACAAAAAAAGAACGAAAACGGTTAGAGAAAGAACGGGTCAAGGCCGAAAAAGAAAAAGCAAAAGCTGAAAAGGAAGCAAAAGTGCGGGCAGCACAAAAAGCAGCGACACGTGTCCAAAAATCAGGACGTGGCGGTGATCAGGACATGATGCGGCGACCGAGGCGTAAAATTAACGACAAATCAAAACAAAAGTAATTATTAAGCTCAACAAACCACATACCAAAAACAAATATATATATTTTTTTAACCATTTATATTACAAAAATCTTAAAAAGCTCTTTTTTATACCAACACATACACATATAACTATATACATAGATACACATCATATATATAAATATTGTTTTTGTTTTGATGAAACTTATTTCTTATTTTATACATTTTTATATGATTCTCTTTATTTATTTGATTTTCATTGTTTATTGAAAACCCAAAAACAAAAAAACAACTTTAATGAAAAGCTCAATTTCATATATGTGACATCCCGGAATATTGAATAATAGGATTTTCAGATTTATTTGGGATATATATATATACATATGTACATGGGTTGTGGAAACGCCCTATATATTTTCTAAATTTTATGCTTTATAGCGGATGAAAAGCTCTCCACATACAAATTGGCACTGATAAACGATATTTTAATAGGTCTTATCGGCACAGATTAGATTAGTGGGAACTAACTCGTTTACTCATATATAGGACTTATTAGCCGATTGCATGACAAACCATGTACATACATTCATGTTTGTTTTTATTTATGGTGCGCTATTTTTGGACTAGAAATTATGCTGTGTGATGGTTGGTAGTGCTGAGTTGTTTGCTATTATGTTGAATATACCATACACTACATATAGCATAATTTTTTTTTTTTAAATAAAGTGACAAAAATATTGATTTTCAAATTATTTTTTGCTGAGTTACATGTTTAGTCCATTACTCAAATAAAAAAAATTTATATTATAGTTTTGACGTGTAAATTTAGCTTGTGTATATGAATTTATTTAAAGTTTCACATGTACGGATATAATATAATATGGTTCAATCTTGATAACATTCCACAGAAATGTGTTGCTGGTTAGCAGTAAATTCATTAAATTTAACAGTATTATTATGGCGAAAAAGATTTTTGGCGTTAAAAGTTATTTTTATCTTCGGATCAGCTTCCAAGACACGTACCACGCGGACTTATCACAAAATTGCTAAAAAAAATGTATCTGAAAAATGCAGTAAAAAAATATCAGAGACATAATCTGCTAAAAACTAACTGTGCTAAATTAATAGTATAGTAGCAGACTGGTCTTCTGTAAATATTATTCGCAACACCGTTATGTTTGCAGATTACGTTTGAAATTTACTCTAAACCATTTACCCGCTCTGTCTAATCTAAACTGATTTAAACTTGCATTCTTATTTTGCAGAAACCCCTTCGTTGGCCCAAAAACCATCAAATCAAAAATGTATTCGAGTAATATGCTACTTAGGTGATTCCATAATAGAAGCGGGCTACGGGCAGCATAAACCGCTAGCAGAATGTTCTTCCAAGATTCACTTTAATTAATCCCACTTCCTTTCGTATTGATATCAATGATTTTTTTTAACAACTTTATTGATATGGCTATACTACAATCTTAAACATTATTAATTCATTAGTAAGGTTGACATTAGTACTTATGAGATAAGCATAAACTTGTGTGAGTCTGCTGGACCAGTGTCCAGTTCCCTTGGTTTATAATTTTCATACGGTTAGCTCATGTGGTTTGATTCGTTTGAGCCGCTTTACTTCGTTTGTACTGTCCAGTAGTTATACGGCCTCAAGATTGGTGTTGAAAAGAATTCTCTTTTCATGTATTTTGACACATTCGCGGATGACGTCGTCTATCAATTGTATTTCTAAATCATTGTGGATTTCCTTGTTAGTCACAAATTGGTAGGCTTTGGTGACCATTCGAAGAAATTTATTTTTGCTTCGTTGTATAATGTCTATTGGATTTATGTGTACAACCCCATAGCTGCGCACCATACATCCATATTCTTTTGATGATAGTCTGGTATACCAGTCATTTGCAATACAGGTTCGTTTTGGAATGATGTCCAATTAACCAGTACATTTGACGTTGTTTCAATCGTATCTGTTCAGCTTTTTGTCTCACGTGATGTTTCCAGTTGAGCCTTGAATCTAAATTCAGACTAGGTATTTTGCCGATTCAGCCTGCGGCACTTGCACCTCTTTGAGGTATATATGAAGAGTGTTATTTTTATGTTAGAGCGCAAATGTCACATAGGTTGATTTGAGCTCATTCAGCGCGATTTTCCAGTCGATTATCCATTTAGTAACGTTGTCCTGTTGGTTGAGATTCGTCTACTGACATAATTACAGTGTCGTCAGCGAACGTGCCGATGAATGTTTTTGCTCGTTGTAGGTATGTCCGCAGTATAAAGAAGGTAGATGAGGGGACCCAATACGCTTCCCTGTGGAACTCCCGCAATCGCTGAATGAAAGTCAGAACATGTTTCTTCATGAATGACTCTGAATTAGCGATCAGAGAGGTACGATTCAAGCAGCTGGCAATAGTTTTGTGGTAGCATTTTTCTGATCTTGAATGTCAATCCCACATCCCAGACTTTATCAAAGGCCTGGGATACATCCAGAAATACGGCGGGGCCATATGATGTTACTTCTTCATCTGGTTTACCTGGTTTCTTTAGCATAATTATTTGGGCCATTTTGAAACATTTGGGTACATATTTCAATCTCATACAGGCATTATATAAGTATGTGATCAAGATGATTGCTTTACATGGAAGTTCTTTGAATAAACCCGGTGATATTTCATCAATTCCTGGTGCTTTTTATGATTAAGATTTTTGTCGATTTCTTCAGCAATTTCCATTGGCGTGATCCTTTTAAAGTCCTGATTTGGTTGATAAACATGTGTTACATCAACGTTGGATTGAATGTCATGGAGTTGGAACACTGCTGCTAGGTGTTGAGCAAAGAGTTCCGCTTTTTCTTTGTCTTGTCGAACCCATCTGCCTTGAGCATTCCTTAAAGGTGGTACTCGAACTAGAGGTCGGTTAAATCTTCTGGTTGCTTTCCATAACGAGTAGTCCTTATCTATTTCTGGACCTAGCCCGCTTAAGTAGTTATCGAGGCAATTCTGTTTGAAATTTTTGATTAGCCAATTGACTTTGTTACTTATTCGATTAAAAGTTGTCTTATCAGCGTGATTTTTGGTGAGATGCCATATTCTCCTCGCCCTTCTTCTTGCCTTGATTTGTTCCCTGATTTCAGCCGGGTATTTGACTTCAATCTCCGCTTTGTCCTTTAATTCAGGAGTAGCTATTCTGACAGCCATTCGAGTGTATTCAATGAAATTGTTTGTTTGTTGTTCCAATTCTTCATTGCTTTTAATACTAACTTTTAATTCAACTAGCTCTTCCAATTTTTCTCTGAAGATGTCCCAATCCGTGAATCTAATAGTAAGGTTTTGCTTTTTCTGTTTCTTTATTACTATAACGCTTACTGACAACAGTACAGGAATGTGGTCTGATGTGAGGTCGTTAATTCCTTCGACTCTAGTGTGACTTAGAGGAATACCTTTTATGATGAAGAAATCCAAGCTGTATGTTTTATATTGTAGTCCCCTCCAATAATAAATTTTGGACCGAACTTATTGAAGACGTTATTAAATTGTAATTTCGTTTCTGTATTCCGTGGAGGACAGTACGCTGCTAGATCTGCGCCAATTTATTGGATTGAGATAACAGTTGCTTGCAAATAGTTTTCACGAATATCCTCTTGTTGATTATGTTTGATATTATTTTTCATTAGTACAGCTGAACCACCCCTGGCTCTTTCACTAGGATGGATTGTCCAGTAGGAATTAACACCCCTTTTCTTATTAAAGCTGGAGAAGTGCGTCTCTGAAATCAGCACAATATAAATGTTGTTTGTATGGAGATATATTTCCAGTTCTTGGGCTCGTTGGCTGGGCCCATTATCGTTCCAAGCTACAATGCGTAGGAACGAGTTAATCATTTGTGAGTATGTTGACTTTTTCGCTTGGTGGATAGATATAGATTTCCAGTTTTGCCACCCTCTCTGCTAAATGACCAAGTGACTGTTGAATATGGCTAAGCATTTTAATAATTTCAATGTTATTAGACTCTTTGGTGATTTGCGCATAGGATAATCCAACTGTGGATGGTGTGATTGTTGTTTGTGGTTTAGCAACTTTGGTTTGTAATCGCTGCACTGCGCTTGTTCTATTATTCTGTTGACTTTTAATTTTGTTCTGATATATACGGCATCCTTTATAATTTGCAGTATGCCCTTGTTGTTGACAAAGAGCACAAGAAGGCGCGATATCTGGTGTTTTCTTGCATGTTGTAGTGTGGTGATTTTCTGCGCATTTATCGCATTTAGTTTGACGATAGCAAAAGCTCTTGGTATGTCCAAGTGGTTGACAATTCGTACATTGTGGAATTCCCCTTGTCTTGTTAGGTGGCTCAATTTTAACTATACAGTACGCAAGTTTCTTGATATTGTATACTTCTTTATTGTTGTCTTTTTGTTTTAAGTCGATGTAAAACAATGGAAAGTGTTTCCTGACTTTTACACCATCAATTGTGACCATTTTGTATATGTTGGTAATACCTGCGACTTCATGTCCCATTTTTTCTAAGTCTGCTTTAATTTCATCATGACTAATAGAAAAAGGTTAGTCTCTGATAACCACTCTATAGGCTTTTTCACTCTTCAGCTGGTAGGCGTGATATTGGATATTTTCTACTTGGTTGCTAGATTCATTTTTAATTCTTCCAGTAATTTTTTGACATTTCTGTAATCATTTTCATTTTGAAACGTAATTCTAATGTCACTATTTGAGAGCGCCTTATAATTAGTTGATTCCTAGTGGTTTTTATTATTTTTTGTCGAAAAAGTTCGAAATTGTTGATATTGCTAACATTAATGGGTGGAGGCAGTGGGATTTTTGGGTTTTTCTGTTCAGTGTTACTGTTTACACTTTGTGTATTTTTTTGGGGGGAGTTTTCGTTTTTGTGCGCTTACGTTTCTTAGGATTTCTGTTATTAGCTCTTGAAACTTGTTATTAGCTCTGGAAAAGAGCTAGCAATGACGTTGGTATTGTAGTAGTAACTGAGACCCTCGAGAACTTGAATGTCTCACGGGACTACACAAGAACATGTTATTCATGAACAAGGTAATGACGTAGAAATACGAAATGCCTGCGTTGCTTTCGATAGACATGTCAACATTTCAAGAATTGTTAGAGCTACTTAGAATCAAAGCAATAGCGAAATTTTCCAGCCTGGATACGCTGGTGTTTGCTTTGCAATGGTTCTTGCAAACATTGTAAAAGCTGTTATTATTTCTCCAAGTGAATGGAACATAAACATATTGAATAGCATATGTATGCGGGAGATGAAATATATGCTTTGGATACAACATATGACTGACGAAAATAACGGAAGAGCACATCATATTCCAATAAGTGGATACTTAAATTTGTTGAATTTAGATGTGATTAAAGAAGATTTTCTCATGTATGAGAAATTATTTTCTCTAGATTATGACGATAATTGGCTTTGTCATGGAAATTTAATGGACAAGAGAAACGATGGTGAAGATTTCAAAACATTACTGGCTGCTCTTGTAGAATTGTTTTCAGAGCATATTGCAGGAGTTATAATTGCATACTCCAAATCTATAGGTCTCATGCATTATGATGGTAAATATTACTTTACTGATTCACATTCATGTGGACCTAAAGGTAAGCGTTTAACTCATTGGATTGAAAAAAAAATAAAGAAAAATTGTAAAAATTGTGGCATTTTTCTATTATTGTTTTACAGCGCACAGCAACTATGATGATGAATATTTTACGATGAAAGTTTTATTTACGCCAACCGTAAAATATTAATAACGGTTTTCTGAAATTTGTATTATATTTTTGTTTTAAATGTTTGATAATATGAAATTGTCAGGTGAAACAACCAAGTGAACAAAATTTCAGCGAAATCGAATGATGATAAGTGCTTCAAATTTCGACCTCAGATTTTGACCCAAACAGATAGACAAGAAAGCAAGTTAAGAAAAACTTGGTAAAAACGTGAAAATCTAACAAAAATGACATTTTTTTCTAAAATCACGATGTCTTAATGAGTTTTTGAGGGAATCGAGTATTTCCAACGGGGTTCTAAAGGGGAGATACTTTGTTTTAAGGGTATTATAGTGGTTTTGGGTAATTCTCTAAAAAAGGTATTTATTTTGAGAAATCAAAGTGCGCAAATAGAAAGAATTTGAAAAATCTATTTTTGCCGCACAGGTCGTTATAATCATTAAGAATTTCGTTCAAATTGGTAAAAAATGTCTTTATTTGGAATGATAAACTACAATTGTTGTAGTTTATCATATTGAATATTAAATTTTTCATTAAACATTTTTTATCTTGATTTTTATCTCTCATTCTTGCTCGCCACACGCCTGACAGATAACAGCTTTATGGTCTTGGCACATGAGGGCCTGACACTTGGAGCAAATGACTCCATATTTTCGGTCGATGGTTCGGAGACAATGAACATATTTTCCCTGTCTTCCTGTTCCACCTACGTCCCGTCGTATTGGCCCCTCATGCAATATCTCTTGAATACAAAATACGGTTTGGTGTGGCAGATTTTTCAACACTTTCCTCCTCCGGAGGAATTATGAGATCTTTGACTAAACTTTTCAAAAAATCTCTCCAGTTGATTGATGGATTTGCAGCATTCAAATTGTATATAATCGAGGCGTTGATCCCCGATTAGTCCAGCATCTCCATGAAAACTCGCACTGGCCATCTGTTAGTTTTTCTTGCTGTTGATTGTTCGTGACACATCTGGTCACATGTTTCAGTGCCATCTTTTGTCTTGTTGTAAAAATTGACTATCTCTGGTTTATTTGTATTCGTACATATTTCTTGCAATCGATGGAACGTTGATAAAACAAGGACCACTTTATTCTTCTTAGGAGTGTAGCAAACCAGAGTTTTCGTTCGGTCAAAAGCGAATTTTGAACTTCCTGGCTCACCAGCAGTCTTGAAAGACAAAGGTATTTGCGGTTTATTTTTTTAGTGTTCCAACCCATTGTAAGGTTCTTTTCCAACATTGTATCGAAAATGTCTGTTGAGGAAAACCAGTTGTCGCAGGTTATATTTCTGGAACTTCCATAAATTCGCTCACTCAACTTTCTAACATAATAGGATGGCACTTTTTCTGTTTTATCTTCCAAAAACCACTTTACCGACATATGGAATTGCGTTGACTAAATAGAATATTTGAGAGTCATTCAAATTGACACATTTTAGACCATATTTATCTGGTTTTTGACCGTTATAAACCTTAAAAGGGCAGCGCCCACGAAAAGATAACTCTTGTTCGTCAATGGTATAGTGCTTTTCGGGGCTGTATAGAGTCCTGCATTTTTCAATGAATGAGTCCCAAATTTGTCTTATGGGTGCGAATTTATCCTCAACACGACGGATTGCTCGAGTGTTCTTGTCATCAAATCTAAGGGATTGTAGAAGGGCTTGAAATCTTTTTAGGCACGGTATCTCATGCAACCGACTTTTAGATCCCATAGATCGTGAATATTGGTCATATTTGTTTTTTGAAGACCAGAAAAATACAATAAACCAACGAAATCCTTCAATTCAATTACGTCGACATGTTTATATGTACGGTTTATATGTATAACGGTCGATTTCTTCATTACTATGCCGGACAGTTTTTGACAGCATGGCTTCAAGTGTACCACTTATGCCCATCTTTACCCACAACAATACTCTTTCGTCGTCCACGATTACTACCACTGCTGCCTCTTCCCCGTCCTCTTCGCCTACTTTCTCTCCTCTCTGTATTACGCAGATTCTTAAATGCTGGAGCTGTACCCGAGCCATCATCATCCCTCCAACTAAAAATTACAATAAATAACTAAGAAATACATTTTCTCACACCGAAATTTACCGAAAAATATGATTTATATTCAATTTCACTCTCGGGCTCAACTTGTTCGTTGTCTGATTCTGCACTTTGCTCCGATTCTGAGCCACTTTCCTCTTTCGTTAGATTTTCCTCATCACTTAGATTTTCCACAGGTACAATGTGATCTTCCTCCTGATTAATCAACTGAACTACAGCCTTCAAAGGTCTTAAATTGTACCGCCTAGCCATTTTTCGAATCTTGAAACAATGAAAACTAAAGTGAGGTTATGGTATAGACACACGAGTATAGTATATATATATATATATATATATATATATATATATATGTATATGTAAATATATATAGTGGGCTACTATACATACATTCATTACTGAAAAAGTGTAAAAAACACGAAATTATAAAAAACTTTATGGCGAGAAATATACACAAACGGAAACGCGGGGTGAAAAAACACCCCAAACGCACTTCAAATGTTTACTGCTCCAGCTTCCACGTGCTACTGGTGCTGCGAGTGTGCTCCCTATACTCTCAGATGATGAAACTGAATTATGGTTACGGTCCCGGGTCGTAAACGTAAGCCGTTTGTATTTGTCGCGAGATTTAAACTGATCTGGGGTGTTTTTTCACCCCGCGTTTCCTTTCTAGGGTTAAAGTTAGTCGAAAATTTCCAATCGAACGTTAAGAAAGATATTGCAGGTAGTGTTTTCGATAATGCAGGCATTGCCATTGCTACCTCAGCCAAAGGTTAACAATCCTATACAACATGATATTAATGGAGAAGCAGTGTAATCAAATAGGCGTAATTTAGTAGTATGGTTGGAGGGTATCTGCGGAGTTGTAGTTTGGAATTTTGGAATTTTTTAACGATAAAACTGGTGGTTTCACTATGGCTATTCGATTAAGCATGAATTTATGCCGCCTCGGTGGCAAAATAGTCAGCATTCTTGCTCCAGTGACCGTAGGTCCCGGGTTCAACTCCCGGTGGTGACAATGAAAAAAATTCACTTCTGATTTCGGATTAATTGTTCATTATCCGGAATGAAAATATATATATATATATATATATATATATATATATATATATATATTAGATATATATATATATATATATATATCATATATATATATATATATATATATATATATATATATATATATATATATATATATATATATATATATATATATATATATATATCATATATATATATATATATATATATATATATATATATATATATATATATATATATATGATATATATGATATATATATATATATATATATATATATATGAGTATAGGAGCTATAATTCAATTTTTGGGTTTTACATTTGATACACTGAAGATCGTCTTGAAACTTAAAATCCTGAAAATAAAGAAAACTAGAACTACTGAAAAAATATTTTAAATAATAAATACTGAAACAAAAAAATACTGAAAACAAAAATCTCGAAATTTAAAATACTTAAATTCCTTTACAACAGCTCATTGACTCATGATATAATCAAAACTAAATTTACTGAACACTTCCAATTAGTTAATTTAGTGTCGTTCATATAAATTGGCAATAGCGCCAGTCCTGTATTAACAGCATACTTTTAGATCCGCGCTCATATACTTCCTAAGATTGAAATAAAAAGTCCTTCGGCGGGGTAATCAAGGAGGCGCGCAGTGCCCGTGACAGCTACTCAAGCCGTTAGCCCATACACTACACGCAAACTAATTTTTGTTTTAGAAAATTGCAACTAAGGCTGCGGGTGAATAGTCGAGTAAAAGTCAATTTTAAGTACATTTTTCGGTAAATTCATTTATTATTCAAAAACGCTTGGCAAACTGATCGAAAAATTTGTCCTTAATCCGATTTTTACCATAGTAAACTATTTACTCGAATATGAGCCCGCAGCCTAAGAACTATATCAAATTTGTTTTGCTGTTTCAACGATATTTTAACCTCAGTCGAAACCTCAACTGTTTTTCGTGTTACTGTTTTGTCCGGGTAATCTGTTAACCAGCCATTTTAACACCATCTTTTAAAAAACTTTTTAGTTTTTCGAAATTGTTTAAGGTGCTATTAAATATTTTGAATTTTAGAATTTCACATTTCCATGTTTATTTTTTCAGAATTTTTTTTGAGAGTTTTTATCTCAGTATTTTAATTTGCTTAATACCAACCCGATACACTGTTAATCGTTCTAATTTTCTACTCTTTGAAGCATATTGTCCACAATGTTCTCGCAGACTTACGGTGCCATTTCAGCAAAAACTTTCCGAATGCCAAGCATGGCGGTTTTGGTAGGTTAGTGACCAAGGACAAGTCTGAAACTAGTTTGTGTGATGCAACACCGTCCTTTTGGAACCAAGTATTTTGTAGACCCAATTCGAGCCAAGAAAATGTTCGTTACAATATCGATCTCTAATCTCTCTCTCTGTTACATTATTGCTTCAAATATCCTGAAAGAGAGTGGCCCACTGATACCAAATATAGTAGTCTCCTTCTCACGATTTTTAAAAATCTCACGATTTCCAATCGTTCTTGCGCAGCTTGGCTGGAAGGGGAGGGGGAGGGGCAGTCATTATTTCAATTTCAAATCGAAGATTGGTTTTTCGAATATTATTTTTTCAAAAATGGTCAACTAACCTGATCCCATCCACAACTGTTTTTAAAACTAGCCATAAAACCTTTAAAATCAGAAGTGTTCAACAGCGTTTTGAATTTTTCGCATTTCACACTTAAATTTTCTTTCAACTTTAATCTAAAATTCCAAGTTTATAAAGATCCAAAAAAGTTGCTTTTAGCTAAATTATTTTGAAATCAATTATTTTCAACTATTGGAAAATCCTACGTAAACCTGAAAAATGAAATTATGGATTTTGTTTTTCGGGATTTGATGTTTGAGGATTTTATTTTTTGAGGTTTTGTTTTTCGGGCTAGCAACACCAACCCGAAATCTTTAAATTGAAGAGCATTTTTCCAATACGAATTTATTGCGTTTGATTGTAGAAAACTTGCAATTATCAGCGAGTTATATTACTAGATTTTCTTTATCGACATTTTTGGACTGTTACATTTCGGTTATGTTAAATGTGCATTATTAACGATTTTTGGTTGACTGCTTCAGTTGGTACAACGAAAATTTCATTACCGTACTTTTTCGGCTGACTTTTGGAATTGGGATCTGCTTTACCGACTTTTATTTTTACCGAAACTGTATTATTGACATTTTTGGTTTACCCGGCTGTGTATTGCCGACATTTTTTAGCTGGTTAATTTCGGTTAACTTTAACAGTAACTCATGAAATTTTATGCTGAAATCATAAAGGATTTGTGGTCGGAAAAAAGTGAATTCTTTGCCGCGCTGTACCTATTGACGTGCCCGTCAGCTACATAATTTTTGCTCAGTGTTTCTCTTAGTTCAAAATATCCTAACACATCCCAACCACACAAACATTAACCTAACGGATATCTACAGTGAATATACATATGAAAGAGCAGTTGCTTAATTTATGCATCATTAGAATATCATTTTCCGATCCTAACGTGTAGCAAAAAAATTAAGTAATCAGCTTAATTGAAAGTGGTTAAGAATGCATCTGAAAAAGACCGGCATTCAATCAGGTCACAAAAGTTTTATTTTTTTAAAGCAACAAAGAAGCAAGATAATTTACTTCTTTTGTTAGTAGTGCCAGTTGCTCGTTCCACGGCCACTTCAGGAAATCGGCAGGATTCTTGTCAAGCAAATTTTCAAGTCGGGATGTTCAAAACAAAAAACATGAACAAGACTCTATTTGTAGGCTCTTTTTTCCTACTTATTATCAACACTGTTTCCTGAAGGCAGAAAAACGTTAACCAAAATATAATACTTGAAAAGTTTAGATAGAAGAAGAGGAATTCGAATAATGTTGTTCAGAATTATAAAATTTCAAGCAAAACTGCCAGTCCGGCCAAATTCAAAAGTATTAAAATAATTAGGTTACCGTTCAACTTTATGAAATGATAGTGATGTGCAGTGAAGTAGCGGTATTAAATCAGGTGTTATTTGACTACCGAATATGGCCCAGACATGCTCATGGATCGACCCATCTTCCACGTCAGAAATAGAAAATTGGAAAATAAATGAATGAAATAATTTGAAAACTTTCTGTTAAATCGAAATTCAAACAAAAAACAGACATAAAATATTTAAAAAAAGATTATTTTACTATGCGATAATAGATTAGTAAAATCCGAAACATTGACCCTGAACCTTACTATTGCAGATCTAACAAGTAACTAAACTTCTTCGTGTCGCGTGAAGAGTTTAACTGGGATTCATTTTGGAGTTTTGGCTCTTTTGAAAAATAATTAAAATCTATAGAGGAATTTCAGACAAAATTTGTATCTAAGGTTCACACTGTCGAGTAACATGTAACGCTCTTCGCACTGCTATGCAACACCGCGAGTTTTATTATATTGTTGAAATTCATATTTTTTTTACTGTGTTCAGGAGACAAATTGGTGATTTGTTAATTTTGTGTTTGTCCTCGTTTATTTCCTTGTAACATGCAGCCAACAAACAACGCAAAGGCGCTTACTAGATTTCAATTCAAAGTTTGTGATCTAAAATAAAATTTGGATCAAGTTTTCCATATAAAATTGATCCGGATCAATGTGTGTAAAGAAACAAGGCAAATAATATCAAATTTCTCGTGATTTCCACCTCATGAATCCTTGGTTCTAATTATTAACCACTTTCTATAATAATCATTCTGTCCGTTATTCCTAGGCTCAGAGTCTTATAAAAGAAGCGTTCTTTTTCTGTGACCTGTAATGATATGACTGTCTGTGACCTGTCCTGATATGTCCCTATGACCTGATCCTCCTCGAATGTAATAATCTCTGTTTTTAACAATGATTGGTTCCTCTCAGATTTGTTGAAGTCAACCTTGTTTGAGAAGGGTGCTAATTTACAGAATAAAATCTATCAGTAGAAACTGGAAAGCCTTTTCCGCCACTTTAGGGCCAGGCTCTCTAGCGACCCGGGGAATAACCAAATGATAAGTCGTTCACTTTTTTCGTTTTTTTTTTCAACATTAGTTTTAAATTTTGAATATCCGCCATTTTATTTTATTTTAAAAATAATTATTTTATATCGATTATTTTTGGTCCAGACAAAGGAATCATATTAAAATCTTGTAAACAATTTCTTTATCTATAGAGTACATCTATAGAGTCTACAGTATCCTTTCCAAATTTGTTCAAGTTTTGAAAGCAAAATAATCCAAAAAGGCTAGATCTGGCTAAAGTAAATCATTTTTTCATTTGGATCAACGCGATCTGTAAAGTGGTACATTGTCTTGAAGAAATAGCACTTTATTTTCGCCAAACGCGGTCGTTTTTGATTTCATCACGTAAACGCTGGTATAATTTCGCATAATAATAGATTTTAGAAAATTTCCAATGAAAATTGGATAGTCACGCGATCCAAAGAAACTGACCCATGACTTCGCAAGCAGATGGAACTGGCCTCGCCTTCATTACGGTTGTTTTTCAGGTGTGAAGTAATGGACCCATTATACCCGTACTTTCGATCATTATAATTTTTCTCAATGTACTACTGCCATTTAAACGTCAGATCGGGTACTTCTGCGCCTACTATTGTACTACTTGTTCAATTCAACCAAACACTGATACAAACCACTCTTCGTTGATAAAATCATCAACTCTTTCAGGAAATTTTATTTTAATTTCTTCTGAAAACAGCAGATTTAAATAGTTTTTAAAAGGAATTTAATGCAATTTGGTTCGTAACATTTCATGATTTGATAGAAATGTGCCAAACAGGAGTCCTGAGACACGCCCTAGTCTAACGGACACTCTTTAATTCTTTCTTATTACAAGGAATGATAAAATGTGTTTCTAAGTTTATCGTTTGATCTACTGCCTCGGTCGAAACATTAGATTGGTTGTAGGTCATGCTATAATAGTTCAATGTCCTTATCCATTGTTCGAACAAAAATCGTGCAGGACATAAAAATGTAACCCCAAACCATTAATTAATTTAGCCTACATGCATGAAATTGCTTTACAAATATGTAGTTCCCTATATACTGTCCATTCAGAGATTATGCATAGATATATTTTTTTTTTTACAAATTTTTCTAATCTAATAAAACAAGACACATTTTTAAATACTTGTTAAATAATCTGAAGTGTCACATAAGATAATACTGTATAAAATTTTGTTTATTATCGTTTATTATAAACTACATATAGGTCATATGTTAATCGAGTTCATTCGACCACCATCGCCGACGTCTCATACGATAAAATATGACATGCATGTAGAAGCTCATGCAACAGTGTAATTTTTATATTAATTTGCATAGTTTATGAGCCTAAAGTACTACACATTATTTTTATACCATAAAATGTGATTTATCCAGAATGTATGTAATTAACCCCAAAACTTAATTAAAACGACGTTTAATTATAATTAATTTAGTGAAGGAGATGTTACAGTTCTGTTACAAAAGGTGTTGGGTAATAAATTATGTAAATCATTTTTATCTCATCTCTAGTGAAAGTGGTTGGCAACATTGTACAAAACACGTGTATAGGCTTTCGGTTTACTAGTTTATCGACGTACTAAATATACGTAACGTTTTGGGAAAGAATGACATGACTAAAATTAATTGCATTTTGTGTACTAAATATAAACTATTAACAGCAATAACAACGACATATCCTTTCATAAAAACATAATTTATTTGTACATGCACGAATATTTATGTATGTTGTGTATGCTCGTACACCATGCCAAAGGGACATTGATTTATAGATTGCCTTCCTATTAAACATTGGTATATACGTCTATTGTCAGCATTTTTGTAGTCCTCGATTGTTTTATTGCCAGTCGATGGATAAATACGAGATTTGTTTTAGAATAATTTATAAATAGAACTGGTACTTGTGACGGTATAGTATTATTACAGTCGACTAGAACCTAAATAGGTTCCAAAAATTATGGCAAACGGGCGAAAATCATGAGCATTGTAAACTTGGAGGTTTGCGCATTTCGCCCAAATGAGGCGGAATCAAAAATTTGAACTATTACACGAAATGACAATATTTGGAGTTGTTTGCAAAATCTTGGTATTTACTATTCAGCAATAGTATTTGACACCTTACATGTGCAACAATGTGTTATGGTCAGGCTATGTGTTATGTAATCAGCAAATAACACAAGCATAACTAAATGGTTGGAGTTGGGCTTGATTAGGTTAGGTTAGATTTCAGTGGTTGCTATCGCACTCTTAGGCCAATTTTGGCCCATTGTAATACCACAGGTTCCGATGTCATTGAACTCTTTTTAAAAACATGTAGTGCTATTCACATAGCACAGGGCATGAGCATATGAGGTGAACGAGAGTCTCCTCCTCGTCCTAGCAGAAGTCGTTTGCATCCAGATCTAGGTTTCTCGCGTGATCTCCGAAAAGGCAGTGTTCGCTAAGTACCCTTACAATTAGGGGGTTAATCCCCAATCCACATGTGCTGGCCGAACCCGCAGTGATTGATAACGTATTCTGCATCACATTCCACATTGTACCCAGGTGCTTTCCCGAGTTAACTATCGCTACGTCATCTGCATAAGCTACCACACCTATTCCTTCCCCCTCCAGTCCAATAGTAGTCCATTGATTACTATATTTCAAAGAAGGGGAGAGAGAACACCTCCCTGGGGTGTTCCCCGAACAACCCGTCTTCTGACGGAGACTTCCCCTATCCCCGCAATAACCCTTCTGCTTGCCAGCAAGTGATTAATTAGCCTGGTTACTGGGTGTTTAATCTCGAGTGGTTGCAATAATTCCGCAATTGCCTCTACCTTCAAGTTGTTGAAAGAGCTTTGAATATCGAGAAACACCACCAGCTAGAAATCGTGAAATTCCAGTATCCACGGACTTACCCTTATGGTACGCATGTTGAGACTGTGCCCAGTTTCTGGGTACAATTTTCGACCGATCAATTGACATCCAGCAGCCTTTCCATGATTTTAAGCAGAAAGGATGACAGAGATATGGGTCTTAAGTCCGTAGGATTGCTGTGCGAGCTTCTACCCGCTTTCGGGCTAAAATTTACCCTAGCTTCCCTCTAGTTTTTTGGGATGTACTGCAGCTTCAGACACCCTTTGCAGATAGCTGCGAATCAGGGGAGCAAGATCTCGAGTTCTTCTGAAATTCTGTGGATACAATCCCATCCGGGCCAGCTGACTTAAAGGGCCTAAAACTTTTAATATCCCATTTTATCTTCTCTATCTCTCCGGGATGTGAGTTTCCATCAACAGATCGAGAGTCTCTTCACTAGAAGCCTTTTATTGGCCATCTGGTTTAATCAGAAAGCCTAGAAAAGCTGGACTGGTAGGGAGAATATAGAAGTCTCAGTTTTGAGTTTCACTCAAGTTTTTCGCTCTATTGAAAGCAGACCCAAAGATTTTTCGGCATTCCGCAAGTGACGAGGTGCACCAAACAGATTTTGCTTTCCCCTCAGCTTTATTAATGGACAAGCCTCCCTTATTGCAAGGTATTTCAAGCCCTAGTAAGAATATCCGCCTTTGAGTGAAAATGAGTGTGAAATGAGTGAAATTTGAGTTGTGCCACTATTGCACAAAACCGACGATATGTATTCAATAAGATCGCTGTGCCCCTGCAGTTTACAGAAAAATAAAACTAAACATAGCAAAAGCTCCTTCAATCAAGCTCAAGTTTATTTGGAATCAGCTAAAGATTGTGTGTAGGCTTAATGCGGAAATAGTACGTTTGGTGGAGCACAATTCTCGTAGTTTTCCACTGTTGGTTTATTAACAGTTAATAGCGTTGAATACGAAAAAAAGTTTCAACAGCGCACCGCCCCTCGCTGTGATAATATTATTTAAGACTAGATGCTAGTGAAGTTTATCCAAACTAATCCTAAAAATACAACTACAATAAACTTATTGTAATAGTATTGGTGTAAGTAAACATTCAGGCGAAGTTATATTTTGTAATTTAGACGAGATTTGATTTTTTAATTGGCTCTAGGGACATTCCAAAGCCATTCAAAATAATTTCTAAGCATTTATAGCATGAACTTTAGTGATATTGGTGGACTACTGAAACGAAAAGAGGTGTCCATAGCATGTTATATGATTTTATAATAGGTCTGACAGGGTGTTGTAGATGGGGTCATTAAAAATACCAAATAATATACATATTTATCTGTGTATATTGTTCGGATAGATTAAATGGAAATTGCTCCTTTAAAGTACTAGGCATCAATTGCGATGGGTCTTATTTTCGGAAAAAAATCGATTAGGGGTTCCTTCGGAGGGGCCCGGGTAATTTTTTAATTTATTTCTTAAACCAGATGACTCTGATGAAAACTGCTGAAAAGTTTTTTCTGATTTCAACAACTGTCGTTTGAAGCACCGGAGAGGCCCGGGTTTGTTTTTTACTATTTTACTCAACCCAGACGATTTGATCAGAATTACTGAAGTGGAGTTTTCAAATACTAGGAATTGATTGTGATGGATCACGATTTCGGGAAAAATTGTTTAGAAGATCATCCGGAAGGGTCGTGATATTTTTTTTTAAACCTGATGGCTTTTATAAAAATTTGCGAAAATTAATAATCGATAGCGATGAGTCCTGGTTTCGGAAAGAGTTGTTTAGAGGGGTCCATATGAGGACGTATGTTCATTTTTTTAGCTCAACACAGACGAGCTCGATGAAAATTGCTAAAGTGCCGATTTCAAATACTAGGAATCGATTGCGTTGGCTCGTAATTTCGGAAAAAATCTTTTACGGATTCATCCTGAGGGTTCCGGGATATTTTTTATTTGTATTTTCTTAAATCAGATGACTTTGCTGAAAATTGACCAAAGGGATAATACATGAAATTAGGAATCGATTGACTGGGTCCTAATTTCATAAAAAATCAATTAGAGCGTACTCAAAAGAAGTTCGGGTTGGAGGTGTTGCTGAACGCCTGTCAGACCTATTAGACAATCATATAACGTAGTAGGAATACTCTTCTGGATCTAAGCAGTCCAATAATATCACAGAAGTTCATGATCCACTAGAAAATCATATGAATTACTAGAGACACTTCTCATGGTTTTAACAAATCACCAATATCACTGAAGTTCTTGCTAAATGCTTATAAAATACTTAGAATGACTTTGGAATGTATCTAAGGCCAATTGAAAAATCACATCTCGTCTAAATTTCACAATATAATTCGCCTGAATGTATACTTACATCATTACTATTACAATGAGTTTGTTGTTGTTGTATTTTTGGATTAGTTTGGATAAACTTCACTAGCATAGGCGAGACCTGGTAGAGACAACAATCTCCAACATAAAGTAATTTGTTTAAATCTATCGGAGGAAGCAAAGATCTCCTCGAACCGGATTTATACTTTCGGTTACCGTTGAAGGACAAAGTCCTGTAAGAGTTATTTTTTATAATGGACGTGAAATAAATGGTAAATTTAACTGTGGATTATTATTTCTTAAGAGAGCAAGATGATACGTTGGTTAGCATGAACTTCACGGTTGTAAATTATTTTTAATTTTGCTTTATTGTTTGCCTAAAAGATTTTTTGGGCACTGCATTGATGTCGGATGTCCGGAAATATTTCAGACTGGGTATTCTTATTGCCTCTACTCTGAGCATAATAAAAACTTTTAACTGCTTATCGATGATTTCTTCTGATCGTGTTAGTGGATCTGTGATTTGGAATACATTTTCCCTTAACTTTTTATACGTTAAAAGTTATTTTACGGAGAACAACTTCTTCGTCATCCTTCAATATCTCTATCTGTTTCTCCAATTTTCTTGTTTCTGGTGTGGTTAATAATCTTAGTTCATATTATCTTCCTTCGATTTAATCTTGATAAATGCAAAATTTGCGCAAGTTGTTGGCATTATCGATAAATAATGAATAACGAAAAGATTTGTGACATTGTGTTGGTTGGACTGTACATATATCAATTATTTTAACATCAGACTCTCTGAGCACGGAGCCGACCTCAATTTCAACTATACCGGAGCCTAAAATGGAGAAAGATTGTAAATATCTTGTAACAACATATGATATCGACATCATTTATTGTCGTAGTGCTGGAGCATACGGTGTCTAATTCATTCCTGAATATAGGATCGCTACCTTGCATTGCGTTTGGTTGGTTGTAATGGCGATAAATGGTAATATTTCGCATAAGAAGTGTACAGGGTGTAAGGCTTGTATCAATTATCTTCTTTTCTCGTTAATAATGCGACGTGTCCATGCCGATCGTACTTTGCTATAGATAACAAGAATGATGTGTTACTGAGTGCTTCCATGATTGATATCAGGAATTGGAACTACACATATTAGTGTATAACCCCTTATGAACGAAGCCCGAAATATAGTTTCAATTATTAATTTTTCTGAGTTATCGGCTGCGTATATTCATGCTTGGGTACACGTGATCGAGGTCTTGAATGTAGTGTCTAGGTTGAGTATTGATTGCAAGCGAGCAAATTGTTATTATTCCTCTAGATGCCTTGATTTTCATGATAGAACATGTCAAGTAAGCCTTCAAATTGTTTCTCGATGTTTTGTCGAGATCTACGAACATGCCCCGTAACAAAACGCCCACTGAGTCTCCAAGACCTCGTTTCACTCGTTAATGATTCATATTGCTTTTGAACAATAGCCTATTGTTTGCTATTAAATGATTGTATTGCCATAGAAGTTGGGGCTATAACTCTGTGCGAGCTATTTTAAAGTTCTCAATTTCCTTCCAGTAGGAAGTAAATTTGTAATAAAAAACTAATGTTCATTTCATCGCCACTATTATGCTTATATTATTCTTCGAGGTGTATGCCGATGGCCTGATTAGAAGGACTTACTTCGACGGTGGCTTGTGCAAGTCCCGGAATACAGCAAATATAGAATATTGCTAATGCTAATTGATTTGTTCCAGCAACATACTTGCTATGTAATGGCGACAATGCTTCTATGAAGTCGTTTTCGATGGGTAGCTTGAATAGTTTTATAACTGGTATTTTATAGGTTACATCACAGCATTTCGCTGTGGCGCCTCGAACCAAGTTATCTTTATCAGCGTGAGTCTCAAAAATCCGTCCCATCTTCCACCGTGTGGCAGGCGGCTAGCTGATCATCTTTTACTAATACTAAGTAGCGCACCATTAAATTTGGCTGGGTCTTTGTTCATTTGTTTAGCTGCTGTAGTTGGTGTATGCATTCTAATGACCAGCGTTTCCAGAAGTGTTGTACTAATTGTTCAGTCAAAGGCTATTTTTACTCCGTCAATTTTTGTTTTGGCAAATTCTTGCTCTATGGTGATACTATTTTAATTTTCTCATTACTTGTTCATGGAGGAAGCAATTTAGATTTTTTTTTGTCTAAGTCCTTGATAATTTGAGCAGTAAATTTCGTTATAGAAATATATTTTCCCTGGGTGATCTTGAGATGTGTAGTTTTTGCATCGTGAACTTCCCTATTCGACGGTGCTCCTGGCTTGTTGGCAGGAAGCGTTTTTTATTAGATATATTTCTGACAATATGCAACAATCGTTGAATTTCGTTTATTGAAACTTAGATGTCGCTCAAACAAATGTAAACATTGGTTGACTTTATTTCGCCAATCAAATTGACTATTGAGGTTTATTTTAATTTATCGGGCTGTACGTCATTTAGAAAGTCTGGCACATTCTCGTTTGACCTTACATGATACCATGTAATTGTTGGTCAGATAATATATTGGCCATAATCGTTTTGAATCGGCTTGGTTCTCCTCTGACCCAATATAGTATAATAGTTGAGTCAGACTAAGTACAAGTTTTGATGTCACTAGGTTTCATGATAGCTTGGGTACTTTATAAGTTTTGCGAGTAGCTAGCCTAGATTAGACTTTCTTTGGAGCTGTAATAGTCTTGCTACAGCCATTTCCCTAGACTCTCCTAGAGTGCTATAGCTCCTTTTAACCTTTATGTGGATGGCAAATTTTACATCATATCCGGGGCACCTCCGGTACAAATGCACCTTCGTTCGTTTTATGTAGAAAATGCACTAAAATACAATTCTTTAAAAACAATTTCATTTAAAAATATGTTTTAAACAGTTTGTAATATAAAAACTCAATTTTATACCAAAGAAAATAACGGTGAAAAGATTAGTAACTATTTTGGTAATAAAGGAATCTTATATAGATACATATTGGAAATACATAGCCGATTTTGTGGCAAATGATGACACCGTTTGGAAACAAATGCCACCACCAGCCACTCGAGTACAAAAACAAAATATTTTCCGCCAAAAATGTGGCCCAGTTTCCTCGAACAAGAATTTATCAGTTGCAGACACATTCCACATTCAAATGCATTTTTTGGAAGTGACGGTCGATGTCATTGTACGCAAAACGAATTGCAAAGCGGAAGAAATGTTTGAAAAATATGCAAACAAATGTGCCAAAATATGAACGCGGTTGACAGCAAAAGTATTTTACTCATATTTTGGAAAACTGGTCACAATGAGAGTACATTGTTCTAATTATGAGCATCATAGCTTATAAAGGCAGTCAAATTCGTATCCTTTTTATAGAGCAACCATGTCAAATAACAGGGGGTCTATTATGAACCTTATTCGATTTCGGAAAATTTGATTCGCGGTGTATTTTTGTATTATGATTTTTTTTTGTCCATCGAATAATTCGAAATCGACAAATTCACCAGATTATGAAACAAAAAAATAATACGATTCGAATTAAACGAAAATGTGACGTCAAAATAGGACTGGTCTTTAGGTGGCGAATGTTTTATTGCGTGTCAATATTGTTTTAAAATAATAATTTTGTGTATTTTTATATTTTTTAAGGCAATTATAATTATTGTTTTTAAATATCAATAGATATATTTACCAAGATGTTATAAGTTGTAAAATAATTTACTAAATACAAATAACGTATGTATTTTAATAATACTATATAAAATTGATTTGACAGGTCCACAACAAATGGATGATTCGCTCCGTTTCATAATAGCAATATTCGAAGCGTATCGAATTTTTAAATAACGATTTTTTCGAAAGCGAATAATGTTTCATAATAGACCCCCAGATTTCGCAGTTTACGCAGATTCAGTCAATTTGACAACAGTAACACTCGTGATAAGTGATATTTGGTTGATGTTAAATGCCAATTTGGCATCCAAATATATCGCATCCGATTGTGTAATCGTGGACAAACAGCTTTTCCTTATCGGGCTAGAACACGGTTTACTCAATACATCCCATCAAAGCCTGCGAAATATGGTCTTAAAATATTTTGAGCTTGTGACGTAAAAACATCATACCATATCACAGGTCAGCTATATAGAGGAAAAGGGTAAGATGGACCAGAAAAGAATCAAGGACAAAGAGTTGTTCGAGATTTGTGCCGACAATTTAAACGTTCCGGAAGAAATGTAACCATATGGGCAACTTTTTTCGCGTTGCCCTTAGCATTTTTGTTGTTGTCTTGGCAATTAACAATGGTTGGAACCAAAATAAAACTTGCATCTCCCACCATGTTCGGATTCAGTCATGATGGATAAGTGAGCATTTGTTCGTACGTGCCCAAGAAAATGTGTATTGTCACACTATTATCGCCAGAAATGATTCATTACAAAATTGTAACACATTACACAACAACCTGAAAGAAGCTTCTGTGGCCACAGGTCATGTTTTATAATATTATCGATGTCGCTGCGCAGGTCGATTCTGGCTTTCTATATGAAAAAGGAAAAATTATAATTTTGCGGCCTACTGACAAATCATGTTTGATCTAAATTTTCCTAATTTAGGAAATATTTTTTCCGTATCGAAACTGGGACGGCATGTGGTACCATCACTATTATCGACTTTCGACTTATGCTGTGTGCCTCACTTCGATTTTTTTGTCTAAATTTCCAACTAACTGAATTGTTGGTTAGTTCATACCAATCGTTCAAAGATGGTACAAAACAAACCGCATCTGATGTTTAATTAAAATCTGCTATATAAACTTAAATTTAACATTCTACAAAACATTTCTAATCAGTAATTGATAAGACGAAATTAGTTTGCAATTTAGAACTAAATATCGGGTAGATTTTGGTTTATAAATGTTAGAGACATCTAACAATATCTGGGTGAACTAACGATCAATTTAATTAGTCGGAAATTTAGACAAAAAATCGGCGTCAGGCACACAGCATTAGTTTATGTTTCAATCTTCAGGAATCAATTAACATTCTATTACGCGTAAACAATCATGTGTTTTATATCGCGATAAATTATTTGATTATAAATTATTTAAAAAAACCAAAAAATAATTTGATGATAAATATATTCGATTATTCTAGTAGTCTTAGAAATCGTAGAAAAGAAATAGTGACATTTTACTTGAGCAAGCTGAGAACACATTAGGAAATGCGTGATTTTCGAAGTGAAATAGGCTGCCATTTTACTCGTGAAAAATGAGACATAAACTAAGTCGAAAGTCGAAAATATTCCTAATTTAATTTTGTTTTTGAAAAAATTCACACCAACTGTTTATACCATAGTATGCCAAACAAAAATTTTGCAAAAAAATACTATGAAAATATTTTTTTTAATTCATTTTTCCTATAGGAAAACCGGAACTGACCTACTGGCCTCATAATTTATTCCGAAAATAATTCGGTTACAAAACCAACCCACAGCCAGTGCACGTTCCTACAGGATCTAGGTAAACAATTAGCGATGCCTTCTGTTGAGAACCGTGCGAGGAATCCAAAAGTGATGGCCCAATTTTCATCTCAATCTGTGATACAACGTATGATAGGCCGGCAGATCAAGCAGCTCTAGCAACACCTTCAAATGCACGCTCACATGTTGGAAGCTGCTTCGGTTGTAGATCGTTGTCATCCTATCAAAGCAAAACTCGAAAAATTTATTCGATTTGCAAGCGACCAATTTGCAATGACCATGCAGAAACAATTACTAAATGTAATACTTCAATTTGAAATAATAAACATTTTTGAACCAAATAAATGAATTTGTTTTGCTTTATGGCTGCTTAATGATGATTTTTTCATATTATATACAATTATTTCACTGCATAAATTTCTACACATAACATTGTAAGTACAAATGTACTTCTGCCGCCCGTTTAAGGTGTAGTTTTGATTTTATCGTTGTTTCTTCTTATTTATCCTCCAAAATATTTCAAAAAAAGCGAAATTCTGATAAAGAAAAGACCAATGAAGGCTAAACATAAGTTTCAGATTTGTAGCTAAATTCCAAAGTAAAAATATTTAAACTTAGAAACGATAAAGGTACAATTGTACCTTGCCATGCACATAAAGGTTAAAAATACTCCTCACCGTTATCTTTCATCTGTATTGCAAAAATTTCCGAAACTTTCTGGATTCTTCAATATTTGTTTCCTCCCGGCTGATTTTTTTTCTGTGATAAAAAAGATTTTTATTAAAAGATAATAATCATCTCGAATTACCAAGTCAATTGATTCAAGGTTCCTATACAGTAACAAGCTGTCTTGTGCCGGCAGCAACACCGGTCCTTGTTGGAAGACCGGAGTTTGAGTTGATTCCATGCTTGAAGACGCTGCATTGTTGCAATGTAGAAATGTATGATGGTGTCCATTGAATACAATACACGGTGTCGATATGCAGTGACCATGCTGAGTGAGACGACGTATAGGCAAAGGTCGCTGATACTCACTTATTTTGAACCTGAACCCAAAATTGGGTGTTTACCGTGACGGCATTGTGTAGGTCTTAGTGAAGGTATTTGTGCTACGGTGGGTGTCACATTACAAGTGATTTTGTACTCCTCATTGCTTCTAACGACTAGAACCTTGTTTCCATGAAGTCGAGATATTTTTAGTATCTATTTTGGATTAGATATCTTTTGTGAAGAACAGATTTCGTAACGCAACAACTTGGTGGTAGTGACAGCAATGAATTGAAGTACCTGCCATTTAAAGTCGTGGGTTGTTGTAACTGGACTGTAGCAAGCTGCAAGGTATTTCGTAGTTCTCGTCGATTGTTGAAAGGAGACTGATCGGCTAAGCTGAATTCTTTTTTTCAAATTCTCGTCTCAGTTAACATGTGAGTTGATCGTCTGGTTGAAAGCAGCTCAAAATACGCAAGACCTTTGCAGTCCTAAAAAATCCCAAATTTGAGCCTAAGGCTTAGAATTTAAACATCGAAGATGGGGCTTGAAATTTTTCTTAATGGCCCTATTCCTTTGGAAAAATCTACTGTCAGTAAAAATAAAAGCGAGAAAAAATAGATTTTACTTTTTTTTTAATTTTACTGAGAGAATAATTGTGATGGTGTTAGTGTAGTGCCATAATGTTGCCATAAAAAATGTAAACTGGAGTATTTTTTATGGCAGTATTGTTCACACATCTACAAAAAATGTATGTAAAGATAAGAAATTTTTCTCACACTCATACATAATAAGTTGTTTGCCATTTTTATAGTCAAATGTCGATTTGTTTTTTTTTCGTGTTGAAATTTTTTAACGTCAATAGATTTTGTGGTACATATATAAAAATTAAAATTTTAAAATATACATATATTAAAAAAAATGAAAATGTACGAAAATGTACAAATTAAAACTTTTATGAAATTTTTAGGTTATGCAAAAAATTTAAAGCCATAAGATTTTACTATAAAAATGAAATAAAAAATATTTCTGTTCCTTTGTCACTCTTATGGAATTTTAAAAAAAATTTGTTTTAAAATTACTGTGAGCAAATTTGTTCCTTGGCATTAAGGCTTAATGCCCAAATAAAAAAGCTTAAGCCTACTGATTTGTTTTGGGCTAGAATACTTGTATTTATATATAGATCTAAAAATAAATGTGTTTTAGTTCTCTCGTATTTACTTTATTTTTATTTTTTATTTCGTTGCATATTCTTGGGACAAAACTTCGTTGCATTTTTCTATATAATGCAACGCCAAAAACATCTTCGATGTTAAAAACTAACTACAAGATCTTTATTGATGTAAATCAGCTTTCGACGTGGCTTTTGCTGTGATTTGTGATTTTCTTGGGTGCGCTAGATTTAACCTCTCTGCAATTTCTCGAACAGCCATATGGTGATTCTTCTCCGTTATTGCTTTCAATTGGTATCTTCATTATTCGACCAGAAGGTTCATCTTTCAAGAATATTTTAAAACAATCCTGGCGCTTATGGGGCTACATCATGTGCGGGAATTGAGCCGCCTCAACAATATTTCTCTAGATATTACGACAATATGCATATCTTTTTTCACGACGTCCATCGATCGAGTAGGTGGTTTTCTTCTAGGAGCTACTTAATTTCATGGCGACTTGAAAGTCTGTTTAGTAGTCTGGTTTTGTGTTCGTAGTACATGTCCTAGCCACCTCTGTCTAGATGATTTTATGAATCCTATATTCTCGTGATTAGCATGATGCGAATTATTTTACGTTTACAAACAGCTAATGTTTGCATTTCTCTTACTGTTAGGTCTAACCAGGGCCATGTTAACTTCTGTTTGACGCGATATGTTTGCGAGACTTGAAGATTTTAATGGTTGCGTATAACTGAATCTCTGTTACTACCGATCCGAAATATTTATACTCTTACACTTTTTATACTGCCATCTCCCGAAGAAAATTCTCCACACCTTGCGGTAACCATATTTACCGCAAGGTTATATTTGGTTTTCTCTTTGTTGATAATTAGAGTCAACAGCTCATAAAGATAACCTTCAAAACTTTATGAGCTGTTGACTCTAATTATAATAGGGATTCGTTTAGCGAAGTGATCTTGCGGTTCAAAATGAATATGCCATTAGCGTATGGCAATAGCTGCCTGGATTAGCAAAATGGGGCACTCATTTCAATGTTGATGTCAGTTTGATGGAAGGGAGTTTCACCAGCAAATGGTGGTACTGGTCGATTTAAAAGACAGACATAATTATTTTGGGCGTTGTTGGTGCCCATTATTTACTTTCCAAATCCGTTGCGAATAATGCTGGTAAAGGTTGGAAATCTGTAGCTATCTCGTTTGTATTGCGATATTTATTTCAAATACTCTAATTTTCAATGTTAAGCACACGATGACTGTACCATTCTTATTTTTCCGTCTGTAGAGCCGAGTGGAGAATATCTTGGCGGTCATGTAGTCGTTATGTGATTGTCTTGTATTTTGGATATTTTTCAACCAATCATTTTTAGTCCACTGTGAAGTTGGACCTATTGTTGATGACGATACTTCGGATACTCCCGTTTTTCTTTTATATTCCAGTGATCCTCTGCGAAGTTGGCTAGTGTTCGATTTTCTAGAATTCCTGATAATTATATTGAAATAATTGGTTTTGGTAACGTGGTTGTTAAAAACGTCATTCAATAGGGCTGATTGTTCTAACGTGGGGCTAGTTGAGAGAGATGGTTCTATATTGTTGATAAATGAAAGTTGTATTTTGCAACTTCAAGGATATAATCAATTTGATTAGCATGTTCTGGGAAGTACGTGGGAAGTATATGCTGGCGACAACCAAATTATGCTATTCCACGATGTATTTTGCTAGCACTGTCAATAGTATCAATAGCACTATCCGGCGCCGAATGGGAAATTTCTATTGAAACTGCAGCTATTATTAACTGGTGTCACTGTACTATAAAAAATAAAAATAAATTCATCCATAAAACAAACATTTAACGACCTGAAATATACCAATTGACATTTATTTTGATATGACGTTATAAACAAGAATTCATTTGGCTGCATTTTTAATTTTTATTGTAAGATTAAGTTTCTAATGGTTTCAGGGGTTTACAAAATAAAGGCCTATTTAAATTTACAATTGAAATGGATTGTGCTCCCTATAGCGGCTCCCGATTAATGATTCTGACATGAGTCATTTTGATCACAATACTTTTAAGGTATTCGTAAAAGCATCTCTTGCTTCGTCCGGAATTTCCTCATTGGAAGGAACCTGTGAAACCTGAGTAAAGAAATCCGATTATTGAGAGGTATGGCATCAGATAGAAACTGGCGATATCGGTTATTTATTCAAAATCCAACTTGTATTTGCTACTATTGCTACTTTGATAATGCGTTTATCCAAGGCGATTATAATCATGATCATTATCATGAATGATGGAATGATTTAAGCTGGTACGTTTCATGTTCCGAGTTTTAAAGCGTAGTCTTTAATTTGTATCCGATGTCGTTGTTGAATGCCAAATTTATCCGAAGCTTGAGGTTTCGTAATCATTTTTTTCATAGGCTGGGTTGTTACAGGCTGGCTACTGCCAACCTGCAGATTTTCACTAAGCGCATGCAGAGGCCTCCACGGTGATTTTTGCCAGCTACGTTCTCAGGGAGAAGTGCTAAGGTTGTGGGGTTTAAGGATTGCATGTGCTCCTGGCTTACACCGTGATTAACAGAAAGTTAGGGGGAACGCAAATAATAATTAACCGGAGTTCCGCCGAAATTCGTCGGCCGGAACCTGAGAAACGAACCGGATAATCAAAATAAATAATAAAATAATAATAACGGTAGAGGTGCCTTGGTGCGCGCATCCATTCGAATTCAAACGAGGCAGAGCCCTGGTTACGAAATTGGATGCGGGCACCAAGGGACCGCAAACACTATGCCGACACAGAGGGAGTCTCCGTTCCCATCACACCACACCGAAAATTTAGTAATAATTCATTTTTTTTACTATTTAAACACAACAAATAATAAAGAAACCCACCTTCCCACGAGGAAAACAAGAAAGGTAGAGAACGAGAGAGAGAGAAGCGAAAGCAATGCGTACCGAGCGCGCACCCGCTGTGTGGCGCTCGATTACAAAAATTTGAAACTTTAAATTTAATAAAAAAATTTAAGGAAAAGTAATAAAAAATTAAAAAAATAAAAATATTAAAAAATTGTACCTTAATTATATAAAAAATTACTGGTGCGGCCTTGGTGCCGTCATGCCACAGGTGACCTTCCCACCCGGACCGTTGCGGCTTTGGTGCCGTTACCGTGGCGGGGCCTCTCCTCGATATAAAATGGGTTGCGGCCTTGCGCGGCCGTTGGACGTTGCGGGGCCCCGATACTAAAAATACACACAAATGGCCGGCTGGCCACCCGTGTCGTTGCGACCTTGTGCGGTCGTGCGTTGCGGGGCCTCTCCCCGATACCACTATAAACACTAATAGCCGGTTGCCTACCCGTCGATAAATGTATTGGCCTTGACTGGCCTCCAAAAATAAATTGGGCGTTGCGGGGCCTTTCCCCGATACCAAGGTCGAATAGCCGGTTGGCCACCCGTTACGTTGGGCGTGGTTCGCCTTCGCGCTTGAGCGCGTGCCTGGTTGGGCACTATGTTGCGGGGCCTTTCCCCGTTACCAATATAAAAAAAATACAGCTGGTTGACTTCCGTTAATACGAAGGAATAATACAGAATGTTGTCTCGCCTTAATCGTAAATAAAGTGGCCTCAACTGGCCACCAAAACGTGTCACAATAAAATTGAGTGGCCTCACCTGGCCACCCGTTATGTTGCACGGCCTTTCCCCGATACCAATATATAAAACACGAGGGGCCGGTTGGCCACCCGTAAGTTGCGACCTTGTGCGGTCGGACGTTGCGGGGCCTTTCCCCGATACCAAAAATACACACTTTCCCGATACCAAATGTTGAGGCCTTGTATTGCCGACGATAATAATTTTATTGGGCGTCTTTTCGCCGATAAACCGTACTATATACTAGGGCGTTGGCTCGCCAAACCAAAGATATGACTGGCCTCAACTGGCCACCTTTTAGTTAATTGCGGTATACAGTGATTTATGTGCGCTTCCCCCGCTAGTTAATAACAGCATCCTTGGAAATGCGACGCAGATATATATACACAGCGCCCGCACCTAAAATTCTCGATAACAGCGCACTGTTTTATAAGAACTCCAAACTGTTTTTCACTAGACCAATATCGTGTTTTAAATACGGTAACCGTTTGTACTGTGCCGCCTTAGTAAAAAACCAGGACACTCACTTACTACCACCAGAAAACACTTTCGTAACTATACCCGTCTCTCGATTTGCCTTCGCGGTCAATATTTTCGGAATCAACGCAAAAATATGACGACGTTAACTATCAGTTGAACACCCACTGTTGCCATTCACAATGAAAAATAATCAAAATGTCCACTCAAAATTCTTGAAATAATTTTTATTTCACAATATCGTTTTATTTTAATTTATACAGTTTTATTCTGTTTCATACAACAATAATCCTGTTCCCCATATTGAGAACTGCACGTATAATTTTATTTTTCATATTTTAATTTTAGTCAACAAAATAAATAAATAGCCTTAGCCAAATAAAAACTATCCCAAAAAAAAAACTTGACTATCAAAATCACAACTTTATTTTTTTTTAAATCACAAACAAGATTTTGTATCCAAAAAAAACAAACTCTAATCAAACAAAATCACCACTCGAATAATGACACAAGAAAAAAATTCTTGCGCCACACAGCTCGCAAAACGATCTAGAAGAAAATAATCTCTCTTCTCTGTTTCTCCTTTATATCAATTTGCATTGATATAAAAGAGAAGCATATAAGAAAAACATTTTTTCTAAAACGTTTTACTTTGCACACACTCGATGCGCATTGGGCTCACTCTCTCTCCCATTCTCGTTCCATTACCAACCAAACAAAGAAAAAAAACACAAGAATACATCCACCATTTACCGCGTGTAGACGGCAAACTACACCCGGACGCAACAAACCCGGACGCAAAACAACCGAGGGGAATAAACACAAAAATTTACAAAGAATGGGGATGTAATCAATAAAAAATGAAATTCTGGTATTGTTGACGACAACACAGTCGTAACAGGGTTGTTAACTGAACTCAAACTTCTAAAGGAGTTGGCCCTCACCCTCACACGTTCAGCCTATCCTTTTAATGTGGTAGTTATCCGCTACGAGGAGTCAGTCCTTTTACACTTTTATTATTTTCAGTTGTCCCATTTCAATTTCTTCACCCTCTTCCGTTAATTGAAAATTGGTGTCGTAGTGTTGACAAACATCTTTTAAATCCACGAAATCATTTTGTAAGAAGAATTTTGTTAGGTTATACGGTTTGCCGGTTTCCTTGGTTTAGTACATAAATTGGTCCCAACTTTAGAGATTTTTTACAGCTTTCTCGATAACTGAATGTACGTACGTGTATGTTGCGTGTGTTCCTTAATTTAGAGCGTATGGCTTATTGATCTAATATTAAATGACGCATACAAAGCGATTTTACATTTTGCCAGCACAATTGTCGGTATAGAAAATGATGTCTGAATTTTGTTTTTGAGCAGATAGTACTGCTACCTGCCCCAAATATTTATAAATACATGAAAAGATTTCTATTGCTCCTTTATTCAAGACACCTTCATGCCAGAAAAAGTAAGAAACATTATCATTAATATGTTCGGAAATTGTAAAATTGAAGCTGTTTATTTACGAATTAATAAAACTGAATCATCACCTCTTGGAGCAAGTAAGACAGCTTAGAGGTCCAATGCTTTTCCAATTGATGATTGTCATACCGTTCTTTTGTCTACATTCATGCATCTCGTGCAAAGCTCGTATTGGTCGTTTTTTGGAACAAACAACGAGATATTGAATTCATGCTTAAATAAATACGCATAAGTCGATAATGTTACATTTGGCTTATGTTCCTGTTTGCAGGCGGCATTATAATCCCTAAATAATTCTGCAATTTTCTTGACACCATCAAAAAACTTTTTACTGGTATGTTGACAGAGGTAATAGCTCTCAATCCGCGGAATGGAATTAATATGCTTACGAATTCCATCCTTAATTTTTAGTGCACGCATCTTATGTGGGCCATCCTTGCCCCGAAAGTCTTCAGCAATTAATCTTATTAATTTTTTTTTAATAATGGTTCGTATTGGCTGGTTATTTATATCAAGTGTGGCCCTTAAAAATCTGTTTTCATACCTTTTCTTCATCAATTTCAAAATAAAATAAACGACTGAAACGTCTTTTATAGCGGTATGATGGGTTGACTTGAAGAATACTTTTAAAAATAAAGTTTCGTTATGTTGTTAAGTCTTGAAGTGCTATATATTTGTCAGAGATTATAACTGGTTATTCCTTTGAGGCCTTATTCTTGAAAACGGTGGAATTTTCCGCATTCGAATATAAATTTCTTTAAAAGTCTTTATATTTTTCGATTTTTTCGGCGACTACTTTAATCATTTTTCAAATTTGTTTGCAAGTTTTCTATTATTTATTTTTCTTCTAAGGGAATAATTCCACATCGATTTACCCAGTTGAATTTTTTTTCTTTAATTGCAAACAAATTTAAAAAACATGATTTAAGTAGCCGGCGAAAAATGCGAATATAGAATTTAAAATCAAATTATATTCGAATTCGAAAATTTCCACCGATTTTAAGAAAAAGGCCCAATATGGACATTTAATCAGGCATTTTTGACCATAAGGCGGACGTACCTGTTGTTATTGAATATTTTTCTTTTAGTTTGGTGAACGGAACTTTCCGCTATTTCATAGGTCCCCCCTTTATTTCTTGGCCACTCATCTGGGTTTGCGTATCTGGATTTAGTTATTTCGTTTTCCTTATTTATCGGTGTCAGGCACGTCGACTATTTTTTGTATATCAGAGCCTACATACTTTGATTTACCGCACCATGTTGAGTAAGGGCTCCGAAAATTAAGATTGTATAATTAGTCATCAGGATCCTGTTTAGGCTTAACCAGGTGGAATCGAATTTGTATATTAATTTCTGCTCCTTACATATCCGTTTTGCACTCCCCACTCTTTTGCCCTGTCGATGTTCCAGCCTTATCTTCCCACAGTTGTTCGTTTGATTTATTTGTGTCCTCCTTGTGTATCGTTTTTTCAGAATTTTTATTTTCTAGCATTATTTTCTCCAAAGCTACCTCTTTCATAAGCTTGCCTCGTGACGGCATCATAGTATCTCTGAAATTAAAAAAAGTTCTCAGAACTCAATAATAAAGCGTTAAATTTCTGTCATAGGTAATTTATTTTCAGAAAACACTCCCTTACAAGTTAAAGATACTAAAACTTAAAATGAGTTTTAGTGTTTAATTCGACAATTTCTTACAAGAACTGGAATTTTTTTTTTAAATGTCGCTAAACCGTCCTAGGGAAGATTGTAACAATTAAAAATGAAACTTTGACGGTTTTTATTTTTAAGAAGAATCGTACTTTTTTGTTGAACCAGAAAAATGTCTGTATGTATCTTACCTTATTAGTGAAGACAACCACAACGTTAAATGAAAGCCTGGTTTTTGTTTTTAATTCGATTTTCGCTACTTGATAAAAATGACACTTTTTTTTGTTTTTTTTTTTAAATAAAAGTCACAATTAAAATAGTGTCGTTTTACTGTTTAATAAAATATGAAACATCCTGAATGAACTCCGAAGGGACAGTGTCGTATAATGTGTAAAGAGAGAAATCAAAAGGAGAAAAGAGACATTTTGTGCCCTCTCACACTAAAAAAAGAATAAGTGGTATTGTACGTCTTTCGTTCCAACCTGATAGTTTAGTCGCTGGTGGATTATTTGCCGCATGCTTTCCTAAAGTTGTTAAATGCGTGTTTCGTAATTCTAAAAGAAACCCAAAAACTTAGTCCTTGAGTAATATTTTTTCACCTTTAACTTTTTCACGTATCTGCGTGATCTATTCCGACTAAATATGACTTTCTTTTTTTTGAGTGCTTTTGTTTTGGACAGTTAGCATACCACCTTATTTTTATGGTATGTTTGGGTCACGATGTCACATAGATGAAAATGAGTGTTTAACGTGCATACATTATAACATGCACGAATTTAATTAAAGTCGGGTGCTTTTAATTACGAATTTATTTTTTTGTATTTTTTATGATAAAAGTTTCTAAACTAAAAAATAAAATAAAAAAGTATCAAAAAACAACATCAGAATAAAAACAACAAAAGCTTTTTTATTTGCACGCTAGCAGCATTAATTAAAAAGTATAAATTTGATTAAAAAAAACTATATAAACAATTTATTTTATTTTTTAATTTACATCTTATTTAATTTAACGTTTAATTTTATATTTAGTTTAATCTTTCTAATTTCTGTATTTTTTTAATTATTATACACGAATCACATTTTTATTCAAATTTGCGAAAGTACAAAAAAAATTAATACGATTAAAAAAAAAATTATTATTTTTTTTTTTTTTTTTAGGATTAACTATAGTATAAAATTTAAATATATATATTTAACGACTGAATATAACAGAATTATATTATATTTTTGTAGACCAAAATGAAAAGCTTTTAAAAATAAAGATAACGAGAGAAAAAAAATATATTTGAAAAATAAAAATATGAGCTTTTTTATTCTAAGTTGCTTGCTTATCATCAAAAAAATTAAATATTATTATTACTATTTAAATTGCATGATTATTTAAATAATAATTATTTTTAAATATATTTACCGAATAAGAAATTATATAAAGGTAAGTTTAATTCTATTATTTTATTTGTTCTTAAATAAATAAATTATTTATTGATTTTTAAAGAAACTAGAAAAAAATAAATTTATGCAGGAAATTGAATTTAATATTGTTATTGTTTGAGTGTACAGTTGGTAAACAAATGTTATCGTGTAAAAAAACAGAATTGCGTGTCTCTTTAAATGTGTAATTTTAAAACGTTGTAATAAATCATGTTTCATATATGGGTATGCTGCTTGTGGCCTACAAAATGGGGTGCATGATCAATACGAAAATAGGTTGATTTGAATAAGTAGAAAGATTTTTCGAAACACCGCTGTTAAGTCTTAAAACTTCGGTATAATAATGTGACCCGACATAGTTCTTTCAGTAACCGAGTATTTTTTTGTGCTCCTTTTAACAATTTTAGACTTCTTGTGCTAAATTGCCCGTTTATTAGATAATTTAAATTCAAAATATCTTAGTCGCTTCGTCGTCTTCCAGGTTTCTTTTTCGTGGTTTAATAGCGAAGTTTAATCTCATGAATACAAAATAGCAATAAAGGTTTAAAAAAAATTATTTGAAAATCGTATTAATCGTTTAGTTAGAAGTTATTTAACGAGGGTTTCTATAAGCAAATGCCAATATTTGGAACTTATATATTGTAATATTTATAAATATATGAAATGGGCTAAACCCTAGATTAAGGTGTCCAAAGTGACTTCTAATTATCAGAATTCGGGGTCAACCCGTTATCTACTCAATTTTACGCGTCGATAACTCATAGATAATGTCGACTACTCGTGGACAAAGTCGACAACTACTAATCCACACCAGGGGCCGTATTCTTGAAATCGGTGGAAATTTTCCCAATTGGAATACAATTTGCGTTGATATTCTTTAATCATTTTGTCGAATTGGTTTTCAAGTTTACTAATATTTGTGTCCCTGCTAAGGGAATAATTCCGAATCGATTTACCCAGTCGTAATTTTTCTCTTAGTAGGGGGGAAAAATTATGTTTCTTAATTTAAAAAAAGAAAACAAAATTAAAAAATGATTAAGGTAGCCGGCAAAAAATTCGAATAATATAGAGAATTAGAAAGCAAATTTTCCTCGATTGGGGAAATTTCCGCCAATTTCAAGAAAACGGCCTCAGTAGTGGTATATGATTACGCATGATTCATGCGTATACCAATTTTGTATTTTTTTCCACACGTGTACGTATACAAATCCTGCTGGAATATTTATTTGTTTATGAGATTCTGATTGAATTTACTTGTGTTATTGAATGGAGTACACTGTTATGAATTTACAAATTAAATAAGAGTACAAATTCAAACCACTTCATCATTTTCATTTAATTTTAGCGAGCTAAATATTTTAAATAAGAGATATAAATTAATAAAACTTGTTTTGATAAAGTATCCAAATTATTTTACATACATAAGTTTTCAAAGCTGCAATCCTTTTAATAGGATAGTCTAAACTACAACCATTTTAGTACAACAAAAAATTAATATTGTCATGCGAATTCTGATAAGATTTATTATTTTTTTCCTATTTTAACATTTGTGTCAAAATCATAATAAAAATATAAAAATTCATTACAAATTTACAGTCGGTCAGGAAATTTCGGATAGGCTGAATGAATGAGCAATTTAGCAGCCTATTAGAAGTGCTCACGGAATCTGAGTCCAAATCACTGGGAAGGGGTGTTAATGGCCGTTTACCATTTTCGTCCAAACTCAAATTATAAATACAAAAATTCGTAGCAAATTTGCTGATCAGGTTAGAAATGACAATAAGGCTGGGTAGATAATTAATTCAGCGACCTAATAGAAGTCCCCACGGAACCTGAATCCAAATCTCTGGGAAGGGAATGTTAATGGCCGTTTAGCATTTTCGTCCAAACTCAAATTATAAATACAAAAATTCGTGGCAAGTTTGCTGATTTGGTTAGGAAGCGGCAATCAGGCTGGCTGGATGATCAATTCATCCACCTAACATAAATGCTCACGGAACCTGAGTCCAAATCTCTGAGAAGGGGTGTGGTAAAATGGTCAACGGTCATTAACATCCTTCCCAGAGATTTGGACTCAGGTTCCGTGAGCACTTCCAATAGGCTGCTAAATGCTCGGCTTGATTGCCACTTCTTAACCAGATCAGCAAATTTGTATCGAATTTTGGCATTTATAATTTGAGTTTTGACGAAAATGGTAAACGGCCATTAACACCCCTTCCCAGAGATTTGTACTTAGGTTCCTGGGGCTCTTCTATTAGGTGGCTAAATTACTCATCCAGCCAGCCTGATTGCCATTTCTTAACCAGGCAGACAAATTTGCAACGAATTGTTGTGTTTATAATTTGAGTTTGGCTAAATTGCTCCTCCAGTCAGTCTGATTGACAGTTCCTAACCAGATCAGCAAATTTGCCCCGAATTTTTGTATTTATAATTTGAGTTTGGACGAAAATGGTAAACGGCCATTAACACCCCTTCCCAGAGATTTGGACTGAGGTTCAGTGAGCACTTATCATTAGCTGCTAAATTGCTTATCCAGGCAGAATCAGATCAGCAAATTTGCAAAGAATTTTTAAATTTCTATT
The DNA here is from genome assembly GCA_947310385.1 of Nephrotoma appendiculata. Classification (NCBI taxonomy): domain Eukaryota; kingdom Metazoa; phylum Arthropoda; class Insecta; order Diptera; family Tipulidae; genus Nephrotoma; species Nephrotoma appendiculata. The sequence goes on from OX371224.1 coordinate 262,039,616, forward strand.
TAGAGTTGTAGCGAAAATAGTCAACGGCCATTAATTTGGCAATAGGCAATTAACATAATAAAAATTATTTATTACAAGCCCTAATAAATTTATAATTTGGCGTGAATCTATCAATAAATTTAAAGTATATTAAATATTACATCAGTTAAGTATGATAAATACTTATTTGAGTAAATTAAAATATTATAAATCTTGAATGAATCTTATTATACTTTATTTAAAAAGAAATATACTTTATTAATACAATATTTTTCTTTCCTTTAAATGTAATTTTAATTTAATTTAAAGTGTGGAACTGTGTGATTTACCCGCACTCACAGTCTGAAGTTATTATCTAATAGTTAGCTCAGTAAAATTCGTCTACCTTATTTGACGTTTCCTTCATTCCATTGAAACTGTTGTTATTGTGTTTTTATTACCATCGAAAGATTTTTTGCGAATTGTGTCCTACGATTGAGTTCCCTGTATTACTCCAACTGCAGAAACACCAAGATACCTAAGCGAGCACTTATACTGACCTCCCCCCCCTACCCATCGCGGTAATCCTGATATCTATTGGAATGTTAATTTTGAACACTTTCATCGAGACTTTCGGGACTACATTATGATAACACTGATCGAAACGATGCACAACAGGGTTTTTGCAAATAATTGGTATTAATACATCGAGAAATGTAGATAATTTTAATCGGATTTTATTTCAAGTCAATATGTCGTCGACATGAAAGATGAATTTGAACAATTAACATTAGCCTGTATTGAGAATATAATTGATGAAAAAATTTGGCACAAAAGCTGCTCATATCTTTCGAGATGTTAAACAACAGAAATATGAAGAGGCAAAGGTATTATAACGTAGCGATGGTTGAAGGAAACCTTTCTGAAGATACACACAATTCTGAGAATACATCGAAAATACTAGAAACGCAGACGCCGCCCGAACGGGATATTATGAAAAAATTTCAACTGTCCGTTAAAAATTTGTACAGTACCACGCGGTTGGTCTAGACGATACGATTTTGTTATTACATTTGCATCATTTTCACGATATCAATAAATAAGATTTCCAAAGCAAATTATTTTGATTCTCTTCTCACAAGCCAAACAAAAAATTTAATGACAAATACTTGTCATAAAATAGCAAAGCGCTCGTTCATTTCTTTTTTAAGCAAAACTGTTTATATCTATACGTTGGTCGTCTGCGGCCCAAGTAGCGCAAAGATAAAAATATTTTAACTCGCAGCGGAATTTTTATATGGTAAAAGATGACGGAGAAATATTTTCAAGCGTTTTTATTGGTTTAGCATGCGGATTATAAATTATAAATTTTCGCGCGCACTCGTGCAGTCGGCTTTAGTTAATACAAGTCATTATTACGATAAAATATATTTCCAAGTAATTTATATTGTATGTTTCACCTCGATTTTCTCGACTAAATTTCTGACTACTCGTTGGTTTGTACTAGTGATTATGGATACATTGACGACTATTAAGTCAATGTATCCATAATTGATTAAAACTATGTTTAAATTAGTTTAGTCAGTAGTTTAGTCGAAAAAATTGTTATCAAGCACACAAAATAGACTTTTTATAAGGTATGCCTGACACCACCTTTTTTCTAACTAGCTGAATTGATGGTTAGTTTATACCAGTTATAGATGTCTCTAATGCCTTTTCACCAAAATGCGCGTGACATTTCGTTCTAAACTGAAGACGTAGTTCAGATGTATCAATCACCGATTAGAAATATTATGAAGATTGAACAATTTTATTTTATCCAGCAATTTTTCAAGCAAAACTTGTTTATGCCATCTATGAACGACTACAGTAAACTAACGAACAATCAATTTAGTTAGTGGGAGTTTTAGACAAGCAAATCTGTGCCAGGTCCAAACAGTATAAATACAAATTTTTTCTATATACGAGTAAGTCGCATAACAAAAGAAAATTAATGCTTGTTTGAAAACCATTATAAAGAATTCACAGTGTCATTTTTATAAAAATGGTAGTGAAAATTCAAATCATATAATCTGTATTGTTACGAATGTGCCCCTGATTCCGATTCGTATCACTGGTTTATGAATATCGTTAAAGAATTTAACGGCTTACATCATTGCTCGTAATTTACCCGCTTCCGGCATATGTCTGAAAATACTAAGTAGAATATTAGTATAATTTTCCAAATATTTATTAAAAAATTACGCCAGCGCTGGAATATTCCTACAATAATTTTCCAACTTATTTACTTAACACTTAAAAATACAACAATAAATAGCTTAGATTTTCGATGAAGTTTTGTAACAGAAGCAATATCCCGTTTGTTCCGATCTGATACGATCATGAAAAAATTAAATCATCTCATCAGGCCACCACTTTTAATGCCACTACTCCTTCCCAGATGTTACCAATAACACTAAAAATCCCAAACCGGATCCAAACTTCCGCCTATCTAGGTAAGATCGTGTAACGCAAACCAATTCAACTTCATCTTCGTCTTTGTGTCCCTCCGCCATCCAACATTGCTGCTACTCCCCATGACACACTCTATCTCAATCTCATCTTTGACGATAATCCACTCCATCACATGAAGCAGATGGCTCACACATCCATTAATCCATACATTTGTCCTCGCAAATATTAAACGTTCACATTGCCAACTGTTAACGCCACAGATACTCGAGTCCGTCATCACATCATCATTGCCGCAAACTCCAATAAACCTAAAAATAATAATAATTAGACATAAATTAAGAAACTAAATTTAAATACTTATCTCATCTGTTAACATAAACACACAACATTAATCAACACTGCAAATCAGAGTAAATGACAGATGCGGTCGATAGTATAGTAATCTGTATTGTCAACTGGTGTCGATCGTGTGGTAACCTGTATTGGTAACCTATTTAATTATGTCAGCAAGTCAGCAAGGATCCAGTTGAGAATCTCACCACCAGTTGTAGTTATGTTATGCAAAATAAAATAATGTTCTCGTCACTTTTTGCGCAGCCATTACAAACTTTACATCAATTTCAACCCGAATAACAAATAAAGTTAAAATTATTATTTAACATAAATTATATTAAAGTTTTTTTTATTACAACTTTAACATTGGTGCCGAAACCCGGGAGAAATTTGCTCATACATTGGTTTGGAAAGCTGGACTTAGCCGATAGGTGTGCCGTATCTAATTTTTCTACATCAGCACCGCATGGTCCAGTAATCTGCAGACAAATTTCTTCATCAATTTAAAACAAAATAGTTTCTCGACTGAAACGATTAGCGTGTACTGGGTGAGTTGAGTGCAAGTGGCAGTGACAATTGTGAATACAATGAGTGATGTAGACGTACTTAGACGCAAGCGTGGACACGCTAAAGCCGCAATAGCACGTGTAGAAAAGGGTATTGCATGTATTAAGGACACCACAGCTGTAGAGGAGCTGTATGTACAACTAGAGTTGCTTGAGAAAGGATACCTTCAATTTAAAGAATACGATGAAGATATCGTTGACATTGACGATTCGTTGTCCGAGATTGAGGCAATTGAGCAACGGTATTTGAAAGCGAAGGCAACATTACGAAAGGCTATTCACGGGCGCAGTCCAATTATTACCGCAGTCCAAACGCAGCTCGACGACACTATGCGCTCGTTTACAACACATCAAAGAGAGATGCTCGACACCATGCGCGAACAAAGCTTTTCTGCTATACCGAAAGATGAAATTAAATTGCCAAAGATACAAATACCGTTTTTCACTGGGAAATACAACGAGTTTCCATCATTCAAGGATTTATTTTTATCATCAATACATAACAACACCATTCTCACGAACGCACATAAATTCCAATACCTGAAGGGATTGCTACGAGATGATGCAGCGAACCTGCTCCGGCATATAACAGTTACGGATGCAAACTATTTGGAGGCATGGGAGAAACTATGCAGGCGGTACGACAACCAAGGCTTGGTAATTACATCGTTAATAAAACAGTTCATGAGTCAGCCAGTAGTGACCACAGATTGCACCAAATCGCTAAGAAAAATATGCGATACATCTGATGAAGTCATCAGAGGGTTGAAGGCGTTGGGAGAAGGGGCCGAGACACGAGACCCATGGCTCATCCATATTGTTCTTCAAAAACTAGATGAAGAAACACGAAAACAATGGGCAATCAAAAGCATTGACACAGAACACCCGACATTCAAGACCTTGTTATCGTTCATTGCAAAGAGATGTGCTGCTCTAGAAACATGTGAGCCTGTCCAACAGAGACGAACGTCACCGAAGCCACTACCAAAAACTTACCAAGCACAAGTTACTGATATCCGTTCACCGAAAAACGGTACTCCACAGCAGTGCATCAAATGTGAAAGCAGTCATAGACTTCACGAATGCTCTCAATACAACAACCTCAGTTTGGAAGAGAAACGGGAATTCGTGGCAATGTCTAAAATTTGTTTCAACTGCCTCTTTAAAGGCCACCTATCGAGCAACTGTCCATCGAGAAGACGGTGTTTCATATGTCAAAGAAAACATCATACTTCGCTTCATTCACCACAAGAACCTGAAGTGAACATAACCGTAGAAGAAAATGAGCCCGCGGAAACGCTTGTTGTTGGTCACACATTAGCGCCAACAACACATGCGGCAATAATGGAAAGATACTCACCTTTGCCGACGGCCTTAGTAAATATCAAAGACGTGTTCGGAAACAATCATTGCTGCCGGGTACTGCTAGACACAGGGTCCGAAACGTCGCTGATCACACAATCGTGCATCAATAAATTACAACTGCCTCGCCACAACTGCCGGATTCCAATCACTGGAATAGCATCAAATGCAACAACAAAGGGTCGAACAACGATTACGATCACATCACGAATAGACTCTGAATTTGTCATAGAGGTCGACGTATTCATTTTGGACAAATTAACATCAAGGCTACCTAGGCTAAACTCTGGAACTGTTAATAATTGGAAGGATTTGACTTCACTTCAAGTTGCCGACCCTCTAGATCAGCAGTGTCGCGAGATCGATGTTCTTCTGGGGGCAAACCATTTCTTCAAGATTCTACGTCACGGGCAAATCACAGGACCCAACGGATTGATCGCACAGAACACAGCATTAGGATGGATCATTTCGGGAGGTGAGACGAAATCGAAAAAAAACGTAACGTTGCAAATCGAATTTGACATCGATCAAACACTACGCAAATTTTGGGAGCTGGAAGAACTCCCAAGCAAACCGGTATTAACTCCAGATCAAAAACATTGTGAAGAATTATTTATAAACACGCACACCAGAGACTCATCAGGTCGGTTTGTTGTAAGACTTCCCTTTGCCAACGATTCAAGACGATTAGGAAGTTCGCTTCAACAGGCAACCTCGCGATTTATGTCTCTTGAAGCAAAACTGCAACGCCAAGCAGATCTAAGGAACGCGTATACATCATTTATGGAAGAATACCAGAAGCTTAATCATATGAAGGAATTCTCGCCTAAGAGCCTCGATTTCATTGCTGAGCACTTCTACCTGCCGCACCATCCAGTAATCAAGCCAGATAGTACAACCACAAAGGTTCGTGTGGTTTTCGATGGATCAGCAGCTTCAACATCGTCAATCTCACTAAACTCGAAACTTTTAGTGGGTCCAACGGTACAATCAGTATTAATAAGCATTCTGCTGCGATTTCGCTTGCACCCAGTAGCCTTCACTGCCGATGTCGAGCGCATGTACCGCCAGGTTACAGTTGACCAACGTGACTGTGAATACCAACGCATCGTGTGGCGTAACAGTCCTAATGAACCGTTGAAACACTATCGTCTGCAAACGGTCACATATGGAACATCGGCTGCTCCCTTTTTAGCGACACGAGCGCTTCATCAGCTGGGAATTGAAGCAAGGACTGAATATCCAGAGGCATCTAACGCAATATTACACGATTTTTATGTTGATGACCTGCTGAGCGGAGGAGTTGATGTACTCCTTGATATTCGAGTTTTTGCTAATGAAGAAAGCAATTCTGGCGAATTGGATGCAAATTTGTGCAGTGGAAAGCCCGCAGTGTTGAGTATGTTCGTTATGTTGGTAGCTAATATCAAGGTTGATGGTACATCAAATGTTATTGATGCCATGAAACTACATTCTATTCCGGTACACTCTTGGACGGATTCAGAAGTAGTACTACACTGGTTGTCTCAACACCCATCCAAATGGAAGGTTTTTATCGCAAACCGGACTACTAAAATATTGGAAGCAATGCCGACAACGACTTGGAACCATGTGGCGTCCTCAGATAATCCAGCAGATGTTGCTTCTCGTGGCTGTACCTCTAGCGACTTAGTAAACCATTCACTGTGGTGGAAGGGTCCGTCCTGGCTCAAACAACCCAAGGACACATGGCCGATAGGAACGTTTCATGATACAGCGATCCCGGATAAAGAAGTTTTGGAAGCACGAACCGTTTCCGTTCACAAAGTTACGGTTGATGCAGATCTGGTATCCCAGATTGCGAGTCGAAACTCCAAATATACTACGTTGGTTCGAGTTGTGGTGCATCTCAGGCGATTCATCACCTTATGTCGGCCAAAACATTCGCGCACTGGGAAACTTACAGCTCGTGGAAACATAGTCAAAGCTGAAGAGTATAGGTGGGCTGAGAAGCAAGTTGCAAAAATTGTACAACAGCAACAGTTCGTAAGCGAAATTAAGCTCCTCAAAACAAACAAACTAGTTACGAAGGGAAACCTAGCATCGCTATCACCTTTCTTAGACGATGAAGGCCTGCTGCGAGTAGGAGGATGCTTAAAAAATGCTGATTGTTCGTATAATCAAAGGCATCCAATTATTCTGCCCAATCATCACATATTAAGTAAAATGATACTATCGTATCTCCACCTATCTTACCTTCACCCAGGTCCATCCCTTCTATCCCACCTCTCACGCCAATCATACTGGATCATCACTGTTCGAAGGTTAGCTCGAAAGGTTACTAATGATTGCATTATTTGTCGTAGGCTTAATGCTCGTCCGATCAATCCGATCATGGGGAACCTACCAGTCGAGAGGGTAACACCAACAAAACCGTTCACGCACACTGGGATTGACATGGCCGGACCAATAGAAATTGCAACAAAAACGGACAGAGGAGCTAAATTCGTTAAATCATACATCGTGGTCTTTGTGTGTATGGCAACCAAAGCAATTCACTTGGAGTTGGCTGGAAATCTAACAACGAACGCCTTTTTAGCCGCGCTCAAGCTATTCGTCAGCAGAAGGGGTTTGCCCGCGACAATATCATGCGATAACGGGACCAACTTCGTAGGCGCGTGGCGCAAGCTCAGCGAAGCGCACCAACAACTATCTGCCAGCACATCAGACGCATCAATTCATAAATTCACCACAGAATATGGAATTGAGTGGAAATTCAATCCCCTAGCATCTCTTCACTTCGGCGGTCTTTGGGAGGCCGCGGTTATTTCAGTAAAGCATCATGCTACTCGGATGAATCGACAATCAAAACTCACGTTCGAGGAGTTTTCAACATTATTGTGTCAAATCGAGGCGGTTTTGAACTCTCGACCACTTACACCGGCAACCAAAGATTGCGATACTATTTTTGCAATTACGCCAGTGCATTTTTTGACCACCGCACCACTTCTTTCAGTTCCTGTCATCGAAAATACGGATACCCCGGACAACCGTTTGACAAGATGGGAAGAACTCCAAAAACGAGTACATAAATTTTGGAAACGATATATGGTGGAGTATATCAACAACCTACAACAAAGGAACAAGTGGAAAATAAAAAACAAAAATTTACAAATTGGAGATATTGTTTTAGTGAAAAATATGAATCTGCCACCATTACAATGGCCGCTTGCCCGAATTACCAAGGTACACACTGGAGAGGACGGGATAGTACGTGTAGTAACGCTTAAAACAGCAACTTTAACAATGGAACGTCCTGTTGTTAAATTGGTTAAACTCATCGAAGTTAAGGAACAGGTTCCTTAACGGCGGCCGGAATGTTAACGCCACAGATACTCGAGTCCGTCATCACATCATCATTGCCGCAAACTCCAATAAACCTAAAAATAATAATAATTAGACATAAATTAAGAAACTAAATTTAAATACTTATCTCATCTGTTAACATAAACACACAACATTAATCAACACTGCAAATCAGAGTAAATGACAGATGCGGTCGATAGTATAGTAATCTGTATTGTCAACTGGTGTCGATCGTGTGGTAACCTGTATTGGTAACCTATTTAATTATGTCAGCAAGTCAGCAAGGATCCAGTTGAGAATCTCACCACCAGTTGTAGTTATGTTATGCAAAATAAAATAATGTTCTCGTCACTTTTTGCGCAGCCATTACAAACTTTACATCAATTTCAACCCGAATAACAAATAAAGTTAAAATTATTATTTAACATAAATTATATTAAAGTTTTTTTTATTACAACTTTAACACCAACGTTTTCTCTGGCCTGCATTTCTCAAATGATCTTTTCTGCCTTCGTGTTTGCCTCTCGAATTTTGGCGACATAGGGAATAGCCCGTTCCATCTAACATCGCTGTTGCACTGCATAATTTCTGACCATTTGTTCATCTTTTTCATATGCCGTCGTTCATTCTGATCGCCCTCCATTTGGCTCTTTCCACCACTTTGGTAGATATGTTCCACACATCTCACTTTTATGCATGGTCCGTTGCAAAACTCATACGGCCCATGCTGGAGCCTTCCTGTGAGTTGACAATCGACAGTCTCTGTTTTTGATGACACTTGCTGCTCTAACTGTCACAGCTGGTAGACCATCTGTAATTCTCACTTGCCTTGGCTGGGATCTGCTTTACAGACATTTGAATTTTCTAATCAACAGAACTGCATCCAACCTAAAAATTATCGCTCAAATAAACCAATATTGATCTTGCCAGCATTTATTCAAGTTATGTTGCTCAATCACGTCTAATTCTAGCTGCTACAATTGCTCTTCGTCATAATTCGAGTGAGACCATCGCCACAGCTGCCACAGCAACAATGCTGATTTGCATCTATTTGAAGGCCAAAGATTAATCATTCTACAAAAACGAATCGAAATTTTGTGAAGTATTGGAATGAATCCATCGCTCTTGAAAGAAACTATGTTTATGAAAAAAGTCGAATTTTGAAAAAAAGAATGTTTTTTAGTATACCAAGTGGTGCAGTTGTTAAAGCTTCGGCACTTAGATGGGCAGGCACTGGGTTCAAATCCCACCAGAGACTGGATGCAAAGCGAATTTTCGTCATCGATTATCATCATCGGACGTGGGTGGGATGTGCGTGAATGAAAAGAGGGATTAATTGACCTTCAAAAGATATTAAAAGTCACTTTCGCTTGAAATTTTTGCATTTATTTGGAAAATTTCTTTTATAGTTCCGATTCATTAAAACGGCTGCAAGTCAGACATCTGTAATTACAGACCGATTGCGAAATTAGCTAGTATTCTTAAGATGTTTGAAAGTATTGTGTATGATTTACTGTACGTTCATTGTAAACCGTTGTTTTCTGACAATCAGCATGATTTTCTCAAAGCACGGTTCACTTCACTAACATTAAATACGATGGTGGTAGGGTAAGACGTTGATGTAATGTTCACCGATTTTAGCAAGGCGTTTGACAGGATTTCTCATGAAGTTATTTTGTTTAAGCTTATGGTCCTTGGCTTTCCTCCCCAAATTCTCCGTTGGGCGGGCTCTTATCTCAAAGATGGTGTCATGTACTGTTCAGGTCATCAGTATCAGTATATCTCAACAACATCTGGAGTGCCCCAAGGCAGCCAACTGGGGCCAATTTTTTCATTCTGTCAATCAACGACGTTGAAAAATATCTATATTTCGCCGATGACATGAAGATTTATACAAACGGATTTCAAACACCACCGATAAGAGTCTATTAAAATCCAACCTCAATAACTTCTCCACTTGGTGTGCAAAGAACAACCTTGATTTGAACGTAGGTAAATGTTAAACAATCACCTACTCTCGAAAACGCGCACAGTCCATTTCCCGCGACTATTACTTTAATAGCGATGTCTTTACCAGAACCAGTTCTGTTCGTAATTTGCGGGTCATTTGCGACAGTGACTTGAATTTTAGACATCACATCGATCGTATATGATAGCAATGAAGTCGCCTTATCATGAGGTTCACATTAAGAGGATTCAAGCAGTCAAGCGTAGATTTTTTCGCTTTGCTTTACACTGGGCTACCGTGGGTGGACATCTTCAACCTACCTCTATATCAAGATCGTCCGAAGCTAATTGATTTACAACCACTTAATAAGCGCAGAGTTGTTGCAGATGTGCTTTTCATTTATCAAATACTAACCGGCGGTATCTCCTATTCTGCTAGGTAAAATTAATCTAAAAATAATTTCGCGGGATTTAAGTACGAACCGCTCATTTCGCACGTAGAATAAACTTTTTTATTTCTCTTGAGTATATATACATAGTTTGATATTTTATTTAACTTATTTGTTTTTTGATTCATTTTATTTTGCTTTACTTTATCATCTTTTGTCTATTTTAAAGTTATTTAAATCTATCAAATCTGTTTGTACAAAGCATACTCGACTTCCGTTTTCCTTCCATCTGCGACGAGTATCGTTTTGCTTAACTATTCACTTATCTACTAATAATTATATGCGACATGTTCTGAAACTTTCTGTAATAAACGAATATTTTGTTAACAGCACTAAAACGGTAGACGTATGAACTAAAATGGTACTTTAAAATTATTTCCTGATTCTAAAGATTTTAATCGATAAACTATACGATTAATAAGAACCCTCTAAGACCATATCGCGTTTTTTTGGGTACGTAAAGGCCAAATATCTATTAAATTCCCCGAATTGAAAATAGAAATTTCTTAAAAAACCGGGTGCGTCACACCAGCCGGGACCAAACAACTATGACACTAGTAGCACGATAAATTGTGCATTATTGTGTACTATATAATTTTTCAGTCGGAAACTTATAAATCCAGAAATATATGTACAACAGTTCGGAAAACACCTTACAAATTCAGCCGGAACCATACTTTAGTTATAAGGTTCCGGCTGAAAAAGCATCTAGTTTATAACCATACCATCGTTTTTAGCTGGATTTATAAGATTCCGGCTGAAAATTTGTATAGTGCTCAATAATGCACAATGCATCGTGCTACTTGTGCCATAGTTAGTTTGGCTGTAAAGGGTGAGGTTCCGGCTGAATTTGTAGGTTTTTTTCCGAAAATCGTATATTTCCGGATTTATAAGGTTCCGGCTAAAAAATTATATAGTGCACAATGATGCACAATACATCGTGCTACTAGTGCCATAGTTGGTTTGGCTGTAGTATGATTCTGGCCGGCTTTATCAGGTTCCCGCTGGAATTATAAGGTTCCGGCTGAAAAAGCATATAGTGCATAATGATGCACAATGCATCGTGCTACTTGTGCCATAGTTGTTTGGTTCCGGCTGATATGGTTCCGGCTGGCGTAACGGACACAAAAAAGCCCACATGTATCTTCAAAACGTCGAGAAAACGGGCAGATGTAGAGTCATAAAGAAGACCGATGAAACCGATGCTAACGGACTACAACTATAGGTACTTGCGTGGATACATACAACATCACATCCAAATCAACTAATCAATGTAGAATCATAAACCAAATTACAATTCCTCTTGCAGCATGTATAGATGCTTTTGGCCTACTAAAAATTTAATTTAAAAACAAAATTAAGGATTTTACTCTTCTATTGCTATTAGCAAAATGGTACTATCTAATGTTCAATTATCCTTAATTCTAAGAGTTAAGCAGTTACTGATTACTTACACCATATTGAAGATTAGAGAGTCAAACAGCTACCTATTTAAGGTTTCCAAGAAAAAAAAATTTGCAGAGCAATCCAATTGGTATATACTCCCACATACATTGTGCTGAATTTATCCTTAACAATAGGTAAGATCCAATTTAAAATTTCTCCGAATTGTTTAACCTAATACGTTCTGAATATTATTCAACAGGATTTAGGTATTTTGCAATTTAAAATAAAAATTACTCTTGGTGCGTCTAATATTACACAATTATCTTAGAATCAACATGGATCTTATTGGCTTAGTAATAAGCCATTCTAACTTTCTTTATTTAATTTTTTTTTAACAGTAACAGTTTGCAGATTTTCAAGTCATTCAGCTCTGTTCTCTCGTACAATCCTAATAAGACCACCTTTGATGTAGGGCACAGGCCGCGGTTTTGACATACAATTTCGTTAGGACGACTGTTAGGAAAATATAACATTCCTTTGGAAATATGTCTAAAATATTTCAGAGTGGAGCTAAATTTTAACAGAAAATAATTATGAAGGGAATTCACTTGGGAATTCATTTTATTCACTTGGTATTCACTTGGTAACCTTATTCCAATTAAAAATATAGTGTATGTGTTGTAAGGGCATGTAGCGCATGGTAGGGGTAGGATTTATGTAACAAATTTTTTACCGGTCACAACTCATTGCTAAATTCAAATATCAACAAAATACCGGTTATATTTCGTTAGAAGAGACCACCGAGAAATGATCACTTTAACTTCATTCAATTTATAATTTCTCCGAATTGTTATGTTTGTCGTTCCATTATTATTATTCAAAAGGATTTAATTTCTTTATGCGACTTCTAAGATTACATAATAATTTTCCACTCAGCATGGTTCTTGTTGGTTTTTTAATTACGTACTTTACATTTGTCTACTTGAAGAATTTTAATGGGAAAACTTATTTCATCTACCATTAATAAAAAAAGTTGATTTCAAGTCACAATTCTTTCGAGGAATTTATCTTGTGGAAAATACGAGTATGTCATAATACTTTACTGAATTCGTATTGGATCCTATATGGACCGGTGATAAAGAAAATGGTTTAGAAAAGTTTAGGTGAAAGTATTATTTTTGTAACTGTTATTTGAATCTTTAATTAATTTTTTTTACAATTTTACAACTTTACAAGACAATTTTGCAATTTCTAATATCTGAATAACATTTCCTGCGATGAGTACAAAACAACTATATAATCTAATGATTCCCAATAATTCAGAATCATGATAATATTCATTACGTCATCAAGGATTTGTTTTATCCCTAAATCTTATCTAATGCACAGTTTCTTTCTGTTCCATAAATGCAGAGAAAAGAAGCCACAACATTGTAAAAAAGCTTAACTTAATTACTTTTTCCGATTACTTGGTTTACACAAAACCTTGTTACGGGTGGCTCGAAGCCAACCCGCAGATTTTATCTTAACATGCAGAGGCCTCTCTCACGGTAATTTTGTCGACTAAGTCTCAGGATTTTGAGTCGTGGGGAAGTGAGGCTTGCATGTTCCTGACCTACACCGTGTAACAGAATAAACAAAATTTAAAAGTAAACTAAACAACTGAAAGTATAACCCGTCGATTCCCAGCCACAACGAAGCAGCATCATAGTGTACGGACGTTTCTCCAACAGATAAAGCCTCTCTTCATGCGGAGACTCCTCTAAAACGTCTCCCACAATTTACACTTCGGTAGCTTCAAACTGTCGGATTGCCACGAGGAGACCGTGTAGATTTTACCGTCGTCCCGGGGGGTAACAAGTCTGGTCTGCAAATATGGAACCGACACGAAATGAGTATCCCCCTCCAAACATACCGACCCAAAATATTTTTAGTACTTCATTTTATATAAAAAAAAACAAAACAAAAATAGGTAAAATAACCCGAATAATAACGGAACAAAGAGAAAGAGAAATAAAACCGAATGTCAGGAATCGCCATACAAATTTTTCATTCAATAAACAAAAAAGAAATGTTGTCCAACAGAGACAGAAAAAGGAAAATCAGAAGTGGAGGAGGGGAAAAAACAAAAAAATAAATCAAACTAAAACTGGTCGGGAAAAAAACACTCGAATAAATGTAACGGAAGGACATAAATCGAACAAAAAAATGGCCGCCGAACGTGAACAAGCTATGTAGCAAGACCAACGTGCGCCCCGGCCCGGAGATTTTTCTTCACAGGACGTCTTCCCGTCTTTGGTAATAAAAAATTAATGTTGGGCGTCTTTCCGTCTTTGACCGAAGAAATGAATGACCTTGGTTGACCACCCGTTCTACACCGGTAACCAAAAACACGAACAACCGGTTGGCCGAATATATTGTTGGGTGTCCTCCGATGATAAATGCGCCCGTTGAAATATTCGACGCACGCAAACAAAAATGTGTTTTTTGTTTTATAACAACAAAAATTCGATTTCCCTTTTCCAGATAACCACTTCCAAAAAAAAAAATTATGAAATTTTCTTGCCAAAATAATTCATACATACATAAATTAAAAAAAAATATTTTCAGTCAATTTTCAAATATTGAACTAGTTTTAAATATAACACATTTCTCAGCGCGTGGTTCAATTGATAACATACGTCATCAGAAAAACCAACAAAAAAAGTTAAATACAAACATCCTTCTTTTGCGATACAATTTATTTAATAATTTTTAATTTTATTATTTTTATTAATGCTATTTAATAATTAATTTTAATTAAACTCTTCACAATTTGGTAATTAATTATTTTCTATTTTAATTAAATTCATAAAAAGGAAAAAACCTGGCGTTCATTAAGCCAATACAAGAGAAAATATCCCACGTGACTTTACTTTTATGAAATTACCAATTGAACTAAAACAGTTCTCGCACCAAAAAAAAAAATCTAGAAAAATATTTTTTTCAGTTTTCACTTGCACACCCTGTTAAGACAGCCAAATCACTTCAGCCGAAAAATGGCGATAATGCAAATTTGGTTGTAACACTTAAAATGTATTAGTCGAAAAATGTCAGCAACGCAGTTGGGGCTGTAACATCTCGGCTTTAATAATTACCCCCCGAAAAAACGCCGATGCAGATTAAAACAACTTGCATCACTCCACTGTAAAGTCGGTAAGGCAGATTCATATTAATAGCCAGCCGAAAAATGTCGATGGAGCAGATACATAATTTCGGTGTTCAAACAGTAATTTCTTTTTAAATCAAAAATGTTTATTTTGGTTCATTAACGTGTATTATTCAAAATTAAACTTTTTTATTAAATACGTTAAAACAACAATAAAAAACTGTTTCATTACTGAGAAAAACTGATGGCAAAAATCAAAAGCAAAACTTCAAAAATTTCAGGTCAATTTTCATGTAATGACTCCGTGAAAATTTGTATGAATATATACACAAAATAGATGGATACACCCAAAACTTGAAAATTTCTAAAAAATGACCGTTTAAAGTGTCATGGCTGGAAATTGATTCAAATGTAAGATCTTATTGATACACACACCTGGAAAAAATTTCAGATCAATTTACATGTTGGAAGGTTCATTTGAATCTATTTCCAGCCATGACACTATAAACGGTCAATTTTTAGAAATTTTCAAATTTTGTGTGAGCGACATATTCAATCAAAATTTTCCGGACTTCCAACATAGAAAATGACCTGAATTTTATTTCCAGGTGTGAGTATCAATAAGACCTTTCATTTGCATCTATTCTCCAAACATGTAACTGTATGCATTGCACGTTAGCTCTATACATGTAATACAGCACTTAGAGAAATTTGGTTTTGTATATTAGTTTTAATTATTTCGAATGAAAATTTTTTGTTGTACATTTTTTAGTTGGTTTTTAGGAAGAACAAAATAAAAATTTGTAATAGAAATAATTACATTCCGGCATAAAATTCGAATCTGCATTATCGACATTTTCTTTTGGGATGTTATCGACAAAAATCGGTTGTCATTTTTGTTTGATTAGTTTGAATATGCATTATCGAGATTTTTCAAAACACACTACAAAAATATTTTTCTACAATTTTACTAGTCGTACACACGCGCAATTTGCACATTGGTCTAACTCCATATTTTTTTCGACGTTTACGTAATACGGGTATATATCATTAATTATTCGATGGAAATGATTGTTTTTTTTTTTTTTGAAATATTAATTTTAAAAAATCAAGATAACCCCACGACGAGTCGTAACAACCTTAAGGATTTTAAAAATTTGATAAAAAACTGAAAATAAAAAAAAATCTTCTAGATAACATGAACTATTTGTAGAATAAAACGTTTTATCCAGACAAGGAGACTACTTTAGGACACCACTCCACGTATAATTCCAAGTTGAAATGGTTGTCGTTTTTGACGGCATAGTGAATCCCGGTAGATGCAAGAGGGATTTTTGATCATCTGTGGCCCTATTCTGGCTTTCCCTGGGAATGGGGATTGGGAAAAATATGTTCATAGCATTTTGGTTAAAATTATGCTTTTCTAGCCTACTGAAAGAATAAGTTTAGTGCAAAAATTTTCAAAACAAACTTAAGTTCCACAAAATTTTTGTAGGGAAAAATATTTTCCCTTTTAACTTTGTTTCGAAAATATTAACACCAATCATGTTCCCTCAGTAGGCCAGAAAAATACAATTTAGACAAAAATGCTATGAAAATATTTTTCCCAATTCCCTATTCCCGGGGAAAGCCAGAATATAGGGCCACTGATGACGATCAGTGATGGAAATGAAGACAAGTTTGTCGTAGTGCATAACTCATGTACCGACTCAACTTCCATGCCAGTACTATAGGCTGTCATGGATCTGTACAATGAGGAGATGGTTCTACGTTAATCGGGCCTATAGCCGTACATCCTCGATTTGGCCGGCAATACGTAAGGAAGGAAGTGAAAATTGAACCGGCTAAGAGTTTATGTATGTGAAGGTTACCGTGTTTTGTTAACCAGTCCGAAAAAAAGCTTCTAAAAGAAAAAGCCTCTCAACCCGAAAAATATTAAGCTGTAACTCAAAATACCATTATATCCCGAAAAAAAAAATAATTTCAGGACGATATGTACAAACCAGTTATTTTTTGAGCTGGAATATTTTATATACACAAAAATTATTGCTATTTTACTATCAGGTTTAGTGTCTTGCTGTTTACCAAAAAATACAACAATATGACTTACTCCGCCTATATGCCTTAATGTTAATACGCGCATATGTTTACCACTGGATCTCAGCTCACATGTATTGATATATATAGATAGAAATTTATTCACATTGAATTTATTATTGCGAATAAATTCGAAAGATTTCTGGCTGGTGCTCGAGATTTCTGGCTGGTGCTCGATCAATCAAACCGGAAAACCAGCAGATGTTTATTTCAAAAATATATATCATCAAATGTGTTGTTACTCGTTGCATCGTCGGTTACATATTTCAAAAAATTCCTAGATAAATAGCGAAAAGGCTAAAAATTAAAAAAATTTGAAACGTTGTTCGTAACGTCTCTAAAAAATTTTTTTTGTGTTTTTCCAGCGTTCTACACTAACTACTCTTGAGTTGCTTATTATTAATTTTCCGTTCATTTTTAAATGAATTGTGTTTTACGCTAATTTCTCTTCGCTCATGAATAGTAAAACAAAATTTGAAAAATATTATTCAGTTATAAACGAATAGTGGGAGAATAATAAAAAAACAAAAAGGATTGATGATTTTTTGCTTGTGTGAGCGAACGGGATCTACTACTCTCTTGTTTTACTTTTCTATTCAATTTGAATAACAAAGTGAATATTTAGTGTAGTAGGGAATAGATAAAATATATTATTCTCTGTATTCAACGATTGAATAGCGAATGTAACTATTCTTTCTACACTATTCTTCATAAATAAATAGTAAAACAAAATATTTTTGTTTACTTTTCATTATTTAGTGATCAGTATTACAAATACACTGTTCGATCAGTAAAGACCCTCTAAACTTGGCGAATCGAAAACGAATCGCAAGTGAGGAAATTTATATATGAAACACTTCGCAAACGCATCGTCTTAGCGAGTCAAAAGCGATTCGTTAGTATTTCGTTTGGCGTATGAAAATTAAAATGAAAGTGAACTGATTTGTATGTATTAGTAGTTCGCATTTCTCTTCATATTCGATTCATTTACGAATCGTTTTGGAATCAGAAACGAAATGCAGTTGATATGAAAACGTATCACTACCGAACTACTTTTTATCACGTAGTTACTTCGAATATACTTACAATGACTTATAATGCACTACAATCTATTATATATTTAATAATTGATATTATGTACAATACTTTATCACTTTTAATATTATTATTGTTATGAATTACTAAATAATAATTAATATTCACTATTTTTATCACTGCACTTATTATTGTTATTAAATACGAATTATTTTTATTTTTTAAAAAGCAAAATGGCTACATAAGTAAAATAATATAAAAATTATATCCATATATAGCAAAAAACAACTTATATATGAACGTGGTAGTGTTGGTGTCATATAAAAAAAAAATACGATTTACGTGCGTTTCGTTTTCGATTCGCTTTGGTGAGGCCTCGAAAATTTATTTAGAGGGGAGCGAATAATACATTTTAACGAGCGAATTTTTAAACCCTAGTTTTTTCTCGTTCTGTTTCGCTACAAATTAGCCATGCTACACGAGATTTTAGTTTCTGGCTTCAAACTAAGGCTTAATAGATTTTTTATTGCTAATTTGAACCCTTATTTTATATTAAAACACCAATTTTTTTTGTATTGTTGGTACATCTCAAAAATGGCCTTAAATTTTTTTGTTTTTAATTTCTTTTTTTTTCATTTCGGATTCATCGAAATTTTTATTACGCAGTTAAAATGGATTTTGTAGATAAAAGGGAAAAGAAAGGAAGGTGAAGCCAGTCTTATGAGACTCCGTCTCATTGCATGGCTGAATAAAAAGTTTTTTTTTTTAAACTACAACCTTTGCTTACTCTTGAACTCTCTTTAAATTTGTAATTATATTGTTTTGATTTTTAATTTTTGACCTCGGCTCTCATATTAGGATATCCTTATCTGACGATTGATATTTTTTGTTTGAAAACATTAAACCCGCTTATAAAATTAGGACCGGCTTTCTTTAGGACGACTCTACATTGAAATTAAAATTTTATTCCACTTCCATTTTCATTAATTTAGAGAAAATGGTTTGTCTAGAAAAACCAAATTCTTATAATTATTAAAAGAAAAGAAGTTTAATTTCTGTTGATTTAGTTAAAAATGCAACAGAAAAACTAGCGCAATCCAATGTTTAATTGACATATAACGCCTACAGCTATTGACCCTTATAAGGAAATTTTCACTTTTTGAGCTGTTATTTTTGTGCAAAATATAAATAATGACTTTATTAGTTAGTATAAAATTTCATTGTCTTTGCAATTAAGATGCATTTTTAATAATAAATTAACATTTAATGAATTAAAATCCCTTTTTTCTGAAGTCTTTGAAAATAATACAGCTATTGACCCTTTGATTCTATTATTGATCTGGTTCTGCACCAATTATTGTCATACCTAAAACTAGGACCAAAATTCAGAGTAAAACGCTAACGTTAGCGTTTTCAGAGTAAAACATCTATTTATTAATCTTTAAATTATAAATACATAAATATATATATAGCTATGTATATATGTATGTATATTAACATTTCAATTTAAAAAATAAAATAAGAAAACGATCGACTTAATATAAAATTAAAATTAATTTCAACTAGTTCATTATATCACAATTAAGGTTACAAAGCTAACCGTTTTTTAAAGCTCATCGATCTTTACGACTGTTAGTAAAGTTTTCTGTTTTCTTAAACCAATTGACAACCGGCACAGTGGCAGTCTTTCCAATTTTAGATTACTAATGCATTTAAAGTGATACTCTCGTACACATTTGTTACATTTGATACCAATATATTCCGATGGTTGGGTTCTTGAAAAAGAATAGGTGCAATTGTAGCACATTGAACCTTTCGCCATTTTATTGTTCCCAATTTCAATTACAGGAACTGACAGAATTGAGCCATCGTTACGGTCTATTTTGTCATTTTCGATAGTAGAGCCATCGAAATGAGCTGCTGAATGAAAAATATTAAATAAAAGGTTACGAAAATATAAATTACATTTCTGAATAAGATTGTATCTTTATATTCATTTGTTTCATTTTCAATCACTACTTCATTAGATATTTGTTGATTTATATCAGAAGGGATTAGCGTTTATTTTAAACCTAGAAATGAAAAGAAATATTAATTTCGGAACAAATGATGACGAAACTTTGATAAGAAGCTAAACTGCAAACGTTTTTGTTTTGATGTTAAAGATTTTAATGCGTTTTCTTCCTTCTTTATTCCATTTTTTCTCAATTATTTCGGCTTGTCGTTTTTCTTTTTCTAAAATTTGTTTATCTTTTAAGTTTTTCTTTTCTCTTTCTACTTCAATCCATATAGGAAAAGTAATCACAAACGGCTTTTTAGGTTTTTCTGGTGGTGATCCAACCTTCAATGGTGCTACAGGCAGGTTTAAATAATTCTCTATAAATTTAGGTTGGCATATTTCATCGAAAATTTGGACAACTTCGGGTTTGCTTTGATTCGGTAAATTAGAATCAATAGTTTCGTTTTCAGAAGTGACTGCTAGTTCCTCTCCAGTTGTGACCACAACTTCGTTTTCAAAAGAACATTCGTGGCAAGTGTATTGCGATTTTAAATTGCCTATTGGATTAGAAATATTATCGCCATCATAGTATACGAACTCTGTTATCTCGTTTAAGTCAAACTTTGCTATGATCTGATTCTCATCATTTATAGTTATTAAAATTTTCCGAATTTTGACACTCACTTGAATCCAAATGTTGAGTCGTCCAGACATTTAAACTTTCCGATATTGTAATCCTTTTAAATGTGGTAAATATTCGGAATAGCAATTTAAAATGTTCGTCGAACTGCTCCAAAGTGTGCGGCTGTTTTACAATATCTTCAAAACATTTTATTTTTGAACTACTGCATATTTTTGAAAAATTTTCATAATCTATAGTACTGTTTGACTTCAAATCATTTGTATTTGGTACAGGTTCCAAGGATATAAACATTTGGAAAAATCGATAGCCGATAAATCCCACGGGATGAGACCGCACGCCTTCAACCCATTTTTAAAATTTGTGGCATAATACAATTTTCAAATGCTCTCGATAATACAAGAGCAAACTGCTCTCTTGTAAAAGAAGCCCCAGGATTTTGCTTTCGCCATTGGAAAACCGAATCGCCGAATCGCACACATAATTCACTCACTTTTAACGTCATATGCATGCTGTGACCATCGACAAAATAAATCACGGGAAATGTAATTTTATTTTCCACGAGGTACGTATGAAAATATTTTGAGATGTACTCGTAGAATATTTGCTTTGTCATCCATCCATTTTCTGATATTGCTAAGGCCCAACTCTGAGCAACAGACTTACGAATATCGTCTGGTACTCGCTTGTAGGGATAAATAACCATAGGGGGGGGGGGGGGGGGGCAGTATTGCCACTTGCACTAAATATACACATTACTGTTAAGTTGGATTTTGGAACTCCCCGGTCTATTTCGCATATATATTTTGTGCCTCCTTAGCTGCTAGCACAGAACGAGTTTTTGGGCACAACAAAAAATTGGTTTCGTCCCCATTATATAACCAATTGGGCGATTCTAAATATTAAAATTGTTCGTCTCTTTTAAATAGTTTGAAATAGAGTTAAACCAACGTTCGATTGTAGAAGAACTAACTCTAGTACTCGCTGCTGTTACTAGATCTGGCACTCGAATTGCAACGTTTGGATTACGTTTCAGGAACCTAATGAACCATCCTCGCCCTGGCATGTTGTTCTTAAAAGGTGTAGGTCTTTTATCTTCGTCAATAAACTCTTTTACCTCATCCAACACATCTTCTTTCCTTTTAGGAAACCCTTTCTTTTGGCAAATAATAAGCCATTCCGCTAAAGCTTTCTCTTCGCTTGAACTCAAAATAGTAGCCGGACCCGGTGCAACATTTAGAAATTGTTCACTCAACCGAAAAATTAACGTAGACCGAGGAATTTATAGATTTTGGAAGCTTGATGCTTTGAAATAGCTTTTGAACGAATTTCAAGTAACGCCTTCTGAATAATTTCCTCGCTATAGGTCCCTCGTTTCATCGGCATAGTTAAAGTCTAGGTTTAATTAAATAAATGTTATAATTAGCTATCTATAACTTTATATTTTTAATTTTGCTTAAATAGCCAGCTATTTTAAGAAAAAATAGCTAGCTACGTTATGTGACAATAACTATAGCAAATGTATAATATTATTGACCCCCCACTGCCAATTGTTGGTACATAGAAGTTATAATTATTGACAGTCTGTGGTCAATAACTGATACTATGATTGGAACTGGTTCAGTTATTAACACTCGTTTTATTTAATTAACTACACTATTATAATTACTTTTCGTTAGTTTTTTAATAGTTAAAACAATTAATTTAATAAATAAACATTCAAACTGAAAGTTTCATCACTTAAACATGTTTGTAATAGCACTTACATTTATGGTATTCCTTGTGAAATTTCACTATAATTGGACAATTTATTTTTCGTAGTATACACTGAACTTTTCATGACAACGCGTGATGACAAACTAAATAAAACAAACATGAACGTAGAGTAAAAGGGAGAAAGGATGATATTTTATTTCGAGCTTCATTGTATAATAAATTATATTAATAAGAGAGAGATAAATGCTAAATGGCATGATATGGTCAATTATTGTATGAAAAATCCTGACGGTCAATAATATAGTTATAGTTATATAAGTCTATACGCTATTCTATTATTAATTATATGGCTCAATTATGTCAGTTACTTAAATTTGCCAACAATATGTATAATATTTTGGTATAGATATATTAGAAACAATGTTGTTCCAACCAATACTACTGAATTAGAAAAAAACAATGTCAATAATTCATTTCAGAACAGTTGTGTTTTATGATCAGTTGAAAATCAAAATAGAGCTGAAATGAAAGCATTAGTCAACATATAGTAAACCAATCGACTCTCAACCAAAACTAGAGTGGAAATAACCAATTGTGGAGTACAGGAAGGGCGGGCTAAAAATATAATTCAAAATATACTTAACAATGAACTAAAGAGGGCATGTGATGTTAGAAAAGATATACTCATAGAAATTTTTGGCACACAACAAAATTGTGATTGCAATATACAAGATGTCTCAGGACATATACTTAAAAGTCAGCCAAGCATAATCGTTAATCTTAAATGCCAACATTGTGAAACCGTTGATGAAAAAGAACGGAATTTTCTTCTCGTGAATATATTGACATTATCTAAAGTTGGATTTTCAAATTTAAGTAAATGTATTGTATAGAACAAGTTAGATCAGACCTGATACATGTTTTAAGAAATTGAATCCCCAAAATTTCAAGTATCACCCAATTATATCTTTTTATACCGGAACTGATACGCTAAACCGCCCGAGAATCAAAATAAGCGATATCGAACCCACATTAGAATTAGAAAAGAATTGTTATCAGGAAATAGGAATTATTAATTTGCAGCAGGACATTTTATAAGTTATTTTATAAACAAAGGAAAATGTGGTCGTTATGATGACTTAAAAAAAATTTAATACGACAATAAAAGAACCTTGGGGTGATTAATGTACAACTTCCTTTTACGAACCCGGCTTTACCATAATTTCTATAACATGGCTACAGCTTCAGTAAAAGGGGTGTGTTTCAATTTTAAGTGTCTTTAATAATTGTAGATACATTTCTGGCTGACCACCAGCCAGATAGCTCTTGAATTTATTCGCAATAATAAATTCAATGTGAATAAATTTCCATCTATATCTATCAATCCCTGTGAACTGAGATCCAGTAGAAAACATATGCGCGTATTAACATTAAGGCATATAGGCGGAGTAAGTCATATTGTTGTATTTTTTGGTACACAGCAAACCTGAGAGTAAAATAGCAATAATTTTTGTGTATTCAAAATATTCCAGTTCAAAAAATAACTGTTTTGTAATCCTGAAATTATTTTTTTTTCGAGATACGAATCGTAAAATGGTATTTTGAGCTATTTCTTAATATTTTTCGGACTAAAAGGCTTTGTTTTTAGAAGATTTGTTTTTCGGGCTAACTTCACATACATTAAGAGTTCGAAGTACTTCGGCTCCAGAAAAGATTGCAAAAATGGGGGAAAAAAACTGGGTAAAACTTTAATTGGCTAAAATACCAAAATTTCCAATTGAGAATAAAATTCAAAATGAAGAAGTTTTAAATTTTTGAAAATAATTATGGTGAAAATCATTATTCGTGTACTGGTTTCAGAACATTGATAGAAACTTTTCTGACCAATTCAAAGATGTGAAAGAGAACCCCAGAACATTTCTGGGATAAGCGATACCACCGTAAAACTAAAAATGTTTAAAATCATCATAAATAGATCCCGTTCATCACACTAATAGTGCTTTGACTGATTTATCTGACCATGTAGGTGAGACTCCGTGAACATCTTTATGATTGGTAAAATAAAATTTGAAAATTTACTCAAATTCATGAAACCATTCCTAAGTAATGCGTGTACAGCAGAATTGCTGGGAATCATCAAATTACATAGTTATTTTGTACTCATCGAATTAAATGTTATTCATATATTAGAAAAAGATTCCATTAATAGTTATAAAAACAATACTTTCTAAACCATTTTTTTCATAACTTTTATTCATTATCCATATATGATCGAATTCAGTTAAGTATTATACCATACTCGTATTTACCACAAGATAAATTCCTCGAAAAAATTGTGGCTTGAAATCAACTTTTTCTATTAATGATAGTTGAAATAAGTTACCCCTTTAACGTACCTCAAGTATACAAAAGTAAAGTAGGTAAATAATAAACCATCAAGTACAATGCGGAGTGGAAAATTATTATGTAATCTGAGAAGTCGCATAAAAAATTTTCTTGTTAAAATTCCAAATTAAATCCTTTTGAATAATAATAATGGAACGACAAACATAACAATTCGGAGGAATTATAAATTGAATGAAGTTGAAGCGATCATTTCGCAGTGGTCTTTAATAACGAAATATAACCGGTATTTTGATGATGTTTGAATTTAGCAATGAGTTGTGACCGATAAAATATTTGTTACATAAATCCTACCCCTACCATGGGATATATGCTCTCAAAACACATACACTATATTTTTAATTGGAATAAGGTTACCAAGAGAATAAAAAGTATACCCTTCATAATTATTTTCTGTTAAAATTTAGCTCCCCTCTGATATATTTTAGACATATTTCCAAAGGAACGATATATTTTCCTAACAGTCGTCCTAGCGAAATTGTATGTCAAAAACGAGGGCTGTGCCCTACATCAAAGGTGGTCTTATTAGGATTGAACGATTTAAAAATCTGGAAACTGATTAAAATAATAGTAGACGAAACTAGTTAATGTTAAAAAAAATTAAATAAAGAAAGTTAGAATGGCTTATTACTAAGCCAATAAGATCCATGTTGATTGTTAGATAATTGTGTAATATTAGATTCTCTAAGAATAATTTTTATTTTAAATTGCAAAATACCTAAATCCTGTTGAATAATATTCAGAACGTATTAGGTTAAACAATTCGGAGAAATTTTAAATTGGATCTTACCTATTGTTAAGGATAAATTCAGCACAATGTATGTGGGAGTATATACCAATTGGATTGCTCTGCAAATTTTTTTTTCTTGGAAACCTTAAATAGGTAGCTGTTTGACTCTCTAATCTTCAATATGGTGTAAGTAATCAGTAACTGCTTAACTCTTAGAATTAAGGTTAATTGAACATGAGATAGTACCATTTTGATAATAGCAATATTTTCAGTATTTTTATAGAATATTTATGGCGATTATTAACCCATCTTTATTTGTTATTCATACCCCATCTGTTGTTGATCTGTTGCTGAGTGTCGCATATTTCGCAAGAAAATCTTTGCCTATTAGACCCGAGATATTTTTCTGTTTTGAGAAATATCATTGTGTCTGCATTTTTGAGTGCTTTGGTTACCTGATATTACAGCTGCTCTTAGAACTCCCGAAACATTGGACTTATGTTCAATATTAGTATCGGCTTATGACCCTTCCTCTTCTTTACGACCCTACATCTGCTCGGTTACTCGACATTTTGAAGATTCACGAGTTTAAAAAACATATAAAAATATCGTCCGTCTGAATGTCTCAATTTTTAGCCTGCACGTTGAGTACCTGCTATAAGAAATGACCCCTAAAAATACACCTAACACCACGATATGGTCTTAGGGTCTATTTTACTGGTCCCACTAATCATGCAGGTCATCGAATTAAATGTTTTGAATTAAGGATATAATTTTAAACCCCCACTTTAGTTCATGCATCTACCGTTTTAACGCTGTTAGTAAATTGTTAGTTTGCTGTGATGTTTATACCCAGCAAATTAATGTTCAACGGTTGCTTTGATGAAGCAAAGTCCTTATAACAGCATCATTCGTTATATGCACCCCGGGACTTGTTGGTAGCCCTAATATCCTGAGGAAGATCTTGGATCAAGCAACCATTTAAGTATTAGAATTTTAGATGACACACGCCGTTTTACTGCTGGCTGTAAATTATTAGATTTTTATAGATTAGTTACGTGTCGCATATCTTTGAAAAAACTTGAGGAATATCAAGATATCGATTAATTATAATTAGGTAGTAGGTATGGTTAACTACTCAAAACTACCGCTAATGAAGGCAGATATATTTTTTCGGACCAATATAATCATGTGGCATATCGTTGGAAAGTTTTTGGACTAAGCAATAATTTTCGTTATCAACTTGGGATTAATTCCAAAAGCGGGGTGTCTAAACATGACGTGGCGACTACAAAAAATTTAAATACGTTTGATTTTCCATCGTTCAGGATATCTGAAAGTATCCTGATAATATAATTTTTTAAATCGTTTTTCGACGTAGTTTTTGAGTAGAAATTTAACATTTTCCGGCATTTTTGGGGATTTTACCAACCCATCATTTACCTATTGCATTTATAGAAAATCAGAACAGTTTTTGTCACATTTTTGATTATGAAAAATAGTTAAACTGGGGATTTTTTCCGATGACGAAAAATAATTGCCATAAAATCAAGCTAATGATCGGCCTATTTACTTGCTTCCGTTCTGTTAAACAAACTAAGACCCAAGACAAATTTCCACCAAACACCTAACAAAAACTATACATATGTCCAAATATACAAATAGTATACATTTTGGCGGGCCATTCTTGCAACAATTGTTGCGTGGATCAAATAATCATAATTTATAGCTGTTAACATTTTTTTTATGTGGGAATTACATCGAACTTCAGTATTAAAGCGCAAAATGGCTTGGAGCTGGGTTCGTTCTTATTTTATTCTTAATTCAATGAAATTTTTTGTTCTATGGAAGTCATAACAAAAAAAGTTTTTGTTTGAAGTGGTTTGTTGACAATATGAGTTTTTTGGTTTTTCTGGATCCGGGTGTAAAATTATTTATAAAGGTACCAACAACTCGGAGACATTAATTCGGAAACATGTGCTCTTGAACTAATAACCTAAATGGCGAACAATGCTTAGACGCAAGATTTAAAGATCATGTACACAGCTTGGGACTTGCACATGAAATCTATATACGAGGATTGCCTCGAATATAATGAGGATTTCTTTTATTTCGTTATATTGTTCAAGTGGTTCAGATTAAGGCCTCTATTCTCTTAAGGTGACTGTTCGAGTGCAAATTTGTGTGCGGATATTTAGAATCACACTTTTTGATTGATTTATTGCACACAATGCAGCTCATAATTTTATTTTTTTTTATGACTACTTTGGTCGTCTGCGAATATTTTGCTTAAAATTAAAAATATTTTATCTTTTATCGGCGAAAGGGCTTTTCCACCAATCAAGGAAAAGTGTGATTCTATATTCGCACAAAAAATCCACTCAAACAGTTGCCTTTAGTTCTATCACTTCAGGCGCCGTCACTATGGATCTTATTGGCCACTAGATTATAAAATCAAAATTTAGTAAATAATTTTGTAAAACACTCTCAGTGAATATTATATTTTTTAAATCTTAGTAGGCTCACTTAGAAATAAATTTTATTTATTCTTCGCGTCAAAATTTCAAGTGATAGAAGAAGCAAGGAAATATTTATAAAGCAGCATACTGAGATTTAAAAAACGGCTACAACGAGTTTTGAAAACAATTATTTTGTAAGTTTCGATTTAATAATCTAGTAACCCAGAAGATGAGTGAAGGCTGTTGATCTTATTTGCAGATTGTAATACTCGTAGAATTCGCTATTTTCATAAAACATTGAGATCGAAACGCGTTTGCAAAAACGCTTTGAAGATAATAATTTTATTTACCAACTGTACACTTAAAATATTACTATAAAACGATATTTTAACCTTCGTAATATTTTTTTAAAAGTTATCGAAATAGAAACCAAAGCTTTCCGTGATTAGTTGAAATAAGTAGGATAAAATGATAAAGTAGGAGACCTAGAACTAAAACTTTGAAAAAAATTATGCCAGCTTTGAACCTCAAGATAAAATACTACCAACTAAATTCGAAAATATTAGGTCAAGCATACATAAATCGGAAAAGCTTCTTTTATACAAAAGTAAGAAAAAGTTTTGTAAAAAATTAAGTTTAAAGCCAACGGTAATAAAATAGGTTGCCAAAACGTACGATGATGACTCACTGTATATCCGTAGACAAATCACAGGTATTGTAACCATATAGGTAGGTATTATTGCATAAAATATTTTATATTCTATAAATAATGTGTTATATAAATTGAACTAAAAAAGCTTTTACATAACAGAATAATAAAAGCAAGGTTATATTCAAGCAATATAAATGGGGTTAAAAATATATTCAAGTACGTTTCCTATTGATTTTAAGACTTTTATTTTGATTTAATTTATGTTTTCAAGAACTAAACTTGATTTTTTTGTGTTGTTTGGTGATTTGTGCTTTTTTATTTTTCTGTTTGAAAAAGCTCAAAACAAACTTGTAAATGTATTGTTTTCAAATAAAATCGAATTTTCGTATCGTTAACATGGAAACGAAATATTCTTCGATATTAAATAATTTAATTAATTATGATATGAGTACAAATCATATAAAATTTCGCAATAATTGAAATTCACATGGACGTGAAATACACAACAACAAAATATCTGAATAATTAACAAAATTTCATAATAATATTTGAGTATGTCTCAAGTGATGCATTATAACTTACCCAATATAAAAATTTATAAACTAAATATGAAAAAGTATATCCGTTAAAATGTACGTACCTATGAGGGGGTGGAAAGGAGGGCATGTTTTTGACTTTTGAAATTAATTAAAATGGATTTTTTTGCACATTTCCACTGTAAATTATTCATAATTAGCACTTCAACAACATGGAAACGTGTTGTTCGTCGTTCGGTCTGGATTTCTCTTTATCCTTAACATAACAGAATATTTAAATGTTAAATGGATTATGAGAGTCATTTTACGTAAAACTAATTATTTTATTTTACTGTCGGGCATTGAGGGAGACTACTTTTGGACTTTCGGCTTTTGGTTATACATGCAACTTTTAAAAACGGAAAGAATGTACATAAAAAATACGTCCGTACTAATATATATATTAAAATTAGCTTTAGTGGCTGTGTTAGCTCGCGTAAATACAATACCCGTTTTATATTAAGAGTAGTGGCTAGTTTGTTAGAAGTAGTTCGAAAATAAATGTTTACATGTAACATGAATAATTTTAATTATTTTTAGATTTTTATTTTTAAATATTTCAACGTAATATCTTTTTACGTAGATACACTATCATCAACGTTTCTGCCATTTATTTAACCTCTCCAAAAAATATGATTTCTCAAACTCTTCAAAATACATTTCTGTCTCGGCGATAACCTCCTCGTTTGTGCTGATTTTTTTTCCTCCAAGCCACGTTTTCATGTTGAACAACAGAAAGAAATCGTAAGGATCCAGGTTGGGCGAGGACGGTGGGTGCGGCAGTAGTTCGTAGCACAGTTCATGCAATTTGGCCGGATATCAACGACCACGTTTTTTCATTGAAAAATAAAAAGCGAATTACGGATCGGTAATGCTTTTTTTTCCAATTTATTGAGAAACATGAAACACGAGGGATATAAAACAAACTATGAACTACACCGAAACTGTGAACTAAACTGAAATTTAGTATGGTGTCGTTTAACAGATGACAGTACACGATGGTAATGACAACTTGCCTTAGCAACGCCATCTGTTTTCAAACACGGGTACTTATTGATCGACCCAAGTAATAATTGTCTCTAGTTATTGTTGTCATTCATATACAAGACACAATCAAAGAGAAATCAATATTAAAATACATTTAGAAGAGGTTAGTTCCAAATCGAAATCATTCGAGGACTGCCGTTAACTTTGAGATGCCTTTCTATTAGAGAGTACCTAGGAGAATGCATAACTACAAATATTTTTTGGGGAGTCGGAGGTCTGGAAGGTTCCCGTTGCCAATATAAACTAATACATATCTTTTAGCAAAATTTGCAATTGTTTTACTTTTATGTCTTAGACATGGAATCATTAGATAATCATTAGAGTTTTGTCATTAGCATTTAAATGATTTTCTAGTATTGGTGTTCAGGGCATAATTTCATTAACTATTTGTTGGCGGAATCGGGTCCTGGGTTTTAAATAAAATTGTTTTATTTAGTC
This sequence comes from Nephrotoma appendiculata, assembly GCA_947310385.1. Classification (NCBI taxonomy): domain Eukaryota; kingdom Metazoa; phylum Arthropoda; class Insecta; order Diptera; family Tipulidae; genus Nephrotoma; species Nephrotoma appendiculata. The sequence goes on from OX371224.1 coordinate 262,070,355, forward strand.
TAACTTACTGCCTGATTTCCCAAAAAAGGCGATTGTCATGAATGCTGCTAAGCATGATTTAATGGAAAAGGATTTCAAAGTAAATTACAGTACTCGAATAATTTCGACATAGAAGAAAATTTAATGCAATTTTTATGAAAAGTGCATATTGATAAATATTGACAACGGAAATCTTCCAGACCTCCAATTCCCCCAAAAATGACTAATGACATATTTGCTCCTGGGCATCCTCTAATAGAAAACCATCTCAAAAAAATTGAAAGTTATAAATAGAAGTAAAGCGAATGCAAAATTTGTTGAAAGGTTCGTATTGATATATTGACATCGAGAGCTTCGATTTCCTCAAAAGTTGGTATAGACATGTACGCTTCTGGGCACCTTTAAATAGAAAATCAGCTCCTAGTTAACGGTAGAACTCAAATTATTTTTACACGGAATATTTTCAAAGAAATAATAAATTCAATTTAATGCTTTATATTGTTTATAGTTTACTTTAGAATATAAAGAGAGTCTTTCGGAGAAATTCCAACATTAATATTTATATCATTAAACTGTTTTTGTTAAACATTGCTCAACACCCCACTTATCTGAGATCACCAAACCTTATTTATATCAGATGGGTGTGCATGTTGTAACCAACTCCCTTTTTTATTTTGTCACGAATGTACATACAACTCAAAAACACCGCCGTAAAGGATTTTGATTCTAAAGAGTTGAGTTTAAGAGTCTCACATATCAACATTCAATACAATAATTTCATATCGACTTTCAAATTTAAGAAAACACGACATTTTCCTTGCGCTCTTTAGCTATGGAGAAAGCAAATCTTAACAATTTCTGGTTAGTCGATTCCCTTAAAAAACAAAGTGGTGTCAATCGTTGTTCCGAATTCTCATAACTCAACGCGTATTGTTTTTGAGTTTTCTCTAAATTATTAAAACAAATAATGCTTAACAGAGTCGTCATATGTCCACTTAAAATTTTGAAAATGCTGAGTTGCAGAGAAGACACAGAAAAACAGAGACCATCTTGGAAACCAATTAATTGAACTTCGGCGATATGGAGAATTGAAAATCTGCAAAAATCTCGTGGTCGAAATTTTCATGAATACCATGCTATGTAACTTTACTATGTAAAAAATGGTAATGAAATTTATTTTATTTTGTTACATGCTGTTCTGTAGTTTAAAAGTAGAATTTTAATCGAAACACAATACTAAACTTTTAAATAAAAATAATTGACGTCACCCAATAACAAATAACTAACAAATGGTTACATTCTATATATGTCACACTTTTGTAAGTTCGTCACTAAGTCAAACATGGTTGATGCCAATTCAAAATTTTGGATCAAAAAACAAATTTTTGGATTGACTTTATTATGTAAAATTTATACTGATTTGAAAAATAGGTGTCGTAAAATACAGAAATTGTTCGCAATCTGGTCTCATTTATCTGTAAGATGTTATTACCACAAATCTTTCAAAATAAGGAATAATTTTTTCTCATTTACGTTTGTATGAGAACAATATACCCAAGACGGGAAAAAATATAAATAAATTTTAAGAAAACGATAAAAACTGCTTTTGAAGTTAATTTTTATCGAAATCCCAACACAGTGCTATAAAAGTTTCAGCGGAAACGAAAAGAAATATGTATTTCAAAATCTTTTTTATTGCCATTTGAAAAAATTTCTAAAATTTTGTTTTTCAAAAACTTTTTATTCATTAATGTCAGAGCCATCTATGATTTTAAAGAGCCATCATATTAAAATGAGAGCTTTAAATTGAGGGGAAGTCTTTATTGCGTTACCATAAGAAACCGTGGTAATTGGAAAAGTTTTGAACATAAATTTATGAATAAAAAATTAAACAAATTATCTAAATTTTAATTTTATATTTTTAATAAAGTATTAAAAAAATACATATTTGAAAATCAGCCATCAGTGTAGTATTTAATTATTAAATTTAAACTAAAACGGAGCATAAATTTATCAATTTTCTATAAAAAATAAGCTTTCCGTTCAGTTGTACTATATACGTTAGTAAAAAGTAATAGCGAATTCTTTTACGTTTTTTGATGTAAATCAAATTTCCGATAGTTGAAAAGAATACGAAAAAATTGATGTGTTTCTATCGTAGTGTGCGTAAACCTGAAAGGGATGCCAAAAACCATAACAAACCATTTTGAAATAATTTCAAATAACGGGTTTGACGTATTTGACGAAATATACGATTGACATATTAGATGTATATAAATATGTGTATTTTATAATTATATTTGCTGGAATAAAGTCTATGGGGTTAATGAAAAAAAAATTTTTTTCTTATGCCAACGTTTCGAACAAAAATTTTGTTCGTCTTCAGGGCGATATATTTCTATAATTTTTAACAAAAACTAAAATTTACAAATATGAATTAAAATTCAACATAAAGAAAACTTACAAAAAATGTTTGAATATAAATTATTTAGAAAAACTTGTATATAAATGATACAAGAAACATTAAAAAACTTTAAAAAACTTTATAAAATTATATGTGTATCTGATTTTGATAACCGTATTGACCATATAAATGTAGATGGTAATGTTGGTAATTTTGAAAATAATCATTTGGAGTGTGACAATAAATGGTTGATCAATTTAACTGATGTGGAAATTCCTAATAGAGCAGTTGGAGTTCTAAAATTAGGTGAAAAATGTTGTCCACCAATTAACAATACATTGGTTCCTTTCAAACAAATTATAGCCAACGTAGAAGGTGCTTTGTTAGTAACTTCTGATGAAGTTATTGATAAATCACGGTTACGAAATGAGTTATTGAATATTTTAACTAATTTTAAAAATCGCAATCATCACAGAAAGTATACAATAACAGAGACACAATTTCTTAAAGATTTTTCTTATACAAAAAGTTTCATAAAAGATCACACCGAATTAATAATAACAAGAGCTGATAAGGGTAATACAACTGTTATAGAGTATAAAAGTAACTACATCAATAAGATTTCGTCCATGTTAGAAGATAATAGTACATATCAAGTAATTTTAAAAGATACAACTTCTTCAGTTCAAAGAAAGTTGAATGAAATGGTTAGTTCTTGGCAAAAATACAATTTAGTGACAGTTAATGAAGGAAAATCTTTAAGGAGTTATTACGGCATACCGGCTAAATTGTATGGTTTGCCTAAAATACATAAAGAAGGGGTTCCTTATAGACCAATAGTTCTATTGGTACTCCGTTATACAATCTTTCAGGTTTTCTCTCAAAAATTCTTAATAAAACTGTAGGAAAGTCACGTACTGCTGTAAAAAATTCAATTTCTCTTAAAGATAAAATTAAAAATATTATACTTCCTAATGGCTACAAAATTTTATCGTTAGATGTGGTTTCTTTATTTACCAATGTGGATAGTGATTTAGTTTTTAAACTTATAAATGACAGGTGGCTTGAAATTGAAGAGAATTCTAATACTAAACTAAACAAAGCCGAGTATATTACAGCTATGAAATTGGTTTTAAATAATTGTGAATTTTGTTTTGATAATAAAATATATAGACAACTTTTTGGTTCTCCGATAGGATGACATTTTTTTGTTGCATTTAATTCATTTAATGATAAAATTAAATTTACAATGGAATTAGAATCTAATAATAGTTTACCTTGTTTAGATTTACTTGTAATACACAACAATGATGGTTCCCTTTCGACAGATTGGTATCATAACAAAACTTGGTCAGGCAGATATCTAAATTTTAATTCGTATCTCCCTTTGGCATATAAAAGTAATACGGTTAAATTATTATCTCAGAAAATTATAAATACAACTGTCTGACCCAATTTTTCATTTTGACAATTTTAGACCTTTAAAAAATGTTCTTATCAAAAATAACTATCCAAATTCATTCATTAAACCTATAATAAATTCTGTTTATCCAAATTCTCAAATAAATTTTGGCAAATCTGACGAAAATCTACCAGCATTAAATAATACAACCAAAAAATATATTTCGATTGCTTATGTTAAATCCCTGCTTGAAAATATCAGTTATTGTTTATATAAATTTAATTTCAAAATTGTTGGAAAATCATATAAGAATCTTGGAACTTCTATTTTTTCACCTTTAATAGATAAAACCGCCTTAAGTGATAAAAGAAACGTTGTTTATAAAGTAATTTGTGAATGTGACAAAATTTATATTGGGCAAACTACACAATTGGTGAGTAGTAGATTTAAACAACATAAAAAAGATGCCGAAAAACTTAAACTTAAAAAAGTTAATCGCGAAAGTACCAATACTTTATCGGTTCATTTGTTTGAAATTAACCATAATGTGTTTCTGGATAATGTTCAAATTTTGGAAAATGAGTCTAATTGTTCTGTTAGACGTGTCTTGGAAATGATACATATAAAGGGTACGGCAAATAACATCAACAAACAATATGATTGCACATACTTATTTACAAAACACATACAATCATTTCTTAAAATTTTGAGGTTGATGTTATTTTAACAAATTTATTTTATTATAAATCTGTATCTTTTTATGTTTTTTGGTTTTTCTTTTAATTATCTACATCACCTTTTTACCTAAATCTACGTTTTTGTATACATCTACAATTTATGGTTTACATATACGTGTTGTTAATTTTTATATGCAATTTATACACACAATTTCTACGTTTTTTAGCCTTAATTATATCAATACTGCTTTTGTATATTTAAAATATTGTTTCTATTGGTTTTCTGTTTATAAACGGTCAAGTCATTTTTCTTTTTTGTTGTGCTTTTTGTGTGATAATTATATCTTTTATATACAACTTTTTCTAAATAATTTATATTCAAACATTTTCTGTAAGTTTTCTTTGTGTTGAATTTTAATTCATATTTGTAAATTTTATTTATTGTTAAAAGCATTAAATAACAAGCAAAAATACATTTTTTTCATTAACCCCATAGGCTTCATTCCAGTAAATATAATTATTAAATAGGCAGTTTGAAGTTTCTGACAATTTGACAAAAAACCCAATTACAGCCAAAAAGCGTAAGAGGAAATGTATCACTTTAAATTAAGAATGGTACACTTTTTAAACATAATTTGTAATTAAGAACAACAAGATAATTAAAGAAAATATGGGAAAATATATTATTTAAATTTATTTTTACTTCATTAAATTCAAAAATAACAAAATATATAATTATGTTTTGAATCATAAAAACTCGAAAATTCAACCATTCGAAGGCCATTCACAAGGCATTGTAGAGATGTCTAATGGATGATGAATTCACATTGTTGAATCTGCGGCCGTAATTTCGTCCGCATTTGAATTTACCATCGATTACGAATTGAGTTGACTCAATCATAAACTCAAATGGTTCAATATATTGTATTATTAAATAAACATTGTGTGTTTATTGTTTTTCTACATAAATTAGGGAATTCACTATTTCTTTTTATGTATGATATATAATGGCCAGTGCTTGAAAGTTTTGCTGGTCGTTGGAAGTGAATAAATCCTCTCAAAAAATATGTTTTTGATCCTAAATTAAGTTCTGCCGTAATATCGTCAATTTTTACGTTGTAGTAAGTTTTAATGTTAATAGATTGCACATCCATTACAACAAATCCATTATGGGACTTGATCTGTAAGGAGGTTGTTTGTTTCAAACCATCGACAACAGTTAGTACAGGTGGCCCCTTGAAATTGTACAGCTTCCTGACGGCAATCACAATTATGTTGGCTTCTACAAAAGATGGAATAGTGTCAGTACTACTCGATAGCATGCTTCGATTTACTTAGACATCTCTACGATGCCTTGTCATTGACGATCGAAGCACCACTACACTTTCTTCCAAAGCAGAATTTTAAAATTAAAAATAAATCTATGACTCCGCATAAATATGTTGGCTTCTAGAAAATATAAAGAATGGTTATTCTACATGGTTTTGCTAAATTAGCTTGCTATTGTGAACTTATTTTTTAAACTAGTTATTCACACATTTTTTTTTTGAAAATGTAGATTTTCACTTTTTGGGCTGTTGTAAAGTTTTTTGTCATTTTTAGTTTGTCAGAAACTTCACTATAGTTATAAAATATTATATACAACCTAATAATTACATAATATAAATATGTGTATGTTGTAGTTAAAATGGAAGAAAAATCTATATTTCAATTTTTTGATGTACATCAAATTTTTTTGCAATTTTTCCCGCTAAAATAAAAGAATGCGAAATTACGCGAATGTAATTTACATCAAAAAATTTTGATGTACATCAAAATTTTTCATCAGTTTTTAAGCCATAAGTTAATAAAGGGTGCTACCGTAGATTCCTCTTCCATTCAATTTCAAATTTATGGAAACGTGAAAACAGAAAAATTTTACAAAATTTTTGCAGAATATGTGACAAAGACAAGTACTGAAATTTACATTAGAGCCACTGAGATACAACATTTTTATTTTATGGGACAAAAAGTTGGGGAAATTTTGACATCAACGAAAACTAACCTATAAATTATTTAAAGAATATGAAAAATCTTTATTATTAATGTTTGACAATAATTTTATATCCTAAAAATGACTAAAAACATAAAGATTATTGTTGCGATGAAAAAATAATATGATGTTTGATTAATTTGGATAATTTACGAAACTATCTAAAAGTTGTTTTGCTATAAATTATGTGAGGGAAAAAGATAAAAAAATCATTCAGCAGGCGAAAAAAAAAGATCAAACTGTCAGATTTTTAACCCTAAAAAAATCCTCTAATATAAAAATCATTCGTCATTTCGTCAAATATTTGTATAAAAATACATAAAAAAAAATTAAATATGTGTTCAGTTTTAATTTTTTAGCATGTTGTGTCAACGCACCAAGCGCAAAATGTTACTACACACCATAAAAATATAAAAAAATAAAAGTTTGCTGGGAGTGGGGGAATTTTTTCTCTTTTGTTGCCATAAAAAATAGTTTGCTTGATATTTTTTATTTATAATTATGGCAACAAAACAAAAATTAAAAAAAAAAAATATTGATGTGCGAGTCACACACAGAGAGAATCTATATTTTTATCTTGTTCTAGTTTTCTGCAAAATAAAATGCTGTGTAGTGGAATAGGCCCATTATACTGTTAAAGTTAGCCGAAAGTTTCCAGCCGAAAGATAATGCAGATAGTGTCTTTGCTATCCCAACCGAAAGATGGTAATGTAGCTATTGTTTTTGCATCTCATCCTAAAAATTGTGTTATAGTCGAAAGATATATTATTATATCCGTTTTCCGACCAGACAATTTTTTTTCTTAAATTTTTTGTCCACCGTACACAAATGTGTATGCGCAATAACCATAATTTGTAATGGTTTTTGTTTTTAACAAGATTATCTTCCGTAACGTACACAATTGTGATAGCAGACCAGAAAAGGGACACATGCCTAGTTCTACTATCATCTCTGAATAATCAGAATGCAGCAAGAAAGTGTCAAATGCTTAATAATTTTACCAAATTGTCCAAACCCGTGTGTAAATTACAATAAATTTCGAAACTAAATTAAAAAATTGTTTTGTAACTTTTGAGAAAACCAGTTATTAGAAAGGTCATAGGCCTAGGTAAACCCACGCGTAATTTGGAGCAAGTTTTGGAGCTTGTTTGAAGGAGATAGAAGAGTGTAATTTTTTATAATGTACCAGAAAATCCGAAATTTTCGAAACTAAATTAATAAAATGTTCTGTAATTTTTGAATAACCCACTTTCCCATCAACACTATATGTTTGTTGGAAAGGCCATAGGCCTAGGTAAACCAACGCGAAATCTGGATCAAGTCTGCAGGGAATAGGGGGGTGTAATTTGTGTAATGTTCCAGAGAACAATAGAGACTTTAAGATATTTTGACAGAGTTGTGTAGCGGTGAAGAGGGTATTGGAGATAAGAACAAGACCCGTATGATTAGAATATTGATGATAATTTTATTGGAATAGGTGGAACGATTTGATGAAGAAGTTCTTTTGCTCCAACTAGAACAAGGGTTGGGAATATGTTTATCAATGTGCCAAATAAAATGGACTGCTCAAAAAATGTCAAACACCATTAGAAAGTTAGAACCTTTTTTCAAGTAAGAGAAATCGTTCATGTAAGGGAATGGAAATATTTCCCGCTAGCGTGACTTATAATCGGTTTTAAATTTTAATGCGCTGCATATGTATACGTTTTGATGATAAGGAAACACGTGCAGATCGACGACTGGTATGATAAACTTGTGCCTATCAGTGAAATTTTGGAAAAACTTAATAAAAATTGTAAAGAGAGCTATAATGTGAGGGGTTATGTCACAGTAGATGAAAAATAGAATGTTTCCGTGGGCACTGTGGCTTTTGTCAGTATATACCAAACTATCCAGCAGAATACGGTAATGAAATATTTTCTGCTGTAGATTCGACAACTTATTACACATCTCAACTGGAAATTTATTGTGGCCAACAATCATCGGCCCCTAACAAAACAACTGCAAAATGCAGGTCGAAATATAACCGCCAGCAATTTATTTACGACGTACTCGTTGGCTTCGAATTTGCTAAAAGAATATACTCGGTCAAAACAATAAGAAATAATGTAAGAGTATTGCCATTAAAGTTATGTACCAATAACCGGACAATTAAATCTACAATTCGGACATCAGAAGAAAGTAAAGATACTGTCTTACGTACCAAAGAAGAATAAGTCGTAATGCAGACTTTCATCACTACGCAATAATGACAATAGTTTAACTGGTCCAAAAACATTTCCAGAAATTATAGAGTTATATTATAAAACTAAAGGAGGCATTGATACAACAGATCAACTATGTGCTACACCAATGATGGCCAATGGTTATATTTTTTTTGACAATGAACTTGGCTAGTATAAATGGTCGTATAATTTTGTTGCTGACAGACTGCCCACCGCTAACTTATAAAAAGAGGTCATTATTTATGAAGCATCTTGCTTTTAGCCTTATGCAACCTCAAACAGACAGGCGAATCCATTTGGGTATGAGCTCGGATCGTAAACTTAGTTAGCAAAAGATTACTACCGTGAGAATTACCTATGTCCAGCTCCAACAATCTAGCTCGTCTAAAAATTATACCGAAGAACCTAGAGTTTAAAAATTTCGGATTTTCTGGTACATTACACCAAATAAATACCCCGTATCCCCTTCAAACTTGCTCCAAATTTTGCGTGGGTTTACCTAGGCTTATGACCTTTCTAATAAACATGGTGGTATCGATGGGAAAGTGCGTTACTCAAAAGTTACAGAACATTTTATTAATTTAGTTTTGAAAATTTTAGATTTTCTGCTATGTTATACCAAATTACACTCTCATATCCGCTTCAGACTTGGCCCAAATTTCGGGGATTATGACCTTTCTAATAAACATAGCGTAAATAATATAGAACAAGGTATAATTAATGTATCTTTCGGCTATTAATTTATTTTCGGCTGGAATAGCAAAGACACTATCTGCATTACCATCTTAATTTAGTTTTATAAAATTTAACTTCTTTTGTAAATTCTGGTCCCATGCACATCAGAATTTCCAAGATGAACGATAAATTTAATAGCAATCCAAACGATGACATTTATAACAAAACAAAAGGGAAAACGTGAGCTAAAACGCGATTTTATGAATCACCATGTAGAAACTGTAATTATTATTCATATAATAAAAAAAATTCATCAAAATTTATTTACTGGAAATTGTATAACACATCGTTGATTTTCTTAATTGAATATTATTACAAAAAACAACAAAACTTAGAATACTTAAATTTTATGCGATTGCAAAGCCGAGCTTTCTGTTATTTCAAAATCCGTTTACAGATGTCTCTATAAAAAATTTACTTGGAATTATATAGAAATAATTAAACAAATGTATTAAAATAAACTATTATTATGTTAAGAGCGAAATCATTAATATAATAATTTAACACAATTAATAAAACTCAAAACAATTATAAATATTATTTATACTACGGTTGGCGTAAATTAAACTTTTCGCCGCAAAATATTCACCATCATAGTTGCTGCGCACTGTAAAACAATAATAGAAAAATGTCAAATTTTTCCAAATTTTTGTTTTTCTTTTTCTACTTCATTTTTTTCTATTGAAACAGGCACTATAGTAATTTTGTGTTGCTGTTGTTTTCTAAATTTATACTAAGCGACATCTTTTGATTGGTTTAGTAATTATTTATTTATTTATTCATCCAACCATCTCTTACCGAAAAAGCATTTGTAAAATGGTACAATATAAAACATGTAATACAATAAATAATGATACAATATAATAAAATTGAAATGTATATAAAACAAGAAGGATGGAGGTAGGAGATCTCTGAGATTTATTAATCAGTTTTGAGATCAACTGCCTTATTTAATATAAAAAAAGAGAAAATGACGACTATTTTTTCTTTTTTCCTTTTTTTTTTGTTATTACAGTAATAAGGTACAGGAATATAAAACCAAAATAATTGAAATTAAAATAATATATGATATATATATGAATGTACACATAGTATAATTAAAACAGTCTCCTTATTTGTACGTGCAAGTAGTATAATATTAAAAATAAAGACAAAAGTTAAATTGAAAAATAAATAATATATAAAATGATAGTGAGCGTACAACAACTACAAAACAACTAGACAACGTAGACAACTTACAAAATATGACTAAAAGAGCATGAATAAAATGTTCAACAAAATTAAATTTAAATTGACAATTAAGACAAAACTACGAACAGTGATTCAATGTTATGAAAGTTAAGTATCCATATCTTTAATTGGGTTAAGAATTCACCAACACGACAAATATTTTTAATGCTATCCGAAAACTTATTATAAAGAACTGGTGCAATAAATACGAAGAATTTTCTAAAATGTTCCTTTCTCGGTGTAGAATACATACACTTATTAAAACTTCTCAAGTTACATTCGGTAGTTTTAAAATTAAAATTTCCGCTTCTTAAGAAAACATTTTGAGAACTTTAAAAATAAACAAATATCTAAATGGAAGAACTTTTATCAATCGAAACAATGGTAGAGCAGACGTTAACCTCTTACGCTTTACTAAGATTCGTATTGACGTGTTTTGCGCAACAATCAAAGGTTGTATCGAGCTTAAGTATACGAGCTTAAGTATACTGTCTGGGGAGACAGATAATCCATACTGTAACTTTGACTGAACTAAACCATAATAAAGATGTAATAAAACTTTTATTGGACATAAAAGTATTGATAGATAAAGTTTTCTGTTACAAGCTTAGATATAATGTTGGATCACTTCAATATGAGATTTGAAAGTTAGTCTGCAGTCCAAGACTATACCCAGATATTTGAAATTGTCAACTACATCAAGAAGTTTACATTTGTCTGAACAGCTGGTGATCACTGCTGTTACGTTATTAAATTCATAATTCGGACAATTATTAGAATGATAAATAATTTCTCTTTCACTCTCTCTCTCTCTGGCACTATACATCCCATCCAGTGTGATTAATTCATTCACCCTAATGATAAATAATGTTAGAATCTATAGTTATAGAAATATTTAATTTGAAGAACATTACTTTAGACTTATTGCTCAGAACCATAAAATGGACATCCAACCAACTGCGTAAGATCAGCAAATCATAGTTTATTTGATTAGCAATGACCTCATTAGGTAGGCCCGTATAAGTAATTGCGATGTCGTCTGCAAAACCAATAACATTATCTTTCAATTTTAACTGAAAAATTGAGTTAAAATAAAAAATTTTTTCTGGACGCCTGCATTTTAAATTATTTTCATATAGCCTTCGCCGCAATGTCATCGGTGATACCTTTATCCCTTCTTCGCCAATGTGTTTCTGTAGCTCGCTCGTCGTTGCACTGCGCTTTTCTAAAGCCGATTGAATAATTTTCCGGTCTTTTCTGGGCGTTGTCTTTCTGGTCTCCTTCCATTTTCTTCTCTTGGTCTGTACCCCCAGATCGAAGAATCTTTGCCAAATTACGTACTGATGAGCAAAATTTTTTTGCCATTTTTGCGATCTCGCTGTATGAATGGTTTTTTGTTTTTAATAGTGCTCCGATAGCTTGTTTTTTCACTGTTTAATTCCTTTTTTGACCCAGTTTTGAAAAAAAATGGTGCAGTGTATACTTTCCTAACATACATACACATTTTAACTTAAACACAAGTTTTTTGACTAAATGATAAAAATCACTTAACGTAGATTATTTTTTACTTTACCTCAGTCAAAAAATTTCTAAAAACACCTTGTTAAACCGCGCGTCAAACATAAAATGAGAGATTAAACTAAAAGTACAACAGGGACTGTACATACACACATAAATAAATTCTTGTTTCTACAAAAAAAAAATTGTGTTAGACTAATTTAAATGTTTCTGCGTTAACTCGACATAATATGACTCAAATTTAAAATATCCGTTTTCTGAATATTGAACTAACTATTCAAATTAAAAATTCATGCCATCTGACACATCATTTGCAAAATGGAAGACTTACCGCTATAGGGTCGATTTAAGTTACCATCTGCGCATTGCATAGCTCCATGCCAGCCTATACTAGACATGGAAGATGGGTTGGCCCATTAGTTTTGCACGCCGATAGGGGGTGTAGTTGTATTCCTTTAAATCACAGATCGAAAATTTCCTTTTGCATCCAACCCCTATCGGGATTCGAACCCGGTACCTCCCGATTCAAACACCAAAGCTTTAACCACTGTGCCATTTGGTCGGCAAATTGAAAATTCAATCGAAGCATTTATGTTTTTTATAGGAGAAAGCTTCTAAAAAGTATGAAAATACACTGATTGCTTGTGGAAAGCTCATGGAAAAAAATGGCGGGATCTTACGGCTCTTATATTTAGGAGGCTTTGCTATTAGTTTATTCATTGTTATCGAGCCTAACAAAAACGCTACAAAATATAAAAATTGTACACTGCGCTGGCTGGCACAAGCTCAGATTTAGCTTATTGAATGAATTTCTATTAAATTTTTAAGTATGTCGTTGCCCAAAATAATCAATCAAATATGAACTTTAACATATAAGCTAAATATTGGGGAGTGTTAAAGATGCTTTATAATATATACAGAGTGTTCGGTACTGAAGATATTATCTTTAAGCGGGTGAAAATAATAAATTTTTGATTACATTTTTCACCAAATTAATATGTTGCGTTTGACCATTTCTTTTGTTTTGGAAATCGTTAGACTTACATTTGAAAGAAATTTTTCTTACTGGAAAGCTTGGCCTACTTGAACTCCTGCATTTTGAAAAAATATTTTTAATAGAGAAGAGATTTATATCTAAACTTGTATGATATTTAAATCTGATTGGAAATATTGGCCTACTTGGATATAAAACCGACATTCGCAATCTTTTTATTCACGTCAATTATAGGACCCGCGGAAGCGAATCGATTGCGGATTGAAAACTGCATATAAAAAAAATTTAAAAACAATTGCTATAAATCAAAGTAGTCTGGAAAATAAGCATTAATTTCCGTACAAACTATTTTTTATGATTTTCCGCACAAACGCAATACAAAGATACTATGGTTTAAAATTTTGTTTTATATTTTTTTCATATGCAGTTTTCAATCCGCAGTCGATTCGCTCCCGCGGATTCTATAATCGACGTGATTATTATCTAGTTATGAAAATTTATTACATAACAAATCCTTCAGTGTAAAAAAATCATTAAAGGTAAATTTTTCGTTATTAGCGTTAAAACCGATTAAGAATAGCATCTTTATTCCAGTTATGTCATGTAAAGAGGATTATGAGAAAACACAAGCCCCTGACAAACTAATAACTACTACAGTTTATTGTTACTAGCTTAAACTCACCTCTTATAAAATTAACTTGTAGCGATTATTTGTGAGATTATCAAGATTATACCGTGTGAGCCGATCACCCTGTATATAGCTTAGATTTAAATATAAATTTTTGTTAGTTTTCTGGTTTTTATTGCCATCATCTATTTTAATTTTTTATGAATTCTGATGTATTTCAAGATATGTATTTGTATATACCATATACTATAGATTGCTGTATAGCTTCCGAACTCAATTTCTCCCCCTTATCTTTGTTATAGAATGTTATATATCTTTATACATAACAAATAAATCAAATATATATTTTAACTTTATGTAGTTGAATTTAAACATTCTTATACAGACCCATAATAAAAGTTTGCTGAGAGAATAATTTCTAATTTATGATTAAAGCTTATTAAAGCAATTTAGTTAGAATATCATTGCTGGTTGTGCTTTGTACAAAATATTTCTTATGTTAAAGGGAAGATGATACGGAATAAGAGAGTTTCATGAACTACAAAGGTTGAGTAAAATAAAGAATTTCCCCAAAAACATATTTTATTTAACAAAAAATTTAAACGACAATAAACTAAAATATTCGTACGATAAATTCAAAGTGCGCAAGCGTTTTTATTTAGATGATGTGAAATCTAACATTTACACTCGGTCAAAAAAGTATTCGATGATTTATTTATATACACAGTAAAAAACATTGTGTGATTTTGCATCAATAAATATTGGCACACGATTTGCCAACGTTAAACATTGTAAAGTAACTGTCATGTAATTATACAGAAAAGCGTGTCGTACAGTAACGTGCAAAAATTTCTGAATAATGAAAACATTTTAAGTTTTCAATTTCTATAGTTATTTTTTTATTATTTAGACAATAAAAATGACTTGAGGTTACAAGTTTGTAATACTATTCATTAGATATACTTAAAATAATAATAATAATTTGATTAATTAAAAAGATAAATTAAAATTCATTGTTTAGGTCATATGTATCCATTTATGCTCGTTTTAAAATTTGACATCTTTAATTTTTGGTCGAAAGTCCCTTATTGTCAATAACTGATTTGATACGTCGGGGTATGCTCTCGGCAAGCCCTTGTTTGTAGTCATGTGGAATTTTATTCCATTCCGTTTCAACTTGCCGCCATAATTGGTTTACGTTTTTAGGTGCCCCACCATATTCGTTTAATCGGCGCTTGATGAAGGCCAATAAATGCTCTATGGGATTCATATCTGGACTTTGAGTAGATCATTTCATTGTTTGACTTTCTGATTTTTTAACCATTTTTCACTTTTTTAGTTGCGTCTTTGGGGTCTCCATCTTGCTGAAAAACGATTTGTTCCTCCGGATAAGCACATTCATCCACCTCCACAAATTTTAATCCTCACTAGTGGGCCAAAGTTCCACCAGGTGAAGCATCCCCAGGTCATTAAAGATCCGCCACTGTGTGCTTCCTCGTTTCCGTAACATGATGTTTCTTTATTTTTTTTTAAGCTGCATGGGTGCTCCGACTAAAAAATTCTACTATAGCTTTGGCTTTGTTTTGAATTGGCCTTATTCATTTCAATGCGTCTTGAACCACTAAATTTAACGTGTGCGCAAAACATGGTAAATGATTATATTTTGTTAACTTGGTCGCTGCAACAACGTTTGCTCCATTATCGGTCAAAACTGTATGAACTTTCTTTTGCAAATTCCACTGCTGCAGCATGTCGTCAATTTTTGTTTTTATATTTTCTGCAGTGTGTATTTCTGTAAATAAGAAACAGCCTAGTAGTACAGATTTTTGAGTCCAATTGGACTCAATAAAGTACGATTCTGTCGTACAGCTAGTCCACATGTCCGTCGTAACTGTAAGAAAGTCTGCCGTATTTAAAACTTATTTTACAACTACAATGGTATTATCATACAACGATGGTAAAAGCTGTCTACTCAGAATAGTTCGGCTAGGTAGTATATAAGCGGGATAAAAGCCAGCCAATAGTTCTTTAAATCCACGATCTTCGACAATAGAAAATGGTTGCATGTCTTTTAATATCATTTTTAGCACAAAATCGTTTAATTTTTTTTGCCGTGCAATTGTTGGGGGTCGTTTAACAAATTGGCTCATGCCTAACTGCCCTGTAGATTTTTGAACTAGAGGCATATTGACAGCAACGATCGTATCAAAATTAGAACTGATGGATTCTACAGCATGTTATGTAAGAATATTTTAAGCGAAAAAGCCCTGAAATAATTTAATATATTGTACTAGATTAATATTTAGATTAGTACTAGTGATTATACATTGAGGAGCTGTAATCGATTTAAACCCCTATATAAGCTTAACAAACAAATAAAAAAGGGCAGTCTCTCTCGCTAGTAGTTAACACGGAGTTATAAATAAAAGATTATTGTACTTAAAATATATAAGTGTATTGTACTTAAATAAATATATAGAGTGATAATTACTGTAAAATTATACCTAAATTTATATAAAATGTATATAAGGTGAACTAATAAAACATAACTCTGTAAAAATATATAAACGATATTCTTGTATAAATTGAAATAATGTGAAACCTAAAAATTGTTTAATACTAAAACTAATTATTATATAAAAACTTAAAACGTTTAAGTGTTTTAATTAAAGTGACTCTAAAATTCCAAAATGGACTCGCAACGCAAAAACCGAGTGGTTAGTACACAACAAAATTTTGGCGCAGCCGGTAAGATATCATTATTTAGCCACACGGGTTTGATATCGTCAATGTGAAATCCATTTTAATTATATACAATATAACATTTTAATTATATAAAAAAAGAACTGAAAATTAAATATGCCGCAATAAACACTTAGTGCTTGTACGTAAAAACATGTGATTAAATCTGGTGTCCTTAAACATTCTAATCCAGTTATTTCACAAAAGAGAAAAAAAACGTAAATTTACACAATAAATTCTGTACTCAATTGTGTACGTATTACAAAAAAAAATCATAGAAAAAAAAACTATCAGTGAAGTTCTAAGGGTTAAAAGGTGAAGCCCAAATGTGCGCGAAAAATTAAAAAAATTTTTTTACCAAATATATATACCATATGAAAAGTGTAATGTGATTCGATTTAAAAAAAAAATTCTAATGAATTAAAGCCAAATAAAAAAATATTAAGAAAATTAATCCTTTTGGGCAAAATTAAAAAAAAAAAAAAAAAAAAAAAATCAAAATCAAAATAGTGAACATATTATGTATGCTGTGTTAGTGAGTTCAACTACAATTATGCAGAATCATAAAATTTCGTAAATTATACGAAATTTAATTAAAATGAAATACACTTCAACATGTAAAGGAGAAAAAAATATCATTATGGATAGCAGTTATGACAAGAAGTAACTGAACTACTTCTCTAAGGTATAAATTTTTCTATCACTTTTAAACTCAATTTTCAACGAGCTGATCGAATTGGACAGTACCAAACTGAATTAATTATGCCGCTTCATTACACCTGCATATATGAGATCTCCACCCAACATGAATGCTTACAATAAATTATTCTCTATATATGTAACCGAAAGGGAAACGTCATCAACCATCAACATTTCGTTCAACGTTTCAATACAAAAATTTTAATAATAATTGTACTATGTATATATTAAATAACTCTTAGTCATCTTCGATATTTTATTTTATATAAAACATTTTTTATTATCTTCATTTATTTCATTCAACATTTTTTATATTATGTAAGAACAAATATTTTTTTTTTCAATTTCATTCAATCATAAAATTATTTTTTAAATTTTGGGAATACCGTTAGTTAAATTAATTGTATATACACTCCTCATTTTATATTGAATTGATATGCTAATTCTATACAAAACCATAATTTAATGCGATTTAATTTTCTTGAATGCATCGTTTAATTATAAGTCGCGAATCTATTTTCATCCATCATTAATGACCAAGGAAGAACCTTCAGGTATTAAATACTCGCTTAGAACTCGACTTATTTCTACATCTTCAAATACATCCGAAAAGAGTGTTGATAACTGTTCAACAATGGATTTCGATTATGGTCTTGCTGTAAAATTAATACCGGAGTTTGGTGGCGATCATCAAACTCCTCTACATAAATTCATCAACTGTTGTGATGGGTTCTACGGAATGTTGTCTAAGGAATCAAAACCTACTTTTCTTACATTCATTCCTCATAAACTAAATGGCCAAGCGTACTCCTTATATCGCTTTGGTACTTTTAAAAATTGGGACGAATTGAAAATTGCATTAAACCATAACTTCAAAACCCTTCGTGCAGGGGCGAAGGGTCCATAGAAGCTAGGGAAGCACTGCATCCCTTTCAAAAATCACTATCGTTAAAATAAAATTTCAAATTTAATTTATTTTATGTATAACGCGTTTGATTAAAAATATTTTTTTCACAATAATATGCACTATTATGCCTTACAGGTCTGCACATATAGATATCTAGTTTAATGCAATTAACTTTAAAAATATTTTGTATATTTCTTTCCTACTTTGATTTCTCATTATAATTTATTTTATACACATTATCCACCTTCATATTGCATACTGCAATCATAGTACATACATAGAACCAAAATAAATACGAATACTCTCGTTGATTTATAGCATGCGTATTGCATCCAACGCAACAAAACAGAATAACAAAACATATTCTCTCTGATGGAAGCTGCTTTTAGTTTAGCTTTACCTTATTTCCCTTCACCGTGATATTATTAACAAAATTAATTATCGATGTGTATGTGTTTTATCTATTCATAGATTTATTTATACTCTCACTTGTTACTCTCAGAATACGCTGCAAATTTAACAGCTTATTAAGAAAATACTGAAATGAATTATTTGTTTTCAATTTTGCATAAATTAACTTCTCATGTTCTCGTGAAGCGACAAATGATCGGTTTATTGAAAAATTTATTAAAAAAGGTAATAAAGATGTGATTAGGGACAAATTTTAGAGTTTTTAGGAAAAAACTAAAGCTGTGGAAATTGATGAAACGCAATTCTCACTCGAGTTGTGCGAGTGAGAATCACACTCGAAATCATCAAAAATTTAAAAGCTTCTTATAGAAAATTATTTTTTGATATAATTGATCATATTTCAACCGAATTAAGTACTAGATTTCAAAATATTGCTGAGTTCACGTTCTTGGAACTTAAAAATTCAAAAAAAAAATTCTAAATTTAAATTGAATTTTCCGGAGCAACAATTTAAAAATATCCAAGATTTTTATGGCAAACGATTCGATTTTCCAAAATTGAGAAGTGAATTAATTGTTGTGTATAGCGATGAGAATTTTTTGGACAAATCAATATTAGAGATGTTAGAATTTCTAAACACAATGATTTAATAAGTTCATTCAATGAAGTATCACCCTTATATCGACTATTCTTAACGATTCCATCTACAAGTGTATCATCCGAAAGAAGCTTTTCTGCTTTACGTAGAATTAAAACTTATTTAAGAAGTACTATTGGAGATGAACGGCTTTCTCATGTTTCGTTAATTTCTATTGATAAGAAACTATTGTCTCAGATTAAAATGTCACCAGATTTCTATAAATTAATTTGTAATGAAAATTGTTGTTTTTAAAAAGAATCGTCGAATTGAATTATATTTTAAATAAATCTTGTAAATAAAACATTTTTATGCTGTCAATAAAAATCAGGCTTAATTTAATTTTCCTAGTTATTGTGTATTTTAGGTCTATTTTTTTATATTTTGATGTAAGTATAAAAAAATGAGATTATTTCATTAATTTGTCTGATAATTTGGCTCAACAATACTTTTTATTCTAAATCCCAAGAAAATTAAAACTCCATTTTTTGCCGCAGCTTGCTCTACTCTGCAGTTCACGAGTCGCCTATGTGCTATGGAATGCATTCAATTAGATTTAATCAAAGCTACTCAAGCCAATGATGAATCTGTGCAGATGTTTGCGAATAAAATTGAAACTTTATTAGCAGAGCTAAACGAAGCTTGCCTTGAGATGCAAGGCAAACTAACCGATGAGATACAACGATTAAATTCCAAAACTGCCTTACGTTCATTTCAATGTGGGCTTCGAGAACCTATTGGTATTATTATAAAAGCAGGCGATTTTAAATCTCTAAAAAATGCAATTGCAAAAGCTTTAGTAGAGGAAACTCAATTAACATCGAAAATTGCAATTCAACCAAATATAAATCAATTAAAACCACAAGTGACAAAATGCCAAATTTGCCAAAAGAATGGACACATGGCCTCTGTTTGCTTTGCCAGATATTCGGGTCCAGGTGGCTCTCGAGCTGTTCCACCTCAGGATCTTCGGTCAGCTATAGGCCGTCCTTCAATTAGGATTATTTCGTGTGCATATTGCAAAAAGGAAGGTCATCATATTAATCAGTGTTTCAAAAAGAAACATTCTGACTTACGAATTCAACATCGCTCAAATAATAATAATAATTCAAATCTTACATCGGAATCTGAAGCTCCGGGAAACTCGAAGGGTCTCGAAGGTCACAAGGGCACTCCCTTCCGAGTACCATTCAAACAATAACTGAGTGTCCAATCAATACAGATTGCTTACCGATAAATCAATCTTGTAACATTTATTTGGAGCATCATACAGAGGATAATATTTACGTTAAATTAAGCCTTGATATTGGGAAATCTCGTTTGTATAACTTTCTATTAGATACAGGAGCCGATGTCAGCGTAATTAAAGAATCGTGTGTGATTGAATCTTCAATATTTTATCCAACTTTAAAATGTCAAATAAAAGGTGTAACCAGTGGAGTTGATGAATCCTTAGGATTAGTGCCATCGAAAATAATTTTTACTGAGACGTTCAGCATTGCTCATAATTTCCAAATTGTAAATGATGAATTTCCAATCCCTTGTAGTGGAATTATTGGTAAAGGTTTTCTGACTCATTGGCAATGCAAAATAGACTTTGAGAATCTAACGTTAGAAAATCCTTTTGAAGCTACATCAATTCTTCTTGATCTAATAACATCCTCGTCTAAATTAATAATCCCTCCAAGAAGTGAACAGATCATTAATGTAAGGTGTAACAATATCGAAAACAACGCGGAATACTTGTGCTTATCCAAGGAGATAATATCGGGCGTGTTTGTTGGAAATACAATTGTTGAACCTCGCAATCAATCTGTTACTCTTAATTTAATAAATACTAATGACAAACCTGTCCAATTTTTAGCCAAGGAGTTAACATTTGATAAGCTTGTACATTATGATATATTTTCTCTCAAATCCTGGAACAATACAAATACTGAACGTTTAAAAACCATTGAGTCATCTGTTTCATTATCACACCTAAATCAAGAAGAACGTGAATCCATTAGACGTATTATACGTGAATATAATGACGTATTTCATTTAAAAGGTGATATGCTAACTGCTGCTCAAGGAGTTAAACATAGTATTCCAATAAAATCAGATAGTGTACCTATTTATAAAAAATCATATCGAATGCCTGATGCAATTAAAAAGGAAATAAACGGTCAAGTAGATGAGATGCTAAAACAAAACATAATTGAACCAAGTGAAAGCCCTTGGAACTTTCCCTTTTTAGCTGTACCAAAAACATCCGGAGATGGTTCAAGGAAATGGCGTGTCGTTGTCGACTTTCGTCATTTAAACGACACAACATTAGACCGCGTATATCCTCTTCCAAACATCGTTGAAATACTGGATCAATTGGGCAAATCCTCATATTTTACTAGTTTAGACATGACCAATGGGTATCACCAGGTGCTGTTGGATGAAGATGCAAAACCCAAAACCGCTTTTAATACTAGTGCTGGGCATTTTCATTTCAATCGTATGCCATTTGGTTTGAAAGGAGCTCCTGCTACTTTTCAACATTTAATGAATACAGTACTATTTGGACTCAATGGCTTAAAATGTTTAGTTTATTTAGATGATATTGTGATATATGGGCAAAATTTATACGAATACAATAAAAGACTACGGGAAGTACTCGATTGTCTAAGAACACATAAATTAAAATTAAATCCAGTTAAGTGTCAATTTTTACGACAAGAATTAACTTACTTAGGACATATTGTAGGACCAGACGGAGTGAAGCCCGATCCCGAAAAGGTTGGTGCGGTTGTAAACTATCCTGAACCTAAAACTCAGCGTGATGTTAGAGCATTTCTTGGGTTCGTAGGATATTATAGGCGTTTCGTGAAAGATTTTTCTAAAATTACCTTGCCTTTAACAGCTCTTCTAAAAAAGGAAACACCTTTTGTTTGGTCTCCGTTTTGCGATGAAGCCTTTAAAACCCTTAAGTCCATAATAATTAAACCACCTATACTTCAATTTCCTAACTTTGATAAAATGTTCATAATAACGACGGACGCAAGCGATATAGCTATCGGATCAGTTCTTTCCCAAGTATTTGAAGCCGGTGAACTACCTATTGCTTTTGCTAGTCGAACCCTTACCAAAGCAGAGAAAAATTATTCCGTAATAGAAAAAGAGCTTTTAGCTGTTGTTTGGAGTATTAAACATTTCCGTGCATATTTGTATGGTCGAAAATTTCAATTAATAAGCGATCACAAACCATTAGTTTGGTTATTTGGTATGAGCAACCCTTCCTCGCGTTTAATGCGATGGCGCTTAGAGCTCGAAGAATATGATTTCGAAATCTCTTACAAACCATGAGCACTTAACAAAAATGCAGACGCATTAAGCCGTATTTCGATTGATGAATCAAAACTCTTTAAAAATATTTCTTTACAAACTCCTGATTCTTCCAACAAAAGTCTGTCTTCGCCTTCCAATTCTTATAATAATCAACAAACTAGTAGTTCGGAACCGAATTTAACATCTTATAAACATATTAACGCAGTTACTCGTTCACAAACTAAACCCGAAATAAAAAACTTATCAGGTAACCGAGTATTTCAGAAAATAAACCTTCCAATAATAATAGCAGCAAATTAACCCCTCTCAACGGAACCTCTGATCAGATCCATCCACAACCAAATATAATAGAAATAACCGACCCTAACAACCAATTAAAACTGATACAGGAATTTCATGATACACCTCTTGGTGGTCACCAAGGTATCCAACGAACATACAAACGCATGCGCAAATACTATTACTTTCCGAAAATGCTAGGTATGATTGAAAAATTTATTAAATCATGTGACTCTTGTCAGAAGAATAAAGCAAGTCCAGTTAAGAGAATGCCAATGACAATTACTTCCACATCTAATAAACCCTTCGAAAAAATTTTCTTGGATATTGTTGGCCCATTATTATCCAATTATCATCAAAATAAGTTCATATTGACTATTATGGATGATTTAACTAAATATGCTGTTGCTGTTCCAATTCCAAACCAGGAAGCTGAAACAGTGGCTAATGCTCTTTTAACAGATTTTGTAAGCATCTATGGTTGCCCACAGTCAATTTTAACCGACCGGGGTACAAATTTCATGAGTTCGGTCTTTCAAAATCTTTGTAAACTTTTTAGAATAAAGAAAATCAATACATCCGCTTTCCATCCTCAAAGCAATGGAGCTTTGGAACGCTCACATCGTACACTTATTGAATATATACGACATTTTATAGATGAAAATGGAATGGACTGGGATTCTTGGATTCGATACTCAAAGTTTGTGTATAACACCACAACTCATTCAACTACGAATTTTATGCCTTATGAGCTAGTTTTTGGAATGGTACCAAACTTACCGCTTTCATTCCATAATAATCCAAATGTTGTTTACAATTATGACGATTTTCTCGTAGATTTTAAACATAAATTACAAAAATCCTATGACATAGCTCGACAACATGCACAACAATCCAAATTGAATTCTAAAATTTATTACGACCGTGATTCAAATAATACTCTTTACAATGTTGGAGATTTAGTTTGGCTAAGAAATGAAAACAAGAAGACCAAACTATCCCAAAATTGGATTGGACCTTATAAGGTGTTAGAAATAATAAGTCCGGTAAATTGTAAAATTGAAATTGGAAGAAAATCCAAAATCGTACATAATAATCGCCTCAAATTGAAATTATAGAATTGTCATAACAAATTTTAATTGATTTTGTAATTTAGAAATAAGTTAATTTAGATATTATAAATTGATGAATTCATGAATTAAAACAAAAAAAAAACAAAAAAAAAAAATTTATAAAACTAAATTGGAATTAAAAATTTATAATAAAATAATCTTAGCTGTACATTAACTTTCAAATTAGAAATACTTTTTCTTTGTTTATTATCTTAAAGATGCACAACATCTTTCTTGAGGAGGAAGGTGTTATGTAAGAATATTTTAAGCGAAAAAGCCCTGAAATAATTTAATATATTGTACTAGATTAATATATAGATTAGTACTAGTAATTATACATTGAGGAGCTGTAATCGATTTAAACCCCTATATAAGCTTAACAAACAAATAAAAAAGGGCAGTCTCTCTCGTTAGTAGTTAACACGGAGTTATAAATAAAAGATTATTGTACTTAAAATATATAAGTGTATTGTACTTAAATAAATATATAGAGTGATAATTACTGAAAAATTATACCTAAATTTATATAAAATGTATATAAGGTGAACTAATAAAACATAACTCTGTAAAAATATATAAACGATATTCTTGTATAAATTGAAATAATGTGAAACCTAAAAATTGTTTAATACTAAAACTAATTATTATATAAAAACTTAAAACGTTTAAGTGTTTTAATTAAAGTGACTCTAAAATTCCAAAATGGACTCGCAACGCAACAACCGAGTGCTTAGTACACAACAAGCAGTTTATGTTGAAGGTGTATTTGATGCAGGAGTAGAAGATGTTGAAGTCGAAGGTGTATCAGAAATAGAAGTATTTAATTGTGTACCACTCGATTTTTTAGCCGCTTGCTCAAGAAGCACACCAACATGTTTCGCATTTAAATGCTTTTTAAAGTTTGATGTCGAACCCCCTTTATACGAAAGCAGATTTTTGCATAAATCGCAAGTGACATGTGTTTCATCTGTTTTACTAAAATATAACCAGATATCGCTACGTTTCCGATTCATTGTTTACAAATTAAATATTTATTGTTTCAACTGAAAAACTATGTCTACGCAGGTACAACCTAAATTACGTGTATAAAAACCAAACTCTTTACTCTACCATATACCGGGTGAGTTTTTTAATCTGAAACTTTCAAATATCTCGGAAAATAAGGCCTCTACGATAAAAATGACCATCATCAAAATTAAATCATCCTGGTGGGGAAATACATTAGTGCTAAAATTAGGACCCCCCCCCCCCCCGCCCATGATAGATAGTCATGATAGTAGATAGTCATGAGATGGCGCATACAATGTAAATACTTGAAATTAGTTTTAAACAAATTGTATTTTTTAAATTTGAAAAAAAAAACTACTTTTAGCGTAACCCAGGAACAACGACGGTGATGATTTTGTATAGAAACATGCGACTAAATTTGTTTTCAAATAAATGATATTTTTAGTTTTAAAAATATCGATTCAAAGATTATTTCGAAATACAATTTGTTTAAAACTAATTTCAAGTATTTACATTGAAACCGTGTTAATTTTAATGCAAACATATCGCAGAATCGTATGCTTAATGTTCTCAGTAGATGAAATCGAAGAAATTTTAAGATCGCCTATTACAGCGCCATATTTCATGAATCGAAAACAATGTTTCAAGGAAATCCTACGTACTTTTAGCCGTAGAATCCGAATCTGCAATAAAAAATAGAGGTTCCCATCTTAGTTTCCAAGTTGGCCCCCACACCCCTTACAAACAGGGGCGGGGTCCTAATTTTAGCACTAATGTATTTCCCCTCCAGGATGATTTAATTTTGATGATGGTCATTTTTATCGTAGAGGGCTTATTTTCCGAGATATTTGAAAGTTTCAGCTTAAAAAACTCACCCGGTAAAAACATATATTAACATTTTTAAAATTCTAAATTTGTTGAACTTGAACGCTTAATAAAATAATAAATTATTTGTGTACATCCACTTGTCAAATGTCAAATATCAAATGAAAAAATACAATAACATTTTAGGTTATTTTTTTATTTGCGTATATAATGTAGCTCTTTTTTATCAATATGAAAACTATAAATATAAATTAATATATAGTCCTTGTCTAAAAAATACAAAAATAAAGAAACAAAATTTATGTTTTTTCCACATATAAAATTGAGATAGCGAATATAAGATAATAAGTATTTGGCTCGTAACACCAAATTTATATGATGATGCTTTCCCTTTCTATCTTGCACGTCATTCTATATAAACTGTACAGTACACTAACTAAAATTAATATGTATCATTAAAGAGAAACGGATACTCGTATGCATGAAACGTACATAAAGTAACGAATATTTAAATTTCTAAGTAATCGTTACTTCGGCTAGACGAAAGTAACGAGTATTAAATACCGAATAGTTACTACTCGCACATCACTAATTGCCACACCTGCAGTGTGAGTCACTGTTTTTAGTCCTTTTTAGATGTCGAAAAAATAATAAACAAACAAAAGGGGTTGTTTTCTGGTATATTTATCGTGTACGCCCGAAATATTATAGGGTGCTCAATACTTTTGGCCAAGGCTGTATGTACATCAATTTTTTATTTTATTTGCCAAATCGAAATTCACGTTATAAACGGTTTTGGTTTAAGACCGTAATTAACCTTTTTTGACTAAGTTTGCTTATAATCGTTTCCTTGCTTCTCTAGTTTGTGCTGATTTTTCTAGTTTTATGCAGCTCATTCATCTTACAGATATCGCGAATACCATACATCAAATTCCAACTAAAATAAAAGAAGGTTTTGGATATAAAATGTATTAATGAATCAAAAGTTTTTGGGAAACAAAATTTTAGAAATTTTTTCAAATGGCAATAAAAAAGATTTTGAAACATTTCTTATCGTTTTTCGTTGAAACTTTTATTGCTCTGTGTTGGGATTTCGGTAAAAAAAACTTTAAAATCAGTTTTTCGTTTTCTTAGAATTTATTTATTTATTTTTTCCCGTCTCGGCTATATTGTTCTCATACAAACGTAAATTACAAAAGTTCCGTCTCAAATTGAAAAAAAACTGGCTATGTTGTATTCTACATTTTGAAAGCTTTTTGGAATGCTTAGTCATAAGGTAAATGAGATTTTTATATTGCGATCGAAAAATTGAGGCGAACAATTTCTGTATTGTATGACACCTAACTATTCTTCAAATTAGTATAAATTTTACTTAACGAAAATGATCCAAAAATTTCTAATTTGATCCAAAATTTTGTTTTGATATCAAGCATTTTTGTGACGAACTTCCTAAATTTTGACACCATTCATTAGTTATTTATTATTTAATGATTTTATTTAAAAGTTTATTATTCTGACTTTTGATTAAAATTCTATTTTTAAACTATAGAATGTAACAAAATAAAATAAATTTGATTACCATATTTTACATAGTATAATAAAGTGGTAAATAAAAATGTTATTCATGAAAATTTTCGGCCTCGACTTTTTTGCAAATTTCCAATTCTCTATATCGCTGAAGTTCAATAAAGTGGTTTTCAATATGGTCTCTATAGATCTATGTCTTCCCTCTAAACCAGGCAAAATGCATTTGAATAAACCTTGATAATTATTATTAAGAATTGTTCATTGATTGGGAGGGGACCCAGTAAAACTTGGTATTGACTCTTCTATGGTTAAGAAGTTTCAAATTAACCGTAGTTTATAAAATTTTAGGGCGTCCTAATTGTCTATGTTGAGTGTAACAGATTATTGCGGTAAATCGTAATTTCTTTGCATATTTTTCATTTCAGCGGTGTATTGGCATTACAATAACCCGAAGCAAATAGTCGAACATAATCGACCGAAAATTAACAGTCTAGAGCTCTAGAACACTGTCAAATGTCGAAATTGGTATAAAAAAAATCGTCGTGTAAAAAAGTCTCATTTTTATTTCTTAACGACGAACAACAACAAGTTGCAAATTGCTGTTGCGTCACTTGACTATGGAAAGTAAGAGCAATCCTTCTTATAGTCAACGTATATGAATTTTACGGGTTTAAAGACTGTAAATTTCCCTGTCTGAATGAATTTGAATGATTCTATTTAGACTCGTTTTTTACTAGCTTTATTTTTGTTATCTTGCGCGATAATCGAACGGTGACGAAAAATCGATAGAAAGGAGCAAAAATGTAAAGATTGTCACTACAGTCCAATTTATGTCGATCATTTCACGATTTTAAAATAATTCGTTTTTATCTTCATGCATATGTTAAGATTGTTATGACTCGTGTTCTATCATATATATGTATCCGTGTTTTATTGCCATATACGATAATAGAGAGATAGAAAAAATCGTTCCGAAGATAGTCTAATGTGAATGCATAAATTCTACATTATGATCGGATTTTTAGTCGTGATCCTTAAATTTATAAAAATTCGTATTTAGCTTCGTGTTAACGTCGTCATCTATTCGCTTATTTGTCATTACCATGCGTTCCATATTCCATAATCAGTCCGAGGAGTTTGTTTTATAATTCGAGCTCGTGTACAGGATATTTTATTACCTTGAGGGAGGCCCATGTTCACCGCCTCCTTTAACCTATACCCTTTTACACACAACACTAACTTTCTCTCATTTATAAACTCATACATTTACAAATTGTCCAAGGAATCCCCAAGCCCATAAAATCCTGATAAAGTTTTCTTATACAACCACGTAATCATATGCCCTTTCAATATCCAAGAATACCTTCACAACATGCTTCTTTTTCTTTCGTACTTCTCATATAAACTTTTCTGCACATTCATTAGCAGAGCGGTTACAGCAGAATCCAAAGGTGGTTTGCGGCAACCAATTACCATCATTCTCAAATTTATCTATGCGCCCTTTCATCAGGACATTCGCAATTTTAGAAAATACATTCAACATGCATATTCCTTTGTAATTTATTGACAGGTTTCTCTCTACGGTCCCTCTTTGGGATTGGTATCACTGCGCTTTTCCTCCATTTTACCGGTATCTAGATACTCATCCATACTTGATTGAGAATTCGAAGCAAAACTACCTTGGCTTCGAATTCCAATTTATATAACTAAATTTATTAGTTTTGTGTATTGGATTTGAATATTTCTAAAACCCCTCGGAACTTATCCTATTCAAATTCCTTACACATTTCGTTTATCAATTCAAGTTCATTATCAGGTAAAAACCTTCGTTTCTTTAGCTCAAATTACTGCGAACATTATTCTCTCTGTCATCTAACACTGCATTTCTGCCTTGCGCTCTATAACGTCTCACTCTATTAAACATATACCATAAATCCTTTGTTGTGGTCCTATGCGTCATTTTGGACACTTATTTATACCTTTTTCAATATTGCATTCATCTTTGCATAATTTATTTTACATTCATGACATATACACCTATTGAACTCACTAAATGCTACCCATTTCCTACCACTAGTGGATTTAACTATTCCACCAACCATTTATCTCTTTCATTATGAGAATCTCATTCATAAACACATCAAAACTCTCATACGTAGCATGTCAAGTGACTTGCGCCGCCAGCCTGCTAAATACTAATGTTAATTCTATTGCACTGGCTCCTGACTCCACACACGATGTCCTAGTTGACCCACCAGCGAGTTAACAAATTTCCCCGAGCATATCAGCATCTCCACAATCAAGGCATTTTTTATTCCACCCAATCAAACTAAATTTGAAAATCTCTCAGGGTCTGTTCACTGTTTCAATTGAAGTTGCATAAATACTCACAAATATCAAATTTCTGTCTTGATTATGAATTTTGACAGCGATGACCTCGATGTCCAATATCGCTACACCGCCGAAGTCATTGGCTCTCAGTTTGAACAGAAATTATACGCGTTTACACGAAGCATCTTCTCACGCTCTCATGTTACACAGAAAAGCATAACATTGGAACAAAAAATAAAAATATTTCAGATTTTCCTTTCTTCTCTGTTGCGTTTTGATGTATTTTTGGTTTTTGTTTGCGATTCTAAGTTCATTTTGTTGTTTTGGCAATCGGTTGTTATGGAGTGTGACGTTCTTCCGGTGGCAACCCGAAAATTATGCGCAACACAATTTAACACAATCATAAAAGTGCAACAAACAATTTTAGAAATGAATTCAGAGAAGACTAATTGTAATACAAACAATTTTATACTGAAACAATTTTACACTGAACAATTCATCGAAAATCAAATGTGCGAAAGAAAAAACAATTCGTCGAAAAGAGTTGTAAAGCATATTAAAAATATTGATCAATTATCTCTTAATGGGCTAATTTTATACTGTTAAAAATAACCGAAAGTTTCCTGCCGAAATATGGTAATGCAGATAGTGTCTTTGCTATCCTAGTCGAAAGATGATAATGTAGATAGTGGTTTTTCTGGATCAACCGGAAGATGGTAATGTAGATACTAAAAAATTTGAAATGTCGATAATGTAGATTGCATAGATAAAGAAGACTTAATTCAATATTCAAACCGGAAAATACCAGCAATACAGATTTAAAAGTTACAAATGAATCAATAATTTTCTAAAAAAAAATGTCTATAACAGGCATCTATACAATAGCGATGAGACGCGGTCACGTTTAGCTGATGAATTGTATATCAAGATTTTGACAGATGAACTATTTAAATGTACCAAATAGATGAACCATGACTTAGGGTTGAGGTGGGTCTGATGGGGTTATAGGGGTGAAATTTTGATTTTCCCCATTTTTCAACAATGAGATGGAAAAAAAACTTGCTTGAAATTTAGAAGGAAATTTCTGTGGTTTGATAGAATTGTAAATTTCTACAAACTTCATGAATTTTTCAAAACATTTTTGTAATAGCTCGTTGCACTTTGCTTTAGATCTTTAGAAATTTTAGCCGAACACCTATTATCATGGGCTATTGAATCGGCATAGTCAGATTGGTGTCTATATGCCAAAATCTCGAATGACGAACGATTTTATCCGTGCAAAATAGGGAAAATCAAAATTTCACCCCTATAACTCCATCAGATTCACCCCTAACCTATAATAAAACTCTACCTATGGTCATGGGCTATCGAATCAGTATAGTCAGATTGGTGTCCATATGCCAAAATCACGAATGAAAAAGAATTTTATATTTGAAAAATTGGGAAAATCAAAATTTCACCCCAATAACCCCACCAGACTCACACTTAACCTATAATCAAAATCTACCTATGATCATGTGCCAGTTAATCGGCATAGTCAAATTGGTGTCTGTAGACCAAAATCTTGAATGACGAACGGTTTTATCCATGCAAAATGCGGAAAACCATAATTTCACTCCTATAACTCCATCAGACCCACTCCAACCCTATACTTAGAATCTACCTATGGCCATGGAGTAATGAATCGGCATAGTCAGAATAGTGTACATGTGCCAAAATCTCGAATGATAAACGGTTTTATTGCCAGGAGAAGGGAAAAACAAAATTTCACAATTGACATGGAACAATAAATTAATATCGGTTAAATTGAAGATTTTAATTGTTGTTAGCGGCTGATTTTGTAGGTTTAGTTTGATAATCTGAATCTAAAACTACTATAAAAAAAATTTTATTTCGATGATTTCGTGTGTTTTGATGTCAATTCCCACTAGAATCGTGATGATTGATTAATGGAATATTGTCCCATATTCAGGTGATTTTTTACATACTTTTTCTTTTCTCGCATTTTTTCATCATGATGATTCTAGTGGGATTTGACTTCAAAACTCACTTGTACCATAACTTCCCGAAATGTTTGAATTATTTAACAATTCAGTTTGATACAAATAAACTATGCACATCATCACAATAATCAGTTTCAAAATCTGCTCCATATCGGTTTAATTTTATTTCGATGAATTGTAAAATCTCCATAGGAGTACTGATGTTCAAAAGAAAATTTAAGATGAAAATTTTGTTTCGATGAATTATGTTTTCGATGAATTGTTTTTTCGATGAATTATTATTTTCAAAATTGTTTTCACGTACATTTGGTTATTTTGTAAAATTATAGGTTTCTATTTGATTTTCGATGAATTGTTTTTCGCAAAATTTTCGGGGAGCCTTTTCGGTTGATGTTAACGATTGTGCCTACTGGCGAATTAATCTCGACTACTTTTGCCGAGTCATATAGCATTTTGTTTCGTTTTTCAAGTAGACGTAGTCGTTGATTTGAAATTTCTCGAGATTTATGGTTTTGTCTCCAGAGCGTTTGTGTTTTTGTGCCATGTTGTTTCTTCTTGCTATCTTGTGTGTTACCTGTAATTTTGTTTTCAGTTCACTGACGTAGTCATCGAAGTTGTAGGTTGGTTCTGGTTCTCGATTTACACTGCTTCGAGTTATGCGTGGTCGACCGTATGGATGGTGGTGCTCGACCGGTGGCTGGTCTAGTTTTTGTGGAGAGCCGTTTTTGTACCGCCTAGTTGTAGATTGTGGTATTCTTCTACTACTGCTATTTTGAGATTTTCTGGTTTGGTAAGTACTGTGTTTTGTGACATATTTTGGTGTTTTGGTATTATTGATTTTTGTAGAACAGTACTGTCACTTTAGTTTGTTTTTGTTTCACTGGTTTGTTCTGCTCTTGTTTGGTTTCGGGTTTTTGGATTTTAGTGTTTTTCAACTGTTGATTGCTGCAGCTCTGTGGCCATATTCCTGAATACGATACGAAAACGAAAATACATACAAGATTCCTATTCAATTTTAAATAAGAATCGTACGAATCTGTTTGATTTACCGTATTTGTACTCTGATAGTTTTAAATTCCATTTTAGGATACGGTTGGGTATTTTGGTTAAATTAGCATCAAGAGGTTTATGATCGGTGAACACGGTGAATTTTGTTAGAATAAGAAATTCACCTTGTGGATAGATTTGAGAGAAAACTGTACCTAAACTGTAGTTGCTGGCGTCTGTTGCGAGTTTGAAAGGCCTGGTTAAGTCTGGACACTTTAGTTTTGGGTGGTTTGTTAAGAGGATTTTAAGGGTTTGGAGTGTTTGCTCGGTTAACACAAATGGAGTTCCTTTGGAGTTCCAATTTAGTTAAACATTCAACTATTTCTGAAAATTTAGAGATAACCTGTGGTAATAGTTCGCAAGGCCTAGAAATGATTGCGTTTGACGCATGGTTCGTGGGGTTGGAAAATTATATACTGCATGTATAGTAGAAGGGTTTGGTTTAATACAGTGTGGGGTTATTACATTTGGGAATTGAAGTTTAGTGCATTGCAGTTTGAAATTGTTTTGGCTGCAGATTTCAAACACTTCTGCGAGTTAATTGTTATGGTATTTTAAATTATTACATAGATGATTATATCATCTAGCTAGATGAAGCCTTTGATACCTTGAAAACCTTTGGAGAATGTGGTTGATTGTTCGTTAGAATGTTGCTCGGAAATTTTTTAATCCAAATGGCATTCGAGTGAATTCTAAATGGCCATAGTCTGTACTGAATGCTGTTTTATGGGAATTGCTGTTTTATGGGTTGCTGTGTTATAATGTTTGCTGTAGTGATGTTGTTGCAACTGTTGTTGTAACATTTTTGACGCTGCTGCGCGTCTTCTGCTGCGCGTCTGCTACTGCTGCTATTGTTGCTGTTATTGTTGTGATTGTTGTTGTTTCCTTGTTGATCAATACTCCTTTTAACCGTTTTCGCAAATGGTCATTGCATTTGTTGCTGGTGTTTATTTGCATACATCCTAAAGTAGTTTGCGTTAGCCATGAGGGTAAATCTTTCGTTGGTTTTAATTTGAACAATTTTGACCAAAGTTCAAGCAAGTAGTGCATTTCATTTGGTTTGGTACATACAACCTAACATTCAGTTTCAGGAATATTGCTTTCATTTCTTAGGGTAGTGTCGGGGTGTTAAATGTTGGGGTTAACGCTGCTGAGTCTCTTAACGATTTCTCGACCCATTTTTTCATCAGCTTAACTTCCGTTACTCCTTGCTATTTAAGCTCCTGTAATATTTCATCATCTTTCTTCTTCAAGTAAAAAAGTTTCCTGGAGAAATCTAGTGATTTGGAGCTATTCAAGGTTGGACAGGTGCTTACTGACCAAGTTTCTTTGCTTTTAGTAAAGCATTAGCAGCGAAATAGTTTTTTGCAAGAATTAATAAAACTTCTACTCTGACCCTTTGAGTTTTAATTATGTCGGTCATAATCATATCCAGTCCTTTCTGAATTTCAAATGGTGGCAGCTTTGTCAACTGGAAATTTACATCCGGGTGTTTCATTAAAAAGTATTTCTCATTTGCATTATTTTGCACTCAGTTAGCTATCATTTTCTTTATATTCC
This sequence comes from Nephrotoma appendiculata, assembly GCA_947310385.1. Classification (NCBI taxonomy): domain Eukaryota; kingdom Metazoa; phylum Arthropoda; class Insecta; order Diptera; family Tipulidae; genus Nephrotoma; species Nephrotoma appendiculata. The sequence goes on from OX371224.1 coordinate 262,104,585, forward strand.
ATCCGCCTTACTTTCACACCTTCAAATATTTTCCTTTTGGATATTGTTTGGGTATTGTTTCCCAAGCCAGCCAAATCCGAAAATCCGTTTCGTATTCTACTTATTTTTCCCGCAATAAAACCTAGGGCCGTAGCTCTTTATGTGCCATAATCCGCTTTACTACTTTTTTGTTTTTATGCGCCCAACGTAAATACAAAACACTCTAAAAGAAAGTAATAATTTAAGAACTGTGAAAAAATTGAATATCAAGTTGCCAAAATTGTGCGTTCTCTACGAAATACGATTTAGTACTGTAAACAATGACGTGCAGACAAGAATTAATAAAGAAAAAGAAAAAATGGCGCGTGGCGGAAAGAGATAATGTGCCAACGTCTTCACCATCAACGTCAAGCAATCGTTGCTTGGGTTGGGTGGCTACATAAATTAAATAAGTCTGAATTAAAAAAGTTTTTTTTTCTGAATTAAAATAAATGTTTTTAATTCATTTCAAAAATGAATTAAAATTAGAGTTGAAAAAGAAATAAAAAAGTTCGATAAAATGAATTTAAAAAGGCATTTCTTAATTCATTTTTAAAATGAATTAAATATAAATGTTTATAAAATGAAATAATATAAGCCTTTCTTATTTCGTTTTCTAAATGAATTAAAATATTTATTGTAAAACAAAACAAAACATAAAAATTTACTAACAGTATCTATACCAATACTAATACACTGTCAGTTTTATGTTGTTTTGTTACTAAATTTTATTAACAAAATTAGTTTTGTATGCTCATTAGAATTAAAATGACTAACGCAGTTCAATATTTTATGTTAAATTCGGTTGAGGAATTGTTCTTTGATAATAAATAGAATGAATATCTAAATAAAAATAATTTAATAACTGAGAATAATAAAAGTCGTATATCATCAATACAAGGGAACAAATTTCTAAACGATGGTAATGATAATTATCTTTCACAATGCGTACAAATCTATGAACTGTTGAATGATGATTTAGATATGTGTTGTGGTTTATGGGAGAATTAATAAAATATATGATTCACTTTTAGTTTTAATTTTTTGGTATTCAATTTATTAATTTTTATGTACAAGTTTTTATAATTTTCTTTTAATTTATAGATTACACTTTTTATTTATTATTTTTTGTTATATATAATTAAATTGTATAATTGAGAGATCGGGTCTCTGACTGACTAATTAAAATAATGTAGCAGCTTATATAAGAAAATTCGGTACTAAATTACTACTAAATAATGAGTTAATGCTAAATAATGTTGGTATGATTGACAAGTCAGGGGTATACAACACCTCACCCCTTAAGAAGAAAAATAAATAAATAAGATAAAGTTATTTATTTTTTTTTTATAACAAAAGTTATATATTAAATAGAATGTACATGACAATTTAATTTTAAAATTCAATAATATAAAATACAATATAATATGTAGTCACAAATATATGTATGTATAAAATAACAAAAGTATTTTTAATCAGAAATTTATTAACTTAAATATATATGTTTTAAATTTTTTTATTTATTTAATTTTTTTTTTTCATTCTTAACGTCTATTATAAATTCAAATTTAATCAAAAAAATGTTTTAATCGATTATTATGAACAACTTTAATTTGACGGCCTATGCGAATAGAAGAATTAACATTGCTATTGATTTCTGAAATTTCATACGGACCCGTCCAAAGTGGATCAAGTTTACCTTTTGATTTTTCGTTTCTTAAAAGAACTTTATCGCCAACATTAAAATCAATACTTTTACTTGTCTTGTCATAGTAACTTTTTGATTTCTGTTTTGTTTCGATTAAATTTTGTCTTGCCGTTTCATATGAACTTGCAAGTTTTATTCTTAAATTTTGTAAGTAATCATCGGGATTAGAAAATATTCTAGACTTATTTTTTAATGAGGAAGGTATGTTTGGTTTGAATCCATGAATTATCTCAAAAGGCATTAGATTGGTTGCAGAGTGCGGAGTTGAATTGTATGTAAACATAGCAAATGGTAACCAATGGTCCCAATTACTAGGATCAATTTCTGTGTAGGTTCGCAAATATTCAACGAGGGTACGATGAGACCTCTCAAGAGCTCCATTTGTCTGCGGATGGTAAGCCGTTGATTGCAGTTTTTTAATTTTTAATAACTTACAAATACTGTGGAAAAGTTCGCTAACAAAATTTGTTCCTTGATCAGTAAGGATACATGATGGAGCACCAAATATAGATATAAAATGTTCAACTAAGGCTTTGGCAATTGTTTCAGAAACTTGATTTTGGATTGGAATTGCTAATGAAAATTTCGACAGATCATCCTGTATGGTAAGGATATATCTGTTGTTATTATGTGAAATATTTAAGGGAGCAACAATATCCAAAAATATTTTTTCAAAAGGTCGTTTTGACGTTGTTGTTATTACCATCGGGAGTTTATTTAGTTTACATATTTTATTTTTTTGGCAAAGTTCACATTTCTGTACAAATTTTTTAATTCTGGATAACATTTTGGGAAAATAATAATAAGATTTAAGTCTCTTAAAAGTACGTTCTATACCTTGATGTCCTCCAAGTGGGGAGTTGTGAAATTCTTTGATTATATTAAGAATGTCATCTTCATTATCAAGACAGGTAACTGAACTTTGAGAATCTACTAGTTTATACGTATTTTTATCAAGACTTGAATTTTCAATATTGAGAGACTGGTTAAGATCCGATGATGCATCATTAGCTTTAGTTTGTGAACGAGTGATAATGTTAATGTTGTTACTCTGATCGGCAGATTGTAGTTCAATTCTACTCAGTGCATCAGCATTAGCATTGCATTTACCAGGTTTATATATGATGTCGAAGTCAAATTGGTCTAACTCCATCCTCCAGCGCATTAATCGGGATGACAAGTTTTCGTTTTATTAAGCCACACTAAAGGTTTATGATCCGTTACAATCGTAAATTTTACGCCATACAAATACGGACGGAAACGTTTTACAGCAAAAACAATTGCAAGCAACTCTTTCTCGATAGTGGAATAGTTTTTCGCAGACTTATTTAGTACCCGACTAGCATAATCTACAGGCAAATCGTCATCATCGCTATTCCGCTGTGAAAGAATTGTCCCTAGTGCTGTATCACTGGCGTCAGTGGTTACGTAAAATGTTTTATTGAAATTAGGATACTGCAATATAGGTGGTTCGATTAATTTTCCCTTTAGCTTTTGAAAACTTTCTTCACAGAAGGCATCCCAAATGAATCGTGCATTCTTTTTAAGTAAAGTATTCAAAGGCTGTGCTAAATCAGAAAGTTTATCGACAAATCGGCGATAATATCCTATTAAACCCAGAAAAGATTTGATCTCTTTCTGATTTGTTGGTGTTGGGAAATTTTTAACGGCTTCTATTTTTGATGGGTCCGGTTTTATTCCGTAGTTAGTGATTATGTGACCCAGGTAACATATTTCTTTACGAACAAAGTGGCATTTTCTTGGCTGAAGTTTTAAATTATATTGTCGAAATGTATGGAAAACATCAATTAGCTTTCTGTTATGGTCCTTGAGATTGTAACCATAGACTACAACGTCGTCCAAATACACGAAACATTTAAGACCATTCAGGCCTGACAATACGTTATTCATTATACGTTGAAAGGTTGCAGGTGCTCCCTTCAGTCCAAAAGGCATTCTTGTAAAATGGTAGTGTCCAGTCTGGGTACTAAAGGCAGTTTTCTCTTTGTCCTTATTATGAAGTGGGATTTGGTGATAGCCATCTATTAAATCTAAAGTTGTAAAATAGACAGCGTCTCCCAATTGTTCTAGAATCTCAGTTATGTTTGGCAAGAGGAAAACATCATTTATAGTCACGTCATTTAAACGACGGAAATCTATTTCTTGGGAAATTTCTTGGGAACTACAAGTAAAGGAGAGTTGAAGGGACTTTTACTGTTTTCAATTACTCCATTCGCAAGCATTTCTGAAACCTGAGAATTTATTTCGGATTTTGCTGAATGAGGAAGACGATACGGTTTAATATGAATAGGTCGAGTCTCAGAATTTAGTGGTATATGCTGAACTCCGGCATTTGTAATTGAAAGTGTATCACCTGGTAAATGGAATATATCGTTAAACTCTCGACAAATATTAATTATAGGTTCATATGGTTTGTATCAATTTCGTTTTCTAAGTTGGTTAATCTATCTTCTAAAATATTTGACCAAGGCTGTAATTTATAAATATAGTAGTTTTCTAAAGCAGCTGGTTCAACGTACATGTCATTCAAATTAACTTCATAGTCATTCGTATTAATAACACTTACTGTAGCAAAGGAGTTGATGATGCGAATGACTGCGCTAGCAATGTAAACGCCTGGTTCCAGCATTTGTGAAGGACATAAAAACTCATTATCACTATTTGTTTTAAATCTCATATTGATAATCTTTTCTGTGCGACTGGGTATTACGATTGCAGGATTATTGGAAGCAAGGTTTAAATTAATATAACCAGTCTCATTTGTGCTTGTAGGGATTTGGATCTGGTTGTTTAAAAAGTCAATTTTACATTTGTTTTTACGAAGAAAGTCATTTCCTATTATACCAGCACAATTGATAGGAAATTCGTCAGGTACAATATGGAAGTTTTGCTAAATTACGTTGTTTGAAATATTAATTTTTGAAGAACAGACTGCCAAGGTTTCAATGGATTCAGCTGTAATACCTTTTATAGTTAATTTTAAGTTAAGAAAACAACAAGTATCAGGCTTAATCAGTCCTTTCTTAATAACGCTAACGTCCACCCCAGTATCAACTAAAAAAAAATCAGGTTTTTGTAAAATATTAAGATCGAGTTGTACAAATTTAATATCACCGTCATAAAAATTAATTTTGAAATGGAATAATTTGTTTGTTTTGTTATTAATTGAATGAATTGTATTATGATTAGTATGCGATACTGGATGTAGGTTTAAATATTCTGAACTTTCACCCCTACATCCTTCGACTCTTGATGAAGTTCGCTTGAGTTGTCCTTTTGATGGATTTGCGACGTATTCCGGCTTTCAATAAATTGATTCCTCATACGATTTGCTCTTTCACGAGATCGACAAACACTGATGTGATGACCAAACTTTTTGCAATAAGCACATGGATATTCGATATGATTAATTCGTGGAGTAACGGTATTTTTAGAAAAGTTTTCATTTTGGGAAAATGTTCTTGTAACATTCGGTCGGTTAGGGCTGTACATTAAATTAGATGAATTATTACGGAATTGGGCAAGATTAGCATTTCTATTAAAACACTGCGAAGCGGTGTGTCCCATTTTAAAGCAAATTTGGCATTTGATAGGTTGATTTTTAGAAGTGGAAGATTTATTAGTATTAAGCGTATGGAATCGATCCGAATTTTCCTCTTCTATACTCTTGGCAATTGCATCTTTTAAAATTTCAAATCGACATGCCTTAATCAACAATTTAAGAGGTTCCCTAAGTCCATCCTCAAACGCACGTAACGCTGTTTTCAAATTTATAGTTCTAACTTTCTCATCAAGGATCCCTTTTTCGGAAGTAGCAGAAATACATGAAGAGTTGAGGTCAGCGAGAAGATTTTCTATGCGAATTCCAAAATCTCTTACACTTTCGTCGGAACGTTGACGAGCTTGTACAAGGTCAACTTGTATGTTTTCCAATGCTCTTACCGATAAAATTTTTTGTTTAAGTTCCTTTTCTAATTCGGCCCATGTGGTATAAGAACCCATTACAACAATTTTATTATATGCGCTATCGAGTAATTTTACTTGTACTTATTCTAGAAATTGCGATATATCTTCCTTTGTTTTTACATCTTTGTATATGAGATTACAACATTGTAGAAATCTGAGCAATTTTTCAGGAGTTCCATCGAACTCGGGTTTTAATTTAATGGCTCTATCAAAGTTAAAGGTTGACATAGTAGAGGTGAAATTATTGGATGTTGGTTTAAGATTTTTTGGTCAGCAAGGTCAAAATTTTTTTGTATCAATTAGAAGCGGTAGTTTCAAATTGTAGTAAGGTAAAATTGATGTTATTGGATTTGTAATTGGTTGAATATCGTTGTTAACTGATTTTAATTCCGAATTTATATTTTGATTTTCTTCCGATTTCACAATTTTAATGGTTCTAGTTCGCAGTTTTCTATAAGTCCCGGAATTTGTACTCATTTAACAATTTTCGATTAAATTTGAAAAAAATATTATGTAGATGCAAATAGAATGTATAATTTTAATGAAATGAACTCTAATAACATAATCAAACTAGTTGGTTTTAGCAATAAAAAATTTAATATAAATAAATAATGTTATATAAAAAAATAATGTTAGAATTTAATAATGGTTGCAATGTTATGTTTGATTGGTAATAATAAAAGTTTTTTTTTATATATATAATTTTCAATTTGTTGGAAAGATAATAAACTTACGGTTATAATATATAATGTTGAACCAATATGATTTGTCATCAAGGTTGATTTTGGTTGGATAATATGATGTTTAATATAGGCAATCATCAGCTGGGTAATTGTGTAGAACTTGATGAATGATGATGATACGAATTTATAATTAGTTGGAGTTGCTTTTTATTGCACCAATAAAGATGATTTTGAAGAAGGTCGATATTCGTTCAATCGGCAATTATTTAATTGTAGCACAAAATCAATTTCAATAAACGATCGGATGTATTTGATGATTAATCGTAGACATTTATTCGTTGATATGGTTGATGACGTTTCTGGATATTAAATATGGTTGTACGGCATTGCTCAGGATCATGTTATCTCGAATTTGGTGGAGATATAAATTTATACTACCCCACGTGAAATGTTAGGTACATACGATGATTAGTTTAAGTGCATTCTAATTTGAAGGTATGAATGCAATACGATATCGATTTGAATTGGTATACGCCGCTATAATTTGATTAGCACTTTTATACATAATACCAATGATTAAAGCACTTAAGACAATCGAAAACTATTTATTGAACACTTAGATTGCCTTCTATGCAGTTAACTGGTAACTGTTAACAGATAGTTATGTGTCACTTTTACTACACTAGATATTCACAAACGCACTTGTTTTTTTTTAAATGTTGCGTTCTTTAAAAGCGATTACTGAACTTAACTGACTCGTTGATATGATATATACGAGTAAGACGTAACTTAGTTTTAATTTTTTACGATTTTGATAACGTAATACACTTTTCACGATTTAATTATTATACGTCTCTTATTAAAGATATTTGTATGATAATTATGTGCACAGAGATACATATTTTAGATGCACTATGATAATTAAACGGCACGATATTTTATTAATTATTTATTAAGAAACCACAACGCGAGTTCGTATACAAGATGGTAGATAATTAATTGCGTAACACTACCATCCCACCGCTGCCACCAATTTTTGTTGTGGTTTATGGGAGAATTAATAAAATATATGATTCACTTTTAGTTTTAATTTTTTGGTATTCAATTTATTAATTTTTATGTACAAGTTTTTATAATTTTCTTTATAGATTACACTTTTTATTTATTATTTTTTGTTATATATAATTAAATTGTATAATTGAGAGATCGGGTCTCTGACTGACTAATTAAAATAATGTAGCAGCTTATATAAGAAAATTCGGTACTAAATTACTACTAAATAATGAGTTAATGCTAAATAATGTTGGTATGATTGACAAGTCAGGGGTATACAACATATGGTATTAGCAAAAACGGCAAAAGAGTGTGAATTATCTTTAGAAACCGCCAAAGAAAACTGCGATAAAATAAAATTCAATAAATTTAAAGCAAAGATACGGTTATGTGATAAAATAAATAACAAAATTTTCCGTAACTGGATTGAAGTCGTTTTTTTTCATTACAAATATGGCCTAAGTATATAATTGAAGTAATTTTTTCGCCAAATTTTAAATACCAAGATCGACTTTGTCTAGCGACATTTTTTCACGGAAATGGAATGCAAACCAGTATAGAGGGACTTAAGATTTTTAAGTTTTATAACAAATATTGGAAAAATTCTAATCTGTGGAACAAAAGATTTTTTGAATTTCATGAGTTGTGGAAATTTTTAAATAAAATGTGTAACCCAGAAGAAATTAATCATAATAATTACTATTATTACAATATGACAGTAAAACACATGACGTATTATAATGAAGATTTACGTGGAGAAGGTGGAAAAAGGATAACTTATATAAAACACTTCTAAGTACAGAACATACACAGCTACTTAGTGAATAACAATCATTGAAATGAATTAAATTTGAAGAAGAAATAATTTTGTACTTTTGTTTAATTTAAAAACTGTAATGTTTAAATATTTAGTTTTATATTTTTATTAAATTTTTTTTTTACTTCAAAAAGTAAACTAACTTTAAGTTACTTACATAATTAAATAAAACGTTAAATTTATTTATGTTTTTTTTATTAGAATTTTAAAGTGACGTGACTACAGTCGTGTCACGTCGTGCCAAAATTGGTATTGTTGAAGTCGATTCAAACGCCACATTAAAAACATTACATAAACAATAATTATTTAAAAAAAACTACCTTTTACTAGTTTAGTCTTTAACTATACTGGTCACTTGTTCTCACTTGTAAAATTGATGTGACAAGAATGTTATTTTAAATGACACTTGTGTATTAAAATAACTATATGCGTAAGATACGACTATGATAATAGCAAAAATGAAGTGACTATAGTCGTCTAAAATGACGTGAGACGACTTTAACAATTGGAGTGAATATTTTTTTATAAAAAACAGTAAAACGTATTTTACTTATTATTATTTATTTGAAATAGAGAAATATGTACATAATGAATCAGAAATATCAAAATATATATTTAAACTGTATAGGAATTACGAAAAACGAAATAATTTTCTTTACTGAATCCTTCCGATCCTTACATTTAAATAAAATATAAATATTTTGAATCATCATTCATAATCTCTAAGGCAATGTATATCCATGTAACTATTATTTTCATTAATGAAAATATTTTGGATTTTAAATTTTAATTTGGCGCGTAAAAATTTGGATAATTTTGGATTTGTATTTTCATTAATAAAAAAGCGAAAAAAACTAGAAATCAAATTTTTATTATTGAAAATGACTTTTCATTAATGAAGACATTTAAATAAAATTATTTAAATAATAAAGAAACGGGGCATCAATTATAAAACTAGAAATCTATAGAAAACAAATATATTGCATTTAAATCCATTTTTATTTAAACCAAAAATTATATACATATAATATTAATTTCATATTTTAATATTTGCTAAAAATGAAAACAAACGCTTTCTTATAAATTAATTTCAATAAATAATTCAATATGTTTACTTCGTAATACTTTGAAATTATAGTTATGTCATAAAAAATAAAATTCATGTAAAAATTTGTGTTGTATCACAGACCGAATTTTTACAAAATGGACAATTTGGAGGGTTTCTTGAGGTATTGTCATCATTAGTATCGTCAGAATGTCCAGTGTTGGTCTTAGCGTCCTCTTTATGTTTTATTAATATTTCTTCCCAACATTCATAACACGTTTTCAAATGTTTGCACGGAAATAGTACAATATTGCATTCCTTTTCAAAGCAGTTAACGCTGTTGATGTAGAAGCGATTGCATTACTGTACACACAATCATTGTCATTACTATCAGTATCATCTTCATTATCATCAGTTCTTTCGGCATTTTTGTAATCGAGATAATGTTTGTCCATATTGTCCAAATACGTTACACGATTTAAAAATTCTATCGGTGTTATTTTGAGAGTTTTCAATTCATTTGAAGCCTCCATTATTTGATCATGCCGACTCTATATTAAAGATTAAAATAATAATGATATTAATAATCAGCTAGTTTTGACTGTTAAATAATAAAAATTGCAATATACTTTGTATTTACTGTAGTTCCCTACTTTTTCTAAATTCTTCTAATTGCAAAACTTGTACAAATTTAAAAAAGTGGCCTTTTTTAAAAATTTTTTTTCCTAAAACCCCGTTGTAGGCTTCTAGGGCACTGGTTGTTCTATTTTGGCAACCAAAAACAGAAATTTTATCCGAACCTTCCTGTACAAATGAATAGTTTTATTAATATTAGTAGTTTCACATGTAATAATAGCAACTTACTCGTTGCATCCATTGTTTCTCAAAATATTCCAAAAAATTACGAAATATAAGTTCATTCTCTGCTACAGCTTCTCGGCGAAGAATATTAAACACTTCTTCAATATGTTCTACTGGTAATAATGGTAAACATAAAAAGTTATGATATAAACGTTGAATTTTTTTGTTACATCGGATGTTATATAAGAAACCGGTAATTTTGCATGCTTTCCTTTTTATTGCTTGGCAGTAGTGGAACCAACAAGTATTTAGCTTCGATGCAGGCTTTATGGCACGTAAAGCATTTCTCATGGCTATTTCAAAGTCTGTCATGAACGAGCTGCATTCTAAGGAAATAATATTCTCGCCAATAAATCGAAAAACTTCCGCCTAGGAAATTTCCGTTTTTTTGTCATGAGGACAAAAATAAATGGGATGACCTAAAATTTGAAATAAACACATTTATTTTATGTAGTTACATAGTTACTTTTTTATTGATAAGGATTAAAATAACATATTATTACTGACCTGATCCATATAAGCAATGCAAATTATTAAAAATTGTTTGAAACAGCCAACAGGACATATGTTGAAAGTTGCGTCCATTAAATAATGTCTTCGTTCAGGATTTATTTGATCGTTTATTAGTTTAATGATTTTGTCAGGTGAAAAAATACAATAACAAACCCCGAGTTTTTCAAAACACCCCTTAAAAAATACCTCTTTATCGATATGCTTGGTTTTGCCAAAATTCTCCATTATTTCAAAGTTACTGAAACATTCAACAATGGCCTCATACGTTTTCGGATTAGATTTGAAAATTGAGTTCCGAATTTTTAATAAATTCCTTTCCATCTTATTAAAATTTAATCCTTCAGCTACTTTCTGATTCCTAAGATTAAAAAACATTCTTTAGCACACTTTTATGTAGATCTATAAATTTATGACCGAGATGCAATTATTTTAAGCAAATAAAAATATAATTTTGGAAATTAAGATAAGTTTCAAACGCTGATGTTAATAAGTTATGACCCATCTTTACTGTTGCATCTGAGATATACAATTAAATGTAAAATATAAAAATTACTTACTGTTGACAAGCCGCATTAAAAATTTCTCGCACGTTTCCAACGGTACTTGCTGTTCTTACAAGTTCGTTTGATTTAGAGCATTTTGTTTTAATTTCTTTTAGTAATTCAAATTCTTGAAATGTTTTTTCCTGATTTTTCGAGTGTGCAATAAAATTTTGCACCCGGTTACAAATATTTTTGTTTAAAGATACTCTTGCTTTGCATGTTCTTATATAGCATTTATATACTGTATGCTTTGAATTTACATTTTCTTTTTTATATAACTGTTTTTCATTTAAAACATACAATAATCTAGAATTTAACCGTTTTCCACAAATAAATAGATATTCCATTTCAATTATTTTATGTATCCACGTATATTGTGAATATATGTATAGTTTTTATAATTAAATTTAAAAAAAAATGATTGAACTTAACCAAAATCAAAGAACTGCAACTATGTACGAGCACTATTTCGATATACGTAATAATTAACATTGAACAAAAAGATAACAGTTATTAAAAAAAAACTAAAAAACAATAGAATAAAAAATTAGTTTACGCACAAACGAAAGGATAAAACAATAAAACTGCATTTTTAATAGATTTTTATGTACAGTGACTCACAGCTTATTTGATCCAGTCGCATTTTATGAACACAATTGTAAATATTTCGCGATATCTTATTTTGATGGTTTTTTTTTTTTTTTGTTTTTTGTTTTTTGTTACACGGAACTAATCAACAAATACAAATTTAGAAAATATAGGAACTTCGATTGCAGGGTGTAATCGCATTAGAGTTTAATCGCATTATTGTGTTACCTCGCAAGATTTTTGTAGCATCAAAGTCGTTTGTGTATGACTAGGAATATGATGGAGGTTCGCACAACAATTTCGATAAATTGGAAGCATCGACTACCTATATCACCATTAGTACATTTAGCGACGGATGCTCAGAAACTTTCCTTTCACACTGTATGCAATTTGTTTAACTGTATCGTGAAACCAAAAATTGTTATTTTTGTTGTACTCGTAGTGGAAATATTTTTCTTGGTTTTTATCGGAACCAACGAGAATGTATTACAAGTCATATTGTTGTGAATACATACACAATTTTCGGTCGACTATATCATGGTATTGTGTATAAATAAAGAAGAAAATATTTCGTAAATAAAAACGAAACAATGTGTAAACGAAAAATGAAATAAAAATTTGTAAAGCTTTACATTAACAAGTCTGTAATTATTATCCTTATACAGTATACTATCATTTCTTCGTTTATTAGAAATTTAGAACTAAAATTGTTACTTAAAAGGAAAATAGCCATTTATAATTGTATTTCATTAATAAATGCACCACATTTATTTCAAGATTGCTGAGCATTATAAACATATGGGCTTATTTCTTCATTTTAAAAAATTACAGCACCAAACAGAAATTGCATAACCTTTCTCCTTCACATCAATATGCACACTAAACAAAATAAAAGATAAAATTTTAAATTATAATGAAATCTAGCTCCACCTCTTCCACTTCTATTTTACATTTTTCTTCTAATTGTTATTGTTTTTACTTCTATTTAATGTGTGCGTATATCATATTGTCGTATATATATTACAAAATTTTGTGAACTTTTCCTGTATTTTTATACTAATCCAAATGAATAGATGACCGAAATATTTGATAGGATCGGTGTATACTCGAGTACAGTTCGGCTTGTAGAATACATTTTCGTTGGTTCCGGTTTTTATTTTTGTTTTACTACGTTTTGTTTCCTATGCATTATATCGATACCAACAACAATAATGCCAAATGCCATAAAAACGCAATACTAACAAAAGTAATTTGACGAAAATTGATGGTATTAGTATGTTTGTGGTAGTGGATCATTTAAACTGTGAGTTGGTTTTGGGTTGAAATAATGAACTTTTTAATGTAATTTTGATATGCATTAGAATTTTTGTTTTATTTTTTGTGTTTTATAATAAAAATAAATATAGCTTTCATATTACATTTAGTTTTTTTCAAAAAAACAAGACATCGCGAGATATTTACAATTTTGTTCATAAAATGCGACTGGATCAAATAAGCTGTGAGTCACTGTATGTATTTGCAATTCATTTTTTTCTATTTTAGGCGAAAAAGAACGAAACAAACCATGCAAGGGGTTTTAGTACATTTTCGTCTAAACATGAAAATAATCACAATTCTGAATATTTGTTAAAAATCGAATTCAGATTTTTTCATTTATAAAATGAAATAAAATGTGCCTTTTTTAATTCATTTTGAAAATGAATTAAGGTAGGTGTTTTAAAAATGAAATAGCATAAGCCTTTGTTAATTCATTTTTGAGTTTTCTCATTTTTCTAAGTCGCTTTTTTTAATTCATAATTTTAAGTTAAAAATATGAATTAAAATAAGTCGCAGTTGTTCATACAAAAATCAACTTTTTTAATTCATTGTTAAAAAAACTTTTTTAATCCAGACTTTTTTTAATCGGTACCCCGGGTTGGGCCTCCTTTGAGGCGCCCATTTTTCTATAATAATATTTGCAACTTTTTCGTTTATAAATGACGTTTACTTTATTTTTAGGCTGGGGCCGTATTCTTGAAATCGCTGTAAATTTCCCCAATCGGAATACATTTTGCTTTGAAATTCTCCATATTATTCGAATTTTTCACCGCCTACTTTAATCAATTTTTTAAATTTGTTTTCAAGTTTACTACTATTTGTTTCACTAAGCGAATAATTTCGAATCGATTTACCCAGTAGGAATTTTTCGAATAGTAGGGGAAAATATTATGTTTCTTAATTTAAAAAAACAAAGGAAATTTAAGAAAATGATTAAAGTAGCCTGCGATATGCCTCGAATAATATAGAGAATTTTAAAGCAAATTGTATTCCGATTGGGGAAATTTACACCGGTTTCAAGAATACGCACCCTCTGGCATCCAAAATATTCCTGCGTATAGAAAACGTGATATTTTAAATTGAGTAAGACGGACACAAATTAATAGTTTTTATTGCCCAATATGTATTTAAACGTTTCTAATTTATTTCTTCTGTAAAATATGTTCTATTAGTAGACGGTTTAAATATTTCTGTCGAAATAAACTTCACTCAATCAGCCGCACGTAAGAGCTTAAGTTGAACTCTGTATCGACCTGTCGTAAGACCAACCGCTACTTATGTGTTCGCTGGTTGAGGCAAACGTTTTTCCAATTAACGTATTTTCAAAGTTTAATATTATTAAGTCCTATTACTTCCTACTCCTTTAACCGTACACAAAGATCAAAAAATTATTTACACATGATGATTGATGACACCGACACGACACCAAAGCAAAACTAGAAACGTAATTCCCGCCTTAATTCCACTAAACATTGTACATATGTACTCGTATATATGAACTTAATGATATTATCTTCTTAAAGAATTCTAAGAAGAATACTTTAATTCTTAAATAGCATTGATATGATATGAAGATGTCATTAACCACTCAAAAAATCACTTACCATTCAATATTTTGTTGTTGTTCTGTAAAAGCGACGAGTGTAAAAAAATCATAACATTATTATTAGTGCTATAACCGTCGTTGTTGTTGCCCAACAGCAGTAGAGGGAAAATGAGCCATTCATCTTAAAGTATTTTAATATCAGTTTTTTATTGCCTTTTTAATTCTCATTGTTTTTCCGTTCTCTTTGTCTCTCGTATTCTTATTTCCTTTATTTTAGGATTGTGAGGATAGGAAGATAATAGATTAAATTAAAGAATTTTTGTGCTATTGTAATACATTTTACTTCTTACGTAAACGGAACAAGCTTTTGTAGAAAAAATAATTTTGCTATCATGAATTTTTTGTGCCTGCTCCCATTTTGCGTGTGGAATAGGAGCGGGGACTATAATTGGTTTTATGTATAAAAATATTTTTCGTAGAGAGTGCTCCAACAGTGAAATTACTAAATTACTGTGACAAGCTGTGCTGGTTTGGTACACACACACACACACACACAAATCGTTTATTAACCATATTTTTGATGATTCCAAGAATTGAGATACCATTTACTGCTGTACTGCTATATAAATAAAGGCCGCACACAAATATCCGTTTTCCATCTATTTTGTTGGGGTTAAAAAATAACAATGTTGCTGATTTCAGTTGGATTTAATTTTATAGTCTACTGGATTAACTAATCTAAAATTTTACAGATTATCCTGTGAACATTAATCAACAGCAGATAGTGTCGCTTTTAACATTTATCACTTATAATTTAATTCGAGATTCGTTATAAATTTCTCGCTTGAATAGATTGGTATACGATGTACTTTTGAAGAAGCATTTTTAAAGCTGATTGAAAATGTTGCTTAGACGCCAAATACATAATATTAATATGCTTTAATTTATAATAGCAGATATATATCAGGTGTGTCGCCGATAGCCTTTAACATCAGTATTTGCTCTATACACAGAGGTTGACACTCGAAATGTTATCCAATTCACGCTGTTGTAGCAACCAAACGGCTGATGACAGCGCGCTCAGTTTTTGACAAGTGTCAGTCTGTTATGCTGCTTACAAGTCTACGTAAGCATATCGTTTTACGTAGAAGTTAACAAAAGTTATCGAAATCGAGTTCAAACACAACAGTGTTATTGCTTTGTATTTGGCTGGAAGATCACAACCAGACATTGTTAATGAGTTAGAACATTTACATGTGAGTAAAATGTTCGTGCCTCGGACCATTAAACATTACAATGATACTGGTAGCATCAAAAACACCATGGATTTGCTATGGTTCGAAAAAAACCAGGCCAGGAGACTTACCACACCGACTCCGCCGGCGTTCGTTGCTGGTTCGCTTTTATATTTTTTGTACCACGAAAACGCGAAAATTTGATCGCTTCAGGTGTAAATTTAAACAATTTGGTTACTAGTAGAAACGAACGATCGAAAGCGATGTTTTCAACGCGTAGTATTTTATGGCGAACAAACAAGCGAAAATATTTTTTCTGATGTAAAGATGTAAGTATTTCCTCCCGATATTTTCTCCAACAAATATTATGCTTCTTTTGACACTCGAAATAACTATCTGAAACCAATATAATTATGTATTTGCACTAAAAATGTAAAATATGTATATATAAATGTTTTTTTACTAACAATGTTTCTGGACGATTAAGAGAAGAATTAGCCCTAGTTTCCCGATCAAATTCTTCTTTGCTAAAGTTTTCCAAAAAATAATGAGCGGTTGAATCCGTGAAGTGAATAAATTCTTTATATTGATATAATTTAATCACAAGCACTACATACTTGACAGATAAATTACAAGTTCAGTGCACGATATCGTAGCGTTTTTCGTGGTATGATTTCACTAGGCGAAGCGAAAATGAAAAAGCGAAAACCAACGAACGCTGGCGGAGTCAGTGGTAAGGCTCCAGAATTCAACGTAATCAACGACAAAGCACAGTTTAATTTGCGAAATTTGCGGTAATTGTCACAGGACGCTTACCACTTGTTTTTATTGGACAGTGCGGAAAGTAAATAAACAAATCTGCCGTGAAAGGATTTTAAACGATGGTTTACCTTCGGCATGTAAACAATTCGGTAGAAATCATTGGACATTTTAACAAGATTCAACAGTTCACAGCGTCATTTCTTCACAACAATAGCCACAATATTTTTCCGACTTAATCGATTTGATTTTTTCATATGGTCCATTCTGAAGGCCAAAGTATTAATTAAAAAATATGAGATGGTCGACGCTTTAAAGATTGCTCTTCGCCGAGAATAGGACAAAATACCGTCAGGCCACATTTGTGCAGCGTGTGAAGCTTCCTCGGACAGACTCGTTGCTATTATCCACGCGTAGGTGGCTACTTCAAACGATATACTGAAGTTTTGAAATTACAAAAAATAAATATTGACAAATTTACAGCATTTTTAATTGCTAACACTTCGAGTGCCGGTCCCTGTAATGAGTATGCTCAAAATATGTTTTTTTTTTTAATTTTTAAAATGTATCTGATCTCTGGTATTTTATTAATGTTTACTTCGTATTTCAATCTACTGATAGAATGGATCGGTAAAATATTAGTTAAGGTCTGGTCGAACTAAAACTAAAAAAAATATTTCAGGAATTGGCGAATAGAAAGAAGGTTGTTTTCTATCTATCAGCAAAACTAATTGGATGTTGGTATATTTGTTTGGCTTTCTGGTTATAAACAAGTTCTAAACTTGGGTTGTTTTTTCTCAGGTCCGATTTATGCTATGAGAAGAAAGTTATTTGAGTTATTGGAAGAACGATGGGTAAATGCGCCAAAAACAACAAACTTACATTTTTTTTGGACTTTGCAATGCTCTTTTCAATTATTTTGTGTTAAAATTTTGTGTATCCCCTAAAGACAGTTTTGTCTCTTTCGGCCATTATTGGGAACTTGATTTTATTTATGTTCCAAAGCCGAACTACAATGAGTGGATTAAAATTGCACAAGATTTCAAAGCTTTTAAGATATTAAATGTCCACCTAAGAGCGGCTCGTTATTCCATAATTATAAAGGACATGACGGTATAGTTCTTCTCAGGGTGTGTGACTCAAACAACACATTTACTGTGATAGACGTGGGCGCTTATGGTAGTCAGAAAAATAGAGATTTTTTTTATAAAAAAACAGTGGTTTTCGCAAGCAATTGGTCAATGGTAATCTAGAAAATTCATCAACCAAAATTCTACCAAAATTATTGACTATACCCGTACTACTTCGTTGGCAATGCAGCTTTTCCTCTAAAAAAATTTAATGCGTCCATGTTCCAAGAAAATTTCAATAAAACGCTGTCGTGTGCTCAAATAAGAATTAAAAATGGTTCTGGAATACTGGCGACATCTGTTGGCGCATATTTGGAACCACAATTGGCTTAAATCTCGCAAATATGTATAAAAAAACGCATTGGCGACGGTTGATTAGGAGGTAAATGGCGAAATCGTACAACGCGTTTGACGAAGCGTTTTTTGGAGAGACGTGCTAAATCAATTTCTTTAAGAACGATATTTTTAAAGTCATATTTTTGATAAAAATCAAAATATTTCCATTTTTTCTTGGGAATATCCTCATCAACAGCACTTCCAGAAGGCGTAACGCGGTGAGCTCTTCTGTATGTATCTCGTAAACTTTTCCATTTAGTGTTGTATATTTTATCGATGTCGAAGTTCGCTTTATTTTCCGCGAGAATTTTTCTGGTTCCAAAACAAAAGATTTTTTTTTGTCGGCTTGTAGACAAATTAGAAATTTGATGAAAATTGTTTGGTTACCGCTTTAACCAAAAATATGTCGCAGCGCCCCAAAATATATCGTAATATGTATAATTCCGCCCCGACCAATATATTTTGTAATAAGACAGTTTCACCGCGAAATTAACCCCCACCTTGGAAACACCAAACTTTCACAAAAATAGCTCCTTCTCTATATAATTTTATTTTGTTTTAATTTACAGTATTTTTTGTGTGATGTTTCGCTATCAAGAAGAGAACGAGAAAACCGATGATGCTTATTATATACCGAAAAAATGTACTAAAATAATTATACAAATTAACATGTAACCACAAAATACATCGAAATTTGCTTTACCCTTAATCTACGTTATCGATACATTTGACAGCTGGTAGTTGTAAACAAAATTGGAAAATGTGATGGAGTTATGAAATGGCGCTCGTCATCTGCTGCTCTGCACAATAGACGTTTGTTCAAAATTGCCTCGATTTATGCTACAAGAGTGGTTATCTCTTCCAATGTCGGTATATTTTTGCCCATCACTCGTTTAGTGTGAAATTTAAAAGATTTCACGCCACTTGCCCACAAGCCACCAAGTGAGGACTATTTGGCGGCTTAAAATACCATTGGATTTTGTTTCTCGGTAAAAAAAATTATGATATTTTTGGATAGTTCTGTCAACTCGTTGAAAATTGTCCTTAATTTGGCATTGGCGACCACAAAAATAGTGCCGTTGTCACTATACAAATCTTGGCAACCGCCGCGCCTTGATGTAAATCGTTTTAACTCCCCCAGGAAGGCATCGCTACTGAGATCACTCACCACTTCTAAATGAATTGCTTTGATACACATGCATACAAAGATACAAATATATTCTTTATGCACCTTTTGTCCTCTTCCTTTTGCTAAATGGATACTGAATGGACCTGCATAGTTAATTCCAGTAGACAGGAAAGGACGAACCAAGTCAACACGTGATGGTGGTAAGCTTCCAATTAATTGTTGCCGTAGTTCGACATTAAATCTGGAGCAAATGACGCATTTATTAAAAATAATTTTAGTAGTTGATTTGCCCCTCGGAATCCAATATCTCTGTTTTAAAATACTCATCATTAAGGAAGGTCCAGCATGCTTGCTATAAAGATGTTCATCCTGGAGAAGCATCCAACTAATTCGTGATTTCGAATGCAATATTATAGGGTGCTTTGTTGAATATGGTGCTAAACTGTGTTGTAGTCGTCCGCCTGCTCGTATAACGCCGCACTTGTCCTCCAATGGACTTAAACATCTTTCCAAAAATGCGTCCAAACAAAACTCGAGTGATGTGTCTTCTTCAAGCGTCCAATCCAAAAAAAAGTCACAATCATGATTTTATTTTACATTCATCCAAAATTATGTTCTATCACATCTATCTATCTCTTTCTCACTTCGATTGCCTACCTTCCATTTCAATACTCCTTACTGACCATTAATACTTGTATTGCTTACAAGTAAAAGCGGAGAATTTATAATTATACCTTGGTAATTGCAATGCCTCCTAAACTACAGGCCTCATACACCAAATGATGACGACACGCTATGTCTACATTGTTGTTGCTTTCTCTAGTTATTTTGTTAGTGTAAATATCTTAATATTATTAATGCGCAGTCTCAGTTTAGACATAAATTGACGTCATGTGCAAAAAATGAGAGTAGTAAGAGGCCTGTAGTTTAGAAGGCATTGGTAATTGTAATCAATCGCACACAATTCGAATAAATGAAAACTACTCAAAGTTCGATGAGTTCCAAACAGTACGAAAACATTCTGTTCCACAATACGAACCGTTGTTTTGGTATTTGAGTTTCGAAGGGGAAATAAGAGAAAGAATTTTGTAAAGACGTCAACAATTACTAGAACAATTATATTGCCAGACTTTGACCTAGTTAAAGGTCCTAAATAATCAATGGCGATGGTCGACCATGGATCAGTTGCTATTTTTGCTAGACCCATCAGCGACCTTATTGTTGGTCCATCTTTAGAGGCTTTACACACATCACAGTTTTTGACGTATTCTTTTACGGTACTGTCGAGGTTAGGCCAAAAGTAGTTTTGTTTGATTCGATAAGTAGTTTTTGATACTCCAAAATGAGCTGCTAGTGGTTCATCGTGGCACTTCTTGAGAATTTCAGCGCGATCATTTAACGGGACCACCAGTTTTAATTTGGAGCCAGGGTACAATTTAAAGATCTTATTATCAACCATTCTAAAATCTGGAAAGTCGTCCGGATTGTTCAATATTCCAGTTCTGTGTTATCAAACCATAGATCATCAGTTTTAGTAATAGAGTCACAAAGAACGGACCGAGAAAGCGCATCTGGAACCACATTGAAACGCCCACCGACCTAAGCGGCCACTAGGATCGTTTGAATTGTTTAACCATAGAAGAGAAGCGCGATCTGTTATAACGGTGAAATAACTTCCTTCAATGTACGGTCTAAAACGTTCAATAGCTAAGATTACGGCAAGACATTCTTTCTCTGTTGTGTGGTATTTCCGCTGCTGTGTGGTTAATTTGTGGCTATAAAATGAAATAACTTTCTCTTCGTTGCCTTCACCTTGAGTAAGGACTGCTCCGACACCAAAATCAAACGCATCTGTCTGAATAATGAATCGCTTCGAAAAATCAGGGTTAGAGAGGATAGGCGGAAATATAAGAAGAGATTTTAACTTAAGGAAAGACGTGTTTGCGGATTCTGTCCATTCAAACTTTTTTCCCTTTTTTAGAATATCAGAAATCGGGCTAATAACACATGAGAATTTTTTAATAAAACGTCTGTACCAACTAGCCATTCCAAGAAGTCGGCGTACATCTTTGGTCGAATTTGGAACAGGATAATTGAGTATAGCGGCGACTTTATCAGGGTCTGTCCTCGAACCTTCTTGAGAAATAACATAGCCTAAATATTTCATTTGTTTCTGTAGAAACTTGGATTTTTGAATATTTATGATCAAACCTACTTGCTTCAACCTATCAGCAACCACATTTAAAAGGCGAATGTGTTCCTGATATGTCTCAGTAGATATGATAATGTCGTCTAAGTAGACGAATACTTGAGGCTCCAAGTCAACGCCAAGTACCTGATCCATTAAACGAGACTGAGTTTGTGGGGTATTATGCAAGCCAAACGGCATATCCGTAAATTGGAAATGACCTCTAGATGAGATTGAGAATGCGGTCTTTTCTTTAGAAGACTTTTCCAGTGGAATTTGCCAAAAGGCATCGGATAAATCCACACTGGAAAGAAAATTAGTGCTCTTAAACCGGCCCAGAATCCGAGAGATATGTGGCAGCGGATATGCATCCTGCTTTGTAACGACGTTCAGTTTTCTTGAATCTAAGCAGAGGCGAATTTTCCCATTAGGCTTTGACACGCAAACCAAGGGATTACTCCATGGACTATTTGAAGTTTCAACTACCCCCAGACAAATCATACGATTCAGTTCTTGATCTACCTTCTCCTGAACATACGGAGACATGGGATAATTTCTTTGTTTTATCGGCCGAGCATCTCCAGTATCTATATAGTGGGAAAGCATTTTCGTACGGCCAATTATATCGCTATCTGACAATTCAAATTTCGATAACACTGATTTTAGCTCCGCTATCTGTGATTCTACCAAGTTATGATGTACCTCAGAAAGTTTTATATCGAGCACAGTCGAAGACATGGTTTCTACCACATTTTTTAAGTTATTATTTTAAATATTTACTTTTCATATTTATATATTTTTTGAAACTTACCTTTTACATAATTTTTCTCCATATCCATAGAGATTTGTTTACAGATTTTTTTGATTTTTTGTCATTTAGTTACATGACGTATAATGTCAAACTTTTGTTTTCACTCAGATTTTTTAGTTTCACTTTGTCAAGTAAAAATACATATACTTTTAGGCGCTATATTATATATAGAACCTTACAAATGTTTAATGAATTGATAATTGGTTTTGTTCTCTACTACAATATTTTTTTTGTATATCTTTACAATTTATTTGAGAGTAGTTTGATGAGGAATATTCCTTCAATATTTGAGTGGAATATTAATATTTTTATTTATTGTAATGGCTAGCTACAACCTAGATAATATATTTAGTAATAGATAATTGTATAAATAAATATTTCCTTTGCGGATCCGACTACAATAGACATATCAATTCGATCAAAAGCTCTGACTTGGATTTACGCGTTATACAGTTTAATGCCTGTAGCATGAATAACTTTGATAAATTTCACTCGATTCTCGAATTCATTGAAAATCTTAATTCCGATTTTCATATAATTATTGTTAGTGAAACCTGGATTAAAACCCAAAATGTAAATTTTTATAATATAAATGGTTTCAGAAGTATTTTTTCGTGCAGAGATGATAGAACCGGTGGTGGTATTGTGATGTATATTAGGAATGATGTAAACTTCGATATAATCAGAACCGACGAATCAAATTTTGAATTTCAGTTTATACAAATAAAACTTAACGAGTTTTCACGAAATTATGTCACTGCGTTTTATCGCCCACCTGACTCGAATATTGATATTTTCTTTAGAGAATTAGAATTAGTTATTCATAAAAAGTGTAACAACATTATACTAGGCGATATTAATATACCTTTAAATAAGTCAACTCCTGTAGTAACAGACTATAAAAACTTTTTGTTAAGTTTTGGGATAGTTGCAACGAACAATTTTGAAACTCGGTCTAAATCAGGAAATATAGTTGACCATGTGCTCTGCGGGTTTAATGGATTACAGAAGGTTGTAAATTCAACTCTATTCTCTCTCTGATATTAGCGATCACAACTTTATTGCTTCACAATTCTCGTATAAAAACAAAAGAGTTAATAAACTTTTAGAAAAGAAAATAATTGATTATAATCGAGTAAATGCTGATTTTGACAACTATTTGACAAGTCTGGATGTAAATTGTTTTGAACCGGATATAATTTTGTCTCACATTACAGAGAAATATGAAGAACTAATTACCAAATACACACGCACTATTAAAAAAACAGTTAAATTAAAAAATTCGTATTGTCCTTGGATCACGTACCATTTATGGCAATTAATTAATAAAAAGGAATCAATTCTAAAGAAATCCAAGCGGCAACTCCGTAATAGTTCAGCAGCAAACCAAAATGTAAGCGATTATAACCAAAGACTTCTATAAATGGATAAAGTGATTAAACGTGAAAAGTATTATGCCAAAAAGAGATATTTTGAAAAGGTTTTTGAGGGTGTTCCTAACCAACGTGACTTGTGGTTCAATATAAATGCTTTACTGGGTAGAACTAATAGCAACAATCATAACCTTGTTATTAATATTGGTGGGGAAATTATATCTGACGGATACAGAATTGCATCTCAATTCAACAATTATTTTACGAATGTTGGTGAAGATTTGGCTGGTCAGATTAATAGTTCCAAAAATATTTTTAAATTTAATACCTATCACGTTGTTAATCAAACTATATTTATAAAGCCTACGTCGTCTGTTGAAATATTTAACTTAATTATTGATTTGGAATCCAAGAAAGGAAGTGGACCATATTTGCTCGATAGTAATGTCCTAAAATTCCACATCAACAATTTTTCGGAGATTTTATCAAACGTTTTTAATAAGGTTTTTGAAACTGGAATACAGTAAAACCTGGTTATAAAATCCTCGGATATAACGAAAACCTCTTTTTAACGCTAAATTCTATCGGTCCCATTTTTTTCCCTATATAACATAATAAAAATTACCCTTAATATAACGAACCTCGTTATAACGATATAATGAACAACATTTCTGTTCAAATTACTAAAACATTTGTATTTTGTATTGGTTATAACGAACGAACTGTTTTGGTACATATTTTGTCACGTCTCCTTTACTCGAGTGTATTAAATTTTTGTTTTGTAATTTATTTAGAGTTTTTGTATTTTACAATACACAATAAATATGGATTACCCTGCAAATATTTATAACTTATAAGCAATACAAATGTTATGTTCTAATATTATAAATTGATACCGGATAAAACCATGGCTTTTAAAAACGATCCTTGTTTTAGCAATATGATCGACTTACTGCGCTCTTAGGGGCAAATATTACTGGAATGGAGAAGCCAGCGAACCTAGTTATTGGTAAATATAAAAACCCAAGATGTATCAAAAATATTCGCACTCTACCGGTTTTATATAAATCAAATTTGAAAGCTTGGATGACTTTCCGGGAGTGGGAATTTTATCTTCATCATATTGATAAGCCATTCTTTGCCCAAAAACGTAAAATTTTGTTGATAGTAGATAATTGTCCATCGCATTTAGAAGTTGAATGTTTAAAATTTATAACAGTTAAGTGCTTATCTCCAAATTCTACAAGTTTAATACAACCAATGGACCAGAGGATTATTCAAAACTTTAAAATTTTATAGAAAACTTTTGATCAAAAAAATTATACAGAGTTTTCGATGATAACAGTATCCTGCCTCATTTTAATGTATTCGATGGCTGTGTGATGATAAACTTTGCATGGGATTTAATACAGTCAAATACTATTTCTAACTGCTTTAAAAAGCCTTGGACTAGCGATGGCGAGACGTCTGAGAGATCAAAAAATTTTGATCGAAATACCGTGGCACGTTCTTTCCAAGTAAAAAAATGATTTTTTTTTGATCGCATCCAATTTTGAAAAATCTCAACATTTCATTAGATTTTTTTGACGTAAAAAAATATGTTTACGTCAAAAATATATATATAAACACTTCAAAAAATATAAACATTATAACTTTTTGAACAAGTTCGTGAGAATTTGACATACGAAATAATTTTATTCTTCACATTAAAATAATTGTTTTGTTTTCATTGTGTTAAAATACTTGACAAAAAATTGTTTTGATAATTTGTTGACAATAAACTGTCAATATAAAACTTTTGAAAATCGAATGTCAATTTTTCACAGATTCATTACAAAAAAAATCAATCATCGTCTTCTTTGCCCACAAAAAAATCAGTTTATTTTTGGTTTTTGGAAAGAACTTGCCATTAAACCTGTGTTTCTTATTAAAAACCGTAGATCGAGCAGATTTTTAAATCTGAAATTAGATCGATCTATTTGGATTCAACGAACCCTCTTTATAAAAAACACTGGATATAATGAATAAATTTTGCGGTCCCGAGAATTTCGTTATAACCAGGTTTTTGTATATCCAAATTGTTTAAAATTATCAAAAGTTATTCCAGTTTTCAAAAGTGGCGATAAAACTAAATTAACGAAAACTAAATTAGCATTACGGGTTAATTCGTTCTTAGAGACTCACAATTTATTATATAATTTTCAGTATGGTTTCCGAAAATGTTCAGGGACTGATGTTGCTTTGGCTGAAACAGTTGATATGATTAATAGTTCCATAAATGATAAGTTCTATGTATGTGCTTTGTTTTTAGATCTAAGGAAAGCATTTGATACAGTGGACCATGAATTATTATTAGATAAATTGAATTGGTATGGATTTAGAGGGAAGTCTCATGACATATTGAAAAGTTATCTCGCGAATAGAAAACAATTCGTTTTTGTTAATCGCGCTAGTAGTAAGAGTAGTTTGGTGAAGTACGGTGTACCTCCAGGCAGTGTACTCGGCCCTATGTTATTTTTATTATTCATAAATGCCATGGGTAATCTCCCATTAAAAGGAAAACTTAGGTTATTTGCTGATAACTCAGCACTGTTTAATGAAGTTAAGGATCCAACTGGCGGACTGCAGTTTGTGTCACATGATCTTGATATTTTACTTGATTTTTTTAATGAGAATATGTTATCTTTAAACCTGGCTAAAACTAAATACATGGTATTCCGTTCAATTAGCAAACCTCTTCCTACATTACCTAGTCTTCCTGTAGCAAATGTCAATATTGAGCTTGTCGAAACTTATAGGTATTTAGGAATGATTTTAGACTCGCATCTTAATTGGCAGCATCATATTGATACGGTCTGCTCAAAAGTTTCTCCAATAATTGGTTTTACACGTAAGGCCTCTCATTATATACCTACGAAAATACTTCGATGCATATACTTTGCCTTCATTCACTCTAGAATTACTTATGGCCTCGTTGTTTATGGCAACTCATCCCAATCGCGATTGAGAAAGTTACAAGTTCTGCAGAACCGTTGTATTAAAGCAATATATAAATTACCAATTCTATATTCATCGAGAGATTTATACGATCTAAAGCCTGCAAATGTTTTACCGGTAAAAGCCTTACACTTCATGCAGACTGTCAAGTATATCTATAGGATAAGAAATGCTACTCTAAGCGTGAGTAATATTAATTTGAGTCCGTATAATCACCAATATCTCACGCGCAATAAAAATAATCTGAAACCTTGTACTATTATTAATGAGTATGGTCGCAAACGAATTAGTTTTGTAGGCCCTAAAATGTATAACGAATTCCCTGTTGAAATAAAACTGCAAAATTATGTTAATTTTAAAAAAGGAATAGTTGATTTTTTAAAAGCGATTATAAATAAATATATTATATAGAAAGGTATAGATGCCAAGATTATAGTAGTCTTTATTTACATTGTATTTTTGAAATATGTTATTATTTGTAGAGTATAGAATTGAATATTGTTGTATGCAATTCTCTTTAAGGGATTCTGAATCCACTGTGAGCTGCATCCAACAATATATATGTATAATATTATTTATTGTATAAAAAATAAAATTATAATTATTATTATTATTATTATTATTATAAAAAAAAAGTAAAACACAGGGAAAAATTAAACGTAAAAAATATGAAACTTTATTTTAATTATACCGTCGTTCATCTTTATTTTTAGTTTAGGAAAATAAAGATAACAAAAAATTAAAAGCAAATAAAGTGTGGCCAAATGCTTGACCAGAGAAGATCTTTGAAGTACAAGCCTGTGTCTTTCGTTAGGAACGATTTTTTCTGAGATTCATTAAATGGAGTGATCACCGCGGGACTGGCCTTCGCCATGCCTACCCAAATCAATCCAATCACTGAAAATAAATGGTAAATATATAGAATTTATCATCGTTCTGTATTAATCCTACACTTGTTGAATGAAGAAATTTACACATTTCTGTATTAATGAACTAGGCAAAATTTTGTTTGCAATATAGTTTGCAATATAAAGGGTTATCCAATTCAAGCTTGATAAAGTAAACTTAAAAAAAAACACACAAAATATTCGGAATGTATTGTAATTTTTATTTCATTTTACAGATTGATCCTTGCCATTTTTAGTTAAACAAGATATCATTCAAATGTCCTCCACGGGACTTCTTACAGGCCTTGATTCTTTTGAGGTAATTTTCAATGACTTTTCGGCACATTTCGGGCGGTATCTCGGCCATTACCTTACGAATATTAGTTTTCAATTCGTCAAGAGTTTGAGGATTGTTTGCGTAAACACGATCTTTCGCGTAGCCCCACAAAAAAAATCCAAAGGCGTTAAATCACAGGATCTTGGAGGCCAATTGACATCAGCCAATCGCGAAATCAAACGTCCAGGAAATTTCTCTTGCAAAAGATCTCGATTTGCTCGTGTTACGTGACTGGTTGCTCCATCCTGCTGGAACCACATATCGTCAAGATCATAATATTCGATTTTCGTAAAAAAATAATCGGTTAACATGCGGCCATAGCGCTCAGAATTGACGGTAACGGTTCGTCCATGGTTGTTCTCAAAAAAATACGGCCCAATCACACCACCAGACCACAATGCGCACCAAACAGTGACTTTTTCCGGGTGTAATGGCTTCTCTACAATCAATTGTGGATTTTCTGAACTCCAAATTCTACAGTTTTGCTTATTAACGTATCCACCAAGCGAAAAATGAGCTTCATCACTGAAGAAAATTTTGTTCGAAAAATCAGCATCAGCAGATTTAATAATTTTAACGCGTTGGTCGATTGTTAAATGCTCCATATTCTTAAATGGCAGAATGTCACCCAAATAAATGACAGCGTACTTGACGTTTATCTTTGACAGATGTCGGTATACAGATTTCTACTTTATCAACCTCGAATTGGATAACCCTGTATTTCACTTACGTTCAACGCAATTTTAAAAGCATTACAAGTATGTATTTGATTAACTCGAAATGCAAGTTTACCGACAACAATTAAAATTGTATTTTTAGATCTTTTATTCAGATTCGAATCATTTAAAACTTGGGAAAGTGTATGTTTTTATATCTCACAAAAACGGATTAAAGATAATTAGTTTTGACTCTCTAAAGTTGAACACCCAGATTTCAAAATGCAATCCAATGGATTTCGTTATAATTATTGTGGTCTTCTGAAAACATTATTTATACTCGAAATGCAATTGAATTAAATTATTCGAAAGTATCGAAGTAATTTAAATGCTGTCAAAGTATCGAGAAAAGTACTCTAGCACCGACAATATCATCCCTGTTGTCGGTATAATCTTGTTTAATCAGAATCAGAATTTAAGAACACAAAATAAAAAACGAAATTTGCCGGTTTCTCTATTTTACTGTAACTACACAAGTCAACATTCTCCGAATAAATTTACCACACCTTGAAATGAAGTTAGCTTAGATTTACCCTAGCAATCGCATATCATTTACAATTTTTGTTTTGTGAATTGGCATCTCTGCCCTACTCAAAATTCTACTCAAAATGTACATATTTTAATTCATAGAGAAACAGGCGGAATATAAAGCATAAGTTTGTTTATAGCATTATCATACTGGCTTTTTTCCAATTTTTTCAGTCGCTGAAAAATCCAATTGAAGGGAGAAAAATAATAGGTATAAATAATTTTAATGAAAGTGAGTGTATTAGTGATGTTCGAACTGAGTCGAACCGAATACTTTTAACCTGATACTCAAAAAGTTCGAACTATCAATTGAGTACTTTTAAAAGTATCTGGTTAAAAGTATCAACTAATTCATTCGATGCTCAACTCAAATAGAATAACCAAATACATAGTTGTTTCGGTATTCATATGGTTTATTTCCTTATCCCTTTCCGGCCCGGTCAATACAATTGTGAGGGTATGAAGTAAAGTTCATAGAAAAAAAAATCTTACCAGTGCTAAAGACTGACCCTCACAATTGTGTCATGAACTAGTTTTGCAATAACTGTATGTAATTAATATTACGATATTGAACCAGGTGTAACAATTGTGAGCATAATTTTAAGATGATCCTAGGACCAAGGAAATTTAAAAGCAAGCTATATGCTAATAACTTTATCATATATTTACATGGCTTTATCCAAGTCTAATTTTAGTGAAACTTTTTGAATACCATTGGCCAGATTCTGTACAAGGCACCCGTACAATTGTGAGTGTTGGTCTATTATTATTTACAAAAATTAAAACCAGAGAATATTTCAGTTATATTTTATTCAACTAAAATTCGCTTAAAATTATAAAATTGTATATTGCTTCAACGCACGTAAGAGTATGTAATATTGCATAAAATAAAATCACATTTCGGTTAACTTTAATTCAGTCTCATTTAGAATGATGTGTTATACTTATAGTTAATAATACTACTGTAAAATAAAATAAGATAAAATAAATATCAAGTAATTTATGTATGTTTGTCCTTATGAAATTTGATAAAATATGTTTTATCTTTTGTCGAACACAAATACACATCACACTTTGTGCACCTACAGCGCGTACGACTTTTGCAATCTTTTAATCGACATATTCTAGGGGCTTTCAAATTATCCCATATAGGCCAATGCTCGTATCCATCGAATCGTTTTCCTAGCGATGGTAATGGTGATGGTCTGTTCAACGATGTAGATTGCATTTCTTCTACATCTGCATCCTTTTCGTCACTAGAAGTATCGCTACTTGAACGGCGTTTTCGTTTAGGAGTTGCAATAAGCGTTTCGCTTAGCTCCAGTTTAAAATCTAAGAGATTCAATTGCTGGTTTTTAAGTACTTTTAGGACTTCGCAATCTCTTCGGTACTCCATCCAAGCATTTACACAGGCAAGATCGATCATGTGGTGGGTGACTTTAAGAGTCCATTTTTTTGTATTTAGAAATGCCCGATAGTATTCGAGCATTTGGTCGCAAATGTCTACACCACCCATATGCTTGTTATAGTTGGAAATTGCTGCAGGACACTCGACATTCACGTATTTTTTTTCTTGTTTAATCCAACGACGTACGGCTACTTTGGGTTCACTGCCTTCGATAGTTGATACAGCTACCACCGATTTGGTATCTTTCCATTTTATGGCAGCAATTTTGTAAAGTCCATCATTAAACACTAATTGGTCATCTTCCCCGCGTACCATTGCGGCGTCAGTTTTAAATTTTACGCCTTTTAAACGGTTTAACATAATTGTTCCTGTAGCTTTGTACCCCATATCGATCATTTCTTTTAATAAAGGCACCGTTGTGAAATACCTTAAAAATAAAAATCGATTTAATTATAATTTTTAAATTGAAAATGGATATTTACCCATCAAAATATAAATGACTGCCCTGTGGAATAGACTCAAGCAGTGCCATAACAACTCCGGGGCCAAGTCCCAATTTTTTGTTTGGTAAAGGGGTCGCGGAAGCTTTATAAATTAAAAAATCTACCACAACGTCTGAAGAAGTTGTGATCATAAAATTTTTGAGACCCACCGGTCGCGGTTTATTTTTTACGTATTGGCGAATCGGACAACGTCCCGTGAAGGGTATCATCTGTTCGTCAATGGAATAATTATCAATCTTTCGATTTATTGAGCGGCACTGATTTCTTACTGCATTCATGATGGGATTAACTTTCCACAATACATCTGAAGTATCCGTTTGGTCCAAATCAACATAATGTAATGCCGAACAAAGTATTTTAAAACGATTTTTCGTAATAGCCGTCGATATCTTTTCAAAACTGTATCCTTTTTTCCAGTACATACTGATCCTGGGATAAGTAAGACAACCCATCATCATGAACACACCATATAATTGCCTTATTTCACGTGCCGACGTATTTAATTGTTTACCTTGTTTTTTAAGGTAGTATATGTTTGTAAACAATGCAGCGCTATCAAAATGATCGGCATTGATGTACCTGTCGAGATATTCATGTGGTTTTTTTGTTATTTCAATTGAACATGTGTGAACAATTGGCAATGAATTTTGACCAAAACTATTTTGTTTCCAGATGGCATCAAAAATTTCTACGCTGTTGTCATCATCATCCTCAATGCAATCACTACATGGATCAACAATTATTTCAGCTGGAATATCATTTATTTCTGTAGCGTCTTCTAAATCGCTGTCATCATCCGTAATATTGTCCATTAGGTGATTTAATTCATCTTCATTAACCAGCCAATATCCATTTTTATAAACAACTGGAAAAATGTACACATGATTATTATCTTACTAATAGACCAACGCTCACAATCGTGATGGTTTTACTTTGAACTAGCTTTTTACTTATAAAATTACTTTAAAACAATCAAATCAATACTGATAACTTACGATTGAACATTTAAATTAACTTTCGCGATAACTTAAATTTCTAAATTTGATTTATTTCTATAGAAAAAGCTACTTACTTTTGGAGCGATCCGCACGGTGTTGCATCTTGATATTTGACAAATAAAAAGGCGGTTTAATTTTTATACACTGAACGTTTTATTATTCTATTTACTTAGTATTAATATTCAATAATAGATAGAACCAATAACGGAAAAGAGAAATTAACTTTGAATAGACAAAAAAACATGTTTTTTATCTCTATTTTTTCACCAGCACAATTGTGGGGGTTGGTCTAACTTTTGCATACTTTTATATGTGTGTACCATTTTTAATGAATCTTGTAACAAAAGCGAGGGTTGAACTTTGGTTTTGATGAAAAAATAGGACCATTAGTTTTTGGTCGTTACCATCACAATTGTAACACTTCGTGTTTAATTATTACTAAAAAATTGCATTTTTGGACCGGAAGGGTTATAGATATAATTTGTTTTGCGAGAAAGAGCGAATTGTGTATATCGTACCAACTAATAATATTTTTGGATGTTTCCTTCTGAAAAATAGAGATAAATACAAACATAATATAACAACGTAATATGTATACAAATAAAAGTATTCATCTCTCAATTTTAATATATGTATGTATATACGAAAGAGAATCCAAAAGAGATCAAGCATATGTAATGAGTTATTTTTCTTTCACATTGAGCTGATATACCGAATTGATATTTTTGAATGAGTACCGAATAAATACTTGTATGTGAGATTCGTAAATCTCTACTTGACGAACCGATATTGATATTCGAGTTGATATTGATATTAAACCTGATACTTTCGGCTTCGGTATATCGATATTTATATCGGATATCTGTAACTATTATTGATTGTTTGGATTTAATATTGAAATATTTTTCTTTATGGCTGATTTTTATTTCGAATGGATTTATATAAAATTAATAAATGATATTTTTATTTCGAATAGATTTAAATAAAATTAATAAATGATTAATTAAATTTTTAACACTATCAAATCTTATTGTTTTTGATTAGTAGCCCCTTTTGGGTATTAAATTCATATATGTCACAAAAAATATCAATTGGTTAAAAGTATCGGGTTAAAAGTATCAGGTAGTTCGTTCGAATGAATCAATTGATATTGATACTGAAAAGTATCTAATAAACCCATCACTAGAGTGTATACACAATAGCCATGAGAAAAAAAATGAATTGTCAGAAAAAAGTTGTTGCTTAATATTTTCTAGCAGTTAATCGAGCAAAAAGAATTGAATTTTGATTCTTTTTTTTGACAAGAATTATTTTGTCATATTTTTTCAGTCAAAACGAATATTTGTATGCAAATTAAACAAAAACATTGTATGCTAAAACAATTTGAAGTGATTGGATAACCGTTTCAGAAATTTTTAACATTTTTATTAGTACACAAAATGTTTGTTTACCAACAAAATGAACATGACATTTCAAAAATTGTGTTGTCTCATTCGTTTAGTTGTTTCTGTCCTAGTCATCGTTTACATTTTTTACTGCAGTTTTTTCAAGCCAGTGTCATAATACCATTATCAATGCCTCCTAAACTACAGGCCGCATACACCAAATGATGACGACACGCTATGTCTACGCTGTTGTTGCTTTCTCTAGTTGTTTTGTTAGTGTAAATATCTTAACATTATTATTGCGCAGTCTCGGTTTAGACATAAATTGACGTCATGTGCAAAAAATGAGAGTAGTAAGAGGCCTGTAGTTTAGAAGGCATTGCCATTATACAATAAAATGTTTTAGTTGACTAGTTCTCAGTCAATCTTTTCGGAAAAATTAGGCACCGATTAAAATAAAGAGTTTTTTTTTCACTTCTACCTAGTTCTACAGCACTTTTGTATAGTAGTAGACGTAGGTGTATTTAGTAAACTGAAAAGTTTTGTTTCTCCGCTGGAGGTTAATAATAATTTTATATTGACCGCAGCACCCTGATTCTCTAAAAACACGATAATGTGTAAACGAAGAAATAAACAAAAGCCGTGTGTCATTACTCGAGCATTATCCGGCGCTGAATAGGGAATTTCTACTGAACCTGCAGCTATTATTCACTGTTGTCTACTATCAAATTTAAAAATAAATGCATATTCATAAAACAAACATTTATCCGCCTGAAATATACTAATTGACATTTATTTTGACTTGAGGTTATAAACAAGAATTCATCTTGATGCGTTTTAAATTTTTATTGTAAGATTTAGTTTCTAATGGTTTCAGGGGTTTACAAAATAAAGGCTTTTTCAAAGTTCCCATTGAAATGGATAGCAGCTCCCGATAGCGGCGTATAAATAGGTAGAGCAAAATATTTTTATATCGATTTTTAACTAAAAAGTTGAATGAAAATTTTAGTTTAGAGTTAAATAAACTGATTATATGCAAAAATAGCGCGCAAAATATAAGTCTTGACTTAGAAAACTGGGTGCTCCGGATAAATCTATCGGGCGCTAATAAAAAAACAAGGCTAAGATCACACATGATTATTGCTGTAATTTCTGTAAAGTCGAAAAGCTTCAGTGTGTAGGGCTAGGATGTTGAACAATCACTATTTTCCACTTTCGACGAGTATTCTATTTCGCGTAAACAATTATGTCTTTTATATCTCGATTTCAGCCTCTTGAAAAGTAATAGAATTATGTTTTATTCGAACAAGCTGAGAACACATTAGAAAATGCGTAGTTTTGGAATTGAAATAGGCTGCCATTTTACTCGTAAAAAATGACACATAAACTAAATCGAAAGTCGAATATAGCAATAGTATGGTTATTCGAAGAGATGTCGAAATTGCAAAAAGTGCACAGTGGAATGACTACCTACAACCTAAAATAATAATAAGTTTCAGCGATGACAAAAGATGGAAAGGCAGTTCCATTTGCACGTAGACTGGGTTACTCATTGTTCTATTTGTAGTTAGTATGTACTATAACATCGTCGTCCATTAAAACACAATCAAAATTTGGTAACTGCGAGAATTATAAAATCTGTTACAAAGCTTTGGATCGTACTTGTCCCCATATGGCATGATAACGCATGGACTTGTCCCAATATTTTGCGGTATCGTGTAGTTCAAATAACGTCGGCGGTAGGTAACATTATTAAGCAAAAATTTAGAAATAACTGGCAGATTATAGCCCATCAATTTTTATAGCCCGGATTTTTATTGTAAACATCATGTGGTTGAAATGAGGACATCAATAGAAATCAGCTTTAAATTATTTTACCATTTTCGGGATCGCTGGAATCTGAACAATTTCCCATAAACCTTCTACATACTCATATAAAATGAATTTTAAATATTTTATTGGTAATTTTTTTTAGAAATAAATTCCTTGTAATTTTCATATAATTTAGTTTGATAATTTTCAATTTTTAAATTATTTGCTATTTGGTATTTATTGGATTGTGTTTTTGGAGATGATCCAAAACATATAAAAAAATATTTTATGGATGTACTTCGGTTTTGTTTTGTTGTTGTCATTGTTCTTAGTTTAATGTTCAACGGAAGATCAAAATAAATAAAATCAAATATAAAAATTGTTTTTATTGTACTTTAAATGTGGTACTGGGGCAGACAAATTAGCCAATTTATAATGTGTTTTCATTATACTCGTATATGTACGAGTATGACAATGAAAATTAAAAATTTGTTGGCAGATATTGGTAGTGCTTTCCTATGTCATGGCTCATTAGCCTATTAATTTATTTATTAAATATAAATAATCATGTAATTATATTTAGCACATTATTCTCTTCTAAACTAAATTGCGTAATGAACGAAACAAAAATCTAGTGTTTTTCGAGTGCAAGAATTGATTATGATGATTTCAAAATTCGTGAAAATTCATTTGGTTGGGGGGGGGGGGGGGGGGGGGTTCAAATGGCGTTCGCATTCGTATGTTTTTAGAAAAGATGGTCAAACGGTTTTAAAAAAAAATTAATGAAAGAATGGATTTTTGAATGTCCCGAAATGACTGCAACGTGATTTCGGGAAATTCGTTTTGGGTTCCTTTGTGACTATGAAAAATAAGTATATTGGATGGAACAAGTAGATTTTTAAAATGAATATTATGAAACTTGGTTGATACTATAAAAATACCCAGTTGGATTGAAACAAAACTGCGGGTTTTTAAATTGATCAGAACTAAACCATTGCTCATCCAAGTGTGGTATAATTATTTTATTTACGCTAACTTGAAAACGTATAATGATTCCATCGAAGCGTGGAGTACGACGACCCGTGAAAATATAAAGAAGAGTGTTTAATTGTTTGGTGATATGCTGATTTGTCGTAATTTTATTATATTCATAATTAAACAAGTAACTGATATCCGTTCGATTTTGAAAAACTTCTAATATAGTCTCGATTTTTGGACGGTATGACATTTAAAAATTAACGTACGAATTTGAAAATGTTTATACTCAATGACAAAACAAAATTCAAATCAAACAGCTTTAGCCGGTGCTTCAGGGAATAATATTAATAATAATATTAAATTCAGGTACATAAAAAATGATCAACATGCAAATCGCTTAGCTATGTTTCATAAATTGATATGACATGAAGCGGAATGCCTTTTCCCACTAACATACCCAATTCCATCATAATCGGTTAATAAATGATTAAGATCCGTCACAGGTAGCCATATTTAAGAAATTTTTCTAAAATTCATTATAGAATTCTAATTTCATCCAACAAACGGTTAAAAAATGACTTTTAGTTCTATAAAATTCCATAAACCCAAGAGACTATAATTTTTAATTCAAACTTAAATCTGTTTTACGGTAACATATATTGTCTAGACGATAAATGGTGTTCATTGTATATTTTGTCCAAGACAAGCTTATACGGTTAAATATTCAGTTACGATATTATATCCCATGTAGAGATTTGGCCATCTCAGAATCGAGTGTACATAATCAAATTACCTTCAGATTAATGGTTGATGGTCTGTTGAAGCCTAGCCAAGTCCCAGAGCTGTTGGAACGTGCACACTACTGATGAAGGAAGCATATTGGCATTTGCGGGGCATTCTACTCTAAATTTCAATTTTGATGTCACATTTTAAATTTTCTACAATCATAGAAATTTTATTAGCGAAGTTCCTGCAAAGTTAGTAAATTTTTTATCTAAAACCTTTCATTTTTCGATAATAGCAGCACAGTTTGTATAGACTGAGATGGAAACCACAAAGTCAAGGTTTCTGCTTTCCTTTACATAGTAAAATAAAGTATAGTAATCATGAAAAATTTCTTTCTTGGGATTTTTACAAACTTACCGTTACAATTCGCTAAATTGCCGAAGTAAAAAAAAAGGATTTTTTTTTAAATCTCATTTTATAATTTTTTCTCTCTCTCCGCATGTGCGGTGCAGACTAAATGTCTGTGTCCTCCCTACAGCTCAGACGGTTTGTCTGATCGTTCTTAAACTTTATACATACATAAGCTTTTTTCATTAATTGGGAGATTAATTGGGTGACCGATTTTTTGACCGAAATCGGTTCACCAGAAGTAGCAGCTTCCATAGAACTGTTTCGTGTTATGTGCGAGGAAACGGTTATCAACGGTTTTGCAACAATACCGGTCCAGATTAGGTTTCCAAAATTTTGGTGAAAAGGTCGATTTTTGACAATAAAAAACCTTTTTACTTTGTTTAGTAATCATGAAAAATTTTGACCTCATAATTTTTGCAGATTTACTATTTGCTAAATCGCCAAAGTCAAAAAAAGTATTTTTAAAAAAATCTCTGTGAGCGCGTGAAAGTGTGCGTGCAGAAGATTTCCGTGCCCTCTTTACAGCCCAGACGGTTTGTCTGATCGGTGAGAAACTCCCTACATAAGCTTTTTCATAACTTGAGAAATTCCAGTGACTTTTTGCCGAAATCAGTCGTACCGCCGAAACCATCATACCGGCCCACATTTTACAAATTATTTTGAAATGTTCCCATGTAGCCACTCAAAGTCCCAAACCAAGCATATAACTCCTAGATACCATCTTCTCGCTCCCATAACTAGCGAATGGTAAATCTGGAAAATTGTCGAGTTAAAAGTTTTCAGTACTACTATACTTCATTTTATTTTACAACAGAAAGTAAAATTGTCAAAATATTTACATAAAGCGAAAATTATTTACCAAAAATCAAAATCGAAATTTTCTTGAATCAAAAATCTTCATCAACTTTTATGTTTTCATTTTATTTTTTTTCTTATTAAAATTCCGCGTTGAGTCGTCCAAGCAAAAGTTTGTTAAGATTTTAATCTGGCAACCTATATCTCTGCGGTCGGTCAGGATTATTTTCAAAGCGGAAAAGGCTCTTTCGACGCTGACCTGGTGGGGTGGTAAATACTGCCATTGCCAGTTTGTGTAAATTTGGGTACTCATGCTGTTTTATTTCCCAATATTGTAGGACATCTAAATCCAGCTGTATAGGCGTAATGGGCCGATTTCTGTGGATGTAATTTCAAATGATGAAGTACTGGATTTTTTTAATTATTTGACCATCTAACTGTGATAAATACTCAGCTAACTTTGACCCAATCGATGCTGATCGAAGTTGATGGTACTGGGGTAAAATTTCTAGTGGTGTGTTGTTACCCAGAGAAACCAAATTTCGAATTTGTTTATACAGACATCGTAAATGGTTTTGGCCTATGACTTTCTGCTCAGTTGAAAGTAAAAAATGAAAACGAGGATCCAAAAAAATGGCACTTGAAATTACTTTATATTCAAGTAATTTGCTTTACCGAACACGAATGGCATTTAAAATTGATTTGCTTACATCGTCAGTTTTTTCTGCCAACTCAATTTTCAGTTCCGACCAATTTTTTTAAAAATCAGTGAGTTATGCTGGCGCTTTGAAGGTGAGAGTAAAATTCACGGGTAGGAATGATGTAATAAAATTGTCCATGAAGCCCAACGATTTTAGGTGTTAAATACGTTCTACCATGAAAACCGACGAAGTCCAGCGGGTAGGTACGTTTAAAATATTAAGCTTTAATTTTTTTATTTTGATTTGTCTGGTTAGTTTTATTGCAATTTTACGTATTTGATCCAATTTCTCTGTTATAGATTTAAACTATTTAGTACATCCTACACAACTAGTTGTAGTGTATGTGCAGTACATCAGTCACACAGTTAATCATCGGTGATTCATTTTTGGCTATTAACCGTCCTATTTGAGTTAAGTTGCAAGCATCATTTGTATTTGGGTATTCTCCGTCACCATCTTCATCACCATGCTCATCATCAACTAATTGTGAATGCAATAATTGGGTAGCTTTAATCATATTGCAATGATTTTTGGTTGTAACACAATAAATTTGATTTAGCTCGATTTTGCCTTAAATATTCCGATATGTGTTTTTCCGTTAAGTGTTGGCAAAGTTTTAATTTGAAGTTAACCGTTATGAATAAATTGAATATGGACACCTAATATGCTGCGATTTGAACAGGTTGCGGAATCAGTCATTAAACAAATTATTTTATTTTTATACATTTTAGCAGATTCTGTTTGGATGTTATCAGCTTATGTATTAATTTTGTTCTTAAATTAATTTCATTTAACGCCATATTAAAATTTATTTCTGTGACTATCAATAATATTTTTAAATCCATTACTAGATGTGAATTTTAAAGGTAAACCACCCTTTGACACTAACTTTGTGCATGTGTTGCCAGGTTTCTTGAATCAAATTCCCCGTCATCGTACCAAAAATCCCGATTTATCCCGTTCGTATTAGTTCCATTTCCCAGGAAAAATCCCGTAACCATTTATATAAAAATTATAATTAAGTTCAAATATTTAAAATTTTTATTTACAAAAATTCAATATTATTTTAAATAAAAGTAACATAAATATTATTATTTAGCACAAATTAGAAACTTCAGACATAAATACGACATGAGCGTACGAAATTAAATATCTACTTCAATTTTGATATAAGTTTGATGATGTTATCATCAGGGACAAATGAAACGGCATTTATGTTTTTATTTTGCATAGAAGATTTGAACACACACAGCGCATTTAAAGAATCTTCTCCAATACGATTCCGTTTTTTAGTTTTGATATCAGTCACCATCATTGCTGCCAGATTATATTTTAATAAATCTTTTAATTTGACAAAAAAAAATTTTTTTCCGACCAAAAAATCTTTTTTAATGTTTTATGTATTTTTTAAATATTTGTTTAATTTTATAATCCTATGGCCCGTTGCACACTTGAGCTATGCTTTTTGACTGATGTGAATGTGAGCTATGTTTTCATTTTACAGCCTCCCGTTTTGGTTTCCAAAACTCAAATAAGAGAAACATTGAAGATAAATTTCAGGGTCAGCTCAATCTGTAAAGCATCTGTAAAGCAATATATATTTAATTGTTTTATTTTCGCTTCGGGGATAATTAATTAGCTCACATCGCCCAATGAGCGTTGTGAGCTATGTTTTCAACCCACAGGTTTACATAAATAAATTAAATAAATAGTGGCGTACGAGTGGTTTGAGCTAAGCTTCACGAATTTGGTTTCACTTATTTAGGCCTTGCAAAGTAAACCGAGAAGCTGTTATCTTAAAACAGCTCTCTTAGCTAGAAAACATAACTCAAGTGTGCAACGGGCCTAATGGCCTTTAATGACCGTGCTGCCATATATCATTTTAAAAGAAATTATACCAATCAATATACATATAATTTAGTCTTTTATTGTCATTTATCACATATAAAAAATAAAAATATTTGTCACGGAGGAAATGTTTAATTGTTCATTTTAGAATTTTACAAAGATGAACATTTTAAAGAAAATCTTTTTATTTTGGAAAAAATCTTTTTATCTTTTTTGTTGACACAAAATCTTTCAAAAAAAGATAAATCCTACAATCTGGCAGCACTGGTCACCATTGAAAAAATTCTCTCCGCATCTGCATTTGAATGAGGGAGAGTTAATATAAATTTAGCTGCTTTAGATAAATTGGGGAAAACACAATCATCATTTAAGGCTTTCCCGATATTTCTTTCCAAAACTCCTCAACTGACAGAACTTGTAGTTTTTGTTTCTCATTATCAGCTATTTCGAATGGCACATCACCCCATTCATCTTCCAGATGATACTTATCACACACATGTTCTAAATATGCATGTAGACCAGAAAGCGTTTTTGAAAATTATTTATTAAAAATATTTAGAGCCACTTCTGGATTTAAAAATTCGGCGGTTTTAAAAAATTCCTCTTTTAGGGGAAATTTCTGTATACTCTTGTAAAGGTATTTTTCTGTAAATTTAGCACAATTATTCCGAACGTTAAATTCGTGTTCATTAGAAAAGCAACCAGAATTGTTTATCGATTTTTCGGTGTTTAAGTACTCGGTAAATTCTGTGCAACCATTAAACTCACCCGCTGTTAGTTTTGTTTGGTTATTGACTAAGTTTTCGAAAATTATAATATTGCCAGACATTATTTCGTGAAGAAGTTCTGGTTTTAAAATCATTCTGGCAACTACAAGCAATTTTTTTTTGGATTCTTCATATAATTTATGCACTAATACACTGCTACTTTGAAAAAGTGCATTGAATCTGTTGAAATAGTTTTAATTAATTATCTTGAGAATTCGCCTGATTCTGACCTAGTTCTGTATGATTTCTGAAAGGTTAAGATTAGAACTTCCGTACCTGTAAACCATTTAAAAAGCTAATGGGATTCACGTGGTCAAATAAATACTTTAATGATCTGCGCTATAGTAAGAATTTATGATTTTCTTAAGAAAATAATTATCTTGAGAATTCGCCTGATTATGACCTAGTTCTGTATGATTTGCTTAAAGGTTAAGATTAGAACTTCCGAACCTGTAAACCATTTAAAAAGCTAATGGGATTCACGTGGTCAAATAAATACTTTAAATGAGGATTTAGTTGACGCTGAGAATGCTTCCAGAAGATCGCCTGATAAAGATAAAATGAACAACGTGTTTCGAAGCATTTTAGTAAAATTGATTGAAACTGTTAGTTTCCGCTTTTCAAATGTTTTTGAAGTAAATTTTATGGAGCTGTTAAACCAAACTAACTTCCCACAGTTCAAAATTAAATTCCCTGAGGATGTATTTAATAATTTAAAACAATATTACGACAATATTTTTGATTTCAAACTATTACAAACCGAATTAAATGTTTTATATGAAACAGAACTGTTTGAAAATTAATCATTTTTTGGAAATTTTTAGTTTATTTGAAAGACAAAATTTTAAGGTCGGTCTGCCTGAGACATACAAATTAATATGTTTGATTATGACGGTACCTGCTACGAGAGCCTCAAACGAACGGTCGTTTTCAGCTTTAAAACGTATAAAAACATATTGCCGAAACCATCGAGCAATGCCAAAAAATTTCATTCATCGGCCACCACTGATTAGAATAAACTTCTCAGGGTGGAGAACAAATTTAATAAAGTCATTAAATATTTTGACGTGTTTGAACCGAGTTGCGAAAGATTCCTGTGTTTGTATTAAACACCTCGGTAGATTGTTCAAATAATTCTTGTGCTTCCTTTTTTGAAACACGTCAAACTTTTCTAAATTGAGCAAATATTTGAGAAGTGGGTAATTTCCAAACGAACATTCCATGTATTTCTTAAGTAACTGCAGCTTCATCTCAAAAGCGGTAATACGCCCAAAGCATATGTCTAATGATTTTCTGTTTCCCTGCATTTTTTGAGTTGATTCATTTAAATGAATACTAATTTAACCAATTGGTATTGGTTAACTCCGGAAAATCATTTTCTTATCTAGCAGAAATGAACGAATCTCGTCCGCAGACAGCGAACAAACCTTTCCAATGATAAAGCTCGACTAAGGCTGTTTTCCAAACGGATACTTATTTCAGACTTATTAACTTATTTGACGCCATCTTGAATAAGTAAGTAAACCCATTCCAATCGAGTTTGCATACTTATTTTGACAGCAACATGAAAACTCATTACTGTTTACAATTCTCAACCAATATTTTATTCGATATTTTTATTAATTTAATGTATACAATTAAATAAAATAACGAATATAAATAATATTTATACCAATCAAAATGCTTAGCGGCAATTCAGAATCATAAAAAAGAAATATCCTTTAAATATTTATATTGATGTGAATTTTGGATGGTTCCAGATTTTTATTACATATTTAAAATTTTACAAAGCGAACAAGAAAGATTTAGTTGGGTTCTTAATTAATAGTGGAATAATTATTTTACGTGTTATCAGTTCTTAAACTCTGTACCGTCTGTTTATATTTTCCATAGTCTACCCGACACCCGTGAATTGTGTGTGTAAATTAAAACATTTTAATGGGCGAAATATATAATTGGGTTCTTGTACATCTTTATTTTAATCATATTTTGCTATCCACAAAGATCTATTTGTTTTCTAGATAAATCATCATAAATCTTAAATAATAAAATATTGAAATGTAAATATCAACAAAAATGGCAACTAAATTAGATTTTTATGGAAGAAAGAGACAGAAAATAAGTCACCTCGCCAGCTTACTTATTTGAATAAGTTAGGTTCCACAAATAAGTATCCGTTTGGAAAACAGCCTAAGCAAATCGATTTAAGCTTTTTTGATAACTTCCAGAATATTAACACATCTTCGTTTTGGTAATGTTCCTAGTTTCAACAATTGTTACCGGATTATTCCACCTGCAGCGTACGTACCGTAATTGTAAACACTTCAGTTGCACGTAGATCAAATATTGACTGATCACTAACATTTTCGTTCAATTTTAAAATCCGGTCCTTTGCTGTTTTTGCAAGTATTTTATCCTTGTTATCAATATCTTCGAAAAGCGATTCTGCGCAGTTTATAAGAGTGGTTTTAAAAAATTCCCGATCACCAAAAATGCCTTTCCATATTTAGCTATTTCACTGGTTATGCAAGCATCATAATTACAATAACAAGACAATCCAGAGGTGGAGTAAAGTTTTAAAAGACGAGTTGTTTTCATTTGTTATGGCGGAATTTTTAAACGTGCTAAGTTTGGCACGCGTGCCATGCTTTTGCGATCAGTGGTATATACCTTATTTTCTATTAAAAAATATCCTCTGTACAAATTTTCTCATATATTTTATAATAATCATTTTTTGATCTACAAATACCAGTAACCCTCCAAGAACACGGTACTTAAAGAACACGAGTT
Source organism: Nephrotoma appendiculata (assembly GCA_947310385.1). Taxonomy (NCBI): domain Eukaryota; kingdom Metazoa; phylum Arthropoda; class Insecta; order Diptera; family Tipulidae; genus Nephrotoma; species Nephrotoma appendiculata. Next base: position 262,148,811 of record OX371224.1, read on the forward strand.
CCGAAGAACACGGACACCTTCCCTCGAATTACACAGTTTCAAACTACACGATTGTCGAATACTTCTTTTGAAAAAGAATAAAATATAGTATATATTATATACTACATGTCGCTCGATTTATGTCGACTCTTTTATTTTGTTTTTTGTATACCATAGTCCATAACAAAAAAAAACAAAATTAAAACGTAACGTTTGTTTTATTTTCACACTTCCGTTTTTTGTTGTCTCGTACGGCACGGTTTCAAAGAGCACGGAGCGAATTAATCGTGTTCTTCGAGGGTTTCCTGTATAATTCTCGCTCTCACCAAGAATAAACAGGAAAATAAAATTATGATAACTTTTTTGCTTTTTAAACGGCACATCCTAAGCGATCAGTAATAATGTCATTACCGAAAACATCATTTGCTAAAAACGTCCTATTTCCACTGCAATTTCATAATTTTTTGGGCACACCCAACTCGTCTTACTTCAATAGGTATAATATGCCGGATCCAAAATTAAAGAAAATTTAGTGGAAAGGCGTTTTTTTTGTATAATGACCAAACTTTAATGACTACTGACCGTGTAAAGTCCGTTGATATGGTATAGAATATTTTTTAGCGGTATCGTTAGGTTATGTTTTGCATGTGATCGTCAATAGTTTTAATAGTTGTGAGTGTTTTAGGATGCTAGCTTTTTAGAGTCTTTAATAAACTTTGTGAGATTTAGTGCCGTATATTTATGAACAATAATAATAAATAAATATATATGAATATTAATACATAATATATTTACAAGTGAGTAGTGGAAAACAGTTTTTGTGCTAGTTTTTGAAAGAATATTTAAGTGATTTGTTTTACAACAAATTTACAAAATTTTACAATGCGTTCTAACGAAAAGAGTGTTAATAAATATGTAAGTGAACAACTTTTAAAAAAAACTCGATATCTAACAAAACGGAATTTAACAAAACTTAATTCTGAGAGCTTGCTAAAAGCTTTAAATGATGTATTTTCTGATTTGAATATGGTTAAGTGTCTTCGACAATATAATGAAAACACTAATAAAATCTGTAGTTTATTAAAAACTGTTGGTTGTTTTATGGAATTAACTCGCAGACCATTTATGCTCTTCTATTGCAAGTACCTCAAAAGTATAAACTTCCGCTTGGTTCGAAAGGATCTGGAAATCTCAAGGTCTTAGAAGACATCATATTCCATGTTCCCGTGAACAGTTTTCGAGGTCGTTGTTGATAAGAATACTATAAATGTATCCGAACCCTTTGTGTAGACTGCATCTCAATCCACTAATTACATGAGTAGATCATGTACTGGTGATATATATTAAGGCATACAGCCTCATCAGAAACATTTAAATATCACGAGCCGATTGCTTCAAGAAAGACACCTGTTTATTACCGAGTTCTGTCCATCCTAGTTTAAATTACAGAGTTCCCTCCCAGTTGGTCATATTTCAGAGCTTCTTCCAAAAGCTATTGAAGAATCTTATTTCTATCCACCATATTCAATTTCACCATAATCGGTTGAGAAATTATCGAATTCCATTTCAGGTGGCCATATTTCAGAACTTTCCAAAAATCAATTAAGAATCCCATTTCCATCCAACATACCCAATCCCATCATAATCGGTTAAGAATTGATTGAGTACCGTCCGAGGTGGCAATATTCCAGTATTTCATCTCATAAACATTTAAGAATCACATTTCCATTCAACATACCCTATCCCATCATAATCGGTTAAGAATTGATCGGGCTCAGTCCCAGGTGGATTTATTCCAAAACTTCTTTGCAGAATCGTTAAATAATTGCATTTCTATCCAAAATACCCAATCCCTTCATAATTGGTTGATCAATTCTTGATCAAGTTCCGTCCCAGCCCCAAGCTAGCCATATTCCAGAACTTCTTCCCAATATCGTTTAAGAATCCCATTTCCATCCAACATACCGAATCCCATCATAATCTGTTAAGAATTGGTCGAGTTCCATACAAGGTAGCCATATTCCAAAATTTCTTCCTAAAATCGTTTAAAAATCCCTTTTCCATCCAGCATACCTAATTCTATCATAATCGGGTATGAATTGATCGAGATCCGTCCCCGGTAGTCATATTCCAGATTTCCTACCCAAAGTCATTTAGGAATCCCATTTCCATCCAGCATACCTAATCTCATCATAATCAGTTAAGAATTGATGGAGTTCTGTCCCAGGTGACCATATTCCAGAATTCCTTCCCAAAATCATTTAAGAACCCTATTTCCATCCAACATACCCAATCCCATCATAATCGGTTAAGAATTGATCAAGTTCCGTCCCAGGTGGCCATATTCCAGAATTTCTTTCCAAAACCATTTAAGAATCCCATTTTCATCCAGCATACCTACTTCCATCATAATCGGTTAAGAATGGATCAGGTTCCGTCCTAAGTTATCATATTCCAGAACTTCTTACCAAAATCATTAAGGAATCATATTTCCATCCAGCATATCTAATCCCATCATAATCGGTTAAGAATTGATCGAGTTCCGTTCCCGGTAGCCATATTCCAGAATTTCTACCCAAAGTCATTTAGGAATCCCATTTGCATCCAGCATATACCCAATCCCATCATAATCAGTAGAGAATTGATGGAGTTCTGTCCCAGGTGACCATATTCCAGAATTCCTTCCCAAAATCATTAAAGAACCCCATTTCGCTCCAGCACACCCCTTCCCAGGTGGCCATATTGCAGAACTTCTTCCAGAAATTGTTTAAGAATATTATTTCCATCCAACATACCCAATCCCATCATAATCGGTTATGAATTGATCAAGTTTCGTCCCAGGTGGTCATATTCCAGAATTTCTACCCAAAGTCATTTAGGAATCCCAATTGCATCCAGCATATACTCAATCCCTTCATAATCGGTTAAGAATTGATGGAGTTCTGTCCCAGGTGGCCAAATTCCAGAATTCCTTCCCAAAATCATTTAAGAATCCCATTTGCATCCAGCACACCCCTTTCCAGGTGGCCACATTCCAAAACTGATTTAAGAATATCATTTCCATCCAAGATACCCAATCCCTTTATAATCGGTTAAGAATTGATCGAGTTCCGTCCCAGGTGGCCATATTCCACAACTTCTTCCCAAAATCGTTTATGAATCCCATTTCCATTAAACAAACCCAATCCCATCATAATCGGTTAAGAATTAATTTTGTCCCCGGTAGCCATATTCCTGAATTCCTACCCAACGTCATTTTGGAATCCCATTTGCATCCAGCAAACCCATTCTCATCATAATCTGTTAAGAATTGATCACGTTCCATCCAAGGTTGCCATATTACAGAAATTCTTCCCAAAATCATTTAGGAATCCCATTTCCATTAAACATACCTAATCCCATCATAATCGGTTAAGAATTGATCGAGTTCCGTCCCCGGTAGCTATATTCCAGAATTCCTACCCAAAGTCATTAAGGAATCCTATTTCCATCCAGCATATCCAATCCCATCATTATCGGTTAAGAATTGATATAGTTCTGTCCCAGGTGGCCAACTTCCAGAATGCCTTCCCAAAATCATTTAAGAATCCCACTTCCATCCAGCACACCCCTTTTCAGGTTTCCCACATTTCAAAAGTCATTTAAGAATATCATTTCCATCCAACATACCCAATCCCTTTATAATCGGTTAAGAATTGATCGAGTTCCGTCCCAGGTGGCCATATTCCAGAATTTCCCAGAATCATTTAAGAATCCCATTCTCATCAAGCATACCCAATCTCAACATAATCGGTTAAAAAATGCTTGAGTTCCGTCCCAGATTAAATTCGATCGAATAGATTAAATATAAAAACATTCGGATTTAACGGATAAGCGGATTTAACGGACTCCCAGTCCCAAATTAGGCCTGAAAATCGAGATTTTTCTGTATAACAGTTTACGTTAAAATGCACGTAGAATGTCCGTCAAAAACCACTACCCTAAATGTTTTACCAAACATAAAACTATCGGTTAATGTAAATTTTCCTTTAAAATTATACACAGTAATAATAAAAAATGTATACCTCAACATTTTTACAAATCCGAAAGTGTGTCTTTCGTAACTTAATGATTGAGCCCCTGAAGAATTGGCTAATCAAATGGTGAAATGTCAGACATAAGTTTTCACTATAAATAATTAAATTACAATTATTTTTGTTTGAAATCGGTCTACCGAAAGTGTTAGTTTACACAGGATCTTTTAACCTCCGGCAAATATTATGAGAAGACTGCGAATTCACGTAAGAAGAAATACTAAGAAGGAAAAGATTCTAAATTCAATTTGTAATAATAATGGTCGACACCAGCCAACAAAATATCTAATTTGGCGACAATGAACATATAAACATATTAAATCTCAAACTATTCAATTTCTGAAGAAAATCCTAAATTCTTACAATACCGCTAAAGTATTTATTGAACCACGTGAGTCCCATTAGCTTTTTAAATGGTTTACAAACTTGAAAGTCGTAATCTGAACCTTTCAGAAAATCATACAGAACTTAGTGTTAAGCCTAATAATTCTCGAGATATTCAATTTATTAATATAAGTCTTCCGGTTTATGTTAGTGATGTGTGTGGCTTTAATGAACTTATCCCAAAATAGTTTACCACTAAAAAAAATTATTCAAACATTTTAAAAATTCGCCTAAATGTCATTTTAATGTTTATTTTACCAATACATTCTCATTTTTTTTTATATGGTTTAGGACCAATTTAGTTTTAACTTCAAAAGCGTGTACAGGCGTGTGAAGTTTGTGCTAAACTATTCCTATTATTAGTTCTACTCTAGTTAGGTCTAACTTCACACGCATGTATGTGGCGAACTACATTAGAGGTGTTATCTCCAGATGTTTCTTTTTTTCTTCATTGTAATTGAATTATTTCCTAATTAGAATGTTTTTTGCCATTGTTTCGTTGTACACGGTTGAAAAAATAGGTATAAAATTAAAAAATTTAGGTATTCATATAAGTCTACACAATATATAGTATAACACTGATATAGCCACCATTTATTAAAATTGATAACTGAGCTGATGAATTCTACACTTAGACTGCGGTCCAATTCAAGACTTATTTTGTGTAGACTGACTTATTTGAAAATCTACTATAAGTCACATCGACTTATTGCAGAGTTTTCGAACTTATTTGGGACTTTCTACAAAAATGAAATTTTATTTGTTTTATATAATAAAGTAAGCTGTGAAAAATGTGGTCGAAATTTTAAAGAAACAAACAAATATTTTTTTGCCAGATTTTGGGCACAAATTTATTTAAATTAAAATGGCAAATAAACGAAAGTTTTATACTTCACGTTGTAAGTACAAATAACTAAATTACGTTTTCTATATTTATAATCTACACCTGTCTATTTGATGAAAACACATTTTATTTAAGGGACAGAACAGGAAACATTCTTGCTAATTGACTGCAGAATAAAAGAAGAAACGTCATTTAAGAAGAAAATTGTTTTACCAAAAGAGTTATGGACGTAAGTTTTTGAATAATAGATTTCCATCTATGTTCGTGTATATGTGTATCTTTTATTATAGAAAAATATCCGAAGAGATCAATATTTCAAAAGATGGCGGAGAATGTTTAAAAAAATGGAAGAATCTTGTACAAAAGTATAAGGAATTGAAGGAGCCAAAAATCGGACGAGGCATGACGGCAAATAAACTTACCTCGAAGAATTGGGTATTATTTTTGCAAGAATTCCCAAATTGAAATTCGTGTTACAATATTTCAAATGCTACACAAAATATTTAAATTAGATAAATACTAACATTATAAAAACTTTATGTGTGAAATTACTCACCTTCCGTATATGACAATCTATCAAATACCTTTTTATATCAGCATCACATTTTAGTAGTTCTGAATAAAGTGTAATATTCCGATTGAGCATGATTGCTACCACAAACAATTGGCTGCGGTGGTTTTCCATTTCAAAAATTGTACAATATTATTATAATTATTGTACAATTAAACCACTCTTTAAAATGAAATGTATATTTTACTAGCAAATTTGAAAACTTATGAACTGTCAATTAATAAAAAGTGACGTTAATATAAATAAGTCCTGTTTTGAATTGGACCGGCAAATGACTTATTTTACAACGCCATCTTGAATAAGTCAAATAAGTTGACTTATTTGAAATAAGTCTTGAATTGGACCGCAGTCTTATACACATATTAAATAATAGAAAACAAAAGTATTAATCCAATGCGAGGTCCGTATAAACAATTTGTATACTATGAAGGATATAGTTTTGATAACATTTTGTGTTAAACAAATGATATATAAAATTATAAGTAAATCACAGGTATTAAACGGTTTTATACACTACATGTATTAATTTTAATATACTCTGTGTTTAAAAATAGATCTTAAATACTAATACAGGAATGTTATTAAAGCAATTCTTATAAGAATATAAAAGTATTTAACACACTTAATGTATTTATTTTAATATGCCGCTAGTATCAATTCATTAAATATTATCTTGTCAAAAATTGCTACAATAAATACATCAAAATTTAAGAGGGATTATTTATTACTGTCAAGTAATAGAACAATATTATAATGTAAACTAAACACAATTAACTTTATCCACCTAAAATTCGAAATTATACAGTATACAAATTGTCTGGAAATAGGAAACTAGAAAAATAATCAAAACTAAGCATTTGAAACATTAATAACGACTTCTCTTTGAAATAAAACACATTTCAGAATTAAAATCACATTTGTACATATTTTATTTGCAATCGTAAACATCTAAAAACTTAAATTAAAATTCACATTTTAGATAATAAAAGTTTAAAAGAAACTGAAAAAAAATTATCAAAATTCCAAATTAATTTTCTCCTGCGCTAACAAATTTTGCATGGAGATCCTGTATGGTCACCGGTAGACTATTTAATAGGATATTGTACACATAATTTTGCAAAAAACACCGAAACAATCGTAGATTATTGTCATATTTAATATTAAACAGAAAGTGTAATTTAAATACTAGGTCCAGTGCATCAATAAATTTGAAATTATTTGATAGTGGTATAAGATTTCCGTCAGTAATTACCATATATTGTCATATATCTGTTTTCGATTTTCCAATCCCAACTATGTATGGAGCCTTCTCTCTAGTATTGCTAAGATATTCTTCGTTTGATAATCCACACTGAAAAGTATATAATAAAAATAATTAAAAGGCTAATTAAAAAACATATTGAAATCAGGTTTTTTAGCATGCACGCATGAATCCATAAAAAAGAAACAGTATGACCATAAACAAGAAACAGTCAAATTTATAATGAATGTCAGTTCATTTTAATAAACATTGAGATTGTCTTGCAAAATAGTGAGCTTGGTGTTTTAAAACACAGATCTTAGATGGAAGCAGAACATTTTGTCTAAGATCAGTCTAAGAGATATAGGGAAAAATATCGCTTGAATATTCAAAAATGAACATCGATTAAATTAATTTGTGCAATTGTTATGAAAAAACTGCAATGTCAAACAGGTTTGTAGATAAGAATTGTAATAACTATTGTAGGCATTACATGTACAAATTTTCAAATTTGAAAATTTGTGTGGTGTAAAAAAATTAAATATTATTATTATTATTAATTACACAGCTCCACAAAAAAAAAAACTCCGGCACCCGAGACGTGAATAGGTGTCCTATATGTTTTTGGGGTCGCTGATCACGAATCTGCACTCAGAATTGCCGTATCGCATCAAAAAAAATTTTCAAAATTGCTTCTATGCTAAAATGAAATATAAAAAAGAAAAAAAAGAAATCGCCAAAAAACAGACTAAAGTCCCGAAAAAATTGCGAAAAATCGTAAAAAATCGTGGACAGACAGACAGGCAGGCGGGTAGACATGCGAGTAGGGGAACTGGCAGGCTGACGAGCAGGCAGGCTTTTTTAACGATTTTTATCGATTTTCATAGATTTTTTGCGATTTATTCAATTTATTTTGATGCGATACAGAAATTCTGAGTGCAAATTCGTGATCAGCGACCCCAAAAACATATAGGACACCTATTATCGTCTCGGGTGCCGGAGTTTTTTTTTTTTTTTTTGTGGAGCTGTGTTATTAGCTTACCTCTTTGTAAACAACTATGTTGTTCACAGCTTGCTCGTCCGGTTTCCGACTAAATTTTACTCGCCCAGCTGGAGATGGCGGAAAAAGACTAATAAGTTTAAAAATGAGAGAGTTTCGGTATCCCAATCTAAAATAAAATAAATAAACTTTGTAAAATGATATTTGAGCTAGTACTTTAGTTTAGAATTACCAATATGTCTGTCAATTTCTGTATATAACACTCGTTTGCCTGAATTTTTTACAATTGTAAAAATGTAATTCCGGTACAATTCCCCCGTTGTTTTTAAAAGTGGGGTTTCACCAAATCTCAACTTAAAATCATATGCAATCTAAATTCAAAAAAATAGTTATTTAAACTTTTACGAATTGATGACGTACCGTTATTACGTACCAATTCTGGGCATACAAAAAATACCGGCATGCATCGTATATCGAAAAATTCTCCTTTTTAATTGCCAATTTTCTGTGTTCTATCGTGAGTTTGAGTTTCTCCTTAGCTAGATGAATTCCTTCGGGAAGATTGGCAGATTTCAAAATCTGTAAATGTTTTTGAACCGTCTCGGTATCTATTTCCACTGTAAAGATGGGCTCGGACAAGTAAGGTTCAACTTCGAGATCTATCTCGATTTTACTCTTTCTTACTCTATCGTTTCTTAACTTGCTTTGCAGAAAGCAACTATTAGAAGAATTAATAAGAAATTCCTAGAAAATAAAAATTCAATGATTAATTATTAAATAAAAATTAAAACTTTATTATAGTTTTGGCCAATTGAAGTTAATAAGTCTTATGTTGTGCAATAAGCATTTCGTTTTTATTCATAAAGACAACAAAATTCATATAACATAACATAACATAAATTTCATATGGCGTGAGAATCGGTTACGATAGCCTGCAAAAAAAATGTTATTAATTTGCAGGAAGTAAGAAAATGAAAAAATATTTTACTTCCGAAGTTATAATAGTTAAAAACGTTGCGATATCACGTCTTTTGACTCCCCCTTCATATATGGCCAGTTTCAACATATTATTTAAATCAGACGTTTCGTTGAATTCTGGCGAATCAGCTGGTACATTCACATCGAGATCCATGTTTGAAAACAGTTTTGTTTTTACCTTCAGTATTAAACAGGCACAACGCATATGAACAAATTGTTCCATATAGCTACCTTACAAATATGTTTTCTTCAATACGCGCAAACTTGCGGTTGGCGTATATTTTATAATTTCCACAATTTTTTTATTGTTTCCAATTTGAACTGTTACAAAAAACCATTCATTTTTACACACATAAATTTGGTAATCAAACGATCTGAACACACTTCCTTATCGAAAAAAAATTCACCACAACTAAATTCTCAATTAAATAAATTTCAAGAATCTAGAAAAAATTAACTAATATTTAATACCATCTAGATATAAAAGCAATATTTGAAAATATCCTTTTTAAATGGTGTTTGTATTAATTTTATACATTTATTGTGTTTTACATGTAATGTTAATGTTGCTGTTGTATTTGTTTGACAAAGTTTATTATTGATAGTAATTGATTTCAAATAAGAATTATGCGCTAGTATTGTACATAGCGTATATATTGTACATAGCGTATATATTGTACATGCGAGTTTTACATGCTGTAAAATGTATATATATATATTATGTATGAGAATAGTATCGTAGAGAGTTAATATTGTGGAATAGTTTATAAAAATGTTATAAATATTTGTATGTAGTTGAAAATGGTTTGAATTATATTTGTTTAGTAAATGATAATTTTAATTAGTAACTGGATTAAATATATTGTGAAATAATATAAATAATATAATTTGATGTAATATAAAAATGTAGTGGAAATTAAATTGTAGTGTCAAGTTCTTACCTGATTATACTTGTATTGGAAGAGTTGATGAATGTTATACGTTAAATAATAATGAATGCACTGTATTTCACTATTTTAAATCAAAACACAATTAATTTATTAGATTGTTTACTTTGTGATTTATACTTTTATTGACAATTAAATTTCGACACAATAATTTACATATATTAACAATTTTGCTTATGGATTTTACGTGTAATATTTTGGTAACTTTTATAGGTTTGTCTATTTAGACTTTTACTTGAACTACTTAAATTTGATTTTGTATATGAAATGTATGAAAGTATATAAAAGTTTTATTGATAGACTTTTCAATTCGATTACACACTGAGTAGATATAAATTTCACATATAGATTTTAAAATATTTGGTTCACACTATTTAGACTTTTATTTGAACTACTTAAATTTGATTTTTGTATATGAAATGTATGAAAGTAAATAAAAGTTTTATTGATAGACTTTTCAATTCGATTACACACTGAGTAGATATAAATTTCACATATAGATTTTAAAATATTTGGTTCACACTATTTAGACTTTTATTTGAACTATTTAAATTTGTTTGTTGATGAGATACTATTTTGTGATTGACCACTTTTTCTGATTAACTAAAAAAACATTTTACAATTTTTTGGCTTATATACTATAGCCCTTATTAATTTTTGTTTTTGTTTCAAAATGGTGCTGAGTGGTAGTTTTCCACTCGTAAATTTTTTGTGTCACACATTTAGATTGTTTTTAAAAATTTTAATTGGGTTTTGGGTCAGAAAATTAATAACTTGTTCGAATTTTAATTTGCATGAAATTACATTTTTTCTCATGTGCAAGGTTTCTTTCTGGGTTTGTTTTTATAGTTTGTAATTTTCTTAAATTCTTTACGCACACGTGTTTTTGTGTGTTGCGCGTGGGAATAGGAAAATTAGAACATTGTTTGCTTATGATTGAAATGTTAATTGAATTTATGTGTTGTTTGGGATGGTTATTTCGCAACACTTCCCCCGTTTGAAAAAGCTAAAATTTTGAGGTTGTTGAAAAAATTTTTGCTAATATGATATATATGTATATGTGTCTTGGTTTGTTTCGTTGACGTGTTGGTTTGAAGTTCGTTGTGCTGCTTGTGTGTTTTCTGAGATGAATTTTGTCTGGTTTTTTAATGTTGCCGTTGTTCCGTTTCTCTGGTCTTGTATTTTGTACTGTATGTTCTGATGCTGTTCATTTAGGTTACCACGTGTTATTAGTTTTTTATTCAATATTATATGTGTATTTATTTTGTATAGAGTAATGAGTTATTTGTTGTTATATAGTTTTTGTTGTATTATTGTCTATTATTATTGCTTCATTTTTTGTCTATGTATCTTCCTGTGGTGTAGGTTATTGTCCTTAGTTTCTTGCTGTGTCTTAAAGACCTTGACTTACATGTGGTTGTCTCTTATTTCTCGTTTTTATTTTTCCTGCTTCGGTGTTGTCTTTTTGTCGCGTGCTGTTATTGTGTATTTTGCTGTTCCTTGACCTACAGTCGTTTGTTTGTTTACATATATCATATTACCATTTTGCTTATTTTCAACCTTGAAAATTTATGTTTATTATTTGTATTACTTGACCGAGAAATTTTACTGTGTAATTTTATGCAACGTAGTATTGTTTTTTATGATGCCCATTTTGTACAGTTATGTGTTTTTATGTATGTATATATTTTGATGACAATATTTTGTTGTTTTATATGTATAATTAGAAATATGAAAATTATGTATTTTAATAAGTAAGGTTTTCATTGTGTGTGCAATATTTTTGAGTGAAGCCATTTTTGTTTTTCTTATATACTTTAGTTTTTATTTAAATGTGTGTTTCATTTTGTTTTTATCATGATATTTAGTTTTTATATGACAATGATTTTAGTGTGAAAGTAAAAATTTTTTTTTTTGTATGTGTAATTTGGGATATGAATTTTTATTTGTGCATGATTTATTTTTGTTTTCTTATGTACTAATTGAATTTTTATTGATAGTTCTCTTATATACTAAATGCTTTAATCTTTGAAAGTTTTCTTATATGCTAAATGTTTTATTTTATTCTTTGTTTTGATTGATCGAGATATAGTGTAAAATAATATTATTGATTTAAATGATATTGCTTTTGTTGCTTAGGTATATAATATTTAAAAAAGGAAATTTTATCTTAATTGGTAGGTGTTAGTTTTTTTTTTTGAAATAATAATTGTTAAAGTATAGCCTGTTCTTCCTCGAGTGTTAGTTTTTATTGTTTTGCTCGTTGAAGAAAAAGCTATTTTAATATTTTACCGTTTAATGCATTTAAATTTTCGCATTTTCAAGTTCGGTCATTTTTTTTTTCGTTCCATGTTGGTTTACTCATGTGTGTTTTGGTCTACCCATGGCCATTTTGTTTGAGTTTTTTGTGTAGAGTGCGGAAATTATTGTATTCTGTGATTTCTTAGTCCTGGTCCTGTGAAATATTATTAAAGGAGTTGTTATTGTTATTGTCGTTGTTAGTACGATAGTAATGTTGAATTTCATTTTGTTACCTGTAAAGTTTATTTAAGAATTTAAGTTAATTTTAGTTTTGTTTAAGTAACCTGTTGTTATGGATTTTTATGAATTTTCTGTTGATTTCTATGGTAGTATTTACAGGTGAGTTTATTTCTCTAACTTTGTATGGGCCTAACCACAAGGCATCTTGTTTTGTTCGTCTGTTCTCGTTTTTAAGCCAGACTAAGTCGTTTGGTTCGAGAATCAATGGTTTTGTTGATTTGTCATATTGTGTCTTGACTTGTAATTTTTTGCTAATAATTTTTTCTCGGGCTATTGCGTGTGCGACCCTTAGTCTTGCTTTCAGTTCGTTAACATAGTCGTCGTAATTGTATATCGGTTCTGGGTCTTTCTGTACTGCGCTGGGGATTAATGCTGGTCGTCCGTAAACTAATTCGTAGGGGGTAAAGTTTGTTGAACAGTGTGGTGTAGTGTTATACACAAATATTGCGTAGTGGCACATTTCGTCCCAATTGTTTCGATCGAGGTTGGTGAAAGACCTTAAATATTCTTTCAATGTGTTATGCGACTTTTCAAGTGCACCGTTTGTTTCTGGGTGGTATGCAGTGGTTGTTAAGTGTTTTAATTTTAGAAGTTTGCAGAGTTCTTTAAATGTGTTACTCATGAAATTACTGCCTTGATCTGTTAATATTTTTTTGGGGATTCCGTATTTTGTGATATATTGCTCGCATAGTGCTCTTGCCACTGTGCTAGCGTTCTGGTTTGGTATAGGAATGGCACCTGAGAATTTGGATAAGTCGTCTTGAAAAGTGAGCAGATAATTATTTGAATTTTCTGTGGTTGGAAGAGGGCCAACAATATCGAAAGCTACGCGTTGGAAGGGGTGTTCTGATGTGTCAGTCAATTGTAGTGGTACTTTTGTCTTTCTGTGGGTTTTATTTCTTTTGCATGTGTGACAGTTTCTAATTAATTTGTTGATATCTAGTAACATTTTCGGCCAGTAGTATAGCATTCTGATACGTTTGTATGTGCGCCATGTGCCTGCATGACCGCCTAGAGGTAGATTGTGATATTCATTTAAAATTTGTTGTCTTTTTCTTATGTCTGTCACGACTTCTATTTTATTATTTCTTAAGTTATTTGAATCTAGGTTTTGAGTGAATTCTTCTTGTGCTAGTGTGGTTGTTTTGTTCATTAAATTTTGTTTTCGGTTCTGTGGTCTTGCGCAATTTGGAGGTGTGTTTGTGTTATTAGAGTTTGTAGAATCTGTCTGGGGATGGTGGACTGGATTGGGATTTGTATTGGGTGTTGTGTCTAGTTGGGTTTTAGCTTGTGCCCTTGTGATTGCTGAGATTTGATTTTGTTGTTTAATTCTACTGAGTGCGTCTGCGTTTGTGTTGGCTTTACCAGATTTGTGTATAATTTCGAAATTATATTCAGATAACTTTAGGTTCCATTTTAAGATTCTGTTAGGTATTTTTGTTAGATTTCCTGTAAGTGGTTTATGGTCAGTGATTATTGTGAATTTCTTGCCATAGAGATATGGTCTAAAGTTATTTACCGCCCAATAAATGGCTAACATTTCTTTCTCTATTGTGCTGTAATTTCTTTCTGATTTGCCTAATGCTCTGCTGGCATAGGCTACTGGGAACTCTGTTTGGTTTTGGATTTGTGAAAGGACTGCTCCTAAACTGTAGTCACTTGCGTCCGTAGTAAGAGTAAAGGGTTTATTCATGTCAGGGTACTTAAGGATGGGGGGTTTTATCAATAGGTTTTTTAGGGTGGATAGCGCTGTTTTACAATTTTCTGAAAAAATGAATGGAGTGCCTTTTCTGGTCAGTTTTGTTAGTGGTTCGGCGATTTCGGAGAATTTCGGTATAAAGCGGCGGTAGTAATTTGCGAGACCTAGAAAAGATTGTGTTTCTCTTATATTTTTAGGTTCTGGAAAATTTTGGACTGCTTCTACAGTCGATGGATTGGGTTTAATTCCTTCTGGGGTTATGAGATGACCTAAGAATGTTATTTCTTTCCTTAGAAATTGGCATTTTGTGCATTGTAGTTTTAAGTTGTTTACTCTGCAGATTTGGAAAATTTCTAGAAGTTTGTTATTGTGATCTTTTAAATTTTTACCGTAGATAATTACATCATCTAGGTATATAAAGCCTTTTAAACCTTGAAATCCTCTTAGGACGTGGTTTATTGTTCTTTGGAAAGTGGCCTGCGAATTTTTGAGACCGAAGGGCATTCTATTGAATTCAAAATGACCGTAATCTGTACTGAAGGCTGTTTTGTGTGCATCGTTGGGATTCATTTCTATCTGATGGTAACCGCTAGCCATATCTAGCGTTGAAAAATATTGTGCATGACCGAGTTGGTCTAAGATGTCATTAATGTTGGGTAAAGGGAAGGAATCGCCAATTGTGATCTCGTTTAGTTTGCGGAAGTCTACGACTACGCGCCATTTGGGCTTGCCGTCGCTTCCTGGTTTTTTGGGGACTGCTAGGAGTGGACTATTGAAGGGACTGGTACTGGGTTGTATTTTTCCGTCATCTAACATTTCTTGTACTTGCCTGTTGATTTCTTCTTTGTGTGTCTGAGGTAGTCTGTATCTTTGTACGTGTACCGGTTTTGAATCTGTATATAGGTTTATGTTGTGGTATATACCTTGAATGCTTGTCAGTTTGTCACCTTCCAAAAAGAATATGTCTTCATATTGGAGGCATAAGTCGAGTATTGTCATATTCTCCTCTACATTATTATTTGTATCTAGATTGTTTGTTATTGTTTTAATAATCTGGTCCTGCCGTGAAGAATAGTCTATTTTTTGTCCTGTGTGGTAATACTGTATGTCTTCCGGTAGGGTTTCTAAGATTGGTTTAAAGTCGGATATTTCGCTGTCTTGTGGTAGCGTATTTGCTATCATGATTTTTGCTTTGTAATTGATTGGTTGTATTAATGTGTGTGGAATAAATATCCCTGGTTTTATTTCAGTTGCTGTGCAAATTGTCGGTTCGTTTGTGGATGTTTGTATTTCGATAACTGTTTCACTTCTAGCTGGTAGAATTATATTATAATTAGTTCTGTTTGAAAATTTGATTAAATGTTCGTTGATTTTAATATTATTCGTACTGTAGAGTATGTCTACTTTAAATTTGTCAAAGAAGTCTCTTCCTACTATTCCGTCTTCGAGAATTTGGAAATCGTTCGGTACTGTGTGGAATTTGTGTTGTATTTTTAGTTCATCGTTTAATTGTAGTGTTAGTGTTAGTGATCCGTTTGTTTTTACTGTGCCTGTTCCGATGCCTGATAGTGTTAGTGTATCTAATTTGTTGACTTCGTCCGTATTGATGTGTTTCTGTTTGATGACTGATACGTCTGCACCTGAATCTATTAATAAATTCGGTCTTGTTTTTTGGTTTATAAGAGGGGATATAGTGTCTCTGTTCGTCTTATATTTGGATAATAAATTTATTAACGTGGATTTCTCTGGATAGAGTAGGTTTTTTAAGCTGTTGTGGTCAGTTTCGTCTAGTTCTTGTTCTAGGAAGTTTGTTTTAATTTGATTTGGTTGTTTTCGTTTCGTGGTAGGGGATTTGTGACTTTGTTCAATTATAAAAGTTTGTTTGATGTGGTTTGATTTACGTGTGGACGTGTGTTTGATATTTTTGTTGTTCGAAAGTTTGTAGAGTATGTTTTTATTATGTGATAAATTTCGTTTTATGTTTGATAGTATGTTCTGTTTGATAGTCGTTATTTGTTGCTTGATCTTAGATAATTGTGTTTTCGCTACGTTATGGTATTTTGAGAATTTAGTAGAAAGGTATAGGATTATGATGTGTATTACTAAAAATATGTTGTCAATTTGTAAGTTTGCTGTTTCTTGGATAATGTCGTCGTCGTCTGTTTGTATTTCGTGTAATTCTAATGTTGGAGCGTCTTGACCTGGATGATTGTTTTTTGTTTGTTGGTTTGTGTTATGAGCGTCTGGGCTCTTTTCCTTATTTACTAAAATTTCTATGGGAGCGTCTGGGCTCGATTTCTTATATACTACTTGTTTAATGGGAGCGTCTGGGCTCGTCTGTTTGTTTGTTAATGATTTAAGAGGAGCGTCTGGGCTCTTTTGTTTATTTATTAGAATAGAGTGAGCGTCTTGGCTCGTATGATTGAAATGATTTAGGTACATTTCTGGAATGATACCCATTTGGAGAGAGTAGTTTTGATTTTCGTTTTGTTCGTTATATGTTTGGTTTGTTTGATTTTGATCCGGTGGCAGTGGCTCTCCTACAGCTGGTCGGATCCGCTGGAGTTTCCCTGCTGAGGTTGTTGTGGTATGTTATAATCGGTTTGTGCTTGTTGCGGGTATAATGTGTTGATTCTCATTCCTGTGAATTTTTCTGTTAAGCCGTTTGTGTCGGGAGGTGCGCCTGGGTTTGCGTTGTTATTATGTTGAGTTAGGTTTCTCGTGTAGAATTTACTTCGGCATTCATCGAATGTGTGTCCTGTAGTAATTTTACAATGAGAGCAAAATTTCGGAGTGAATCTGTTCGTTTGCTGGTTTGGTTTGTTATACATCCGCTGTGAAGTCGTTGGATATTGGCTGTTGTGTTGCTGTGTGCTGTTATTTTGCCTGTAGTTGCTTTGATTATTTTGTGGTTGTTGTCTGCGGAATTGTTCTTGGTTAAATGAGTTGTGGTATGGGTTCAGTGTTTGGTGGAATCTATTGAAATATCTCTGTTGTTGTTGGTTGTACGGCTGAGTTTGTGTCATTCTGCTCATTCTTTCTTGGTTCATTCGTGTACGGCATTGATCCCATGTATGATTTTGTCGTTGACAGTAGTTGCATGTGACTGGGACTCTTGTGTAAATGTTGCTCTGTGGTAAGAAGGTTTGGGATGGCATTTGCGGAATTAGTTTGTTTATATTTTGTGTTGTTGGGTTTTGTATTGATCCGGTTAGCATTTTGTCTATTGTTTCTGTTTCATTCACTATTTCGTCGACATTTTTGGCTTTTATTGTTGCGATTTTTTCGCGTAGAATTGTGTTGTTTAGTCCATATTTGAATGCTTGTACAGATGTGGTGTTGAGGTGTTGTGTATATGCTTCGTCTATTTCGTCCAGGTTGTACTTGGTTTTGTAGCCTGTTTTATATTGTTCTAATGCTTCTAGAAGTCTGTAGCCGTAGTTTCTTATCGATTCTCCATATGATTGTTGTGTGTTTGTGAATCTTCTTTCGAGCTCATTTAATGAATATGAATCTGCGTACATGTTGTTTAGTGTTTCCCGAAGTTCTGTGTAGCTGTTGATGTTCCTGTGTGAAATTCTTATGTATGCATCACCTGTTAGTCTTAGTTTGATTAGTTTGTTGAATATGGTTTTTTCTTCTTCTGTCTTTAATGTTTCGTAGACGCTATCTGCCGTTCCAAGGAATCTGGTTAAGTTGTTGGTTCTGTTGTTGTTTTCTTCGCCGTTAAACTCAGGCACGAAGCTCGCTATGTTCTGTTGGATTGCTGCTTGGTTCATTTTTGTGTTTGTTGAGCGTTTGCCTGTGTCTTCGAAATCTGTGATCTGGGGCTTCTGTGTTGCCTGGGTGTCCTTTTCGATTTGTTTTTCTGCTGGGATTTTAACTTGTTCACTTATGGTTTGTGGTGTTTGGATTTTTTCCTTGTTGACTGGAATACTTGAGTGATTTTTGATCCTCGAGTGTAGCTCGTTGGGTTCTGATTTTATTCTGAGCCTTTCGCTTGCTCGAGTTGGTGATCTTGTAGTTTTATTTGATTTACTGCTGAATGGTGCGGTTCCACTCATTTAATTCATTTAATTTGTAGTTTTTGTTGATCATTTGAGATCTTGATTTTGCTTTACGATTTTGGGGAAACAAGAGAATTTTTTACAACTGCAAATTTGGGTGAAAGGGTTTTACAACCTCGGGGGGACTTTTACTTTATTTTGGTAAAGGGGTGTTCGACCAAAAGGTAGTGCGAAAGGGTGTGTAAGTTGGGAGATTGGTTTTTTAGTGGATGAGTGTTCGACCTAAGAGATTTGTTTTTGTACGCGTGAATTTATTTTTACTTAAGATTATGTTGACACGGGTTCGTAAACTACAGCGCCAATGTTTTACATGTAATGTTAATGTTGCTGTTGTATTTGTTTGACAAAGTTTATTATTGATAGTAATTGATTTCAAATAAGAATTATGCGCTAGTATTGTACATAGCGTATATATTGTACATAGCGTATATATTGTACATGCGAGTTTTACATGCTGTAAAATGTATATATATATATTATGTATGAGAATAGTATCGTAGAGAGTTAATATTGTGGAATAGTTTATAAAAATGTTATAAATATTTGTATGTAGTTGAAAATGGTTTGAATTATATTTGTTTAGTAAATGATAATTTTAATTAGTAACTGGATTAAATATATTGTGAAATAATATAAATAATATAATTTGATGTAATATAAAAATGTAGTGGAAATTAAATTGTAGTGTCAAGTTCTTACCTGATTATACTTGTATTGGAAGAGTTGATGAATGTTATACGTTAAATAATAATGAATGCACTGTATTTCACTATTTTAAATCAAAACACAATTAATTTATTAGATTGTTTACTTTGTGATTTATACTTTTATTGACAATTAAATTTCGACACAATAATTTACATATATTAACAATTTTGCTTATGGATTTTACGTGTAATATTTTGGTAACTTTTATAGGTTTGTCTATTTAGACTTTTACTTGAACTACTTAAATTTGATTTTGTATATGAAATGTATGAAAGTATATAAAAGTTTTATTGATAGACTTTTCAATTCGATTACACACTGAGTAGATATAAATTTCACATATAGATTTTAAAATATTTGGTTCACACTATTTAGACTTTTATTTGAACTACTTAAATTTGATTTTTGTATATGAAATGTATGAAAGTAAATAAAAGTTTTATTGATAGACTTTTCAATTCGATTACACACTGAGTAGATATAAATTTCACATATAGATTTTAAAATATTTGGTTCACACTATTTAGACTTTTATTTGAACTATTTAAATTTGTTTGTTGATGAGATACTATTTTGTGATTGACCACTTTTTCTGATTAACTAAAAAAACATTTTACAATTTTTTGGCTTATATACTATAGCCCTTATTAATTTTTGTTTTTGTTTCAAAATGGTGCTGAGTGGTAGTTTTCCACTCGTAAATTTTTTGTGTCACACATTTAGATTGTTTTTAAAAATTTTAATTGGGTTTTGGGTCAGAAAATTAATAACTTGTTCGAATTTTAATTTGCATGAAATTACATTTTTTCTCATGTGCAAGGTTTCTTTCTGGGTTTGTTTTTATAGTTTGTAATTTTCTTAAATTCTTTACGCACACGTGTTTTTGTGTGTTGCGCGTGGGAATAGGAAAATTAGAACATTGTTTGCTTATGATTGAAATGTTAATTGAATTTATGTGTTGTTTGGGATGGTTATTTCGCAACAATTGTATACATTGGATACTTTTTTTAACAGTTAACAATAGAAAATATTATACACTAAACGTATAAAATTAATACAGTTAACATTTAGAAAGGATATGTGGAAGTATTATTTTGATTTCGTGGTGATATTAAATAAAATTATGACCTCCCTTAGATTACTAGTACTTTAATAAGTACGATGTTATAAGTACATATTTTTTTTATGAAATGTGTAAATTGTTTTTTTGTAAAAGTTTTAATATCTATATTGTATTAATTGAATAACTGAACAAGAGTTAAATTATTTTGTAATTACATATTGAAAACATTTGCATATATTTTGGTATTCAGTTAATATTACAATAATGGGCCTATTTTTTAATTCAACCTGAGCAAGCAGTGCGCTGTCAAAAAATATTCTGTGTTTTTTTATTCAACCTGAGTAATTTTACTCTGCACACTGCGTTTTTATTTGTGAACTGTGCTTACACCGAGCTTACTCGGTTCTTCAAATTTTACTCTGAAATTAATGTCAGTGTACGAAGAGTGTGCAAAGTAAAAAACAATTTTTTACTCTATGCACACCGGATAATTTTACCCAGTACAACCTTTGCTCGGTGTACACTACCCGGGGTAAGCCTGCTTGCTCGGGTTGAATTAATTATTCTCTTAAGTATTAAACCAATTCGTTAAATTGTATCAATAAGTTTAATAGGTTCAAATGTATAAGAAATTATACTTAAATTTTTAACCGTGTTTAACTCCTACTAAAACTAGTAACAATCAAGATAAACTATAATAAATTTCAGTATTTTTCACGGTGGAAATTGTAAAAAATGAAATGCATTTGATTTAATTATGTCCATCTCAACGAGTTCTACGTAACTTTTTAACAAAAGTAAAATTTATGAATCATGTAAGAAAATAGAGCACGGATAACAAAAACAATTACAACAAAACACTCGGAGCATTGAGAAAAAAAATTTATTGGTTGTACGAAGATCAATCATAAGTGAAAGAGTCAATAGAGGATTAACTTTTTTGAAATTTTATTAACTTACTCATCTTGGAATGAATATATAAATTTAATGAGCGAGCTTTGTATCTCTGGTAAATACGCTCTTAAGCTTTGTAAGCTTTTTTGTCAATTTGTCGGAAACTTCACGCTACCGGCGTGTACAGTATTTCATTGTCTCACTTATTTTTCATAACGAAAAATTTGGAATTTGTGGATACATCCAACCATCCTGGATCAACCGATTATTAAAGTATTTGACGAAAATGCGATAGTAATATCTAGTAAAAACTAGAATTTTTTACCCTTAAAACACTCGGTTAATCGGATTATACTTTGACTCATTAAAATGTGGGCTCGACATCATTACATTGGACCTATTTTTTAATTCAACGAAAGCTAGCAGTGCTCTATCAAAAAATACTCTGTATTTTTTATTCTACGTGAGTAATTTTACTCTGCACACTGTGTTTTATTTGTGAACTGTGCTTACACCGAGCATACTCTGTTTTTTAAATTTTACTCAACAGAATGCCTGTGTACGAAGAGTATGCAAAGAAAAAAACAAATTATTACTCTATGCACACTGGATCAAGCCTGCTTACTCGAGTTTAATTAAAAAATAGACCCATTGTCTAATTGAAATTACTTTTTTCTTGTTAACTGATATCGGGATTTAACGCCAACATTGATAAATGAACCAAATTGTGTTTGCTCTAGTTTCATCTACAATCGGATTGACAATTGCTACAAACAGTGCGATGTATAAATTAAAAACTGAAAGTCTTTTGTATGATCTTTTGCTGACGTGAAAAAGCTCAACAATAACGCAATATGCATAAGTTAAATTACACCACGTGCCATTCAAACATAGTGTCTATAAAATTAAAAACTTACAAAACGAATTTTATAAAACCATTTAAGATATTTATATTCCAAATAAAGCTTTTTTATTGCTAGAAACACTAATATCTATTTTCGCCATATAACATTCTTCTCATTGTACAACAAAAAAAAGAAAATTTTTTTTTACACAAAAATAAAATGAAAAGAAAATTCGGAAAACATGCGCAAATGATGATATGATATCACAGCTGTGAAGCTGATTTTACGCTGGGAAAAAACATTATATAATAAAAAAAAAATTTGGTATTATCAGTTTCTTCTACTTTTACAACAGTGGAGGCGCCTTGTATTTTATTTTAACTTAAGTTTAATTTAATTCTATTACTATTATCATTATTATTTATTTAGTGTGTGAATGTGTATGTGTATATAATATTATATATATATTTTTTTATGTACCGTTCGATTTATAATCATATATTTTTTCTGTCATAAATTTTCATAAAAAAAAACAAAGTGAACATAACATAACACAAAAATAATAAAAGAAAAAGAAAAGCTAACAGAAATAAATAAAGAAAAGAATTTCCACGAAAAATGTTTATATAAAGCAGCCAAAGTGAAACTAACAAAAAAAAAAAAAGTTAAAGCGAAAAACAATGAAACTTTCATTTTATATTGTGTGATAACAGTGATAAGAATATATATATATATATTAGGAAAATTTAATTAAATTATAAAAATATTTTGTGTGTGAACATTTTTTTTTTGGTGAGTGTCATAAAATGAAAAATCGTTATACACAGACAAAGCATAATTATTATTACAAAACGCAAAAAGCTCTCAAGCATACCGTTTTTTTCGTATATTTGTTACATGAATTGCATTGTAAAACCGGTTAAACATTTATGCTTTTAAGTTAACAGAAAAAAATGTTAAAATAAAAAAAAAAAAAACAGAAAACATGGCGGATAAAATTTTCCTCTCAAAACATAAATAAATGTAAATAGAATAACATAATCAGAAAAGGAAACCTAAACTAAAATAAATAATACACAAAAGCATAATATGCAATATGTAAAACAGAACAGCGGGGGAGCTTAAAATAATAAAACTTTAATTTTATTTATTAATCGTCGGTATATCAACGTATTAATTAATGTTTAGTGTGCTTTTAATAAAAATATTGTGTAATAATTTTTACTGTTATATAATTAAATTATAAATATTAAATATATATTTATATTTGTAAATTAATTGAAATATCTCTCAACATCGTATACACGATACAAAAAATCAAAAGCTTTCTGTGTTTTAATATAAATACAGTGGTGTAAGCACACATAGAATACCGAGAAAAAAAATTTAATTATTTTATAATAAATTTAATTATTTTATTTAATTTTTACTCTATGTACGTGTGTGTGTATGTGTGGTTAAAATAAAATAAAATTGACGCCAGTATGTCTATTTAGTGTGCATACATTAATAGAAACATATTAAAACAAAAACAAAAAAAAAAAGGTTCAGAAGTACGGGGTCACGTGATCAAAACTAATTATGTTAAAATGCATATAAATCGCGCGATATAATTTCAATTCGATTTTAACAAATTAATATTAAATTAAAATTATATAGTGTTTAATAAAATATAAAAATATTGTGAGAGTTTCATAATAATAAGGAATTTTTTTTTCGGTTGGAATATCAAAAAGGTTTTTCCTCGTAACACAAATACCCAACCAAGGTCATTGAGTGTTTATTATTATTATTACAACGCCTAAATATAGCGAAATGTGATTTGAAAATGGTTTGTGATATTTTTGTTTTATATATAAAGAGCTTTGTGTTCTGTCCAAATTGATAAGAAACCCAACATAATTATCGATCCTTACCTATAGAAATGATATAACGAACAACACCTGCATAATTTCAATGACAAAACAAAAAATATACTTATAAAGTTTTGTATATTTTCACAAAATTAAATTGATTTTGTATAGTGCAGATTCTTATAATTACTTTATTATAAATTTAAATTGGGTGGAGGACATTCTCCCACTCCTTAACAAAAAAAAAAAACAAAAATTAAAATTTTTTTTTTAAAGTACAGTGAATTAATAAATTGTTTTGGTATATTTTTGTATCTTATTTCTATGTTAGTAATAGTTTTGACGTTAGTGTATCCCTCCAGTGTTAAATAAAAAAAATAATATTAGTAATTTATATGGCGATGCTGAACTCGTAATACTTTTCTTTTATTTATATTTAAGACGATGAGGAATTTAATTTATTATTATTATTATTTTGTTTTTGTAATTATGTACTGCGATCATTTTGTCACGTAACAGTGTTATAGGCTTTAATTAAAGTGTGATCTATGTAATGGAGAATTTATTTTTGTGTCTTTTATATGATGTTGTGTATACCTACAAATCAGGGGTACCCACCTCTTAGGAATGGATTGTGGGGTTGCGAGTAAAAGCAATATTAAAATTTAGTATAATGAAGTGTTGCAACGTTTCCAATAAATTGACAAAACCTAACAAAAGTTTAAAAGTGTATAAACATAAATACCCTGATTACATGTGATCTACACTAATCATGTGTGGTCAGAATCAATAGTTAATGACAAGGCATCGTAGAGATGTCTACGCTTAGAATCAAACATAAAGTAGGAAGTTTTGTCAGATGTGATTGTCAGATATTAGGTTTACATTGAGGTGAAGTTACCTAGATGTTGAGAGTTTGATTTAGAACTAATGAAACATTGAAGTTTTTAAATTTAAAATTCGGCCGTCTCACTGCAGTTGGATGAGACAGCCGAATTAATTAATTCAAACTTATTCAATGTTTAATTAGTTTTAAACCAAACCAATGTAATAGTGATCTCATGTCAATGTTAAAAAATTAATTGTTAGATGTTGTTGTATGGCATTTTATAATCTACCGTCAATTTTATTCAAAGGACCCCGCAAAGATGCACAGCCGCGTAACAATCTCAAAGTGTAAAATTTTGTGGTTTAAAAGTTAATTATAAAATGTTTAGGTGAATCGTCCACATAACCATCGGTCGTCTATCCGTTGTCTACCATAAATGGTGAGTCTAAACAAATACACCAAGCCCTCGCTTAACGCAGTCTCTTCGATTCGATTTACGAATTTTATTTTTGTTCTTAATAAATATGTAAATAATTTGAATTAAATAATATTTATTTATTACTCATTTAAATAATTATTATTCTCCAATTTTTGATAGTTGTCAGAAATAGAAGAAAGAATTAGAAATCATTAGCTATCCTGGTTTTACTATAAGAATAAAGGTAACCTGTTTTCCCATAATTATTTCTAAATATATAGAAGTGACATTTGCTTGCTTTAATTCGTCCTGACTACTTTTGCATTTTCAGATTGCTGAGCAATGTATGTTTTTCGATTGGTTATTCTGAGATATGGGCTGGGATGTTCTAACATCACCATGTTTCGATAATTTATCGAAGTTTATTTCTCGTTTCTGTAGAATAAAATTTATTTCTGTTTCAATTTTTTTATCGTTTACCAGCCTGCTAGATTGCAATATTGTGATGTTTATACTGTGTTTCTATCACCAAATAATTTTTTTTCGATTGTAGAATGAAAATAATTGAAATAGATATTGTTCAAATATACTCTACCTAGTAGGTTGTGATAGCAATAGAGAAGAAATAATTGGTAAACGAAACAGAAGTCAAATTAATTCTAGCAGAAAGAGACGTAGACTTCGATAAAATATCGCAAAATGGTGATGTAACAACATCTCAGCCATTCTTAGGTCAAAAGCACGTAATTTTAGAGCCTTTATAGCATATTTTTTGTATTTTTCCGGTGTGTAACTTGGCTTATAATAAAGAGCATCCCACTATATGTGGTTTCAGGTCTACATTAAATTCAAAAATGCCTGTTTTACGATTCCATTAGAGTTTCAGAGCCTTGGTAGTTCGATAAATTTAAATTGTATATAGTGTGCTCCTTGGGCGGCCGTATTCTTAAAATCTTTAAATGTTTTGCCGCCTTAAATAGGCGATACAATAAATTTAAAATTATTGGCAAGTTTGCTAAAATCTATTTCACTACTAATGGAATAATTTCGAATCGGTTTACCCAGTCATAATCTCTCAGTATGCCTAGAACGACAAAATTAAGAAAAATTTTGACAGCAAAACATGAAAATTGCTTTTTTTTAAATGGATGGACAAAATAATTTGCTAGACTATGAAAATAGTTTCGAACTATATTTTTGTTTGTTGTAGGACAAATAAAACAAATGTCAAAATTTATCTCCACATACACTTTTTACCTAACTAATTTATCAGTGATTTAGGTGAGACTTGTGGAGACCACGTTAAAGTTTATCTTAGAGCATGCTGGATACTTAGCTTAATTTATAAGAGAACCAATATTAAGGCTGCGGGCCAATAGTCTGGTAAATCATTTACTATGGTAAAACTCGGATTTAGAACAGATTTTTCGATCAGTTTGTCATAGAATTTTTGAAAAATAAATGAATTTACCGAATTTTTTTACTTAAAATGGACTTTTACCCGACTATTGGTCCGCAGCCTTTTCATTAATTATTAGTTACAAAATAAAAATGATACGAAATAAAATGATTGTCAGTATATTCAGTTTTTAATTTAAATCTAGCCTAGGTCTTTTTGGCGAATCCGGGTTCTCATTAGATATTCAGGAAATAATAGGCTTGTGATAACTAAAATATGAGACGTAAACTTCAGAATCGAGCTGCCATTGGAAGACTACATCGATTGTTGTGCCGTGTTGAGTAATTGCTACGTATCGCCAAGTATTTAATTCTAACTTGAACATACTTTTCATGAAATCAATTGGTTCTTTCGCTTCGAGTTTTGAGAAGTCTACGCTGAGTTGAAAGCACCCGATACTATCATTGAGATAAGATGATTAAATTCGCAAAGAAGAACAGAATCACTTTCTGTATAAGTGAGCGGAACTAAGTAGATAAATTTGATTAGGTCAATTATTTTCTGGTTTGGAGAAATGTATATGATAACAAAGAATAGATTTTGGCCGTCTGGCATTAAACGTTTGATCGAGCAAATATCTCTAATCTGTTTAACTGCAACTCTGAGGCCACTAGTTTATCGCCAAAGGATTTCCATATACGACGTGATTACGTGAGATATTCCTGTTTTTTTTGGTACAAGGCCAGCTCGTCTTTCCGTTTGAATTGGACGGAACAATTAAAAAATAGTATGGATATCTGCTCGTCATTATTGAGCCACGTCTCGGCAAGCATGAGTATAGTGCAGCTGCGCGTAACTAAATCTCCCAGATCTTCCCAATGTGACCTCAAACTTTGACAATTGAACGTGAAAAACGTCATATCTTTATTGCGCAAAAGTTGAACAATATTGTCTTGGGATGTAACTAGTTGGTTGGCAGTTAATGTACTCATTTCGTTGCGCAAGGCAATCGTGGAATGTGTTGTTCTCAATCCGTGATGAAAAATACCGTCTCCATTCTTTTAGATTAAATAAAGCTCTTCAATTGAAGTGACTCTGTGATTTTTCTCATACTCGTAAACGACTGTATCGAAAGATGCACCCGGACTAGCACAGGGACTAAAGGAAATTGACGGCGCATTACAAACATTGTCCTGTTTGGATTAAGGGATACAGATGCGTTTCATTTGGCGATAGGTACAAGATCAGCTTCATTTTAATTGCGCCTGACAAAACATACAGCACGCTTCCTGGCCAAATGCTACGTACGGTTGGAGTTGGGAAACCTCATCCAAAACCACTTAATAGTGTTGTCTTTTTCAAATTAAATATGTTCTACGTAACCGAGAGCGCGTTAGCCAAAGTTAGGCCGCCTGTTTCGAGCACAGACATCTTTTGTAGTAACTGCTGCACTTGAGCAATTTGTATGAAGCTACTATACTACGGCCTACAATCGGCAGCAATGGAAATCACTTGATGCGTAGATGCGTTGAGCACAGACATGTTGTAATTATTTACTGATGCGTTCGAAGAAAGATCCTGATAGCATTTGGACACTCTCTTTGAGCAAACTCTTTGGACACAAAGTGAGATTCAATTAATCGTTGCCCAGGTTCATCCAGTACATCGTCCTTTCGTATGCGTGTTAAAAGCTCGCACTGGCGGTAGATGTTAGAGATCGCCCACTAAAAAAATATTTTTTCCCCCAAAGTTAGACGACGTAATTTGTTTCAATCTGACATCGATTTGCTCTTTGTCGGGCCCAGTTTATTCAACTGGGCCCGACAAAGAGCAAAGCGATGTCAGATTGAAACAAATTGGTTACAATCTGGCTACACCAGAAGTAAATCGGAATTCATAACAGAATTCGGATTTCCATAGAAGTCTGCAAATGGATCAGTCTCATTTTTGAACTGAGTAACTAGCTTCGTAAGATCAAGGTTAGCGGTTTCATCTCCATTGCCTGCATCCGCGCACAGTTTTCTAAAAATTTTCATTGTTTTTCGGATGTCTAAATCGGACTCATATTTTCGAGGGCGTTGTGGAATAATATTTTCGTTCTCGTCATATATCTGCATATATTTTGCTTCAGTGAGCACTTCAATATTTTTGTTTCTGAACGCGATATGCAACGTCACTATTTCGTTCCTATATTCGTGAACTGCGACGTCATGTCGTAGCTTCTGTAGCGTCAACGTTAGCTCCGTAAATTTGGGTGGACGCGTCTTGTACTTGTCCAACCAACAGCCTCCTAATCGTCCAGTTCCTCCTTGGATTTTCTAATTCTCTGTCACTCTATTAGCTAGCACGTCGTCAGATATTGTATAACTACCGAGGTTTCCGACATAGGTAGATGAAGCATGTGATCTCAACAGAATTTAAAAGATCAATACTCAATCTCCTTGTAATTTCGACTATATCAAACTCCTAATGCTCCTACATAGTCTGGATTATTATACGCTGTTAATCACTGATACCCCTATCAGTTTTTTCCACATACATATTCGACTTCATACGTAGCACCGGAATACTCGGAAACTGATTAACTAGATTCCTCCATTTCTCTGACGGTGTTCGCTATATGAAGACCTTCGGTCTAGTTATACTTGCTCTGAACACATTTTCATAGTAAACATCCGATTGAATGGCGTTTGCCTTGAAAAAAGCGTCGATAGTTGTCCTTTAATGCACGATTTGTAGTATATTTTCATATTTATCAGGAACAAAATAGAAACAGATACATATTACTAATACAAAATGTTTATTTATGTTTTATAGTAGATATTACATCAATATTTTGTTAATCCTCCGTTGGCTTTAATGACAGCCCTAATTTTAGCTGGCATACTGGAAATACAAGTTTTTACCACTTCTTGCAGTTTTGCGTTCTCTCGCCAATGTCTGTGGAAATTATCTTTCAGAACAGCTATTGTTGGGTTCGGGGATGAGTACACAAACCTTTTTTAACGTATTATCCATACATTTTCGATCGGCGAAAATTTGTATTCATTTACATTTCTCCAACCATAAATTTTGTTAGCTCCGCCTTTTTTGTACCCCATCTAAAATTTTTGATCAAAACAATGATTGAGTTTATTTGGTCAGGATTGGTCACTAGTTTTTACCGTTTGGTCACTTACGACTAAACGGTAAATAAATATTGAAAAATTCAAAAATTAATTTCCCGGGTAGCACCTCATTGCAAGAAAATCATACCGTTTTTATCAAATTTTGTTAGGTAATCGTTTTGTCAGGAATGGTCACCACATTTTGATGTTTGGTCACCAATGTGTCAGTTTTTATTGCGAGAAAACAAAATCAAAATTGTATTAATTCAAAAAAATCGGGTTCGTCGCTTATTTGTGAATTTCATTTTACAAAATTAATAAAAATTCCAATTGGAATATACCATTTAGATGAAAATTTATTTCTTTTTTCAAAGAATTGTATC
This sequence comes from Nephrotoma appendiculata, assembly GCA_947310385.1. NCBI lineage: Eukaryota > Metazoa > Arthropoda > Insecta > Diptera > Tipulidae > Nephrotoma > Nephrotoma appendiculata. The sequence goes on from OX371224.1 coordinate 262,178,633, forward strand.
TAAAGTAGAAGACATAAAATATAATTAATTTATTTTTATGGTTTTTCATAATTCGTTGAGAATTGGAACTACTCACTAGTTGAATTCGTTTTGGTCATCTCTACGTAATGATTTATTGTGAAAATTCGTTGAAAACTTATAATTTCCACATTATTCGAAGTGGTCGGGGCTGGAATGGAAACTTGACCCATACTAATAACTTTATAAATTCAACAATTGGGATCGTTAGATTAATTGTCACTGAGGATTGGTCACTAATTATTTTTGTTTGGTCATGCCTACCTAATGATTTGTTGCGATAATTCGTTAAAAACTCGTTCGAAATTCTGAGTTTTTAATGAATTTTCCAGTAAATCAATAAGTGGGATGACCAAACGAAAATAACTAGTGACCAATCCTCAGTGACAATTGACCTAACGATCCCGATTGTTGGATTTATAAAGTTATTAGTATGGGTCAAGTTTCCAGGTTCCAGCCCCGACCACTTCGAATAATGTCGAAATTATAAGTTTTCAACGAATTTTCACAATAAATCATTACGTAGAGGTGACCAAAACGAATTCAACTAGTGAGTACACCTAATTCTGTTTTTACGCGAACTTTTTTTGCGCGAATTTGATTTAACGCGATTCTACAAAACATTTTGTTTCCTTTTTTACGCGATTTTATTTGGTTTAACGCGATTAAATTTTTAGCAAAATCAAACATCTTTGTACATGATTTAAACCTCGTTCACTGCCATATGTCAGTCATTCTAACAATAGAATTACCGACAGATGAAAGTGAACGTGTAAAATCTGCATGTAGAATCTACGACACAACTGCAGGGAATTTCTCTAATTATCTCTTATTAGTTTTTGATAAAAGTATAGTGCGGGTTTTCAGTGTGATATGAATATGTAAAGTGGCAAATTTGGTATCATTTGCGTGTGAGATTATAACAAGCAATTTATAAATTTTGCAAATTTCAATAAACGGTATGTAAATTATAATTTTAACTGCATTCATTTATTACGGGCAAACGAATTATTTTTATAGGAGAGCTCTTGGTACAATTAACAATGTCAGCTGAAAAACAAACGAAAAGAAAAGCTATTTCTTTGGAAGTTAAAATCAAGAGACTAGCCATCGGAGACGGTGCTACTTCTGTAGGGAAATATTTCAGTTTAACGAAATCTACCGTAAAATCATAAAACAAAATGAAGAAGGTATTAGAAAATCCGTGATTGCTGGAACAAGTATAAGTGCTCATACATCATCATACACAAGAGACATAGTAAAAGAGAAAATGGAGAAGGCTTTTGTAATATGGATGGAGGATTGCTCACAAAAACGAATACCAGTTGGTGGAAATATCATCAAGCAGATGGCATTACGAATTTACCAAGAGGTGAAAGAAGATTAATCACAACCCTCAGGCCAGAAAGTTAAAAAATTTGAATTTTCTGCAAATACAGGTTGGATGACGGGTGTTTTTTTACAAAGGCACACGCTTCATAATGTAAAAATTAAGGGTGAAATCGCATCTGCATATGAGGAGGCAGCTAAAGTATTTCCTTCAAAATTAGCCAAAATAGTTAAAGATGGTGACTATAGTTCGGATCAGGTATGGAATGCTAATGAAACAGGCTTTTCAATCCCAGAAAATTGAAAGTGGATTTAAGGTAGCCAAGGATCGTGTGACCTATTTATTTTGCTCTAACGCTTCAGGTGATCGGATGCTTAAACCCTTACTAGTAAATAGAGCTCTAAAACCCCGGTCAATGAAAGGCGTAGATTTTAGAACATTACCAGTCCACTGGACGGCTAATACAAATAGGGTGGCAACTGAAACTTTTAGGAGATGGTTCATTAAAAATTTTGTCACAGAAGTTCGGCGTTATTCGAGTGTTAATAGAATCCAGTGTCGCTGACGAAGAAGTTTCTACCTTCACCGCAGACCTAATTAAAGAAGGACTTCAAATAGCTGCTAAATTGAGCGATCATTTTGGCAAGCATGAACCTATACTGGGAAAGAGTTGAGAAGTTTCAACGTGACCTAAAATTATTAATGAGTAATTATCGAGATAACAGTCTTATCACGACTGGGAAACAACCATTGATATTGGATTTTTTACGAAAACTACTGAAACACCACCACTACGCAGCAATGGAAATGCAGTGGAAAATATTTTTAGTGAAGAAAGTGATTTTCAAGTGTCACAAAAACGAGTGCGCATTCCATCAGTTCCATCAGCCAGGATGAAAGGACTTAAAAATATATTTTATGATAGAGTATTTTGCAATCTTTTTTTATTAAAATGAACTTTTTCGTTATGTTTTGTTAAGTTATGATTTTTTTTAATACAATTAATTAATATTTTTAATTACATGTGTTTTTATTTGTTTTTCTAAATAAATATTATTCTCATAAAGATATCTAATAAGCATTTAAATAAAATAGTGTGTAAAGCATGTAAAAATGGGATTTTGTATACTCTAATCTATCTCTAATTTAGTTGATTTTACAAATGTAGAACCAATCCTTTACTTTTATATGGAATCCATTTCTTTTTTTGCGCGAATTTTTTTTGCGCGAATTTTCTGGGAACGTATCTATCGCGTAAAAACAGAATTAGGGTTCCAATTCTCAACGAATTATGAAAAACCATAAAAATAAATTGATTATATTTTATGTCTTCTACTTTAGATACAATTCTTTGAAAAAAGAAATATTTTCATCTAAATGGTTTATTCCAATTGGAATTTTTTATTAATTTTGTAAAACGAAATTCCCAAATAAGCGACGAACCCGATTTTTTTGAATTAATACAATTTTGATTTAGATTTTTCGCAATGACAACTGACACATTGGTGACCAAACGTCAAAATGTGGTGACCATTCCTGACAAAACGATTACCTAACGAAATTTGATAAAAACGGTATGATTTTCTTGCAATGAGGTGCTACCCAGGAAATTAATTTTTGAATTTTTCAATATTTATTTACCGTTTAGTCGTAAGTGACCAAACGATAAAAACTAGTGACCAATCCTGACCAAACGAATTCAATCATCACTTTTGTCAAAAACTTTAGATGATGGGGTGCTAAAAAGGTGGAACCAAATTGCAACTTTGCGCATTGCAGGCGTGCTTCCTTCATTTTTGGTGTCAACTTTGGCTTCTTGGCTAGTCTGCTACATTTGAGTCCGGCAGAGAAATATCGTGATCGCATCGTGCGCTCAGTTAATATTATGCACTTTTAATTTATTTAGCAGCTCTTTAGCAGAACTTTGTCTATTTTCGAATGGTGTTTTATAATTAGCTCGGGACCGCCCGATGTTGATGGAATATTTTTTCGAATTAAACAACGAGTTCGTCATATTCATTATGAACCTGTAGTTGGCTGTTGACTGAATAAACTGTTAATTTGAGTCTGCCATTTATTTTAAATGTGCCGCTCACACTATTCTTCTTCGGAAGTTTTTTTTCCTCAGTGGACATAATCTTTCGATCTCCTAAAAAACTGTTTCGACTTCTTTGTTTTTTGACTATAAGTCTTCAGTTATAATATTGGTGGTTTATTGGTATGAATGGTTCTCTATCGGAAACATACAACAAACTCTATCGGAAACATACAACAAACTTTAAAATATGTTTTCACTATTTAAATAAAACGTTCTATAGACCTTCACTTCCTTTCAGTTTGCTAATGACAGTTGTATAATTTATATTTTTATTTTTTGATACGGTTTCAAAAAGCATGGAGGGAATTAATTAATTTGACATTATATTTGTTAATGCTTTGTTCTTGTGCACTCGAATTTTCCATAATTGTATTCTTACATGTTATGTCATATTCTTCCTGTGTCTGATGTTCGGAGTTGAGCGTACACCGTATCGAAAGCCTTATTTATTGGCGTAGTAATCCGAACTTGTATTATAATTAATTACATCGTGCTTCATTTTTTTTGCTGCGTCTATGCCTTAACCTCAAAATCTAACTGGTTCCGTATATCGTAGAATGTTGTAGTTAGTGTGAAGCTGAAATACTTCTTCAGTTATTTCACCCAGTTCTTGAAGAAGGTTATTGAATTATATGTTTCGAAGGACCAATGTTGAGGTTAAAACAGACTGGAGTGTTATTGGACTAACCAAGATTGCTTTGAAGTCAAAGTTTGTCGATTTGTTAATTGATAGTTTACCACTGGTAAGATTTTGGTCAAACACTTTTGACTCCAAATAATGCTATTCTACAATTCACAGAACTTGTTATCCTATTTTTTAAGATATCAGAAACAGGAATATGGTAAAAGTTTTAAATATGTGAGAATAGAGTTTTTTTGGCGCTAGTAGGAACATAGTAGGAACATGTCCGAAGAAATCTGTAATTAGCAAACTATTTAAATATTTGCGATGGTGTACTTTTATTGTAGACTAATATTGAGATTCAGGAATAGAATTCAAAGAATTATGGGGTGTGCAAATAATGAATACCTACTTCCTGAAGAGAAATTTCACTGTCACATGGCATAATGTTTACTTCCATTTTTTGTATAAAACATTATCCTCTATTTTAAATCGTTTTTAAACGTTTTTCGCTCTATGAGTGAATTTATTCAAACCGTAGGAACAAATGATTGAGTATTTAATTTCAATTTTCTATGAAAATGTAAAAACAACAAAAATAAATTCAAATAATTATATATTAGATTAAAAAAATGGTTGTGAGTGAAATTAAACATTTCATCACTTTGAACACCAGCTGATTATGAATTAATTACCAATTTTCAGTAAACGATTAATAAATCGCGCGGTATCTTAATTTTAAAAACCAATTTCTACTTTTGTTTGCGTGATTTTGAAATGTTTTTGCTTAGACTGTTACCATGTATATAAATTTACCACACACAACACTTTCCATTATATCTAAATAAGTATATTAGTGTTAAACAGTGCGCTTCTTCTAGGAAATTAATAATGGATTAGTGTTTTCGCCTTTTAATGATTGCAGAAAACCCTGAAACAAGATCGGAGTAATCAAAGATTTCTAATATTGTTGTAGCTAGTTGGGATTTAATTTTATTAATAAATTCTAAATTAGCCTCATAAATTTCGAGAGTTTTTAAAACGATCAATTTTCGTTAAAACCCAATTAAATTTTTCGTTATTTATTTAAAAATTTATAAAATTGGTAGTAACATTGTAAAAAAATGCGTTTCTTCCAAAATCTGTCTACCAAATTTCTACTAAATTTAAACCCATTAATATGAGTTTCATATCTTTTAAAAAGCTCTAGAAACTTTTCATTACGTGAGTGAAGTAGCCCTGGGCTGGGCTGTTCTAACATAACCATTTTTTGATATTTTATCGAAGTCTACATCTCTTTCTGCTAGAAGTAATTTGACTTCTGTTTATATTTTTTTATTCTGCTCGATCTAGAAAATGCAAAAGGCTTTATCATTTCAAAGCTAGCAGAACCCAAATCGAAAATCGGACCAAAAATCGAAATTAGAACGCAAAATAAGATTAATTTTATAAATAAATCATTTTAGGCGCATTATTGGATAAATAGTGAGCCTAAAATTATTTGTTTGTCAATAGATCTTGTTTTGAGTTCTAATTTCGGTATTGGTCCGATTTTCGATTTGGGTTCTGCTAGCTTTAGATTAAATGACCTGAAGTTTGGTCAGAAACGGATGGAGCCCAAAATTTTTATTGGGGCATTCGATTAGCCCATAATGATCCTAAAATTATTTGATTGTCAATAGATCTTGTTTTGCGTTGTAATTTTGGTTTTGGTCCGATTTTCGATTTGGGTTCTGCTAGCTTTAGATAGAATGACCTGAGGTTTCGTCTAAAACGGGTGGAGCCCAAAAATTTTTAATAGGGCATTTGATTAGCCCATAGTGAACCTAAAATTATTTTGTTTTGCGTTCTAATTTCGGTTTTGGTCCGATTTTCGATTTGGGTTCTGCTAGATTTGAAATGACAAAGCCTTTTGCATTTTTTAGAACGAGCAAAGTTTAAAAATTTAAATTGGGCATCTAATTAGCCTAAAATTAACCTTTGATTTTCCAATTGTTTTTAAAACATTTTTTGATATGGGTTCTGTTAACTTTTTCTAAAGCTAGCAGAGCCCGCATTTTAGTTGGAAGGGATGAAGCCCAATTTTTTTTAATGGAGCCTTTAATTAGCCTATACATAATTAGCCTATACTTATCCATACTATGTTGTAATGTTCTGCTGCATGGGTTCTGCTTGCTTAAGGGTCGTATTTTTAGTCATGTATTCGTTTACAACACAACGACGCGCTTTGGTTATCCAAACTTATTGTGAATTACGTGATGATTTTGGTCAACAAATTACGTAATGATTTTGAACAACTTGGACGTCCTACAGAGTCGGGAATTCGCAAAATTGATGAACGTTTTCAAGAAACTGGTTCAGTTGCAGGTCTTAGAGCATATACGAACACCATAACCCACTGTTCGTACTCGTGAAACAGTAACAGCCTTAAGTCAAAATGTTCGTGAAGGCCAAGCATCTCTTTGGTCGTTCATAACAATTAAACGTGTCGTTAACTACTTTATATCGAATTTTACACATTGTTTAACACTTTATATTAATTATATTATCTTTTTGCTTTGGGGGTTTTTTGAAAAGCGAAGTGTACCGCAATGATCCACAGACAATTCAAGATCTTAAGAATAGCTTCGAGCTAAAACTGAGGCCATTGAACTGCTTTTATTGGAAAAACTTATCAAAAATTTTGATGTTCGGATGCAGGCCTGTGATAGGAGCCGTGGTGGTTATATGAATGAAGGTTTATTCCATTCATAAATGGCATAGAATTTTCAATAAACTTTTTTGAATTTTCAGCATACATTGTGTTTTTTTTTTAATATAAACAAAAAACATGCAGATGGAACACCCTTTATTTAGTCGATTGAATTATTTTTAATTTTATTCTTCTGGCCACAAGTCTTTGGGTAGTTCCTGGATGCGCAGTTAATTCGATAAGGATTAGTTAGTAATTCTTAGATTATCACGAATTTTTATTTCTGTTATTTATTTATTACAATTCAGCCCTAAAGGCACATTGACGACTTTCTCTGCAGTATGTCATATCTATTCCTAGAGGATGAGTTTAGTGATTAAATATTGGTGAAAGGTGAAGGGTGTAAGGTGAAGGTGAAGGTGAAGGCTGAAAAGAAGTATACGCTCTCGAGGGAATAAATTACACGGCTCACGTTTCTAATATCGTGGTATCTAAAAACATTTAGGCTTCCAAAAATTCATAGTTCGAATGAAAATGTTTTGAGAATGTGATTTTGTTAAGCTGGTACTACAAATTTGTTTTTTGAAAGAACTTCACAAATGTGCAGATTCTGCACGCGACAGGTTGTAGGTTTTATCGGTTTAATTTATGCTTCGTTTTATTTGTGCTACTAAAGCCGACCGCAAAGATGTATGATCGTACCTAGAAGGTTTGATTTACGCGGTAATTTGCACAGATATGGACACCTCTATATAACAAAGGTGGTGCCATATTTAATGTTTGAAGTTTTGTTACGAGGAAATCGTAGGTCTCTCGAGATCTGAAACAAATTGCTATAATTTTCCTCTTTCCATAATCAGCTTGTGATATAAAGTGGAATTGCAAACAATTTGAATTTCTTTAAGTTTATACGAGTGCTTTTGCATATTTATGCCTGTCGTGGCATAACGCAGACGTAGTGGCAGCATCTTGCCCAACTCGCTGTGATACAAGAAATATCGGCACGTCGCACTCTTTTTGAGATACTCAGTAGTCTGTCTAGTATTAGATTCCAGACCTTCTATCATATTCTCGAGCAATGCTGCCCTTCAATATAAGGCCTATCAATTTTCAAAAATATCCTCATATACCTCTCTCGGTTGAAATGATATTGCACATCTATGTGCTTGCTCTTATGGAATTCCGGATTTTTGAATGGCCGAATCGCGCTTTTATTGTCCATGAGGAAAATAGGTTTGTCCAAATTGAATGATAAAATTTCGGACAATAATCAATGCAGCCACACCAGTACCTTCATCGCATACGCGGCCGCCATGTATTCGGACTCTGTTGTCGATAACGCCACAGACTTTTGAAATTCTGAATCCGAACTGAAAATTCCGTTGCCGAACATGAATAGATATCCGGACACAGACCGCCTGGTTTCGATGTCTCCTTTCGATAGTCTGCATTACCCTAGCCGCACAGTGGCCAAATACATTAAGCTACCGATTACCTCACGATATGAAATTTGATTTTGCCATTCGTCTTCAAAGATTTTATGTAATGTCCACTGAGTTGCAACTGCATTGCATTCCTGGTTGCAAGCCCGAATAACACATGTCTCCGATTTACTGGCCACAAAGTTGAATTTTTTATTGAATGACGGAAACTTTTTGTTCCAAGAGCTCGACGCCAGTTTCAACCCGTACAAGTTCTTGGATGTAGAAATTGCCTTTATGTCGAACTGCTGCAATCTCATCATTCGATGCCACCAACGCTAGAATTGCTCGAATCAATTTAAATTTAATCACGTAGCCAAACATTTCTGTATAATCGATGCCATACTTTGTGTGAACTCCCGTACTAGTAATTGTGCTTCGTATCGATCAATGGTTCCATCTGGGGTTTGCGTTATTTTGAAGGCGACGAACGATTACAATCACCTTTTGATCTTTTGGTTGATTGACCCAATTTCCACGTATGTTTTTTAATAAGCGAATCGTACTATTCGTTCATTGTATGCTCCCCTGTTTGTGATCATCCGAGCCAATTGCCTGTTCGTATGTCCTTGAATCTTTGGTGATTGCCATCATGGTAGCATGTTCCGTCGATCCATAATACGTATAGCCGTGTCGCTGTTATGTTTCGTTATGTTTCGCAAATGTTCGATTTCCGGATTTTATCGTGCCATAATTCATACGATGATTTATCAGGCACCGTGCTCTGTTCCGTTCTATTTCCGTTCTTTCCCCCAGGATGGGTTGGACGGTTGGAGTCGAAATCGCTTAAATGTTTCTTCCCAGGCAGAATCATCTATAAAAACGCTGATTGGTTACTTGGGATGGACTTGGCGAGTAAGATTCATATTCGACATTAAAATTTTAATCAATATCAGACGATTGTAAGGAGTGTGACATTGCATTGATTAGTTTCAGACTGTTTGATGGACTTTGCCGATCTTTAATCCTTTCGATGAAATCCCGCTTTAGTTCTAACTATGAATCTCTAGAATGTACATGTCAATAGTTATACCTTTCGAAGAACCATTGACGATGTTTTGATTTAATGATGTGTTCCTCTGTTCGAAATAAATGTGCTGTTGTGTTGTAGGAGCACTAATGGGATCATTGTAAAAATGAATGTTAAGAACTTGTTGTGCTCTTTGATTTGTGTTAACTTGAGCAGTTGGCGCATGTGGAAAAGGAATGTCATAATTGAATGTAGGTTCGAAAACGGATTTGAATGTGATCACTGTCAAGAAGAAGGAAAACGATGAATGTTGCTTTTTTGTGTGGACTTTGGCAACGGGAACGGGTACTTGATTTAAAATCTTGACATGGAGTTCATTTTTGGAGTAGCTGCGATAGCTGGTTCAGCTGCGCTGGCTGGGTAGCCATGGCCATCGTATTAGATTCTGTGGAATCCGACCCTTTAGAGTTAGAGTATTCGAGGTGAACCATCACTGATTGTTTCTGCTATTTCTAGGTTCAGAAGTCGGTAGGTTTCCAATTTGAATCAGATGTTTCCAATAGAAGGGTCCACTTTACAGACTTTACAGGAAAGCAGACTTTTTGCATGTTTGGGATCCCGATGGTGGTTTCCGGATGGTGGGGTGCACATTCTTTTAATTTTCGGAATCATGGTTGGAAACGCTGTACGCAAGCGTGGCCGGCGTTACACATCCATGAAGTTAAATAAAGACGTTGTAGTCAATATTAAAATCATAAGGAATTCAGCATCCGGTTTGTAGTCTAGAAAAAAAACCACTTTGAAAATCATTCAAAATAAAGAGTTAAGGTTTACCGGCCTTTTTGGAATTTTCCATTAAAATTATGATAACCCAAAAAGCTAGACGTCACGACCAAATAAACTTGAGGAGAAATCCCTCCCCCACACACATTTTAAGTAGAACCTAAAGCATTAATCTAAATATTTTTCAATCGTATAAATAGTTCAATGCGGAAATATCAACGGTCCACACCTACTTTACCGCATTTATGATATGTTATAAATCTAAAACTAATCGATCCTTTTTTGTATTGATTTGTGTCGGGCAAACCTTGTTCACATTAAAATTGGCTGATTATAAAATATAAAAAAAAAAAAAAAATTTGGCAACAATTTTTCTATTTGCTGGAACATGTGTGCATAAATTTGTTCTGTGCTATTTGTTATCGGTGTACACTGACATTTATTTATACAACGAGAGCATCGTAAAGATTTAAAATGTAGCAATAAAAATTAATGGCAAGGTGCGCAGAAGGATCTCAATTCGGTAACTAATTTGCCATAATTAAAACAATAAAAAAACACATTTCTCTGAATTGAACTGTATACAAAGGGGGCATGCACCTGATCTCAAAAGCTTTATCGAAAACTAATATATCATTTTAATCTGTGTATAGTATATGGTGTTGGTGACACAAAAAAAGTGTACGCATCAATCAGCATGTGTCTATTTATATGCTAGGTAACATTTCATCCAAAATTAGCCCGAATAGTTGTTGATTTTGAAACTTTTTTTTTATATCGCTCCCAATGGACCACAACCAAAAGTAAATTAAAACATCGGCACGAAAAATACATGTGCTGACACGCATTTCAATGTTGATCCAATTTTTACTAGAATCTATCAATTCATTTCAAAAAATTTTAATAGAACGTGACTAAATTTCTATTTTACATTTTACATATTTTTTCTGTTATTTATGTATTGAGCATATATAACATAAAAAATGCTTATCCATTCGAATATATATACACAGCATAATAATATTGATCGTTGTATGCCCTAAATTTTTGGCAACAATTTTTATTTTTCTCCGTAAACGAATAAAATGTGACTAATGCCATAAAAAAATGTTTTATGGCACTTTAGATTTTATTAGACAACCTATTGTGACAAATACAATCTGCGGTTTTTTTTATAATAGATTTTGTACATAATCGCATCAATAGATAGAAAGTTATCGAATTTCACACCAACCCAAAAATATATGTATATAAATATAATCAACATGAAGCAGTCTAACGCGCGCACTTAAGCTGGCACATACATTTTTGAATCCTCTTTGAAAATAATAATTTATGTCAATAATAAAGATTAACCATAAATTCTGCTTCGTATCTCGTATATATATTGATTAATTTTTCTCTTTTGTCAAAAATCCCACAATTTTCGTCGTTCGGTTTTTTACAAATACGGGTGCGTAAGTACCATAAAGCTTTTCCGATCATCACATATTCGTTTTGGGGGCGAAATTTTTCAATTTGCTTTCACTTTTGTCTACAAACAATATACTGTGTGCAAAATCAATTTCATAAAACACTACAAAATCGGAATTGCAGTGTCGGCTAATATAAAAGAGCTTTTATATGCAGAGGGGGCAAAAACTAAAATTTTATATAAAAACTAGGTAGTATACTGAATACAATACTTAGCTTAGATAAATAACATATACAGCCGAGCATAGAGAGAAAAAAAGAGTTTAAAAAGCTCCCTTTATACCCCATGAATATAAAATTAAGATGAAGACATGAACGAATACAGCAAAAACGCTTTTTTTATTATTTTCGATTAGTTTTCCATAAGATAAAATAAAATGGAAAACCAAAATAAAAGATAAAGAAAATTATTTGTTTTGCTAATAAATAATTAATGTCCTTTCATGAACCTTTCCTTTTTTGTGTTATGTTCTGTGTACTCTTCGTTCAAACAATTTTTCTTCGCTTTTGCATAATATTAAAGAAAAGCTCCAAAAGCATATTATCTTGTGGGATATTTTAAACATTTTTGTTGTTTTTGTTGTTTATTCTGCAACCGAGGTGTATGTAGAGCATTTTACTAAGTCCTTGATTGACACCTTTGTGCCCAACAAATAATTTTAACACACGAGAACTTTTTTTTTTATCTTTATTAATCCCGTAAACTATTGATTTACAACAACAACAATAATACTTGCTTCAATTAATTTTGTATATCTAATACATAAGTCTCTGACTATACACATATTGCCAACGATGGTAAATAGTGTTTGATCAATACGGGCTGTATAAAACTGTATAACGCAAAATATTTTTTGTGCGTTTATGCTTTTTGCCTCTACAAGTTCATTTATTTCAAAATTAACTGCCAAAAAAAAACGCAACAGATTTTTTTATTTCGAAAAATCCGTAGACCAAAATATACATACCTTCTTGGTTAAAATAACACCATTCAAAAAAATAACTTTGCTAGTTAAGTCGATGAAGTTAGCCCGAGCCCGATTTTTTTGGTAGATTTCTTGGATAAGTGTAGCCATCCCGAAAAAGAGTAAATACATTAAAAAATGTAGCACCATCCCGAAAAACTATTTATACATGAGAAAAAATAATAACATACAAAAATAAATTTAATGTAAAAAAAATTACTGGTAAAACTTTTTTTTTTAATATATTTAACCCGAATAGCGATAATTTGTGTAGTTACTATGGGTCCACATTAAATTCTATACCGCAATACCTGGAGATAAAGCCACCAAGCGGCATAAAGGGCCAGACAGGTCAGGATACTAGCTAAAATGTAAAATTAGCCCCAAGTCCATATCAGGTGGAAATAACCTTTTTTTAAATTTATTTGTTTAGCCTGAATAGCGATAATTTGTGTAGTTACGGTCCACATTAAATTCTATACAACAATACCTGGAGATAAAGGATACTAGCTAAGATATACAATTGGCCCCAAGTCCATATCAGGTGGAAATAACCTATTTTTAAATTTATTTGTTTAACCCGAATAGCAATAATTTGTGTAGTTACTATGGGTCCACATTAAATTCTATACCGCAATACCTGGAGATAAAGCCACCAAGCGGCATATACGGCCAGACAGGCCAGGATACTAGCTAAGATATAAAATTTGCCTCAAGTCCATATCAGGTGGAAATAACCTTGGTGGAACCTCAGGGAGAAATAAACTCGTTTATCTGGTGAAGTTAACAACGTCCGGGTCTGTATGTAGAATTGTAATCGAAGGAACTGTGTCTGTTTCCTTTGGATTAAAGTCTGGTGTTCGACAGGGAGATGCACTCTCGCCTGTGCTATTCAATTTGGCGCTTGAGTACGTATTGAGAAAAATCAACATCGAAACTTCTCGTTGTATATTTAATAAATCAGGCCAAATTTTTGGAAATGCAGTACGTTAAAAGATGCAGTACGCTGCAGATAAGGCATACTTTCAATAAATAATTCTTTCATTTTCTAAACAAGCAAATATATTTTCTGGTTTAATAAAAAAGAGCCGAGACATATACAAAAACCCAATAAATAAACTTAAAAAAAAAGGTTATTTCCACCTGATATGGACTTGGGGCCAATTGTATATCTTAGCTAGTATCCTGACCTGTCTGGCCGTATATGCCGCTTGGTGGCTTTATCTCCAGGTATTGCGGTATAGAATTTAATGTGGACCCATAGTAACTACACAAATTATCGCTATTCGGGTTAAATACAATTAACACGTTTACTGCCATGTGACCCACCCGTAGGTCACACGTCACCTACAACATCATGCCGCGTGCACCACCGGTGGGTCACGGGCATATTCGATTATATATTGAAGTATGTTATTGGCGTTCAAATGAAACCCATTTTTCTCTGAGGTGGCACTATAGTAAAAGAATTTTCTTCAATTTCCAGTAAAAAAAAAAGTTCAATGTTTCAAAGCGTTTATTTCTAAAAGCGCATAAGGTCTTGTTGCAAAAATTCAATAACATCTTACAAATAAAAAAGTAAAAAATATAATAATAATGCCAAATTTAATTCATTGAAGGACATTAAAATGATCAAAATGATAAAAATTAATGAATTTTACTGAAACAATTTAAACATAAAGCTGGATTACCCTCACAATGGCTGCAATATGTTGAGACTTTTTTAGCTTTTTTTGCGGCTTCATTTCTTCCGTCATTTTTTTTCATTTCGTTATAGCAACTGGAACAGCGTTTTCCGGTTTTTCTATTGGTGTTATCTCTAGTTTCATATTCCTTCATGATATGCTGTTTATTTGAGGAACCAATTAACTCCAGTTGCAAACTGCAAAGGCTTTCACAAATCGACTTTCGAAAATCCAGAATGTGAGCATTTGGTTTGAATTCCTTGTAAATGACCAAGGCATTTACCACAGATGTACTCAATAGGTATTCAAACGCGATTTTGTGGTACCATCGAATTGTTTTTCGAAGTGGGGTAAAATAACAGGACATCTGATCAGATACATCAATTCCCTGCTTGGCAATGTTGTATTCCATTATTATTCGCAGTTTCTTTATGTCTCTGTTATTACGTTTTTTTTTCCAGTCGATACCACATCTAAATTGTGTTTGGTGCTAAGCATGAGAACGTCACGCTTATCCTTCCACTTTGCTACTACCACACCAGTGTTTTCACGTCCAATGATATCGTTTTTCTGCAGTTTGGCCATTGTTACATCTTTGGGATTGCCTGCTCTGTTTTTACGCAGCGTTCCTATGAGATGCGTTTGACGGTCAGTCAATAATCTGGCCAGTGAGGTAGACGTGTAATAGTTATCAGTCGCTACGGTTCTTCCCTTATTCAAGTACTGATCAGCCAGATCTAATACAATTTGTGTGCTATGTGATGTGATTGAAGTGGGTCTACCTCTTTGAGTTGAATGGTCATTATTTCCAGCATAAATTGAACTAGTATAAGTGTAACCTTTAGGATCACATAGCTTGTAAACTTTTACACCGTATTTATGTGATTTTCCTGGATTGTATTGGCGAAATTGAAGTCGCCCGCGCCAAGGTATCATGGATTCATCTACAGCCAAAAATTCACCGGGGATTTTAGCGTTTACGAAATTGTTTTCTAATAGTTCTAGTAAACCGCTAACTTTTCCTAAACGATTTTGAGCGATGGTGGTGCTGTCAGCAAAATGAATAAATTTTAGAATCAACTGGAATCTGTTGCGCGACATAATTTTGGGAACAAACTTATTTTTGTAAAAATTATCATTGCTCCAGTATAATGCAATTGATGGATATTTTACAATTCCCATGTATAATACAACACCTAAAAATTTTTTTATTTCTGGTACAGTCGTGTTGACCCATGCCTTTATGCGCGATCCGCGGGTTATAGTTTTGTTTGCTAGATATTGGTTGGCATTCAAATTTGTCTGGTAAACTATTAGATCATAAACATCGTTAGTTACCATTATATCAAATAGATCAATTGGACGTATTGTTGCAATGTTCAAATGGCTTATGCCAGGAGTTGCTGGATGGTCCATAAAGGAAAATTTGTTCAGAGAATTTCCAGTGACAGTTCTCCAAACATTTGTTGATGGCCCAGTTGTGGTGGTAGCCACATCGTCAGATTCTGCTTCCGAGGACACAAAATCCCCCACTGTAGTCGTGGATTCACTAGACTCATCTCCGCATGGCCAATACTCATCTGAATCTGATCCTTCAAAATCCGAAATCTCATTTTCGGACTCCATGTCTTGCTGTGGATTGCCATAAATTGAATTTGGTGGTATAAAAAGTTATTGTTGACCATTATCACAAAACGAACACTAACACTTTTTTACACTTGAACTATAAATTTTATATCGATAGGTTCACAATTACTAACCAGTTCAATTCACACTTACAAGTCACAAATTCTTTATTATTGGATTTTATATCACTCACAAAAAAGCAAAAACGTTATGTTATGTAATTATATTTTATAATATTATTTATTTTATTATTATTATAATTGTAATAGTTATTTTTATATCAACCTGTTTCATTCCTTTCTACTCTCGTACTGAAAAAATGGGAATTCCCGTAAAACATATTCTATATAAACGTAGAATATGTTTTACGGGAATTCCCATTTTTATATATTTATAATATTTTTTCATGTGGTAAACGTGTGTTCATGTGGTAATATTTTTTCATGTGGTAAAAGACGAATCCAAACGAATAAAATTAATGTGACCACTGGTGGGTCACATGGCACCATATAGAAATACACATTTTCTAAGTGCCATGTGAACCTCCGGTAGTCACACTCCAAAAACACATAAAAAATACAGAAAACGAATAAATAGGAAATCAATTCATTGTAATAACATGAAAAGATCCCGATAAAAGGTAATTCCCATTTTTGCATTTTTGTAAAAATTTATTTTTCATATGGTGAGAGTAAACATGTTAAAAAAAAGTTTTACCAGTAATTTTTTTTACATTAAATTTATTTTTGTATGTTATTATTTTTTCTCATGTATAAATAGTTTTTCGGGATGGTGCTACATTTTTTAATGTATTTACTCTTTTTCGGGATGGCTAGACTTATCCAAGAAGTCCACCAAAAAATTCGGGCTCGGGCTAACTTCACCGACTTTGCTAGTTGAAGTAAATTTTGTCTTATTATTGATACTGGAATCCGTTTTATTTTATTTTGTTATTTCATAACTTTTTTGAGTAAAATAAAAATTTGTTTAAAAGAAAAAAAATATGCTGCTGCTGGAGACTGTAAACCAATTTGCTCGATATTCCATTCAAATTCAGAGAATTTAGAAACCTCGAAAATGATGCTGCGGAAAATCGTGTCTATTTCTGAATTTGACTTCTAGTTTGTTTACCAATTATTTCTCTATTGCTATCACAACATACTAGAATATATTTGAACAATATCTATTTCACTTATTTTCGTTCTAGAAACGAAAATAAACTATTTGCTGATAGAAACGCAGCAGAAACATTACAAATGTTGCAATCTAGTAGGCTGGTAAATTTTAATTTAAAATTTTATTCTACAAAAACGAAAAATAATCTTGGCTAAATTAAAGGTGTAATGCTAGGTAGAACATCCCAGCCCAAAGTACAAATTTTGTTCGAAAACTGAGACTTGAGAGTTTTGCTGCTGCTTCACTAACCTGCTAGATGCACAAAATTGATATTGTTGTTGATTGATGTAAATAAAAATTAAATTTTATATTTACATCTAGTGTGCTGATGAAACAACAAAAACACCTCAACTCTCGAGTCGCGGTTTTCGAACAAAATTCATATACGTACAAATTTTGTTCAAAAACCGCAACTAGAGAGTTGGTAGTTTCATTAACACACTACGTGTCAGTATAACTTAGGTTAGGTTAGGTTAGGTTAGGTAGGGTTAGAGTGGATGCTATCGCATACTTAGGCCATTAATGGCCCATTGTGATACAAAAGGATCCTGTCTCCAATTTAATCACGTTGAAACCATCCACAGCTAAACTTAATTAAGCGATGCCACCTTCTGGCATGAAAATTGTAGGTAATCTGCTACATTATTTTTTAAATATGTAGCACATCACTACATTATTGTTACCAATAGTATAGCAACATGTTAAAAAATACAAGTAAGACCACGTTTCAAAATTAGGAGGGTTCCGTCTATTTCAGGTACTCAAATTAAGTTAAAACTTAAAACTAAATATTACAAAAAATATTATAGGAAATTTTTAAATTCATAAATTCAATCACATCCAGAAGTTTTCACAAAATTACAAATTATAAATATAAATTCCTTTATAATGGATACTAAAACTAATAATAGCCAAATTTTATTTTAAATCAGTTCAAAACTTCCTTGCGCAAATTTATATTTTGAAGCAAATTTACATAAATTGTTTTCAGGAACATAAATTTCCGTATGACAAACATCGTTCAGTAACGTTCTCGAAAACATAATGTTTTGAACAGTCTCATTTCCAAGTCTATTCGTAATTTTATTTTTAATTCGATTTAAATAGGAGAAAGCTCTTTCTGCGGAGGCACTACTATGAGGCAACGAAAGCAGTAGTAGCATATAATCTGCTAATTCGATATAAATGGGTTCATAGTAATTAAAATTTTCTTCGTTCCCTATCCACGATGCCCTCCATCTCTATTGATGGTGTTCCTCGATGAGCTCCAGGCTTTATAGAGTCAAAAAAGCTTCCCGGAAAATGGGTCTCGATCCAATGATTCCGTACTTGAAGCTATCCATGACTCCTCTGGTCTAATTAAATAACTAGGTCTGGTTGGGTTAGTAGCTAGAACTTCCGTAAGGCGAGAAGTTTCAGGGACCTCCTCCATTCTACAACAGAAGCGTCTCCAAGACTCCCTTTTGTGACTTCCTCAACTCTTTTACGTACTTTCTTAGGTCCTCCTTATAGATGTCCTTATCCCTAACTTCGCTTGTGTTCTTAGTTTTTTAAAAGCTGTCTTACATTCCCTCCAATAGTTTTCCATCTCCGTGGTCCACCATATCAGTTTCTGCCTGCCTCTAGACTTTATCAGGGGGTATGCAGCGTTAAATGAAAGATTGCATGCTTTTGTGACAATATCAACTATGCATTCTAATTCTTCTACTGTCGCCAGAAGTCCACGGACCTCCGGTGACAATAATTCCTCCAAAACCTCCCCATATTTGTTCCAGTTTTTCCTTTTGCGATTCCTGAAGACTTTCCGGGTAACAGGTTTAATTTTGAGGTTATATGTTACATATCAGTGATCAGAGAATGAGTGCTCCTTCCCCACTCTCCACCCCCTGATCATATGAAAGTACGTTTCTGACGCAAAGTTAACATCTAAAACCTCCTGTCGATTTTTAACAATAAATGTCGGTTCTCACCCAATATTGCAAACTAAAAAGTTAGTATGTATTTAATAAATAATCAAAAATTAACTCACCGCTCTCATTAATGTCTGTTCTTCTGCAAAAAATTACATAAAACTGAGATACCAGTATAACTTAGTTTTTGTTTTTTATATTTTTTGCAGAAAAAATACGTTTATTTCTAAGAAATCGTGGAAATTTATGGATTCTATCGAATAAAAAAATTGTTTGTCTTTTGATGCGATCCATTCGTTGAGGCATTTTTTGATTTTTTGTGGTTTCAGAAGTGCTGGTCTTGAAGATCGCTTTGCATAGATCGGAACAAATAGTAATCTGATGGAGGACAATCATGGTGAATAGGGAGCATGTGGTCGAATTTCCATTTAAGTACTTCCAGCGTATTTTTTCTTGTTTTGCGATTTGTGGTTGAGCATTGTCGTGCAGAAAAATCACTTTACGCTGTTTGTTGGCTGGCATCGGACGGTTTTCGTTCAATCCTAGGTTTAAATCTATCAATTGTTGTTGGTAACGCTCACCAGTAATAGTTTCGTTCAGTATTAGCAGCTCATAGTACACCACTCCTTTCTGATCCCACCATATGCACAACATAACCTTACTTCCATGAATGTTTCGTTTTGCTGTTGATGTGGATGGTTCGCCTGGATGAAGCCATGATTTTTTAGCGTTTAGGAGTATGGTAGTAAATCCACTTTTCATCGTCAGTCACAATTTGAGACAAAAATGCCATCTTCGGTGTCTTGTAAGCAAAGAATTGCAAACCCTTAAACGATTTTCAATGTTGGCTTAGTCAGTTCATGTGGTACATATTTGCCTTCTTTTTGAATCATTTTCATGGCATGTAAACGTTAGCATATGGCTGTTTGAGCAACATTTAACTATTCTGCAAGTTCTTTTTATGTTTGAGCTGAGTTTCCCTTCAATAATGCTTTCAATTCTTCATCTTCGAATTGTTTTGGTTGACCAGAACGTTTTTTGTCACTGACACCAAAATCACTACTTTTGAATCGTTTAAACCAGTTTTTGCAAGTCCGTTGAGTTAGTACATGTTCATCATAAGTTTCTTGAAGCCAACGAAAATTTCTAGCAGCTTTTTCTTTTGATTAAAGCAAAAAGTAATGCTTCCCACAAATGCTGTTTGCTATTGGTACGGAATTCGACATATTTAACGGGATTAAAAAATATTTTGTTAACTCTTTCACGAGGGATGATAAACATTTTTAATGTGGAATTTCAACACTTTAAAACGCCTTAGGTGCCATTGTAAAACAATGTTTAGTACTAAAGATACGCCATCTCTTAGAAAATCCAAAAAACTAAGTTATAGAATGTAAAATTTAATTTAATTAAAATTTTCCATTATATAATTTCAACCCGGAATAAAATTTTTAATATTCGCAATTAACACCTTGATTCTTAGCTTATTTTATTTTATTTTTTAAATCCTCGTCGCCATTATATGTTTCCATACTTGATTAAAAGTGTCCGTCACGCCAGCCGGAACCATACCAGCCGGAACCAAAAAACTAAGGCACAAGTAACACGATGCATTGCTCATCATTGTGAACTAAATGCTTTTTCAGCCGGAACCTTATAATTCTAGCCGGAACCTGATAAAGCCAGCCAGAACCATACTACACCCAAACCAACTATATCACAAGAAGCGCGATGCATTGTGTATCATTGTGGACTATATAATTTTTCAGCCGGGACCTTATAAATCCAGTAATATACGATTTTTCGGGAAAAAGTCTCACAAGTTCGGCCGAAACCATACTATTCCATAGTATAAGTAGTACGATCCATTGTGCTTCTTGTTTCATAGCTAGTTTGGCTGTATATAAAGTTTCCACCAAAGAATCGTAAAGTGCTGGATTTAAAAGGTTCCGGCTGAAAAATTGTATTTTCCGAATAATCGTATATATCTGGATTTATAAGGTTCCGGCTGAAAAATTATTTAGTGCTCAACGATACACAATTTATCGAGCTACTTGTATCGTAGTTGGTTTGCCTGTAATATGGTCCTGGCTGGCTTTATCAGGTTCTGGCCGGAATTATAAGGTTCCGGCTAAAAAATTATATAGTGCACAATGATGCACAATGCTTCGTGCTATTTGAGCCATAGATAGTTAGACTGTACGTTCCGGCTGAAATTGTAAGGCTTTTCCGATTAATCATATATTTCTGGAATTATAAGGTTCCGGCTGAAAAATATATAGTGCTCAATGATGCACATTTCATTATGCTACTTATACCACAGTTGGTTTTGCTGTAGTATGGTTCTGGCTGGATTTATCAAGTTCTGGCCGGAGTTATAAGGTTTTAGCTGAAAAATTATATAGTGCGCAATGATTCACAATGCATCGTGCTACTGATTCCATAGTTAGTTTGGCTTGAGAAAGTATGGTGTTGGCTGAGTTTATAAGGTTTTTGCCCAAAATTTTTAATATTACAGGATTTATAAGGTTCCGGCTGAAAAACTATATAGTGCACAATGATGCACAGAGCATCGTGGTACTTTTACCATAGTTAGTTTGGCTGTATATTCCGGCTGAAATTGTAAGGTTTTTTCCGAAACCAACTACATATGTCACACTCGCCTGGCTGTTGTATGGTTTTAGCTAGCTTTATGAGGTTTTGGATAGAATTATAAGGTTCCAGCTGGAAAAGCATATAGCACACAATGATGCAGAATGCGTCGTGATACGTGTGCCATAGTTATTTGGTTCCAGCTGATATGGTTCCGGCTGACGTGAAGAACTCGGTTAAAATACACTCTTACTCTTTATCCTTTATTACTTCACCTTCCGAATACAACTAACTCTTTGTTCGTTTAGTTTGTTACCTGATGAATATATTATTCCCACATGTAACCTCACACATTTTGTGTTACTGTAGTCTCATGCATATAAAACAGAAATTTGTTATTTCATCTGAGTGCTACAAGCATTCGAATCTGGGTATATTTTTTCGAAAGAAAATCTGTTCCAATCTTTTTGGCGCAGTGTGTTTTGAAATTTCTGTAGGTGCCTGATCCGAAACAATGCCTTTTGGGTTGCTAAACACCTTTTCTCGACTTCTAGCTTCCCGATGGTTTCGGTCACATTTGTTTCCTTTGTGGGATACAGCCAAACGAATTTCGTAAAACTGTGAACTACACAAAAAATGTAGGGGTATAACTTCTGCGATGTTGTTACGTAATCCAGATGGTCGTAACATTTCTTCACGAATTCAATTTGCATGGACCACGAAACTTTCCATTCCGTTGCACAATTTAAAAACAATTCCATTGCTTGTAATACAATTTTCATAAGGACTTGTTTCAAGTAGCGTCATAAGCGCCTGGATTTCTGTGTCACTCCTCTGCGCAGCAATTTTGAATTTTATTCGTAGGAGGTATATTCTAATCTTCTTAGCTTATATTACGCTTTTCACTTGGTGTTGTCTTGCAGCTGTAATACGTAATCCAAAATATGTCTCAACCTTATGACCGGCTCATATTCAGAAATAGCTGGTATTTTCTTTTTTACCAACTCTTCGAACACGTTGTTAACTGACCTTTGGAAAACAGCCGACGAATTGCATAAGCCAAAAGGTGCCCTTAGAAATTCGTACTGTCCGAAAGAAGTAGCGAATGTCGTGTAGGATTATCACAACTATCGCGATTCAACCGTTGGTAATCTATACAAAACTTGTTTGAGCCGTCCTTTTTGTTAGCTAGGATGATTTGACTGGCGGCATTCTGTGACATGCTTGCTTTAACAGTGCCTTCCTTTAACCACTTGTCAATTTAATCTCGTGCCAGCTTCAATTATAATGACGCTAGCCGTCTGGCTTCGAGTATATAGGTGTGTCGTGTGCCAACACGATATTCATTTTTTACTGTGTTGTTTATCATATTTCTGTTGAGACTGTAATTGCTAATCATTGTCGTCAGTTCAGGGACCAAAACTTCTCATTCACATTTGATAAATCAACAGGTATTTAGTCGATTAATTCGGCCATCCGCGACTAATTCAAGGATGAACTTCTTAATTGTGATGCTTGCTATTCGGAGTAACCGTTGTATAGTCGTATTTTTTAACAACTCTTGGCCCAACATCACATCAGCTTGCAACAAACAATCATTTATTATGTCTGAACTCTATTTGGTACGATTGGTTATCAACGGCGATGTTTACTTTTACTTTTCCAACCATTTTAACTGGCGAACTGTCGGATTGATCATTGATGAAATTTAAATCGCTGCCACTGCCAATCATCGCATCAACATCAGCGATACAGACTCTCTTGGTGGCAAGGCAAAAGTCAGTTTCCATTGAGCATAACTTTCTGGCTCCCTTTCTAATTTATCCATTTTGTCCATTCTCTGGACACATATTTCAATATGCACCATGTCTCCATAAAGAGAGCAGTTTGTCAAGCATGTCCTTCGATTTCTGGATTTAACAGGTTGCACCGAGTTGTTGGTAATTTGAGTTATGTTACTTTTTTTTATTCCTTCATAATTAATCAGTCTCTTCCTGACCTCGTTGTTGGTAACCGCTCCATAAAGCACTGAATTGTTCGGATCATAATCGGAAATTCCTCCGATACCCTATTCGATTATAGCCGTTTCCTCCATGTTTAATGCATTGCCTAGTTCCATCATCGTAATGAGATAGCTCAAGAAACTTTTGCTCGATTTCTTCTTTCTATAATTAATCGGTGGCTATCGCCATTGGTTGTTGACCAAACTGTCAAAGGCGAAGATACAACTGATGTTGTCGAATGATTGCCAAGCTTAAACAGCAATGATTTGGTTTCAAAATTTAATTGGGTCCCAGAACCTAGCATAACTCGGGTGCAACAGCTCCACTAATCACTAATACTTCAGCAGTATAGCAAGAATGACATAGCTTGCCATCAGGGTCGATAATGCGTTAATGGTTTGGTGTTCTCTTCAACTCGAAGTAACAAATTCTGAGAAGAGAATTAATGAACGCTCGTTCCCTCCATTTAGCCTTCGATCACTATAAAATTTTAAGGTCAACAAATAAACAATAATATCATCCCAATAATCAGTTCTTCAGCCAAGGTTTTTAAGTAAGCGTAAGTGTGAAGTTGTTTCAGCAAGCAGATCCAATAACTTTTGTGAAGTTCATTGTTTAATCGATTTTAATTTGTGCAATGCGCGAGTATGTTCTTCCCTATATAGTTTACATTATCAAGTCTATCTATTAAAAGTTGTCGAATGACCTTGTCGACATTAACTTCTAACGTATTTTTAAATATTGAAATTAGGTTAAATCGGATAATGTTATCGAGTAAATGTGTATCAAATGACCCCAAAGCAACTTTCATTTTGTTATATCTCATTCATTTCATCTGTCTTTAACTGTTCTAGTCTATCTTCAAGTGTGGCTCTCAGATAAAAATTTGGTCTACCAATTGTAACAATCTCAATAAGTTTCCCATCTTTCTCAACGACAATTAAATAAAGATAAATTAAAGATTAAATTAAATCTTTGAAAAAATAATAAAAAATTTACGATTTTGCTATTTAAAAACACACGAGGTTAATTTTACCATATACATAACTCACTAACGATTTGTAATCCTACAAAAATACGACTATGCGAAATGCACAAATCCAATGTAGCACAAATTACACAGTAAAAATTACTGAAATTACTCATCCATACACAGTATTTTAGCTGCAATCCACATTGTAAGCACAATTTATTTATTTACCAGTCCGGAATGGCATCGGTTCATCCCACCGCTGTTACCAATGAAAATCAAAGACAGGCTTTGCTTTCTTGCATAGCTGCAGCAGCAATAAAACCAAAACTACTTTCGTACCGGCAATAAATTGCAAACACAAAATGTTAATATTACGTCCTTTATGCACATTAAAAATAGCAACTTTATTTTTCTTAGCTTAATTGTATCGGACTGTTCATGCAACAACAAATTACAAATAAAAATGTAACAAGAAACACAGTCATGGGCAAAAGTATTTGGACATTACGTTTTTTTTATGAAATGTTGGTTTCGTAAAAAAATGCTAGGAAAAACTTTCTGTTTTTTTTTTTATTTCTACATTATTGCATACGTATTTGGGACTTTTAATTTTTTAATTATTACGATGCGTGTGAAGTTAGACCTAACTTGAGTAGAACTAATATTAGGAATAGTTTAGCACAAACTTCACACGCCTGTACACGCTTTTGAAGTTAAAACTAAATTGATCCTAAATTATCAAACAAACAAAAAATGAGAATGTATTATTAGAATTTTTTTTTTTTAAGTTTGGTAAGACATATAGAGACCTGGGAGTTTTTGGTTCATGTTACACTTTGCGTTAAATACTGCTATGTTAAATGTTGCGTTAAATTATTGCGTTAAACTGTTGGGTGTTAACATGTCACGTAAAATGTTATGCAGAAAAATCTCGATTTAATAGACTATATTGGGTAGTCCGTTAAATCCGATTGTCCAATAAATCCGAATGTTTTTAAATTTAATCGATTCGATCGAATTTATTCATGGACGGAACTCAGGCATTTCTTAGCCGAATATGTTGGGATTGGGTATGTTGAATAGAAATGGGATTCTTAAACGATTTTTGAAAGAAATTCTAGAATATGGCCATCTGAGACGTGTTGGATGAAAATTCGATTCTTAAATGATTTTAGGAAGAAGTTCAGGAATATGTCCACCTGGGGCGGAACTCGACCAATTCTTAACTAGTTATGATGGGATTGGACATGCTGGATGGAAACTGTTATTGGAAGTAGTTTTGGAAAAGGCCACCTAGAACCCGGCCATTCTTTAACTGATTATACTGTAATTGGGTTTATTGGATGAAAATTGGATTCTTAAATTATTTATGGAAGAAGTATTTAATGGAAATGCGATTCATTAATGATTTCTAGAAGAAGTTTTTTAATATGGCCACCTGGAACGGGATACAGCTATTACTTAACCGATAATGATGGAATTCGTGACGTTGGATAAATATGTGATTATAAAATGATAAACTGCCTCTGGCGAGAGGATGAGAAACCGAATCATAATTTTCCTCTTTTCTGATTATTGCTGTAGTGGAGAGTAATTATTGGTTGTTTTATGGAAGTAACTCCCAGACCATTTATGCTCTTGTATTGCATAGTATCTCAAAATTATAAATTTTTGCTTGGTTCGAAAAGTTCTGGAATTCTCAAGGTCTTAGACGACATCATATTTAATGTTCCCGTGAACAGTTTTCGAGGTCGTTGTCTATAAGAATACTATAAGTTTATCTGAGCCCTTTTTGTTAGGTTCATAAAGTGATTTTTGTGAGAGTAGGTAGTTGGTCTGCCGCTCAACCACTAATTACATGAGTGGGTCACGTACATAGTGTTAGATGTTAAGTCATCAAGCCTTATAAGAAATATGTTTACTTCACGAGCCACTTACTTAAAGAAAGACGCCTGGTGGCCATATTCAAGAATTCTTTCCCCACATCATTTAAGAATCCCATTTTCATAAAACAAATCCAACTACATTATAATCGATTAAAGAATGGCCGAGTTTGAGGTGGCCTTTTCCAAAACTACTTACACTAACATTTTAGAAACCCATTTCCATCCAACATACACAATCCCAACATATTGGGCTAAGAAATACCCAAGTTCCGTTCATGATTAAATTCGATCGAATCGATTAAATTTAAAAATATTCGAATTTAACAGACAATCATATTAACGGAATTCCCAATTATTAAGGTTATTCGAGGTATTTCTGTTTAACATTTTACGTGACATGTTAACACAACAATTAAACGCAACATTTAACATAACAGTAATAACCGCAGCGTGTGACATGAACCCAGAACAAGTCCCCTATATATTTTACTAAACATAAAAAATTGATGCAAAATGGAACGTCCTTTAAATCGAAGGTTTACTGTATATCGCTAAAAAATATTTCAAATTTTTCCATCACGTTCAAAATCACACTCCTAAGATGCACGAACTCCGCAACGAACTGCAGTGCTTGGCAGTGCTTCGATAATCAGGCGAATTCTCGAGATATTCAGTTTCTTAAGAAAATCATAAATTCTTACTTCTTCGGAAGTCCTAATCTTAACCTTTCAGAAAATCATACAGAACTAGGTGATAATCAGGCGATATTCAATTTTTGAAGAAAATATTATTTTCTTTGGACGGAAAAGATTATTTGTTTTAACTACGCCTAAAAGTAATTTTTTTTTAATTTGCACCAATACAAACACACTTTCGTTTGTTTTTTGTTGGTTTAGGACTAGTTTCGGTCTAACTTCAAAAGCGTTTATTACGCTTAATATAATTTGCATCTATTGCATCTATTTCAGCCTGAAGACGATTTGTCATTGCATCTATAATTTTTTAAGATATTTGAGAGTTAAATTGACTCCAACCTCGCGTGTTTCATATTTCATATTTCTTTCGGTTTTCCAGTTACGTATGCTCTCTTCTCAGTTACGTATGTTCTCTTCTCATGTAAATCTGGACAGCGTGGAGGGCGGTTTAAAACAATGAAGCCAGAATAATTCATCAGTGTCGATTGGTGCGTTGTCGTGTTGCAGCAATACGTCTTCCTCAATGAGATTATCACCAGAAAAACCTGCATGGCCATTGATAATGTAAAGATATACATTTTTATCAATATTTTCAAAAAAAAATTACCAAATCCCCAAGACCAGTAAGAAATTCAACCCCAAAACATAATCTTTCCACTGATATGCCTATACGCACGATAACTGACTGTCTTGAAAATTTAACACTCACTAATTAAACGGAGATTGACTGCTTCCTTTGCAACCTTTTTCCACGCAGATCTCTCATTCATAAAACTTTTATTTTTTTATATTTGTTTATGATGTAATAAATTTTGTTTTTCTGCAATTATAATTGTTTATTTAGTTCTTGCACTGATATCGCATTCAAATTCAGAGACTGTTTGTTGCCGACGCTCTATTTATTAGTTGCTTCACCTCAGGACAATTAAACAAGACTAAAACAAGATCCCATGTAAAACAAAAGACAAACCTCTAGAATAAAATTATGTCGTAACGTGAACAAATGAAATCCCAAATACTACTTAGATTTGAGTTTTTTTTTCGTATCGCTGTTTCATTTTTTGTTTAAGAATTTATAAAAAATTTTTGCTGGAAATATAAAAATTCCAAATACTTTTGTCAATGACTGTATAATTCTACTTTTTAAGAGAGAACATCGTGAAACATTGAAGTGACGGATACATGACAAATGATATAAAAAAAATTGCATGAGACAAAGAGTTGCAGATTCTGAAACACCACGCAATTTTTCGTATAGACCAAACTATTATTCAGGTGACCCTATGTTATATGGCTGTCTCTCATCAAGACGATTGCTACATACAAATCACGATAATCAAAATGTTCTCTTGCCTCTATTACTGAAAATTGTGAACATTTTGTAACATAAATGAAAGTGCATAAAATATCGTGGGCTTATACAGCGTCAGTGCGAAACGACTTTTCATTCCTCTCAATTCAAATATTATTACTAATCATAATCACAAAATTCGTCAAACCATAAACATTCCTAAAATAAAACGATAATGCACCCTCATCAAAGTCATTCAAATTAAGAAATAAAATTTTTTACATTAGAGATGAAAAGAGGAAATAAAAATCATCTTTAGCGAGAGACGTTATCAGTGAAAAATCTAAACGGTTTGAACTGAATCCTACATAAAGTATTATGCAATTTTTCTGTGCGGAATGAAACCAAACCAAAATATAACCCTGATGTAAAAAAATGTTAATCTCTTCAAAGTAAATTCTGATATAAAATCATACGTGAAGTTTATTTTAGTACCCAAATTGGTTTTAGATTGAACATGACTCAGCCATCAGATTATCTTAATAATTTGTATTTTGTATTTATAGGATTATTATTATTTTGGTTTGCTCTAGTTTCGGACCTTCTGAGAATATTCCGTAGAATTTAGATACGGCTACACAGGTAAAATTAATCCATAGATTTGGAATTTAAAACACTTCTTGTTATGATGTACCAAGGTATTTGTTGTCAGAATGATGTGGGTTATGAAATATTTTTGAATTTTTTTTTATATAATCTTGTGATTATTGATTATTGTGTTCAGGAATAAATTTATATTTTTAATAATTATGATTATTACTTTTATTTTAAATGCATTAAATGCACGCGTAAACCTGATGGAGGCACAGCTCGATATTCCTCTACAGCGGGAATTGGTCAAAAATATTATCATGTGTGGTTTGCCGGTCAACGTTCCTGATGCTAATGATTTCATATTGGACACTATTAAACATGTTAGCAGTGATGTGAATATTACAAAAATTCAAAAAATGTATCATAATACGAAAAGCAAATCTGAGCTAAGAGATTCGTACATAATTACCTTAGGCTCTATCGAGGAGAAAAATACCATTCTGTCGAAATTTAATTTGATCCGGAAAAATTCATCATCTTCAAAGAAAGCTGGTTGTTATATTATGCAACACTTCACCAAGTTTCAATCTAAGCTGTACAATGAAGCCAAAAAATTACAGCACGCTCATAATTTTAAATATTTATGAGCCAAAGATGGTAAAATATTCCTACGAAGAACAGCTGACTCAACGATTCTTCATATCTTTAGTATGAATGATATTTTTCGTTTGGATGGGATTAATTCACCACAACATGTACCCCCGAATGACGATAAATAAGAAAGAAGCACAACATATAAAACTTTTAAGTATAAAATATTTTTTAATTTATTTAATCTTGGACTTACCTATTAATTGTTCTTTTACTATTTAACATTTAAATTGCTCTTTTTTTATACAAATTTGTTGTTGTTTACACATACATTAATTAATTTTAAACTTATTTCTATAGAATGTCTTATTCTATCGAGTACTAAAGTTTTCTTTTGTTATTATATAAGTACTAATCTATTACAATCTTATATTTTTATATTATAGATCATGTTTAGTACATAAACTTCACCCTTTATCCCACCAGACGTCAGCTAAATACGGGGTACATTTTCAATGTTTACATTTTTTTTATATGGAGTTTAGGCGAAAATAGACTTGATAAAATTTAGAATCTTTGTATGAAAAGTGCCAAATTTCGATATTCAAAATAAAATTATTTAATTAAAACACAATTAGACATATATTTTTTGAAAAATATTAAGTAGTAACCATTAGGGTATGTGTGGAAATAATGTTTAAATAGCAACAAGTTTTCCAAATTTGTGAGGTTATATCGAAATGTTTATTGACATTTAGTTATGTTGAATTGGATAAAGCTAACGAAAATTTATAATGGTGAAATATTGCTGTGTGCCCCAATGTACAAACAAGTTTGTGAAAAATTTTGGAATACGTTTTCATGTATTTCCGAAAAATAAAACAAATTGTAGGAAATGGTTGTTGCTTCTTAGAATAAAAAATAAAGGCCAGACCAAGTTATGGGTGATTATATTTGTAGTGCGTACTTTTCTCTAAACGATTATAAAATCGATTTCAACGATTATAAAATTTATTTGCCATCTTAAAATTAGAATTTGTGTTGCCTTCAAGAATACTAATCTTAACGTCGACCAACCAAAATAAACAATTTGACATAACTCACAAAACTTCATAAATTGTTAAAGTTTGTACATCATTTTCTTAAATATCCAAGTAATATTATTTAAACATTTTTTTAAAAAATCATCAAAAAATCATATTATAAATAAAAAGCATTTGTTTTAGCATCGAATCATAGTACATTTCATTAATTTTTTTCCAATTTTGTAATAGCCGTTTATGCCTAAACTCCATATAAAAAAAATGTAAACATTAAAAATGTACCCCGTATGATATTGACATCTGGTGGTACTAAATTGAATAATTATCACGATCTATTGGACTATTATTTAAGTACTAATCTATTACATTTTTATAAAATTAATTTGTTAAGTAGGGTGTTTCGTGCGTATTTGAAATATTGTTTTGCAATTTTATTTTCAATGAAAATTGTGGTTTTGTTGATATTTTGTTTCACATCAGTTCTATGTTATCTACCATTTTTTTTTTTTTTGAAAAAGTTTGTTTTATATTTTGTTTCCTTTTTCTTCAATGAATAATGTAGATGTTGTTAAATATAATTTCATGTTACAAAACATCAGGAGCCTCCGTAAAAATTTCGACATTTTTTTGGCAAATATTAATTCGTTAATTAAAGATCTGGATATAATCTTTCTAACCGAGACGTGGGTTTCAACCAATGAAATTAACAATTTTAATTTATCTGATTTTACGTTTATCGCTAATTGTAATGATTCGTATAGATCTGGTGGAGTTGGGGTTTTTATTAGATCTACTTTTGATTTTCATTTTACTGCATTGAACTTCTCATCAGCTGATGTTATCAAGCTAACCGTTCGCATTGACAATATCGATTTCTATTTTATTCTAGTCTATAGATTGCATTTTATTTCTTCAGATATTTTTTTAAATGAATTAAATGATTTTCTAGTTACTGATAAATCTAAGCACAGAATCTTACTGGGGGATTTACATATTGATTTATTGAAAGAATCACTTGTGAAAGATGATTTTTTGTTGTTGTGCTCTTCGTTTGGTTTTAATTCTCTTATGAATAGCGTTACGAGGCCATGCTCAAATACGTGTATTGATCATGTATTTTCTGAATCAAATATTTCAAGATATTCTCTTGAGGTCAATAGTGTAAATCTCCAAGTGACGGATCATAATACTATTATGTTACCATTAAATATTTTTAATCCAAAAAAACAGTTTTCGTGCTATCATCCTCGATTACAAACAAAAATTAGTTATCGCGATTTATTGAATACTTTAAATTCTTATGATTGGACCTCAGTGTTCTCTACTAATGATCCAAATTTATCTTATTCCATTTTTATTAAAAAACTGACTGGGGAGATAAATAAGAACAAATCGATAACTAAAATAAGTAGGTCGGACTTCAAAATAAAACCCTGGATAACCGCATCGCTACTAAGTTTAATTAATTATAAAAACCATTTAGTTAAAAAACTAACAAAGAACCAGACTAATGCGATGTTGAGGAATAAACTTAAAAAGATTAATGCTAAACTAAAACGTTTAACTCCTCAAGCAAAGGAAAGGTATTTTAAGGCTCAGTTTTCTGCTGCTGACGATTTAAAATCCAAATGGAAGGTAGTTAATGGTATTCTGAACAACACACTGAGCACTAATAAAATTATTTCAATTGCGGATTTAGATGATAAAATTGAAAAAGATCCATCCAAAATAGACAATATTTTTAATGAATATTTCATCAATGTACCTAATGAAATTTTGAATGCTAATCATGAAACGGTTTATATAGAGGAGTCTGTTAGACATAACTTAATTCTCTCGAACTGCAATTATCAAAATTTCTTCTTTTTCCCAGTTTGTGAAGAGAATTTTTTTGCGATCGTTCGTGATTTGAAAAATAGTACTTCATACGGCATTGACGAAGTTTCACATAAAATAATAAAAAATATAATTATTAGTCTGGTTCATGTTTTGACTTTTATTTTTAATTCTTGTTTGTCAGTGGCACTATTCTGGTAATTCCCCGGGAATAGGGAACTAGGGAAAGAATTTACATATAAATTCTATTTAATGAATTTTTTTCTGGCATACTAAGGTAAAAATTTAGTGGCAATTTTTTTGAAAACAAAATAAAATTGGGAATAACTTTCCCTGATAAATTCGCTATGGAAAAATTATTTCCAATTTACAAATATTTACATCAAACTTTTTTTCTGAGTAGGCCAGAAAAAACTGATTTATAGATAAAAGCTATGTAAAATCTTTCCCCAGTTCCCTATTCCTGGGGAATTACCAGAATAGTGCCACTGAAAGGGTTTGTCCGGAACTACTTAAAGTTGGTGTTGTAAAACCGCTTTTCAAAAAAGGTTCTCAGTTGGGTAAGAATAACTATCGCCCTATTACTCTTTTGAGCACTTTTTCTAAAATCTTTGAAAAAATAATTAAACATAGATTGTTAGATTATCTTGATAAAATTAATTTTCTTGACGTACGACAGTATGGTTTTATTAGGAATTCTTCAACGGAAAAAGCCTTATTAGCATTCTTGTCGCCGCTGCACCGTAATTTAAATGATAATTTAAAATCCTCAGCTGTATTCCTTGATATTTCTAAAGCTTTCGACACTGTTAATCATAGTGTTTTATTATCGAAGCTATACAATTTTGGTATACGAGGTGTCGCTTTGAATTTGTTTAAATCGTATATTGTCAATCGTAAGCAAACTGTTTGTGTTAATGGGAAGTTTAGTGATGAGAAACTAGTTAATGTTGGAGTTCCACAAGGATCAGTTCTGGGGCCATTGCTCTTTCTAGTCTATTGTAATTCAATTTTCAGCCTGGATTTACGTGGCAATATCGTCGCATTCGCAGATGATATGGCATTACTTTAATCTGGTTTTAATATAGATTCGCTAGAACGTGATATTAAGCAAGACGTCGTATTGTTGAAAAAGTGGTTCTTTGTGCATAATATGATACTGAGTTACAAGTCTAAACTTTTCCATAGGTGGCACAATTTTTCCATAGGTGGCACAACGTCTATATTAAATTCATATTTAATTTATCATTCGTTATCTTGCAATCAATTGTGGCCCCCTTTGTATTCCAATTGAAACCGTATACTCTTTTAAATATCTCGGCTTGCATTTGGACTCTAAACTAAATTTCAAGGGGCATGTGTACAATTTAAAAAGCAAATTACGGATGACACTCAGAACTTTTTACTATCTTCGGAATATTTGTAGTCCGGAATTCCTAAAATGCATATATTATGCACTAGTTGACTCACATTTGAGATATGGAGTTACTTGTTGGGGCGGAATTTACCTATTCAATATTAGACCGTTGATGTCCGTTCAGAAAGCAGTGTTGAGAATAATTAACTTTAAACCAAGATTGACTCCATCCTTCCCGTTATTTGTGAAATTCAAAATTTTGCCGCTTCGACATCTATATATATTTAAAGTATTAAAAGCTTTTTATTTAATTAGCGGCAATCGTATACAGTTAGTAATTTGAATAGCGTTTCATATAATTTGCGCAACATTAATAGAATAAATATTCCTCGTCCTAATAAGGAACATTTTAAAAAATTCTTCGACTATACCGCTCCTAAATTATACAGTCAATTACTGTCAAATTTTTTTTTAACAAATAATGTCAATGATTTTTGAAAATTATTAAAGGATTGGCTATTTACTATTAATAACATGGAAGTATATTTGTAATGAACATTTTACCATTTTGTTTGTCAATTTTATTGTTATGAACAATTATCAACAAATTACAATAATATTTTTTCATCTTAATAATTTTCTTCTTTTGTATTAAAAAAAAAAAAAAAAAAAAAAAAATTTATCAAGTAATTGAAATGAGGTAGGATAGGTTAGGTGAGGGTAGGGTAGTTGTCCTAAAGGACTAGCATAAACACAATCACGTCCGCAGCCTGGCCACATTATTTCTCTCCTCACTTCGAATGATCTTGTTTTAACGTAAATTTACTGAGATGCGTCAAGTGATTTTGGGACTGGAGCTCAAACAAATTCACAAAAATCATCAAACAAGGTTACACCTTTGGTGTGAAGATCATTCCTAAACTTCTGATTATAAGATGATGACGGGATGATATACCCGGTAAAATTTTCGATTTTCATTATTCTTCAAATAGATATCCACTATTGTTACAGTTCTACACGAAACACCATTTGTTTACGTAGGATAGCTAGGGGTGTGAGATGAAAGACAATCTCTAAAGTGTTTGAGTGGATGTGCTTCTAAGAGCCCATTAAAACGCAGTTGTTCGCTGTGCTTTCGCACCTCATTTTGCAGTGACTTTCTAATATGATAGATTTCCAGGTTAGTTTGCTATCCAAAATGAGACCTAGCTACTTCACTTTACATATCAGCAGTGTTGTGTCGTATTGTCTACACCACGTAGATAATTAATATTTTACACGTGTAGACAATGTATGTAGAAAATTAAGAAAATGGCGTCGACAATGTAGAGAATGTACACAATGTCGAAAATTATTATTTCTATTAGCAATTATTAAAACTCTTTTTTTCACATTGAAAAATATGATATGGTAATGAAACATACTCGTATTTACATACGTTTATGTTATGGTTAAAGTGCAAAATCGTTAAATGAACAAAGTTAAATAATTTTAAAACCGATAAAAATCGGTTTTAAATAGGGCCTATGTTGGGAGAATTAAATGATGCAAGATAGGCGCAGGAACTTACCGCATGTTCGTGAAAGTTACATTGACCGATAAACTTCCATGGTAATTTGTCATACACTACTGAACAATTCACTACAGATTTGACTAACAAATTTCGAGCGTCCCTATTGAAAGACCCTTTACAATGTTTAATTGAGACAAAAACTGACCATACGAGTACAAGTTCCTCGGGTTCTTATAATAAATGCCAAAATATGACCAAAGGCTCACTTGATATTTTAAGCAATCTTTTTTCTCTTTATCTACAATTTAGGAGGACAGGGAGTCTACTGGGCTGGACCGTCAAACGCTGCAGGTTTCTATTGCTTTGATTTCCACCTACGCATTTACGAGTTGTTTTGCTTCTGCTAGCATCGTTTTTTTCCATGTTAGAGCTGGTCGACGACTTCCCTTCTCTCTCCTGGGTTCCATTTCAGAAGACCTGCTTGTCATTTAATTCTGCGACTTTCTCAATGTGGGCCAGTGTTCCATCTCAAGGAGATCAATATTTTTTGTTTTGTTGGGCCATCAGTATTCTTCTTAGGCATTTATTTACAAATATATGTAGCGTATTCGATCGTATAGCAACACTAGTTTCACATACGAATTAAACATTTTTTGTTCAGTGTTTGGGGGATAGGATAGATGTGTTCCAAACATTGTTTAACATGCTCAATCTTATTCTAGCTTTGTTGATTTGTTTCTTTATAACTGCATCTGTGCCATCCGTTTTCACTAAAGTACACAACCAACTTATACGATTTCATTGGTGTGTTTAGCCTCATCATCTGGTTTTTCTGATATTTATTTTGAGTGCAACTTCTCTTGCTAGATCTGAGTAATGTTAGTGATGAATTCCATTCATCAGACTGCTCAATGAAGATTCATTTTGTTTTAATATAAGATTGGAGCAAATTCGCCCTGGTCTCGAGCTGGTCGCCAGCTTGTTCCTTTCTTAATTTTGGATTAACTGTCGGTGAAATTCTATAGAGGACGACCATTGCTAATATCTTTATGGTTATATTGACGAGGGATGTATATCGTGCCAATCTATATTTTGATCCAGCGGGTTGGTGTCTGAATTCTTGGTACCCAACCCGACTGCGTTGATAGCTGTTTCGGTATATAGGTTTCTTAGATTTTTTTCCACGATTGTCCTACACTAACGGCTGCTTCTTCATTGGCTTCACAGAATGTGTTTCTTAGTGCCCAGCATCTTTTAATCTGTAAATGTTTAGTTTTTTTCAACTTTGCTGCATTTTACAGGTTTAATTTTGAATTATGGTATTTTGCCAGTAGGTGGTCACTGTAAATGTCTGCGCCACTCACTTGTTGCTCTTTACGCACAGCGTCTATATTGCTTGTTTACCCATCTCCTTGTCTTATTTTGATCATTATCTTGTATGTCCTTGCTTTTATGGCTTGTAGGTTCATAAAACTCACCCTTTTGTTGGATCTTATCAATATTAAATGTTGTGTTTGTATTTTTGAATGGAATCCTGTTACGATGCTACGATTATTCGGCAGATTTCTATTCCATTAATGCACTTTCTTTGCATTAGCTGTTGTTAATATGTGTGCCCACGCCTTATTCATCGCGTTCAGCGAATATAATGTTAAGAAATATCGCTTGTCTTTATTTCGCCACTGTTTTATCTCACTGTACTATGGCCGAGAATTCCGTTTCTGGTTTTTCTCTAATTGTTGCTAAGCCTCCAGGTTTTTGTTAGAGTTTTGATGTTTCAATTTCCGATTCATGTTCGTGTACGATAACCGAGTGTCGGATATTTGCCGGGTTGCATTATTTATTGTAGTATTGGCTTGTGTAATCATTTTGAATGCGGATCAATAAATGATTGACTCATTGAATCGTAGCCAGCTTCCAGGTCTTCTGCGTAAGGTAAACTGGCCAGGAGATGGGGGGGGGGGGGGGGGAGGGAGAAGGTTTCATTCCATTACATTATTCACTTTTTTATATTATGTTCCCAAGCGGTCATTGCTTGACTTGGGTAATGAGCGATTGTTTGACTTGGGTAATGAAATTGTGGTTGTTTTATCTAACTCTGCCACTCGCATCCAATTTCAAGAAAGATTACTCCAGTGAAAAAGGACCACGAAACCCAAACGTCGATTGATAATTAATTGGTATATCTCGGGGACAAATGTAATCCTGAGCTAACCTCAGCAAAACGGATATCGCCTACATTAAAATACCGCCACCTGTATTCTTGTTCGAGATAAGATCATCATCACAGCTATCAGACAATTTTAGTTTCGAAAACCACATTATCTGTAAGAAACATCTTTCTTTTGTATTTAATTTTGATCAAAATATAACCAAAAACAGTAAATAATCACTAATTTATGCTATAAGTTTTGTAGTAATACCAACCAGAAATGCGTTGTTCAAAAACGAATGTTAAAATCATAAATGAAGTATTTGTTTCGAAAATGTTCAAGACAGATGGTACATTTGGCACAGCAAAACCATAGCCGAATTTAGCCTGGTAAAGCGCTTATGGTTGTATCAATATTGAA
This sequence comes from Nephrotoma appendiculata, assembly GCA_947310385.1. Taxonomy (NCBI): domain Eukaryota; kingdom Metazoa; phylum Arthropoda; class Insecta; order Diptera; family Tipulidae; genus Nephrotoma; species Nephrotoma appendiculata. The sequence continues at coordinate 262,216,409 of OX371224.1, forward strand.
GACGTTGATTGGTCAAGATTTTCAATCTCACCAATTTGTTCAATAAAAATTGAATTTCAACTGTCAAAATATAGATAAATCCCAATTTAAACTGGAAAACTAAAAGACGACACCTTTATATAGAAAAACAATGAAAAAAAAATGAAAAAGTAATAATCTACATATTCTACGAATTGTCTACATATTCTACCAGTTCTCGATATTTTCTACTCAAAAATCAATTGTAGAGACGCACAACACTTACACAACGTAGACGCACAACACTTCATATCAGTGAAGGTCAACCCAATACCATTTAAGTTATGAGGCCGATCTAAGAAAGTTTATTTTTGACCACCAAGGTTGTCAAGGTTTACCCAGAGATCTACTAGGAGGTTGCATGGTTTCTTACAGGCATTGGATAGCTGGTTCACTGGGATATTAAGCTCATGTGTTGAATTATGAGGGTTTGGAATAGGTACCGGTAGTGAATTACTCGGAACAGTTCTAAAACATCACTATCGACTTTCCTCCGGTTTCTATAACTGGTTTTTACGGGTTTTGTCTCTAATTAAATTCAGGGATAACCTTGATCAGAAAAGGAATGATCCTCCGACACATTTCAGTTCACTAGACTATCCTATCCTAACTATTCACTAACTTTAGTACTTCTCACACATTTTTAGTTCTTATAGAAAGAGAACCATCGGCGAAGAAATTAATCCATAGTTGGTTTTAAGCCAAGATTCCATATATATATAGATCAGTACTAAGAATAAAATCAAATAGTAACTCACCCCGTTCATTCGCATCAGTATGTCCCCAAATTGTGTGATGTGAATTTGCTTCACTTTCCAGAATGAATCCATTTTTTAGTCTGATTTAACCAGCTTCCTAAAATGACAAGTAAGATATCTTCCTCATCTTTGTGAAAGTAAGCTGATAATAGACAGAGATTTCACTCTCATCTTTTCATAATCAGTTTTTGGTTCTTCTAACTTAGCCTCCCCCTTAGACTCCAGCGGCGGTCGGTAGCTCGAGCTATCTAATTTACAATATTTTCAGAATTTCATTCGAGTCGCTGGGTTCTGCCGGCATCCATCTTTTTGTCTAAGGTCTGCATGTAATATCCTTTCTAGCGACTACATTTAGTCTGGCACCTGGCCAAACTTCATCTAGGCTCTTTACAGCCATTTGTACAAGTCAACAACCACTGGTTGATGCAAAATGTCATTTTTGTACGATTGCAGCACCAACTCCTGTCCTGGCGAGCCTGAGCGGGTCCAGGGCTTCACTTTATAATTTTTATGAAAGTGGCGGCTAAGCCTTCTCTACCTCCCTCCAATTGCCGTTGATATCTTCGTGCGCCCTGTCAACCGCTAAGCGCTCTTTTAGCACCTCATTGAGAGGTCTAGTTAATGTTTCCTAACAAATCCTTCTGCTTCTTTTCAATAATTTGTTTAGCCAATGAGAGCGTTCCCATATCTCTCTCCGTTCTCTCTGCCAACGGAATCAGATTGAGCTTCCAGCCAATTCGCCTGGTTTTGTAAGTTCATAAGGGGGACCATCCTTGCTTGTGCTCATGTCCCTAGAGATTGCATCCAAGAAATCAGTCGTGTTTTTATTTTTCTCCCGTTTTTCAAAACCTCTTGAGAGTCAGTCCTGATTGCCTATATTGTCTATAGTGTCCTATATTGTTACCGTTTAATTCATACATCTTGCGGACGAGGCCTATTGACGAAAGTCTGACGTTGCTTGCCTATGCCATGGGTTTCAAGGTTGAAGGCCAAAATCTCAACAGCAGTAGTTTTTTAGTTTTTAAGAGCGCCAGGCCTTCTTTGTTTGTATTATTAGTTTCATTTCATCCTTGTTTGGTTCCGTGCGTAATGAAGAATGAAATTTTCATCTGTGCAGAGAACCGCAGACACAAATAAGGCAGTTTGAATTGAAGTAGCGATTTAGCATTAATCGGAGAATGTATCCCGTGGCAAGCCGACCATGTCTGAATTGCATATTCAAGGGTGGGTGTAGTGTTTTTGAAAAATGAACTGCATATCCAGGAATAGTATTTATTTTTTTGCGAAAAAACGACATTACTTGACACATGGCTGCATCCAGCTCTAGGCTGTTGTTGTTGCATCACAAAGCAAATCTATTTAAGTCGTCTTGAAGCAATGTACAGTCCAACTGTACAAACTTCTGATACAAATAATAAAACTATGAGAACACGAATTAGGGCTCTGTGAAACTGCGGATGTTGTTTATACTTGTAGACAATATGGTCCGGAAAATTTCTTGATATTACCAGCTACTCAAATAAGAATCAAGCCATTTTAGACTTTGAGCGGAAAAAGTAATAGCTTTGGTATTATAATAGAGAGATAGCCATCATATTACACTTAGAATTGATGAATTTCGACAACGCATCGAACAGTTGAATAAACTTATAATGATCAAATCGGTCTCGGGATTTAATGTAGGTTCATCATGAAGTGTTTTTCTTATCCCGCTATCAATGAATGTTATGCAGGCAGAAATAAAAGCCCAAATCGTTGCCAGACAGCGAGTTTTCTGCGCCCAATCAAAATCATTGCGATCTAAACGTCTATCGCAGTCGTGCAAGCTTGCACCTATAAAGCACCCAAACCTCTTCTTGGGGTGTGAAAGCTAGAGAGAGAGAGAGAGAGAGAGAGAGAGAGAGAGAAACCAACGTAGTTTGGTACACGATTTCTTCTTTCGTTTATTTTCCTTAATCAGTTTGTTGCTCAATATGTAGCCTTAAAACTTTTCGGTTATTAAGGCAGCGTGTGGAGAATCGCAAGTATTTATAGTTTTTCCCTTATTTATAGAAAGGTTAATCTCTGCTTTGTTAGACTTAAGTTTAGTAATATCGTTTGTCAGTATATTAAACACTTTAATAGTTTTAGTGTACAGTGATCTGAGCTCGGAAAATGTTTCGTACATCTGCATTAGAGTTTATGTGGTTTTGTTCACACAGTTTTGACCTCTACAGCCCACTTTACCAGATTTCCTTAATTTGAAGGTTGCGGTGATTTTTGGCTGAAATCGATCCACCGGAAATGACAACGATTAGTGTATTTACACAGGTAAATGTGATGATTATGTCTGATTAGATAGTTGATGTACTTTATAAAACTTTTCATGCATACAAATAAAATTCTCATATTTTCTGGAGAAATTTTAATTTTAATAAAAATATTTTTATTAAAATTAAAATATAACTTTTCCCAGATCGTAGTTTTGGAAATTTTCTTAGAGAAATATAATTTACAAAATACCATACAAAGAATAGAATTTTTTGTATACATATTTTTAGTTGAGCGAGATAACACAAATTACAGTAGATATTTTAAAAATTGCAAGAAAAACTCCATCAAACTTTTAACTTTATAATTGTTGCTCGCAAGCACCTGCCGGCTATTTTTTATTTTGTTTCGAAAATTTTCTATGCAGTTTTAGCTTTCATTAAATTATTTTTCTGGTATGCGTTCGTTCATGCAATTAAAGAAATTATACTTTTTAATATTTACATAACTCATTCGTTGAAAGGTGTTTTCCTCCCGGGATCCAAAGTATTGAGCTACAGTGGAATATTCACGCTATTTACGTGGAGCACCTTATCAAATTTATAAAATATATTTTTCCTGTATCCGAATATAAATATTATGAGTATGTAACATAAACAAATAATTTATACACGAGAAATATTTTTTTATTGAGAAACAAATTAAAATCTCCAATAAACCAATCATTAAATCCATATTCTATAAAAATAAAAAAAAATATCAATAAATAAATATCTTTAGTACGAAGAAAATTAAATTTAGATTACAAAAAAAAAAAATCTAAATAAATAAAATTTGAGATTTTTATTACTTTCCGATTTTTAATTGTGTCCGAAATACAGTAAAACTTGTAAGATTTTATTGCTCGGCATCTAAACAACCGTATAAAATTCTCTCACCTCTTCAGAATTTATTGTATGAGAAACGTATTCGATAATTTTTTTTATCTACATAAAAATATATTTTTTAATTGATTAAGAAAAAAATAATTAATAAAATTTATTATGCTTTCGAAACACAATAGTTTTATTTAGGTGATTGGCTTTATTTTAAAATTACATTTGATTCAGCGATAGTACAGCAAATAGCTGGAAATTGGTTTTATTCTAATTCACTCTTATCAAAATTATAGCATTATTGAAGGTTAAGTGGCCCGTAAGTCACCTGCCTTTATCATCTTTCTAATTTATTACCATGCCAGGTTCAGATTTGGAGCATTTCGGTAAATTATTTTCAAAACATTTGAAAAAAAAAAATGTATGCTGAAGAAACTCGTCGGCCAAAAAGAGACAAACTTCTAAAAGCTTTTCATCTAACAATATTTTAATTCTCTCAAATATCAGACACGGTTTGTTCTATGCTATTTTTGAACTAACTTTCAATTATGTTAGTAAATTTACAGAAAAAAATCGGTTTGAAACGAACAGTCTTAATTACTGAGTAAAATAAATTTCCGTTACTTTATACTGGTGATTTATAAGGGTTATATTATTCATACATGTTGGGTATAATATTTGGTCCTCAATTGCATCATAAATTGCTAACTATCCACCATCGATAATAAATACTTGGACAATTGATAAAACATAAATTAAATTAGCGAGTTAGAATAAAAATTTAGTGTAATATGTGTAACGCGAGACGGAACCGTAACAGCAACTGTGGCCCAAGTAGTACGATGCATTGTGCATCATTGTGCGATATATGATTTTTCAGTCGGAACCTTATAATTCCAGCCGGAACCTAATAAAGGCCAAACTAACTATGGAATAAAAAGTAAAATGAAGAAACAAATATTTTTTAATTTTCTCTAATCAAGAATCTTTTTTCTTGAAATTAGAAGTTTTTTTCTCAGCATGAGAAATTGTTTAATTGCCAGAGAAAACCATTTCTGGGCTGATTTATTGAGATAACGTAACATTGTTATTGTTGAAATGATAAATAACCATAATAACCTCTGATAAATAACCATTAAAGATATTTTATTATATTTTAATTGGAAGCTTTAATAATACGCATTTAATGTGATAATACTTATATTTTTTAATAAATCAAATAAAAATAAAAAATATTAATTTTCTCTATTCAACACATATTTTTCTTGAAATTAGATTTTTTTCTAAGTATGAGAAATTGTTTTAACAGCAGAGAAAACTATTTCTGGGGAAACACATTTTTATTTGTTAGAATATTAATTTGTTAATAAACATATGTAGTTTCTAGTAGTAAAAAAATTTCATTCTCATTGTAAAAAATAATTTCTCGTTTAATCTACGTTTTCGATTTCCAAAAATGTTTCTCTAAATAAGGTTTGGAGTTTGTTTGGGGCAAAATAAATCTTTTTTAAATTTTCTCTGATCAAGAAAAACATTTCTTGATATTAATTTTTTTTTCTCAAAATTATAAACTCTTTAAATAACATAAAAAATAATTTCTTTGTAACAAAATTTCTTATTTGTTAATATTTCAAATCGTTTTCAAATTAGCATAATGATTAGTATTACTGGTGTAATGTAACAATTATTTCTCATTGCAAAAAATAATTTCTTAGTAGTTAACACTTTTTCCCATTCAAAAAATGTTTCTCTCTGTAAGAAACGAGGCTACTTGACAAAAGAAATCATTTTAGTAAAGATCCGCATTAACAATAAAAAGAAAAATGTATTTCTTTGTCAAGAAAAACATTTCTTTATATTATAACTTAAATCTCAAAAAGAGATATTGTTTAACTAACTGAGAAAATAATTTCTAGGTAAATTTCTTATCTTTAAGATTTTAATAAGTTAATGAGGAGTCGTAGTATTATTGTTGTTATTTAAAATTGAATTTACATTGTAAGAAATATTTTCTCCCGATTTTTCAAATTTATTGATTTTCTCAAATCAAGAAAAATATTTCGTGATATTAGATTTGTGTTTTCAAAATGAGAAATTGTTTCAATAGCAGAGTAAATTATTTCTGGGTAAACAAATTTCTTTGATAGTTCTAGTAGTAATTTAATTCGCATCGTAAGAAATAGTTTCTTGGCAAAATAAGACACTAGAATGTTTGTTTTATCAGTAAAACAAAAATTAATTAATTTCTCTAATCAAGAATATTTTTTCTTGAAATTAGAATTTTTTTCTCAAAATGAGAAACTGGTTAAATAGCAAAGAAAACCATTTCTGGGCTGACTTTTTAAGATAATAGTTGGTTAGTAAAGGTAGGAATTTTTTTCTCAAAATGAGAAACTGGTTAAATAGCAAAGAAAACCATTTCTGGGCTGACTTTTTAAGATAATAGTTGGTTAGTAAAGGTACGTAATATTCTTATTGTTGAAATGCAAAATTAAATTAACATTACAAGATAAATTTCTTTTTAGTTTATAAAATGTTCTGTAAATGAGATAAGAGTTTGATTTACTAAATAAATTTTTTTTCATACGATAGTTTTTATTTATTTGTATGTTTTTTATTTCTTCGATCATTTTCTGAATCAAAAATATTTTCTTAATAATAGCTTTTGCCAAATTGATCACTACATCTAAGCATCATGCTTAGCAGACATTTTCTCTTCTAGTGCGATTCAATTACATTACTTATTCATGTACTTAATCATTAGTAGTGTGATTAAAATGGATGATAAATTGATAGAGTCGTTCGTTCTTTCTAAACCATAAAATTTGCTATATTACGTAACGATAAATAAACATTTTAATGTAAAATAACGTATTTAATGTGATATATCATTAACTATTTATATTTTTTATTTATTATAATTTTTGTTTAGAATAAAATGAAAAATTTATTAATTTTCTCAATTCAAGAAATATATTTCTTGAATTTTTTTTTTTTTTGATAATGCGATATTGTTTAAAAAGGAGAGAAAACCATTTCTGGGGAAACAAGTTTTTAATTGTTAAGAAAGAAATAATTTCTTAGTTTAAAACAACTTTCGGTTTCCATAATCTTTCTCTAAATAAGATATGATTAGCAATCGAAATAAAAAAAAAATATAACTTTTTTTTGACCGCGGAAAACATTTCTTGACATTAGGGTTTCATTTATCAAAATGATAAATTCTTTAAATAGCAGATAAAATAATTTCTTTGTAACCAAATTTTTTATTTGTTAAGATTAGTAAAAGTGAGTGTTATTGTTACAAATAATTTCACACCACTTTTTCTCAAAACAAGAAAAATATTTCTTGAAATTAGATTTGTGTAAATCAGAAATATTTTAAATAGCAGAGTAAATCGTTTCATCAGGTAAACAAATTTCTTTTCAACAATTTTCTAAATTCCGTTGCTTATAGTCGTTCAATATGTTTTACCCAAAAATTTTGTACCCAACCAATCTAAAAACACTCTCTCTCTTTCTCTCTGGCTTAATGAGATAATGTGTTATGATAAGGATAATGAGTGATTAATTCATTGATCCTAAACCAGTCGTGCAATTTTTTCCTTATCACCACCGGGAATCGAACCCAGGACCTCCGGTCGCTGGAGCAAGCATGGTGGCGGATGAAATGTTTCACTCATTGCGGCGATGAATTTATAGGGGATCATATACAGACAAATAATAGCAAACTCAAAGCATAGTTAATGTTAATATTTTTATTACGTTCCTTGATTAATTATTTGTTAAACTGGCTGAAGCTAACATCACAGGGGCATGGTTGGTTCTGGATAATTGTATAACCCACAAAACTAAAGAGTCCGTGATTAAGTTAGTGAGACAACTCACACATTGATTTTACTTTCTCCGTACTCCCCGATGTTGAATCCCATTGAAAAGGTTTTTTTTTTTCAAAATTGAAATTGTCAGCGAATGATTTGGTGACCGATTCACAAATTAATATAAATTTAGTTAGTGTAATTGAAACATCCGTGGCAACTGTTGCCTCAGCCGATTGCAATAATTATTATGTCGGTATGTCCATGCAATTGCCCTTGGCTGTTGTTGGAGAACCATTGCATTAATAATTGTATAACTTTAATAATATACTTATTGTTTTTGTTTTATTAGATTTAAAAATAATTACAGATTTCTTTACAAATATTGAATTTGAAATGAAAAAACTTGAATTAGAAGTGAAAAAGCTATAAAAAAAATTCAAAAAAGAATGTCTCGTCGAGGGATTTTAAAAACTCCAAAAAAAGGTGGGATTCGGTAGAATAATAGTATATATGTACCATTAATCTCTCTCTCTCTCTCTCTCTCTCTCTCTCTCTCTCTCTCTCTCTCTAGCTTCACATCCCATGAAGGGATTTTGCCGCCCGCACTATGGTCCTCCAGCCGTCTCGGTCCATCGCTCTCGTCCTCCAGTTTCGACATCCTAGTGCATGTAGATCTTGTTCGACGTCGTCACGCCAGCGCAGTCAGGGTCTTCCTCTACGACGCACACCGGCTGGTTGTTGATGGAACACTTTATTGGTCATCCGTTGTTGTGGGGACCTTGTAACGTGGCCGAGCCATCTAACTCGATTGGATTTGATGAATCCGATAATATCGCAACCTCCAAGAATTTGCTTTATCTCGTGATTCATGCGAATCCGATATTCATTGTTCGCGACTTTAATTGGACCAAAGATTGAACGAATGACCTTCCTTTCGAAAGTTGATAACAATCTACAATCGTTAGTGGTCATGGTCCAGCTCTCGCTTCCGAAAGCCAGCACAGGTCTTATGAGTGCTTTATAAAGTGCGAGCTTGCACGACTGCGATAGATGTCTAGATCGCAATAATTTTGATTGGGCGTAGAAAACTCGATGTGCGGCAGCGATTCGGGCTTTTATATCTGCCTGCATGTCATTTGATGATGTTATAACTGACCCGAGGTATTTGAAGTTTTCAACGCGATCAAAGTTATTGTCGCCAATTCCGAGATTTGCCATTGAGATGTTCCTGGGTGTTGATACAAATTTGGTTTTGCTACTGTTCACCTTCAAACCAAGTCTTCTTGCGCAGCGATCGAGCGGCACGAAACTGTCTTTGATATCGCTAGGTCTTCGGCCAAGAAGAACGATATCATCTGCATATCCAAGAATTTGGCCTGATTTATTAAATATACAGCGCGAAGTTTCGATGTTGCTTTTCCTCACTACGTACTCAAGCGCCAAATTGAACAGCACAGGCGCGAGTGCATCTCCCTGTCGAACACCAGATGTTATTTCAAAGGAGTCTGACACAGTTCCTTCGATTACAATTCTACATACAGACCCAGACGTTGTTAATTTGCACAGAGAAACGAGTTTCTCTGGAATTCCTAGGCATATAAGCGCAGCCCAAAGGTTATCGCGGTTTATACTGTCATATGCCTGACGGAAGTCTATATATAGTTGATGTATGGTTATGTTGTACTCCCAACATTTTTCCAAGATCATCCTCATGGTGAAACACTGGTCAGTAGTCGATCGGTTGGGACGAAAACCACACTGATAGTCGCCAATGATATTTTCGGCGAAAGGGATGAGTCTGGCAAGTACAACATTAGCCAACACTTTGTAAGCAGTGTTCAATAGAGCTATACCATGATAGTTTTCACATTTAAGACGGTCGCCTTTTTTATGCAACGGACATATGAGCGCGGTCTTCCAATTCTCCGGCAACTCTTCTTGGTCCCAAATACATACGATGAGATTGTATAGACTTGTTGCAAGAGTAGCGCCTCCGAGTTTTATTAATTCTGCGGGGATTCCATCGAGACCGGGTGCCTTGCCGTTTTTCAATCGACTAATAGCTGCGTCTACTTCCTCCACTGTGGGATATTCGACGAAGACCTCATCACCTGGAGGAGCTATTGCTCTAATGGAGGTCACGTCGTCATTCCGATTTAGTAGATTTTGAAAGTAGGTTTGCCATACTGAGAGAACATCAGCCACGTTTGTTCTCAATTCTCCATTCCCGTCTTTTATGGCTGTACTTCTTGGGTGGAAATCTTTAGTGAGATTCCTGGCATTAGCAAAACAGTCCCTTGAATTTCCTACTTCCGCTTGGAAGCTGATGTTTTCGATGCATAATCTCATATGTTCGCGTTTCTTTTGACGAAGATATTTAGTCGTGGCTTTCCTGGCGCGGAGATATTCTGCATATGTACTTCTAGTGTTGCGAGCCAACCATTTTTCACGAAGCTTTTGTTTATTTGCGACGATCAGGCGACATTGATCATCGAACCAATCATTGCGGGGTCTCGGAGGTCTTCTTCCGATAGTGTTTTGTGCCGCGGTGGTAATGGCTGACTGTATTGTGTGCCACTGCTCCTGGATGTTAGAAGGAGCTTCTTCGTTGTTGCTGGGCCGCTCTAGATAGTTAGTGACAGCTGATTGGTAACTCTGCAGTGATGTTTGGTGGTTTAGAGCATCAACATTCCATCGAGCGGTTTTTTGTGCTTGTCTGTTGAACGTAGATGACAGTTTGCACTTATATTTAAATACAACAAGCATATGATCGCTGTCCATGTCTGCACCCCTGTAGGATCTAACGTCAGATATACTATAATTAAATAGTATATTATTAATATAATACCATTAATCGCTTCCCGAAAACAAGTACAACTAATGACCGCCCAAATATGGAGCGTAAACACACTAAGTAGATCAGAAAATATTAGAATCATTAAATAGCGAAAATTCAATTAAATTATGCTTGATATGCAAAAAAAACAACAAGAGATAGATAATCTAAAGCAAAAGCCTTTCAAAAAACGTAAAGTTCATGGAATTTCTGAAACTTGTTAAAAAGCCTTAAAAGAGCCCTGGAACGCTAAGGAAAAATTATATTCTAAGATGACATAGAGCAATCATGAGCAAATATGATTTTAAGCGCCGTGAGCCCAATACGCATATTACCCTTAATTTTATCGGAAAGATCAAGGAATTAATGCAAAATACTATTTGAAGAAAGTAATGAAGCAAAATGTCATGGGAAATGTGCAAAATTTATTTCGAATGATTATTAATGCTTTCAACAAGATGGTATCCCATCTCACATAAAAATCATTTCTTATACTTGTACATGGCTACAAGCACAGTTTTGTCCAGGCCTGTTTTGTTAAAATAAACAGATGAGAGTCACTAACCAAAAAGTAGATTTTCATTTACTAATTTCTCTTTCTGGCCAATTATTATTAGGCCAATTATTAATCTGGCCACTAAAAACTCACCCCTTACTTATGTTAAGATCTTACTACGATAAAACAGTGTACCAGCTCTTGTTTCAATACCCAACTTTTTAAATATCGTTCTTGTATTACGTGCAAAGCCATGGTACAACTAGCCGTGCCTTTCTAAGAAGGAGGTACAACTGACAGAAATTATTAAGGAGAAACAAATATGAATACCTATCTTAAGTGAGTTGGATAATAAATCAACTGATTTATATGGCTTAACCCGTTTCGACATGATCAGTTTTTCAGAAACCATACTTCTTGTAAATAGCAAGTATAATTTTCTAAACGTGCTGAAATGCATTCAGTTCACAAAGTTTTCGGGACAATAAGCCTCTTGTTTGAACAAGTATTAAGGAGTAACTGGATTTAAGTTTTTTACAGAAGCATCACCAATAATTTATTTGTACTTTTCTCAATTCGCTTTTGTACATCCGTAAAGGTTTTCTTACAGAAATCCCATTGTGTTCATCTCATATTCATTGAAGAAACTAAGTGTTATTTCAATTGGCTAAGAGACCGATCTATCGGAATTTTGATTACCGGGATTTTAATAATCCGGGATTATGAAATGCGGGATTTCAAGCCGCTTCCTGCATATGACTAAACTACAATTAATTAAACATACATTTACCACGGTAAATTACTTGTATCAGCAGGTGTTAACAAAAATTTATATTTTTTTTGCCTCAAAACATAGTAGGTCGTGCAGAATATGTTCAAATCATCAAAATAACCATTTTTTATCTTGTGGTTATGTATTGTTTTATTTTCGTTTGTTTTAGAGACACATGCACGTGAGCTGCTGAAGGCTGCTTAATGATAATCCAATTTAAAATTGTTGAGTATAACAGGGGTTCCCCGAAAATTCTGCGACAAACAATTACGCCACAAACAATTCATCGAAAACACAATTCATCGAAACATAATTTTCCACTGTAAAGTTACTACCAGTTTTTAGGAGGGGGAAGCTAAATTTTCCTGGAAAATTTTTTCACTTTTTTAATTTTTCAATATTTTTATTAATTATAATTGCTTCGTCAACCTTGCAGACACAGATTAACGAGTTTTTATCGCTCTTATCGCTTCTTCTGATAGTGCCACAAATGTTAAAAAAATCAACTTTTGTAAATATAAAATTTTTTAATGTAATTTTAATTTGTTGTGCACCTTAAGGGGATACCCAAACCCCCGCTTTTCCAAAATTTATACAATTTACTGTCGAAAAACTATTAAGATACAATCCTAATATCGAAATGTTTATAAAAATTACACATTTGTTTGTATTTTGAATAAAATAATGAGCATTTTTTTTTAAAGTCAAAATTTGATTTTTCGATGAATTGTTCAGTGTAGAGTTATTTCAGTGTAAAATTGTTTGTATTACAATTATTCTTCTCTGAATTCATTTCTAACAATTGTTTGTTGCACTTTTATGATTGTGTTAAATTGTGTTGCGCATAATTTTCGGGTTGCCGAAACATTATTGTAGTGCAAAATCGCAAAGTATTTACTATGTCTATTTTAGGGTTGAAAATTTTTCTTTTAGGGTTGAAAATATGGAGGTCAAAATAATTGTTTGGGAATTTTTTAGTATTAGTGATATAGTCCTTTGAAGTCAGAAACAGTTTTCTGATCGGACTAGTGCAAAGCTCAGTAGGTTTAATGTATTTTAAAAAAAATTTGAAGCATTTTTTGAAATTCTTCGTATTCAATTTAACTCACAAATTACTGGTTGAAAATAATTTTAGGTTACAGATCGCAAACACATAATAGTTGCTGTGTTCGATGGTATCTATCTCATAGTCTAAACGTGAAACATTAAACCTTTTTCTGTCACATGATGTCGTCGAATAATCCAGCCCAAGTATAGTTTTTGAGTTAAAGGGACTATATATCCAATATTAAACATAAACAATTTAAAATTGAAAATAAATAATTTCAAAGACATTTATATCTGAACCTAGAGTTATTTCAACTAATCTACAGTTAGTTTCAAATGTGACACGACTAGTCACCCCGACATGTTTACGCCACTACCATCTATTTACAGTTTGGTTTGTTAGCTCAGACCGTCTCTCTCTCTCTCTCCCTCTCTGGTATAGTCCCATCAAGGAATTTGGCCGCCTCAAATGAGGTGTCATAATCATATTTTCATTTCGGATAATGAGTGATTAATTCATTGACCCTAAATCAGCCGGGCAATTTTTTCCTTGTCACTACCGGGAATCGAACCCGGGACCTGCGTTCGCTGGAGCAAGCATGCTGACCACTTTGCCACCGGGGTTCAGACCGTCACTTGAGTAGTAATATTTATTTATACCTAGAACTAAAAAATCGAAACTCCACGAATTTAAAAAAACACCAGGCTCAATAGGATAATAAATTTTATGAACATTAATGTGCATCAGACAACACCAATGACGTCAATGTCGAGCATCAATAATTATTATGATTTAAATTGTCCATTAATTTACTTTAAATACATAAATTAAATTACCGTAAACATGTTTACTTGCATTTACAATGTGCTTTACAATGTTCTATGCACTACTTTTTTCTAATGCAAAATTTAATTCTCATCGTAAGAAATAGTTTCTTGACAAAATAAGATACTGGTTTGTTTTACAAAATTAATAATTTTTATCACGATTTTATCAATAAAAACCAAAATTTATTTATTTTCTCTAATCAAGAAACCATTTTCTTGAAATTAGAATTATTTTCTCAAAATAAGAAATAACAGAGAAATCCATTTCTGAGCTGATTTGTTAAGATAATAATTTCTTTATAGTTAAAATCACTTTTCAGTTTGTAAAATGTTTTCTAAATGAGATTCGAGTTTGCTTTACTAAATCATTTTCTTGAAGTTTCTTATTAACATTACGAGTATATATTAATGAACAGATCATTTTTATTTAATTATATTATTCTTCGTAATTTAAGAAAAACTAAATGACCGAAGACATTTGCTGAATCAAAAACATTTTGCTTAATAATAGTTTTTAATATAGTTTTATGAATAAAATGCATTTTTATGTTCATTAAGACAAAAAATTAAAAAAAAAAAAAATTTAATCACATTATTTTACATTTTCTCTTGGATATTTTTCTTCTGCAAGGTAGAAAAATTTACTTACGATTTACTTATCCGATATTAATCGATAATCTCAATTGATGATGGCAAAATTCGATTGTCAATATTTAGAGTGAATTAAGGTTTTAGTCAATCGTTTCATAGATCTACCCAAAATTGAACCACATTTAACCATTTACGTGTGTATTGACCTATAAACATTGACCTTGCCCCAATGTTAATTAACGTAATCCACACATCACTTACATCAAATCGTTTTCAAATCACTAGCGTCGACAAAAAAAAAGAAAACACTGACCTGAAATTTTTTCCGTTATTACAAAATTACAGCAACAAAAATGTTTTTTTCTCCGATTTTTCCAACACAGAAATACAATTTTCTATTTATAATATTTTTTTTACTACTTTTAATCTCTCGTTTAGAAATAATACTTTATATTTTGTTAAGATAAATCTATTATTTCAATAGACAACCCGCACCGTTCGGCACTAAGTGTGTGCGTTCCGTTATGTAAAATAGATAAGCGCGGTTTAGTTGATTTTTTCCAATTTTTTTTTACACGTTTATCAAAATGTTGATGAGATATTTCAAAGTGATTTACATCAATATAAATTTAAATGTTAATTTTTCTAATCTTTCAGATTTACCGTATATTATATAGACTTTGTATGTGATTATATTATAAAAATGTGAGCTTTTACCAAAAAAGTTAATTAAACAAGAAAATTTGTTAAACTACTCGTTATTAAAAGCTTATATAGTTATTGTGCTAAAATAAAATAAAAATATTAAATATGGTTAAATGGAAAACAAAATATAAACTAAAAATTAAAAGAAAAAAAGTTTTTGTAAAGTTTTAATAAATTAAATTTAAAACAAAAAAAATATTAATTTGTTGTAATAAAATGAAAAAAATATTTTTTAACAAAATTAAAAAACATTTATTAAATAATAAAATAAATCTTAGTGATTCCCTAAATAATAATAATAAATTGAATATCATCAAAATGGAATTACCCTAGCTTTAATAGTAACATGCAGATGATATTAGTTGCTGGCGGGTAAGTTGATTTTTAAAGTAGTACAATAGTGCAAAAAATGTTAACATGACAAAATACAACAAAAAATCATTTTCCCCTTATTCTTTATACGGCGGAGCTTTTCCGTTCGGATAACTGTCATTGTTCGTGCTTTTGTACCATTTTCCAGCAGAATATTTTCCATATTTCCGATTCGGTTCGGCAAATCGCACAAACGCAATACAGATATCATAAATTTTTTTTTATGTATTATCAAGGTTTATTCATAACATCAAAAAAAGCTTCTTTATGTTTTATGTACCGGCAACGTTTAAATATAAAAATTTGTAGCGGCTAGTCGTGTCTTGGAATTCAATGAAGACACAACGAAAATATTTTATTGTTGACTCAGTTGCATGAGCACATCGAACTATATAATATATACTTGAGTGCCGACAGTACATAAAAATAGTTGGAAATCTATTTTATTAAAATAATTTTTTTGTGTTTTGCTTCACTTAAAATAAATAAAAAAAATAAAAAATTATTTTTAGGATTCTTTATGTAATTCGGTTGTTTTGTTTCGAAAAAAAAAAGATTAAAATTAGATAATTTCTAAAAATATATTTATAAATCGTATATAGTTTGCGGTTGGGATCAATGCAAGAAGAAACATCAAAAATTGAGTGGAAAACCCTTTTCATCAATTGCGTTGGTATTTTTGGAGGTTGAAAGATTATTCAACTCAATTCAGAAAAAAACACAGTTTTGGGTTATTTATTTTGTATAAGAGGTGGTCAGTTTTTTTTTGTTCGGTCTTTTGTGACGTGCTACTACGAAAATTCGTACATTACGCAACTCGACATTAAATTTTTTTTTTTTTTGGTTTTTCCGATTTATAAATTGCATTCTGTATGTTACTCGTGTGTGAGTGTGACTACACTTTTATCTGTTATGTAATTTAAATTTGATACCGAAAATATTTTTTTCCTTAAAAAAAACTTTTTCCACGACCTTGTTTATATGCCATGCTATTGTGTGTGTGATTTTGTTAATGGAAAATTCATTAAGTAATGCAATTATTGTTGGTTTGACATGGATTGTATGGCGTACCGATTGCCACTAGCGTTGACATTTTATTTTTTAAATTGAACTGGTGCAGCTTTTTCGCTGAAACTTCGGTCATGAAAATTATTTAATTGTTTACCATGCAAGCAGTTAGAGTTTATTGCGAACAAGTTAAACATCCACCATGATGTTAATTATAATTGCATGTGATATGTACTTCTGTTACGAAAATACTTCAACCAAGATTTAAAGCATTAACATCAGTTTTGAAAAACTTTTTAACAACCCAGGGAAATCAGATTTCGACGCAGCTTCATAAAACCGAGCTTTTATATTTTATATTTTCTTAAGGTTTTCCAATTGAGAGTGCATATATTTCCGACTGTATTTGCCTGTAGGATTCGTGTCAATGTGAAGCTGTTCGTGCAGAATACATTTTATTTTCCTATATCGAAATTAAATCAGACCTGAAATTTTTGATGTGTAAACATGCTATAGGAGGTGAAATTTGAACTAGTATCACCGCGTATGTCATGTAGATAGTTTTAGTGATACAAATTTATGTCAGCTAATAATTTTATGTAACTTTAAGTTTATGTTTTAATGTTTGTGTTACGGGTTTTGGAAACGGCTTGAATGAGTATGATAAAAATAATTACTGAAAGTTTTACCGTGTTAGGAATCGATTACAATTTACAGTTGGATTTTTTAACATTTTGGGTTTCGAGAAAATTTATTTTGCAGGTCTTCCGGTTAGTCTCAGGAACCATATTCAAAACTTTTTGAAAAATTGATGAGAGCCGTTTTAAAATCATGCCACGCGATTTAGAAGAGGCCTGTTCTCAAATATTTAGGTATATCTATATTTAGATACTTATTCAATCTTTGTTCGGCTCAAACGATTTTAATGAAAATGGCCGATGAATCTTCGTCTACAGTAATTTTTTTCGAATAACATATTTGAAAAATGTAAACATTTTAAGAACGATGGGAAGTATATATGCAACTATATATGCTCCTCTAAATTTTTTGATGTTGTCGTGCGATTGCTCCCAAATTTCACACCAATACTTTTTAGTAGCCGAGAAAAAACAGGGGGCTCAGTGATCAAAAAATGTTACCCCTTCCCCATACTCACCTGTAAGGAGGAATTTACAATATATGCAAACTTTTGACCCACAATAGCGATTGCTTACAAATTTAGCACGAATACATTTTGACAGCCGAGAAAAACCATGGGTGTTCACAAATATTTTTTATGTATCAATATTTGTTGAAAATCGATCGTAATTATAACTTGAACTTTGGCCAGTTGAACTGATTTACTTATTAAACTTAAACTTTTTACAAATACTTTAACATAAATATGTAGAGCCAAATATTTTTTATTTCAAGTATTCACTTAGCATATATAGCGATGAACTGTAAGACAATGCTATAGCTCGAATTGCAAGCTCCAGAGAGAAGTGGCCCTGACCTTCTTCACCGCGAAGTCATGAGGGAGCGCCATTATAACGTCGAATAGCTGGCACACCACATTCAAACGAACAAGCCAGTTTTGGTGGACGATCAGAGAAGAGTAAGCGATACCATCATGAAATACGTAAGAAAATCGACATTCCTAATAAATATCATACTCGCTGAGATACGTATGAGGCAGGAGGCGGCACTTGCTATTGCATCATCTCGTATAGCGGCCATCCTAATGGCTGGAGGGCCACCTGTAATATAAGCAAAAGTTCTGGTCAAGCTCAAGTGTTAATATTGTGCAAACTCATCATATGGGACGAGTGCATGAAAGCACACAGAAAATCATTGGAAGCTCTTAAACGTACATTACAAGACCTAAACGGTAGTAGTGCACTGATGAACAAAAGTACAGAAACTCCAATTGACCACAAATATTCGAATTACAGCAAAACTGCTGCAGATTGGCGGTAGCACTTTCCCCATTGGTACACTGACAGGCGAAATCACATTCACCGAAAATCTATGCCAGTTAGTGTCGTCCATTGAGCAGTTGATTCAGAAAATATACTCAAACATTGACAAAAACTTCAAAAATAATGATTGTCTATGCGAGAGTTCCATCCTCGCAGCCAAAAAAAAATGGAAGCGTGAATCTATTTAACGAACCGATAAAGAGCCCAATATCACAGGCACTGCTACCACATACAAGTCATTTGATTCTGTAATGGACGGCAAAAATGCCTAGAATGCCGTTTTTTATCTTGTAATTGAAGAAAAGGGTCATCAATAATGCGTCTGTGAGATATGCACCATCCAAAACTATGCAATGAAAAACGCCTCTGTGTCAAAAGTCTGTCATCGATGCCACTGTATTGACGGGGATTGCAAAAAAGAGGACGTATTCATACCTCGAATGCCGTTGATAGCAATTGATAGCAACCGACCTGTCATTCAGCTTCAAAAGAGTCCAGTTAGACTTTCATTTGCCATAACCATCAACAAAGCTCAAGGACATTCCCTTAAGTTTGAAGGCGTGAATTTGGAAAGTCCTTGCTTCTCTCATGGTCAGTTGTATGTGGCATGCTTAAGAGTAGGTACTTGAAAAAAAAACACCTGTTGAAGTTCAACAGTTCAATTTTAACCCGGGTAAAGTCGGGTACTTCAGCTAGTTATTTATAAACTACGCAAATATCTCTACTATATGTTATCTTTGATCTCAAGCGACGTTACTGAATGGAGAGGCCTTACAAAATGAATTTCTAAACTTATAATACGGGAAAAATGAATTCATCGGGAAAAATGTTTGAATCATTTTAATGTTAGGATTCTTGGGAGGACTTAAACGGTTTGAAGTTTGTCCTAAACTCAACAACAACTTTAAGACAAGTTACGGAAAAAATTCACTCGATTATATAGTAACGTGAATTTTGTCCTAGACGTTCCTAATTTTAACAGTGTAAAATAATATCATATTTGTTATATAAACACTATTGGCCATTTAAAATAATTCAGAAGAAAATATGAAAGTAAAAACTCTTTGTCCGAAGATACTTCTAAGAGGTTACAACTCTAAGGGTAGATATTGTCACTTTGTACTGGACTTAGTCCAATTTGAAAACATGATTTTTCTGAAAAAAATGAGGGGAACACTGGGTTTAGTATTCAAAAGTTTAATAGGTAAAAATTGAAGTAAAAGCCCTCTGTTCTAAGATACTTCCAAGATGTTACAACTCTTCGGGTAGATGTTTTCACTTAGTAGTGGACCCAGTCCAACTAGAAAACATGAGTTTTCTGGAAAAGTTAGGGGAACACTGGGTTTAGTATTCAAAAGTTGTATAGGTAAAATTTGAAGTAAAAACCCTCCGTCCTAAGATACTTCTAAGAGGTTTCAGCTCTTGGGGTAAATGTTTTCACTTTGTGTTCACTTTTAAATACTAAACCCATTGTGCCCCTAGTTTTTCCGGAAAACTCATGTTTTCTGTTAGATTGGGTCTAGTACAAAGTGAAAATATCTACCCCAAGGGCTGTAACCTCTTACAAGTATCTTAGGACAAAAGGTTTTATTATTCCCGAAAAAATATATATTTTTTACACTGTTAAATTTTATTATTAATTGGAAACGTTGTTGTTGGGTTTACGACCAGTTAGGACAAACTTCAAGTACGTTAAACGGTTTTGTTGAACACTGCGTATGCTTTTTATGTGTCTGGAATTGACAATAAATCCGGATTTCGTTCGAAACTGCTTGCTACTCCAATGGTTTTGATACAAATTGGTGAGATAAAGTTATCAAATATGTAGGCCTGATGTCTTAAAAATCGTTTGGCGATGCTTCGGTGAGACTACATATATTTTTTTAAATTTTGTCACGATTTCTTGGTTTGAACGATTTTTCTAAAAACCGGACAGACTGCCCATTTGTGCCATTATATTGTGATGCGTTTAGTCATAATGCATTGTCAAAAGATTTTTGGACATTTTGTTTGCTTTGCCACTCGAACTAGGTTTTAGTTAAAAAACTGTCAATCCGATATAAGTTCTGCACGCGGCGTCTTATTAAATCGTTAAGCTCTTTCTCAATTAATGTAATTAAGATAAACATTTATTTTGTCCGGATTGCGTTCATCTATCCCACTATCTAATATTATAAAGTAACGGGTTCCCCTCTAAATTTTGGTTTTCAAACGCCTGGTTGTACAAAAGTCTCAAAAGAACATTTAATAATTCATGTTTAAAAAAATAAAATAAAATAAAATAAAATAATCTTTCACGTACCCCACTAGAAATTTTAAAACCAAATATTTTGTATAAAACTTCATAATTACTTAAAAGGTCAAGATTATAGGCAATATTTTAAAGATAATCCACTTTGCTTAAATTATCTCGCTTGTTTAGTATATTGAAAATTTTCTTATTTTTTCTCCCGCTCTCATTTGCGCAATTTTCGTTTTACCCAATATAAACTCTTTCCCCAATTTCGATATTAGTCTTCGATGCCATCCTTCCATAGAATTTTGCATCCTAGATAAGTTTGCTTAAAAATTATCCCAAACAGACCAAAAATGTAGAGGTACTGTGGTTTCGATAGTATATTTAATTTTTTTTGACGATTTCCAATTAAATAGTTTATCTCGAACCACTTGCCGATACGTCGAGTATCAAGGTCCAATTTTTTTTAGTTCCTAGTAATATTACGTCTTCCACCACTAAAAAAGCTTAACTTTTTAACATTCTGATCTGGAGGCTAAAATTTTCGTCATTGCCGTACTTCACAGCATAGCCTTGTTTCTGTACTTGCGTCTTCAGATGATCTGCTCGATGTGAAACCAGCTGCCTTTAAAAGTATTTTCGTGGAAAAATTATTACGAATTTTGGATTCAATCTTATTCCCCAATTGCATTTTTTATCTTCATACTTCGTAGAAGAATTCGAAGTGTGCCGCTTCACTTTTCCAGCTCATTAATCCGAACACCAAATGTACTGTCTCCAACATTCTACCTCTGGTAATAATTTCAAACTCGAAGGTGTTGCTAGTACTATTACAGCTTGATCTCCAAAAACCTTTACAGACAAAACAAAAGGCTCTCCTTCGATATATTTCAGCTCCTCTGGAACGTTTATATTCTTAATACCATCCGGTTCCTTTATAACGGCACGTCTTATACGCTTTATTTTGTGTGGTTGCGCCTGGTTTATTGGTAAATAAACGCTATTTCGCAAAATTTGTGTTGGCTTCGGAAATCAAATTATCATATGCTGAGGGGTATCCTGACTATGACTTTTTAATCACACGCTCCCCTTTAACCTCTTTCGTAACAACTCTTCCTTTGCACAAAAGAGTTTTTCTCTCGGCCCACGCATACTTAAACGTTTCTTTTTTTTCTCTCTAAATGGTACGTCTAACCTTTAAAATTTTTTTGAGTTTCCTCTTATTCTTCGAAATAATTTTCATTTAAAAAAAAATACTTGTAGAAACGTTGATGACATAATCACTTAAGTAAGTAGAATTACAAGCGAGAAGTAAAAATAAAATCAACACAATATAAAATTCGGTTACTCCCCGCAATAATTTTATTATTATGTGCTTCCCCGAAATGGGTTTAAAGTAAAAATACGAAACAATATGTATGTTTTCAATGTAATTCTCATATTGTGTACTTCCCCGTTCTACATTTGGTAAATCCCCGCAAATCAAACACCGTGATTCCCCGAAATTGATTTAAAATAGGAAAAACATAACTAATTTTTCATCATGGCTTTCAAAATCGAATAATTTTATTAATTCGGGCCGGCCCAACAGGATTTTGAAAACCAGGCCTACCTACCACAGCCTATCGAGAATCGCAACACTCACACTTAATATTTTTGTATAACTACATGAACCATTGTGGCGATGAGGAAATGGTTTTGTATTTTCATGTTCCTCTAAAACAAAATAGACTCGATTAATTTGGATAAAAATTGATGAGGAGGTTTTTGTTCACCAGATACCGATAGCATGAAATTAAGTTCTCTTCTAGATTTCAACAGTTTTCATAAAAATTGATAAGAGTAAGCCTTGAAATCTAGGAAGTGGTTGCAATAAGCATGGATTTTGGATTATTTCGTAAAAGTAGTCTTAACTGCGACATAGATCTCTTTTTAAATGTTTTTTTATTCCAAAGTTTTTGTTGAAATGGGCTTGTGACAAAACCGTTGGCGCTGAATTCCTATTTCTCAGTTTTAAAAATGTTGACAAAATAATTTAGTTTTATAGCACCAACTATCGATAGAGATACGTCATAGTTTCTACAAAATTCATTCTGTGCCGCTTTATCGACTTTTTCGGTTTGAGAGATATGGAGAAGATTCGTAACAAGCATCTTCCGGTTGAGCTATCCCTTGTATCACGTTGTACCATGATCCTCCATGTTGCACCATATCGCAAAGAGTTGCGTCGTGTTGCACCACATTCAGACACAGTCAGCGGAAATGACAATAAGTGTTACGACTGTTGAAATGGTGTTTTTGATGAAACTAAGTAATTTGTTAAACGTTAGGATGGATAGGTAATGAAAACACATTGTTAATATTAGTTGCGAATATTTTTTAACTCTCATTTCCTACCTGACACAAATTATCATGTTTAAACGCAACTCTCAACAATGATACCTAATTAATTTCGATCTATAAGACCAAGTAATTTAAATTGTGATGTAAATGGTGAAAAATTACCCTGGTCCAAAACCATTTTTCTCGACGCTCCAATGCTTTACGCGGCTTTTACATCAAGTAAACTTTTTATTTAATAAACATTTTTGCTATCGAAAAACCATATTTTTAAATTTTTGACTTATAGATGGCTAATGTGTAAGAATCACAACAATCAGTTTCGAACAGATGAGGCTAATGATTTGAAAAAAATCAGTCTTCTCATCAGGTCGCGACGACTGATGTTGTTTATTACATTGAAATATTGTCTATATATATAGAGCAATACCATGTAGTTGTACTACTAGCGAATTACTGCGTAGCGTACGAAATTTTGATTCTTTCACATTTCCATCTATATTCTATTTTAACAATTAACTTTTCGATTTCACGAATTTTTTTATATTTTACTTTGGTTTTTATCAATTGTAATGGTGTATTGTGATTGTTCCGTATATTGGTCTATTTCAGCACTCTCGAATTAATTACACAACCGTAGGAAATTCTTCCATTTGCGTCAATCTGTATGACAACGACCATGATAATCGACACCTACTTAAGTTTATATGAAATTATCATTTTTGTTTTATTTATAGACATAATTGTAAATTGTCAATAGACATAATTGTATTGCTTTGTGTTATGGGTTAGTTATATAGACGAAAACGAAACGGGCCAAAACGAAACGAACGAACTGAATACATGAAAACATACTAAACCAGTTATATAGAAGAAACAAAACGAAGACGGACGGAGAAATTGATTCAATTCAATTTTCTTTCGTTGCGTCTTTGCGGTTATACACTATCGGTTATGTTTTTTTTTTTGTTATCCTAGCAAGCACTTATGTCAAATTGTCAAAATATTTTAAATTTTAATTGAATTCAAGCGCAGTGTGTATTTCACCAAAAAAAATGGAATCAAATGGATTTTCTGGGTGTGCCATTAATCTAGAACTAATAGAAAGTGTAAGAAAATATCCAGAACTGTTTGATAAAAAAAACTAGTAAATATAAAAATACGAAGCATAGAGACCAGATATGGACTAAAATTGCGACGGAGTTGGGAACAGGTAAATTACTTTAATATTTAGAAATATAAATATGATTTGAATGTTTATTGATTTTTAGATCCACGAGAATGTAAAAAGAAATGGACTTATCTTAGAGATAAATTTCAACGAGAGCTCAAAAAAAATCAGCCATCTGGGAGCTCAGCTGTTTGGGCTCCAAGTTGGATCTACTTTGAAAACTTTAAAATTTACGTCTTAATTAATTTATTTATTAATAAGTTTATATTATTTCATTTAAATATTAGTTTGCCATGGTACAGCTCGGACCCCATTAAAATATTCTTTTAAGTCGTCTCGAAATTTGTAGGCAACTTTCGCTGATCGATTTTGCCCTAGTCGAAACTAAAGGTTGATTTATTTCAGCCCTCCATTGGCCTTCCAGCACTTCGCCATTTGCTAACGCCACATTGCCATAATTTACATGACAGTATTGCACCAGCGGCTGGTTTGTCTCGTGTGATTTAATAAAATTGTGCAAACAAACGGTGGCCAGCACAATGTGAGCCGCATTTTCTGGACGTAAATTGAGCGTTGTCAAAAGAACTCGCCATCTTGCAACCAAAATTCCGAAGGCATTCTTTATTGTTCTTCGAGCTCTTGAAAGGCGATAATTGAATATCAATTTATCGTCTGATAAAAAATTGCCTGGAAATGGCCTCATTAAATGTTCCATTAGAGGAAAGGCCGCATCACCTGAAATTAAATTGTTTTATTTCATATAAAGGGTTATCCAATTCGAGGTTGATAAAGTAGAAATCTGTATACCGACATCTGTCAAAGATAAACGTCAAGTACGCTGTCATTTATTTAGTTGACATTCTGCCATTTAAGAATATGGAGCATTTAACAATCGCAAATTGGGTGTTGGAAAAACAGGCCGTCGATGCTGATTTTTCGAACAAAATTTTCTTCAGTGATGAAGCTCATTTTTCGCTTGGTGGATACGTTAATAAGCAAAACTGTAGAATTTGGGGCTCAGAAAATCCACAATTGATTGTAAAGAAGCCATTACACCCGGAATAAGTCACTGTTTGGTGCGCATTGTGGTCTGGTGGTGTGATTGGGCCGTATTTTTTTGAGAACAACCATGGACGAACCGTTACCGTCAATTCTGAGCGCTATGGCCGCATGTTAACCGATTATTTTTTTTACGTAAATCGAATATTATGATCGTGACGATATGTGGTTCCAGCAGGATGGAGCAACCAGTCACGTATCACGAGCAAATCGAGATCTTTTGCAAGAGAAATTTCCTGGACGTTTGATTTCGCGATTGGCTGATGTCAATTGGCCTCCAAGATCCTGTGATTTAACGCCTTTGGATTTCTTTTTGTGGGGCTACGCGAAAGATCGTGTTTACGCAAACAATCCTCAAACTCTTGACGAATTGAAAACTAATATTCGTAAGGTAATGGCCGAGATACCGCCCGAAATGTGCCGAAAAGTCATTGAAAATTACCTCAAAAGAATCAAGGCCTGTAAGAAGTCCCGTGGAGGACATTTGAATGATATCTTGTTTAACTAAAAATGGCAAGGATCAATCTGTAAAATGAAATAAAAATTACAATACATTCCGAATATTTTGTGTGTTTTTTTTAAGTTTACTTTATCAACCTCGAATTGGATAACCCTGTACAATAAAGATAGTCTTGTTAACAACATACCGACAAAATAATGAGGGTGGTTCACAGTTGTATTTGGCAGCAATCGCTTTCCAGGTAGGTTTAATTTATTGGACAGAATAGCTTGTCCGAACCGTGATCGTTTAAAAATCCATCGCTATCACTGCCAGGGAAGCCACCATCTACCATAACAAAGTTATAATTGGCATCGCAAACTGCTAACAATACGATGCTAAAAAATTTTTTGTAGTTGTATTATTGTGATCCAGTGTTTGGTGGTAGACGGATGGCAATATGTTTGCCATCAATGGCTCCGACGCAATTTGAAAAATTCCATTTAGTATTAAAAGCATCTGAAATTTTTTTCCATTCGTCAGTTGAAGGGGGTGACAAAAATGCACCCTTCAATACTTTATATATGGACACACAAGTTTGCAAAACAATTTGTCGAACTGTGGTTTTGCCAAGATGATAACACCACGCCACTGACTGAACAGAATCCCCTAGGTAACTGAAAAGAAGATTAGTTTATAATTGCTTCATGTATTTATTTATATGTTGTGTACTTAATAAATTCGATACTTACATTAATGTCACAGCAAGTTTCGTTTCCGGCGTAATTGCTTTTTTCGATTTTCTTTATTAAAAAATTGCTCCGGATCATCTTTTTTCATTTTTAGAAAAATTATTTTAAAAAAACCCATTTTATCTCGTGATTGATTTATAGGCCGAACTCCCCAACGCCGTTTACTACGGTTTAAGGCGATATTTGTTTTTTCTTATTTTTATAATTAGCAATAATACTAATAAATATAATTCCATATCCATATTTATAATAAATAAGTATTTATTATTTTAATTAGTTTTTAGGCACACGAGTAATCACACACTTGAAATAATTAAAAAAATGTCGAAATGTCAAAAATATTTACATCAATTCGTCTATATAACCATGTCTCCTTCGTCTTTCGTTTCGTTTCCGTTTCAGTCCGTTTCGTTTTCGTCTATATAACTAGCCCATTACAATTCAAAATTCTGACAGTTTCACAGTATTCACAATGTCTAATAGATGTCGCAAGAATCATAAAAAATCTATCAAATATATTTAATGCATGTTCGTATGATGTAAAAGCCGCACTAAGGGACACTAACCCAAAATAAATTGCTGACCGACATTTTTCCTCGTCTGAATATTTGCACTGATAATATCTCAAAACGACTTGTGCGATTCGATTTTATCGCCAAGGTTATATTATTCTTAATTCGGAGAATTGAGAAGTTTAAGGGATCTCCACCTCAAGGAAATCTCCAAAAAACAAAACAATACCATGATAGTGCGCTACATTATTCCAATATACTCGTCCAGTATATCATTGGAAAGATCTGACAAAATTTTTTATACCATTTTAGTGTGTAAATCTACCGTTTTGGCGCTGGTGACAAATTATTCCTTTGGTATAGAATATAAACGTTCCGCATATCATTAAAAAGATCTTAAAGAACGCCACAAATTTAGTTGAAGCACCTTAGTACACAAAACTACTGTTGTTGCGGCCGAAGCAATTAAATTTTGCTCATTCCAAATTATCCATGTGGTATTTGAAAGGTTCTAAAACAGAACAATTTTGTTTTCGCTTAAGTTCTTAAATTCACTTTTTTTAAGCGCTATCTATCAATGGAAAGGTCTTGAAGAATGTCACAAATTAAGCTGAATCACCTTAGCGCTCCTGGTTACCTATATGGCGTTGGTAACACACACATTGTTTCTCGTCCTGATATGACGGTTTACATATCGTTTAAAAAGTTTTGAACGAAGCAAAATCTGTGTCACTGTCAACTCACATATTGTACGTGTTGGCACTGGTGGAATGTTGCATATCATTCAAAGGTCTTGAATAATTCACTAATTTAGCTAATGCACCTGCACTGTTGTGACGTTGAACGCAATTACATTTTGGTCATTCTTCAAAGGTCTTAGGAAAAGCAACAATTTTGTTATTAACCCTTTAGTTGATATGACCACCATTGTCCCATTGTTTTATTTGTTTTCACTCGCACGATATTTCTTAATTTGGGGGAGGTCTTTTGAGGTCTAATTTTGGGATAAGAATCTGTCGGTGGGCTCGTCCTATATTTCAAAAGAAAACAAAATCGAAAGATTATGATAAAAATTGGTGAAGAGGGTTGCCGAGTGCCATAAATCGATTCGGATGGGATCTTATTCATTGAAAACCTGCTAGAGCTTGGGCCTTCTACTAACATTTCGTTTGGTTTGAATCATTATGATAAGATTTTCGAGACATGGTTTTTGATTATAAGGAAATAATTACATGGATTTATGTCTTCCGGGAAATTCATTTAGAAGTTCTCCGGAGGAGTTGTGATTTTATCCGATGTTGCGTGATGTTGTACAATGTTGCATCATGTCACATGACCATAAATTGCATCACGTTGCTTGACGTTACATTTTGTTGAAGGACAACTCCTAACACAACAACTTGTGTTATGTTACGACAACATTATGATACGACATTTTTCACTATGTCGCAAAATTTTACATCATATGTAAAGTATAAAATTTTGCAAGATACAGCATGTAGAGGGATTTCGAGTGTCAGGAATCAATTGCGATAATATTTTATCTCGTTTTTGAAGAAAATTTTGGAATATGGGCAACTGGAGCGGAACTAGACCATTTATTCATCGGTCATGATTAAATTTGCTATGGTTTGATGGAAACGGGTTTCTAAAATGATTTTTAGAGGAAGTTTAAAGATATTACAAACTGAGTCGGAACCTAGACTTTTTATCAACCAATCATATTGAAATTGGAAATGGGATTCTAAAATGTTTTTGGAGAGTGTTTTGGAGTATGGCCAACTGAAATGGAACTACTCCTTTTATTAACCAATCATTTTAAATTGGGTATGGTGGATAGTCGTTTTGCGACCAATTTTCTTACTGTTAAATGGTTCAATCGGAAATGATAGCATGGAACTAAGTCTAGTATTGTAAGGAACGTGCAAGATTTAAGTTGATACGAGAAAACAAGAAAGTGTGGTGTCAGGCGACAATCGGGAATAATTACGTTGTTCAGGTCATCAGGTAATCTCGACATAGCTCGTTTTCTTCATAACCATTGAAGATGGAACGACTCGATTCCATTAATTATTGAAAATTATTGAATTTTTGATTTTTCTGCCGTCAATTTATTCGAATTTAAGCAGCTAGTTTTACAAATTAGTAGTCTACTTGTCTTAAAATGACGTGGAACTTGATGGTTTACTGATTTTTGCCTGTGCTGTCAATTAAATTTTAGATTTGGACCGGTAATATCGACTTAACTTTCTAACTACTACTAAACTACTCTTGAAAAACTCTTTTTATCGTCCTTTTTTCGGTCCCGAGTTTGATTCCTGGTGGTGGCCAGTAATTAAAATTGCAACTGAGTGTTTTTAACGTATCATATGTTATTTATATGTTCGTTCAGTTTCAGATTTTCATGAAGCCTGTGCTTTTTAAGAGCACCCGTAGTAATGAGCTTCTAAGTTTCAACGCGAACCGAAATTCAAATTAAAACTTTGAGCTCATTAAGCCCTTTTGGCGACTAATTTAGACGTTGTGACAAGGAGTATGGCTTTACTGCGTCTTCCTTTATTCATTGTTAGTCGTATCGATAAAGAAATCAATGAAATAAAATATCATTTATCTAAATAAGTTGGACTAGGTCCCTGACTAACTGGTCCCTGAATTAATTGTTTTGACAACAATTTAGTAAAATTTGAGTGAAGCACCGTTCCTCAAATCGTTAGACTGAATCCAGTGTTTGAAACTGTTGTTTTTTTTATTAGATCACCAATCCTAACTTGTCGTGGCCGAGTTCAGTTTTACTGTCAATATCTATACGAATACATCAACGAATACAGCTAGCCCTGATCTCTCATCGGCTCCATTTGATTTTGAGTGAATTACATTTAGGTCATTAAAAAACATCTTGGAGATTGCACCAAAATGGAATCATAAAGAAGTATCTGCTTAGCGTTTGACCTATCAAACTGTCTATGTGAACCGTTCTAACGTGGACTTGCTCACTACGTTTTTTTTAACAAATTTCTCATCGGCTCTTTCTGATTTTTGATTGAAACTCATGCAGGCCAAAAATAAGACATCACAGAGATTGTATCATTTACTTTCAAATGAAGGAAGTTTTATTTAAATGTGGGCTTGCCCAGTACGATTGTTTGAGCAAAACTCTCATAGGTTCATTCTGATTTTTGAGTCAATTACATCTTGTAAGTTTTAACAAAGATATGCGGAGGAAATTTATTATTTCTGAATGCGTTCTTTCATTCCTTCTGAATTTCCTGCTTGGATTAAATGCAAGAATAACACCTCCTTGTTTAAATACTTTTAAGGAATTTGGTCGGGACCTTAGATGCCTTTTATTCTACTAATAATTGCAATTATCTCTTCTATTAATAGATATGGACAAAGACCCTCACCTTGCTCAAAAATCAAAAAGAGCCGTGAAGGTTTTATTCCAAATAATCTTAATGAGCAAACACATGTAGAAACAGTTCATGCTACGCTGTAAGATAGCCTAAGTTAATAGTAATTACCGCTATATAGTGGCATTTTAATGCAATCTCCATGATGCACTTTTATTGGCCGATACAGATTCACTCAAAATTAAGAGGAACCGATGTGAATTTTAGTGAAAAATTCGAACTGAGCTAGTCCATATCAAGAATGTGCATGCGCCCTTTGATAGGTAAGACTCTAAGAACCAACTTATATAGTATTGCATTTTGGCGCAATATCTATGATGTGTTCTTGTTGAAATAAATGGAATTCACTCAAAATCAGAAGGAGCCTATGAGAATTTTACTCAAACTCGTACTGAGGAAGACAACACAGAATCGAAACATCGCCAACCCTAAGGAGCACGTTCATCATTAGTGCATTTTGGTGCAATCTCTACAATGTCTTGCTATTGGTCATAATGAGATTCACCAAAAAAAAAAAAAAAAGAGCCGATGAGAGTTTTCTTCCAAAATCATAGTGGGCAAGTTCAGATTGGAACTAAACATGCTTCATTTGATAGGTTAACCTTTAGGAGTTACCTCTTTAAGATATGAATATTTTCTCTGTTATTTCTGAGTTTTTCAATGGAATTGGGTCGGTTCTGGATTAGCCCAAATTCAGCGACTATATTTTTCAGGTGGTAATGTATTAACTTGATTGAAATACGTAATCAGAACATTATGATAATCGCATTTCAATGGATTCCGGAGAGGAAAACTGGACTAATTCAAATGGAACTAAGCTATTACTACCTCCCAATTGGGATAAAACTGGGCTTTTAAAATTGGCCAAATTATGTAATTTTTCTACCGTTTTCGAAAGAAGCACGGTTGGCATGATGGAAATTACAAGATTAGGATATAATTCTTAAAAGCCAGGTTGAGGCCAACTCAACAATTTATTGGTGATAAGGGTAAACCTTGCTTAGTATGTTTAAAATAGAATTAATATGCTATCTGAACGTGGTTCTCGAAATAAAAATGGGTTTCAAATTTGATCAAACCACATTATGCATGGACCATATTCCAGGTTTTTAACTTATTACGTTACTAAAGGCCGACCTAAACAACTGTGATCGAATGACATTTTCATAATACATAACGTTAATTCTGTCAGCCTGAGTCACTCAATTTAGCTATTTTCACATTCTATTTTGAATAAGAAATGAGAGGTCACCACTCACCGTCATGAATGATCCAGTGAATTACTTATCGGTAAACGGCTATTTTACCGAAATTTTATTTTGCCCTTATTCCTATTGGTGTAATAAAAATTGAATACCTGATAATAATGGTATACCAATACTGGATACAAATTTTTAATTTACGACAAATTGACAATGTAAAAATAAAAATTATGAAATCACCAAAAGGTATCAAAAATTCCATTAAGCACGAAAATGTATCATCATGTCCACACAGCAATCTTGAAAATACTTTCGAACCACAGTAGCAGATAATCAAAAAACTCACCAACGTACTTAATTAATGTAAATCTTAACAATTTCCTATTGTCTTTAATAATATCATGTTGAGCACAGTAAGTGGCACGAAACAAGTAGATATATAAGAAATACGTTTACGGTTTGTATAACAATGTAGAGAACGAAAGCTTATTGGAAACAAATTTACTTAAACCCCAAAAAATCTAGCGTACGATATTTAACCGAAACACCACATGAATATATAAAATTTTGTCTATTGGGAACCAAAAAGAAAAAAAAATTTATTGGAATTGGAATAGTTTTTCAAATTTTGCCAATACAGTGTTTTTCGATCTTTCAAACGTATACTCGTATTTCTAGAGAAAATTAATTCCATTTATTTTTTTATGTTCCAGCTAAATGAAGCAACTGGAAGAATTTATTTTAGTTTGTGTGATATATACGTACCCCAACTTTTTTTTTGGCAAACGTTATAAAACGATGCATGATTCATTCGGTATACAGATGAACCAAAAAAAAAACATATTTCAAATATTGTAGAAAAAAGCTCGGTATCGTAATTTGTAGTAAGCTAATTCAACCGCATTTAATTAAATTTTTTAATTTATCCGAAATAAATTATGGGATTTAATAGCCTAGAGCGTCACATAAATTATGTAGATGATTAATTTACGATACAATATGGTGTGAAAGGTATTGAGGTATTTAGCCTACATTGAGTAATTTCTTCGACATTTTCATCGTCTACATAAAACATATTTTACTAGACTTCTAGACTCGCAAAGCAGGTTATTAATAATTCTGTTAACATATGAAATTATATAGTGCGGTCACATATCGGTTAAGCGACAATTTTTTTTTTTTTTATAAAGTCAACCTCAATCCAACTTGTCGTGGGTATACTTGTCTATTTATAAAATATCTGTGGAAGTACTTCATTTTACTAAAATTAAATCATAAAATTCTTCGATTACAAGATGGATTATTTTAATGTTTAGTATAAATTAATTTTTATTAGGTTTGAAAAATGTGATTTAAGGTTGAACAAGAAGGTGTGACGTTAATGGTCGAAATTTGCTTGTTACTGATGAAATTATGTTTATTACGTCACACAATATGAAATCAAAAATATTTAAAGCGCGGGACACACATAAGAATCGTTTCATTAATTCCGCTTCGTTTCTTATACAAATTTCATATCGTTTTACGGGAATAGTGTAGAAGCTTGAACAAGTGCATAATAAGCATCTTAATTTTGTTTGGTGAATACCTAAATTATACAGACTATGCGTCATATTCAGTTAAAATTTGTGCAACCACTTTTTTGTATCGAAATCCATCATCTGGAAATGATTACGTGTTTTATACGGAAATTATTCAAAACAATAAGATTTCTTGTCTGTTACGTTCCAAAAAATTTTATATAGCCCGAATCAAAGAAAAGCGTCTATTTTTATTTTATTGCATTCAGATGTTTTTCTATGAAAACTAGAGTCGAATTTATTGGAACGTAACAAATTTACTGTGCAAATTTTGATAAAATGTTTAGTTACCATGGAAAACTGACATGGCGCTTCGAGAAATAAAATATTCTATGTCAATTTTCAATTAAGCTTTGTCTGTCAATGAAATTACCATAGCCGAAAGAAATTATTCATCATATGATGCTGCGTTTATTCCACAGCTAAATTGGTAATGCTACAAATGTCATTTGCATATAAATTCGAAATTTTAGCTGGCTAATGAAAATGTCGCGTTTATATCGGTATTGCTTATTTAGCGGGAAATAAACCAAGCAATAGTTCGTTGTTTTGTGAAAAATAATCAAGTTTTGCTGAAAATTATCCCGAAAAACCATTATAGTTATATATGGCAAGACGATTATATATTCACAGAATATTTTAATACTATCCTGATAGTCAAGTATATATAACTAATGTTTTTGCATATAAAACAAATATATCATGAGAATAGTTATAATGTATAGTAAACTGTTAACCGAAGTCAAATTTCTACCAAATAACAAAAACTATACATGTGTGCGAATATACAAGTAGTATACATTTAGGAGGAATACTGGCAACAATTGTTGCGTGATAAAAATAAATTTATAATTAAAATTAATTGAGTAAACAGTCTCACATATAAAAACATGATTTTATATGATAGCCTTAAGTACTTTAACACAAACATGCCAAATGGTCGGTTCCTTTGATCGGTCATATGAATAACAAGCAGTAACTGCAGCAGTTGTTGCACGAACTTCAATGAACAATTTTGTTCTACAGCAGTCAAAAGCCCCATATATAGACATGGTTTTTATGATGGCCTTAGTATGCACTTTAATACAAAAATGCCAAATGGTCGGTCCCTGGGGTTGGTCATATGAATTCGCAAGCGTTTACTGTTGCACGAAACATCAATGGAAAGTTTTGTTCTACAGAAGTTAAAAGTCCCATATATAGACATGGTTTTTTATAATGTCCTTGGTATGTACTTTAATACAAAAATGTCAAATGGTTGGTCCTTGGGGTCGGTCATATTAATAACAAGCAATACTTGCAACAGTTGTTGCATGAAACTTCAATGAAAAATTTTGTTCTGCAGAAGTCAAAAGTCCCATATATAGACATGGTTTTTTATGATGGCGCTACCTAGTATGCACTTTATTACAAAAATGCCAAATGGTCGGTCCCTTATAAAAAAATTAAATTAGTATCACGCAATTTTCAATTAAAATTATATATACTCTATGGGATCGGTATAAAATTTAGCATTACAATATCTTGCAATAACAAAATCTTGCTTTTTTTATCAATGTTGCAACATCAAAACCTTGCATTACAAAATCTTGCAATACAAAATCTTGTATACAAAATTTTTAAAAATGGTTTTTGTTAGGCTTTCGTTCGATAGATCTTTGATCAACTTGTATAACCCTGCATAGCGTTTTCCAACAACCACTTTTAATCTTTGATGCCATGCCTCGACACTATTTTGGGTTCGCGGAAAACACTCCCAACTTGTTTCTGCGGCGTTCCCAACTGTCCAAAATTTGGGATTATATTTGGGGCGCACATTCAAATCACCAATATAATTTTTTTTGAACCCGCTTCTTATCTTTTTTAAATCATTGTCCTTAAACGTGCTGCTTAAACTCAAATAAAAATTGGCGACTTCGTCTGATGGTACAAAAGAGAGACTTTTAAT
The DNA here is from genome assembly GCA_947310385.1 of Nephrotoma appendiculata. Lineage (NCBI taxonomy): Eukaryota > Metazoa > Arthropoda > Insecta > Diptera > Tipulidae > Nephrotoma > Nephrotoma appendiculata. The sequence goes on from OX371224.1 coordinate 262,251,396, forward strand.
CATTCGAATTTTTAGAGAGAATTCTTCTGAATTACCATATTTTGCGGCTAATCTACTCTTTTGAACTTTCCGCCAAATAATTTGTCCAAAACGAAACTGGCAGCCATTGAACGTTGATTGAGGGAAAAAGGCTTTGGCGGAAGAAATAATAGCCTTTCAAAAATCACATAATATTTTCTTTGTTTAAGACTCAATTCGTATTGAAGGCGTTTTTTTTTCAATTTGAAAAATAATTGATATTAGCACTTTCTGGATTTTTTGCTCAATATCCAAAAAAACAAGTGGTATTATCTCCTCTTCAACGTTTCCATGGATCAAAAACGAACGTTCCGTCCATAATCCAACAACTGCATTCTGCAAGAAGCGTCACAGAGGATTTAGTACCGAGTAAAATATTTTTTTTCCCTTGCAACAATCTTCAGCCAGAACGAACAACTCTCCTTCCGTGTAGCGTATTTCTACAGGTATATTAATTGCCTCCTAACTGTTTAGCTTCTTGTTGTCTTGTGAGCACGCGCACGTTTAATCTTGTTTTTTTGAGATTATATGCTTGGTAAGTAAACCCGCGAAATACTAGGTGTATCCACAAATGAATCAGTAATAATATGAGGTAGCGAAATGTCATAATTTTTTGCTGTGGTTTTCAAAATATGGGAATGCACACATGGTGCCTTAATAATTTCGTGATTCCCATTTATTACACTTGTTAATTACACGCGCGTTGCATGAATTTTTCTTCTGCTGGCTACACACCCAATTGTATGATTTTTTAGTTTCACGGGCTAGGTGGATGCCAAACCCGTCAATGATTAATTTGTCATTTCCTTTATTGGAAACCAATGTAGAAATACTCATATTCATTTCTAGAAAAAAATATTATTATTTAATTTTAACAAGCATAATCCAAAAATATCATAAACCGTACTTACTTGAATGAACAGTTTTTGTTAATATGAGCATCTTTTGTTTGTGATTATGAATATGGATGTGGAACAAAGGGAACGTCGATTTCATTTTATTGTTACTTTTAGTGCAGTGCCAATTATCGTAATACAGTAAAATTGAATCACCTATGAATCACCTACTAGTTTATTATCTTGCGTTACAAAATTTTTTTTTGCTTGCGGAATGGTATGCACCTATCGCTATTTTTTCACTGAAATTTTCTGTTTTGGAATTTTTTTCGGGATAACAAAAAAAAAATAAAAAATGTCATGATAGTAAAAAAAAATTCGGGATGACATTCAAAACTAGCGTGTTTTAGAAAGTTTTTCGGGATGACACTAAAAAATGTCATGATATTCGTTTTATAGTGTTGCCATCGCATTTCTTCGGGATATTTTTCGGGCTAACTTCACAGACATGAAAGTTACAATCAAATACAGCTAAAGCCTAGTACTCAGTTCGATTTTACATGAGATCTTCACACGATTTTACTAAAGTGAAATAGAAATGAAAAATTATACTTCTGTTTTCATTTTGTAGTTCTCAGCTTACCAGCGAAAAAGCTAAGTGCGTTCAATGCATCAAAGATGGCGCGCATAAACTCTCCAAATTATTTTCATGTGAAAATAATCTCTCGGCACATTATTTTCACGTGAAGTTTAAAAGAAAAATCAACATGAATCTATCGGCGTCAAAATTTTACTTTATCAGGTTAATTTTGGAAACCAGCGAATATTTCATTTCACTTTAGCATTTCTTTGCAATCCTGTACAATAGATAATTCCAGGACTATGCCAGTAATATTTACCGGACAATTGGTGCAGTGACTTGGAACTTGGACAAGGAGGTACTGGGTTCTGTGAGGATAATAAATACAATTATGACCCTCTGTTGTAGTGTCACGCCAGTGTACAGAATGATTTATTTATTTATATATATATATATATATATATATATATATATATATATATATATATATATATATATATATATATATATATATATATATATATTGAAAACAGTCTACAAATTTGACTTGAAACATACTAATTTAAGAATATAAAATATAAAATAAAATAAATCCGCATTGGATTTGAAAATTTGAGATATAAAAGTAAAGTAACAAGTAAAAAATCACCGAGAGGGATGAAATTGCTTTAATCTACTTTTAGAATTATATCTTTAGTGGAACAAAAATTAAATAAATAGTTAATTCTATTGCTATTTTTACACATATCATCTTCACTGGTTCATTATCGCCATAGTTCTATCTAAGTGGAGGAAGCCATGATCTCTTAGTTGTCTACCAGGAATCTTTATTTTAATTGACCTTAGCACATCCGGTGCGTCGATTAGACCTAGTAGGAGATTACCAAAAAATGTACTTTTAGAAATTCGCGTCTATTTTTAAGAGTTGTCAAGTTGTATGACTTGCACCCGATTAAATATGGTGGTTGTCGCCGTATGTTTACGTGGTATGGTAGATCATGGTCATAAACCCATCAGTCTTTCCAGGTCAAGTAGCGTATGTTATTTTGGATTTTTTCAATACTTTGGATATGAGCTTCGTAGAACGGACACCACACATTTACAGCATATTCCAGCTGGGATCGAACGTAGGCACAATATAGGATCTTAATTGTTTCCACATCAAAATTATCACCCGTCCAACGTTTGACAAAACTGAGCATGAAGTTCGCGTGAGTGGTGCACAGCTGAATGTGCTTAGTAAAGGTCATGTTTTCAACGAAAGTCACCCCCTAGGTCTTTAGTCTCAAGTACTACCTCAAGAAGTACACCATATATCTTGTAGCCTTGTGTAACAAGGTTGGTTTTTCGGTGAAATGGTAGATTTTCACTTTTCAGTATTGAGACTCAGAGAATTAAACTCGCACTATAACGCTAGGTTGTCAAAATCTTCCTGTAGTTTATTGGCATCGTTGACTGACTCGATGGTTTTGTAGATTTTGAAGTCATCTGCGAACATCAGGATATATTGGAATGCTTTATCACTTCGGTAATACCATTTATGAAGATTCTGAAAATCGATGGGCCAACGTGAGAGTCTTGTGGTACACCAGAGGTTGCTTGTATTCTATTTGACGTTTTATCTCCTATTTCCATATATTGGATTCGATTACTCAAATAAGATTTGAACCACGCTACGAACTGGCTGAAAAATCCGAACTTGAAAATGTGTTCCAACGTTTTACAATGGCTGATGGAGTCGATTGTAAAGTCGGTGTATATTACGTGAACTTGTTTGTGCTTCTCCATTTCTTTAATAGAATAGGTAGTAAATACTATGAGATTTGTATAGATACTGATCTTTTAGGCATAAAACCATGTTGATATTGTGATAAATACCGTGGAAGCAGTGCTTTGAATGAGTTGCATATTACTAGTTCAAATAATTTAAGTATAGCAGATACAGATGAAATACCTCTGTAGCAAGAAACATCATTTCTAGATCCAGTTTTGAAAATAGGCGTCACTCTAGTTATTTTCCGCTTTTGTGGAAAAGTTGCCAATTTTAATGACTGATTGAACAAAATCAGGACCACATCCTTCTCCGAGTCCTACCAATGCTGGCTGGATGTCTTCTGGCTCGATATGTGGAGTAAATATGAATGTACTATATTCACTAGAGGTTGAATCTTTATAATTATCAATGTCTTCCGCTTTATAAACAGATTGGAAAAACTTAGCCAACATGTTGGTACTGTTTATGTTCTGTGGATCACTAGACTTATGATCACAAGGCTTTTGATCATTAAAACTGATTATTTGAAGTGAAATCATTACTCATTATTTGAACTGGAACTAGCAACGTGCAGATATTATACTATAATTGTGTGAGTAGGTGAATGGGTGATGTGTGTTTCAATGAAACGGCTGGTATTAATTGACTTTGATTGATTAATTTAAATAATTTTTATGTTATAACAAATCGTTGGAGACCCTACCTTTAGTTATTTCACTTTTCTTTTGTTGTATTTATTTGGCACTCTCCAAAAAATGTGGGTGTGGACCAATCCAGTTTCACATTTACAATACAATTTTTACAAATTGTTTACAGTATTGTTACGAACTTCAGGCTTTCGATACGGATTCGTACTAGATTTTACATTTAAAACACTCAGCAATTTTATTTTCTCGACATTTATGACTTGTTCAACAGTTCACTATTTCACACCACACTACTGTTCACCATTTCACTTGTACTATTCACTTTTCACACTGTTCATGCACCATTGTTACACTGTTGTATCTGCATTCCCGACAATTCCAGATCATCAATTCCGCTGCGATGGTGAATAACGTTGTCGACATTCTAGAATCCAATTCACAATCAGTATTGAAAGGAATTGTTGATCCAGCAACATCGAAGCGTGTTAGAATAATAATCCTCTCAAATCTCAATCAAATTATAGGCTCTTACTAAATTAGAACTAGCAAACCTTCGGGTTGGTAACACTTGGTAGTATATACCTTCACTTCGATCCTCGATTATTATACGTAAGAGGAATTCGTAACAGTATACTCCCAATTTAAAGTTGTTCGTTCCGAAACGTCCACTTTACTCATGTTGTATCGTCGTGAGCATCAATGTGGACCACATTCATCTTAGATCTAGGGCATAGTTGAATCATAGTTTGATGATTTTATAAGAGGAAGCCCTTCTCAACTTTGTTGTAGTTTCGGTTATATCCCTTTACTTCTCTTGTGATTGTATAACCAAACCAAATCTCCATCTGCGAATTCCTCGCTATCCATTTTTATCTCGTTTTCATTCTACCGTTGGCCTTTGCAATATTGCTTCTTATTTCATTATGAATCGGCTTCATTTCCTGTCTTAAATTGTTTACGTATTCGTGCTGTGCGACTGGTTCGGCTTCTGGTAGCTCAAACTTAATATCACATGATAGGGCCCGCCTCTCTGCCAAATAATAGGGATTAACATCGATCCCATTTATTCAGTGGCACTATTCTGGTAGTTTCCCGGGAATCGGGGAAAAAATGTATTTGTAATTTTTATTTAGAAAATTTTTTCCTGGCATACTGAGGTAAAAAACAAGTTTTAGTTTGTTTCAATTAAATTGGGAATAAATTTTCCTGCCAATTTAAATATGGAAAAATTATTCCCAATTTATAAATACTTACATCCAACTTTTCTCTTCAGTAGGTTGGAAAAAAAATTTAAGCAGAAATTACATACAAATCCCAATACTTCCTGTGTCCGGTTAAAACTCTCTGCTATTCGGTCTGACTGTGGGTATATGGGTGTGGTACGAGAAGACTGTTCCTCTACTTTCATTCGAGTTGTAGGCTACTGTCCGGGTTTTCTAAGTAATCAATAAACATCAGAACGTATCGATCTTTGGTTTCTGTTATTCGCCCAAACGGTGCTCCAACATTGTATTGCTGCATTTTCCCTTTGTTGTCATTAACTGACTCTTTGATTCATACTAGCACTCTATCATCTATTCTCAGCGAGTGCCATCTGTCCCCAATAAATTTTAACTGCAGCGCTTTGAGACGCAATTTCATACCGACGCGGTTGTCTAACTTCTACCAACCATTTCTTTACTGATTCAATCCTATAACTGTGAAACAGTTCTTTACTTCCTGTCTTACACATTGCTTATACTGAACTGCACAGTGCCTTCTGGATAATCCATCTGCATTGTTGTGCAACATACATGACTGGAAAGCTCAGTTTTTTGAGTTTTGAATTTTCATACGACACAATCCAGTCGGTAATAGGTATAGCTCCACACTTGACTTTTTAGAGATGCCGAATTTTATTGAAATGACGTTTTTTATCGAAACTCGTCATTTCCGATAGAATTTAGAAAATTATGTAATAATTTAGTAGAACTATTTTTGTTTGAAATTTAATTACAGTCGGTTTTTAATCGTTTCTTTCTAAATGCTATATAACGGGTTTTCCAATAAGAGGTTTCATTTTAAATACCCTGGTTTGGGCAGCTGTCAATTTTAAAGCTGTCATTTTTTGACATTTGACAAGTAAAAACTACGCCTTTACTAAATACACAATTCAACAACGCATTGAAATTGTTAAAATTCACTACAAAAATGGTGAAAATTTTGCAGTCACAGTTCGCAAAAGTAAAGCACTTTTGGGTCGTGGTGAAGCACCTTCTCGGCCGGCAATAGTGAAACTGGTGGAAAAATTTGAACCATTGTGACAAGTTAGTGATGTGAAGAATCGAAACCGTGTGCGTCGCTACAGAACAACTGAGAATATTGCTGCTGTAGCCCGTAGTGTTGACGAAAACCCAGGTTTGTCGATTCCTCGTCGATCTTTGGAATTAGACATTCCACAAACGACATTACACCGTATTTTGCATAAAGACTTAGGTCTTAAGGCTTTTAAAGTTAAGTTAACACAAGAACTCAAGCCGGTCCATCACAATAAACATCGTATCTTCGCTGATTGGGTCCTTAAATGCATCAAAATGATTCGGATTTTCATCGAAAAGTCATCTTCAGTGATGAGGCCCATTTTCATCTCGGAGGCTACGTTAATAAGAAGAATTGTCATATTTGAGGCTGAAAAACTTCAACAATGATTTTTGAAAAGCCTCTTCAGATATTGATGTGGACGACGTTTATTTTCAGCAAAACGGCGCTACGTGCCACACAAGCAACGAAATAATCGCAATTTTGCAAGAAAAGATTGACCGTGTTATTTCTCGAGGCGGTGATCACAATCAGCCACTGAGATCTTGTGTTTTAACACTTTTAGGCTTTCTTCTTTGGGGCCACGTGAAAGATAAGGTCTATGTCAATGCTCCACAATCGATGCAAGACCTTAAAGATGGAATTCGTGGAGTTATCGATTACATACAGCCGTAAATGTGCGAATTGGTCATGGACAATTTCTTGAAAAGGATATGGTGCTGCAAGCCTAGCCATTTGTCTGATATTGTTTTCAAATGTTAATGGCATACCTTTCTCTTTACAATGAAATAAAAATTCATTGATTTCTCTTAAAAAGTACTCGTTTTTTTTTAAATCAAAATGAAACCTCTTATTGGAAAACGCCTTTACTTTTCAAAATATTTGCAAAAAACTAGAAAGTTTCTATGGAGTCTGTTACTTCCAGTGGACCGATTTCTGCCAATCATTACTTTCACTTCCCAATTTATAGTAAAAGCTTAATTATGAAGTTTTGGCCTCATCAATAATTCCGTCTAGGCTTTGATATATCACGATTCCAAAAAATCTAATATGCATTGGAAATTTGAATTTGTTTTAATTGTGTTCAGTAAGGGGAATCCCCCAACTTTATTGCTACATATTGCTTTGTTTTTAACATTTTGGAAAGTAAATAGTGAAAAAGTTGTTTTGCAACTTAATCGCAAGTTACATAATCGCTAATAATTTTGACATACGTAAAAAAATTAAGTTGTAGCATTTATAATAATTCTAATTTTGGATCCTATAATGTCTGACAATATCAAGAAGCAAAAATTTAAACTATAATTTCTTTCAGTCGAAGAAAAAATTGGAATTTTAGGTCGTATATAAAATGTGGAGAAAAACCTTCAGCGATTGAAAAATCATTAAATTTAGACGAAACTACTATTCGAACAATGTGCGAAACGTGTGGGCCGCGAACGAGATATAAATATCGTAAAACCAAAATTGTTTAAATAAATAAATCCTTTTGACCACAAATATTTTTAAAAGAAAAGTGCTCAGAATATACACACATTTAAAGAAAATGAATTTTCTTCTAAAAAAGCCCAAATTATAATAGAAATACCTCGAATTATTGCAGAGGGAGAATGTTCAGATCAAATTTTCAAAGCCGTTGAGACAGCTTGATATTGGAACTGACTGTTGTCTCGACCTTCTATTTCAAAAAATGAGCTGCAAGTACCAGGTTCTAAGCTTTGTAAAGATCTTTACGTTACTCTTCACATGTGTAATAATTTATCGGAAAAACTTTGTAGTAAAACGAATGATAACAAATCGTTTCTTGAATCCCAGACCATTGAAAAACGTCAATAAGTCTCATCTACCACTCCTCTGGCGAGCAAATAAAAGGGGCTGGATGGCGCAATACTTGTTGGAAGACTGGCTTAAAGGGACATAGCACCTTCAAATTTTCAAAAAATCGAAATTTTTTTTATGATAGATTATGTTAGAATGAACGTTTAAAAACATGATTTTAATGATATAAACATGAAAAACTCAAAAAAAAAAAATTATTTTATTTATTGCGAAGCGCGCCAAATTCGTTTTTATGTGGTTATCTCGAAATGACGAACTTTAAACGCGGTTATCTCGAAATGACGTTTTTCAAGTTGGCTTGGCGTGCAGGATTGAATAAAAAACTACTTATCCAATCGTTCTAAAATTTTAACACGTTGACATATATTTCTGCTCAGAATGAACTACGGAAGGAATAATCGGCTTTCAATTTTTTGAGTTACAACTAATTAGCGGGCACAAAAAAGCTGCATTTTCGAAAAAATGCCGCCATTTTTTTATTTTTCAACCAATTGTTTTCTTTTTAGTTCATTCCAAGGGCGATTTAATGCTGAATAAAACCCGGTTTTTGCAGACGTTTCTGAGAGTAGTTATGATGCACGCCATGAATTTTCAGTGTTTTTGGAAAACCCTTGTAGCAGACGACAGTGGGCTAAAAAAAATCAAAAACAATTTTTTTTTAAATTGTCAATGGAAAGTTTCATTAAAAGATATCTCTTTTTATTACATTAAAAAAAAAATCTTTGAAAAACTTTTTTTTTTTTCAATTTTGAAGGTGCTATGTCCTCTTAAAAATTGTTTTTTTTTCCAAAAGTATCAAAGTGTTTGAAAAAATTTGCGTTTTTTCCTCCAAATTGTTTTCTTCCAAAAAATTTTTGAAAAACTTGAAAACGATAAAAATGTAACTCTTACTTAAGCTTGGAAAGAGTTTTCTATTTTAGATTGTGTCAACATTTTAGCTTTGGCTTGCAAGGAATTAAACCAGTATACACTTCATGCGTGTTAGAAACCTGTGTTACTCCTAATGGTCTAGAGAGGAAACTTTGTCCCACTTGAGGAAGCAGAATTTAACAGAATAATATCGGTGGGTTCTAATTTATAAAGGGACGAATTTTTAGATATGAACAAGACCTAATTGAACTACAAAATACCTAAACTTTTAATTAATTAGAAAATTGTGTCGTTGAAAAAGATCCTTCAGTAGTACGTAGTGGAAAATTTAAAAGAGGATTAAAAAGTTCTTTAGGACCTTATAGAGAAATTCTGAAAGACTTGCAAGATCGAAATAGGCAAGTAATGGCAACTGCGTCAGATAACTTTTGTAATGATGGAGAGCTAACTAGTGAAGAAGAGTTTCAACCAACCCTGAGAAAAATAAATAATCTAGTTGTAATTTTTTATGAGAGTGATGAAGAAAATAATTTTTTAATCGTAATAAGCTGTTTCCGTTTATTTCATCATAATGCTGAATTTCATTTTTTTTAATAAAAACATAAAGTTAACTCATTTTTTCATTTATGTAGTATTTGGAACGAAATTTTAGCTGTCATAAAATTTTACACCTAAGACTTGGTTTCGACACGGTACACATTGCCTTTATTTATATTATTTGAAGGTTTAGTATAACACGGTTTCGATATAGCACGGTACGAATTAACCGTGTGATGCGAGGGACGCCTGTATTACATTTAGCCAAGACACAATTTTGGAGACAATTCTGTGTCTCGTCGCGAGGTGTTTTATTTGAATAAGACGGTGTTCACAAATAAGTCGGTGTTGGGAAAACAGCAAGATAATTTTGTTCTATATCAGAAATTTGTAGATATGGGACAGTTAAAAATACAATAGAAATTATTGGGAAATAACATATTAAAATGTCCTAATCCACACCTCGGTGAAGCTAGCCCGAATTTTCAGCCCGAAATTTTAATTTTTTACTTATGGCAATACAACTTCCGTCATGACACAAAATATAAGCAAATTATAACCATAAAGCAAATTTGTGTCACACGCAAGTTATAACTATTAAATAATTGTGTATTAAATAAATATCGAACTAATCGTGGCTTCTAAATTTTGATAAAAATAATAAAAACAAATTTATTACTGCTCAAACGTCAAAGAAAAAAAAATTATTACGTAAAGTTTTCAAAAAAAAATTCTAAAAATGTTTTTAGTGGAATTATGGGAACTAAATTCTATGTATATTTCTGGAATTGCTAAAGTTTTGACTAGAAACAGACAGAATTTCGGAAAAATTCTATCTGGAATTATCTCGATATAGTTGTTTGACTATAGCCTTACATATGATTCACAACTACTTAGCTTATACAATAGGGCTCGTTAAAATCTTGGGTACACAACTAAAATATTTCCGGCAAAATCCTTACGGAATACAGGTAAATGAATCTCGTCTCACAGGTGATTCACGAGCACTTGGCATATATCACCAAATTCGTGCTCCTGAATTGCCTGTGAGTAGAAATTCAAACGACTATATCTAGATAATCCCAGATAAACATTTTCTACAAATTTCTCAGTTTGTAATCAAAACTTCAACAAATCCGGTGGTATATGCCAAGTGCTCGTGAATCGCCTGAGAGTAAAGATTCAAGCAACTATATCTAGATATTTCCATATAGAATTTTTCTACAAATTTTTTTAGTTTGTTGTCAAAACTTCAACGAATCTGGCGGTGTATGCCAAGTGCTCGTGAATCGCCTGTGAGTAGAGATTCAAACGTCTTTATTCCGGTTATTTCCGATAATTTTTTTTTAAATCTCTCAGTTTGTAGACAAAACTTCAATATAATATAAACAACAAATTAAAATTTCGGGCTAAAACTTCTTGCTATATTCATAGTGTTCAATCAGGTACTTAATTTTCCGCATCGTCATTTCAGGTTAGGTTTGGGCTGTGTAGATTTCCAAACAATTGAAGGTATAATCATTGATTAATTATGACTTAAGATAATACTACTGCGAATTACAACAACAATTTTTATTTTTTGTTGCTTCTTACACATTGTAAAAGAAGAACACAACTCACTTTATGTAGGTTTAAGAAGAACAAAGATAGACTCAATTAATTCAAAGCAGCTAGAAAGAAGCAAAACATATTTTTAATGTATTTTTACCCACACCACTAAATTTTAACAAAATTAAAAAAAAATTGAATCAAATGTATTTTCCTCTCTCTCAACTGAATATATGAAATCATTCCATATATGAAAAAAATAAATAGACAAAAACAATGAAATTGTATTTATGTCTTCATTCTGTTTTCATTTTTTCAGTCGTATGCCAACCATGTGAGTGGAGGTTGTTCATGACGTTTTTACAGATTTTACAGATATGGCGATGGGAATTTTTTGTATTTGCACTGCGACACAATTTGTTTGTTATTATTTTTTTGTTGTTGATATTTTTCGAAACAAATTAAAACTAAGGTTACTCCGTTCAACCATATATTTATTTTGTTACTGATAGTACAATTATATGTAAGAGTAAGTGAAATAGCAGTCGTAACATTTCAAAATATATTTTTTTATGTAATAAAAAGTTGATACACAATACAAATGCAATTTTTATATGGGAGAAAACAACAACAATTAAATTTGTTCGGTTTTTATGTTGCTAGAAAGAAAAAACCACTCTCGCACAACAATGCCTCTATCTATATGTGACTAGTAGAGACATTAACCAAACGTAGCGGCAAAAATCCGAGTAGTAATATCTTAATGTATTCAATCAACGGTATAATTTAAAAATACGTAAAAGTTATATTTATAATTTCGAGTCTAAATGTCATAATAGATTACGATGACACATTTTACTGTCGCGATAGTGGTATTTTTTCGGGCTGGATATACAACTTTCTCGATAGTTATAGTTTAGTACACCTCTTAGTACACCAGTTCCGTTTCCTAGAACTTGTACGTAAATCGAAATTCCGTAAATCGAACCAACATTTTCTAAACATATACACCAATGTAATATTCAATGACTCGTTTCACCTAATGAAAAATTTAAAAAAAAAATCAAACAAGTATGTACATAATATGTATGTAATTCAAATAAAACAGAAATATTTATTCACATTTCAAAATCACGTTTCATTTTTATAAAAAACAAACAAGTAAAACATCATTAGTATTAATTCTCGATTTTAAAATTTCATAGAATTGTATGGCGTTAAAATTCTTCATCAGAAGAACTTATATTTTCTCCCTCATCATTGCTGTTACATTCAATATGTTTTGTTGAGAATGAAGATGTTGGTTGGAAAAACGAATGAAATGTTTGTTGTTTTGCATAAAGTTCCTTATGACAGCTGATGGCACTGTTTACCTCTCGCGATAATTTTCCACTACGTTCTTCCATAAGATCATTTTCAATTAAGATCTGTAGCCGTTCTTCAATTTTGTTTAAAGCCTCGGACAAATGTTTTGTTGTCAACTGTTGGGAAATGGATTCTACTTCTGCTATATCTGAAGAAAGTTGTTGCTCTAATTGTAACAATTCTTCAACGGATAAATCATCTACTTGTACCTCTAATAACTCAGTTACGTCAGAAACAACTACGTTTTCAAAACCAAGTTGACTCGCTAATGTTACGATATTTTGTTGCACCACTGTAAGTGGGTCCGAAATATGAAATCCTGGCCAAATCTTATGCCAAACAATGCCCATCGTGCTCGTTTTAATTTCTCTCGAAGATTCGCCGATATTATTAATTGCGTCCTTAATGTTATAATTGTTCTAGAATGCTCTGGTTGACTGAAAATCGTTGCCATCCGTGCCACCAATAAGTTGCCGAAATGTTCGTCGCAAATAATAGGCCTTGAACGTCGATATTAAACCTTGGTCCATCGGCTGAATCAGGGATGTGCTATTCTTTGGAAGAAACTCAACTCGTATATGATCTGAAAGCTCATTAAGATTCACAGGATGTCCCGGCGCATTATCTAGGAGGAGTATAATGCTTTAAGACTGAGGTTATTTCTCTCGCAATACTTTTTAACAGATGGGCAAAATTCATTTTTGAACCAATCTTCGAAAAGTTTAGCAGTCATCCAAGCTTTCTTGTTTGACTTAAATATAACAGGCAATTTTGTTTTATGTCCTTTAAGAGCTCGGGGGTTTTCTGACAAATAAATTAATAAAGGTTTTAACTTAAAACCACTCGATGCGTTACCTCCAAGAAGTAGGGTCAATCTTTCTTTCGAAACCTTATACCCTGGAGCAGACAGCTCTCCTTTAGCTAGGTATGTCCTGTCAGGCATCCGCTTCCAGGAAATCCCAGTTTCATCAGCATTAAATACTTGTTGCGGTACGTACCCACCTTCATCGATCATTTTTTTTTTTTAATATTTCAGGATAAACATGAGCTGCTTCGATATCGGCACTCGCCGCCTCGCCTTGCAGTTTAATGCTATGGAGACCGTAACGTTTTTTAAATTTATTGAACCATCCCTTACTTGCACTGAATGGTTCGATTTTTGAACTTTCACCGAATGTTGATTATACATTTTCGTGGATACACCTTGCCTCTTCTTGGATGAGCATTACGCTTATTGAAATATTTAGCTTGTTATTCTTCTCTATCCATAATCCCAAGAGTTTTTCCATCCTTTCCATTGTGCAGTTTCTATGTTTTGTTAATTTTTTAACACTAAGAGGTCCCGCTGATTGGGATTGCTTCTCAATTTTGCTTCTATTGTCACGAATTGTTCCTACAGTGGACGTAGCAATACGCAATGTTGAAGCAAGTTTTTCGCCTTCTCTAAACCGCCATAATACGTCTAAATTTAATGCCAAGGAGATGGCTTTACGCTTTCTCTTACAATTTATTCCACCTCCAGGTTTTGATGATGTTTTAGGACTCATTTTTAAATAATTAATTGTTATAAATTAATTGAATTAAATACGAAACAAATATGAAATTGTTTTATGAATGTATGTACGCACATTAACCAAAAAATACTTCCTGTCACTATAAAATAACCAAAATGAGTGACTATAGAAAATGCATATTGACATTTTACAAAACCACCGAAGGAAACCATTTTTAATACAGGGTGTCCGCCGAGAAGGTATACTATTTTGTTTTGCCGCTATTTTGGTAAACGTTAGTCTTGGCAGTTCATATTTGGAAGTCGTGAAGTAGACACATGGCAAATTTATTATAGAAAAATATTCGATAAGCCAACGTGTTTTAATCGTTAAAACATTTTATCAAAATTAATCATCGATTACTGTGACGATGAGAAAGTTACGTGAAATGTTTAGAAGAAACAACGTCTGTAAGTGATAGGCCCAAGCATGGGCCACAACGTACTGCAAGATCGGCTGAAAACATTACTGCTGTTCAAGAAAGTGTTCAAAACAATCCATCAACCTCAATTCGACGCCGTGCTCAGGAGCTTGGTCTTCAAAGAACAAGTTTGGCCACAATTTTGCACAAGGCATTTGTTTCCATTTAAGATTCAGTTGACACAAGAGCTTCTTCCACAAGACTATTTACGCCGCCTTACATATGCCAATAGGATGTTACAGCTCGCCCATGACAACCCCGATTTTCATGAAAAAATCATAATGAGTGACGAGGCACATTTTCATTTAAATGGATATCCCTTTAGTGATTTACTAACACAATTGTGCGGGTTAGGCAAAAGTACCATGTCAAAAATTTAGTTTTGTATGTTTTTTGAACCAACTTACACATTTGTGAATTCCTTTTTTACTTATTTTCGTCCGAAAAAAAAACACTATATCTATACACACAATTGTGTTGGTTTTACTTCAAATCAAGCGAAATTTTTTATCAACAACGCCATTACATACTATGGTTTTTTACTCACACATTTATGTGGGTTGAACTAAAACTGAGCCAATTTTTTTGTTTTCTTGGTTGAAAAAGGGATATATGAATAAACAGAATATAGTCGGTTCTGGGCAATGGAAAACCCCCAAATTATTCATCAGTCAGCTTTACATCCATTAAAAATGACAGTCTGGTGTGCAATTTGGTCAGGAAGAATCATTGGACATTACTTCTTTGAAAATGAAAACGGCGTAACGGTAACTGTGAATGGGGAGCGATATCGTGATATGATTGAAAACTTTTTAGCACCACAACTGGATGCTTTGGACTTGATTAACATGTGGTATCAACAAGACGGTGCCACATCGCATACAGCCAGGATTACAATGGAATTACTGCGAGAACTCTTTCCACAACAAGTTATTTCAAAAAATGGTGATGTTGATTGGCCTCCACGGTCGCCTGATTTGACTACTCCGAACTTCTTTTTATGGAGATATCTAAAAAACAAGGCTTATGCAAACAAACCAGAAACGCTTGAGCAACTAAACCAAAATATTCGTGATGAAATTAATGAAATACCGCGTGAAATGTGTGAGAAAATGTAATGTAATGTAAAATGATGTAATGAAAAATATGCTCAAAAGGGCTGGCATTTGTGAGGCTAACAGAGGCGGACATTTATCTGATATTGTATTCCATACATAATTGCCGACATTAAATAAAGCATGTATCAATATAGGATTCATTCTCTTTTATTTAATCAAAAATTATAAACAAACAAAGTAGTATACCTTCCCGGCGGACACCCTGTACTTTCTAAAATCACTTTTATTTTTTCCACATTATCGTTACTTTACTTTTTCGCTAGATGTATATAGTACACGTTGAAAGGATTTTTTAGAAACTTTATTTTTGCTTTTCGCATTTTATAACAGAAAAGCAAAAATCCGTATATCGAATTTTTTGTTACGTATATCGGTTTTGCGGAATATGTTTTAAATTCCGTAATAGCAAAATTCCATAAAGCGAGTGTCCTTAAATCGAGGGATGGGTGTATTGTTAACGAGCTTTTTTAACTGCTTTTTGAACTGAATATCAGCTTCATTTACCAAGCAATAGTAATATATCTAAGTATTTAAAATTGCGGGCTGAATGTTATAAATGTCATGACATTGTATCATGACACTGTTTACTGTCGCGATAGTGACATTTTTTCGGGTTGGGAGAGTAAACTCTCACGATAGTGATAGTTTAGTGTTGCCATCGCGTTTTTTTCGGGCTGAGTATTCGGCTAGCCTCATATACATCTATTCCATGGACACTTTATTTATGGGACAATTAGGCATTAAACAAATGTTCTAAAAACAAATTTTTTACTGTCTTTTGGAGAAAATGAAAATTTACTATATCGAAAAGTATGAGAGATAGGACAATTTTGATTAAAGATTCTGAAAGACGACTGCGCGAGTTAGTACACATTCATAACACATTTTCAAAAAAGTAGTTTATAGGTCACTAAAATATTCACATGACGAAATGTTATTGATCATTTTGAGAATTTACTGTAAAAGTTTCCATCAAAAAATTATTTACGTCAGTAAGAGTAATTGTTACGAGTTAAATGGTACAGAAACAAAAAGTTGGTTTAGAAAAAAGAATTTTAAAAGTTTTGTTTAAATTTTAAATACTGTTTAAGTAAATTTTCATAATTATTATACCTTATTTAAAACCCTCATCAGTATGGGTCATTTTACTTACAAAAACGTATGTGATGAGTCTCTCAGACTCATATTGCATTTTTACATTAAAATCAAGTTTATTAGATATTTGAATATTTATTTTAAAAATTCAACATATAACAATTCATTTGAAATATAAAAAGTTATTTATTTATGCAGTTGCTGCAAATCACGACTTTCGGCGAGTGATCGGAACAAATAATTTCAGTACAGCTCCCGCACAGTTGTTTATTCATTTAGGCAAGTTCAAAAGGACACATGTAGTACCTCCGTTTTTTATGTATTAATGACTACGTTTTTAAATGCAGGTTCAATATTTTCAATCGAACTACTATTGGTTAAAATTTGTTGTATAACAATTTTAGTTAATTTGATAAGACGCACGGAACTACGACTTTGAATAATTGGTACATACTACTAAATTTTGCAAGAACAGTTTGCGGCGGTTATTAACTTTCCATTCTGAATATACATTTATCCAAACCACCTTAGCTGCTTTTTCAGCTACGTAAATTAAATTATAAAATTGAGCGATGGGCTATCTATTTGTTTTTCTTTTTACAGAGAAAGTCATTATCGATGTTATCTTCGAAATTCATCGTTGACAATAAAATTACGGCACATTTTTTTTTTTGGAACGTAGCTCACCAAAGTCATGTTTTACGGAAACAAAAACCTTCGATTTTACGCTACGGTGACGATTTGGAAGACAATTATTTAGTATGCATCTTTTATTTTTACGCAGACCTAACACATGTCAACGGCAAATATTGTGTCAGCCCCATGTTGATAAAAAAATTATCAAATATTATATTCCTGCTTGAATTATAAAATGGAGTGCACAATTGTGGAATCACAGTGGATGATAGGTTGATTGCTTTTGTAGTCCTTCTTTCCTCAAATATGGATTCCCCTTCATAGGAGAGCTTGTGGTGCTGTCGCAGATCCACCAAATCTTCATTTGTCCGACTTTGAGCCGTGTGAGTTGTTTTATCGTGAGTTGTTGGACAATGACAGTGCATCCCCAATAGAATTCCTTTTTCTTTTTTCCTTACAGAAAAGTATGAAAAAAATTTGAGAAAAAAAAAGTTTTTTTATACTTTTCTGTAAGGAAAAAGTTTAAGGAATTCTATTGGGGATGCACTATAACTTAAATCTTTGGCAAGACAAGGCTTTGCATAGAATGATACCAAATAGAGGATGCCAAAATCCCTGCAAAGCTGATATATCCCGCTTCTTTCTCTAAAATGTTATATTGGCACTCATCATCACTTTCCTCCAAAGCACGAACTTCTTCCACAATCCATCGTAGTAAAACAGATTTATATAAAAGATTTTTGTCACTGACTAACTAAAATATAATATACAACAGCCCATCTGTTCTCTAACGATGTATAAAGCTCGAGCGTTAATATTACAACAAATAATCCTGCTTTTAAATCCTTTGTATTAAATAGGAAAATAAATGAGTCTATTACACTCATCGTGTACGGATTTGTTTTTAATTTGAAAATGGTGTCTCAGGACATTTACCGTTACCTACATAAATTTGGCATTACATTTTTTTTGATCACGTATAACGCACATTAAAATACATTTGGGCCAAAATGTATGAAAATAGATTTAAAGATAGTTTTTTTACAAAACAAACTTAAAATGAGTCTCCGAGACTCAACCCGTACTGATTAGGGTAAGAAAGGATGATTGATCATGGAATACAATGGTACTATGCGTGTCAGTCCATTTAGGGACACCCTATATATTGGGATCAAATTGGATGTACGATAAGACATTCAATATAGTATACGCTTTAAATTGCGGAAGAAAGATAGTGCATCATACTATTTTGGTTAAGCATGTCATATGAACAAAATTTTAATTCGTACAGAAAGAAAAATTCTCAATTTTAAATCATTCAACGACACGGTGTAACAAAATTCCAAGAATTATTTAAGCTTCAATAATTTGTATACCTGTACGATATAATTTAATTTTTTTTTTGTTCAAAAATCCATTGACGATATACAACCGAAATAATTATAGAATCATTAGTAAAACATAAATATAAATCAAATCAATAAATTTGGGCTTTAATTTGTTTACGCTAAAAATCGATCAGAATATTATACTTTTCATTATTATTTTCTATAATTTCGACTTTAAGTTTTGTAAAACAATTTTGTACATACAATTTTTCCATGAATTTCCGGTTAATAAATTCTAACGGAAAACGCGAATAAACAAGTATTTCATGAAAAAGCGAACATGAAAATGTATATTTGTCAATATCGAAGTTTAATATAAAAAAAATATATAATTTGGGTGTAATGTGATTGAAACTGAAATTATAATTTATTTTGTATTTGGGGTGGGATGTGTGGAATACAACAAATATGTATATGCGTATATTTGTGATTATTATGTTACGAAATTAGACGGTGGATTATTATTAAATTTTTACCATAATTTGATATTTAATTGTGATTTTTTGTGATATGATATTAATACGTAGGTAGTAACTACACAATGCAGTCATAGCTGATTCTATCTGCAGTAAAACATTTATTAAAATTAATTTAGTAAACAACTCTAAAAATAAGTTTCAATGCATTTTTAGTATACAGCGTTATGAAAACAAAACTTTCTTGCATATTTTGCAATAAAGCAGCTTTTTAGCAAAATTTAATTTATGTAAATGTTTGTGCTTTCGGCTATGCATAAAAACAAAGTTTTGCAATACATGGAAACTTATTTAATTTTAATTGCGAAATATATTTATTAAATTGCTATTTTACGGGGTAAAATGATATCCCGAAGCTGTAAACAACGTTCTAATCCATACATTTTTTTTCTTTCGTTTTAGGTAAGTTCGTGAACGTGCTACTTGAGTTGAGTTGATGTTATAAGTTATTCTACCTAGGATACATTTATATAGATACTGAAATTATTCTATATAGATGATTGTAAGTGTTTTGTTAAACATTTCATATATTACAATATTTTATATAAAATTGTTTTAAAGTACCTTGGAAAACTGGAAATGTTAATTTATGTGTATGCAGTTTTAATATTGATCGCAGTATAAAAAGTACATGTTCATAAAACAAACTTTTTGTTGTGCTTTATAAAAATAGAAATATGATTTGGAATTTTACCTGTTCATATAAATTAAATCAACTTATTTTTACTACCCGGAAATTAAATGCTTAAGAAAGTGACATCTTTTTTAATTTGTGGGAACATTCTCCTTAACTGCCTGAAAAATCAATTATGATTTTTTAGGAAAAACTTTCCGGAAAAGCTCACCTTTGTGAAAATATTCCAAACTTCTATCCTCGAAAATCAAAAATATTGCTTATGGCAATTACTATATCCGTTTATGTATACTATTGCGACATCTAATCGGTTCGAAAGGTTCTGGAGATCTCAAGGTTTTAAAAGACGAAGCATATTCTATGTTCTCGTGAACAGTTTTCGAGGTCGTTGTTGATAAGGATACTATAAATTTATCCAAACTACAAATGTATTCACCTTATGTAGGATTCATAACTCATGATTCATGATTTTTTGTGAGAATAAATAGTTGACTTGCCGCGCAACCCACTAATTACATTTGTGGGTCACGTACTGTTGATATATGTTAAGGCATGCTGGCTTACCAAAAACATATTTACATCACGAGCCGCTTTGCTTCAAGAAAGACGTCTATATTTATTACTGAATTCCGTCCCAGTTTAAACTAAAAGTTTTGTCTCAGGTGGCCATAGTCCAGAACTTCTTCCAAAATTCATTTAAGAATGTAATTTCCATTCAACATGCAAAATCTCATCAATATCAACTAAGAAATTGCCGAGTTCCGTCCCAATGGTCATATTCCAAAACTTCTTCTAAAAATATTTTAAAAATTCAATTTCCATCCAACATACCCAATCCCAACATAATCGGTTAAGAAACTACCGAGTTCCATCTCAGATGGCCATATTCTAGAACTACTTCCAAAAACCATTTAAGAATCCCACTTCCATCCAACATACCCAATCTCGCCAAAATCAGTTAATAAACGACAGAGTTCCGTCGCTGATGACATTATGCCAGAACTTCTTCGAAAAATTATTTAAGAATCCCATTTCCAACCAACATACAAAATGCTTTTAATATCGGTTAAAAAATTCCTGAGTTCCGTCCCAGGTAGCCATATTCTAGAACTTCTTCCAAAATTCATTTAAAAACCCCATTTCCATCTAACATACAAAATCCCATCAATATCGGTTAAGAAATGGCCGAGTTCTGTTCCGAATCTTATTTCTATTTAACATATCCAATCGCATCTTAACCGAACAAATGGTCGAATTCAATAAAATTTTATAAACTGAAGACACTTACACATAATTTTATTATATGGTCAATTTTACAAACTACGATAAATTGGCATACGATAAATTGTCCACACGATAAATTGTGTCCACTGTAAATTGAGTCCACAATAAACTGTTCTACGGTTACATGTTCACGTTAAATTGAAACACGATTAATTGTTCACAATAAAGAGACCGTGACCCAATTTTTCTATAGTGCAGAGTTGACATATAGTTTGTTCTCAGCAACCCTTCGATCGCCAGACTATCGGCTGAAGCCTGGTGATGAAAGAAGATTTAAAAAAATGTCAATGATTTTTTTCAGAATTGTTCACTAGACATAAGCTGATAGTCCAACCTTGAATAGTTTGAAAGAGTATTGCTTTAAATCTTCCTTCACCGCCAGCCCTTAACCGATTGTTCGGCAAACGAATAGCTGCTGAGTTTAACGGACTATATCTACTATATCCCATAGAAGAACTCTCAAAAATTCACCAAAATTAGTTTAAATCTTCCTCCATCGCAAGACATATGCCGATAGTCCCGCCAACGAATAGTTACTGAGTCTGACGAACTATCTCAACTCCGGCCTACAGAAACATTTTAAAAATTTCACAAACATTTCTTTAAATCTTCCACCATCGCCAGACATCATCCGATAGGGCGCCAATGAATAGTTGCTGAGTTTGATGAATTATAACTCAACTCCTTTTCATATTAAAAACCACTGAAATTATTTTAAATCTATCGCGACAAAAGCCGATAGTTCGTCCATAAAATTTATCACGTAAACTTTCTAAAAAAAATATTATCAGGAATGGGTAAATAATTAGTATCATTTCTTTGTTTCAGCCCCGAAAATTTTTCTGTCGTCATATTATCATGAAATTGCAATACATATGTACATGGAATCCCGGGATTTGAAATTTGTATGAAAAACCACACATAATTAAGAAAAAACACATGTGTTAAATAAAAAACATATAGTTCATTTCATTCAAAATTACTTAAAAATAAAAATTCATTAAAAGAAATTAAAAAATATTCCATAATAAAAATGTTTCTTACATTTTCGAATTATTTAAAAAATATGATTTTAAAAAACATAAGGCATTAACCGTCCAGCCTGGTACTATATTTAGAAATAATATTTCCGGAAGCGGAACATGCTCGTTCTGATTCCACGCTTGTCGGTGTATTGGTCAATAACTCATTATAAACTCGCTGCAAATGTTGTCCTCTGTGACCGCTTTTTTCAAAGATCGTCATTTCTCTCCCGATAGCGGTTACCAGTTTAATATTTGTAATTATTATATTATTTGCAAAGCGGTTTTGAGTGGGTATTAAGCTAGAATTAATACTACATTGCTCGTCATAAAAACCCGGACACTTGAATTTCTTCGTAAATCTTCAATTTCTAGAGCAATTACGCTATTTTAAAGGATTACTGTCATATTAAAAAGTACATAACCGAAAAATAGGTGTAACAGAAACCGTATTTTTTTATTTAAAATCCAATCACAGCAACAAAGTGTAATAAATGAAAAATATTCAAAATTTCGATTGTTACGTTTCTAAATAAATGGGGGGCATCTATCAATTGTTTTGAAACATTTAAAGGAGCATTTATTGTTTGTATTATTATTACAGTTAACGTTAATAGTGCTTAGTTATTATTATTAGCAAATATTATAATTATGAAACCAGAAAATATCGCAAAAGTAATCGCTTTGAGTGAGGATGGTAGCGTAGCGTGCGTTATATTGCTGCCCACCTAAATTTCCCTCCAAAAACAGTTCAAGACGCTATTAAACGATATCGTAAAAGTAGTCAGTATGAGCGAACGGTTGGATCAGGCCGTAAAAGAGCAACAAACGAGCTGGACGATCGGTTTATGGTATCAATGGTACTGCGAGATCGTTTCCAAACAGCTAGAATCGTCGCTAGTAGATTGGCACAGGTACGTGGTGTCAATATTTCTGTTAGCACAGCATCACGAAGATTAAATGAACATGGATTGCAGTCCAGGAGGGCTGCTACACGGCCAGAGCTTCTCCCAGCTCATCGATGAAACCGTTTGACTTTTGCTCGTAACCACATCAGTTGGGCTTCGGACGACTGGAAGTCCGTGTTGTTCACTGATGAATCAAGGTTCAGTCTGCGATCACCGGATGAACGGGAAAGAGTATGGCGGAGATCCGGAGAACGATATTCACAATGTGCCATATCCTCAAGAGTCCTATTTTATGGCCGCTCACTAATGGTGTGGGCAGGCATTTCTATAGACGCCCGTACGGACCTTGTATTTCTACCCGGCGGCATGATAAACTAATGCATGATAACGGCAGGCCCCACGTTGCAAACATGGTTAACAATTATTTGGATGAGGTGGGAATTGATCGAATTGTTTGGCCCGCTCGCAGCCCTGACCTTAATCCCATTGAGCACATGTGGGATATGCTAGGGCGTCGTTTAAGGCAAAGGGAAGTCGTTCCAGAAACCTTGGATCATCTTCAATCAGCTCTGCAGGAATAATGGGAAATGATACCTCAGGAGTACGTTGCAAATCTTATGCACCGTATGCCAAAAAGGATGCTAGATGTGATCAGAGCTCGCGACGGAAATACTCGATACTAGAGTACCGACCACTTAGATTGATTGTTGGTTTTTATTTAAATAAAGATGAAGATATATCAATATCCGTTTTTCGGTAATTTTGTTATTTCAAATGTTTTGATCCTGTGGTTACTTTTATTAAACGAAAACTTGATCCGTTAGTGCCATTTGGCGCACATTATATTATTTCGTACAACCATAATGCGAATAATTCGAATAGTTACCGTTAACACAAATATGAAAAAATGTAGTGTCCGGGTTTTTTTTGACGAGCAGTGTACGTTGCAGTTTATCTTTCAAATTCTCTTCCTCGACTAAATCGGTTGAAACCACATCTTCATTGGTTGTAATAATACTTGCTCGATGATGCAACATTTTCATCCGTTTCACAATCCGCGTCTGCTGCTACTTGTAATTCTAAATAATCACTAATAAAAACTTTAATGCGGTTTCGACTTGGGACAGTAAATATTTTAACATTCCGAATGTTACTCAGCAAAAACCGAAGAGCGGCATCGTATGTGATTAGATTGGCCGCAAAACTGATAGCAAACTTGAGGCCTGCTCAAATTCGTTCTCGGATATATTAATGTTCGAGTTTATATCTATCAAAGATTTTTGAACACACGTTTTGAGATTCACAAATCGTTCCGTTATATCTACCAGGCTGTTCTAGCATGTTTTTGTGTCTAATAACAACATCTTACCTTGCTTTTCACATTCTCTGACATACTTTTGCAAAACACTGTCATTTTTTGCTGAACAACGTCAAAAAACTCGAACTACTTGCCGTATTTTGTCGATTATTGGTTTAATATCATTTGATACGTCAAAATCAGAAGTTATTTGGGTTTCATCAGCATCACTTCAAGAATTAGTTCAATATCATTTTCATTATCATCATAATTCTCATCTTCCACTTCATTAAGAGTTTGTTTTAACCGTTGATTTTTTTTATAAAGCACATTAATAATAGCCACCTGAATTCTGTAAGCGAAACAAAGATGATGGTAATTTGGTACTAATGACCCAACCTTTACCATAACACTTGCCCCATCCGTAATCATGCAGAAAACGTCATTTCTAAAGAAATCCAAAATTCGTCTAGCTTATCTTTAAGAATGGCTACACAGTTTTCTGCAGGCATGCTTCCAAAAATTCTGATCATTACTAAATTGGAAAACTTGAGATTCGCATCAGTTTCACTAACTGAATTGTAATGAATATTTACATTCCTATAACGACGATTGCGTTTCGACGTCCATTCATTAAATGTAATACTAACTCCTCCTGCTTTCTTAATACTTTTGAACTCAGCTTTTACGTGGTCCTTTACTTGAGCGTAATATCTCAAAACTAAAGTTTTTATAGTAATTGGCGGTTTTGGCATATTTTAAAACCCACGTGCTTTAAGACATTCCCTTAAATCCAATGATGTGCAAAACGCTTTGACGTTGTTTTGAATTCATTTTTATTAGCTATGTATTTTATAATACTGAGTTTCTGTTCATAGTCTTGTTTAGACATTGGTACGTTATCCAATCTATTTAGTATCACAATTAAAAATGACAACTCAAAACACGCGTTTATAGTATAATATACAGAAAACCAACACTAACAGATCACACAATAAATAACTTCTCTCATCATCCTTAGATATCATCCTTAGCTTGCAACCATATGATTCAGTAGAATTCAATGTTTTCATAGAATAAGCCCGCCAAATTTAGGATCACGTAATTCCGGGATCAATCAAAGAAAATCCCGGGATTACGGGATCATAAAATTTGCCGGGATCCCTGAATTGCATTCATATAGGAAATGCATCCCGGGATTGCATTTCCTATATGTTTTTATTATGTACTTAGTCCAATTATATGTATTTATCGACTCAGATTGAAAAAACTACTTGAACACGCAAGATTAGAAGCCTCAAAAAGAATCTAATCAAATTGAAGCTCCCAAAATACTGTGCACCCGTTGAGTCCTCAACCGGAAGTGATTTATATTACATTAAAACTAGTTTTCCGTGAAGTCGATCACCTTTTGCTCTAGTTCCAAAATATTCCGTCAGATGTCAGCCATTTTGCGTTAAAGGCGAATAAAAGTGGCAGACATCTGACAGAATATTTTGGAACTAGAGCGAAAGGTGATCGACTTCTCAAAAAAATAGTTTTAATGTAATATAAACTTCATAGATTACTATAATTCGACTGGATACTATGTAAAATGGTAAATTAGTTTACAATTAATGTAACAAATGATGTAATAATAATAATAAAATGGCATAAGGCTATTTCTTGTATAAACAAATTTCACCTTTCGCTCGCATAGAAAGTGGCGCTAACTAGGTGGTGATTAAAACGCCAATACACCGACGAAAACGTTTGACTTTTATGCGAGGCTTTTGTCCAAACTGGCAACTCATCAAAATAATTCTAGCTAATTTCCAATAAGTCTATTTGACAGGAGACTTATTGTAGAATTTCAAATAAGTCAGTCTCCACTAAATAAGTCACGGATTGGACCGCAGTCTGAGAGTAAAAATGTGACATTTTCGGCAGTGATAGTCAAAAATGGCATGATAGCAATAATTAGTGTTGCCACCTCATTTTTATTGGAATGAAAATTGGGGTATCCGCATACAGATAAAATTGGGCTTACTTCACAAACATGTTTTTAAAAGTATTGTTTCTTTTCTCAGCCCCGAAAATTTCAACGGTCATGAAAGTTTTTAACTATCGTGATAGCAAATATTTTGGGGGCTGAAAGTAAAAAATATCATGATAGCAATTGTTAGTGTAACCGGGCAAGTGGTGTAGTGGTTAAAGCATCGGCACGTCGAACGCGAGGTACTGCGTACTGGATTCGAATCCCATCAGAGGCTAGATGCAAATTGAATTTTCGCCATCGATAACGATCGGTGATATTAATGAATACAACTAAGACCATCGGATGGAGTGCAGAATTCAGCGACGCCCACTGTTCACGTCAATGTACTGGTTCACATGGAGCTTGCAATGTGCAGGTGGTATACTGTAGTTGTGTGAGTAGGTGAATAGGTGAATGGGTTAATGGTGTGGCGTGAGTGCGTGGTATCACAATGAGCCAAAATTCGCCCAAGTGTCAATCACTGAAACTTAATTATTAGTGTTGCCATCGCATTTTTCTGGAACGGAATTTGGGCTGTCTTCACATCCATGAAAAACGTTTAATTTTGTTCATCGTTTTTTAAGAGACAGATCGCTTGGAAGGTGCTTTATATAAATAAAACGAAAAGTTAATTTATGATAATCCTAGTTAGGGTAATAACTGCCGCGGCGAATTCTGTTTTTATTCAATCAATTTGTTTTTGCTTTGAAGTGATTTATTGAATTAAAAATATCAAGCATTTATTCTTTCGTGAAAACCAAAATAGTTTAAACTTTTATCTATTCTGAATATAAACAACATTCTTATAAAATGTTGATTTTTAAAATTTTGTTCATTTTGAACGACTACGTTCAAAGGGTATATATAATCATTTAAAATGTGTTGCGCTGAAGCTCGGTGCCTTATCTCTTCAAGGCTAAATTATATCCATTAGTATCAAAGGAGAATCTGGCTGCTACAAAAACCCCGATTTTAAGTACCAAACGCATTTTTGAGATTTCTGGATCAAAACTAACACATAAACACATTTATACCAACCGAAATCAACCTTCTCTATACAAAATTTCCACCAATCAACTCAAATTATTTTTTGCACACCATGTGGAAACGTTGTTGAGGTCGGATTGTAATGGGCTCTTGTCATCGGCGTATATAGATATGAATGATGATATAATTAATCATTCAACGTCGTTGATAGACAGACTGTAAAAAATTGGGGTTGGGACACTCCAGATATTACACAGAAATGAGCTGATGCAGATGACCCGAACAGCGTATGTACAGTTTCTATTCTTCTTCAGTCTGATACATTTTGATCGATTTTTGTGGGTGTAGGCTGTTCTAATAAATTCATGGGTACCTATTTCTTACATAGGAAGGTAATTCGATACATTTTGATCGATTTTCGTGGAGGTGGGCAATTGTAATAAATTCAGGGATACCTATTTATTGCATAGGAATGTAATTCAATAAAGAATGATCGATTTTTGTGGGCACGGCCACGGCTGTTGTAATAAATCCATGAGTATCTATTTGAGGGGTATTATCTATAAAGAGAAATATTGTTTTTCGCACAGTTTTTGACAACTGAACTATTCTAATATATTGTAATTTATTTCGTAAAAACGTCTTGTATCAACCAGTATGATACAATGATATTAAACGGTTGCTCTCCTTTGGAGTAGTTTTCTATAAGTTAAACTATGCGATTTTATTGTAAAAAGGTTTTTAATACTACCCCAGCACTAAATACAACAAAAAATCACAGAAATGCAAAATACGACGAAAAATAAGTTTTTTGAAAATTGCACCCCGTAGGTGAAGCTTTTTGGGGTTTAAGCTATGCCAATATGTTGTAGTTAATTTGTAAAAAATTACAATACCGCCCCCAGTACCATATAAGAAATATTAACTGAAATGCCAAAAGCATGGTTTAACGAAAAATATGGTTTTTGAAGAATTCCACCCCTAAGGGGTAGTTTTTTGGGGAGTTGAACTATGTGGTAATTAATTTGTAAAAAATTCCAGTACCACTCTGGGGGTGGTACAACCGGTGGTACGATACAATAAATATTAACAAAAAATATGAAAAGTGTGGTGTAGCTTTGTCTAACACCAGCCCACACACGAATTGCAGGATAACGGGACCTGTAAAAAATTTTCTATTTAAATTTTAAAAAAATAAGAATAACAAAAAATAATAATAACAACTTATAATAAATTTAAATTTATTATAAGTAGTTCATTTTTATTTTATTTTTAATTGTATTATGAATTGTAGCTCCGATACATTTTTATAAATTAGGAATTTACTAATAAAGTAAAAAAAAAAAAAAAGATTTGGAATAAAATGTAATATAAAACGGGGCGGGGATTAACTTCAACACAAGAGTTAGAGGGTTTGGGTTGGAAAAGGCCTAGATGGTAGCATTTGATCTTGTTGTTGCTGAATGTTATATCCCGCATATTCCTCTGTTGTATGCACATAATTTGGAAGTGGCCGTGATGTTATTCGTTTTTCTTGAAATGTAGTTATTTGATTAAGTGGAACGGTAACCGCGTTATTTAAGTTTTGGCTATATATTGAGTTCAAATTTTGATTCTCCAGACATGTTAAATAGGTTTCCGGTAGGGTTGAAGGTATTTGTACGGGCGATCGTTTTGGATATGTCATCTGTTCGTTAAGTCTGTTATAAAAAACTTCTAGTACACGGTTTCTATAAGTTTCGCTTAGTACTTTAGTACTAACTTGCTAAGTTGATGTTCGAGCGTCATTTGATACTTTTGGTTAAGAATGTATAAACAAATATTTAAAGCATCATTTAAGATCAGTTGCTTCTCACTGACTACAACATAGAGCACATCGTTGACAAATCCGACAATTTATTCAGTCACAAAAAACTACGTCAGACATTATTGCCATGCCAAATTAGAAAACCACAAAATAATTACTTCACTTCATGTTAACAATACAAATTATTAATCAAAGGCGGCCACCAAAAATTTCAATTTAATTTGTATTAGGTATTCTTTGCAGTTCTTGGCAAACCTTGCAAAAATTTGTCAATTTGTTTTTGTATGAAAATAAATTTATGTAGAACACAAAATCGAACCAGGAAACCTCTTTTGTTTAAAACTAAGTGCTGGTTGGTCTCGTGACTATCATTTTTGCGTGAAAGCCGGAGTGGTGTGAAAGAACAGATGAAAACGAATTTTATGATTTGTTATCTCATAAATGTCATTTATTTCAAAATTATAGACCGACACATTTAAATGTTCAGAAGTTTTGACAACAAAACTACATTTTCTAAATAAATTATCAAAACAACCAACTTTAAATATTTAGTTTTAAAAAGTGGAGCTTGTGCAAAATAAATTAATTTTTGAAACATCTATAACGAAATTATACAGATTCAATGATCTACGTTAAACTCTGCAATCGTCATGTTTATTATTCATCAAATTTTGTAATTTGTATTCTAGACGCATTTCAATTTACAAAAAAAAAAACATCAATTGCAATTTATAGATAAATTACAAGCCAGCTTTTTATGACATCGCTCACATAACAGCACAATATTGTGATAAAACAAAAAGAAAAGCTAAATCATAAAATTGTGTTTTGTACCAAAAAACTATTCCCTCCCCATCTTAATATATACAGTATATATACATTTAAATTATGTATGTACAACAACAAAATATAATATTAATGTTGAGCTTTTTTTGATATATAAAACTTATGTTTATACAACTTTCGTGTATACCGCACAAAACTTATCGAAAACGCGAAACTTAATAATTATAACAAACAAATTACTTTCGTTTCTATAAAAACTCAAAAAATATATACATTTCAGGATATTGAGATAAAAACATGATGAAATCAACAAACTAACCAAAAAAAAAAACACCTGAAAAATTATACAAAATAAAACAAAAACGAAAAAGCGCCGCTAAGCACATAACTCAATATTTGGCACGCAAACACCAATACGCGCGATAATCAGATTTAAATTATTTAAATCCAAACAAAATGTTAACGCATATACGAAATAAATAAAACGAAAAAATTAAAAGAGCGAGCTTTCATTCTATATGTATACGTTATATATGTATATAAATAATTGCAATATATATACTAACACAATGCACGAGCTTTTTAATACAACTGTCACGGAAAATCGAAAATTGTGTACACCGCACAAAACAAAATACGATAATTGTCGTTTATCGTCGGAAGGCGTTCGACTTTTTATAATGTTTAACGTGATTTTTCTCTCCGTTTCTTTGTGCACATACGTATACATATCCATGTATATAAATATATAAAGTGTATGTAAGTATGTATGTAATCGTTTAATTTCGGTCGTTTTATAATCGTTGGTAAACGTTGTTTTCCGAATTTTAATATAAAAAGCTTTCCCTGTATAATACGGAAAAGATGTATCCTTTATGTTTTTAGTCAATGTATTGGTTTGTTTTTATCGCACACAATGATATAAAATTTTACTGTATGCATGTAAATATGTACATATATATATAGAAGTAGTTGGACGGTTGCGTTGGTATATTCACAATGTGCATTTTTATTCTATTGTGATTTGGTATACCGAAGGGTTGTGAAATTTTAGTTTTTTTTTCGAGTTCTCAATGTATGGTAGTTCGTTCGTACGTTTCTACATACATTTATAGTTTATTGTTTTTTTTTTTTGTAACAAATTTTTTATTTTTCTGTGAGTTTTAAGTTTTCGGTGTACAGTAACTGATTTTTCCAACTCATCCTATAATTTTCATTATTATTATTATTATTGTTATTAATTTATTCGACGATTTTTCATGATTTTTGTATTTATGTACGTTAGTCAAATTGTACGACAGTTGGTGTGTTAGTAGTCGATGTGGTGTTTTTATGTCGAAAGGACTAAATATTATTATTATTATTATTTATTTTTTTGTTTTTATATTTTATTTAGTATTATAATTATGAAGCGCTTTTAAATATAAACGTGTACACCGGGTTAATTAAAAATAAATGCTAAAATTAATTAAAATTAATTTTAAACAAAAAGTTTATTTATACAAAACCAAATATTATTTTTAATTTTGTATTTTTAATTAAAAGGTTAAATATACAAAGTATGACGTCATACAAATATTTGAATTTTATCGTTATCTGCATTGCAACATTCATCTAAAAGCGAACTAAATTTAAATTCACTGTGTTTCAGTTTTCCACAATAAAGTTTGATTTCGTTATTTAATTGGTGCTTAAATTTTATTTTGTATAGGTTTTAATTAATAAAAGAAGTCAAGTAAAATTAAAAAAAAAATAAATATTATATGTGAAAAGTTTTATCAAGTTTAAATATCTATATGTGTGTTTATATATTATGTGAATAAAAAATGAGGTGAAAGTGTTTATTTAAAATAAATATAAAGTGTATATATGTGATATATAAAGCTCGCTAAAAGCGCACACCATCGAAACAAATATATCATGGATAAAATTATATATTGAAATTATGAATGCAATTAATATAATTTTATATTAATTATAATGGCGGCAGTCCTCTACGGTCTTGGGGATGACACCCGCCAATACAGACGACGAGGTGTCGATCGGGGCGCAGAAAAACCCACACCAGATGGATTTAGTGAACCGTAAGAATATTTTTTATACATTTTTCTGGTTCAAATTTTAAATTTATCGTCTCTATATCAAATGACCCAGTGGTACAGTTTTACTAGTAAGACGCCAAAAATTCGTACATTGAACGTCGCCGTCACAATTTCTTATTTTTTTGTGTTTAGCTGCATCCAAATAAATTTTATTTTATTTTTATTACATTTTGCTCTGCACTTTAGATTTTATTTCATTTTAAATGCTACATACACGAAAATCGTTTGTAAAACATGTTTTATCTGTACTGTTGCTGAAAGTTTGGTGAAGATTTCGTGTAAATTTAATAAAGTATAATACCTGTGTGACTTTATGCTTTATATCGCATTCCTTTTAAAAATATGTGTAAAACGCTGTTTAAGTATATTTAAAAGCACATCCAAAAGCTCATTTCGAAACATTAAGTAAAATTATAGAACACCTTGGTTGGTTTAATATTTTATTTCATATACGAGTATATAATGTATTATACATAATAATTATATACATATTTAATGACAATAGTAAATACTACTTACAATTATAACAATGAAAATCGATAAATTTACACGAAGCTTTTAAAAGCTATATACATATACATACATACAAGTTAAACAATCAAAAAACTAAAATTGTATACCATATTATACATAGTTTTAGTGACAATCTACAATTTTATTATTATTTTGTATTCAGTAAATATGTGTAATGTGTAATGGAACCGTACATGAGTGGTTCACCAGTAATTTGATTATTTATTTTTAGATTATTAAAGTAATTTTTCTCCACCGTCATATAAAATTTACATTTATAATCGATCCAATGTTTTATATATATAAGAATTTAATTAATATTGTATACAAAAATATAAATATCTTTCTTGCTACCAAAAAATTACAAAACTACTACAACGGCCACCGCTTTTGTCCCAACCGCATATATATGCTTATTTACAACAACATTTGTAAACGCTAGCCTTAAATGGCGTGCCATTCAATAATAATCACCAGCCAGGTTTATCATTAAAATTGTTAGTGTTATTATTTTATATGTTAGTATATTATATGACCTAAAGTTTAACCAAACAAAATAGGGAGAATATATACCATAACTGAGCCTTTTTCATCATATATTTCCCTTTTACATATACATATCTGGATGAAGCAGTACATAAATATTATATTATGCTACTGGACATGAAAAAAGCGGGTAATTGTAATTACTGAAGTAAGGTTATAGCATATAAAAGTATTATATGTAGTGTGGCGCGGAAATATACCTAGATCATAATTTATAATGGCCAGAGTGCGCCATTAGCTACTATCTGAGATTGTTTAGGTTTGTTTGCAAGGTCGTTTTGTCTTGTGAACAAAATATATTTAGGAACAAACCACATGACATGATGTTAGTATAATTTTATAATTTTTATTTCAAGTGTTTGCTCTCAGAGACCATTACTAAAGTGAAGTTTCTGACAAACTAAAAGTCCCAAAAACTTTACAACAACCCAAAAAATGTAAATCTATACTTTAAAAAAACGTGTTATACAAATCGAAATAAATTGCTAAAAAAACTATTTCATAAAGTTTTTTATATGTTCTAGAAGTCAACATATTTATGCGGTGGAGCAGTTACAGATTTCGAGAGATTTCATCGTAGAGATATCTAAGTAATCGAAGTAGGCAATCGTGTAGTACTGACCTTCTCTGATGATAAATTCAATTGGTTGATTATGCGGCCGTGATTTCGTCAGCATTTGAATTTACCACCGATAAAGATTCACGTGGTTGGATGATGAATTCGAATAGTAGAATATGCGGCCGTCATGTTGTTAGTATTTGGATACCACCGAAAATGAGTTCTCGTGGTTGGATGAGGAATTCGAATGGTTTAATTTTTCGAGTTTGTCGATTTTTAATGATTCCACCATAGAAAATTTACGCTTCAACGGGTCGTATAATTATATTGGCTTGTACAAAAGATATAATAGGGTCAGCACCTCACCATAGCATACTTCGAGCTGAATTTTCGATTTATTTATGTTTTTAGAACTTTTTATTGGACATCGCTTGCTTTCTCTTACTGACCAAATGGCACAGTGGTTAAAGCTTTGGCGTTTGGATCGGGAGGTACCGGGTTCGAATCCCGATAGGGGCAGGATGCAAAGTGAAATTTCATCAACAGATTTCGATCTGTGGTGAAATGTAACACATCTATGACCCCCTTTCGGTGTGCAAAACCCATGGGCCGACCCATCTTCCATGCCGGTATAGGCTGGCATGGAGCTTGCAATGTGCAGATGGTCTTAAATCGGTCCTATAGCCGTACGTCCTCGAGTTGGCCGGAAGGCGTAAAGTAAGGACGTAAAAAGCATAACCGCAGAAGAGCAGGGTGAGCCTTGAGCCCCAAAACAGATCGCATAGTTATTAATAATAATAATAATAGAGAACTTTTTGGCCGATTTTGGTTAAATTTGCGTTATCGGATATAAATTGCATTTTAATATGAATTATTCTAGAATTTTTGAACTTGGCTATTCCACAACCAATATTTGTAAAATTTAATTTACAAAATTGGATTTGTATAAATATGTCTTTTGATAAAATATATTTTTGGTCGTTCTGAAAAGTACGTTTGGGTTTTTGATGAAATATTTAATGATAAAATAAATAAAATTACGCGGTATTAATGTCAGTAGTAGTATTTACAACAACATTTAAAATTCCTCTGTTTCTTTCACATTTTTTTAGTTGGACGCGTTCACCCGCGATCCATTTTTCAATGCGTGTTTTGCATATCATCATCTCCTTTGCCAATCCTTTGATTAACTTATAGACCCCAACATGAGGTCTTCCGATTACTATTTTTAGAGAAAAATTATCACCATGGTTCTGGGAAATAGTCCATGAGCCCTATTCCTGAATACGATATACGAAAACGAAAATAAAAGATTCCTATTCAAGTTTAAATAAGAATCGTACGAATCTGATTGTACTTTCGTTTTCGTATCGTATTCAGGAATAGGGCTGCGGAAATTTTGACTGTATTGGGGTGTTCTTTGGTATCCATGAACACACCTTATATAATTTGTTTGGGACCATTTAACAGTTCACTTGGCGTCTGGATGAAATTATTTTATGATCGCATCAAAATACTCGGAAACTTCTTCAAGAGGTACGAAGGCTAAACTTTTCAACATTAGAATTTGCATGTTAAAAGATTTATCGTTTCCATATTTAATCTGAAGGTTTTCAGATTGTACTTTTCTCCATAGTACTTGCTCGAAATGTAAAAAGCATCCTTTATATTAAGCCAACGGAAAATATACTTTAGCTGCAGCTACGCTTGCTTTTTCAAAATCTGACACAAGCCAGCATTCCGCCTCTGCCAGCAACTTCAAATACGTAAAGATAAATATAATCTGCAATCAGGGTCGCATTTAACAATACTTTCTCTTATTATTTGTGGAGGTCGCAACCCTGGTACTTCTGCCAACATTTTTTACTGTTTCATTTGCCTTAAAAACATCTTTTTCGGAAGCCTCCGAAACGTGATTATGATCTGATGGTTTTTTTTAGGTCATGTTTACCTTCTTTTAGTGTTGTGGTAGCTCTTCCTTTACACAGTAGGTTTTTCCGTTGATCGCAACACCATCGATAAATTTAATTCTCGTCCATCTTTTCGAGATGATATGCGTAGCCATTAATAATCATCTTGTTTTTATTTTTGTCCGTTTTGACCAATGAGATATTCATTTTGCTCCTTTTATTATTTATTTTTATTTTTTTGTTTTATTTTTATTTATTATAGGCCTCCTACTTACTATTTTTTTATTGTATAATTTTAAAAATTAAAATATTTCACAACATAATTTTTTTTACTAAACAACACTTATTCACTGATTTAATAAAATTTCTTTTATCACAATTGGAACTCCATAGACTGTATCGATAATACGGCTTACAAAATACTAATGTCAGAAATCTAAAATCACTCCATATTTATAAAAAAAAATTAAAATCTGCTAGTTTCAGGTAGATTTTTGTTAGTCATCATATTGTCACATGTCATTTTGGCTACACAAATCAAGGAGGTCGACCCCAACCCACAAATGACGCATTAGTGGGAGTAACATCAATGGTACAGATTCTTATTTTTATTTTTTTATTGCTTTTCATAATTTACCAACATATTTAATAATTTTTATGATTTAGTAGGTCGTAAAAAATATTTTAAAAGTTTTTAAAATTGCCTGTAATAATTTTTATTATTTAGTTAGTAGTAAAAAATATTTAAATTTAAAATTGCCTGTAAAGGCTGCTCCCACTATTGCGCCATCTATTACGGTTATACTAAAACATATGGTGTATTAAAATCCTTTTTAACTTTTTAGAAAATAACACTTACATAACATTATGTTAAAAATATATTTGTTTTCATATTTTAAATCGTTACTACGGGAACTTTCTTGGCTGCCTCAAATGAGGTTTCATAATCATATTTTCATTTCGGATAATGAGTGATTAATTCATTAATCCTAAACAAGCCGTGAAATTTTTTCCTTGTCACCTTGTTTTCCCTGTTTTCCTTGTTTCCTTGTCACTGAGGAATCGAACCCGAGACCTCCGGTTGCTGGAGCAAGCATGCTGACCACTTTGGCCCCAGGGTGGTGGGTCGATTCGGTTATCCAAAAAAAAAAAAAATCCAACTGGCTTAAATTTGTAAAACCTCAATTTACAAAAGTTGATATAAAATATTGCATTTCAAAATGTTGCACTAACAAAATATTGCTTGTTTTATAATTCTAATAGTGAAAGTATTTTTGAATGCCACTACAATATTTGCTTTTACATTTCACTTATTACAAAAAGATTTTAAAAGCCCAATTTAAAAAAAATATATGAATTCAGGCGCCCGCGGGTCGGCAAGCAGGCCCTCGGGCGCCCTAATTCATATTTTTTAATTGGGCTTTTAAAAATCGGGATTTTGAAAGTCGGGATTTTGAAAGTCGTGGTTTTGAAAGCCGAGATTTTGAAAGTCGGGATTTTGTGCGACGATTTTGAAATTCGGGATTTTGATTTCCAGATTTTGATTACTGGATTTTGAAATTCGGCCAAACGAGTCCAACCCACGTAAAATAAATTTAAATAAATATATTTTTCTTTAATTATCTTGTTGTTCTTCAAATTATATTTAAAAAGTGTACCATTCTTAATTCAAAGTGTATAACAATTTCTTTTACACCTTTTACTGTTTTAACGTTTTTTTTTAATTTGTTAGAAACTTCACATTGCCGAGATCATTAGAATATGCCGTTTCTAACTATTAATTTTAGGGAATAAAAATTATTAATATATATTGAATTTTTAAAACTTAATCGACAAATTGAACAAATTTGAATGAAATGTTAAATTTATTCTATATTGAATCAATAATTAGCTACTAGCGCCAAAACGGTGTATTTAAAACCTTTCGAACGATATTTCACCTGAATATATGGGTTTTATTGGTCATAATAATAAGTTTATTGAAAACGTCCGGACAAAATATTATTTTTAATGGTTCCCACGCAATGTTTTACGGCTATATAAGTCGCAGAAAAGCAAAAAAACCATCAACTCACAATATTTCTACCACAACGTAGAAAATATACTCCCCCACCCCAGGGCACTTGTGTACACAGAGATACACAAACCCTTACAAAAATGAGAAATTTCCTCAGGTCTCTTTTTGGCAGTTTGGTTTCGTACTGATAAAAAGTTGGTCTAATCATCAGGTTACAACGAACAAATTGCAAAAATGGTATAACACACTCTTGGTATAAAGCAAGAGTGGTATTTTTGCAAATGGCGTAATGCGCAATATATTTATAAATATTCATTAAAATAAACTACTGTTTCAATTTTAATTTATGGTTTTATTTAGTTTTCGTTCTTTACATTTAAAGTTCTCATTTTGAAATACATTTTACATCGGAAAAACAATTTTTTTATTTCTACATATAAATTAACGTTTTTTTGATATTGATACCAATTCGTTTATAAAATTTCTACCTACCTATTTTCTAATGAAAAGGAAATATAATTATCGAATATATCCTCCAAAATTTTGAGTGATTAACAAACTTACCATTTGGTTTTTTGAAGCCGCCTTCACTTATAAAATCTGTTCAAGTGAAACATCCACTAGGTTCAGTTTCGCAGTGATTTTGTACCGTATTTGAAATCTTATTTTGTAGGTGCTTTATAATATAGCCAGCTAAGTATTCTAACCCATCATAATGCAAATCAAAGATCTTCCGATAAATCTGTTAAGACAATGCTTTTTCTGTAAGAACACCAAGTAACTTTGAAGTCAAAACATTTTCTGGATTGTTCGTATCTTTCAGTCTAAGTCGATTTGTAAAATTTTGCAGGTATCTCGTTCAACATTTGCCGATTGTGTAAGGATACCTTCGTTTCGTCCCAGTAAATAGCTTGGTAGACGATACTTAAATTGCAATGCAGTAGGGGTGGTCGTAAAGGCCCTGTTTCGCACGAATAACTCCAAAAAATATTTTTTAAAGGTATTGATTCAGACGATATGTAAGTATATAGGCAGCGTTGTATTGCTTTTTGACATCGTTGAATAACATTTTCAATGCTTTTATATTCGTAATAATCCCTTTTTGGGATGGTAAAAGAGACTCTTTACTTCCAATTCGTATTTCTTTGCATACATTTTCCATATCACCTAAAATTTCTTCTTGTTCTGGCATTGCCAACCCGTAGGCAGCCATTCTAGGACGCGAATCAATTTTTGGAACTCTTGAATTGAGTAAATCGAACCAATCGAAATGATACGAACGTTTTAATGCAAAAAATCAACTGAGCATATGAAAATTTAGGAATTAAATTCACCTGTTTAAGTAAAATGGCCAATTCATTCCCGAATTTGAATTTTGCACTACTTAAACTACCTACTTTAAGTAAAGCACAAGAAATGGTGTGTGAAAATAGTTCACCTTCTGCCTTTGGCCACCATTGACGACGTCAAGCAAAATTCCTGAATCCAAAAAATGATTTCTCAGAAGTTTAATGTGATGAGGAGTGTCACTAAATACATATGTATATGTACTTTGCGATTATCTTTACAAGATAAAAACATTTTTAGATTTTAGATTTTGCAAACCAAGGGTGACTTTGGTTTACTCCCATTTGGTTCCATAGTCCTCGGTTACCTCCACCCAAATCGGTAACAGTGGCCAGAACATCATACTCAATGTAACTTAGTTTTATTAGAATTGTCTCTAAAATTTCTTTTGTTAATTCTGCATCATAATTATAATAAACTGGCTGTTTCCAATTTTCAAATAAGCCTCTCGCCATTATAACCGGGACCCTGCTAGCTGGAGCAAGCAACATGAGAGTTTTTTTCTTTCATATTCGTAAAATTTTTAAATTTTCATTTCATCTGCCAATTAGCAAACAGATCTTTTGATAAGGAGACAAATCCGCGTTTCCCATAAGCCTAAAAACAACATTTAAATACCCTGGGTTGATGATAATTTTTGAAACCCAATTTGTTATTGTTGAAATAGCTGGAAACCGATATTTTTTTTTTTCAATAATATAGGCAATATGCTCTAGGCCCACTTGCGTAAATGGCGGTGGCCTGTAAAATATCATCCACTTTCCATTGTACTCTTTTTCCTTGACTTTTAATTTTTTTTTCATACACCTGCTGTACATTTTGTCCTTCATTAAACAGTTTATTTCAGAGTTTTCATCTAAATTTGTGCTGTGTGTAGAATAAAATCAAAGCCTTTACATTTGCATGTGTTTTATGACATTTAGTATTTCCTCTCTTTTATCATGTTGTAATTTAAATCAGATGTACTGGTAGTTTTAACAAATTGTTTCACAAAGAAATTGTCGGCGATCCTGCCGTTTTATAATTGGTTCAGTTAACGCTGTAGATGATGGCAGATTTTCAGTCGGTTGTAGAGTAATTTATGTAATAGTTCATGCTGCAAATTTCGTGCAAAATGAACTTTAGTAAAATGTAATGAACATATGTATGAAGTTTAAACGTTAAATTTATCTTCTCTGCAACATTTGTGAATCCAGATTTTAACAAAATTTAATTCTTTTGGAAAGCGAAACAAATATATTTTATGTTGATTGTCATCAGCGTTTCTTTTCAACCTTTTATCATTGTTGCTCTTGCAACCGAAAACAACACAAATACCACATTTCAAAATTTAAACTGAGAAAAGGGGTCTTCGCCTTAAATGAAATTTGTGCCAGTTTTCACGTCACTACAAATAAATTTACACCCGCTATATTTTTGGCAAAAAATTAAATTATGTATATTTCAGTAATTAAATATTTATTTTAAATATTAGTTGTCGTTCTTGTACGATTACAACGAAAACAGACAAAAAACGATGCACGTGACGTTGAAGTGTAAAACAAGGAAAACAGGTTGTATGCGCAAAAGCATACCATGTCCATTATATGTATACTATATACCTAGGGTCATAATCTTGTTCGCCCAATCTTGCAAGCTGTCGCAATTAAAAAAATCTATTCATCACCATCGATGAATTACTAAAACTCTATTGTTCTGTAAAATTCAAATAGGTTTAGTGTTGTGTTGGTTCTAAATTCAATCAAAATTCTATAATAATAATTGGTTGGTTAAGTGGTCCCGACTCCCTAGCGATCGTACAATACAAGACGCACTACAAATTAGAACACAATTCTAATATATTAAAATGTGATTTAATTCATAAATCGCTTCTGAATGTCAGCCATTTAAGAAAATATTTCCTAAAGTTTAATTCTTAATTAACACCTTTCGACTTTTTCCAAATCAAAATCATTTGGTAATTTAAATTCAACCGTATGACTGAAATACTAAACATTATCGACTTTAAGAAATCTTATATGGACTCGAAAGTTCTAAAATTTAAGCACAGGGTTTTCCACATTAAGTGTTCCATCATTTTAAATCATTATTCATTACGTTAGTCAAATAACGATTTAAAATGACGTGACACAATCAAATTAATCAATTTTTATTTTTCAAAATTTGGTTATTTTTTTAAATTCGTTAGTAGGCTGTGCAAAATAATTAAAATGGGAGTGAAAGTGATTAAACTTATTTTAAAATTGGACCAGTACGGTTTTATGTTGGATTAGTCAAACTCATTACGATGGCTGAGACGAAGAAACCACTGGATCTACTACATCCACTAAAATATAATAAAACTGTAAAGGGGACTAACTAGCCAAAGAACTACTACCCTCAAACAAGAACATAAATTTGGTCAGTGTCATTGAAAAGTATTCTACCAAATAAATTAGCTGTGCAAAGGTTCAAAATGATTCAGCCGTGATGGTGTGGTAGCAATTTCAGAAAAAGAACTTACCACTGCCTTTTTTCGAAAAGGGTATCAAAATTAACACGAAGTGCTATTCATGGCAGACTTACATCTCTAGACTTACACCTCTTAGACTTTTGTATATGACACCAACTTCGACAGTTTCAAATATGCGTTTCCTCCAGCTTAAAACGTCTTTCGTTTAAAAATCTTTCTTCTACTTTTAATTAATAATTTTTAGAGATAAGTGCCGTCAGACGTATTAGGGTCATCAGGTCGTGTGAAACTGCTCTATAAGGTTTTATTGTTACAAGGAATGAAATATCATCTAATAATAAGGAGATTGTTGTGAGCACTTTGCTGGATGTTCCGGGTGCCTTTCATAGTACTTTGTTTTCTACCGTTATCGAGTGCTGCACAAATTTTGACATTAACTGAACCATCGTGTTATGGTGTGGGCCCTTGCTCACTTCTCGCATTACCGACGCCAAACTGGATTATCTTTGGATTTTCCAGAGAGGTGTTTCTTAATTCCAATCTAAAAAAAACATTTAGATCAGTGCTCTGATGATCCCTGCGAATTGGTTCAATAACAATCTGAT
This sequence comes from Nephrotoma appendiculata, assembly GCA_947310385.1. Taxonomy (NCBI): domain Eukaryota; kingdom Metazoa; phylum Arthropoda; class Insecta; order Diptera; family Tipulidae; genus Nephrotoma; species Nephrotoma appendiculata. The sequence continues at coordinate 262,293,188 of OX371224.1, forward strand.
AATTCTCATGCACAACATCACAAAATTATTTATACGTCATTATGCAACAAAATATTAATTTAGAATTTTGAAACGTTAAAAATAAAAACAAACATAAAGGTGATGATGATTGCGCTCACTTCGACTCCAGTTATTAAGTTGTGATTGAAATCACAATTTACCCCTTGGGCCCTGTGTGGGTTGACTGCGGAACTCGATAAGAACCAGCCAATTTTAATTAAGTCTCTGTTTGGTAATTTTATTTATAAAATTGTGAGATGTTGATGAAGATTGATAGATGGCGATGGAGTGTATAAATACTTTTATACTTTAAAGAATGTTACCTCCTCCTTCATCGCAGAAAATCTTACAGTTTTCGCAAAATCCGGTGATTTATATAATCTTTGTGTTATTTCCTTGTCTTCATTAATTTCTAAGTCCAGTCTTGTAAATAAAACTTTCATTGGTGGTCAGTTTCATTGTCCGGATGCATCCAATGAATTAGGGCATTTTGGTTAGTAGAAAGGCGTCCGACTACATTAAATATTATTTGAATAATATTTGTTTTTATCTATTGCTTAAATGTTAGTTCAAAATCTGCAATATACTTGAATGTGTGTTGCCTTCTACTTAAATTAATGAGCCAAAATTAAAGAGTGAAAATTGAATAATTTGTGAAATTTTCACTTAGTCTTATAAGTAATGCAACTTAATCACGTTACTACGTTGTTCTGAACTCAATGTGTTTATTATAAACGGCAAGAAGCTGTTTGCAGACAGAAGAGTGGCATAACGTAAATACAATGATTCCATTGATTATTCAATTGGTAATACTAATGGCACTACCATAGAAATATAGGATCTAATTATGCCTCTCGTCGAATGAAATATTAGAACCGAGGTCTATTAACGTTTTTAAATGGTGTTCGAGTATATTTCGGCAATATTTCGATAATAGTATTTGGCCGGCTTTAGGCATTTCAGTATTAAAAATGTCGCCCGGTACCCCGGAATTTCGATATGCCGGTATTGCTAGCCCTAATCCGAATGAAGGGGAATTTGAATTTTTGAAGGTTTCAAGAAATTTTGTATTTTGGGCAAAATAAATTAAGGTTGAATTTGGTTTATAAAGCACTCAGCTATAACGAATGAAACTTAACGATTTATCAATCCATAATTCTGAAACAAAATTGTACTATAAAAAAAAATCTATGGCCTATTTCCAAATTTGAAATAATTCATACGGATTGGTCAAATTACGCGCAGAATGATCGAATTCCAAAACTTCGTTCAAAATTCATGTTTCATCTCAATGCCTTTTTGAAAAGCGCGATTTTGAAGTACAGGTTTTCGTGTCGGTCATGGATTAAGCAAATTAAACACCGTGCGTTTAAAGTTCCAAACTTTATTTTTAAACGCCTTCACCTTTTTCAACAAATTTACTAATTAGTCACAAGTGTAAATAAAACAAATTTTTGACTGCAACACTATTTTACTTTTACAGTTTTAAATTGTCATTGTTTCGGTTTCTACTGCTCAACTTTTAGAGTTCACTATTCAATCACAAGTGTTCAACTTATCCTGTGGCTGAATTCCAAATTGCTCACTCTTACATATTTATGCGTCGCTGTTCGAAATTATTCCATTTCTTGTAATCGTCGATATATGTGTATCGTATAATTGTAAATCACTTGCACTCACGAGTATTCCAAGTCATGAATTCCCTTGTTCTAAGGATCAATGCCGTTGTTCATTTCAGCATTTTTCATGATGACTATCGCCACCGTTTACAATTACTTTTCTTATTCTAGTATTCCCCGTCACATGGAATGTAACTGTAACATCCAATTTGGAAGAATACTTGATCCGGAAACATTTATGCATGCTTAAAATAATAAAACATTTAAAATTTATTCGACAAACCAAAAACAAAATTTATAATATTTTTTCGTATTTGCCCTGTAAGTTCGAATTGTATCACTGGATTGTGAAGTGAACACTTAACGTCGCTTCCCATTACTCTTGTTGCCATGGAAGTTATAACTGGTATAATATCTGCAGTCGCTACTCGTCTTACTCGGTATCTCCTTCAGATTCTTTCCAATGTCCTGATTAACTGACTCTAATCCAATTCTAAGTGAACTATTCTACCAGTCTCACTTTGAAGCCACAATTGCTCTTCGGCACCATCTGAGAGCATCTTTATTAGGTGATCGGTGTCATCCTCATTCACCACAAACATCACTTCCTCTACTGAAGCGTCGATTCAGTCTGTCTCCATCTTGAACTCTGGTCATATTCTGGTTCAACTACCCATCATCTCTCAGCCAGCTGAAAGATGATGGGTAGTTGAACCAGACTATGACCTGGTTCTCCTTTTTTGCTGTCTCCTCGCAACCACTCATGGCACCCACTCCATGATCTTCTCTGGTTCCACCTCGACAGCCATTTCCACCATCCACTCCCCAACGTTATCTGAACTTGCCAAATATTTTACCTCTTAATTTCTTTTTTTTTTTTGTATTATTTTTCCATTCTGTTCTGGGGCCGAAACACACCCAACTCTTTCCCGGTTCGCTTTTCCTATCCAACCTAACGCCGTTGCTTATAGTATTGACATGGAAGACTCATGGCCCCTATTGGGATTCGAATCCGGTACCACCGGATCAAAACGCCAAAGACTAACTCCTTGTTTTAATTCCCTATGATTCTGATTATGTTGATTAATCCTCCGATTCGTTCTGTGAAATATTAACTTAGTTGTGTGAAATCTAGTTCCATTTGTTGCATCTCTTTACGTTGTTCATACAATTTTTTGAATTTTAACAGCCAATAATTGCACCATATCAATTTTTCCGTGAAACCTTTAAGTCTTTATTCTGTTGATATTCACAATCCCACCTTATCATTACGTGATCCATCTCCATGAAGCAAACTTCCTCCTTGAATTTTAAGCTTGAAATTTTAATTTTAGTTTTATGGGTATTGATGTTTTGACAACAAACTGAGAAATTTTCAGGCAAATTTTGTTTGGAAATTTTAGGTTATTAACGAGCACTTAACAAACAAAGGATTTATTAAAGTTTTGACTACAAACTGAAGATTATCAGAAAAAATCATTCCGGAATTAATTTTGATATAGTCGTTTCAATCTCGTCTCTCGTGCGACTCACAGTGCACTTCATATGTACCGCCAGATTTGTTGAAGTTTTAGATACACGCTGAGAGATTTTCAGAAAAATTATATCTGAAATGATCAGCATATCGTTGTTTGAATCTCCCCTCTTAGGCGGTTTACTATATAGTCACGTGCTCGTGAATCGCCTGTGAAGTGAAATGCAAACGACTGTATCGTATCCAGATAATTGCAGATAGGATTATTCTGGGAATATAGCAATGGTCGAAACTTCAACGAATTCTGTACTATATACCAAATACTCATGAATTGCTTGGATGCGACATTCAACCGGCTATATTCATCCACTGAAAATTTTGTTTCAAAATTTATTTTTCAAATTTAGCATAAATTATTTTGCTTTAACATTTTAGCAGTAATAATTTTATTTTTATAATTAACAAAATTTAAAAGCTACTATTAATTCGATAGACATTTTATATACAAATAATTTAATGTTATAACTTGTGTGTATTTTATGTCATGACAGAAGTGGTATTGCCACAAGTAAAAAATTAAAATTTCTGGCAGAAAATTCGGGTTACCTTCATGATCCGCCCAAATGACCAATCTACACTAGAGTTTCTGTTTTCCCGAGGTTTTCCAGTTCTCAAAACCAGAGAACCTCGAATTTGTCTCAAATTCTTATTCTCGAGAACACAAGAATTCTAGTAAATTTTCTCGAAAATCTCGAGATTGCCGAAATTTTTTCAAGATATATTTTGACATCATATTATTTATTAACCAAACATTGCTTAAAATTCCATTTGTGTGTACACATAGCTATCTATTGATATTTATTGATTTCATTTATAGTTCAACAACATAAATTAGATTCAATAAAATACATATTACGAAAAATCAGTCATTCATCATCACTATTCTCAAAATACATCATATGTATAATTAAACATTTTATTAAATGATATATCACATAAAAAGGAAATTACCGGGTGTCCCAAAAAAATCCGGCTATCCCAAACACTTTGACTGTCCCTAACATGCCGCCTTTGTGTTTTGTGTGTCTCCTGAGAAGTTGGAAGACCGAAAACGTTACGGAAGTTCAAAAATGTTTCAAAAGGGGGTTCGATGTACCAGCTCACTTCGATGCAGCTTTCCGATACACATGAATTGAGCGATTTCCCCAGACCTCACGCCCCTGGACTTCTTTTTGTGGGGATACCTCAAGGACATAGTTTATGGCATCAAACCAAGAACAATTGGTACATTGAAATTGGAAATTGAAAGACAATGTGTAGACAATAATGGTCATCAATTTGAACATTTGTGAATATGATTCTTCAATTACATTTGCCTTCTGTACTTGAAGTTTCAACTTCTGTCTATGTTCATAAATAAAGTTTTTCTCGTCATTCGAAGTGTTAATACATTTTCTTTGGGTCACCCGGTATTAAATCATAATTCAATTCAAATTTTTAAATTTTAATTTTTGCAGTTTAAAAATACTGTTTTAAAAACGATAGGCAGTCTAGCGATTTATCGTTCGATCGTTCTCTGCGCTTACTGCAAAAATTTAGAGTAGGTGTCAGTTTTATCATTAATAATGCTATTTTCGTTGGTCACAGGCTGCACTTTTATACTATCGCTTATGGAGTTTTCCAGTTCCTCATCAACAGAATTACACACTTCTGGTTCTAATATATAATACTGTTGTTGCTGTAAGAGATTCGTCCATAGCATCCTTATCACTATCAGAGGCCTTCGTCTCGAGATTGTTTTTGCGGTTTTAATTATTTCTATTTAGAACAGCTAGAAAACAATCATCTTCTTCTACGTTTGGCGGTTTGATATTTTGTTTCAATTAACAGATTGGTGTTTATTTTCGAGTTATTGGCCCAAAGATTTTTAAATAAAAATTTTAGAACGCCTTCTGCAGTTAACAATGAATCATCTTGGTGACTTAGAGCTTCTATTTATTTTTAACTGGTTGTAAAGTTGTGGACTCCATAAGCTGCTGAGGTTAAAATCACGTAACGTTTTTAAAATTGCTGGTTTTATTCTAACAAAACGGTATATCATGTTTTCAGTGGTATTCCACCTTTTCTTGCAATCCAATGGTAATTGCAGCTAACCACATTCGCCTTCCATTTCTTTTATATTTAATTGTATAATATTATTCCGAACAGACGTAAAAAAACGACTTCAACAACTTAACAATTGATCTTATTTTTGAGATTGTTTCATGTATTCTCATGTTTGAATTTATTTCAGTGGTTGTGTTGGCAAAAAACTCGCCACTATCATCAGAATCTGAGTCACTGTTTGAGTAGCTCTCGCTGCTATGTATAGTTATAGAACTTCCCTTTTTCTCATAGAAAATGGCACAGATAGCTAAGTGTATCGCGTGATTGTAGCATATTGCTGATGAGCTGGAGATAATTTTGCGTATTTTAGCATAATGCTGGCCCCGTCACTTGTTGTGGAAACAATATCAGATTCGTAACTTAGCTTAAATGTCTGAATTTTATTCGATACTATTTCAATGGCTTTTTCAGCACGACAAGAGGCTTCGATGCGCATTTTTGATACTTCATTATATCTGAGGGATTTTTCGGTAACATTAAACCTTGCATTTTGAAACTATGTCTAATAAACGAACTTTTACAAATAGCGTTTATTGAAATTCCATCGAATGCTGCGAGTTTCGATATAATTCGTTCAAAGTTGCGGTGTTGTTTGGGATTTTTGAAATTAGAGTCAATTTGTTTAATTGTTTTAATTGCCAATCCACTTGTGCAAGAATCATTTGCATGTTTCCACGAATCATATTATGTAAGGTGGTGAGATGACGATGCAGGCCACGACTTCTTGAGATTCTTGAGACGAAATTTCTCGAGCGGAAACTCTAGTCTACACGGAATTAGTACGAAAAGATTACTCTCTCTCTCTCTCTCTCTCTTCTCTTTCTGGCATTATATCCCATCAAGGGATATGGCCGCCTCAAAATGAGGTTTCATAATCGAAAAGTTGCCCAATATAATTTTAGTGGTAATAGATACTCGTACCAAACCAATTATCGAATTAAAGCGGAATAGTTGCCTTACCAGAAGTTGTTGGTAGGTTATATAACCCGTTTAAGTATACTCCAATCAAATTAATTTTCGTTAAAGCCCCTAATCAACTGCAAGGGTTTTCTCTGTTTCTCGATATACAAAAAGCTTCTGACGTCGTCTTCCTAGTTTATAGTTAAATACCCTAAATTGCTATGGATGGCTTTAAGAAATTGTGTATGAGGTAAAATAACGTCTCTCCAGTCTTATTCATTTTGTCTGGGTAAACCGCATGCCTATCTAAGTATCTAATTTATTTTTGTTCTATTTACTAAAAAAATTTAGCGTCTTAAAAAGGTTGCAATTTAATAGTCTCAGAACAGAAGTACATATTTCCAAAAGTTTTTTAGATAACTTAATATGTATTTAAAAATTTAATATATGAATTTTGTGTCAGTTCAATTGAACACCGCTACTGCGTCTAACATAATAAAAGCAATGGGATGGATTAAACTTAATCCATTATCGACCATAACTTGCACCCTATTTAGCTAATCCGCGTTATTTTCTTAAAATTTGTATCTCAATAGTAGTTATCATAAAAATTCAATTGAAATAATATATGCGGCATCCTAATGCACATAAATAGTCACATTTAACTGTACGTAGAGATTGTAGACGATGTAAACTCTTTTGAGCTTAAAGTAATTGAAAAATATAATGCATACAAGTATTATATAGTGCATTATGCCAACATGTATTTCCGTATATGTATTTAAAACAACAAAAACGTTATATTTTATATGGCATAAATGAGTTGTTGATCAAATTTCCCCAGACATTGCGGAACTACAAAATCTAGGTTATAACCATGTATTTTTGGCATAGCATACAATATAGAATTTCGTCTCGATGGGATACAAATCAAATAGCTTAGCAACTAGAATAGATGGCCATAATTTTTTTGGTTCGTATAATTGTGCTTTGAAGGTTTCGATTTGCATCATCAGTAGGATCAAACAGAATTCGTATAAGCCTGGTAAATTGTAAAGTTTTTAATTTTTTTAATGAATTTAATTTATTATTCCAACGATGTGAAACTTGGCTTATGGCGGTTGCACAGAAACCTAACTAACACCGCCCAAATGGCACAGTGGTTAAAGCTTTGGTGTTTCGATCGCGAGGTAGCGGGTAAGTTTGCAAAACTCATGAGCCGACCCATTGTGCATTCCAGTATAGGCTGGAGTGGAGCTATGAAATTTATTTATTTATTTAATTAGTAAAGAAAATCGATTTAGTATATTGCAATTATGATTTCAAATCGCCATAGTTGGTTGGATGGTGTTCGAGCGCCAAAAATTGATGATTACGTAAAGTCCTGCTTGGAACATTTATAAATATATGTTTTCCAATATGAAGGATGAATCGATGTGGCCGAGAAAGTTATTTCATATAATAGCGGCATCCAGAAGCAGGCGCCTGTTTTCAAGCGTGCACATGTTATATTCTTTGCACCTTGTAGAGTAAGGAGGTAAGCAAGCCATATTTTCATAGAATGGTATGTTATAATCATAATTCCAGCCAGTTTTTTTCAACACGCATATATTTTTTTTTTTTTTTTTGTATGCTTTCGATTCTGTTCCTGTGCACAGCGTAAGGGGCTCCAAACCGTTCCAGCATACTCCATTTGAGATCTAACGTAAGCGTAATATAATGTGCGTAGAGTATGTATATCCGTGAATTCCCCAGTCCACCGCTTAACAAAGCCATACATGGAGTTAGCTTTTGCAATACAATTATCTATATGACGGCTAAAACTAACGTTTTCAATAAATGTGACTCCCACATCAATATATAATCTCATTTACTGTTGGAATTTCCGCGCCATTTATTTTGGACACACCACTCACTAAGTCCGTTGAGGTTATCTTGCAGTTTATCAACATCATGTTCATGTACAATTGTATTTAAAAAATGTATACATCATCAGCAAATATTAGAACATTTGAGTGTTTAATTGACTTAGCTATTCTCTCGATGAACACAATAAAAATCCAGGGTCCAATATGAGATCCTTGAAGGACACCGGAGGTCACTTTGATAACGTTGGATTTCTCATTCCCAATTAATACATATTGCAGTTGGTTTGTCAGATACGATTTGAACCAATTAAGAAATCCGGTTGAAAACCCGAATGCGCGCAGACGTTGGAGTGCTTTGAGGTGGCATATAGAGTCAAATGCCTTGCTAAATCTGTATACGCTACATCTACTTGATGATGATTTTCTACCTCATTTAACACTTTATAGGTAAATTCGGCCAGATCGGTAGATGTCGATCTTCCAGGCAGGAACCCGTGCTGGTAGAAAGAGATGTGACGTATCAATGTAGATTTAAAAGCTTTGCACACAATCAGCTGAAATAATTTTGGAATTGATGAAGATTAGTGTTATTTTTGAAATTTTCCATTTATCAAGAAACACGGCTGTGATTATTGATTGGTTGACAAGTTTGCAGAGTGGATTTGTGAAGCTACTCGCAAACCTTTTTTAATATAAAGGCGGGTATATCATCCGGCCCACAATCATCCCCAAATTCCTTTATGGCTGACATAACATTCTCTTCACGTATGACAGGATGAATAATAGAAGTATTGTTGATATAGACTGATTAGAAAAATGCTGCAAAGATATCTTCTATCACTTTTGCATCCAAAGGAACTGGTATTATTATAAGTCATATTGGAAGGATATCCCTCGATTTCCCGTTTGAATCGAAAGCATTTTCAAAATTCACTTGGATTTAATTTAATTTTTGTTTCAATACTTGCAAGGTAAGACCTGTACTTAAAATTGAAATAGATGACAAATTCATCACTGCGGTATAAAAAAGCTAGCTTGTCGGTTTCCAATCAAGATTTTATCATTTTAATATAATATAGGCTTTATATTTTCGGTTTTCTACATTGGTTAGCAGGTCATCGAACCACGTAGGATAAGTTTTCGGTGCTTTATTGTGAAAAAACACGTGAAGTTCAAAGCCTGAATGAAGTTATAAAATTTATCAACATTTTCGTTCACATTGTCAATATTTAAAATTAGATCCCAATTTGCTACTTCAAAATAATTTTGCAACCCGGCGTAATTTGCCTTCTTGAAGTCAGGTTACAGTAGTTTGTTTCAAATACAATGTCTAAAGGTTTGTGTTTGTTATTATTTACAACAAATTGATTCATTGGTTCAGTTACTTTGAAAGCACCCCCTGCAGTGGTGAAGACCAGATCCTGAAACCTGTTATTTGCAATCATATTAATTTGGTTGAGGTTAAAACCAAGCATGGCATCGACGGATTAGGACTCTGCATCGCTATTGATATTACATGGAAGAATGCATTTAAACTCCATGCCATGTTTCTAGTTAATATTTAAAGATAAAAGTCGCCAACTATATAAGAAGTAGATCGGATGAATTAGATGTTTTCAGGACTTCATCAATCGCATCGACGGTCTTGATTTAACTAATGTAACAAGAGAACTCTTTAACAATATAATTCTGCCCAAAGTGTTCTGTACTATGAATACCTGGGTTGAGATTACTCTCCCCTATTACATATATAGGGTAGTTTGTTTGATGAATAATTTGATAGAATTTGGATGCTTTTGACGCCATTTTATTTACATTCTGATAATAGATTGTACTCACATCATTGACTGAATTTTTGCACGGTTTTATAGATGGTTTGGTAGTATTTAGTGATTCATGAATAGCAGGACAGCTGGTGTTAAAATTGCGCAGCTTCATCACTAACGAATGGAGTAAATCATCTGCTACAGGTGCGAAATATTTAAATGAGCATGTGTGCCTCGATATTGCAACTATTGCGTGTGGTAAACTACTGAACAGTTTATTCGGCTGAGTGTTTGTTCTGACGTGTATAACATTTGGTGAGGTTAATCCTTGTGCCTCATGAATAGTTAAGATTTTATTAGAAGATGGTAAGGAAAGCTCCATTAATAACCGCTTATCTGCTTTGGTAAAAGTTAGATAATATGTATTATCAATTACAGGCAGGGATGATATATTAGGTGATAACATCAACAAGACATCTAAATGTAATATTTAGCTGATATGAATTCATAATAAATTTATTAGCATCGTAAAATTGAATATTAACATGGTGCAATCTGTCAATGTATGCAATTTGATTTTTATCCCCAAGAAGATATATTTTTGAACATTTACTGAGCATGGTCACCAGTCCAATATAACCTGCATGTATTGCATTTATTCATCAATAAACACCGAGTCATAAAGCGAGTTCCATTAATTAGGTATGAGGCAATCGTTTTATAGTTAAGTTCAATTTTGTTGCACTTTGAATCCATCTTCTCCTTAATACAACGAGTGGCAAATTTAGATTTGAGATCAGCAAGATCTTCCTTAGTGACACACAAGACAAGATCAAAGCCTAACTTGTGATTGTTTATGATCCAATAAACCAACAACGATAGGTCGCATGATATTGTCAATTGCATAGATGTGTTGTAAAGTTGAATATGTCAGGAGATCGAGCATAATTTCAGTGCCAGCGGAGCAGACAATATATCTTTGGGATATCAAAAAAGAGTTTGTGGACTCACAATATTAAACTAGGTGATCACCATCAAATCCAAACTGATGATTAATTGTAGGATCCTCAACATATTTGTTGTTTGGATTGTCAAATATAAGATATGCAATAATAATAAAGATGATATTTGCTGTAGTAGTGTTGGAGGTGGCTTTTAATGATACTGTCAGAATGTTTAATATAAAACATTATTTCCATAACAGAGTTCGTATAGTAAGAATCCGCGCTCGTATCAGCAAAATATGAAGGAAGTGCAGCTGGTACATTGTTCTTAACGGTAGACTTCAAAAATTTGGAAGACTCACCAGTGATCCAACGAGACGACAAAGCTCTTTCAAAATATATTGACATGTTAAACGGTACATTTAGACCCCATTTGATATTAGAGCTTGATGTAATCCAAAGCCAGTTTAAGTTTATCTACAAAGCAATTGATGTCAAGTGTAACGACAAATGATTCCCGCTTATGTTGTAAATATGATTTTATTGTATCTAACACATAGATTAAGTCAGTGCAGTCCGTTTTATCTTGATGTGAGACAACTATAATGGATTTACCTTCAATTAAGTATACTTTTGTAACCGCATGTTTATAGATTTGGACTAGCAGTTTATTAGTTTCAGATCTTTTTTTGTTAAAAATTCTTTAGTTTGACATTTGCCTAATTTGGCTTGCATAGACGCGCAAATCGTAACAGAAGAACATGTGGTAATAATCCAAGTGGTAATTTGAGGTTCGGCATAGTCAAATGATTGATTGATCCATTTGTGAAATCCTCATAATAGATAGTTTTGTCACCTTTTTTGGAAGTAACTTGGATTTTATACATTTAAGGAATGCTTTGTTAGCTGATTGTGTTGACGCAGTTTCCTCCTCAGTCTGAGTTTCAACATGATTACTATTGGTGTTCTGGTAACAAACGTTTATATATTCTTTGGTGCAAGAAAAATACATTAAACTACCAGATTAACATCACAAGGAGCATCAATTAATTTAGTAGAGGTTACTGATTGTGTTAAAGATGATGATTTATCCGCAGTATGGGCAATAGTAGAGAGTACACTATTTGTGCCGAAGGTAGTGGTATTTTTTTGATCTTTACTAGCAGTCAAGTGGTTTGTGTGGTTGGCCACGAAAATCGAAAATAATTACTTTTCCGGGCAAATGATGATTGAGTTAATGTGATTTGTACCAATAGGCAAGGACGAACTATCCGATGTTGATGCAACTATCTGATGTTGATGCAGTCAAAGATGACATGGAAACTTGTAGTGGTGGAATAACATTGATGAAGTTTTTTAACACAATATCATAAGCACCAAATCTAACTTATGGATTTTTTTTCCCGAAAGTTCCTCGATTTTATGAAATAGATCATGCACTAGATGCATGCAATAGATTTCAATCACAATATGGGCAGAACCATGAAACCCCGTCCTTTACTGATAAAAAAAATTAGCAAACACACCATCAGTCTTGGAAATGCAGGATTTTTTTTTTTCATACATATTTTAAATTTTCAATAGCAATGTGCAAATGGTGATAAAATGGGACCTTTAGCCATACGTCCACGAATTGAATGGAAACGGGGAAAAAGTATGGATGGAAAAAGCAAATCGCGAAAGAGTTGGAAGAGCCTTGGCCCCAGAACAGATTGCAGGGATACTAAAATAAAAAAGAAATAAAAAAAAAACATAACTAACGGCCAGTTTGTTATGCACCAGTTAAATGTTTTATATGAAATCTGTTTTCGCAATCAGAATAAACTCAGCGCAAACTTGATTTTGCTTGGGTGTAAATATATAAAAGGCCAAATTTGATTGAACAACTTTTAAGGGGTAACCATAGAAAAATTAAAAAAAATTATAAACGTAACTTTAAAAAAATTATGTTTGCGTTAAATGCCGTTTCTGTGCTTTCGCCCATGGAAAAATTAATTTAAATTAAAAAATTTAACGAAGCTTCGTTAAATAGGAATTGTCACTTAATAAAAATTATTGGAGCGAAATTTTGCGTTCAAACGTAAGAAAAATTAAAATTTGTATCGTGCTACCTAAAAAAAACAACAAACAATAAACAGCTGTCACTATAACAAATAGTTTATAAATAAATAAATAGTTGTCATTCAACATTCTACAATATTTACGGCATACTCGTTACGTCTAGTATGGCTGGAATGTCATTAAAAATTAGTGTCGTCAAAATTTTTAATTTTTTTTAATTTTATAATTTTTTTATGGTTGGCCCTTTATAGCTAATCGTTAAATATTTCCCTGGAATAAAATAGCTATACTATATTTAATGAAGTTTGCTTTGAGTTTTTTTTATTGCGAAATAGTCGGGTCAAATTCAATTTTAAGTAAATTTTTCGGTAAATTTAATTATTTTGCCGTAGTAATCGATTTGCCCGACTATTGGTACGCAGCCAATATAAAACCATTAAACTGGCGCTCAACTAACCGACCGCTAGTTATTTTTCTGTGCCACTGGCCACTAGTACCTTATACTCGTAATAAATTAAAATTCTAATATATTAACTCCTCTATAGTTTAATTTAGTTTTAATATAATTTTTATACAACAACAAATATTATAGAATATAAAACACACCTAAATCCTTCCTTTGTAGCTATTAATCTACTAAAAATATTTAAAAAAACTTGTTATCTTAATATTGAATCTGAATTTTAGTCATAGACTGAATATTATTAAATCGATAGGTCTAATGTTAGTTAGTATGAAAGTTCAATATTAGTCGATTACCTCTGTTTCGTCCATGTATACAAAATGTAGTCAGCCCCCTCCCCTCCACACACCGATTTAATTGTGAACCAATTCCACTCGTATCTACATTTCCCCGCATTGTTTTTAAATATTGGAACATAATCATAGTAACCCGACAAACACTGTATCTACACCAAATTTTTTGTTGTTTGGGATGAGTATTTATTTCCAATCTCAAATTTATGGTGTTTTATGGTATTTTTTGTTGTTAGAATCAAACAATGTAAATGTTTACGTAATGGAATATTATCTGTTACGAAAAATCCGAATATCCGTAAAAAAGTCAGGTCAGTGTGTGTACGAGTATCTCAATTTTGTTTTTTGTTTTTTTTTTTTTTGAAAAAGTAGTAAAAACAGCATGCTTTAATTGGAAAAGTTTGAGTATTTTAGATAAAAATTCAGAAATTCTTTAATATATTGTTTAGGACGAACACTTTAATTTCGATCTATATACTGATTTACCCGGAAAGGTTGTATTCTTGTTTTTCCTGTACACATTATTACGTAATTCGAGTGTATTATATCAAAAGAAATTAATCTTTCTATTTTCAAATAAAAAAATACCGTATTACATGTATAATATATGTACTACCTACCAAACGTAAGAGAGGTATATAGGATGTGTACCAAAAAGTATAAAATAATCAATAACAATGAAATTCGGTATCGGTTTCGATTATTATGTGACATGTGTTGTAACATTAGCAACAATATATTTGAATCTTATAGCAAAGTGCCAAAGTGTTAATGATTTTAACATTTTTAGTATCGTTGGTCATAAATTAAGCTTTTAATTATCTGAAATAAATTGTAAAGCAAAACCGCCCTAATTATTGTATAAAAGCCCTAACGTGGTCAAGTAAGTTTTTATGGAGCTAATCACTTTTGTCATCCTAAAGCATCGGTCTGTGTCATTTTTCTATCGTTATGAAATTGTTTTGATCTTCATAATTCGTGATCGTTATATTTATATACGATTCAGAAGTTTGTGTTATTTACAAAAGAGCTATTACTTCCTTTGACGTAGTAAACGAGATTTTTGCAGATTTATCATTCGCTATATCGCCGAAGTAAAAAAACATTATGGGTTTAAGCAAAATATGTGAATCTATGAGTCGAATGTGTGGTGCAGTCTAAATGTTGGTTATGCTTGAAACTTTATAATAAAGTTATTTCCACATTAGGAAATCCCAGTGATTTTTGGCCGAAATCTGTAAACCGGAAGTGACATCTTATGTAGGAGCTTTTTTGGCTTTTGCATATGTTTTGAAAAGACAACTTAAATAAGAGCTCTTTCGCAAATATTTTGAAAAGTAAATCAGTTATGAGAAAATCGGCTATGAACTAAATGATACTAAATTAAATTTGTAAATGTACCAGTTCAGATCGGTTTTTCAAAATTTAAGCGGAAATGACGGTTTGACAAACAACTGTTTTTGCTTTCTTTTACGTAGTATAAGTGTTTTGCTCATGATGAATTAATTGTCCATCAAACCGACAGGCGAAATCGTAACAGTATAGTTATCTGAAAAATTATGACCTCTAGATTTTTACAGATTTACCTTCGCTCTGTGTGTGGCTGTATGTGTGTGGTGTCGTGCAGACTAAACGTTTGGATCTCGGTACAGTTCAGACGGATTGGCTGATTGGGGTTAAACTTCATACTCAATTATTCCTTATAAATTTGGAGATCCCAGTAATTTTTGGTTGAGATCGGAAATCCGGAAGTTGCAGCTTCCATAAGAGCTTTTTCAGTTTTTTCAAATGTTTTGAAAAGTATCTCAATTATGAGAAAATCGACTATGAACTAAAAGATTCCAAATTAAATTTGCACCAATATCGGTCCTGACCAGATTTCTAAAATTTATGCGGAAAAGACGACTTTTAACTGTTCGACTGTAAAACTGTTTTACTTTTTTTTACGTAGTAAAATAAAGTGTAGTAAGATGAAAAATGAGCTCGAGATTTTTGCAGATTTACCATTTGCTATAGCGCCGAAATTAAATGAACTTGTTTCTAGAAAATCTGGGTGTGTGTGTATGTATATATGCACAATAAATGTCTGTGTACTATCTATAGCCCAGATGGATGTCCAACTTGGATGGAACTTTATATTTAAGCTTTAACAGTTTTGAAAAGTATAGTATTCAGTAAATAATAAATTAAATTTGCAACAATTCGGCACCGATAATGTTTCCAAAAATAAACCGTAAATCACGATTTTTACGGCAAAAACTGTTTTTCAACAGTATTTTGGCCCGTACAGCCCAGACCGATTAACTGAGTGGAACGATTTCATACTTAAGATTTTAAGAGATAAAATATTAGATAAATTTGAAGATGCCAGTGTTATTTGGCCAAAATCGGTCCACCGGAAGTGGCGCCTTCCATAGAAGCTTTTCTGCCTTTTGCAAATATTTTGAGACGTATTGAAATTACGACAAAAACGATTAAGAACTAAAAAATGTTTAATAAAATTGTCAACAATATCGTTCCAGATCAGTTTTCTTGAATTTAAACAGAAATGACGATTTTCGAATTAAAATCGTTTTTCAACAAAAATTCGGCCCCCATATAGCGCAGATGGACTGATTGACGGGAAACCAACTTCATACCTAACCCTCTCACAAATTCAGAGATCTTAGTGAATTGTTTGTTTTTTATTAAAGTAACTCGAGCCCCGCAAAAGGGCATATATATTATATAGATTAGAAGATTGGATAGATTACAAAGATTTGATAGATATAGATAGATTAAATAGGTTAGATAGATTAGATAGATTAGGTAGATTTTATAGATTAGATAGATTAGATAGATTAGATAGATTAGATAGATTAGATAGATTAGATAGATTAGATAGATTAGATAGATTAGATAGATTAGATAGATTAGATAGATTAGATAGATTAGATAGATTAGATAGATTAGATAGATTAGATAGATTAGATAGATTAGATAGATTAGATAGATTAGATAGATTAGATAGATTAGATAGATTAGATAGATTAGATAGATTAGATAGATTAGATAGATTAGATAGATTAGATAGATTAGATAGATTAGATAGATTAGATAGATTAGATAGATTAGATAGATTAGATAGATTAGATAGATTAGATAGATTAGATAGATTAGATAGATTAGATAGATTAGATAGATTAGATAGATTAGATAGATTAGATAGATTAGATAGATTAGATAGATTAGATAGATTAGATAGATTAGATTAGATAGATGATATCAAAAATAACATTAATCTTAACAAAATTTAAAAAGTAAAGTAATAAATAATCTTCAATGCAAATTGCAACAATCCAGAAACCACGTTTGGTGTCTGCCGCAATCACAGTGCTAATGAATACATTGAAAAGTAATCTAAAATGATGCCAATAGTCCAAAATGGTTAATTGTTTTATTTTAGCAACTCTGTTTGCCACAAAATTCTTCCATATTGAGGGCGATGCAGAATACCAATATTTTGCCGATTTAATAGTATTTGCACAGCTGAGTAGACTTTAACTTGAAGTTCTGCTAATAAATTTGTAGCACATAGTTCAAGTCTTGGAATAGTAACTTTATTAAGTAAAGCCACGCGGGAGAAGACTGACGCTAATTTCAATGTTTGATATGCTCCGTTTGTAACTACAAGCGCCATAGGTGGAATCTGATGAATCACAAAACCCTTGTAACTACACAACTGTTGTTGGCGAGTCAAATATGTCTGTTTATGTATATTCAAATTATTATATACGTCACTTAATTATTGTTGAAACTGCGGCCATCTTGTCTGTAATTGAATTGTTGAATTGAATGATTCGTCCAAATCTATACGAATTTTCCATAATTCTAGCATGATGATTTTCGCCACTATAATTACTAAGGCAATGAGGCCAAGTAGTCCTCTTCGTTACTTGTTAGCTGTTAGTAAGGTTAGGTGTCCGTTTTGTAATAATTCTGATAAATTGGTACACCATTTTCTTGATTCGAATCCACCATTCAGTAGCATTTGCCTGAGTTCCAATTGCAACTGAATGGCGGTTTAAAGCGACTCCGCTCCAGTGAGTATGCGGTATGCACCAACTCACCAACGGAAAGTTTTCTGCTTTGTATATATTTTAGTTGAATATTTTTGAAATCTCATTACTATCGGAAAAAGACCATTTCGTGTTGATGGACCGATTAAGAGATGATCATTGGATAATGTGTTGTTGGAAGTCTTAAATGAACCAGTTGGTTGTGATACTATGTTTGGATCTATTTTTACCATATGACTCAAAGTTTGGTATCCCCCAGGTCCTTTCTAGCTTATTTTTCAAATGATGAAAGCGTTTTGGCGCACCACTAAACGATTGAAATAGTTGGAAGTTGTCTGCATTGAACGGCAGCTTGACAATGAATCATCCATTGAGATCACGTCTAAAATTAATTGCGAAGTGTTCTTCACATTGTTCCTCAACGAGTGTGAGATGTTTGATTTCAAGAACTTTCCTAATTTTCGATTTAACTGATTTCTGTTTTCTTTGATGACTTACAAGTTATTTACTATAAGGTTATTCATGGTTGACTTGGGATGTGAAACTTTACCACCGACTATCCATTAAAAAACAGTTTTCTGCTGCATAAGTCCAACGCATATAATTTGGAAGAAAATCTCGGGGTGTAGTAATGCAGTCTAGTAATATGTCTATCTTACCAGGCATATTTAATGCTGAACCTGTTAATATTACTGAATCTGAATATGCGAATTTGAAAATTTGGCATTTAAAGGTGATATTTTTAAAACTAAAAATTTATTACTGATGATTTCATACTGAAAAAAGTTGGTCTACCTACTCATCAGGTTGCAACGACCAAAGTAAAAATTCAACTCTTGCTTTGTACCGATGGTACAAAACAAGAACTTATCGATTTGGCGAATTATATGACCAAATCAGAAACTTCAGGTAATTCTCACACTACAACACATATAATTAAGAAGTATTTCATAATCGTCCGTGATATTAATTTGTTCAAGATTTAGTTCCGGCTTTTCGGAAAAAATATTACTTTTAAAGGCACCCATGGTACCATGGGGTTAAATAGGGGGGAGGGGGAGGGTCGCATTTTTCTAACAAGTTAATATCACGGACGATTATGAAATACTTCTTGAATCTCGAATTTTTGTGCCGTTCTCGAATTTTTGTGCCGTTTTTGTGCAGTAACAATTGACACTTGTGTTTTGCATAAAATCCGACAGTCATGAACAACGCCAGTTCAATCAAATGCGAATATAACTGCGGTTGATAATAGAACTTGTGATGTTTGAAGAACATTATGTGACTGATAACACGTGACTTGTGTCTGTGAACTTGATGCGTTGAAATTGGCTACAATTTTGTTTGATTGTATTTTCACTATCAATTTGTAATATGGTGATTTAATAGTGTTCACGTTGACAGGACAATTCAGACACAGATTCAAATCCCTGTCAAGACAACTCATACAACTATTGAGTTCCATTCGCGTAAAAGCGTGAGGGTTGTATTGATAAGGTCACGAAGTAACTTTCGTGATTCTCTTGTCAACGGTTGAAAGTTTAAACTCCATCACATGATTTGTGATGATCGTCTTATGATTCTCGTATCTTTTGATTTGCCTTGTGTATGCTACCTCATAATTAGCTTTTTTTGAATTGAACTTATCAAATCGAAAGCGTCTTTTATTAATGATGTGTGCAATTGATGAAATTTTTGTACTCCACTCACTTAACCTTTTATTTTGATGAACCAATGCGAATTTTCATATCGCGGGAGTCGTTTGATGCTTGCAGAAAACACAAATGTACAGTTTGTGAATAGCGGTTTCAAAGTTCTTGGAAAAACAGAAAAATTTGAAAATGTCGCTGTAGTTTAATATTTTTGAATCGTATTCTCAAAATATACAGAGAGTCTCACCAAGGTGATACACGAAGCAGGGTGATACGGGAGCTTATTTCCAACAAAAATAGCCGAGTAAAGCTTTTTCGAATGTTGATGGTGCAAAAGTTATTCCACTTTTAGTGTTTTTAGTGACATGTGCACCCACCAAAAAATTAATTTAAAAAAACTAAGAATTCTTTTGTTTAACTTTCCTTTTTAATAATATCTTGAAGAGAGTGCCTTTCCAATAAAATCATTTTTGTAAGCTGTATTATCTTCTGTCAAATGTATTGTCTTCTGTCTTTGTTGTTGTTTAAGTAACGCCAGCGTTACTATTGTTTTTTATCGATTTTTTTTACAAAGTATGTTGTGTTTATTAAAAAATGTACTTAACAAAATTTCGAGTTCTAAAATAGATACCGTGTCAGAAATAAAACTAAGGGGTATATCCTCTATCCGGTCGCAAATTAATTATTTGCGATCAAAAATATGGTTACTAGATTTATTTTGCCATGCCAATTCTCACATCTTTTTTAAATTAAATTTTTTTTGCGATTGTTAAGTAGAAATACATAAAAATACTGCGACCTCTGAAAAGGCGTAGCAGTCTTTTCGTAGATTTCTACTCTACAATCGCATAATAAATTTAAATTTTAAAAAAAAAATGTGTCAATTGGCATGGCAAATTAAATCTAGGAACCATATTTCTGATCGCAAATAATTTAATCTGCGACTGGATAGAGGATATACCCCTAAATGATGAACACAATGGTAAACTAAAGTATTCGAAATTTTTAAGCAAATCTAGTAGCAAAAACATTTTGTATGTAACCGCGAATATGCAGAAATGCATTTTGTTTATGCTGATGTAATGGCGACGCCCTTAGTATTCACTACTTTTGGTACATTGCATCACTACGGTTTTCTGAATTGTGTTTCTATAATTTTTTGTGGCGTAGAATACTTATTTATATTGAACTAGTACCGTTTTTGGAAAATATAATATACAATGATCGAGTTTTGGTTGGTGTGTGTTGTTGTTGTGGTTACGTTGAATATCGTAACTGCCGTTTAGTGTCGACATCATAAAATAATATTGTTCCATCAATTTGTGCGGCCAATCACAACCTATACTGACATTAAAATAATCAAATTAACGGGATTAAGAAGAGACGCATTGGACATTATACAACAAAGAAAACACGATTATTGCAGCTAAGTATCTTTTTTATGTTTTAACGGTTAAATTTGTTCCGTATTCTCGTGCAAATAAATTGTTGTTTTTTTATTTTTATTTTTTTAACTATGAATACAATAATTGTATGCTGCTTCTGCGGCTCCGTGTTTGATCACTCTTCTGAGAGAGTACCTCACTTGCGCGCTGATTCCGCTTTTTTAAAGAAGTTTTCCTTCATCTGCATTGAATGCGAAAATAGAAGCAATATGTATGCCAAAATTCCGTTTATAACCGAATCCATTGCTACAATTGCAAATCGCTTGGAGGACTGTAAATTAGACTTTGACGCAAATTGTAACTGTCTTTTTAATATGGAAAAAACTAAATTTATTGTGCGCTAGTGTTTATGACATGTCGAGTTCGCTTGACCGCATTGATGACAGTATTGCAAGTAACGCCAAATCGATCGCACTTAACAACTTCAGTCATGATAAATACTTTGTAAAAGTTGTAAAATTTATCGATAATTTCGACGCTATGGTGAATGAGATGTTTTGCAACAAATTCGATTTAATTTTTTCGGACGTGAATACGAATATGTCACTAATTAAACAACACAACAATCAACTTACAAGTGAATTTATGAATCACAGCCAGCTCACTAATGAACACTTATTATCACACTCGAAGGATATAGCAGGCCTTTCTCGTAAATTCGATGATTTCAGCTTCGCTCTTAGTGATGGTTTTAAGAAAAACACTATCAACATCTCCGAACATATATACATTCATCTATCTCCTGCTTTGAGAATGAACTTAAAACTACGAAGGACATTTGTAGCGAATTGATGAACTGCGTGATAACAAACCAACCTACAGCAACAGAAGCTCCTCCAAATGCCATCTCCCTTCAACATGAACTTCTATCAACAAATTCTCAGTCAAACAACAGCCATCCTACACCTCCAACATCAGCAGTTCCTGTGTCTGACACTAATTCAATCAACAATTCTACACCTCCAACACTTATAGCCCCTATATCCGCTCATTTCTCCAATAACCCTGAAAACATCAGTAACTCTAGACCCCCCGTCAACTCAGAGCAGCTCCTAAGCATAAGAATATATTCGTGTCCAGGCTCAATATCTCGACAACAAACGCAGATATTCTTGCACACATTAATTCCACTTTGAATCTGCCTGACATTAGATTTGGCTCGAACCAAGTACAATGTAAAAATATATCTTGCTCGGTCATGTCTCCTCCTTCAAAGTGACGGTCCCAAAAGCTCTGTTTGACCCACTAATGTCCCCAGAATCATGGCCTGAATCAACGTTCCTGCAAGAATTTGTTGATCTCCGTGCTAATAATAATTATACTCGCACCAAAACAAACCAAAAAAACTGAATTATTGGTCCCTTTATTACCAGAATGTAAGGGGACTTCGAACAAAATCCCGCTCACTGAAACAAATTTAACTAATGACTTTAACAGTAATGAATACTTTACGTCAGATTACAACGTTTTCCGCAAAGATGGTTCGGTTTTCGATGGTGTACTGCATGGTAGAGGCGTTCTTATTGCGGTGCATGTTAAGTTTGATAGCTCAGTTGTGATAATCCCAAATACTGACAATATCGAGCTGATTTGCGTTAAAATCAACACGGGTTATACGAATAAACACGTTTATATTCTGTGTTGCTATATACGCCCTAATAGTCATGCGGACACCTACCAGGTTCTCGTAGATGCTGTCGATTTCCTTTTTGATAACACTGCTATTTTAGATGACCTTTTCGTCGTCGGTGATTTCAACCTCCCGGACCTTATTTGGACATAATCCGAGGACAATACCCATTACGTTGCTGAGAATGCACGATCTGCAATTGAGATTACTGATAATTTTTTAATTCCGGTTTGATGCAGATCAGTACCATCAAGAATAATCTCAACAGGCAACTTGACTTAGTATTCTCTTCCGGCATAAATAATTGCAGAGTCTTGGAAACAAATCTGGTTCTCTGTACAATTGACTTGTATCATCCGCCTCTTTTAATTTCATTTTCCAGTGAACTATGTAGAGTTAACGATAACTGCGAAACTTCACCCAGTTTTAATTTCCGTAAAGCCGATTTTAAGAAGCTCTATGAATTATTAGGTAGCGTCGATTTTAACATCATTCTCGATAATAATCACAACCTGGAAGCCCAAACTCTCAAGTTTTATGCCGCGATAGTTGAATGCTTTCAACAGTCCATTCCTTATACTGTACGAAGACACAAACGGATAGTTCCACCCTGGTATAACAGCGAATTGCGATCACTGCGTAATCAAAGAAACAAAAACTGGAAAAAAATTTTAAAGACGAGATTGAACTCGGATTACTTAAATTACGTGAACGTTTACAATGCATTTTCGATCATGTTTCATGAACTTTATAATGGTTACATCAGTAGTATGCAGTCAGAAATAATTGATGACCCAAAGCGCTTTTGGCAATTCGTGAACTATAAGAAGAAATCAGATGGATATCCTTCCATGATGAAGTTCGGCGATCATAGCTCTGATGACCCCAAAACCATTGCTGTCTTTTTCGCAAATTTTTTTAATAGCGCCCACTCCAATAATGATATCGAGCCTGATGCGGCCTACTTCAGTTACATAAATAACTGCGCTCTAGCGTCTCCGGTCTCTATTCAAATCGATCTTCAAACTGTGGTAAGGGGCATCAACAAGCTAAAAGATGATTTCTCCGCGGGCCCTGGCCTTTAGTAGCTTAGCACAGCCGCTTACAATGCTGTTCCAAAAGTCGATCTCCTACGGAATATTCCCATCAATATGGAAAGACTCCTTTATAGTTCCAACCCACAAAAAGGGATGTAAATCAGACGTCTCTAACTATAGGCCAATTGCGAAACTGTCCTTCATCCCCAAGTTATTCGAGAGTATTGTGTACGATTCTCTTTACTTCCAATGTAAAACATTGTTTTCAATGAATCAGCATGGCTTCCTTAGAGGACGATCTACCACAACCAATCTAACCATTTTTGCTTCCGATACTTTGAACGTCATGGAAGTTAGAAAGGAAGTTGATGTTATTACCACGGATTTCAGCAAGGCGTTTGATAGGGTTTCCCATAAGATAATTTTGTTTAAACTCAGGGCTCTCGGTTTCGGTCCTCAATTCTTACTATGGGTGGACTCTTATCTGAGGAATCGTAGTTACCAGGTGATCTTTAGGTCATCCATATCCACTC
Source organism: Nephrotoma appendiculata (assembly GCA_947310385.1). Taxonomy (NCBI): domain Eukaryota; kingdom Metazoa; phylum Arthropoda; class Insecta; order Diptera; family Tipulidae; genus Nephrotoma; species Nephrotoma appendiculata. The sequence goes on from OX371224.1 coordinate 262,317,097, forward strand.
CTTTTAAAGCTACTTCCGGGGTACCGCAAGGCAGTCATCTTGGGCCTATTTTTTTCATTTTATCAATTAACGATGTCGATTTCATTATCAAAAACTCGTCAATTTCCATTTATGCGGACGATATGAAAATTTACAGACAAATTTCAAGTTCCATCGATGTTAACTTATTGCAGAACGATCTCAATAACTTCTCAACTTGGTGTACTAAAAATAATCTTGATCTGAATGTGAGTAAATGCCAATTCATAACATATTCAAGAAAACGCGCAAATTCCATTAGTCGAGAGTATACCATCAACAGCGCTGTTGTTGTAAACGTTTTAACCATACGGGACTTAGGGGTAGTTTGTGACCACGAACTTAACTTTAGGGATCACATCGATTTTATTGTCACCAGAGCAAACTCATCGCTTGGATTTGTGAAACGTTGGTCTAAAGAATTTTTGAACCCTTATGTTACGAGGGCTCTATATATGACATTTGTTCGACACCTGCTCGAGTATGCCAGTCAGGTTTGGTCCCCTTACCATGGAGTACACATACGAAGAATCGAAACGGTCCAACGTAGATTTTTGCGCTTTGCTCTGCGTGGACTACCTTGGGTGGACGTTTATAATTTGCCTCCTTATCTCGACCGCTTGGAGCTTACTAACTTGAAGCCACTGCATAAGTAAGCGACGATCTGTTGCCGACATCATTTTCATACATCAACTCTTATCTGGCGGTGTAGATTCTTCAGCTCTGCTCGATAAGGTAAATCTTAATGTAAATGCTCGCGGTTTGAGAAGGACATCATCTTTTAGAATTGCCCCTTACAGAACGACCTACGGCCAGAACGAGCCTATGACAAGAATGCTGCGTGAGTCTAATAAATATTTCGAACTTTTCGACACCACATTAGCAAAGTCGCTATTAAGAGATTACTGTTTTCCACCGATCGATAAGGCAATTTTTTATTTTATTTTTAGATTAATTTTATTTCTTTTATCTATTTGACTTAAATACTCTATCGAGTATTTATAATTTCTAACATTTGTTTTTTATTTTTTTTTTTGCGTCTTTTTTAATTTTATTTTTGCTTAACTTTGTTTTTATTTTTTTTTAATTTTTTTATTTTCTCTATTTTCCGCTTTTTTCCCCAGTTTTAAATTTGCTTGCTCTAAGCAAACCAGCGGTTGGTCTCTCCTTTTTTGCGGCGGGATATCATTCTCCTAAATTCAGTATAAATAGATTCATCCATTTCAATTTCCTAACCATAGCTCTTTAAATACATTTTTTATTTCGATTAATTGTTAATAATTTTATTTTTCCCGTTTTCTTTCTTTTTTTTAATTTTTAATTTAGGAGAATGATATCCTTGTTTATAATTTCCCCGGAATTATATTCAAAAAATAATAATAATATTGATGGTGACTCCCCGCGTGCGGTCAGGGAGGGGAGATTGGTCGTTGGGAATTATTATTATTATTATTTCAAAGAACCGTTACGTTTTGGCTTATTAATACCCTTTGCGTTTTAAAAATAGTCATTCCAGTTGTGCTAGTTCTCAGCATTTATTCAAGGAAAATTCATGTTTTTTAAATTATTTAACTTTAATCTTATAGTTAATGAATACCACTTTCAAAAATGTTCAACCATCCTGCGCGGTACTTTACCTTTTTTTTGGAAAATTTGTTAACTTGTCTTTCTGCTAGAAATAATTTGAATTCTGTTTCGTTTGTCAATTATTTCTTCCCATTGCTATCACAACATACTAGAATACATTTGAACAAAATCTATTTCACCAATTTCGTTTATCGTTACTGATACCATGTTTCAATCTCAGGCTGGTAAATGATATAATATTTGAAACAGAGATAATGTAGATACAAAAACGAAACATAAACGTCGATAAATTAAACGATAGAGATAGAGGTGAGATAACGGATGATGTTAGAACATGAAGCATAAACGTGAAAATATTGTCTTAGCTACTTAGGTTTTGAATGTATAACTTTAATTCTGATTCGTTTTCTATACACTATTATTTCTTAAAAATTTGCATGGCAGTTTAAATTTATTTTGCGATAGTGTTCGCATGTGTTTATATTTCAAAATGACCATCATTCCGACAAATCAAATTGAATTTAAACGTTATTTTATCTAATATTTTCACAAATACTTTCAAACATATTTAGGATTTAGGAAAATTTAATAGTGCTAAATAGAAATGTAAAATTTTTCCTAAGATTGTCCTAAATATTTGTTGTTGTGTTTTAGGTCAGATTATAACATCTTCCACGTGAATAAAGATAGAGTATTGGAATGGTGACCGACCGCCTATCTATATGTGTTCGTTGTTTATTAAGTTGCTCGGGAGTGCCACGGTTCACGTTGCATCGTATTTTAAAAAGAAATCAGTTGCATTCTAATCATTTGCAACGTGTATGTAGTGACGAAACATGTTTTAAAACGGAGGGATATTCAATATCCATAATTTGCACTATTGGGCCTGAGTAATTCCAAAAGTAGTGCGGCGTAGTCGGTTTCAACACCAATTTGGATTGAACATGTGGACGTGGACGCTCAAACTTGGGCGATTTTAAATATATTTTCGATGATATAATTTCAAAGCAGTACTCGTAGCGACATCTTAAATTTGATGTAGAAAACCACCGTTGGATTGCTAATAAGGTCCTTGCTACAATATATTGTGTGAAGAATTTCGACTAAAGTCAATAAATAGAATACCAATACATAATTTTGAAGAGATTACCTCCTGTATATTTTGTAAATATTGTATTCCAAAAATTCAAACTAACTTCAAAGCAAATTGAAAAGTTTATTTTGACGCATGTACAAAATTTAGTGAAATTTAATTTTCATCTTCTAATCAAACATAACAAAATATTTTAAAAATCTATACGAGCTACAAAATATGTACATCATGACAGCACATAGAATATTTGTAAAGCAATTAATAATTCTGTTTGAATGCGGATACCAGACTAGGATATATGTTCGAAGAAGATTGTTCATTTTCAATTTATATGAGTCGATTCTTTTTATGTTTTAGTGAATATTAAATACCTGTCCTAGATATTTAAAAATTTGTTAAAATCAATTATTCCACCTTATTGCAAAAATAAAATAAAACTCATGTAACAAATTTTTTTTTGTAGCCAGGCAAAACGTATCGCTTTCCTGAATTTACAAGTTATCGTATCAGTCGTTATTAATTAATATTTTTACAGCTAAATACATAAGTTAAACTTCCATATTAAAAAAAAAATCAATTTACACCATTAGGTTTACAGAAATGGTCTGAGCCAAATTATATTAATTAATAAAAAAAATATTTACCTTTAGGCTACGCAAAATGTTACGAAATGTCACATGTCCACATTTTAATTATAAATTGTTTTAACCAAATGAAAATATGGCGATATTGTTTTATTTGATATAATTGATGTTGACGTTGTTTCCAAATGTTCCGACAACGATGATTTAGAGCACATAATACAATAATTAACAACATTACGAGACGAAAGCATCATTGACGTAGCATTGGAAGTGTAATTTAATATTCTTTTCACAATATCGATATAAAACTAAAGATAACACGTTTATTTAAATACAAGTGTGTGTGTGTGTGGGTAAAAAAAATAAAAGCTCAACTTAAAGCAAATTGATTTTGTTTCTATTAAAGTCGTTAAGGTTTGGAGAGTTTACTTTATTTTTTTGTATTTCTTTTTGCTACACAGATGCTTTAGAGTATATTTATTGTGGTTAGTCTCGGTATATCGCATACCAATATATCCTCTTACATTAAGAAGCCTCTGAAGATAATGCGAAGAAGAAACAAAAGCAAAAACTTATTAATATTGATTTTGTTTCGTTGTCTAAAGAGGATATCCAGTATTTTGTTTGATCTATTGACTGAATATTGATAAGAAAGACTACGGATGATGTAAATAATGTCGAACGTTGAATTTAATGAATGGTATAAAGTTTAGTATAAACATTAAATATTTGAAACAAGTGTCGTCTCTCTTTGGTAAATTTACAACAACAATACCATATGTCTGTGAAGTTAACCCGTAAACTGTCCCGGAAAAATGCGATGGCAACACTAACATACAAATATCACGATATTTTTGAATGTCATCCCGGAAAAAATATGCCCTGACAATTTTTTATTGTATCAATTCATATAAATTTATAAACAATTTGTATTGAAAACTTTTGACAACCCGGAAAAGATTATGTCACAATAAATTTTCTAACAAAAGCATAAGCAATTTTTGATAACAAAAAACGTGTATAATATCTAAAAAACTTGAAATGATACATAAAGTTAATAATATAGGAAAATTAAGCACACGATTAGGGCAACAAAAATATACCAAAATATCAATACAAGTGGCAAAAAAATTCTATGAGATAGAGCTCCGCTATAATCGTCTGATTTCATAGTAGATGTTCATTACCAGAAACCGGTTTATATAGATTTTGTAGTTCAGAGATTGGCCTGTTTAAATAATAAGAAACAAAAAAATTCTATGATTTAGAGCCTTGCTATAGTCATCTGAATTCGTAGAAGATTTCCATTACCAGAAACCAGACATTGGGCCTATTTTTTAATTCAACCTGAGCAAGCAGTGCGCTGTCAAAAAATACTCTGTGTTTTTTTATTCAACCTGAGTAATTTTACTCTGCACACTGCGTTTTTATTTGTGAACTGTGCTTACATCGAGCTTACTCGGTTCTTCAAATTTTACTCTGAAATTAATGTCAGTGTACGAAGAGTGTGCAAAGTAAAAAACAATTTTTACTCTATGCGCACCGGATAATTTTACCCAGTACAACCTTTGCTCGGTGTACACTACCCGGGGTAAGCCTGCTTGCTCGGGTTGTATTAAAAAATAGACCCTATATAGGTTTTGAAGTTCAGGGATTCGCCTATTGATACAACAAGTGGTAAACATATCTATGATTTAAAGCTTCGCTATTATAGTCATTTGAATTCGTAGATTTCCAATTTTCTCGTAATTTAGGTAAATTATTATTTTAATCATCAAACAAAATAGAAAAAAAATTTGTTTCCTCAACAAATTGTGACAGCTCCTCAAAAGTCAAAACAAAAGCGAATGCAAATATCCGATCATTGCGTATACATATGCACAGCCAAATCAAACACAAATAATGTTAGGTATAGTCTATAAACGCGAAAACTATTTCTTATACAAAATGCTATGGAAATTATTTTTGTCGTTTTTTTTAATTACATTGCTGAAAAACTGGAAAATGTTACTAAAGCAATACTATATATGCTGTATTTCTTTGGTAAATTGTACAACAATAATTGCATGTACCTAAATTGAGAAAAAAATTAGCTAAATTGATTTTTTTTTAAGATTAACGAATTATTTGATTTTTATCAACCTTTGGAAATCATCATGCTACGAAACCTAAATCAACTAAAACTATATAACGGAACGCGTTTTATTTTGAGAAATCTCAAGGAAAGTTCAAATGTGAGGAAGTTCTCATTCCGAGAATTCTGATTAACCCAACCGATATGCCACTCGAGTTTAAACGAATTCAATTTCCGATTCGTCTTGCATTCGCCATGACGATCAACAAATCACAAGGCACATCCTTGAGTGTTTGTGCCCTGAATCTAGAAAATGAATGTTTCTCTCACGGCCAATAGTACGTAGAATGTTCACGTGTCGACATACCATCCGCTTTGTTCGATTCTCGCACCTGACAATAAAACAAAAAATGTCGTATATCACAAGATGTTTTACTGAAGGGAATCGACCCTATTGCAACCTACTCAGGAAATAGTTTAAAAGAAAGTAGTGCAACAATGCTACGCGAATCATTTCGAATTAATTCAATAAAACGAAATCCTTGCTGCCACATGAATTACATTCATTTCAATGTAATTAAAATATATTTCATTTTGATTGAATTTAATTAATTTGGAGTATTCATTTTATCCGACCCGGAGGTCTCGGGTTCAATTCCCGGTAGTGACAAGGAAAATATTGCACGGCTGGTTTAGGATCAATGAATTAATCACTCATTAGTCACTATCCGAAATGAAAATATGATTATTAAACCTCATTTAAGGCGGCCAAATCTCTTGATGGGGTATAGTGCCAGAGAGAGAGAGAGAGAGAGAGAAATTCATTTTATCTTAATAAAAAAACTCAATTTAATTAAGCTATAATAACTTTAAGCAACATTTATTGATTTTGAGGCGGTACGAAGTTCGCCGGGTCAGCTAGAATGTAATAAATAATATCTACTGGCCGCGTTAAATTGTTAACCCATACATCTCTTTTGTTGCTGGTTTTACACTTTTGTGTAGACTGGAAGTCTGGTAAATTTCATAAATTATTAAGTCCAGAAGTAGCAAATTTTAAAAACAATTCAAAGTGATATCAAGAGGATAAATGTCTTTCCAAAAATGTATATTGTTTGGCTGTTGGTGGTACATTCCATGAAGGGATTTGGCATCCCCAACGATGTTATTTCAAATGTTACTGTTTATAACAAGGAGATGAGAGAAACCATAATCGAGTGAGTCTAGATCCCGCTCAACGTGATACAGCCATCGTGTATCAGTTCTTCCGTCACTTCTACTTTCCATTGAATGAATTTTAACTTGCTGGCTCCTGAATTTAGTGAATTTTCAATGACTCCAATTCAACATATCTACTTTTTCGAGATGGTTTCTTATCTCGTAACTCATACATAATTCCGAATTACGAATGAATCGTAATTTTCCATCAGCTCAAGTACAACAAGCCTCTGGATGTCTCTTAACCGTATACGGTTAGCGGGAATTAATAGCGACCACCGATGTAACCGCAGCGCAAAATGCAGATGTTAATTTTAGAATGCCTTCACAAATGTGTAAAAGACAAACCCGAAAATTAAAAATCATGAGTTACACATCAAGTGAATGACGCGTTATAATAAAAATAACTTTACTCATTAGGAAGATTTGCGGTAATTGTTTGCAAATTACGAATCAACAAAACGCACCGGATCATTTAACAGTTTGTAAATGGCTTTTGGTTCATTTGTAGGTCGATCTGATGAGCTGGGAATTATAATGGCAAGGTGATTTGTTTCAGGAGAACAACGTTGCGAATTAAATGCCAGATGCCATTAACATATGCTAGTATCAGCTGCACTGGTCTATATTGAGCTCACATATGACGTATTATAAGAATAAATTAAAAAGTATTTGGCCGATAGTCGTCATGCAATTTTAAAGGTTGCCGAAACTTTATCTTTGCTGTATACCCTGAATTAAAAGTCCTTAGTAATTTGCACATACACATCAGATGCTGTCGCACGCCTATTGAAACTTTTAAATAAACTATAAATATGAAGATTTGGTCGGGTGTTACATACGTATGAATGAATTCCACATAAATTGGTACTCGTGGCTAAGATGCGCTCGCTATAAATAACTTTGCTACTACTACGGTTGTTAAGCCAACCTGTGTTAAACAAAGCTATTCCACGATAGATATTACAATTTAATCGATCTTTTTAATAAACAAATATGAATGTAACAAATTCAAAACGTCGAATGGAATTTGAAAATGCCTGGACCAATTTTGATCAAATTCAGTTTTATGGTGGGATTATAAGCCAATCTTAAATTAAACATAAGGTACTTAAATGGATTAGACTGGTTAGGCTGAACGAAACCTGACCATTTTTATTCATTAATAAACGTTTAGTGAATCCCACACTCCATTTTAAATTAAGATGACCATTCTTCGTAAGGAGCGAAATTCCAATCCATCCAAACTATCTCCATTGATCATCTCTTTGGCTTTTTTTATTCCAACATAATCTTCTGATATACTTTTTTAAGAGGTATGTGTTTATAATTATTCATCCAATTGAAACGGCATAATCTAATAATCGATAAGGCAAGTTTTTGGAGGCTTCTTAAATAACATACGGGTACAATGTTCGACAATGAAACCAAATAGCTAAGTTTTTTTCATCGTGTCATTACCGACAGAACATACAGCAGCGCAGCTCTTGTATTATAAATCAAATTAGTTCGTTTCCGTTAAACCGTCCAACAAATGAGCTTCACATCAGGGTTGTCAGCGATGAGAAAGTTCGATAATCTCTATATTGCGCAAGAATCACCGCATGGCAAAATTACATAACCGAGTTACACACTATAACACCATCTTTCACTACGAATCTGTTGAAACGAACCAAATTTTTATGGAAATACGGACTGATTCGACTCTTAAAATACTAGAGGATTGCTGAGGTAAGATAGCTTATGATAACCGATAGTTTATATAAGATCTATCCTCAAGTTTGCATTTTTTGTCTGTCAGCTTTTAACAGCTGTTCTTGATTTATCTGTATTTTACTAATCTTATAGCAATAAATATTGACCCCCCTTGTATTCACAGCTGGTAATCTGGTAGTTGCTGTAATTGTTACATTTCCATAAGAGAATTTTGATTAGATTATGTTAATTGATTTTGACTCACCGTCGACGAGATTCTCAGTAATGGCTCCACTTAATGTTTGTACTCGACCTCATTCCAAGTTGATTGTCGACTTCTGATAGTTGGTCTCTTCAGTTTATGGACGGTTGAGGACCAGCATAAAATTAGAGATATAGAATTCGTCATTCATATGAACATTTAGCGAGGAATCAGATCGATCATGTACACGCCAACGTCGCCTAAATCAATGAGAAGCAATGGCATATGTAGATTGTACATTGAAACACGTCGATATTGTGGCCGTAATATTTCAGAACTGTTTTCCATTGCATCATTTATGAGACTTCGGCTTGTGTTAGGTTCCAAATTATTCCAATATGAATTTGATGAACGATTATTTGATTTTCTCTATAAATGGGACTTGCATGGATGACACACCAGGATTGAAGGATTATTGGCAAGTTCCGGAGAATTGAAGTTGCAAATTAAGAAGCCAATATCATTATTATTAATTCGCCATATTTAGAGTGTACCAAGACTAACGGTATTACAAATAACCAGATATAGGGGCAGGACATTGTAACGGACCTCTCGGTGACAAACACGTTTTAACTTCCGGTAGCTCTACGTGGATAATGGGGGGGTTCAATGCCACCGAAAACACAAGATCGTACAATTCCATATACGTGTTTTTATACATAAGTAAATAAAAAAAAAAATTCCAAACTGAAACACTATTTTTTCACCATGTTCCACTCCCACCCTCATCATCACCAAATTGAAAAAGCTCTATTGCATTATAATTATAATCATTCAAATTTATTTAAAGACAGCCATAAAATTTATAAAAAAAAAAAAATTCAAATAAGAAAAATTAATACATATAACAACTAAGTCTACGATTTTACCGATAAGGATTCTAGAGGGAATCTTGATTGCATATAATCATATGCGAAGCTAATCAACTTCGCATAAACATTTATTTATGAGCAACATCAATAAAAAAAACATACAAGAAATACCTAGGTCAAACGGACCTACTTTATGATATAATATAAAAAAAACTCACCAGTTATACTAATCCTTCCTACGGGTACCCTTAGGCGATTGTAAGGTGGCTAAAGTAAGAAATTATTAGTTACACTTCCTATATTTTTTTTTATGATGTTCTTCTCTAGTTTGTTTTATACTATACTACATATTTATAATAAGAATATGTCACAACATTAACCACCCGAATATTTTATTTTTTTTGTTTTTTTTTTCAATTAATTATCTTAAGAGTAAGATCTTCTGTATTAACTACACTCAAACACTGGTGGTACACTGTATCCAAACGAAATAATGATTACGGTTGGCCTTGCGAATTGATTGAAATCCTTGACAATACCCGGAATGATATTTTTCTGTTGTACCGTTTACAGACCACTATAAAGAATTGTCACACCATGTGGTGGTACCACTCGTAAAAAATACAAATTTTTAATTCCTTTAATTTAATTTAAAAGAAATTTCTTAAAAATTTGAGGCCCTATAACAATAATAAGGATATTTTTACTATATTGGCAAAATTATATTGGTTATCGGTTTCTTACCCGCTATGGCGAGCATCAATTGCGTGAGCATTGAATGCTTAGACCAGATAGTGCCCTCCCCGTTACACGGAGTTCCTTATGAAACTACACCAAGAATTATTGAAAAAACTTTATTTAATTTTAATCACGGTTTCACTATGAATCACCACTCACCAATATCGAACGATATATATATATATATATATATATATATATATATATATATATATATATATAAAATTAAATTAGGTGCTAAGCAAATTGTCTGCACCGCAACAATACATAATTATACGCCCTTAACAACTTTCAAATGAAATAATAAATTTATTTGGCACTCTTGTTACAAATTTTAATTACACTCGCGGTGGCCTCACAAAATGATAATAACTATTATATTTTAATAATTTTCTAGTCGATCCGATCGTTATGCGAGTACATAGGAATATTTATGTATATATATATATATATATATATACTTATATATAACAATGGGCTACATATACACAGATGGTCTCTGTATTTACACCCCATCATACTTACAATCTTTACATACATACAGGAAAAATCTATGTACGTTTTCGCTAAATATTGATTTACAAAATTGTACGTAAACGATCGCTTCAATAAAACATCAATGTATCATCTACCTATACCAATTATTACCTCTTTTCTATTCTATCTTTTGGTATGCAAATCAATACATGAACCAATCGTCTATTTCGTTCATCTATATATAAAAAGATCTTCATATTACATAGCTATAACCCTAAATCCTAGCCAACAACAACTAGACCAACAAAATACTAAATAATTCAGGGGTTCGAACCGTACTGCGACTCAAAACTTGAATCGGATTTTTGTTTGAATATTTTAAAGATCAATATCGCCTGTTCAAATGGTCAACCGTAACAACATGATTGTAATAATTATAGAATTGACCCGGGTTCAGATGTTTAGTAGTCAGAGAAAATTTGTTATATTTGTATAAAACTAGCTGTACGCAGCCCGCTTTGCGTATGGTTTCAAATGAAAGATTATTTTCATTTTTGGTAATATTAAATTAAAATGAAAAATGAAATCAAAAATATTTTAATTATATAAAAATTGATTAATTTGCTCCAATGCTATTTGGTATATACTACAACATTTCTTGTTGATCCTTCAGGTGCAATCACATATATTGATGCCAGTTTTCCTACAAGTGAGCATCCACCATATGATTGACAGTGTCAGAAGCATGGATATTCCAAATTTAAACCACAAACTTCAAATGACTAACCTTGAGATTTGTTAATGGTCATATCAAAAGCTAGACGCATTGGGCATTGTATTCATTTAAAATTAAATATTTGACGGAATTATAGTAGGAATGCTTGGGATTAACTCTTCTTCTCCTTTGTATTTGCCAGCTAATATGGTTGCTCCAATTAAATTTGTCATTAATTTTTTAATAGCAAGTCGGCATTACAAAGTTTTGGTTGGTTAATATTTCGTATTAAAATGATTGGTACACCAATTTTTAATTGAAGAATATGTAGTAGTACTCCAGGCAAATCTAATGAATTTAAAAATTATGTAGGATAATTTACTACTTAGTCTTGATCTATAACACAATCAATTGGTATGTATGCAAATGTTTCACCAACATTTTTACTTTGAATGGCAGTATTTATATCATTAACGTACTTGTTTTATGCTGTCAATATTGGTCGATAACTTATGATTTGATTTGATTATGATTTGAATTGTTATACAATATTTGGGTACACACTTTCAATTAATTTTACATTTGGGTGTTTTAAAAAACAAAACTTTTGTGGAAATGTAATTGCATCAGTTGCACTATCAATTTTTCAATTTCCAATGTCTAATAATTGTTTTGGAAATGTTACAGCACATTCATTGTTTTGCAATTGAAAACGTATATTTGTTGTTAAATTTATATTTTTAAATGTTTCTCCAGAAATTATATGGTTTTAAACACGCGTTTAATTCAGCAGCTGGAGTTGATCGGGTTATAAGGGTAGTGCCTGTCTAAAGTTACCTGATATTTATATTGTTGTACCATCAGATATCTGTTGGTAATTGCATAAATCTTGTAATGTTTTATCTAATGCTGCTAATAATTTATGATGTGCCATTGTGCATTATTGCAATACCTTTCCTGATGTTTTTGGAATGTTACATGTTGGACAAGTGTTGGACATATGACATCGGACAAGTGGTGCAGTGGTAAAAGCTTCGGCACTTGGACCGAGAGGTATTGGGTTCGAATCCCACCAGAGGCTGGATGCAAAGCGAATTTTCGTCATCGATTACGATCGGTGATGTTAATAAACACAACCAAGGCCCTCTGATGGAGTGCAGAATTCCGCGCCGACCCACCGTCCATATCAATGTACAGGTTGACAAGGAGCTTGCAATGTGCAGGTGGTAAACTGAAGTTGAGTGAGTAGGTGAATAGGTGAATGGGTTAATTATGTGGCGTGAATGCGTGGTATCACAATATACCAAAAATGGCTTAAGTGTCAACCAGTGAAACCTAACCTACATGTTGGTGTTTAAATTATTTGCATATTTAATGGGAGTTTTAGTACTGAATGGGGTCCGCCATCTAATAATGTTCCTGCTATTCTTGAAGAAGCAGTTGCTAATGCTATATTGCTATATGTTGATTTGCGATCTTATCAATGTAATTAAAAATTCGAAAAAGCTCCCATAGAAGCTGCCACTTCCATTGGCTCACGACCCGTAGAACATATATATATATATATATATATATATATATATATATATATATATATATATATATATATATATATATATATATATATATATATATATATATATATATATATACATTTTTATTGAAATCGATGCTGTAGTTTTTGAGTTTATCGACCGAAAATGCTTCTACGGAAGCTGTAACTTCCGGTGGACCATTATCATGACTCATACAACTATACACCAATTTTTATCAAAATTGGTACAGCAGTTCTTAATGTCACAAACACACACGTCATTTTTATACATATATAGAGATTCTGGATATAAAATTTGATCGTTTTTTGAACGGCACAATGACCGGTAACTTAATCAAGAATTACAAATCCTAATTTATTTGATTTTTCTGATAGTTTGCTAGACTTTTTGGATCTGGCATCCCCGCCGTCAAATTCAATAGGTTTATGAAATCTGAGGTAGATTACGCAAACATTATGTCATTACATTATTTAAAGCATTTTGGATGTCGGTTATAAATGTGAGACATAAATTGTAATGATTGATCTTTTTTTTTCATTAAAAATTGTCAAAACTAGTTTGAGTCGATAAACGTAAATCGTACTGAAGGCTGCCGCTGTGGGTTCAAAAACATTTTTAACTTTGTTATTTTGCACCTAGCTCGTAGTTCGTAGACAATTTTCATTCGGTAGCCTTCAGTCTGCTTACATAATTAACTTCCTAGTATACATCTTGAATATACCGAAAAAAAAATATGAGCTTGAGATGTAATTTTAAACAACAAATGATCAGATCTGCTTGTATAAAATTATGTATCGCGATTTACGAGATGTAATCAAGGTAAACAAAATAAAATCAATTCTGCGTGAAAATTTCTACAAATGAATTTATTATCCTAACTCACTAAATCAACAACAACAACAACACATAGTTTATTTTTCAATCTCATTCTTTTTGTGTTTCTCATTATAATCTATAGTTTTAAGACATTCATACTACTCCAAATTTACACACATCTATACAGAATTGTTACGTACATATAGTTATGATGCATTCATATTTCAGTAAAATACTTATCTTTCCCATGCCACACGTAAAAAAAAAATGCGGCATTTTTCTTCGTTTCTTTCCCCGTTTACCTATGATACAAGTTTTAATTGCGACTTAAACAAATTTTCTGTTCTACCACACAACTCAAACATAAATGAAATAAAAAATATTTCAAGGACATTTTTGACTCATTTTAGTTAAAATTTTATTTAAGAGAGAGCAGAACAAAACATTGGTAGAAAAAAAATGCCAAAATACAAAAAATGCTCGTCTGGCATGGTACATTCTCTAGTAAATAAAATACAAACACATTATTGTATTTATAAAGATTGAAAGAAAATCATCTCAATTTCATACACACCACTACGAAATATTGTTAGTTTCACAGCTGTACATCGATAACGTCCTTTTGCTTTTATCTTCCATATACATTCATATGTACGTAAATAGATATACATCGAAACATTTGAAAACAATACTGAGTTTTATTACTGTGCGTGGAAACTAGCGACATCTGTTGTATTCTGGTAAAACTAATTAGGAATAAAATCAATAAATTTTAGAGATTGGTTCTTTACTTTGCTTTCTTTTTTTTACCAAAGGAATTTCGTTTTTTGCTAATTTTTCGGTTAATAATTCAAATTTAGCAAAACGCCACCGTCAATCGTCTCAGATTTTTTTTCTGCGTCTTTTGATATATCACAATCTAAGTTTTGTTGACTAATAACGTCGCAATGGTACCAAAACTTTTGCGATTTTTTTGAATATTGTTCGCTTTGTAATGCCATAGCGGAAAATCTAGAGGGAAAAATGAAAAAAGCCACCGTCAATTTTCCTAAAAAACTTCAATTAATATTTTAAGATATAAATGTTGGCGATCGGTTGGTTAGTTTTTACGCAATGGTACCACGAAAAGTCGTGTTTTTGCAAAATACGTGAATCGGGGCCTTAAGGCAAAAAAATTGCCTTATACAAAATTGAGAAATGTTCAATTTAAAATTTTTGCTCATAAGGCGATTCAAAATGGCCGACTTTTAACCAATCAGCGCGTATAATTGTTATGCCTTAAAGGCAAAATCTGTACATGTATCACCGCCTTTACACAGTCAATTTTTATAATAATTAAACAGTTAAAAAATTATATAATAGATAGCGCGCTTGTCATGAAAAAGTCATTATTTACTTTACATAATGTAAAAAATTACTTATGTAATTTACATGTAAATTACATGTAAATAACCCTGTAAAATACATCGTGTAATTTACGCGCCCAACAGTGGTAAGACCATGACCAATGTCAAAAAGTTTCCATCCATCTTGTAAGAAATCTTCTCTTTCACTTGTTTCAGTTTCACTTTTTCTGCTAATTTTTTTTTTAAGATTCCAATATGTGTCATGTAATTTAATAATTTTTCTAATAATATTCCTATTTTCCTGATGACAAATACCAAACTTTTGCCAAATGGTAGCTAGCTCATCCGCAACAATACTAGTATAAGTATGCTAGCTTGCATACTTATACTAGTATTTGTCAGCTTGTGAAGGAGTCGTTTAATTACGTCTCGATTCGTTGGCAAATTATCTTTTTGTAAATTTTCAATAGATTCACCTATGAAATGATATAACGAAAAATATCAGATGAGATTAAAAATACTAAGTGACAAAACTTACCAATCAACCAACATGCGGCCTTTATGTTATTTTCCATGATTATTAATCTGACAAAATATGTCCGATACTTGTTGAAAAACTAATGAAATTTTCAAACTTAAAACTCAACTTCGGATAACGATGTTGCTGGCTCAGCTTCTAAAAGAATAGTCATTGTTTAAACTAAACTGATCCTATTTTTATACAGAATTTCATCCTTCGTACACATAAAATAAGAGTACAGGTGTTTAATTGCACTTTATTTATCTCCACAGAAATACACTTAATAAGTATAAGTCCACTAAAATAGATGTGTTCTCGCAGATACGTATGCATGTCAAAAGGACCTTTTGAGCGTTTTTCAATTATAAAATTGTTAATTTTTTAGTTATGTTAACGTATGATGACTCATTTTTTTCGTTATTATTTGCTCTATAGCCACAAATATTAAAATTTAGTAAAGCATGATAGGTACTATTTTAAAAATTTTCCGAAACTCACGATTTCAATTTTTTTGAAAGAAACAGCCCAAAAATAAATTTTCTACTACGCCAACCACGTTTTTTTATCATTTCATTGGATTCGGCATACTCAGAAATACTTAGAAAATATAAAATCGGCAATACTTAAACGAGCTGAAGTGCAAGGGAGGAAGAAACATGACTAAGGGTCGTTTTAGTGCTTTTTTTGCAAAAAACGAATTTGAGGGACCTCTAACGTGGTCCGATTGATCTGAAATTTTGCATGAGGTTGTTTCTAATAGAAACGAATGAATGTTTTTAGCCCTGAGCCCGATAGAAAAAAAGACACAAGATTTCCCCCATATAAAAATGGGTCGCCCTAACAACTTGCCTCCTTATCTCGACCGCTTAATAATCTAACGCCACTCAGTAAGCGACAATCTGTTGTAGACATCGTTTTCATTCATCAACTTTTATCTGGTAGGGTAGATTTTTCAGCTCCACTCGAAAAGATAATTCTTAATGTAAATGCTCGTGCTTTGAAAACGGCACCTCGTTTTAGAATTGCTCATCACGGAATGACCTACAGCTAGAACGAGCCTATTACAAAAATGCTGCGCTAGAATCGCTAAAATCGCTATCAAGAAGTTATTATTTGCTACCAATTGATAGACCAAACAACTTAAAGTTTTTTTTTTTACTTTTATATTAATTTTTGCTTTATCTATTTGACTTAAATACTCTATCGAGTATTTATAATTTTAAACATTTATTTTTCCCTCCCATTTGGGTTTCATTTAATTTTACTTTTAATTTTACTTATCTTTATTTTTTATTTTTCTCACTTTTTTTAATTTTGTTTTTCATCGCTAGTTCCAAATCTGCTTGCTTAAGCGTCTCCTTTTTTGCGGCGGGATATCATTCTCCTAAATTTATTACATATAGTTTCAGCCATTTCATTTTTTTAACTATATTTGTTTTAATTCGATTGATATTAATTTATTTTTGTTGTTTTTTCTTTGATTTTAATTTAGCAGAATGATATCCTTGTTTATAGTTCCCCTGAATTATATTCAAAAAAATGTTGATGATGATTCCCCGCGTGCGGTAAGGGAGGGATGATTGGTCATCTGGAATTATTATTATTATTATTAAACTCTATAGAGATCCCTGTCTGGGATATGTTACAATGGCGAGTAAGAAAATGGATAAGGCAAACAACAAATGTGCCAAAACTCCGAGATGCCTTACAAGAAGAATCAAACAACAACAATGCGGGCTAGAAGAGAATACATTTTATTCAAAAACATTTCTGTTCCGTTTTTTGGCACTTTGTACACTGTGCCATGATGAAATAATAGTTTGGAATTTTTGTAGCACCTTGTATTGTTATAATTTAATTAAAAAATGGCCGTTGTAAGACGAAGGAGCAACCTACAATGCAATTCTTGATATAGAAAACGTTTATGCACCATTCATATAAAATTTAATTCGAAATTTTTACAAATAACAGTCTTTTAATTATTAAAAATAATTACAGAGCTTTATAATTTGAATATTCTAAATTCCATTCCGAAAACTATGCTAAATTAAATAAAATTATTTCAAAGTATGTATGTTACTTTCAGATGTGTAATAAAAATAACATTTTATTCGTATCTGACTTGACATAAGTTAAATATTTTTGGTTATATAAGAGTAAAATCTTTATTTAGATCTTATACCGTATAACACTACTTTGTTTTTGTATTTGTTATAATGAACGGTTTAACTTAAGCCGTTTTATAAAATTTTAATTAGCGAACTTTTATCGAAAATCTACTTTAAAAAATTCATTTTGTATATAGTTAATCCGTATACTAGAAATGTACTGTGTCTTAACCAATTTCTTAAAGAAAGCGTTCTTCGTGTGAAGTGTTCTTTCATTCTGTATCGCATACAAAAAAAAGCTTAACTCGTTTAACCTTAATATTTTATCGATTCCTTTGTAAACAACAATCACAACAAAATATATTACAATAACAAAAACTCGGAAAAACTATTTTCCTATTGCCGCAACATATCTTTCAATGTTATTTCTGTATATGGGCTATGTATTATGTATATAATATGCTGCTTCTTGTTCCGAAAAAATTTGGCTAAGTGCCAAACAATTTAACAAAAAAAAAAATATATGAAATAAATGTCAAACTGCGCTATTCTATATACATATTTTTCTTCCTTTACTATGTCAGTGTATAAAGTACTAGTTTTCCGATTCTAGCAAAAAAACTCATAGTAGTTTCATTGATAGTCGTCCCATTACTGAATCTAACACATATATTCTGAATTAAAGCTCATAAAAGCTTCGATACAATAAAAAATGATAAATTGCGAATAAAGTTGACGTACAAAGTAAAGTTTTATATCACATTTACACAACTGAATGTAGGTTTAAGTAAACCCAAACTGACATAACTCAAAGTGTATTTGGTTGAATAAATAAACATGTTGTCTCTGATTATTAACGTTATCAATTAAATTAATTTGTTGGGGGGAAGGCGGGAAGGCGGTTTTATTAAAAATTTCGTTTTAATTATGCGATATAAAATAGAGCACAACAATAATTTTATTTATGGGGATGATTTAGCATAAATACATTTATGTATATGATATTATGTACGGTTAAGCCATAGATATACATACGCTGTTCAAAATGCTTAAATCAATAAAATGTATAATTTGTCTTTAACTCGAAAATATGTATAACACAATACATTTTCCAAAAATTTATGATTCCAAATTGAATTTTTTTTAACTTTTTGTTCCGTCTGTTATTCTTTTTTGTTGATTTTATGATTTTTTTTTCAATGACGTCGGTTTAAAAATTATAAAATGGATGAATACGTATGGTGATTAAATTTCATAGGAATGAAGCACTTTTTTTTTGTCATAAACGTTTGGTAGTGTTACCAAAAGTTACCGAATTCGTGTGCAAATAATGATTTATGTGGTTGCGTTTGACGTAATACCATTTTAATTGGTCACATAACTACATTGATTTTGAATTAATTTACGTTTTCAAAACATATTGCACTTCATATAAAATTGCATAAATTTAAATCATTATGAATTGTATGCTTGTTTTTTTATGCATAACAATGAGATATGCTTTGACAATCAAGAGCCTTGAGTTAGTTTGAGTTTTGTAGACGTAGTAAAGTTCTTTGTCTTTGGGTTCAAATACATAAAGATTCCTAAGACGCAGTTTCCATACCTTCTACTAACTTATCTTTTTCAGAATTTATCTCGACTTGAAGCGAAAATGGTCGATCTGGGAACTAAATCGTTTGTAAACATGAGAGTGGCTTGGTTCTAAACTTCAAAAATGTTTCTCATTGAAATTTGGAGCTCCAAAGTTTATTTACTTTATTTTGCTGACGTAACAACCGACAGAGAGATTTGGCCACTTCGTTCCTCAATTTACCAGTGAAGCATCCTTGTTATGAATGGTGGTTATGCCCGTTGAGAGAGAATGTTAACTTTTACTTCCATTTTACCATTTCTTCTCGCTGCGAAGCGTCTGAAATATTTTTGGTAAATTATGGTTTTCGGTGACCTGTTGTTTTCGGTATGGTCGGTGAATAAAGGTTTTCGGTTATTTGTTTTTGGTGAATTGTGGTGGAATCGGTATTAGTGACACGATTTCTAATTAGGAGTACTAAAATGCTTCAGTTATATTTTGCATTCTTCAAGAAATGTTCAATGATGTGCAACACATATACAGGGAGTCACGCAACTGAATAATATGAATGGTAAACTTCGATGATTTTCCCATGCAGTTACCCAAATTTGTACTACCCCAAACGAACCATTGCTTGACGTTTATGGTGAACTTATTATCGTATTATCTTCTTTTGCCACGCATTCCTTCAGCTCTAGCATACGACAGCTATATTTGTTATATATTATAAAACTTTTACCAATTATATGCCACCAGTGCCGAAACGGTGAATTTTTAAAAAAAATTACTAACAGTTTACTGGAAATGACAACCCACCGAAAACGAAATTTTGTCGAAAACGAAAATAACAATTGACCGAAACCATTAATTAATTGAAAACGACAAATAAACGAAAACGACCGAAAACGAGAATTAACCGAAAACGAAAATTACCAGAAAACAACAAAACAACAATTCAGACAAGAAAACAGTTCACCGAAAATAACAATTCACCGAAAACAACAGTTCACCGAAAAAGACAACCCACCGAAAACACTATTTTGCCGAAAAACAATTCATAGAAATGGACAATCGAAAACGACCATTCCTTTGCACAACCTGCCGATTGTTCTTTTAATTTTGGTCAGCAATCTTTCTTTTATCACATACTAGCAGAACCCGGCCCGCGTTGCCGGCCTTATTGTTGCTTTCGACTATATTTGGTTTCTTGATAATTTTAATGTAAGTATGTGAATGAGCATGTGCAATGTATATAAATTATATTATGGTTAATCTTAAATTTATTGCTATTACTTATATCAATTTTTTTCAATAAATGTCGGTATAAATTGATAATTGCTTTGTGTTGTTATACGCTTTGGCTACTTGTCATTGTCTTGTTAGTAAAAATGATACACGCGTCTTATGTCAAAATAAATTCACAAATCGATTCGGATTTGTAATATATTATAATTTATTTTTAATCTCCGGGATTACCATTTATACGATATTACTGTTTATTGAAATTGTAATATAATATTATTAGGTGCGTTGCTTTTGCAAAGCCGAAAAAATTTAGAACAACAGTTGCATTGTATAACGTCGAATTGGCTTTAATGTAAGCCAACAAATTTTTAGGTTTAGTGGAAATAAAACCATTTTATGGTTATGGTATTTACCATGATATTTACCATTTTATTTTCATAAAATAAAAAAAAACTACAATAAATATTAATAAAATGAAGAATTAAAATACATTAAAAAAATTAAAGCCAAAAGTTGGTGCTTTCAGATTCAAACGTTAAGCTAAGCGGGATTTACGAAAGCAACACAGCTATAATTGTAATGCCTTCTGATAAACAATATTTTTTATTTTACCGTCTTCTGCGAAAATAAATAATGATGTTGGTTTTCCAACACGCGAGCATCCAACGTAGACTTGTCCGTGTACAGAACACGGCGTCTCCAGATTTGAACCACATACTTTCAGCGACTGACCTTGAGATTTATTAATCAATATAGCAAATGCCAGGTGTACAGGAAATTGGATGCATTTAAACCAAATGGCATGTCTGATGGTATAATTGATATACGTGGAATTAATACGTTTTCACCTTTGTATTTTCCAGTTAATACGGTGGCCTCAATGATATTGTTGAGTAATTTTTTTACAACCAATCTGTACAAAGGCGTGGTTGATTTAAATTGTGTAATACAATTATTGGTGCACCTATTTTTATTTATAAAATGTGAGGTGGAGTTTCAGGCAAGTTGAGCGAATTCAAAAATTCAATTGGGTAATTAACTTCTTCTGGATCCATAGCGCTATCAATCGATTTGTATGTTTTTATTTGTAATATTGCGCGATCGCATAACCATTGTAGATTTTTAAAATTGTTTGCAATATCGGGATATATACTGGAACTTAAATTGTCTTTGGATTCAACGATTGTATAAAAATCATAGGGAAATGTTATTAATCCTCTTCTATTGTCTGCATCAATTTTTCGACCACGAACATTTATCAAAAGCAAACGCAAATAATAATATTCTACATTATTTGGCTACCTAACGCATCGTTTGAAAAAACATTTAGATATCCAAGTACTACTTGTCCTATATTTCGAGGTTCAAATTTTTTTTTTTTCGGGGGGTGTTCCAATTGTAATAATGTGAAAGTTCGGAATTCAGTAATGTTTTAGAAAATTCATAATTTCGACACAAAGCAAAATAGCAGTTAATGTTGTCTATGGTGGCTGTGCTGGTCGTGCTGCAATGTGGCAAAATATACTCGTTGTCCATTTTCGAAACGAACGGCCAAATGTACTGCTGTGGGATATCTCTCATGAATTTGATAAGTGAATATGTGCCATACTGTTACATTGCTCCTAATGTATCTTCCCATTTGATATTGCTTAATTTCATCTAAATTATTTGGAGGTGCTACTCCAAAAACGGCCATATCGCTTCCTTTATTTACATATTTGCAAATGTTTTTTATTGATTTAACAGAATTGCAATATTCAACATTTATATGAGCATTGTATATTTTCGATAATAAAGGTGAATTTGGTACTATATCCAACGATTATCAATTGCAACGTTAGTATAGTACTTGCATTGTTATTGATCTTCCACTATCTTCAAAGGATCGTCGGCGGTACAATGAATGGCCACCGTTGCCTTTAATCGTTTCAGGAATTAATTGTCTGGGATATCTTTTAGAGCATTTACCATCAATAATACTTCACGAATTTACGTTTAATACTCCACATGGGCCATGTACCATATTTTGAGTAACAATTTGGAAAAGCTCGGATCATTTGTTGGATCAGATATTTCTGCAAATATAATTTATTATGTAATTATTGTAATATTTAGTATTGTAATGGCAAACAATTCTTTGTATTGCCATTAACTCCGGTTGTGTTTATTAGAAAAATAAAAAAAAAGAAAATTTGTATTACAATGGAATTCGTGAAAAGTATTTGTGTGACGGTCGGTATATATACGATCAAATAATTTGTAGTGTAATGGTAAAGAAATTTTAACCCAAAATTTCTCACGACCCATGAATCTAAGCGTCAATTTTTATCAGAATCAGATCAGTGGTTCTTAAGGTGAAAATCTTCTATGGATGCTGCTACTTACGGTGAACCAATTTCAACTGAACCTTACAGACATACTTCTCATTTCCTATAGAACACATATTAAAATTTTATCAAAATCGGTGCAGTAGTTTTTGAGTTAATGGATCGAAAATCTTTTATAAAAGCTACAAAACTTTACTAAATCTATGCTCACGACCTATAGAACACATATAAACTTTTTTTATTAAAATCGATGCATTATAGTTCTTGAGTTTATCGCTTATGAACAAACACCTTTCTTTTATATATATAGACATAAGGCATGGCGAGATATCTGATAAAAATTTAAATAAATAAAAACATGATTAAAAATTAAAACAGTTCAATAAATAATTTAAACGATTCAATTACCAATTACTTCATAGTGCTGATAATGCGATAAAATAAAAATTGCTTATCAAAATCAAAAATTAAATCAGCGATTAATATAAAAAACAAATATAGTACAAAGCTTGTAAAAATGCATATATGCGTCCTATGGTCGCCAACGTGTTAATAATGTCCTCATACTAAAAACCCAATACTTTAAACCTTGAAAACGACGAAAACTAAAAATCCTGAAAAAATATTTTACCAAATACGGAAACAAAAAATACTGAAAAAAAAAATTTCGTAATTTAAAATACTTGATGCCTCTATGATTTTAATACAATTTTAATTAAATTAACTGAACTCCCATCTCCTGCGCCCCTGAAATTACAATATAAAGCTAGTCGGAAAATTAAGCGGTACCTCCCGCTAACTAATTTTCAGTTTAAGCGAATTGCAATTTAAAAAACTATTAAATTTTTTCTAGTGTATTGAACGGTAGTTTTAGCATTAGTCGAGAGGTAAACAGCTTTTATGTGATGCAGTTCATAACCAATTATTTTAACCATTTTTAATCGTAATATCGTTAACAATATTTTTCAGTTTGTCGAGTTTTGAGGTGTCAAAATGTCAATATTCCCTGAGTTATTTGCCGTAAATGGATTTTTTTGGAGAATTGCGGTTTTCGATAAATTAATTTTTTCGGTATATTGTGTTTTGTCTACGAATTTAGGTTTTCGGTTAATTGTTTTTCGGTAAATTGTTGTTTTCATTGAAATGCTTTTCGGTGATTTGTCGTTGACACATTATTAGTGACACAGTTTATAATTAGGAATATGAAGATGCTTCTTTCAATGATGTGCAACATATATACAGGGTGCCAAGTAACTGACTGATATGAATGGTAAGGTTGAAATTAAGCTTCAAATTAAATTTGCGAATTATCATAATATTTTAGAGTATATTGTTTTATGCCATCTATTAATAACTGGTACGAACTAATATTGAATTAATTTAGTTAGTAAGAAGCTATAACCTAAAAATATCACACATCTTAGTAACCGAAATAAAATTGCTTCACACGAATCTGTAATGCCTTAATATAGTGAATTACTGCGGTTTTCAGTGAATATTGCCACCTTCTTGTCTTCTTGTTACAATAAGATGGGATTCGACATCTTTTCATCTTGATGATGTCGATTGTAGCGTTGGTTTCCTGTATTGCAGTCTCAATTATACAAAGCAGGCGAAATATTTTTATCTTTACTGCTTTATTGTTTTTTCAATCTTTTGCTGACTTCTTTTAAAGAAAACAAAATTCATCGATTGTTAATTTAGTAAAAAAATTAGTTTCAGGAACACAGTATAAGATTTTTTTTCTGAGCATAATCGCATCATATAAAAAGTACATGTTCGTTTGCAAACCAAAATTAAGATTTTATTTTTTTACTTTTGGTTTTTATCAATTGTAATGGTGTATTGTGATTGTTCCGTAAAGTAAAAATATAAAAATTCGTGAATTCGAAAAGTTAATTGTTAAAATTGAATATAGATGGAAATGTGAAAGAATCAAAATTTCGTATGCTACGCAGTAATTCGCTAGTAGTACAACTACATGGTATTGCTCTATATATATAGACAATATTTCAATGTAATAAACAACATCAGTCGTCGCGACCTGATGAGAAGACTGATTTTTTCAAATCATTAGTCTCATCTGTTCGGAACTGATTGTTGTGATTCTTACACATTAGCCATCTATAAGTCAAAAATTCAAAATTAAGAATCTGTATGAATTAGTAAAAAAAAATTTGAACAAATATATTTTGCTGATACCTTTGCCAATCCAAAAAGATTAAGTTAAATTCATTCACACTCATAAAATGTTTACGACTGTTTTAGTCGCAGAACTCAAAGAGGTCATTAACTAACAATATTTCTACCACAACAGTAGAAAAAATGCACTCCCTTCCCCCAAACCTTTAACCCCAGGGTACTTGTGTAAACAAAGATACACAAACCCTGACAAAAAAAAAAAAAAAAAAAAAAATTCCTGTAGTTTCTGATTTAGTGATATATAATTCGCAAAATCAAAATGTTCTTGGTTTGTATTATCGGTACAAAGCAACAGTTTGATTTTTTTGGCAATTTGGTCATTGCAACCTGATGAGTAGACCAACATTTTATCAGTACGAAACCAAGCTGCCAAGAAGCTACCTAAAAGAGTTCTTGTGGCGTCTTTCACACCTTGCCCAACAAATCATTCAATAATTTAAAATAAATTTCCTAAATTGTCAAGCACCATAAATGATTAGTTGGGTATCCAAAAAATATTGTAGTTTTTGGTTTTTGTTAGCTAGCTTTGAGAAATAAAAGTTAGTTTTTTTTAGTTTTTCTTGAAAAATAGATATGTTAATAAAATAAAATGAAAATATATTAAAATAAATTAAAAAAGATAGTAATTGTTATTTCATATTGTAAAAATAAAAATAAGTTTTGTTGTAATACAGTTGTGTACCCGTGTTTATAATAGATACCTATTAAAGCTTGGTGAAGCTCACCAAAACTGGTGACCACGACGTAATCGGGACAACAACAAAATTAAATAAAAAATCACGCTGCTTACAACAAAATTTCATATAAAATTACGGCCGCTTTTAAATAAAAGAACAACAGCCGCTCTTTTCATCAACCGTTGGACAAGCAGAATTAATTAAAGTTGCGGTCGCTTTCAATTACGGTCAAATCCAAATTCGGTCGTTTTTATCAGAAAATTCGGAGCATCGGCAGCAATATCAGTGATATTTCATTATCACTGTCAACATTTACACCATTCAGAGACCGAGGTGACACTGTAATTAACGTGTCTCTGCAACGAAAGAAAAAATTAAAAAACTAATTAACTGTAAGTACTCAACTAATTATTTTTGGTGCTAAAATTAATAAATTATTTTTTTTCGAAAATAAATTCATATTTGTTGCTTTTTCAATTATTTTCGTTTATTAAAATGTTTTTCACTTTTGCTTTTTCGTTGTTTGTTTTCGCGTTTTCGGTATTTTTTCTGATTTTTTCTTTTTTGTTTCGGCGTATTGTTCAAGGTGTGAATGATCCACCTTATTCCCTACCAGTGACGATTGAGTCAGACTCGGCAGCGGCATCAACCAGCGGTTCAACCTAGCATCACGTTGACTCCCATTGAGCTGGCTGGTCTTGTTAATGATGCCGTTGCTAGGGCTATCTCACATTTAAATATTAACTCAAATGGAATTCCAGAGACTTCGCGAGCAAATGTAAATTTTTCTGCCGGTGCTGGGCTTGTTGCTCGAGTGGCTTTCAAACCTCCACAGCCATTGCACTCTCAAAACCCAAATGTGTGGTTTGAGATACTCGAGCAGCAGTTCACTTTGGCAGATATCACGGTTGAGGCTACCAAATAAGCGAGTTCAACATTAACAATCGCCCAAATCGGACGTGTTTTTTTAATTGTCATATACAATAAATTTTTTGTATATTTTTTTGTAACTTATTGTTATTTATTGTTACGTATTTTATTGTTGTTACTTTTTTCCTGACAAATCAATTATACTCAAGTAACTATTTTTTCATTTTTCTGTAAAAATTTAAATTGAATGTATAATACTGTGTGTAGTGCATAAAATAATAAACTAAATCTTGACCTATATTAAGTGTATTTGTGTTACGGTCATAAAAAAGTGTTTTACAAACTAAAATAAACTGAACCAGTGAAATGTCTGTAGAAAAAAAATGTGTTGAGTGTTCCGTCATAATTGTGGATGAATGGTTTCTTGCATGTAAGGGATTTATGTGCGATAGAGTCATTAGTTACACGTGTGCAACATCTAACGCCAAAAAGCTAATGACTAAATTTCCCAATGACGTCAAGAAGGCCATGAAATTTATATTTGATGGATTGCCCGGTTTGAGTTGGTTTTGCTCTGAATGTCTAACTAACATGAAAGTATTGCATTCTAACTCGCTTGTCACATCAAAAGAAATCGTGCAAGGAAATGATAATTCGAACAATGATACTCATACAGTGAACGAGGTTTCTAATGAAACTGTTGAGAACCGCAGAGTAACACGATCCCAATCAAAAACTCAACGGGAAAATGACACAATACCACAAACTGCCTCTTCGAAAACTTTATCTACTGATATCCTGATACCGTCTGTATCGAAGACCACAGACCCGCTACCTCAAACATCTCACTCTTTACCAACACCTTCATCAGCGATATCTCTAAAAACAACATTTGTATCGCCAACGGAATCATCGCACTTAAAGCCTATATCATCAGTAACCACAACTGCAGCTTCATTAAACTCACATCTTACACATGAACAGTCATATCTGTCAGCATCTGATGAAATAAAAGCTGTAGAACCTCGACGATGGCTCTTCGTTAGTAGAATTGAAAACTCTGTGACGAAAGAAAAATTCGAAGACTTTCTAAAAACTAAAATGAACCTGGATAACGCCGTGTGTATCAAAATTTCCCGCAACCAGGAAAACGGTCATATGTATGACTATACATCATTCCGTGTTAGTTTACCAGCAAATCAATTTTTAATTGCATTACATTCCACGTTGTGGCCTTCTGGACTACTGGTTAAAGAATTTGAATGGAAACGACGTCGCCAAAATTTTCGACTTATGGCACCAATCACCAACCTTTCTGAACATGAACTTAAGTTTCCAAAAAAGCAATCGGATTTTCGGAATTCAATAAACCACAACCAAATAACTTAAAAACTTCCAAAACGAGCAACTCTGCCTGCAACTTCAATGGTGGTTTTAATATACGTACTATGAATGAGGTTGATGAAGTCAATGCTGACTTGATGAATTTTTCACGCTATGAAAACCTCGTCAAGACAGCGAGAGTTAAAACCATCAAAATGAGAGATGCTGTGTGCGATTCAAATGGAGGCTTATTTCATTTTTCATCTTCAGAAAACTACTCAAAGACTCCAAGACTGGGTAATAAGTGCACATCTAAACACTGCGAAACTCAAACTGATATTGACATCAAATCAACATACAACAAATCAATCATCTCCTCATTGAAATTTAAACTTATGTTAACAAGAAGCATAAGTAACAACCACCAAGAAGATTATATAAACGGATATGAGTTTGTTAAAAATATCCCATCTGAAAAATTCATGCATACCGAACCACAGATTTCAACCTGGCTAAATGGCAAACACTTAATAAAATCATCTATTTTTATTTGTGTTGCTTTTGAAGAAAAATTGGATAATTGCAATCTTAAAAAATATCTATCCCGAAATGGACTTATACTACATAACTTCTACATTAAATCAGTTAATGAAGTTACAAAAGTTTATAAAATCGGAGGTAACTACGTTATTGTAGTTACTCATCAATCTAAAACTGATTGCAGTGATCTAATCTACGCTTTAGAAACTTTAACATCCTACTTGCAGCATCGAAAAAATGAGCCTTTCATAATTACCTTGGATGTTAGCCATCATGTCTACAAGGTTTTGCCAGTGTTGGATTATGTTACAAACTCTCCATTTAACAACATCAAATGGGTTTTAAATATTCCTTTCAATATGTCACTGCAGTATGAGAGAATGTTATCTTCCCGTTGGATTACAGGTGATCCCTCGAAGTTCTCATATGGAAACTGTACGGATTTTCCATCCACATCTCCGACTTTTCACAAGGTGTTGTCTGCAGAGTCCAGCTATAAGAATTCGATCATAGAAATAATGTTTTACATGAAACACTCAAACAGCCTAATAAAAAGCCACTTAAAGGATCATTACATTAAGAACATAAATCTATTACCTTTCTCCGCTGCTTCCTTACGACAATTAAACATATTTATATTTGACAACGCTACCAAACAATATCTCGAAGAACCGAACACAAAACATCAGTTTGGCTTCGATGGGAATAATCTGGTGCAACTGTGTGAAGACACAAACACATTTATTACCCCAAACAGATACATTTTTTGTTCATCGGGTACGGTAATTATGTTAGATCATCAGACTTACAACTCGTTAAACAATATCTATCTTAAAACAAACATAAAGATGCCGGATATTACAAATATTCAAGGTGTACCTGGGTGTGGTAAATCAACATGGATTATAAACAACCATAATCTGGGCACTGATCTTGTTCTATGTGCTACAAAAGAAGGACTTGCAGATATAAAATTAAAGGTAACATCACGTTGCGAGCACAAAAACACTAACTTTAATAACATCAAATTAAACTACAAAACGATTGCCTCATACCTAATAAATGGTAACCGGACCTACGATACAGTTTTTGTTGATGAGTACATGATGGTGCATGCTGGATATATAGGACTTGTGGTTATCAAAAGTAAATGTTCTAAAATATATCTTCTAGGTGACAAAAATCAAATACCATATATTGACAGATTACATCATGTCAATATGAAATTTTCCGATGCAAGTGCTTTTGTAACAAAGACTGAATACTTGAATGTAACGTATCGATGCCCAGCTGATGTTACTTCTGCTCTCAAAGAATACTACCCTAACATCACTAGTATGAACACAGTGGAATCTTCCGCCGAATTTATAAACCTGCCACCAACGTTATCATCATTACCTGTGTTAGAGAACGCTCTCTATCTAACTTTTACCAGAGCTGATAAACAATTAATCTCTCAGCTTAAGATACCAGAAACCAGTAAAGTCTTGACGATCCATGAAGCACAAGGTTTAACCTCACCAAATGTAATATGTATAAGAACCAATTCTCAACCTCTTGAGCTGTTCGATAGTGTACCGCATGCCATAGTTGCAATCTCTAGACACACAAAAGCATTTAAATATTTTTCTCCGGTGGCCAATGATAGACTACACTCACTTTTAATGAAAGCTCGAACTTATACTATTACTCAAAAGGTAAATCAGCCCATAAAGTCCAAAAAAAGATCGGTATATGAGAAATGTGCAATTTACTATCAAAACGTAAACAAAATGGCATCAAAAGCATCTAAATTCTACAAATTCGTTTTAAAATCAAACTATCTTATTTATGTAATTTGTGAAACTTCATTAAAACCAGACATACGGAGCAGCGAATTTTTTGGCCATGACTACGTTGTTTATAGATGCGATCGGTCTCCTGAAACTAGTTCAAAGAAATCGGGTGGTGGCGTACTGATAGCAGTACATTCTAAACTCTGGAATGCTCCAGTAACTTTAGCCCCATCGAGAGTCGAACAGATCGGTGTAAAAATCAAAATCAACCAAACCAATCTAATCATCTACGCAGCATATATACCACCTCAATCAAATAGTGATCATTATGCAACTTGCATCGATGCGATTGATGAAGTTATTAATACAACAAACTCGTCAGATTTAGTTCTTGTGCTTGGTGATTTTAATCTTCCAAATATAACTTGGAACTTGGACCCAGAACTAAACTGTATTTTACCTTGCAATATAACAACAGATGCGGAATCTTTATTTGTGGACGCCATGCTTGGTTATAATTTGAACCAAATAAACACAATTGCTAATAATCGTGATAGATTATTGGATCTTGTCTTCAGCAACGACATTGACACCTTTAAAATTTCTGAATCCCTATTACCTTTTGTCATAAATGATGTTAATCACAAATCTTTGGATATTGTATTTGACTTAACTAAAATGGCGAGATCAGAACACCTACAACCAATGAAATACAACTTTAAAAAAACTAACCGTGTGGGGCTACAAAGTTACCTGGAATCCATCAACTGGCAAATAACTCTCAATTCCAATGATATAAACGAAAATGTGGACAAATTTAATGACATCATGCTTCAAGGCTTCGAAATGTATGTACCTATGTGCTGTAAACCACAAAATGCTCACCCTCATTGGTTTGATGATAGACTAGTTAACTTAAAAAATCGGAAGTCGAAAGCGTATGCCAAAATGTTGAAAAGCGGGTTAGAAGCGGACAAAACTACGTTTCTACAACATAGTAATGAATTTGAAATTTATTTCAAATCTAAATACAGGTCGTATCTTAATCAAATTCAAGACAAAATTAAAGTAAATCCAAAACAATTTTGGAAATACTTTAGGAATAAACGCGAAATTGAAGGATACCCTGCAAATATGACGTACAACAATACCTGCTCTTCAAACGCCAAAGATATAGCTAACATGTTCGCGTCGTTTTTTCAATCAGTCTATAGACCAAGCGTTACTAGTGGATTGTACGAACAACCCAGCAACAACAACACATCAATAACTACTCCTATTATTTTTGAGGACAACATTTTATCGGCTTTAAGGGGGTTTGGGGATGGTTGCGGTCTTGACGGTATTCCCTCCTCTATTCTGAAGGAGTACGCTGAAATTTTAACAATTCCATTATATTATCTATTCAATCATTCCTTAAACACCGGCGTGTTTCCTGAAAAATGGAAAATTTCAAAAATTACTCCAATTTTTAAATCGGGTAAACGTGAGGATATCTCATGCTACAGAGGAATATCAACTACATCATCAATTCCAAAATTATTTGAGTTAGTATTATGCAACAGTTTTAAATCCACAATTGCACGTCATATATCAATAAACCAGCATGGGTTTATGCCTGGCCGATCCACATCGACTAATCTGGTTGAATTCACCAGTAAACTAATTAACGAGATAGAAAAACACCGTCAAGTTGATGTAGCGTACACGGATTTTAGTAAAGCATTTGATTCTATCTGTCATCATAAAGCACTCCAGAGTTTATTCAATTTTGGGTTTTCTCTCGATTACATAAATTGGTTTAAATCATATCTATCAAACCGGTGCCAATTTGTGATAATGGGAAATGAAAAATCAAACTGTATTAAAGTTACATCTGGTGTTCCCCAAGGATCACACCTCGGGCCTTGGATTTTTATTGTTTTCATAGACCGAATAACCGAGATAATCAAAAACTCAGACGTGCTCATATTTGCAGATGATGTGAAAATTTTTCGTACTATTAATGGATTGTTAGATACGGAGAAACTTCAAGAAGACTTAGATAGATTAAGTGAGTGGTGTGATCGGAACTCACTATACTTAAATATTAAGAAATGCAAAATCATGTCTTTCCATCGTAAACGAAATCCAATAATTACTTCATACAAAGTCAACAACGAAGTACTGCAAAGAGTCAATGAGGTTATAGACTTAGGTGTTACATTTGTCGAAAACGCCAGTTTCAATAGGCATATTGAAAATTGTATTGCGAAAGCGAATGCCATGTTCGGATTTGTTAAAAGATGGACAGGTGAATTTAAGGATATCCAAACCTTATGTTCACTCTATTTCGCTTATGTTCGATCTCAACTGGAATACGCTGTAACGGTCTGGAATCCATACTATGCTGTACACATAAAAAGAATTGAAAGCATTCAAAAGAAGTTCCTGATTTTTTTGTTAAAGAAAAGTGACTGGGATTACGACCACAACTTACCATTCCATGAAAATGTGGCTCGCTTACCTCCATACACAACAAGATGCACAGATTACAAAATATGCACGCTTGAAAATAGACGACTTCTCTTGGGAGCAGCTTTTATTGGTAACGTTTTGCTTGGTCACGTAGATTCAGCTTACATCTTGGAAAACATATCAATTCACGTGCCATGCAGAACATTTAGAAACCATAAATTTTTAGCACTTGAACACCATTCCACCAACTATGGAGAAAACAACCCAATTAATAGGATGTCTAAATCTTTCAACTTAATTGACGATGTATTTGACTTCAACTTATCAAAGGACAACTTTAAAAATATCCTTAAAGACTTTTTTCTAAATTTTTAATTATTTAAACCAAAATTTGGTTTATATTTTTTTTTTTTTTATTCTGTTTTAAAGTTTTTTGTTGTTTTAATATAATTTTAACTATAACTGTAAATAATCTGAAATCATACATGTATATTACAAAATAGATTTCTTTAAATAAATAAATAAATAAATAAATAAATAAATAAATAAATAAGCGGTGGGAGCCCTGGATGTACGTCTCCATGATACATTCGCTTATATAATCACTAGTCCGAAGGGTAATACACCTTACCCTTCATTCAAGGCGGAGGTGATTCGGGTACTTGGCGAATCTGAAAAAACGAAGCTGAACAATCTTATGCATGGTTTGACACTTGGGGACAGGAAGCCGTCCCAGTTGTTGAGTATCATGAAATTGAACGCTGGTGACAATTTTAACGAAGCGACACTTCGTCAATTTTGGATGAAGAGATTGCATCAGTCCGTTCAAATGGTACTCACACCATTCGAAAACGACGTCTCCCTGTCAGTCCTTGCAGAACGGGCTGACAACGTGCATGAGACTATGGCTCAGGCACAAATATGTTCTATTGAGACTTCTGCATCTGGTGCTTCTAATCAAAATTCAACCTTTTCTTTAGATAATAAACTTTCGGAATTTAAAAAAACATTATTATCGGAGATTTCGGAAATTGTTAATCAAAATTATAGATCACGATCTAAATCAAATTCACGTGGTCGTAATTATTCGCGATCAAACTCTAGGAATAATTATTCTCGTAAAAACTCTCCAAATTCTCGAAATTCTTACAATCCATTTTACGATGAACCTTCGGCTGAGAATAATTTTATTTGTTTCTATCATCATCATTTCGGCACAAAAGCATTAAAATGTAAACCAAATTGTAAATTTGTATCATATAGCTCCGATAATAATGTTTCAAAAAAATAAATAGTCATTCACAATTGGCGGTGTGTAATGACGATTCTAAAACTAGCCGCCTTTTAATTTTTGAAATTTTTCTCCAGACTCATTTTTTAATTGATACACGTGCAGATGTCTCAGTTTTGCCAGTCCGTTTTGTTCGGAATCCAAGGGTCGATCCATCATTCAGATTGTTCGCAGCGAACGGTTCTTCGGTAAATGCGTATGGAACCAAATTTTTAAGACTTGACATCGGACTGCGCCGCGAATTCTCCTGGGAATTTATAGTTGCTGACGTGTCGCGATGCCTATCATCGGCGCGGATTTTTTGAGGAAAACTGGTTTGCTAGTGGATATACAGAGACAGAGGCTCATGGATCCGTTAACCTCTCTGTATTCAAATGGTTCTCCTTCCTCCTACGATGATACTACTGTTTCTAGGATCGACAAGTCAGCAATGGACCCAGGAGTTTTCAACGTAATTTCAAAATTTTTAACGGTCATTCACGGTCAATATTAATATTGACAATACTAGACATAGTGTGACCCACAAAATTGAGACAAACGGACTACCGGTTGCATGCAAACCACGACGACTAGCACCGAACAAATTCATCATCGCGAAGACAGAATTCGAAAATATGATGAAACTCGGGATTTGCAGACCTAGTAGCAGTCCTTGGTCCAGCCCGTTACATTTAGTACCTAAAAAAATGGAGCGTGGAGACCATGTGGAGACTTTCGGGCCCTAAACAGAGTCACAATTCCAGACAGGTACCCAATCCCACATCTGCAGGATTTTACACAACGACTTGAGGGCTGCACTATATTCACAACAATAGACCTTGTCCAGGCCTACCATCAAATTCCTATTGAACCGACCGACATTCCAAAGACAGCAATTTCGACACCTTTCGGACTATTTGAATTTTGTAGAATGACTTTCGGCCTTAGGAATGCAGCACAATCGTTCCAACGTCTTATGCATTCAGTACTACGCGGACTTGACTTCTGCTTTGTATATTTGGACGATGTGCTCATTGCCTTTCGAAATTACGACGAACATCTTGAACATATTAAAATCATTTTTTCTAAATTAGACGAACACGGACTAGTTGCAAATGTGGACAAATGCGTTTTCGCAAAGACCGAAATTATTTTTTTAGGCCATTTGGTAACTGGACAAGGTATATTACCGTCTCATGAACGGGTTCAAGTCATCAAAAATTTCGAACGACCACAGACTGTTAAACAACTGAAACGCTTTTTAGGTATGATAAACTTTTACCGACGCTTCATTTCAGGTGCCGCTGCTGACCAGGAATTGTTGAACGATTACCTAAAAGGCTATACCAAAAACAGTCGAGTTCCAATTCAATGGTCAACGGCGGCTATCGAAGCGTTCGATAACTGCAAAATTAAACTTACGAACGCGACTTTACTTATTCATCCATCATCATCAGCACCTCTGGCCATCATGGTTGACGCTTCCGATACTGCTCTCGGAGCGGTAGTTCAGCAGTTTGTATCCAATTCTTGGCAACTTTTCAGTACGTCTCAATGAAACGCAAAAAAGATACAGTGCTTATGATCGTGAACTTCTCGCGGCATATTCGGGAATAAAACACTTTCGATATCTTCTCGAAGGTCGTACTTTTACGCTTTATACCGATCATAAGCCACTTGTCTACGCTTTTAATCAGAATCCGGAAAAAGCATCTCCTCGTCAATTTCGACACCTAGATTTCATCGGTCAATTCACAACCGATATCCAGCACATCTCTGGACTGGATAACGTTGTTGCAGATACTCTTTCACGCATTAATCAAATTTCTATTCCCGAAAGTATTGATTATGCTATCATCGCAGATGCTCAGACCAATGATGAAGAACTTCAAGAAATTTTAAGGAGTAACTCTGTTCTCAAATTTGAGAAATTTCCTGTTTCTTTCAATTCAAAAAAATTAATTTATTGCGATATTTCTACTACTACACCTAGGCCATTCATTCCCTTTAATTTCCGAAAACAAGTTTTCGATGCTTTTCATAACCTTTCACATCCTGGCGTCAAAGCTTCCATCAAACTTTTGACTCAGAATGTCATCTGGTCATCAATTAAAAAAGACGTTCAGAAAATGGCTCAAAATTGTGTAGCTTGCCAAAAGGTTAAAATCTCACGACATACAAAATCTCCGATTGGTAACTATAAATTAACTTCTCAACGCTTTTCGATTATTCATCTCGACATCATCGGTCCTTTGCCAGTTTCTGATAATCAGCGGTATTGCGTAACATTGATTGATAGATACACTCGCTGGTCTGAGGCGGTTCCAGTTCCGGATATAACTGCTGCAACCGTCGGTTTCGCTGTCTACTCACAGTGGATAGCTCGCTTTGGTGTGCCAGAGTCCATTGTCACGGACCAAGGCATGCAATTCGAATCACAACTTTTTCACGAACTGGCTAACTTACTTGGTTTTGAGCGCAGGAGAACAACTAGCTACAATCCCAAATGTTATGGCATGATTGAGAGATGGCATCGAGTCATCAAATCTGCTATTATGTGCTATAATCGTGCTGATTGGACTAGTGTTCTTCCTGCAATCTTACTTGGACTACGAACGACTTACAGTGACGAACTAAAAGCTACTCCAGCTGAACTGGTTTACGGATGTACAACGCGAGTTCCTGGAACATTTTTAGATGCGACGAACGAACAAATTTCACAATCAGACTTCATTACTAATTTAAGACGACACTTTGACGAAATTCGACCTGTACCGGCTAATTTTTATTAGTAAAGATTTGCTGACCTGCTCGCACGTTTTCCTACGAACTGACGCAGTACGCAAATCACTGCAACCACCGTATACGGGACCGTATTTGGTAATCGACCGTACCGACAAATTTTACACTTTGGATCTGAACGGACGACACGCCAAAATATCCATCGACCGACTCAAACCGTGTTACTCAGACAATCAATCAGAAATTAAGGACGTACCAACTATACAAACTGGATTACTTTTACCGACTCACGAACCAGAACTCATTTTTTTGGATGACGGGCCTAAAATACCTGCCGAGGAACCAAAAATTTGCAAAGAAGTTCGTTTTGATCTTTCGCCAAGTATTAGTTCAACTACAAGATCGGGTCATGTAACCAGGACTCCTACCAGATTTTTAAATTATCGATAGATCTTCGATCTCTCTGGGAGGGGAGTTTTGTGGCGTCTTTCACACCTTGCCCAACAAATCATTCAATAATTTAAAATAAATTTCCTAAATTGTCAAGCACCATAAATGATTAGTTGGGTATCCAAAAAATATTGTAGTTTTTGGTTTTTGTTAGCTAGCTTTGAGAAATAAAAGTTAGTTTTTTTTAGTTTTTCTTGAAAAATAGATATGTTAATAAAATAAAATGAAAATATATTAAAATAAATTAA
This sequence comes from Nephrotoma appendiculata, assembly GCA_947310385.1. NCBI lineage: Eukaryota > Metazoa > Arthropoda > Insecta > Diptera > Tipulidae > Nephrotoma > Nephrotoma appendiculata. The sequence goes on from OX371224.1 coordinate 262,354,415, forward strand.
AAAAGATAATAATTGTTATTTCATATTGTAAAAATAAAAATAAGTTTTGTTGTAATACAGTTGTGTACCCGTGTTTATAATAGATACCTATTAAAGCTTGGTGAAGCTCTATAGCCACCAAATTCTCATTTTTGTAAGGGTTTGTGTATCTTTGTGTACACAAGTGCCCTGGGGTTAAAGGGTTGGGGGAGAGGAGTGGATTTCTTTTCCACTTTTGTGGTAGAAATATTGTTAGTAAATGGCCTTTTTTTCTGCGATTAAAACAGTCGTAAACATTGTATGAGTGTCCATTAAAATAATATTTTTTCCGAAAAGCCGAAAAAAACCTTAAAACGAATTAAATATACGGACGATTATAAAATTCTTCTTATAAATATTTTGTTCACTAAACTGACAAATTTTTCAATCATGCTTAAACTAATTACCCACTGCAGTTAAATGTCAAAACATTTACACAAAAAAAAATGGTTTTATCAAATTGATTATATGGCATCTGATGTAGTGATGTATTTCATTCTCAAATATGGTGAGCTAAACAAATGTGAACCAGGTAAATTACTGATGAAGTTGAATGCAGCACGTTTTTCGTGAAATTTCATTTTAGAATCTTCTTTTTTTTTTATGTTTTAATCTATGCAATCTGTTCTGGGGCCGAAGCACTCCCAACTCTTTCGCAGTTTACTTTTACCGTCCTTCTTTACGCATTGCTTGCCAAATCGAGGGCGTACGGCTATAGGTCCGATTTACGTAGAACCATCTGCACATTGCATTGCTCCATGCCAGCCTATAGTACTGACATGGAAGATGGGTCGGCCCATGAGTTGTGTACTCCGACAGGGGGTCATAGTTGTGTTAATTTCCATCATCGATCGTAATCAAATAATGAAAAATCCCTTTTGCATCCTGCCCATATCGGGATTCGGACCCGGTACCTCCCGATCCAAACGCCAAAGCTTTAACCACTGTGCCATTTGGTCGGTTAGAATCTTCTTATTCTTAAACATTTTCTCAGTAAATTTTGTACCTTTCAAATTATTTTCAAAAACCGAAAAAGTCCCTATGAAAGAATCGTCAACCGATTTCGACCAAAAACCGCTGGAACCTCCAAGACATGAGAAAACCCCAAACTTGATGTTTCAATTCGATCATTCGGTCTGGACTAAGAGAAACCTCAAACATTTGGAGTCTAATTAACAAACCGGAAATGAACGTAAACAGTGATTTTGCTATCGTAAAGTCACATATCGTGGTAGTGAAAAGGTATGACTTAGTATAAAAGTCAAAATAACAACTGATTTTGATTTGCACTATTCCAGCATCTGAGTACCTGTAAAATTTAAATTTAATTTATTTGATATAACTTTAAAGATGTTTACTTAGTTTCTATATATTTATATCGAATTTTACTACGCACTTTGTTTTTCTATTTTACTTAAAAATTTATTTCTCGTAAATGACTACAATAATTCTCTCTCAAAAACAGAACTCATGGGCCGACCGATCCATCTTCCATCTTATAGTACTAGACTTTCGTAAAACTGTATCTCGTACGCTTTCGATTTGGACACTACATAGTTCTTGATTTAACAGTTAGGCACAATTACAAGACTCGTCATATCTTGATGAAAGCATTGAACATTCGTAACTATACACACTATTTAACATATAAAATCTTAATGACTATACTAAATACTATAATTGGTGAAGTAATTGATTATAGAGCTCCGACTAGTTCCAAAATTCGAAGAAGAAAGACATTAAGGACACCACCAGATGAATTATCTCTAAAAATATTACACTCGTGCTTGATCAGTGTCGTGTGCATCTGAATCCAAAAACCAAAACGAGTCTAATGATATACGTTACGGTACCTTTAATCGATTTTAACATTAATATCCAGTATCAACTGAAGGCCATTCAATCTATACTCGTAAATCACACGGCAGGTCCAACAAAAATCCTTAAATTTCACTTTTGGAACAAATTCTTATTTATCCGTTAAAATCAATTGTTTCTATAGTAGTCTATCATCTCTGGGTCTGTTTCTGAAAATAAAAAAGTAATTTACTTTTTTATCACTATACCTGGACCAGTTTGCATTAACAAATATTTTAAATTTAAAGATTTGGTATAACAAGAGTTTAACAAACACTTACTCTTTACAAAAGATAAAGTTAGGACATGCATACTTCACACAAGTCGTTACAAAAATTCTTTTACAGATTCATCTTATAAATGATCTTTTTAGCAAGATAGTAGTTCTAGTTCACGTAGTTACTTTTTACTGTTGCTTTCAACCCCGGGTATGAGAAACCCAAACCGACAATATTTTGCGAATGAATGTACGTAAGCTTGGCACTCTAGAGTGTCATCTGTTGGCAACATATTACGTACTACTCAGCGTACTAAACAAATTAATCTACTTATCTAGAGTGAACACTGATATATAACTGGTGTATTTCACGATGTCGAAACTGTAATGGAAAATGCCAATTGGGTCGCCAAAATTTGTCGAACAATTACGAAAGTATCCTCTAAATATGCAATATTTCAACTTATACTGGTTAGGCTTCTCAAAACTGGAATTGGAAATTGTTTCTGACACTTGACAGATCGTTGTGTGAATATTAAAGTGTCCTATATGCCATTATTATTTCCTATGCCTATAGGACACTTTAATATTCACACGGCGAGATCTATAAAAAAATGAAAAAAAAAAATATGTACACTGTCATGGTCGATATGGAAATCTTCCATTGCGATTATTTTTAACAACTTTCGACGTGAAATATCGCAACAACTTTCCATTGAAGCACCATCAAATACCAGTGTTTATCGATATTTTCCGGAATGGAATCTCAACGACGAATTTCTTGAAGGTCGTGAGATTGAGGCATTCTAGGACATTAGTGGGACCAACATATAGTGACCAATCTTTGATCTATACGTATGAGCCCGAAACTAAATGGCAGCCGACGGTAGAGGTATTCCAACGCGCACAAAGCACTTCGAAGCAAATGATTGCCATTTTTCCAAGTAGCTGAAGTTAGCCCGAGCCCGAATTTTTTGGTGGATTTCTTGGATAAGTGTAACCATCCCGAAAAAGTGTAAATACATTAAAAATGTAGCACCATCCCGAAAAACCATTTATACGTGAGGAAAAGAAAGAATATAGAAAATATTGTTGTAAAACATTGTAAAGCATTGTAAAACATACTGTGGCCCTATTCTAGTAATTCCCGGGGAATGGAAATTTTAAATTTTGTAGCAGTTTTATTCCCTTTTCCCCAAAAGAGTATTCTGGTTTTTGGGGAAAATTTTTTTTGGGAAAAAATTATTCCCTATTATAGCAGTTTTGACGTTTATTTTTCCATACCTATTTTAGGAAAGAATTAACTGGGAATATAATTGAACGAAAATTTATTGTATTTTATACTTGTAGCAATATTTTGACTGTAAATTTATACTGAAAACTGGGAATATTAATTGGAAATATCAATATGGAATTTTTACTTTGATAAACAAAATTAGTTTTTAGTAAAATTCGATTAAAATATCAACAAAAACCAATTAAACGTAGTAAACTATCTTTAGACTTTTGTTTTCTTGTTTTATATTGCGATCGCATGTCAATCGAAAATAATTAAATTATTTTCCTGTAAATTTATTCCACAATCGCCAGAATTAACTTTTGGAAAACGGGGAATTGGGTAAAATGTCTGGAGAATAGCTGCTACAAAAAGAAATTATTCCCTACCAGAATAGGGCCACTGGTAAACATTTCTTCAAATTTATTTAACCAGAACAGCGATAACTTGTGAAGTTACTATGAGTCAACATTAAATTCTATACCGCAAGACCTGGAGATAAAACCACCAAGCGGCATATATGGCCAGACAGGCCACGATAATAGCTAAGATGTAGAAGCTGCTCCAAGTCCATATCAGGTGGAAATAACCTTTTATCAAATTTAATTATTTAACCCGAATAATTTGATTATGGGTCCACATTAAGTTCTATGCCGTCTATCCGGGTTAAACAATTAAATTAAAAAAACGTCATTTCCACCAGCATTATCTCCACGTATTGCGGTATAGTATTTAATGTGGACCCATAGTAACTACACATATTACCCCTTCTGCCCTGTTTGTAGATAACCCTAAGAACCCCTATTTTTTATTGCAAATTTTAATTCTACGGCTTAAAGTACGTAGGATTTCTTTGAAACATTTTTTTTCGATTCATGATAGATGATGCTGTAATACCGATATTAAATTTACATATGCTCATACGATTCTGCAATACGTTTGATTTAAAATTACCATGTTTTCAATGTAAATACTTCAAATTAGTCTTAAACAAATTGTATTTCTTAAATATGAAAAAATTGAATAAAAAAAAAATTAAAAAAATAATGTTTCAAAGAAATCCTACGTACAAGTCGTAGAAATCGAATCTGCAATAAAAAAATAAGGGTTCCTATCTTAATTTCTAATTTATTATTCCCCGCCCCACCTACAAGACGGGGAGGAGGGGTACTAATTTTAGCACTAATGGATGTCCGCCATCCCCCCCCCCCCCCCCTCCCCGGATTGATTAAATTTTGGTTATGGACATTTTTTTCAAAGAGTGTTTTTTTTCCGAGATATTTCAAAGTTTCAGCTTAAAAAAATTTTGAGCTAATGTTGAGCACTAAAATAAAATATACAATCTAATTATAACATAATTTCATTTTCATTATCACAAAATTCAATTTTAGTTTCATATACATAAAAAAATATTAAAAACATAAAAAAATGTAGATTGATTAAGCTCTGTCACCTTTTGCAATTCTAAACGTTTTATTTCAATTTTAATTTTATGTAGTTCCTCTACTTCTTCCTCTACCCTTTCTATCTTTTTTTCTTTTAATTTCCTAATTAACTTCAATTCATTTCTTACATCCTTTATTAATTTAGTTTTTTCCGTGTTGAAATTCTTAAAACTTTTATTAAAATCATTTTGGTTTTCATTTCGCGTGTTTTCTTTTTTATGTTGACGATTCCGCTAGGGCCAAACCGTACGCGTATTATCACTCTTGCTTATAGGAATTGCAGTTTCCATCCCAGGCGCAGAATTCAGTGGTTCTCATAATTCATCAATAAGGTTAGGTTTTTTTAGGCTTGACTGGTTGCTATCGCGCACTTAGGCCAATTTTAGCCCATTGTGAGACCACTCATTTACGCCACATCATTAACTTATTCTCCTACTCACCTACTCACACAACTACAGTATACCACTTGCACATTGCAAGCTCCATGTCAACCTGTACATTGATGTGGACGGTGGGTTTGCGCTGAATTCTGAACTCCATCTCTGGGTCTTAGTTGTAACTATTAACATCACCGATCGTAATATATTGCGAAAATTCTATTAACATCTAACTTCTGATGGGATTCGAACACAGTACCTCCCGGTTCAAGTGCCGAAGCTTTAACCACTGCACCACTTGTCATATCAATAAACACATCAGGTATCTTTGTATATTGTAAATTAAGGATGATGACTTTCAATTTCTGAAGGAGATATTTTTGGGACATCCATTTCAACTCCAAAACTGTTGCAATAATTTAGACCCTGTGCTCTAGTACAAAGTTTACAAATTCCTATAATGCGCTCTTCCAGTGCCGTAATAATTTTTTTTTTAAATTTTGCACCACCGGTTTGGTTTTTTCCTTTCATATTATAAATTAATTTGCAGGTTGTGTAGTATTTAACGTCTTTCCAAACTTGTTTCCACTTATCTGAATTTCTCACTGGGGGGCCTTCAGCATTTAGTTGAGTGGTCAACTAATTCCACAAAAAGTTCGACTTTTATTTATATTAGGTACCTACTAAGTTGCCAAATCCCTATAATTCTCCATAAAATTAACAATAACCTCTAATTGTTTTGGGTTTGATTTGGAAACTTTCGCTCTCCTAGAAAAGTTTGAAAAATAATTTATTGATAGAAATATAAATATTTACTAGAAATAAACAAAAACTTTTTTTATATTTTATTTTAAAACGCAAAACGTAACAAACAACAGTCAATAGTCAACACAAAAGCAAATGTAAATCAAAAGATTTTGCACCTTCTTTTTGATGGCAATAGTTTTCTCACTATCGAATAGATGGCGAAAAGGTATCGTGTTTGGTGATTCCAAATTCACGATATCGTGTAAAAATTGATTCGCAGTGGAAATCATGATAAAAAATATTCTGGTAAAAAATATTTTCACAGCACTTTTATCGAAATTGTACTTTTCTGGCCTACTGAAGGAATAAGTTTAGTACAACAATTTGCAAAACACAGTTAATTGGGGGAAAACTTAACATTTAACTTTGTTTCGAAAATATTTAGACCCATTTTATTCCCACAGTAGGCCAGAAAAATACAATTTAGATAAAAATGCTATTGTCGATTTTCATCGAATGTAGATAGCGTTAGTTTCTACGTCTACAAGGGGGACGAAAATTGTCAAATTCATTGTTGACAGTTTTAATCCACATTGCTTCATAGCAGGGAAAACTAGAATAGTGCCACTAGGATAAAATTCGTGTTCCGTGAAAATATGAAAAGTAACAATTTTTTCATTGGTGATTGTGTAGGTTTGAATTGCTTATAAGAAACTTTGATTTCACACAGTGGTATTGCAAATTGAGTGCTAATAATTCAACCTATTATATTGTTAGTGGAAAAAGTTATTTCGTTAGCGTTATGGCATGGAACTCGAATTGACGCCCAATGTTCAATCATTTTAAGTGGGGGCATTGTCTAAATGTGTCCGTTGAGTTTCAGTACATGTTTAGAATCAAAGTAATAACAATAGTGTGCACAAAATAAAATATCTCTAAAGTGCTGTCTACTGGCTCTTTGGTTAAGATGCTTTATATATTGATACTAGCTGACCCGGCGAACTTCGTACCGCCTCAAAATCAATAAATGTTTTTTAAAGTTATTAGCTTAATAAAATTGAGTTTTTTATTAAGATTAAATAAATTAAATGAATACTCCAAATTAATTAAATTCAATGAAATTACAAAAATCAAAATGAAATATATTTTAATTACATTGAAATGAATGTAATTCACGTGGCAGCAAGGCTTTCGTTTTTTTGAATTGAATAGAAATGGTTCGCGTAGCATTATTGCACTACTTTCTTTTAAACTATTTGCTGGGTGAGTTGCAATGGAGTCGAGTCCCTTCATTGTAGCACCTTGTGATATACGACATTTTTTGTTTTATTGTTAGGTGCGAGAACGAATAAAGCGGATGGTTTACCGACACGTGAACATGCTACGTACAATTGGTCGTGATAGAAACATTCATTTTCTAGATTCAGGCCACAAACACTCAAGGATTGGCCTTGTGATTTGTTGATCGTCATGGCGAATGCAAGACGAATCGGAAATTGAATTCGTTTAAACTCGAATGGCATATCGGTTGGGATCATCGGAATTCTCGGAATGAGAACTTCCTCACCTTTGAACTTCCCTTGAAGTATCGTCGCGTGAATTACATTGCCCATGAGTTTTCTCACCACCAAACGCGTTCCGTTACATAGTTTTGGTTGATTCAGGTTTCGTAGCATGATGATTATCGAGCCAACTTTTAGTTGTAAATTATGCGGTGGCAAGCCAGGTAGATCCAATGAGTTTAAAAATTCAGTTGGATAGTTGGTTGCTTCGTCTTCGTTTGTCACACAGTCAATAGATTTGAAGGAATGAAGTGGACCGACGATTAGATTTTGAATTGTAAAATTTAAGTGATCCACATCTTTGTTCTTTGCCGCAAGAATTACTCGTTCACTCACCCAATTGTGATTTTTGTGGTTAGTAATGATGTTCGGGAACACTTTGTTGATGAGCTCGTCCTTCGTTGAGACAGAAATGCAAAAGTTCTGAGGAAACGAAATCAATCCGTTCGATTTGTCGACCGGAACACGGCCATTACCAATAGTCAGCAATTGCTTGGAGAATTCTTCGGCAGATGGATCGTTTAACAATGCAACTCGCATGTTTGTCGTCAGCTGAAGTTTCTTCACATAACACCACAGAGTCGATGATTTGAGGCAAGCGTTTATTTCATCAGCAGCGGTCGATCTTGGAATAACTGGTATTGTTTGACGGAAATCGCCAGAAAGTAGAATCATTGCGCCTCCAAAACATCTTGAGTCATTGCGTAGATCTTTCATAGTTCTATCGAGTGCTTCCAATGCGCGTTTGTGCGCCATTGTACATTCATCCCAGATGATGATTTTACTTGCTACCAAAACTTTCGCCATTGCTGAGTGTTTTGCAATGTTGCATGTCGGGTTTTCAGCCGATTGAAGGTTTAACGGTAATTTCAACGCTGAATGAGCTGTTCGGCATCCTTCTAGCAATGTGGCCGCTATCCCAGAAGAAGCAACTGCTACAGCAATATCGGATCTCGCACGAACAGTGGCCAAAATCAATGACATGAGGAATGTCTTCCCAGTTCCACCGGGCGCATCGAGGAAAAATAATCCACCATTTCCATCATGAATTGCCTTCATTAACGTATCGTACACTCCTTTCTGTTGGAGGTTCAACAGTGGTACATTGGTTCGAACTGATTGGTTCAATGCATCTCGATCATATTCATGTTCACGTTCCAATTCTCGATTGAAAGCGTCGTTCATTCCACGACATGGCGTTGGCATTCCTAATTTGACTAACAAACTGCCGCACATGTGAAAACACATGTCTTCGATCAAAAGCAAAGCCTGGTTATGTATCTCCTCATTCACCTCGAGATCGGGATTTCCGAAACTGACACGAATTCGATGTAGAATGTCTTCTGACATGTCATTCTTGTACTTGCTCCATAGTTCACGTGGATTTGATGGGAAGCATGTCGAAATAATGATAGCAAATAATGTGCGTATCTGGTTTGGAGTTGCAGAAATAATTGATTCAGCGATTGTCATGTCCCAATGAGTATCGTTTTCAAGCAAGTTGAGCTGTTGACATGCAGCACGAAATGTTGGGCACACTACACCATTGACAGTTCGAAGTGATTCAAATGATGTCGGCCCACGAATATTCACCAGCAACAACCGCAAGTAGAAGCATTCGTCATTCTTCGGATGAACTGTGTAAATGCGACCAAGAGCATCAGTAGAACGCACATTTGGATGATCAGGAACCTCATCGCCTTGCTTCCGACGTTGAAATTTTTTTGATGAGGCGTTCCAAGTGTAATAACGTGGCATCTCAGAGTAGAGCAATGTTCGTGCAAACGGATCACTTTGACAAATCGAAAAGAAACTGGTCAATGTTGTTGCTGGAGGTGTCTCAGCACATTGAGCAACATTCGATGAGTTGAAATAAACTCGTTGACCATTCTCCAGATGCACCGCCAAATGTACAACAGTGGGATGACGTTCATGAATAGGGAATGAGAATATACGCCAAATCGCCTCATTGCAGCTCACATATCGACCAACTTGATAATGCGTGATTTCATCGTTTGTATTGGGATTTTGAACACCAAAAACTGCCATATCGCTACCTTTCGTGACATATTTACAAATGTATTTTATGGACTTCACTGAATTGCAGTACTCCACGTTGCAATGCGCCTTGAATGTTTTGGAAAGAAGTGGCGAATATGGAACAATCCAAGTGTTGTCGACCACGAACTCATTTCCTCTCACTATCGTTGTGATAGTTCTACCGTTATCATCGGCTGATCGACGCCGGTACAGTGGATAACCATCATTGCCAGTGATAGTCTCTGCGGTTAAATTTCGTGGATAACGCTTGGAACACTTGTTGTCGACCATGCACGGTGATTGGGGATTGATGGAGCCACACGGACCGTGAACCATGTTCGTAATTACAACATCATGCAGGTCTGGATCGGTTTCGGGATCAGGAATCTCGGCACATATGATGTCATCTATTTGGTCTGGTCGATTTTTTTCGGCTAACCAAATAAGAATGTGAGCATGCGGCAAGCCTCGTTTCTGCCATTCAATTGAATACATCCAACATCGAGTATCCCCAAAGACGCAATGCCTAACAATGTAGTTCATCAGCGACCGGATTTTTTGTTTGAAGACACGTGCGATGATGTCGTGCCGATCACTTGTTATTTGCCCGGGTAGCAACAGTTGAACAATCTCTATCCATTTCGGATTGCAAGTAAAAGTGATGAATAAATCTGGACAACCGTAATGACGAACATATGTCATTGCATCTTGCGCATATTCATGCATATGACGCGGGCTGCCAATGTACGTCGCCGGTAGAATAGTCAATCGACCAACATTAGCTGCATCTCCTTCGGTGCTGATTGCATCGCGTAAATGGATATATTCCTCCGAACGCAGTTTAGCTTGGTTCAACCGAATGAAAATGAGGCGCTCTGTTTCGATTTTGACGTACATGTCGACGATATATTGCTGAAGCAAACGACGAAATCGCAGCAAATAGTTGTCAGCATTTTGACGAATCATCAAACGATATGCATAATAATTCATCGAGCTAACCTTCTTGTTAGTTTCCTCACCTGAAATGAAATCAGTAAAATTAGTGTCATAATCTAAATTATGATATCAGTACTCACCGCTCAATGGATTTATCATGTTGATATTGAAGTGATATCCATCGTCTCCTTGCCAAAACATCAGCGGGTATTGCAATGTATCGTATGAACGGTGTGTTTCATTTATTCGTTGCAGTTGTCCAGTGTCGCGACGTGTAAGCACAATATCGCGCGGTTCCACGCTTTCACCAACAATCACAATTGCGACTTCATCTATTGTTGGAGCATTAAATTGGCGTTCGTGTGTTCCAGCGGGTCGTTTATCTGCTCTGATCACGACTTTGCAGTCGTCACTTGGCATGCGATCCAACGCAGATTTAAACAATCGAACCAATGCATGATGTTCATGGAGTAGTTGCTGCAAATCTTTCAGAACTATCCTTTTCATTGCTGTATTGATCGTTTGGCGCCGATCAAGTTGATACTCCATATTACCCATAAAATATATTTGGATGAATTTATGCTGTCCATCTTCAATCGGTTGCAATGACCCAATTCGGTGGTGAATTTGGCCTTGAATCTGTAAAGTCAAAGACGAAGTCAGAATTATAGATTTTTGATCACCAAAAGAAAATGAATGTTTACTCTCTCGAGCAGAAATGACCTTAAATGTTGGATTGAATCCGCGTTCTTCGATAATGTCTGCTCCAAATGAAGTCATTTGGAAACATCCGTTGTATCTTTGAGTGTTGGATAGAAAATGTCGTGATTCTGGTGTCTCGCCGCGAAGCAATGAACGCAACAGTTCAGGTGGTGCAGGCAATAATGGCAATCTCACCTTGCCACTGAGACAGCACAATCCAGGCGTTTCTCCAGCGAACTTCAATGCACCGCAATGGTCGCACACAAACTCCATTGGGCCAATTCGAACGAAAGGATGCGAGTTGTAGTCAATTGTGCAATCGTATTGAAACGCTATTCGATTCAAATCAACACTTGAAGGATTTCTTCTTGCGCGTCGAAAATTATCTCGTTGTTGATCTGTGCGATAAGCTCGACGATTTCTCATTGTCAACTGAGCCATTTGACGTACTGCCTCTCTTTGTGCTTGTCTTTGTGAAGCGCGAAGTCGGGCCATACTAACGCGGCGCACTTCTCGTGTGATTTCTTGTTCATCTGCAGTGGATTGATTCGCAATAGTCCGAAGTCTAATTGCATTACGGCTTCGTGGTGAAAGATTAGATCTTCTGGCTCGCGGCATTGTAAATAATACTGGAAAATTAATCACACAATCCAAAATTACATAATCAATTATCGATGTGCACACAATCACAAATGTGATAACGTCACAAAGTGAACATCTTCGAAGGGAACTTACCGTTTAAAAATCCCGATCGAAAATAGAATTCCGCAGAATAAAAAAAAAATTAAAAAAACCAAAAAAAAAACTGGTGTCCGGTGTTGGGACACTCTGTACCACTACAAAAATTACGTACTATTGTACGCAAAAAAGTACTGTTTTCTTATTGTTATTGGCATACACCACACAACCTCTTATTTCACTAAATTCCACCACTTATTTTAATATTATATGCTAAACCACAAACCACTTAACTAATATGAAATAACCAAAACCAAAAATAAATTAAATTTAATATTAAAATCGCAAAGGAAAAAAACTTTTTTTGGAGCTGTCAAAATCTACTATTCGCACTGAAATCGTAACTCGGACGAAGATTTTATCTATATAAATAGATAAGTAGATGAAATAAAAAAAAAAATTGGATAAAAAATAAAATGTTAAATGTGCATGCAGCCTCCAGTCGGATTCGTATCCAGTACCTTGCAGTCCAAGCGCCGAAGCTTTAACCACTGCACCACTCGTCACATACAAACTACACCTACAAAATTCATATAAAAAAAAAGAATTTTTTTATTAGATTTTTGGGGCTTCCCTTTTAAGTTTTTCCGACTTTTCTTTTTTCCTAAACCACCACTGTATTGAGACGAACAAAATAAAAAAAACAAAATGTACTAAATATATGAGAAAATGAATTTTCTTGATAACTTTTTTTTTGGTGAATTTTTCCAATGTTTTAATAGTTATTATGCTATTCGGAACGGAGTCAAATCCAACAAAACAAAAATCATAAAAATCGGTCCAGCCGTTCTTCAGTTATAAATGGTGTAACTAACACGACTTTGTTTTATTTATATAGAAGATAAACATAATCGAATTAATCCCGTCCGTGAATTAAAAAGATATCCAAAATCAATAACAAAAATAATATTTTCATTAGTTTGTATTGTTTTAGCAATATTTGAGTGTGTATATAAGTTTTCACGCACTAGGTCGAGTTGGTTCCAAAATTATATCTCGCAAATCACTCGGTAAATTAGCGTAAGCCGTTAGCTCAAGTAGCTTTGAATCATTCGACAGGAAATCCGTACATAGGAGCTTTATAGAAATTAATAATTTCAATTCTTACCAAAATCAAATTACATCTTCAAAGAGAAGAAATTAAATGTCGGTATATAAAGTGCTTTCGTGGGCTTTATCGATGATCATGTCGCTGTACGAGGCTAAAGCCAACTTGAAAAGAAATTACCGTATAGCTCCGAAACGAATACTAAATAAATGTTCATTTCCAAGTTTAAAGTCGATTTTTTGTCAAATGTGTGGTAAGAATGAAGCTCTCCAACTCGAACGATTTAACAAATAACTCCTGAATATTTTGCTAATTACTAACAGAAATAATAACGTTCGACATTGTGTCTACATTGTCTACGCCGTTTTTTAAATTATCTACATACATTGTCTACACATGTAGAATGTAATTCAAATACGCGGTGTAGACAATACGATAGCACTGATCAAAATACATACTTATGTGTGGTCCCTACAATAATTAGACAATTATCTCAATCACCATATCCATACTAGAGTAACTTGAATCCGGTAGCTTCTTCGTTTTCTTAAAATTCTTCTAGATCCAAAAATTTCAATACACCAACAAAAATGAAAGAAAAAAATTCTCAAGATAATTTTTCAGCTTGATTTTGTTTTTGAACCGTGCACATCACAAAACAAAAATTTTGATTGTATTAAAAATTCGAATTCGAATAATAAAAAAATAAAATAAAACTTAATCAAATGATCTTTAATTAAATGATTAAAAAATGGATGATAAATAAAATTAAATGATTAATAAAATGATTTTTTTTTTGTTAGCATTTGAACCAATCACATAGAAAATTTAAAAGTTACCGGATTTAAATAAAATGTTTGTGGTCGGAAAGGGTGTAAGCCATTAAAGTTATCAGATTCAAATTACCGTAGTATGGATATACACTTTCAGTTTAGCAATTACCCGAAACTTTATCGTAAAATAAAGAGAAAATAATGAAAAAATCGTATATTAAGGCTGTGTTCCAAATTTAAGGTAAAACACAACTTAAAATAAATTTTTCGGAAAATTCAATAATTTTTCAAAAACTATGGCAAACTGATCGAAAAATCAGTCCTAAAATCGGGTTTTACCATAGTAAACGATTTATCTTAAGTTTGTCACACACACACATATTACATTGCGTGATCTGCCCTTCTCATCTCCGATTATTACACCTTCCATTCAAATCCATTTTTGCTCTCGGTACTTCACAACAGTCGATTTGATTGATAAACCCAATTTGAAGCCACAGAAAAATCACAACTCACAAATTTGATATAGACAAATGCAATTATTGGTTTGGTTGGATTGGTGGTGCGGTTAGAAAGTATAATAAATTACATTTTTAAATTTCTGCTGATATAATTGCCTTACCAGATTGAATTTGTCCATTTATAATAATAAATTGGAGAATACTTTAAAATTGTTATTTTAAGCAATCATTTATTGTATTTTTAGTTCGAAATACCAAACATAATTACTGTTATCTGTATAAAATGTCAGATATCGATATATCTTCGATAAAAATAATAATCAAGCAAAAAATAAAAATATATATTTTGAAAATCCAATGAAAATCATTAATCTTTTCCAACGACATCAAGAAAATGGTAGTAGCCATATACCACCACTATACGCGTATACCCGCAGTGCACCATAAATATCAACCTTATACCATGGTATATGTATAACATTAAATAAAGTTTTTTAGTAGCAGTAGACATTGTTGTTGTTAATGCATACAATTAAACTAATAACTTATAATAGTTTTTGTAATTTCCGATCGAATTCACGCAGTATGAAATAATTAATAATCAATGAAGTGGTAATTAATAAATTTGTTAAATTCATGCAATCATGTGCGAGCAACTCTGGTTATGAAAATGTTTTTTTTTTTGTTGATATTTTAGGAGGACCTACATAAATATAACATTTTTGCAGCTCGGACTTAAAACACTATACAGTTTTAAAAATATTAATTTTCATTTTATTTTTCTCGTTCCAGGTAAGTTTGGACAGCTCAATTCCTATCAGTATGACAAATACACATATCGTAAGTTATAATATTCGTATATAATGTACCAATTTCAATTTTGTGCCTTGCATCACATCACCATATTGTGTCTTGATTTATTATGCCAAGAATGACAATTACAAAGATGCTCGGACGTATAAGACAAAAAAAAAATAGCCTGGGGCTATGTAATTCGAATATCCGTATAAAATTTAACTATTATACAGAGTTAAACAAAACAAAAAAAAAAAATTAAATTCAAAACGTGATGACATATTAATTAATTTTTGACTTCAAATAATTTTTTTTTTCATTTTTCCAGTACTGTACCATATTATAATACCCCTTTTTGTCAGTCTTTGCATTTTTTGTCATTTCCGTATTAACAACTGGAGCAGAAGGTAAATTTATTTAAATTTTTATGAAGAGATATTATGTCGGATGTATGTGTAAACAAATTGCATATCTGGTTTATGGACTAATTGTGCATTCGGAATGTCGTGTGTAATCTTCCGTATATAAATTGAAATTTGAAACATTACATTGTGACATACTCGTAACACCACATCGATCGGAACAGTACCTTGTTCGAAACTCGGTGTAATTATTCTGATATCGAAATTTCGTAAATTATGAGTTATATAAAAAATGAATTTTCCTATTTTAACTATTTTCGTGTGAAGAAAAGTAAACAAATAAAGTTTGGTGAAGAATTTAATCAGGGGGCCAGTGATATGCAAATAAATTGCAGTACAATGCTAGAAATGGAGTAGATACACCGCAATTTTTTAATCTAGCAGGCTTGAAAATGATATGAAATATGCAATCGTATCCCAATTTATTCTGGCAGAAGCGAGACATAAACTTCTATAAATTATCGAAAATGTGATGTTATAACATGTTACCCCAGATATTGAGGTCGATTCCGGGATCTACAATTTTACGTTATGTTTGTTATTTTTGTTTTTTCAATACAAATCCCAATAGGAAGCGGGGAAATAAAATAACATAACAGAAATTTTATGCTACGAGAATCGGGGCCAATATAAAATTTAAGATCCCGGAATCGACCTCATTAGTCCAGTAAATGAAAGACGAAAAAAAGGCCAACCTGTAAGTTATTAGTTGCAACTTTCATTTTCTGGTGATAAGTGACATTTGGTACTTCATTAAAACCGAGTTTTCAAGAAAATATTTTATTGTAGGGGGAGAATATGGCCCCAAAAGACCCGGACAATCGGTTTTCGGCGAATATCTCCCAAAGAATTGAAGATTAGTTAATTTTCTACAAAAATGTCTACAGAAATTTAGAGACTCATGAAATATGCAAGTTTTTTACAAAATTTGAGATGGGGGGTGTTGCAAATACATTATTTTCAATGTTTTGGACTGTGGAAACCAATTGTAGAGGGCACCACTACAATCCATCCACTGGCAAAATCCTCGGGGCCATAAATGGAAAACGCCGTAAAGCATTTAATTTTCAAGAATTTTTATGTTCCCGAGCGTCTTGTTTTTCTCGGAGATGAGGACTCAAGTTATACCTATTAGGAAACCAGACCATAACATTAATTACAGCAGGATGGACCCCACCAATTGGCGAAAAACTAGCGAAAATCAGTCTTGCCCATATGACAAACTATTGGCCAATGCGGTTTTTCCTAACGAAAACTATAATCTCTAAAGAGTGAAGAATATTTACCCATAATACTGAAGAACAATTTCTAGCAGATTCTCGGCAAATTTTTGCAAATTTTTTTGCAACCATCCGGATTGCGGTTTTTGGAATAAAGAGTTATAAAGTTTCTTTAAATTTCATTTATTATAGAAAAATATATCAAAATACATTGAAATTATGATATAAATCTGTTAATCACCAGTCCCCGTCACAAGACTCCAATAATAATTCTTGGTCATCAACGTCGCCCTCGCGAACAACTCCTTCTGGTTCTAGAGTTTCCTCTAGTTCTACCTCTTTGGATAATTCTGATTTTGTAACCACTGGCTCTTTAGTGGTTTGGACCGGCATGAATATACCCCCTACACGATTCCATCCTCATTTTTCTGGTGACAGTTCGTTTCCGAGCCACTGCTGGACTTTTAGATATACCCGATAAAGGTGTTGCCTTGCAGCTTCAGTTGAGGGTGGCAAGGTTGCTAGTTTGAACGCGGTTTGGTTTCAGTTTCTGTCTCTGGTGAATTGTTTGAAGATCTCGTATCTAATTTTTGTCAGGGTTTGTGTATCATTACCACTGTACAGTGTACATAGACGCAATGACAGTTTGCCCGGCCTGAAATACGGTCTCGTGGGGAAGATTATGGTTTTTCAAACTTTCAATGACCGCTTCCAGTCCCGTGTCTCTGTTCTTCGTAAACTTTCCCTCTAATTTGGCGACTATTGACGTTTTTCCTTTCCCGAAAAAAGCGGAAGTTGTATCGCTTCCCGAAACCGCATGGAGAAATAAAATATTGTCTCTAACGAAGGGCCGCGCATCCAAGCTCTTGGAGGAAAACATTTGCTGGGCTTTTCCCTTTCCAGGCTTCAAGAAATGTTGTTTGATCTTTTGGGGCCAGGGCTGTTATCAGTACAAAGATGTCAATATCCTCTGCCACTACTACAACTGGCGGGCCGTTGACAGCATATTTCTGCAACGCCGTATGTACGATCAACGAGTCTGCATCGTCTACTGCTTGTCTAACGGAAATGCCATTCTCTCCCAGAACATCCTTCAAATACTGAATGAAGCGAATTTTATTGTTATTATGGGTCAAAAACGATTCCTTTGGAAATGGTAGAACCATGTTAGGCTCGAACCTTATGTCAGGGCATGACATGTTGTTTGCACGTTGCAAACGTTCTTACCCTTTTATACTATCGCGATTGCATTCATAGCCATCGAAAACCACTGTTACTTCCCGGGAATGATTATCTCTTAAATGTTTTACATATCTGCCGATTATTTCAACAAATAATTCCTTTACCGTCTAGGGTACCCGATGTATCAACATTCCCCCGTCGCGTATATTTAGTCTTTTCAATATTCCAGTTTTCTG
The DNA here is from genome assembly GCA_947310385.1 of Nephrotoma appendiculata. Taxonomy (NCBI): domain Eukaryota; kingdom Metazoa; phylum Arthropoda; class Insecta; order Diptera; family Tipulidae; genus Nephrotoma; species Nephrotoma appendiculata. Next base: position 262,372,467 of record OX371224.1, read on the forward strand.
CCGAGAATATCTTTATTATAGAGCTGATTTAGCGGTTTTCCGTAAAATGCCATTATCAAATATGCTCATTGGAAATGGTGCTAGTTCATAATCGAAATGGGTTTTTAGGTTCTAGCGGGACTCTTCTTGAGTCAGGTAAATTCTCTGGAAAATTAACTAGGGATCTACTGTTATAACTTCATTCTGAACTTTTATCGAAGACGTTTTACTTATAAGAGATACTACGCGATACTTGCTTGTTAATGAAATAGCATGAAATCTCTGGCCTTGCACTTGATTAAGAATACTATTTGTTCCAACTGCAAAAGCTTCGTGACAATTAACTTCTTTCCCAGCAACGAGCCCGATGGACAAGAAAATAAGTTCTTCTGTATGTGGGAACGGGTTGCGTATTTCAATCCACCCCTTTAACTTCGTATAATTGCGATCTATCCGGCTGTCTCGGGCATCTACATGCTGGTCACTGGAGTTGAAGTAGACCCTGCAAAACTCCTCCATTTGATTACAAACATCCATCATGAAAGGAAGAGATGCGATGAACTTAGTAGTGGCACGCGTATTGAATCCACGGTTAACTAATCCACAGCTAACTTTAACCATTCTCATGAAGTCTTGTTTAATCGTCACATCAGTGAAGTTACCTGACCAAAATTTGTCTGTACGCCTGATATTGTTAAACCCTTTATTCTCGTCAGCGACAACATTTTGGCATTGGAAAGATCCGTCATTTCGTTTGAGAATGTAGCGTCTCCTGCACGATTTGTACATTTGCAAAGACGACTGTTTTTTTTTCAAAAATAAATGATGCTCATCCTTCCTTTCCTTGCTAACAATAACCAAATTTTTTAAGCCCTGAGTTACGGTGACGACATAATCCCCAGAAACGTCTTCCTTACAAAGGAAACACACCGGTGTAGCGGAGTTAACCTCCATTTTTCTATAACCAAGATAGAGAGAAGATCTGAGTCAGACTAGACCAAGATTTGAGTCAGAATTGTTACTTGTAAACAAATTTACTTGAATAAAAACAACATAAACAATTGCTCACCTTTTGCTCCAATTGGACAAGATTTGAATCTTCACTTTCTATGTTTTAGGTTGGTGATGTAAGTTCATTTAAACGAAAAACCTTAATATTTCTTCAATATTCTTGATTTTTATCACTCTTTTTTTCTATAATTGACTATAATATTTATCAATATAATCACGTCGATTTAATGAATTCTTTTTAAAAAATCTTCACTAAACAAAAGAAATCAAGGATAACTAGAATAATCTTCTATTTTGCTACTCAGTGTAGCAGTGGGATTCTAATCTTCTATTTTTATTATCGAAAGATCGAAATCGATTTTTTTTTCTTCTATTTGCTCTTGCTGTTATGTCAAAAATGTATTATTTCCCAAAACTATAGCATTACGTTTAGACCTCGGGTTTTTCCCCACGTATCAATGAGATGACTTTATATACATTAATGGAAAAGTAAGAATTCCACCTTTACACTAGTCAAGGTGTCAAAACGTCAGAAATAAAGAGCCGGGAGAAAAAAGCCACGAAAAGAAAAAGTGCGCTTTTTCCTTGAGCATGCGTTTTCCAAATTTATTGGAAAATGGCCGATTTTGTGAAAAAAAAAATAATTACCCAGCCGAAAAGTAGGCGTTCTCAGCTTTCAAATGATATGTCATATAGACCAATCCGATCATGTATGAGTTTTTAATTGATGGTTGTTTACAAAATTTCCCCGCGCTCCAAAAACAGCAAAAATTGGGATTAAACAAAGAAATCTTTATTCAAAATGGAAAAAATTAGATTATACAAATTTTACAGATGAAAAAGGACCTTTTGAGGACCCAACAAAACTCAACTTGACTCAACAAAATTTGGAGCAAATTAGTGCAATACAAAAAAAATAGGAACAAATTCCTGGCGATGTCAAAATTGCGCGGGAGCAGAAAGTTTGACCTGTTTTTCCAATATGGCCAAAGAGTCAAAACGTGACTCAAGTCACAGGATATGATAGCGGTAGAAGTTCACATGAATTTTGAATCTTGAGAAAATATGCATTTTTAAATATGCCCGCTCATGTGTAAATGCACGGACTGTGCTCTCCGGTCTTATACACAAAAACTCAATATTCTAAGTGCGCTTGGGCCCGTTTATCTCGGAAACGGTCAATTTTTTGTAAAAAGTCATTAGGACCATTTTTGTAGAGAATTAACTGATTTTCAATGTTTATCTGAACAAAAAATCTGTAGCTGCCATATTTTGGGAGATATTGGCCGAAGAATGTTTTCTTGAAAACTCGGTTTCATTTTTAATGAGATACCAAATGCCACTTATCACCAGAAAATGAAAATTGCAACTAATAATTACAGGTTGACCCCTTCATTTACTGGACTACATTACAACATTGTTTCGTGCAAGGAAGGCAAAGAAAATGTGATCAAAATGCTTTCATTTAATTGTTGAAAGCGTTTTGTATGGGGAAATCATGTGTGTATGTTCATCTTATTTTAACAGAATGCGGACGGCAACCTACACACATGAGCGCACAGTACCTTTCGAATGGTATAAGTTTCTTTCTTCTAAAATATATACTAGAAAGGGACGATAATTCTCGATGCTTTAATGTGTAAACAATATACAAATATAAAATCTTAGAAAGAAAGTACAAAACTTTAAGAATTAATCTACAAACCACCTGTGAACCAATTAATCAACAAAACTATTAGAATTAACCCTGTCATGAAAAAATTTCTAAAAAATCCTGAATAAAAATTGTTGAAATGTGTATCACTCATACTATATATCTGAACTTCTTCTAAAATTCATTTTAGAATCACATTTCCATCCAATAAACCAAATTTCTTCAAGTCACTTCTCATGACCTTTGTGAAGTTATTCCGTAAAGTCATCCCGGAAAATGATTATAGTTAAGTATGGCAGCACCATTATATATTTAAGTAATTATATAATTAAAAATAATACACAAAATGGCGGCCATTATAAATAAAAACCGAGTAACATATCGCCGTGTGAATATTAAATTGTCCTAGGTATAGGAAACAAATGGCGTATAGAACGCTTTAATATTCCCACGACGATATTTTAACTTGCGCGACAAATGCCATTTCATCAAGGTCATTTATCATGCTTGTGTTAAACATAATATCCTATAGACTCTCAGAGGACCTAGAATAGGGCCTTGAGGACATTTTTTGGTTCGTAACAGAATAATACATCTCTCTTATTACTTCGGACCGATTGCTAAAGTAGCTCCTGAAACATGACGCTAGGCCACACAAGGTTATCAGATACTCCGGCGGTGTCCAGGAATATACCCATAACATATTTAGAACATTGGCTTTTGACAGTGTTAAATAGGCGGACTATCGTATCTTCAATAGACATGATACGTCGGAAACCAAATTGTTTGTCCAAGAACAGTCTGTTCTGTTCAATTCGCGGTGTAATGCGAATTAGCAACTATTCCCCATAATAGGTACTATAACGGTGTTACCGTGTTTTGTTTTATAATTAATAACACTCACTATCTTTTGTTTATAATAACTATTTATTTATTATATAAATTATTTATTATTTTGTTATAAAATATTATTATAAATTTTAGTTCACAAAATGGTGTGTGAACGATTGTTCGCGGCACTATTCACTTTTTCATTTTTGTATGAGACTGCGTGTCTCTTGAACTTCTAAAACGCGACTGTCCTTTTTCGTTTCTTGTTTCAATTTTTTTTGGTAAGTTTCTCGATATTTATCGATCGTCGATAAATATCGAGATTCGCGGAATTCATTTGTAGGTGGTGAAATAGCTCTATTCAGCAAAACGAGCTATGCCTCGTAATTAAGCGGCACGGTGTATAAATAGTTTTGCTACGAGGAGTGGCACGAAGTGGAAAGGATTTTAATGATTTTGAGCCGCTACAGTACCACCATTATAGTTCTGTAAGACTTTGAAGAAATCTCCATAACCAGGTTTTCTGATTACAATCATTTTAGCAGATTTCCACACCATAGGAAAGTTGCCACATTTCAAGCAAATGTTTAATAATTTTATTATGGTGGGCCCTTTGATAGGCCGATGCGAGTTGAAATATTTCAGCGCTCAAGTTGTCAAGTCCTGGTGACTTATTTAGTTTAAAGCATTTTAGAGCACCGCAGTGACTTCTTCCTAAGTGAATGGGGGTCTTCAATAACTGTTGGTAGCGATTTCACGCATAGCTACATGTGACTCAGTTTCATCTGGCGTTTCGTCCGGCAGAAGTAAATTAGGTAACTCCAAACACTGTTTAATGCTGTGACTGTGAATTGCCCTCGTAATGTTATCAAAACTTCAGAAGATCTTGGTTTGCTTACAAGATTCCATGGCTCTTTATCATCATGTTCCGTTACATACCTCATGGAAGTACTTATTTCTTGCCCCTCTAAAGAGTGACAATTTTAACTTGGTTTCTTTCCGTCTGGTATGCCCTTTTTAGCTTATGCATAGAACATCTAAATTTCCTTAGACAAGAGTTCCACCAATTCGTTGGTTCCTCTCTTCATTGGAATTGGGTTATTGCGCTGGCTAACTGTGTTGAGATCAGCTCCGCACGAGCAGCAATTTCATCGATCGAGTCAATTTCTGTCTATCAAATAGACATTCTATCTTAGAGGTAAATCTCGGAGTTTTGCTACTTCTGACCGAACTATTATGTGGCGAGTTTGATAATTCGCATGTGATGACCCTTTGGTCGCTAGATGCCCAATATTCTCACACACACCACCCAAATATCGAGCCCAATAAGGTTCCATTGAGTAGAGTTAGGTCAACATTGGAGTTCTCATTATCGGTGCATGATCATTATCGGTGTAAAAAGTCACTTCATGTTTTCTGTGAATATTTTTAAATCCGTGGAAGTCAAAAGTAACCGGAACACCATTTGGACCAACGTTTGATCCAGCGATTTTCTTTCTAATCACATCTGTTGACAGGCTGAACTCATTGTCTCTTGCTGAGATATTTATCCGTTTTTTCCTTGTATTATTTTGCAAACGTTTTCTATTTTTACGTTTCTTGTGTTTTTTTACCGACCATGCGCCAATTTCCCTTGTCGTTTTTTGTTGGCTTAGTTGATACTCTTCCTGTTTTTTCTGAATTTGCATATTAGGAACTGAATCGCGTGCAGTCATCTGTGGTGTCTTTTTCAAAACTCATTAATTACAAAAGTTTTTGCTATTACTAAAGCTATTGAAATGATGCTACATGATTATAAGGGAATAATAGAAGTTGTAACTGCTTCCAGGTCCATAATGATGTCACTTCCTTTAGATTTCTCCTCCGTAACAATTTCAACGTTTGGTAAATCCATGTTCTTTTCATCGATCTATTCAGCGTCTTCATAACCTTCCTGCAAGGAAATGACAGCCATTAACTCATGTTGTCTTTGGGCTGCAACTGGCATAGTTTTTTGGGGCAATGGGCAACACAACAATGGGCAAAAATTTGATGTTTCACCATGTTTTCTATAAGTTGCAGTTTTTATTCTATATGTAAAATAACTACTTCTAGGTTTTCAACAGCAATTTCGATCATCACAGTTAACAATTTGGGTGCAATATTGACTCGTTTCAACATGTTTAGCGAACGACTCAGAATTTCTGAACAACATACTTTTTGTGGAATTAATTTGGCTCGATATATTCAGCAACTGTTGAATAGTTATCGCTACTCTAGATTGGTGAGAGAGTCTCGCCTGCAAATTTGAAGTTTTGCTTTTCTAAATCAAAGACCTATGACCGTCCATGCTCGCCTAAGGAAATTCCAAAATGAGTATGAGACAATAATACTCCTGATAACTCACGATTTAAAATATTGTTAAAGTTAGCCGACTCGCTAACGCTAAGAGACCTTAGATCACTGCCTATCCTCGTGTCCGGCACTATCATACAGAAGGCATAAGTATTTAGGTGTGTACGGTATGGACAGCCTTTCGGAACTCGCGCGCTGTGGAATACGAGATATTTTACGCTACATAAGTAGCTCTGGATGGTTTCAGCAGGAGTAAAGGGGAGATAGGATCCTGTGGTATCACAATGGGCCACTACTGGGCTAAGTGTTCGATAGCAGCCACTCTAACCTAACTTAACCTAACCTAGCCGACTCGCTTCAGCCGAAAAATGTCGATAATGCAAAATCGGGTGTAACAACTAAAATGTATCAGCCGAAAAATGTCGATAATGTAGAACCGGCTGTAACAACTAAATCGTATCAACCGAAAAATGTCAATAATGCAGATTCGATTGTAATAACAAAAACATGCCAACCTAAAAATGTCGATAATGCAGATTCTGTTGTAATAACGAAACCATCAGCCGAAAAAGGTCGGTAATGCATAATCAAAAACATTTTGTATTATTATTGGCCAGTAAAGGTCGGTAATGTAGATTCTTAATTTTGGTGTTAAACAGTAAATAATTTTTAAATCAAAAACATTCTAAATTAAATTTTTTTATTAAATTCAATAAAACTATAATTAAAAAACTATTTTAAAAAGGAGTAAATTCAATGGTATATACCAAGCAAAACTTCAAAAATTTCAGGACAATTTTCGTTGAAGAGTCAGAAAATTTCGATAAATAAATCGCACACACAAAATTTGAAAATTTCTAAAAGTTGACCTTTTTAAGTGTCATAGCTGGAAATAGATTCAAATGAAAGGTCTTATTGATGCTCACAATTGTAACAATTTTCAGTACGATTTGTATGTTGGAAGTCCGGAAAAACTCGATTGAATATATCGCACACACAAAATTTGAAAATTTCTAAAAATTTAACGTTCAAAGTGTTATGGCTGGAAATAGATTCATATGAAAGGTCTTATCGTAAATTTTTTCCAAGTGTGAGCATCAATAAAACCTTTCATTTGAATCTATTTCCAGCCATGACACTTTAAACGATAAATTTTTAGAAATTTTCAAATTTTGTGTGTATATCGATATTTTCAATCGAGTTTTCCCGAGCTTCCAACATAGAAATGAACCTGAAATTTTTTCTATGTGTGAGCATCAATAAGACCTTTCATTTGAATCTATTTCCAGCCATGACACTTTAAACGATAAATTTTTAGAAATTTTCAAATTTTGTGTGTATATCGATATTTTCAATCGAGTTTTCCCGAGCTTCCAACATAGAAATCGACCTGAAATTTTTTCCAGGTGTGAGCATCAATAAGACCTTTCATTTGAATCTATTTCCAGCCATGATACTTTAAACGGTCAATTTTTAGAAATTTTCAAATTTTGTGTGTGCGAAATATTCAATCGAGTTTTCCCGGACTTCCAACATAGAAATCGACCTGAAACTTTTTCTATGTATGAGCATCAATAGGACCTATTTTCAGCCATGACACTTTAAACGGTCAATTTTTAGAAATTTTCAAATTTTGTGTGTATATCGATATTTTCAATCGAGTTTTCCCGAGCTTCCAACATAGAAATCGAGCTGAAATTGTTTCCAGGTGTGAACATCAATAAGACCTTTCATTTGAATCTATTTCCAGCCATGACACTTTAAACGATCAATTTTTAGAAATTTTCAAATTTTATGTGTACGATATATTCAATCGAGTTTTACTGGACTTCCAACATAGAAATCGACCTTTCAAATGATAATTATTAGATGACGTGCCTCTTAAAAGTTCTCCAAACACTTAACTAAAAATACATTTGACGTTTTAACTCCAAATATGTAATACAGCACTTAGAGAAATTAGGTTTTGTATATTAATTTTTATTGTTTCGAATGAAAATTTTTTATTTTAAATTTTTTTACTTGGTTTTTATTAAGAACAAAATAAAAATTTGCAATAAAAATAATTACATTTCGGCATAAATTTCGTATCTGCATTATCGACATTTTTCGGCTGAGATGTTACCGACAAAAATCGGCTGTCATTTTCGTTTGATTAGTTTGAATCTGCATAATCGACATTTTTCGGCTGGAGTCGGCTAACTTTAATAGGGTCGATTTAAAACTTGTAGCTAATTACTTCTTGATATCGTAGGTTTTCGTCGGGACCAGCGTCAACTGTAAACATAATTAAGTGGCTTAACTATATTATTATTTTTGGTAGTAATAGCACATGAGCAATAGCCGTTGAAGAAGAGTGCTTCCCGAAGAGTATCTCCTTAATTTTGTCTAGTCCATCAGGTTTTATGTTAATTACCACATATACAGATGGAATCAGTTTATGCCTAGATACAACGACCCAGCGTGATCAGGTAGACTAACCATATATTTAACATACTTTAATTAGTGATTTTATTAAAGTTTTATTAATAATAATTTATTTTATTTAATTATTTATTTTAACTAGTATTTTTTGACTTTGAAGAGTGCGAAAAGTGTCGTGCGTTAATTAAGTTAAAGCTAAAATTACTTATTAATTAATTTTTTGCGTTCTTATAGTAGAAGTTATCTCGACAATAGTACTTCTTAAACACTAAACCTAGTATGTTTTGTGGTAAAGTAAATTCACTAAAAGTTCACCGTTCTCTCCCCTAAAGCCGCTACGTATCTTGTGAACAGCCCCGTATTTTTGTGAACGTATTTTTGTGAACGGCATTCTTCAACATATTTTCAACAATATTCGAAAAGTATGTATATACACACTAAATATAATGAAAGACAAATTTGCCATCAGGGCCAAAACGACGGATTTATGAACTATTATGAAGACCAATTCTCTGAATCAAAATGAAAAAAAGATTGGCGAGAAAAATTAATGTTTGTATTTTGTTTAATATTCATTGATTATCTGCAGAAATAGAACAAATCAACGGAAAGTGTAATGTCAACTTATTGTTGTATTAAAGTAATGAAACCAAGAAAAACAGTGTCCATTTCACACATTCGTTACCGCTACGTCCAAAATAAAAGAGTTAAGGATTGAATTGCTTCCACATGCATCCTCCGTTCGCTAGATTTAGCCCTCGGATTATTTTTTTCTTTTCAAACTTAGAAAAAGGGCTTGGTGGTCAAAGTTTGCCCAACATTGGAGAGGTGGAACCTGCGGTTGACAGTTATTTTAAAGAGCTCGAGGGTCACTAAAATCGAAGCTATTGCAAATCGCTGCGAATAGTGTATCCAGACATATCACAGAATAAAGGTATTTTTTCCAAATTTTTCGCGTTTTATTTGTCAGGTCGGATACTCCTGGAACGGTCGAATACTACTTAAGGTTCATAAATTCACCGTACTGAAATTGAACACCTTTGTATATTCAGAGCTACCACGGCGGAGTGAAGCATATGATATTTTTGACCACCATCCATATCGCTTGAACGGGCTTAGAATATCAGATATCAAATTCAACGTTTTGGCGTTGCATTCCTTACTTAACATAAATCAATGAGAAAGGTAACAACCTGTTCATTTGGCCACATTTAACGAGGGAGAATTTTAAGAAATTAAGGTATAGTGTAACTTTGTTTGACAGGTGATAATTCACGAGTTTATTAGTTACGTAAGAAACATTCACGTGATTACTTTAAATGTTATCACTGATTCATTGTTGATTTTCGTAGATGTACAAGGTTGATGACGATGTGATTGTAGGATTGTAAAAAACGGTGTAATATGGCTGTTTGAAAATAATGCCCCAATAACAAAAAGGGCAAGTGAGGAAAAATTTTCCAAAACCAGCTTGAAAATTTGCATTTTTTTTTTTGTTCAGGAATTACAAAAATCCGATTTTACTAGTTTTGATTTTTTGTGGAAAGTACTGTTATATATGCTCCTATAAAGTAAAATTATTGGGCTTAACGAGTTTTATTATACGCTATATTTTAAGTAACTCGTCTTAGGAATGTTATGATCTCGACGCAGTCGAGTGATAGTTTATTTACAGTTTATTTATTTATTCAAGACGATACCCGTCACAGTCGGCAGGAAACGGAACTCGGGTCTGCTTAGTATAAACAGATTTGATAGATTTAAATAAATTTCAAATAGATAAAAGAAGATAAAGTGAAGCAAAATAAAATGAAACAAAAATGAAATAAGTTAAATAAAATATCAAACTATAGTCAAGAAAAATAAAAAAGTTTTTTCAACATGCGTTTCGTCATATTAAAATCGATAAAATGGCAGTGCTCATTAGCCTCGTACACCATTATAGAGACGGGCTAATTCTTTCCGTAATCTGTTCGATGAGGGTCGATTCTAAACCTAGGTGTCGTTCTTAAATCCCGCGATTTTATATTTAGATTAATTTTACCTAGCAGAACAGGAGAGTCGATACCGCCTGTTAGTATTTGATGAATGAAAACCACGTCTGCAACAACTCGGCGCTTACTAAGTGGTTGTAAACCAATTAGCTTCAGACGATCTTGGTCTTGACCAAGTGGAGACGTTATTGAGGTCGGATTGTAATAGGCTTTTATCGGTGATGTTTGAAATCCGTTTGTAAATCTTCATGTCATCTTCATATACGGATATCGATGAATTTTTAATTAAACATTCATGTTGCTGAGATATGAGTTGATACTGACTGCCTGAATGTTACATGGTATATATACGGTCTTTGGGATAAGAGCCCACCCAACGGAGAATTTGGGGAGGAAAGCCAAGGGCCTTAAGATTAAACAAAATAACTTCATCAGAAATTCTGTTAAACGCTTTCCTAAAATCGGTGAAGATAACATCAACCTCTTTCCCTGCTTCCATCGTATTTAATATTTGTGAAGTGAATTCAATAAGGTTAGTTGTCTTGGACCGTGCTTTAAGATAGCCATGCTGATTGTCAGAAAATAACGGTTTACAATGAAACTACAGTGAATCATACACAATACTTTCAAAAGGCTCCGGAATAGTAGATAATTTCGCAATCGGCCTGTAATTACAGGTGCAGCCGTTCTTATGAATCAGAACTATAAAAGTATTTTTCCAAATAGATGGAAAAATTCCAAGCAAAAGCGACTTTTGGAAAAGTGTCGTCAGTGGCTGAGCAAGAATATCAATGCAATTTTTTAGAACGATGGATGGTAGACTGTCAGGACCGGATGAAAAATCATCTTTAAGTTTGGAAATCTTTTGTACCGCTGATTCACAACCAAGTTGAATGGAAGTTAAGGTTGTTTGAATATATTCATTCATGTATGTAAAGTAACCTTCATCGGGTATAAAATCGCTCTTTGTGAAAGCCAGACTGAAGAAGTTAGCAAAATGATTTGTTATGACTTTAGGATCATTAGAGGAATGATCCTTTTCCTTCAAGTAAACGGGTATCCGTCGGACTTTTTCTTCAGATCTTTGCGCCAAAAACACTTAGGATCAACGATTATATTGGATTGCATGAGTCTGATACAGTTCCCATAAAGTTCGTTTTCTGGAACTTGTGCCAACGTTTGTTCCTAAGGTTACGTAACGTTCGTAATTCATTATTATACCATATGGCAATTGTTCACAATATTCAAAAACTGCAGAGTAAACATTGACCATTTGTGTTTCTATGTCATTATGATCAATGGTGTTAAAGTCGACATTAGCCAATAAATGTTTAAGCTCCACAAAGTTGGCTTTAGGAAAATTGAAACACGGTGGAGCTTTAGAGTTTATATTGAGCCTGACTTGTTCCAGACAAAGATGATCAAAATGAGAGGGTGGTATATATCTATGGCACAGATAATTAGATTGGTTTCAGAAGCGATACTATTGTTGATAAAAGAGAAGAACACCAAATCGAGCTGCCTGGTCAGACTGTTCTTAACGTTGCTGATCTGAAATAGTCCAGAGCTAAACATATTGTCAGTGAATAAAGTTTCTTTGGCGGTTAGTGCATTTGAAGTATCATAATGATTGTTACCATCTGAATAATCCCATTTAAGCTCGAGGAGATTGAAATCACCCACAACAAAAATGTCACAAGTCAGAAGAAGCTGATTAGTAAGAAGCTAATAGTTTACAATCTTACTTAGTGAGCGAATATAACAACATAAAATAAAAATATTATTTTTAATTTTGACACATATTAGCTCGATATTATCAGTGTTGGGAATGGTAACAATTTGACTATCAAAATTGATGTGCACTGCAATAAAAACCCTTCTACCGGTTAAATTCGTGTGTGGACAATAAAAACCATCTTTCCGGAAGACTTTAAAATCTGAGGTAAAAAATTCGTTACTGTTGAAATCACTGTTCAAATTGAACTCAGTGAAGGCAAAAGCATCAAATGGAAGTCTTTGAATTGCTAAAAAAAGACGTCGCGAGATTTAGTTCTCAGTCCCCTTACATTCTGGTAGTAGAGGGGCAAGCGTTTGAGATTTTGGAACTGCCACTTTATTACTATTATTTCGGAAATCGACAAATTCTTTGAGATAAGCTGTTTCGGGGCATGACTCTGGGGAAAGTAATAGGTCAAATATAGCTTCAGGAATGGTTAATTTAAATGACGCAACTTGTCCCTTGTAGTGGAATATATTTTTACATTTGAAATTTTGTCCTTGGATGTTAGTTGTATTGTTACACCACCGGGATACAAATATAATTTTCGGTTTAGGCACAGCCCTAAGGATGCGTGGAGAATTGACATTTCTGCTGCTGCTGTGTTGAGAGTTGCTAGAGTTGATATCAATGTTAGCATGAACCACTTTAGATGAACGGGCTAGGCTGATATTTAACTGATTGTTAGCTTTAGCAGGAACAGTCCCTGATGAAGGCTCAGAATATTAGCGCAATCTAAAATTACAGCTGGTTTGTGAATTAACACTAAACCTACCGACATTTCATGTATAGCTAATCCTACCATGAGCGGTCAAATGACCGCTTTAAAAAAACATGTATTTTAGTAAAATAGACTAGATATATTATAATTTGTTTTCGGAAATTAAACAATAAAAAAAGTTGTAAACATTGTAAAATAGGTTGTTTGTATATTTTAGGAAAAGATAATAAGCCACATGATGATAAAGTAACGTTGTATGCAAGAAATGTAAAACAAAATTTTTAAAACGGTCATTTGACCGCGGCATGGTAGGTTTAGTGTTAAAAGGGAGTTCGTTATTCATTCATTGGCATAACAATTTACTTAAAGGAAAAGCACATATGGAATCAATATAATTGAACAACAACAACAACAAATACTTCCACTAGGCATAAAAAGCTCAGATTTTTTCAAAAACCAGATCCAATCCATGATAACCGTCCATATTGAGCTCAAGCTCATTTGTTACAGAGGAATATAACAATAGTACTACATGAATTGTCATTCAGGCGCGCCACGCTAAATAACACGCTTTAAAAGATTTAGGCGATGCTGACCTTTTAATATCTAATGGAATAGAATTCCAAAGAGAAATACTCCTAACAGAAAAGGTTTATGCCGAAATGAATGTTAGAAACAAGGTTGACAATAAATTCTCGGGTTCTTTAGCCGAATGTATTCTGGCTAAAGTTTCTGGAGACTCGGGTTTTTAGGACACTGCAAGTTCGAGTCAAAAAATTTTTAAACTGCTCGAGTCTGAGTTCAAATGGAATGATCCCTAGCAAACTCAAAATTCCTAATTTATATAAAAATTTGAAACTTGCAATTAAAAAATAAATGTTTACGATGAAACAGTGTCCGTTAGATAGTTATGGGTACGCAGGATAATCAAGTATTTAATATTGAAAATTGCCACTTAAATAATGGTTTATGCTTTAGCCGACATTTAAATTTCTCGTAGAAAATATACAAAATTTAAGACTCCAGGAGCTTATTTATGCTCGTAAATGGACGAGCATATCAGACATAACGGGTAGTAAAATATGCAGATCAATTAAACGATTCTTTGAAGATAAGAAAAACAAAGTTATCAAATTTCTAACAAACAAACAAAAATTGGCATGATCTATCTAAGACAAAACTAAACTTACAAAAATAAAGTCTTGTTCAAACACAAGTACAAGCCAACAATTTCCGTGCCTCTTCCGAACTTTTTTTCTTTCTATTATACTTTTTGGGAAATGTCAAATTATACAATAAACTTTTCCGGGGATGACAACGGTGGTGGTGGTTGTTGATACACATTATTTTGCCATTCAAACAAAATTAGCCAATTTACAAGTATAATTTGCCTGATTTTTATCAATAATGATTTGTTAATTGATTTCACTGTGCGGTATTTCCTATTCTTTATAGTATTGTGTATTGTTTTGACCTACCCATCGAAGGCTCTATTTACAATTTTCGCTTCGTTTTTCTGTGTGTGTATGATATCACAACCAAAACAATATAAAAATAGAAAATACTTTAGATTTTCTTGTCCATGATTAGTTCATTTTTGATTAACATAAAATTTAAGCACGAAATGCTTTATGATTAATGGTTTAGGAATGATAATTAACAGGATAATTTTGTGGTATTGTTGTAATAGTGTGTGTGATTTTGTTGGGTGTTTGCGTAACGTTATTTCATACAAATGTGTTTTTAAAAAAGTTCATTTCATACGAAAACGTTGTATAAATATTTTTTAATTCCCTATTCCCAGCTAAAGCCAGAATAGTGCCAATGGTCGGAAATAGGGAATTGAAAAAAATATTTTAATACCGTTTTTGACTAAATTGTATATTTCTGCCATACTGAGAGAATTATTTTGAGTAAATATTTCCGAAATAAAGTTAGGTGAATTATTTTTAATGAAAATAAAAATTTCGAGGAACAACTGTTTCCCAATTAGCTTCGTTTCGAAAACACATAAACCAAATTACTTCCATTTAGGTTTCACTGGTTGACACTTAAGCCAATTTTGACCCATTGTGATACCGCGCATTCACGCACAATATATATTCACAATATACCACCTACACATTGCAAGCTCCATGTCAACCTGTACATTGTGGGTCGGCGCTGAATTCTGCACTCTATCAGAGGGTTCTAGTTGTGTTTATTAACATCACCGATTGTAATCAATGATGAAAATTCAATTTGCATCTAGCCTCTGATGGGATTCGAATCCAGTACGAAGTACCTCGTGGTCGAAGTGCCGAAGCTTTAACCACTGCACCACTAGTTCGTTAACTAATTCCATTAGTAGACGATAAAATTATAATTTAGACGCAGTGCTATGCAGTTTTTTTCACTTCCCTATTCCCAAGGAAAGTTAGAATAGTATTCACAGTACACATGCGCAAACTCTAAAGTTAGTTAATCAATGGTGTGGGTAACTGCACGATTTACTGACAAAGTGTTGTAGAAATGAATTGACATAGCACTTCTCTGATTACTGATTCGTATCAGTTTTGTTCATTCGCATTTTTTATTGTGCTCCTCCGTTTGCGAGAAATCTCTCAGAACCGTAAATTCCTTAACCAATTCATTATATTTTGGAGAACTCCATGTTAGGATTGACTCGTGATTTTTTGTTATCAAATAAGTTTGAAGTCAGAATTTTACCGAAGAGTTGGTTAATTTTTTTACAATCCACTAATTTTTGAATTAATTTTCTAGTAGTGAATAAAACGAACTTTTGAAAGCACAAAACTACGGTCACTAATGTTGGCTTCAATGGTATAATTCATAACTTGTTAATATTGAGAAAGCTTGCTTACTGCGTGATACAAAATTTTGCGACTCAATGTTCTGGTAAAGAAGGTGTTTTTGACAGTCTCATGCCATATCTGAGCAGAATTGAATTGTATTAAGAAGTTAAATCTTGGACCATCTATTTTTAGAAAAAGTTTTGGAATATGGTCATCTGAAATTTTTTATGCTGGATGCAAATGGGATTGTAAAATGATATTTTGGAAAGTTCTGATATATGGCCAACTGGGACGATGAACTAAGTCATTTCTTAAGTTATCAACGACTAAATTGGGTATGCTGCAGTGCAATGGGATTCTTGAGAAAACACAGTTTTTTGGGAAAAATCATTTTATTTAGTCCGGATAACACTTAGCAAGCCACTACTTTGTTTGAACGGTATTTTTTGCCATCAACATAGTGTTTTCTTGTCCCACGATTTTCTTATGTTGTCGAGTAGTATTTGATTGTGGAATTGTGTGCGTCTATCGGTAAAATTTGTGCATAATGTACTTTGGAAGATAATGTAGGATTTCCGATGTGATTATCACACCAGAAATCGCATAGATCCATTTAATGATTAAAGCATATGTTTTGCTTTAGTTTAATTGTGCAAAACTGTGCATGTCAAAACCAAATTAGTTCTACTCCAGAATTGGTCAGGTTTTTTCCTAGAACGACTATATCTGCCTAACGTCTATTGAAGTAGATCAACCATGTAAGAAAATGTAGTAGTTTTCTAGTCACAATGTTTGTACTAGATGTTTAGTTATAGTGTTTTTTTCGGACGAAAATAAGTTAAAACGAAATGCACAAATGTGTAAGTTGGTTCGAAACACATACAAAAAATAAATTTTTAACATGATTCTTTTGCCTTACCCACATATTTGTGTGGCGGGCAGGAAACGGGATATAAAAACGTTGGTGCATTTTTTCGATACCGCTAATCTCGAGAACTACAATCGCAATTGACTCCAGATTTTGGATATATATTTTTCCTGGCTGTAGATGGGTTTCTGTAAATTTTGGACCCGGAAGGTAGCGCTGTAGTCGAGATATGAAAAAATTATTATTTCTATGAAACGAATGAACCTGACACCAAATTTTCTTGGAGCATATATAGCGCAATCACAAGAATAGTAATCTAATCACACTGTTCATAGTAAAAACAAAAAAAAAAATTAACCAAAATAAATATGTTCTATGTTCGCGTCCGTTCGCGTCGAATGCTGTTCGATGCCGAAAAACCAACAAAAAAAATTATTCTATGAGGCACCGGCGCAACGTATATTAATTTTTCTTCTAATTTTGCGTGCAAAAATAAAGGATAAATAGAAAAAATTAATTTTTGTTATAATTTTATGCTGTGTGCCTCATGTCGATTTTTTTGTCTAAATTTCTAACTAACTAAATTGATGGTTAGTTCATACCAATCGTTCAAAGATGGTACAAAACAAACCGCATCTGATGTTTCATTAAAATCTGCTATATTGTTACAGGATGGCTACTGCCATCCTGCAGATATAACTAAGCGCATGCAGAGGCCTCCACGGTGATCTTTTGCCGACTACGTTCTCAGGGTGAAGTGCGAAGGGTCGTGGGGTTTGAGGCATGCATGGCTCCTGGCATACACCGTGATGAATACAGAAATTTAAATTAAAATGAAAACGCAAATAATAATAAAACTCGGAGTTCCGCCGAAATTCGTCGGCCGGATCTTGAGGAACGAACAACGAAATCATAACCCGAGAGCGGTGCCTTGGTGCGCGCATCCATTCGAAGTCAAACAGGGCCAATCCCTGGTTACGAAATTGGATGCGGGCACCAAAGGACCGCAATCAACACGCCGACACCGCTCCCATCATACCGGTCCAACAAAATTAGTAGTTCATTTTACTAAAAAAAAACACAATCAGAAAAAAAATAAAACAAACAGGTAATCGCAGAAACAAAATGGAGGAGCAGCGAGACCAATGTGCATCGAGCGTGCACCCGCTGTGCGGCGCTCGATTACAAAAATCTTGAAAATTATGACCAAAACAAAATTTAAAATATATAAAAAAAAAATAAAAAAATAGAAAAAAATTGAAATAAAAATAAAAAATTGTACCTTAATATATATAAAACAAATTAGTGGTGCGACTTTGGGCGGTCGTCATGCCACAGGTGATCTTGCTCCACCCGGACCGTTGCGGGGCGTTTCTCCGATACCAAAATATACAATAAAAATTAAGGGCCGGTTGGCCACCCGTACGTTGCGACCTTGTGCGGTCGGGCGTTGCGGGGCCTTTCCCCGATACCAAATAAAACCAGGTGCCGGTTGGCCACCCGTACGTTGCGACCTTGTACGGTTGGGCGTTGCGGGGCCTTTCCCCGATACCAAATAAAACCAGGTGCCGGTTGGCCACCCGTACCGTTGCGGGGCCTCTCCCCGATACCAATATAAAATATCAATGGCCGGTTGGCCACCTGGTTGAGGCGGCGCCTTGCACCGCTATCAAAAATGTTGGGCGTTGTCTCGCCTTACCGCAAATCAGGTGAATGACCTCACCGAGCCACTCATGCACGCTATGTCTTCCCACCGATAAACACGAATTATGCCACGTTAGACCACCCGTAATGCGACGCCTCCGTAATATTTTTTGGCTTTGGCTTAAAATAACTACAGTAGCGCAAACCAAATCAAAATGTTGTTTGTTTTTTTTTGTAATCTATCGAGAATTCACTTTTTTGTGCAAAATAATTTTTCCACCTCACCTTTCATATCGAAATACACATGCACAAAATATAACACAACAAACGTTATTTTATTTCGTATTAGGTATATTAGTTTATTTTAAAAATTGATAAAATATAAAAGATGTATAAATTATTCACATACGCATATGGAATTTAAATATATTTAATTCTTAAACACTATGGTCGGCGATTGAACGTCGTAGAGGAAAGACGTGTTTTTTTGTCTCTCCTCTAAATAATTAAAAATAAATAGTTTAAATGTGTTGTAATTAACTAATTAATTAAATAATATAATATCTACATAAGTGTTCATAGACATAAATAATATATTGTATGGTTTAAAGAATTTTGAAGCCGTAATAAGATACATATTGAATAGTTATATTATATTAATTTGTGTGTGATGCGCTTGCAATGGCGTAGAATATGTATATTACAATTTCGTTTATACGTATTTTGATACCGTTGTTTGAATGCATCATACGCATTTTATGTATGTAATTTTTCAATATGTATAGGACTTTTATGATTCCAGAGGATGAATAAGATAAGTGTTTTCTCATTTTTTCCATTGTTTTAACACGTTTTAATACATATTAATTATTAACATATATTTTTCCAAATAAATTTTAAGTATATAATAAAATGATTACTGTATTCTATAACTCATAAAGGTGTAGAGTACTAGTATTTTCATGGTGGTAGTATTGTTTGTGCCAGAAAGTGTTTTCAATTCTGTTATTCTGTTTTGTTACACTCGATAACAATTTTTGTTGTTCTTTTTGCGACGATTGTTTTTCGTTGGTACTTTGTAGTATTGGAGGTGTATAGTGGGATATAATGTTCATTTCAATACCACTGAAAATGTGGTTTTGCAATGTATATACAAAACTTGTTATATGATTTCGGCTGTGCTTTGTACGGATGTGTATGTATTGATTACGAACGAAAAATATACAAGATCAGGGGACTTTTGTTTTCATTTTGTTTTATGTATATCATTACATAATTATTTTTTTTTACTTTTTGTGCTTGGTAGTGTAAATGTTTTTCTATATGAAAAAACGATTCAATCATTGATTTTTTGCTTTTTCATTTCATTTTGTGTGATCAATTTACACAGGGGCGGCGAGGATACGGTGGATGTGTATTGCGATAAATTTTCTTTTATATTGATGTTAACGGGCGATCGCTGAGTTTTCATCTATTGGGATTGGGAAATAACTTTATGGGTTGCAGTGTGTTGGTTTTTTATTCTAGAGAAGCGGGTAGCGAGCACTCCTGGATCTACATTACATATTTTTCTCGGTACATTTTACTAAGATTATTTATGAAAATGATTCTTTCCACATTTTGATTTCAGAAATTAACTAATTTTACTAATTCCTACCTCCAATTATTCGCCGTTTGAGTATTAAATTGTTATATTTATTATGTTTTATATGATGAGCAATTTAGAGTTATCAAGGTTTATGAGGGGCTGCATGAATTAAAGGGGTCTGAATTGAAGGGTTTTTTTCTGAATTAAAATAAGTGTTTTTGATTCGCTTTGTGGATGAATTAAAATCGGAGTTGAAGAAGAAATGAAAGAGTTCGATAAGGCGAATTTGGGCGGGGCATTTCTTGATTCATTTTTAAAATGAATTAATATAAATGTTTATAGAATCAAATAATATAAGCCTTTTTTATTTATATTTATATTTTATAACTAATCAATGTAAATCCATGCAACTTATATTTTCATTAATGAAAATTTTTTGGAATTTAAATTTAAATTTTAAATAGAATGTGCCTTTTTTAATTCATTTTGAAGGTAAGTTAGGGTACGTGTTTTAAAAATTAAATAGTATAAGCCTTTGTTAATTCATTTCTGAGTTTTCTCCTTTCTCTAAATCACTTTTTTTAATTCATAATTTTAAGTGAAAAATATGAATTAAAATAAGTCGCTGGTGTTCATACAAAAATCAAATTTTTTGCTTCATGTTTGGAGAACTTTCTTGGTTCGGACTTTTTTAGTTCGGTACCCCTTTATCAGGTGTTTATTATTAATACTATATTATTTATTGCAGTTCCTGATTAAGCTAATTTATTTAGTTCTAATGAAAATTAGTGATTACAGAAGAATTTTGAAGCCGTAATGACTACATTTTTATTATTTGCAGCTTTATTATTTTGTAAGCATCGAGGAATAAATACTCTTGGGATAAAGAAGTTCTATCTTCTATCCCAAGTTGTTATTATTGACATTTTTCCATTTAGCTAAAGGGAATTATTGTTGTGTAGCGTTGCTTTTAGAGTAAGATAATTACGGTAAATTGAAGAAAAATTTCCAAGAGTCATCTATTATTTAGCTCATTAACTATAATTTAATATAATAAAAGAATCTGGAGGTTCAGATATACATGGAAGTGGAAGCTGAGTCTTTTAAGCCTCATAACAAATAAGGCTATTTACCTTGGTTTAGGATAATATTTAACCATTGTTAATACTAATGAAATTGTATTTCTTATTTTAATTTAATTTAATTGTATATTTAAGATTTAATTTGTCTCACGACAATTGGTTTTATTTTAATAGATTAAATGACTATGGCTATATGTAATATTGAAGTGTCGGTGGAGGGAAACTTTATGGGTTGACTTATTTTTTGGCTTGGAGGCTATACAATAAAATTTATAATCAAACAAATATTGATACATAGATGTTTTTTGTATTTTAGGGATCAATGGCACTTCTTTAATTAGATTATTTTCTAATAGCTACTTATAACTAATTCTGTCATCTTACAGGTTCCTGATTAGCTTAATAGTTTTATTTAATTCTGAAAGGGAATAAATTGTAATGGGTTAATTATACATATTCATTATTGATATATTACCTTATAGATTCCAGATTAGCTATTTTTGAAACCAGATGTCTTTGTTTCATTTTTATTTTTATTAATAAACATATTGGTTTATTAGGGATTGTAGGGTTATCCGTTGAAGAGGGGATCCATCCGTTTGATACTACAATATTTGGATTTGATTTATTTTATTTTATTTGTTTTACGACAATCGAGTTATAATTAATTTAGTTATAATAATCATTACATTGTATTACATTTATTCTATTCAAGAATAATTTAGGTGTATCGTACAAAATAATGATTCTCTAACGCATAATAATGACATTTTATTTCAGGAAACTTACTCGTACCATTAAGATGCCAACATTATTGATTATTAATTTTTTTAAAACGCTATAGTAAAGGTGTGTGGAGGGCCTGGCGTCGCGTTTTTTGATTGGTATAATTGATATAAGGAAATGGTATTAAATAAGATTTCATCACTCATAATAATGAAATTTTATTTCAGGACATTTACTAATTAATCAATTACTTTTTAGGATGTTGATTGCTGATTATTTATATTCCGAAGAACAAAAATAATTGTGCCGTTTTGTGCTTTACTAACTATTGACTACTTAGGTGTCTGTAACCGGGTCAAGTCTATCATACCTAACAACCTTTCCTATCCCTCCATCTTGTTATATGTAAAAGGGGTGTACGGTTGGCCCGGCGTATCCGGGATCCTTGCTTAGTCTTGGCCGTACATTCTAATCAATCAATCAATCAATCAAATTTAATTCTTAAACACTATGTTTTATTATAACAAATTATAATTTTGAATTATGATAATTTTTGTTTGGTATCAAAAAATTAAGTTATACAAACAAGAAAACAGACTGAACTGTTTTATTTATACAGAACTGTTTATCACTAGACCAACATAGTGTTTTTCTCAAAATATATTTTAATAAATCCAAACTTTTCCCATTAAAAAAAACTTGACCACTTGAAAATTTAAAAACTTTTTTCAAATATAAAACTACTTGCAAAACTAATCCCCACTGGCTTTTACAAAATTCCAAACACGACTCTATTTATATAAATAAAAAAAACTTTTTTTTTTTACCAAAAAACCAAACTCGACCAAATCACAACTCGAATGTTAATCCCAAAAAAAAATTCTTAGGCCGCACAAACGACGCGCAAAACATTCCAGAAGAATGTCTTTCTTCTCTGTTTCTCGTTTACATCAATTCGCATTGATGTAAACGAGAGGCATATAAGAAAAACATTCTTATGGAATGTTTTGCTTTACACACACTCGATGCGCATTGGTCTCGCTCTCTCGTCATTCTTCTCTCCCCTGCGCCACCATAAGATGAGAAACAAAACTACAAATGTCGCTAGTGTGTTCAGCGCACCACACCAAACAATCCGCAGCGAAGACA
The DNA here is from genome assembly GCA_947310385.1 of Nephrotoma appendiculata. Lineage (NCBI taxonomy): Eukaryota > Metazoa > Arthropoda > Insecta > Diptera > Tipulidae > Nephrotoma > Nephrotoma appendiculata. The sequence goes on from OX371224.1 coordinate 262,395,044, forward strand.
CCAACCGAGCGGAATATAAAAAATATAGCAGCATAGACAACGATCGAGGGAAATATAAAAATATTGCAGTAAAGACACCGAGCAATAGGAAATACAAAAAAACACAGAGTGGTGGTTGCGACCACACAGTCGTAACAATATAAACTAAAATTTAACATTCTAAGAAAGATTTCTAATCGGTAATTGATAAATCGAAACTAAGGTTGCAGTTTAGAACTAAATATCGGGTTTGATTTTGGTTTATAAATATTACAGACATCTAATAATACCTCGGTGAACTAACGATCAATTTAGTTAGTCGGAAATTTAGACAAAAAAATCGGCGTCAGGCACACAGCATTTAATTTATTCTAATCGACTTGATTTAGTATAGAATAGAATTTACGTTATTCTCGAACAGATGGTGCTGAAGTCATTAATCGTTTTAATAGTAAACATCACGTAATTGGAAAAACAAGATGCCACATGTATTCAATAGAGTGGCAAAAACGGGGGCTTCCTCACGTTCACATTCTAATTTGGTTGGTTGAAAAAATTAGACCAGACGAAATTGACAATATCATTTCTGAGGAAATACCAGATCAAAATGTTGATCCAGAATTATTTCTCATTGTTACGACTATAACATGATTCATGGCCAATGTGGTGCCTGCAACAGTAAATGCCCTACATGGAAAATGGTAAATGCACGAAGCGTTATCGAAGGGATTTAATATCAGATTCAATAACTGGAGATTATGGATATCCGTTATATCGTAAACGCTCTACAGATTAAGTGGAATAATTAAGCACAGTGGTTTCTTCTTCTTAGATGCTCTAACCTGTACCGCAAAACCATTATTAATTTCTTTAATATTGACTAAGTAAATTACGATCACAAGGCAATATTGCATTGGCTGTAGCATCTTCTGGAATAGTTGCCATTCTACTGGATGGAGGAAGAACAGCAATTCTGCTTTAAAATTACCATTGAACTGAAAAGGCAGTCTGCAATACTAAGCCATTCTCCAGTATGTCAAAAGTTCTTAAACAATGTCACATAATTATTTGGGATGAATGTACAGTGGCTCACAAATACTCCATAGAAGCCCTGAACCGTGTACTTAAACATCTTAAAGGAAACGACAGACTTTTCAGCGGTGTATTAATTTCCTTGTCATGCGATTTTAGAACAAATGCTGACGAAATAAATGCCTGTTTAAAATCATATTTTTTATAGAGCAGCGTTCACACTTTTATATTATCAACAAATATGAGAGGGCAAATGTTGAATGATCCATCCGGTGGAAGATTTTCTACCACTTCACAAATCAAATTTTGAAATTTTTAGACGATTTCTGTTTCGAAAATCCAGAGGCGATTTAATTCTACATATTTTCCAAATATTCATCAAAAAGCATCAATGGTTAATAGAAAAAGCTATTTTGACGGCTAAGAATGTTGATGTTAATGCCATCAATATTAAAATACAAAATATGCTGGACGCAGAAATACATACTTTTAAATGCATTGATACAGTCGTTGATGAAAATGAAACTATTAATTTTCCCAACGAGCTTTTAAATTCATTAGATCTACCAGGAATACCGTCACATATGTATATTGCAACTAAAAATTGGTTCTCCTGTTATTTTGCGACGTAATCTCAATAGGCCAAAGCTCTGCAACGGCACTAGATTATTAGTTAAAAAAATGTATGGGCAATATCATCGAGGAGACCATAATAAGTGGAAAATGTAAAAGAGAACATGTATTACTGCCACGAATGCCAATGATCCCAAACGATAATTCGATTCAGTTTAAACGTCGAAAATTTCCGGTTCGTTTGGCATATTCCGATAAATAAATCACAAGGACAAACAATGAGGATAATGCGGTTTGCATATAGTAGAACGTAGTACACACCATGTTCCAACATTTTTCATTTATTTTTGCAATAAAAACATTTATTAAAATTTACATTTATTTTGTTTAAATTCGTTTGCATAAAAAATTAAATAAATTAAAAATTAAATAATACATGTATCGTAAACTATAGTTTTTATTCAATTAGCACTAGAAAGACTGAAACTTAGTGTATACCTAAACTCGCCAAAAGCAGTCAAAATGACTTCTTTGGGCAATCTAGTGCTAAAAAGTGTAGTTTATTCATCGATTAATTACAATATAGTGGTTTATTGCATCCTCCTATTAAGTGGAGCACTCGGTATTTTGCAAGCCCGACTATGTTGATCAACTAATGTTAAACTTTCTGCACATTTCTGATTTTGCCGAACACGTTTTTAACGAATTCGATGATTATTAAATTAGGATCGAATACGATGTCGCACCCATCTGTAACATAAACTTTCGATCAGATTCGGCATACTATGTACAAACTATTTAGTTGAATAAGCGTAATAGACCATTTTATATTATTGAATAATTAGGGGTGTGAAGTATGTCTTAACTTTGTCCTAACCTTTTGAAATGAGTATGTATGTATTGGTTAAACTCTCGTTATAACGAATTTTAAAACTTAAAATAATGTTATATGCAAATTGGGTATAAAGGTATCGTATGTTACCTTTTTAATTGCAGAAAAATATATAATGAGCAAAAGATGGTATTGTGCGTAAAAATAAATTAATATACAAATAAATTTCGCAATTCAACAAATATAGAAACTATTGATACTGAACGAATAAGAACTTTCTACAAATAAAGTTTAGGGCATTGCCAAAGATTTTAAGCGAAATACGAAAACGTAATCTTTCAAACACACAAGAACGATTAATGGTACCGTGATGTATATCGTTAGACTCGTTGAAGTGTCTTCTATCGTTCGACCAACATACAGAGAAATTCTATGATTTTTTACGGAAATATCTCATTTTCAGTAATACCTTCCGTGTGATTTTCGAGTATAGGTTGAACGGCTTGCAGTTGGTGCTGAATGCTGATATTAAAGTTAGAAGCGATTGTTGAAACTGAGACCCAACGCAATTTATTTTTTGTGCTCGAAAGTGTGCATTCAGCACATAAAAGAAAATTTAACTGGAACTAGGGTTCCGACGGAGCACGTTGTAGATTAGTGTTCCCGAAACTGAGACCCAATGCAATTGATTCCTGGTACTCGGAACCTCATTTTTCTAGCAAATTTTATTAAAACCGTTCGACGATGATATAATTAAAACGGAAAATAGGCCCCGACGGTGGACCTGATAAACAAGTTTACCCGAAATTAAGACTAAACGCAATCGATTAGTGATCCACGAAAACCCTCTCACCAATTCCATCGTCTGACTTAGAAAAAATTAAAAACGGAACCCGGGTCACGCGCCTCGATAGTGAGCCCAGTAAACGCGCCCAGTAAAGTTGAAAAACAGTGCAATCAATTTATAAACAGTTCCAACGTTGTGGTTTGCGGAATTCCAACAAACACTGATGATGTCCATAAACTAATTGTTAAGGTCATTGGTGCAGCCGACACTCCTATCGCCAGTGACGATATAATTTCTGTGAAACAAATGGCTCATAATAATGAATCGGCATCACAGCTGAAACATTCATACATTGTTAAATTAAATAACGTTGATTTAAAAAACACAATATTAAACGAATTTCGAAAGAGAAAGTATATTTACCTACATCAACTTGGTGCGGAGTTTTCAATGGTGCCTCCTAATCATAAAATCTGGATACTTCATCATCTCACAAGGTTTCAGTCTCGCTTGTACAACGTAGCTAAAGAGATTAAAGTTAACTTTAAGTATCAGTTTCGATGGTGTAAAGACAACAAAGTTTACTTACACTAATCACCGAACTCGAAAGTGTACCATATTTATTCTTTCAACGACATCAACCGTCTACTTAAAGCCAACGACTCATCCGTTGCAGCAGCAGATACTCCAACAATCATACCAAAGGATGTCACCTAAATTCACCACTAGCATAGTAACTATTGATTTATTATTCACTTTTTTATTTAGTTTTATTTTTGTAACTATTAATTTTAACACTCTTATTTCAATTTTTATTTTTAAAAATTCGTTTACGTGGGATGACCATATTAATTCTATTTGTATTAAAGTTTGCCCTTTTATTTGCTTGATTAGAAAACTGGCTGATTTTGTTCCAGAACATGCGTTAAAAACAATTTATTTCTCATTTATTCATACTCATACGCCTCTTCTACCTTTGGCTCAGCCGTTAACGAAAAACTGAATAAATTGCAGATTTTACAAAATAGGTGCTGTAAAGCAATGTTTAAACTACCTCACCTGTTTCCTACTGTAGAGCTCTATCGAACTGTTGGTGTTGCTATAGGCATTCTTCCAATTAAAGCAATTTTTGAGATGTATGTGTCGATCTACATGTTTAAGTGTCTGCACATCCCATCTTTACTTGCGTCTATACAATTCGAATTTCGAGGTCATGGCTATTCAACCAGAGGTTCTTGTCAGTTGAAGTGCCCCCAAATTAAAACGGAATATGGCAGAAAATCATTAACATTTATTGGGTCATATATTTATATAAATTACCTGAAAATATTAGGAATGCTGTACATATTTTTATGTTTAAACGAATGATAAAATCTCATCTGCTATCATCAGTTATTATTTGTGATTAATAAAACCAATCATCATTAATTCTGTGGCATAAAGGTAAAACATCTTATCCCAATTTTATACAATTTTCAGCATAGCAAAAAAAACGATTCTTTTTGGTTTCCTTAATTATTACGAATATTATAAGCAAGTTGTATTGCGATTTCCCAACGGTAATTTAATGCACTATTATTTGAATGTATATAGTACTAGTAATTTTCTTTAGTTTCCTTAAAAAATTAGGAAAAGTAAATTAAGCTATTTTACCTTTTTGGTTTTTGTATAACAGCTGATCTTATGTGAGTGAAGCTGTTTTTCCATTTTTGTTTACAAATATATTTAAACTTAAAAAGACATAAGCTGTTTTAAAAATTCATTTTATTCATAAAAAAATAATTAAGATACAATTCCATTGCTTTTAAGAAAAACACATTTCATCATTATTGTTAAAAAATTTAAAGAAAATAACTAATATTTTGTAATTATTATATAAATTATATTATTATTTATTACGTATTTTGAAACGTAACCTACACTAGTTATATTAACATAAAAACACTACTCAGTCTTCAGGTTCTGACCCATCTATCAAATCAGGATCTATATCGCTAAGAATATCACTTTCAAGACCAGTATAAAAGTCATGAAACTCCTGACTAATAAGCGGTAGCATATCCAGTAAGTCGCTTTTCTTTTTGGCATTAATTTTTACTGGCACTGGATAACAAATCTCCAAATCGTCCATAGTAACACTGGTAATGCCTCCGCGATGAATATTTAAGGTCTTAAATTCAACTTCGTGAGATAAGGTTGCTTTATATTGAATATGACCTAGTTTTCGTGTATAGCGAAGCCATTTTACATCTTTCCATAGAAAACGCTCACCTAGAACAAAAGAGTAATTAATATAGATTTAAATATATAGAAAATAATAGAATAAATTAGAAAATAGAAATAGAAAAAATTTACCAAATGTATTAGTTTTTCTCCACATAAACTTTTGTTTTATTAAATTTGAGAAGTTGAAAAATTGATCCCTTTTAATTTCCGTAACATAATAGTTTATATTAAAAGATTGAACGAAATTACACCAATCACGTGGGTGGTGTATAGAAGCAGTAGTCTTCTTCTTTTTTCGTTCGATTGCTGCATGAACCGTGTCACACTCCATATGGGTGTGCCCCGGCACAAGGAATTTATGGTCTATTACCTCCAAATGAGCCAATTGCTGAATTAATGTTTGGAACATTGCGGTAATAAAAGAATTTTTATTCTGTCCAGCACAACAGTCGCTGTAGAGAATAATATGTGTAATTTCAGCAAGCACCGTCAATAAGTGTTGAAATAAACAAGAAGCAATCTCATTGCCTCCTCTGTTACCATCTGCTTCATGCCACATCATGTTATGAGCTTTTTTCAAATGGCCATCGTGAATTGTCAAATTGAACGTCCAAAGTTGTCTTTTGTAAGAACTAAGTGATGTTCGGAAATATGGGGTAAGTAGACATTGTTCTAAATCAAAAGTGTATGTTTTTACGGCCCGATTTTCTTTTGCATATAACTGGTCCAGTCGTTTACTTTCGTATGCAGCATCAGCATCCCCTAAATGTGCTTTCTTTTCAGATAACAATTTTAATTTCTGTTCCTCATTTTCTGCTGAATTAATTTGCATTTGCAATAATTTCCATTTATTGCAGACATTCAGTTTCGGTTTTTTAAATTTCAAATTCAAAGATTTGAAAATTTCGGAATATTTTGTTATAGACACGTGATCTTCATATTTTTCGCAATAAAGTTTATACATAATTGACAAATTCAAATCCGACTTCAAATATTTCTGTTCGGTGTGGCGACGTGTATAATGGCTTTCATAACGCGGGAAACTTTGAATGTGCTCTAAAACTTTATTAGTCACCTCTTCGGAAATTTTATTCGCGGGTACTTTCATTCCACGTTTATCGCTAGGAAACGCTACTCCAGAACACTTAATTTTCTTATTGATGATAGTTTTAATAAATTGCCCAGTTTCGTCAAATACACACAAAAACATTTCTGACATACCTGTATGCGGTCCGTACCTACTTCCACAAAATAATTATAGGAATAGATCCGATTTCTTTGTGCAGTTGTGATTTAACTTTAGTTTCAGTTTTTTTTGGTAGTATATGTATCATTCCAGATATAAATGCTTGGCGAAGGTTATAACTACCTAAGTTCCAATATTCAGTAAAAATACTTTTTTGGGCCTCTAACGATATCTTAGTTGCGCATTTTAATTGACATGTAGTACTTAACGATTTGATGCTTCTGCTAGAAACGCATTTGCACTTTTTAGTGATGTACTTGTGACCCAAATTACGTTTCTTGGTTATTTCGTGTTTTTAGCTTCGAGATTCGAGTTTTCGAGAATCAGAACATTGTAATAAATTGTCTTCCAATTGAACTGCCATTATGTTTATTCTTGAGCTAGATTCGTTAAATTCACTATTGTTTCCTTCGTCGCTTGGAATATAGTGTGGATCAACATCGCTGTCATCGTACGTAATTCCATCATCGTCGGTTTGAATGTCAATTCCACAGGTAGGTGAGATTGGAGTTGAGGATTTTGTATAAGCTACTTTAATAGTGTCCAAGTCTAATCCGTTGAAACCCTCGTTAAAAGATGAAAAACTTTCATTGCAAACAACCGGATCGAAAAATTTATTTTCAACTGATCGCAATTTATCCATTTGGAGCGCTTGTTTACTGGAATGCGGAGACATTGTATCTAGAAATAATAAACGAAAAAATTATTTGATTAAAAATAAAAATTACAAATACTGTATTACCTGGTTGTTTTCGAGAAGTCGCGAAGTTCAGGTTCTGCTCCTTTGTAGACAATACCAGGGCAACTAACTTCTGACCCCGACTCATTGCGTTTTTTCCTATATATGAAAATACAAAATTAATTAATATAATTTAGATTTTTCAGTACAATCTGGAATTTTTGTACTATTTGCAAGCGTAATTCAATTAAATTGTTGTATATGATTTTTAGGTGAATAACAATTCATAAAAACAGGAAAAAATGAAACAAAATTATTTTTTATTAAATTTAAATCTATTAAATAAAATACCAAATATTATACTTACTTTTATGATTTTTTTGTATAAATTATAGTTTCACTAAACTGCACTTAAAATTATTTTCTCATTGATGTGTATCAAATTTACTAGAGGAAAGCAACTTATACTGACTTAAATAAGTAAAAACTAATTTAATGTTGCGCTAAAGATCTTATTTGGAATAAGTTATTTTACCAAATTAAATCTTTCTATGAAATATATGGTTATTTTAACTTATTTCAAAATAAATATTTAATTTTACCGAAATAAATTTGGAATAATAGCTTATTTCTGAATAAGTTGATTTGAAAATTATATTAATAATTTCGCACTTTGAAATTATGTATAAACAAGCTGTTTTACTAAATTTTTTTTTAACATAAATTGTTTACTACGTTTTCTTATATGGATTTAAATTGTTTTAATTTGGAATTTTTTAAATATTTTATTTTGATTTTGAAATAAGCTGTTTTTCCTTTTGCATTTTTATAAATTTATGAAATAAGCTGAATGAGCATAGTCACTATCTCTGAGAATATACCAGATAGGGACATGTCTATTAGCTGGAAAAATAGCTTATTTTTTTTTCTTTATGATTTTGCAAAAATATCAATTTTGTCTTATCTCGAGATAAGCTACTTTACTTTATTGCCACATAATTAATTAAATTTAATTATATTGTTATATATTTGTATTTTATTGTTTATTATGCGTAATGTAGTTTTAGTCACTATGACACTATATGCTGTATATGTTTTGTACCATTCATAAGTGTGAATGACGAGCTTTTAAAGGACATTAAATCCATTAGTTGTCATTTACACTTTTATGATTATTATTAATAATAAAGAAATAAAAATTAATTCCAGTTGCTCGAAAACATAGATTCGGCAATTTTTATCGAAAATGTTTGAACTATAAAAAATAAATATGGAACCCGGGTCTTGACGGAGAACCCTGTAAATGTTTTCTCCCGAAATTGGACAGCACAACCGATTCCTGGTCCTTAAAAACCGCCTTTCAACAATTTTTATCGAAAACGTTTAGACTTCGAAAAAATTTAAAAACGGAACCTGGGCCCAACGAAGGACCCTCCTGTAAACAAAATTTCCTTAAGCTGAGACTCAACACAATCGATCGCTGGCACTCGAAAACATTCTTAGGGCTATTTTTATCGAATGTGGGACCCGCGTCCCGACGACGGATCCTGTACATTTTGTTTCCCGAAATTTAGACGTTATAGTAAACGTTTGAACTTAAATAAAAATAGAACCCGGACCCCAACGAAGAACCCTGTACATTTTATTTTCCGAAATTTAGACCTAGCACAATCGATTTCTGGTATTTAAAAACCCAAATTTAGAAAAAAAATTAAAAACGGAACCTGGGCCTTCTAAACAAAATTTCCCTAATCTGAGACCCAATCCAACCGATTCCTGGCACTCGAAACATCCTTTAGGCAATTTTTATAGAAAACGTTTGAACTTAAAAAAAGAAAGTGGAACCCGCGTCCCGATAGACGACCCTGTACATTTTGTTTCCCGAAATTTAGACCTAGCACAATCAAAAAGAGTCAAGTTGCTTCCTGGGTAACTCCAAATGAATCCGGCTGTATAATTATACTAAAGGATGGGTCAAGCTATAGCAGTACCGATTTCCACAACTTACTTTGTAAACGTATCCGGATTAAAAAATATGGATTGAGGACGATCCACATCCAGGTGTAGTAAAATTAATTTGAAGACGAATATTCACAACTCAAGAAGCATGCAATCGCAACGTTCATTCAGATGTCATGAATTTCATTTCTTGGCAGTGGATTTTGTACGATAATTCTAAACGCGGAAAACAATGGGTTGATCCAGACATCAACATCAGTTGAAAACATAAATATTCATGCCAAGAAAATGTTATTGTGTGTCTGGTGGGATTGGAATGTAGTTAATAACTACGAACTTCTTGACCCTGGTCAAACTGTGCAATTATCGAATTATGCGATGCTGTGGAGGAAAAAAGACAATTTAAGGGTCAAAAAAGGCAGAAGATGATATTGTTGCATGACAACGTTCGCTTATATACAGCAAAATCGACCCGGGAACTCAACGTCTCTGGCTGGGAAGTTTTATAGCATGTGGCGTATTCTCCAGACTTATGGCTCCCTCTGAAAGTTGAAGATGTTGAAAAACGGCTCGATGACTGTTTTGCTTCGAAACCACTAAGTTTCTATCGCGAAGGCATTCATTATCTACCTGATAAATGGCAAAAGATCAAATATATAGTAATGGCGAATAATTCGATATGTATTTGATTTTTGTAACAATTATATTTTCAATAAAGGTGAATTTGACTAAAAAAAAGCACAGTCTCTACGTGCACACCTAATACATAAAACGAAATATAAGGATGGGGAAAAGAATCTATTGTTATTATTTTATTTCGGGGCTTTATTTAACATGGCTACAATCAACCATTTTGGCTCAAATATGAGCCGTTTTTCGATAACTCGTTGCCATTTAGAAGGCAATTTCATTATGCCGCCACCGTACATGACCGATTTCTCGTCGCCAGTTACCACCCGCTTTAGAAATGGCTCGATTTCCTTCCGTTTCGGCAAGTATTCGCAAATGAAATCACGACCAATCAAGTTTTTTGCGTCAACTCGTCGGTACCCAAACATCGAGGTTCAGGACCTTCAGCTCCTGGCGATGGTACGACAGCTGGCATGCCGGTCTACTTCGATTTCCAGGATTTTATCGACATTTTTGACGATTGGCATTCCAGTGTGTGGTACATTTTTAATACGCAAATTACCAGAACGGAATCAGCGAAACCAAAATTCAGCATAATTGGCTGTCATCAGTATCGAGACCACAGACACCATTCCCAATTTCAGCCGCCTGACTTGCGTTTTCGCCTTTATCGAACCAAAATTGTAAAATATAGCGAATTTTCTTTTTGTTTACCTCCCCTAGCGACAAAATAATGGATTTTCCCCCAACCCATTATTTGTTCAGATAAACGAAAATAGTGGAAAACGTAGAAGTCACATAGAAGCGGCCATTTCAAGAGAACCAGTTTCGGGCTAAAATCAAGGGGACTGTCAGTTTATAGGAAAACCTTAAGTCCGCAATTTCAAACCGCTCAGTCAATCCTTTCGACAGACTCATAGAAAACTTTTTCAAGAGCAAATTTTCGATCATCGCCGATAAAACGACTCCTCGATCGCAGTCTTATTAATCACTCGAAAAATTTAAGCTGAAGGAAATTTTGATTAATCTGCAAATAAGTAATAATCGCTGGGTTCAAATCTCTTATCAGTATGTATCTCGAATATGGCGGATGCGGAAGCAATTCAATGTGAAATTCGTGCAATTTTAATATTGTTGCTATTGACTTGTGACGTGGTGCATTATTTTGGTGCAATAGCAATTTTTCTTCTTCATTTGTGGTCTTTTTCAGCGATTTCTTCCTTCCAATATAATATTCGATGTTGATTTTTTTTCCTTTCTCAATGTAGTCAAAAAATATTATACCATGTGTATCCTAAAATACAGACACCATAACCTTTCCAGCCAACAGCTGTGCTTTTGGTCACTTCGGACGATCCATGTTTCATCCATTGTCATATACCGCATAAAAAATCCTTTTTATTGCGCTCAAACAGCTTCAAACAGCGCACGGAATCATGACGCGTTATCGTTGTTGATCCATTGTGAGCAAACACGATACTCACTTCGAACACAGCTTTCTGATGGACAAATGTTCGTGCGAAATATGACCAACACGTTCCATTGATATTACACGATACATTGATACAATGTCAGTCCAAATCGTGGTGCATTATTGGTGGTTGTACGACCAAGTTTAAATTCAGTATACGTACATATTCTTGATAAAGGAAGTTTGATATAAGCCACAATATAGACACCCTTTCATATTTTTAAAATCATTTACAATATTGCTGCTTGGCCAATAAATAAGTCGCTGGATTGGAAATGATAATTAACGGTTTTTTCACTATACCTTTATTTCAAATTTGTTTGTATGTTCAAATATTACGAATATGATAATTCATTACAACGAGACATTAACTAATACATTCTCATAATAAAATAATGAGGATAATTTTAGCATAAACTTCACACTCGTGGACACACGCGTGAAGTTTGTCCTAAATTTTGTTTTTGGAATTTTAGGACAAAGTTAGGACAAACTTCACGGGTATGAATAATTGCCCACGAAATCACTTGCATTTTGGAAGACTTCTATTTCTTTTAGTTTTCAATTTATTTTTATTTCAATTTCACTATGCTCATTCCATTAGAAATAAATACAAATTATTATATCATTTAAAGCAACCAAGAATATACTCGTAGCTACAAATTAAAGTATAATTTTATGAAGCCCAACAAATTATAAACGTTTCTCATTCTTTAGATTTTTCTTCATATAAAATACAAACGTTCGTACAAAAAACTATTTTTCAATGTGTCATAAATCAAATCGAAGTTGATTTTTATTATAGATCCATTACAATGTATATTCAATACACCACAATCATTTTGCTATGAAACAACAACACTACGACAAAATTAAAAATAAATTTATACCAACAATTATTTTCCATTACGAGTATATTTAATTTTCATTTTACGATATGGTGAAGCCACCCACACTTCTATTAAAAAAAATAACAAAATTGGAAGCTTTAAACACTAAAAAGCTCTCTATACATTTTTGTTGAATATAAAAATATAAATATAACACAATAAACTTTTATAACATAATAACTCTTTGTGTCACCAATCGTCATAATTAATAAAGTTTTCATAATGAAAGAACCAAGTTCTAACTAAACTTTGAAAGTTTTTAAAATAAAATTCTGGAATTGCTAAATTTTAACGCACCACATCTAGGAATTGGTTTCGGTGTGGTGTTTATATTTTTTATCTCAAATTTTATGTCATATCGAATTACATTTATTGCTATTGTGAAATGAGTACGTAAACGAAAAGCTGATGGTGAGAAAGCTTTTTTTTATATTCAAATATTTTTTGCTGTACGCTGCATATGTGTCGGTATCTAAATTTAAAAAAATTTATAAAATATCATAAATTATTGTTTGTTATTTTCTCTCGTTAGTTTTATTATTAATATTTTTATTTTTTGTTGAGCTTTTTTGTTGTTACGAAGCTTATTTTTTGTAAGTACTTAATTTATTGATAAATACAATGTGTAGGTACATATAACATGAGTATTTTGTTGCATAAAGCCTGTTCAACGAGATAAAAACGAAATGTGTTTATCAATTGACATTAAAAATGTTTTTTAGTATTAACATTAATTTTTGTTACTAATTGAATGACATTTTATCTACACAATCACATGTATCGTTTTCTACATAACTGATTTTACAGCATAACGATCTATAAAACGAGCTGGGTAAAACTAACTGATTTTATGACTGTGTCCGAATTGAGTGATAAACATTTTCTCGCAAAAATATTTGACACTAACGTGAAAAATTTTTCCTTTTGTGAAATTTTTGTCGTTTTGCTGTCCGAATTATGTGATAATTTTTTTGATAAAAATTCCGGCCATTTAATTTAATTTTGGTTTAAAAATTATGATTGCTGTCATTTAAAGATTTAAGGACAACTCTATAAATAAGAAAAAGAGATAAATCATAAACACAATTTTATTTTATTTTAACTTTGTATTGAATTAATTTTATAAAGCAAAATACAATATGGCTTTTGAGTATTACATCCTTGAGTCCAGATCATTCACTTTAATCAATTTTTAATCATAATAATCTGTTGAACAAGTGCATACGACAATTTTTCTCCGATTAAATTACCACGCAACTGTCAACAATTATTATACCTTACGACTGTGATAATTCGGGTGCGTTCGGTATTTTCACAAATTTAGTACTAAAAAATATTTATCACACAATTCGGACACAGTCTATATAAACAAATGCAGCCTTGGTTCATGCTTTCAACATGGTGGGGCTTTTCGCAGCGTCAATACTACCTTCTTCAGCATAAATAAAATATATTAGGTGTGTAAGTAGAAGCTCGGCTCTGAAATTGGTTTCCTTAAAATATATATTTAGTCATAATTAGTCTTTGTTGATTTTATGACTTAAGTTTCAGTCATTTTCAAGCTGTCGTTCCGTGTGCATCGGTTTTAAGAGATGGATTTCAAAAAGCAACATTTGTACCATTGCATTCTATTCTGTTTCCAAATGAACAAAAATGCTGCTCAAGCTATGAAATTGAATAAATCGACTTTGAGTGAATATTCTGTGAGTCATTCAACAGTAAAAATGTGGTTTGAAAAATTTCGTGATGGCCATTTTAGTGTTGAGGACGATCCACGTCCAGGTGCAGTAAAACAATTTGAAGACGAAGAAGTGAAAGTTTTACTGTATGAAAATCCGTGTCAAACTCAAAATGAGCTTGCCTAACAGTTAGGAGCTACTCACCAAGCAGTATCACTTCGATTGCATGCAAAAATACAGAAGAATTTTTGTTTGCATTCTCGGTACAAAAGAATTTTTTTTGCATAAAATCATTACACGTGATGAAAAGTGGATTTTGTATGATAATCCTAATTGCAGAAAACCATAGGTTGATTCAGGCCAGCCATCAACGTCAGTTACAAAATTGAGTATTCATGGCAAACAAGTTTTACGAACTATTACAGCTGAACGTTACCAGGCCCAATTGATCAAATTAAGTATTACTCACCGGTGTGAAGTTTCTAACGTTAAAAAAGTGTATGTACACTAAAAAGTCGCAATATAAAAGTGGCAACATAAAAGTGTAAATGTTTATAAAACAACAACAATTTACAATAAATTATACAAAAATAATAGAACAAAAGAGAAAATAATTTCCAAATTTAAATTTAATCACTTTACATAAGTAAATATAATTTATGTCAACATATAAAGTTCGGCAGAAATCGGCGGAAGCAATGCTACACTATGGAAATTATCGCGAAATCTGGAGATGTGCTCGCATGGTGACTATATGGCAATCAAAGGGAATGAAGTGGGCTATCTTAATATGTGTGTGCCATTTCCTGAAATAGGTTATGGCTCTGGACATAAATTTTCAAAATATAATATTTTCCTCTAAATTCCGCGGAAGCAATGCTACACTATGGAAATTATCGCGAAATCTGGAGATGTGCTCGCATGGTGACTATATCGCAATCAAAGGGGATGAAGTGGGCTATCTTAATATGTGTGTGCTATTTCCTGAAATAGGTTATGGCTCTGGACATAAATTTTCAAAAATATAATATGTTGCTCTAAATTCCGCGGAAGCAATGCTACACTATGGAAATTATCGCGAAATCTGAAGATGTGCTCGCATGGTGACTATATGGTAATAAAAGAGGATGAAATGGGCTATCATAATATGTGTGTGCCATTTCCTGAAATAGGTTATGGCTCTGGACATAAATTTTCAAAAATATAATATTTTCCTCTAAATTCCGCGGAAGCAATGCTACACTTTGGAAATTATCGCGAAATCTGAAGATGTGCTCGCATGGTGACTATATGGCAATCAAAGGGGATGAAGTGAGTTATCATAATATGTGTGTGCCATTCCCTGAAATAGGTTACGGCTCTGGACATAAATTTTCAAAAATCTAATATTTTCCTTTAAATTCCTCGTAAGCAATGCTACACTATGGAAATTATCGCGAAATCTGGAGATGTGCTCGCATGGTGACTATATGGCAATCAAAGGGAATGAAGTGGGCTATCTTAATATGTGTGTGCCATTTCCTGAAATAGGTTATGGCTCTGGACATAAATTTTCAAAAATATAATATGTTGCTCTAAATTCCGTGGAAGCAATGCTACACTATGGCAATTATCGCGAAATTTGGATATGTGCTCGCATGGTGACTATATGGTAATCAAAGGGGATGAAATGGGCTATCATAATATGTGTGTGCCATTTCCTGAAATAGGTTATGGCTCTGGACATAAATTTTCAAAAATATAATATTTTCCTCTAAATTCCGCGGAAGCAATGCTACACTTTGGAAATTATCGCGAAATCTGAAGATGTGCTCGCATGGTGACTATATGGCAATCAAAGGGGATGAAGTGGCTATCTTGATATGTGTGTGCCATTTCCTGAAATAGGTTATGGCTCTGGACATAAATTTTCAAAATATAATATTTTCCTCTAAATTCCGCGGAAGCAATGCTACACTATGGAAATTATCGCGAAATCTGGAGATGTGCTCGCATGGTGACTATATCGCAATCAAAGGGGATGAAGTGGGCTATCTTAATATGTGTGTGCTATTTCCTGAAATAGGTTATGGCTCTGGACATAAATTTTCAAAAATATAATATTTTCCTCTAAATTCCGCGGAAGCAATGCTACACTATGGAAATTATCGCGAAATCTGAAGATGTGCTCGCATGGTAACTATATGGTAATCAAAGGGAATGAAGTGAGTTATCATAATATGTGTGTGCCATTCCCTGAAATAGGTTACGGCTCTGGACATAAATTTTCAAAAATCTAATATTTTCCTTTAAATTCCTCGTAAGCAATGCTACACTATGGAAATTATCGCGAAATCTGGAGATGTGCTCGCATGGTGACTATATGGCAATCAAAGGGAATGAAGTGGGCTATCTTAATATGTGTGTGCCATTTCCTGAAATAGGTTATGGCTCTGGACATAAATTTTCAAAAATATAATATGTTGCTCTAAATTCCGTGGAAGCAATGCTACACTATGGCAATTATCGTGAAATTTGGATATGTGCTCGCATGGTGACTATATGGTAATCAAAGAGGATGAAGTGGGCTATCTTAATATGTGTGTGCCATTTCCTGAAATAGGTTATGGCTCTGGACATAAATTTTCAAAATATAATATTTTCCTCTAAATTCCGCGGAAGCAATGCTACACTATGGAAATTATCGCGAAATCTGGAGATGTGCTCGCATGGTGACTATATGGTAATCAAAGAGGATGAAGTGGGCTATCATAATATGTGTGAGCCATTTCCTGAATTAGGTTATGGCTCTGGACATAAATTTTCCAAATATAATATTTTCCTCTAAATTCCGCGGAAGCAATGCTACACTATGGAAATTATCGCGAAATCTGGAGATGTGCTCGCATGGTGACTATATGGCAATCAAAGGGGATGAAGTGGGCTATCTTAATATGTGTGTGCCATTTCCTGAAATAGGTTATGGCTCTGGACATAAATTTTCAAAAATATAATATCTTGCTCTAAATTCCGTGGAAGCAATGCTACACTATGGAAATTATCGCGAAATCTGAAGACGTGCTCGCATGGTGACTATATGGTAATCAAAGGGGATGAAATGGGCTATCATAATATGTGTGTGCCATTTCCTGAAATAGGTTATGGCTCTGGACATAAATTTTCAAAAATATAATATTTTCCTCTAAATTCCGCGGAAGCAATGCTACACTATGGAAATTATCGCGAAATCTGAAGATGTGCTCGCATGGTAATTATATGGTAATCAAAGGAAATGAAGTGGGTTATCATAATATGTGTGTGCCATTTCCTGAAATAGGTTAAGGCTCTGGACATAAATTTTCAAAAATCTAATATTTTCCTTTAAATTCCGCGGAAGCAATGCTACACTATGGAAATTATCGCGAAATCTGGAGATGTGCTCGCATGGTGACTATATGGCAATCAAAGGGAATGAAGTGGGCTATCTTAATATGTGTGTGCCATTTCCTGAAATAGGTTATGGCTCTGGACATAAATTTTCAAAAATATAATATGTTGCTCTAAATTCCGTGGAAGCAATGCTACACTATGGCAATTATCGCAAAATTTGGATATGTGCTCGCATGGTGACTATATGGTAATCAAAGGGGATGAAATGGGCTATCATAATATGTGTGTGCCATTTCCTGAAATAGGTTATGGCTCTGGACATAAATTTTCAAAAATATAATATTTTCCTCTAAATTCCGCGGAAGCAATGCTACACTATGGAAATTATCGCGAAATCTGGAAATGTGCTCGCATGGTGACTATATGGTAATTAACAAAACAGCATACAGTCATACCAAATTTTATTTAAGTTTGTTAATGCTTGCGGCAGTATCACTGCCTCGCCTGATTCATTTTTAGTTATCCAGGAAGCACGACGTGGAGGTTTGAATCTCGGACTTCGCTTCCCTTTTTTACAAATTATATCTAACTTAATTATTTTTACTATATACTATTTTGACACATTTCACTTAATTTAAAGGTAATTTTACAAGATGATTATTATCAATCATTAATATTTTGAATAAATCAAAATTGCCGGATTTATTTTTGTTACGGTCGAGGTTTCCATAGGGAATTGCAACAAATCATCGTGTGTCTCCCAATTGCTGTCATTTCGTTTAATATACGCACGAAAATGTCCACAAGCATGTTTTAGTTCCGGTTGTTGAAAGTTAATTATCGCTTTTAGCTCAAGATCCTCAAGGCCTAAGGTTATAGTACTACTAATTTTACTTATAGCGATGTTATACAAATTATTAGTTGGCTTTACATCAATAATGGCTAAACCATAATTTGTAAAAAACAATTTCGTCCGCTTTTCATGGCACGTTCCACAACAAGATCTTTCAAAATCTATTGCCGACTGCATATTACTGAGTGACTATTGCCGACTGCATATTACTTGATTAAAACTGAAAAAAAATTTAAGTGGGACATACAATGTTTGTCTTAATTTGGTTATAGGCTCACACTTGGAGCAGTTTCTTCTTTCTGTCAAAGGGGATGAAAGTACTTTCTTCAGTATAAACGATATTGGACATATAGCATCCAATGAAATGTTTACTGTTGTAGAAACTAATCCGGGACTATTTTCATAGATGTTTAACAGCAACCGTGATCTGTGTCTGTAAATTGATGCGGTTTCATTCGAAGTTGCTAAATCGTATATAAAATTAAAAAAAGAGTTTTCAGATGTTCGAATAAAACCCTTGTAATAATCTACATCCAAAAATAAACATAAAAATATTTGAGCAACCGAATCAAAAGCGCAAGTATTTGTGATTTTTATTCCAACAGATTCCTCTATTAAGGTATACCCGTTTTGTAGAATATAACACTCTTCGACATTTTTGGGTTCCGGTAAATGATTCAAATCGGAGGAACTACACATCTTTGAAAATCGAGTTAAAACCTTTTTACCAAAATGTTTTGGAGAGTTACTCATTTTAATTTTCTTGTTCCACGCTTCCTCATGCAAATCGCTATCAGGATCATCTATTTTGGAACTTTCAATTTTCCGTTTCAGTCTAGTTTTCGTAGTGGACGTAGCTGACAATTGAACCATTTTTTCAATTTTGGAAGTTTTTTCCTTCATTAGATTTACAAATCTACCGATGCGCAAGAGCTCATGATTCGTGTAGTGGTTTTTTACTATCGAAAACCAACTTTCTACACTTGCGTTTGATAGACGACCCTCAATACCCATTTAAAAAAAAAAACTCCCCAAAATGGTAAATATGCCATATAGCTTTTGATCGCAAAAGTTAAAAAATCTTCGTTAAAAAAATTATTTAATATTCTATCGGATTGATGGTTAATTTTTTGAATAACATTTAAATAAATATTATTATATCTAATAAAATAAGGACTTCTGCGGAATATTGCTTTCGAGAAAAACGAATTCCTTTGAGTAGACCTCCATTCTGCCGCATCTGAAGGACTAATGTTTGGATCAGACGACCCATTCAACATTTTTTTCATGCTAGTAAATGATTGTGACACTAGTTGGTTTGAAAATTTCGAGCACAATATAAAACTAAATGCTTCAAAAATACAATCAATTTCTTCTAAACTGGTACAGTTTAGAATCATACAAAACACATACAAAATAAAATTTAGCACCTCTGATTGTACGTTATCAAATGTGACTTGTTGAAAAATTATATTATTATATGTGTGTGACTTGTTGAGAAATTTTATTGAGAAAGTGGCTGCAGCATATAAAGCTTCCAACTTTGTTGGGCATTTTATTTGAAATCAACACATCATACGTGTAATTAATATATTCTAATACATTCATGGAATTAAAACTTTACTGGATAGATTTTATTAGAGCCCACGACGAGTCCGTTACAAAATATTTCGGTAGGTAAGTCTTCGGTATATTAATCCTTACATCATCCAGGAATCATTTAATAGTTTCAGCATCGTGCGATGAGGATATTAGTTCTCCGATAGGAATTAGTTGCGAATTTATATTAACAACACACGCATAATATAGAATCCTTTTATCCTCTGAAACAATTGTAAAGTTGATTGTCGGAAACAAACAATTTTAAGTGAATCGACTGATATGTTATTAATATACTTGTTTTTTTTTAGATTCAACCATTGTCATTTGGCAGGCATCTATAACGTCACAATCCATGACCAAATCGTTCGTCTTGAGCAGCTCTGATTTTATATTACGTATAGTTTGTGAAGGGATGAATGATTGTGCATTCCCTTTCTCAAATAAATCTATACTTGTTTCAGCAGCTAAATCTAATCCAACATTGTGGCACGAAGTCCCTACTAAACGTTGTTTCCAATTTGTGTCCAATTTTGGGCAACTTTTTCGAGCATTTCGGCCGGAATAGCCCGAATTTCTTCGGAAATGTTGTCTTCCAAACTGGAATAGTTGCTGGCTTATTTCTGTAGACTTTAGACTTGACGTAGCCCCACAAAAAATAGTCTAAAGGCGTCAAATCGCATGATCTTGGTGGCCAACTTACCGGGCCATTTCTTGAGATGAA
The DNA here is from genome assembly GCA_947310385.1 of Nephrotoma appendiculata. Lineage (NCBI taxonomy): Eukaryota > Metazoa > Arthropoda > Insecta > Diptera > Tipulidae > Nephrotoma > Nephrotoma appendiculata. The sequence goes on from OX371224.1 coordinate 262,415,572, forward strand.
TTGTTCTCCGAAGTTTTCCCTCAAAATGGCCATAGAATCGCGAGCTGTGTGGCATGTAGCGCCATCTTGTTGAAACCACATGTCAACTAAGTTCAGTTCTTCCATTTTTGGCAACAAAAAGTTTGTTAGCATCGAACGATAGCGATCGCCATTCACCGTAACGTTGCGTCCAACAGCATCTTTGAAAAAATACGGTCCAATGATTCCACCAGCGTACAAACCACACCAAACAGTGCATTTTTCGGGATGCATGGGCAGTTCTTGAACGGCTTCTGGTTGCTCTTCACTCCAAATGCGGCAATTTTGCTTATTTACGTAGCCATTCAACCAGAAATGAGCCTCATCGCTGAACAAAATTTGTCGATAAAAAAGCGGATTTTCTGCCAACTTTTCTAGGGCCCATTCACTGAAAATTCGACGTTGTGGCAGATCGTTCGGCTTCAGTTCTTGCAGGAGCTGTATTTTATACGGTTTTACACCAAGATCTTTGCGTAAAATCTTCCATGTCGTCGAATAACACAAACCCAATTGCTGCGAACGGCGACGAATCGACATTTCACGGTCTTCAGCAACACTCTCAGAAACAGACGCAATATTCTCTTCTGTACGCACTGTACGCATTCGTGTGGTTGGTTTAATGTCCAATAAAGTAAACTGAGTGCGAAACTTGGTCACAATCGCATTAATTGTTTGCTCACTTGGTCGATTATGTAGACCATAAATCGGACGTAAATCGCGAAACACTTTTCGAACCGAACACTGATTTTTGTAATATAATTCAATTATTTGCAAGCGTTGCTCGTTAGTAAGTCTATTCATTATGAAATGTCAAAGCATACTGAGCATCTTTCTCTTTGACACCTTGTCTGAAATCCCGCGTGATCTGTCAAATACTAATGCATGAAAATCCTAACCACAAAAAAATCACCCTTTATAATTTATTGTAAATTGTTGTTTGATATATATTTTTACAAACCTACACTTTTTAACGTCAGAGTTTTATAAACATTTACACTTTTATGTTGCCACTTTTATGTTGCCACTTTTTAGTGTACCTACACTTTTTTTAACGTTAGAAACTTCACACCGGTGTGATACTCTGGAGGAAGAACGACCTCCGGGTCGAGGAAGGCGAAATGTGATATTGTTGCATGAACACGCTCGTCCACATACAGTAAAATCAGCCCAGGAATTCATCTTCTCCTTAGGCTGGAAAGTTTTACAGAATGCGGCGTATTCTCCAGATTTCAGCTCTACTAATTACCTATAAGCAATTATTAATTTTCGTATTTTTTTATTTATTCTATAAAGTAAAACTGCCGAAAGTAAGTCTCCTTTCGTCGATTGCCTTAAATCATTCAATATTAATTTAAGAGCTGATAATAGTCTCTCGACACTTGCTTGAGTAGTGGGCATACTGGATGCAACTCGACCTGCAGCTTGCATTCGTTCCGGATACTTATTAATTGCCTCGAAGACTGATTTAACTTTGAATCTACCCATGCCCTCCATGACTTCACAATCTTCATTAAACAATCGTTCAAATTCTTCTTCGTTGGAATTGTATATTCCTCAAATTTTCCGGAGTTTTTTTGCTCTTTCTCAAAATCATCGTCTTTTGAAGAATTTATGCTTGTGGCAGTGGTACAGTTATTTTCTTGACGATCTGATTCGACTGTTGCGACTAATAATTGTTGTTCGTCATTCGTTTGCAATTTATTGAAACGTCTGAGGATATTTTATGACCAAAGAGTTCTTCTTTAGCTTTCAATTTTTGCGATGAACTGAATAAAATCAAACAGGATCGACATAAACTCCAGCAAGGAAATGCGTGTTTTTAAAAGAATCATTTTTCAAAATTATATTATCTGATAATTATAATTATTTTATCTGATCATGTACTCGTAGGGAAGATTTAGTAATAAATCGGATTATATCACTATACGATTTATGATTTTATATATTTTTTTTTTTTTTTTTTTTTTTTATTTTATTTATACAATATTACAACTGATTCAGAGATCATCTAGTAATTTATCTTTCTTAAATTAAGTTCTCGGATTAAGATGAGTAACCTATTGGTTACTCATTTTATAATACTTTCTTCTAAAACAAACTGCTCAGCTCAAGCGGTTTCTGCCTTTGGAGTCTCCTCACTTCGCTAGTGGTGTCCAACATACGACGGTTATCTGCATTTTCGTGTAGATATAAGCGCTGTACATGTTTCCTTGCATGGTTCTTTATTTCATCGGTGACGTATTCCATCTTCAAATCTCTATGGATGTTGTCATTCCTAATGTACCATGGGGCGTTCACAATCCCTCGTATCACTTTATTTTGGAAGCATTGTATCATTTGTACATTGGTTTTCTTGGCACAACCCCAAAGTTGGATACCATAGGTCCATACTGGTTTTAGCATTTGCCTGTATAGAAGCAATTTGTTGTGTATTGAGAGCTCAGAATTGCTACCCATGAGCCAGTACATTTTTCTATATTTGATGTGTAACTCTTCTTTTTTCTTCTTGGTGTGTTCTTTCCATCTTAGCTTAGCATCGAGGGTCATGCCAAGGTATTTAGCTATATTTGCATATGGAATTTGGTTTGAGTTTAGAACCACGGGAATACAGTTTACATTTTGATTTGTAAAATTGACGTGTACTGATTTGGCTTCATTTAATGAGATACGCCATTTTTTAGTCCAGTTGCTCACCGTGTTAACTGCACTTTGAAGTTTGCTTGTTGCTTCCGAAATATCTTTTCCAACGGCTAGAATAGCTGTATCGTCTGCAAATGTTGCTACTGTGGTACCTTCAATATTCGTTAAGTCTCTCGTATAAAGAATAAACAGAATAGGTTCAAGTAAGCTACCTTGTGGTATACCTGCTGATATTCTTTTTATTTCAGAGTATTCATTTTCAAATTTGACTCTAAAGTGTCGATCAGCTATGTACGATTTCAGAATTTGATAAAATTGCTTAGGCAGGTCTCGATGCAGTTTAAATTCAAGCCCTTGGTGCCAAACTTTGTCGAAAGCTTGAGCTACATCTAAGAAAATACTGGAGCATATTTTCTTATTCTCGAGTGCATCCTCAATGACATCCGTTATTCTGTGAACTTGTTCAACTGTAGAGTGATTTTCTCTAAACCCAAATTGGTGTGGTGGAATTAGGCATCTCTCTTCTATTATAGGTTTGAGTCTTTTCAGCAACAGTTTTTCAAATATTTTTGATATGACGGGAAGTAGTGATATCGGTCTATATGATTTTTTATCGTTTCCTGGTTTACCTGGTTTAGGAATCATTATTACTTCGGCCACCTTCCATTGTCGTGGAACATATTTCAGTCTGAAAGCTGCATTAATTATTTGATTTAATTTACGCAAACCTTTCTTGGGAATGGCTTTCATAATTTGCCCAGTTATTAAATCATAACCTGGAGCTTTTCTGATACTTAAATTACTATTGATTTCAGTTTTAAGCTCCAATAAACTCACATGCCTTATGTCAAGATCATCTGCTTTGTTTACGATTGTTGTATTTTCATTTGCTGTTTGTCTCGGCAACGGTTGAAAAGTCTCTTCTAAATAAGCAGCAAATAGAGAAACTTTCTGCTTGTCACTTTTAGCCCATGATCCGTCATCGCATTTGATAGGCGGCACATGCATTTTGGATCTTTTTAGTCCCTTCGTTGCTTTCCAAAGCGAGTAATCGTCATCCTTTAATTCAGAAAGACCTCGTAGTCGCTTAGTTATGCTTTCGTTCTTTATTTCCTTTATTAGTTGTTTTAATTTGTTGCACAAAAAATTTAAAATAGTTTTGTGTTGCGGTGCACGAGAGTGCTGCCAGATTTTGCGAGCTTTCCGTTTCTCTTTGAGTAGCTCTCTGACTTCAAGAGGATAGTTATGTTTCATTATAGCGTTGGTATGAGAAATCGGTGAACTTTCCCAAGCCGCTTGCTGGATATTGTTATTAAATATTTCTAGTTCATCTTCCAGCTGCACCTTCGTTCTAATTGGTTCGCCGAGATTTGTTCGATCTTCTACTAATTTCTTGAATAGATCCCAATTGGTTTTATTGTTTGTTAACTTGGGTGAATTATCTTTTTTTATTATCATTGTACTCAGCGTCATGATCACAGGTGAGTGGTCAGATGATAGTCCTTCATTATTTTCAATGCATGTGTAGTCCTCTAAAACTCCTTTTGTTACAAAGAAGTCAAGAAGATCTGGAATTTTATGTATGTCAGTAGGCCAATATGTTGGTTTATCGCCAGAGAGGAATTCACAGTTGTTCTCGCGAGCTGCATAAAATAACTCTTTCCCTTTAGAGGTTGTAAGTCTAGATCCCCAATAGGTATTCTTTGCATTAAAATTACCGACTATGATAAAATTTGATCCTAGTGATTTAAAAAGTCGACTGTAGTCTTCTTTTTTTAATTGATGGCGTGGGGGACAGTAAATAGAGGAGATACTGAGTTCCCTATTATTTATTGATTGAACTATTATGGTATTAACCTGCATAATTTCTTCCTCAATGCCGGGCACTTCATAATGTCTAATATTATTTTTAACAATTACGGTAGACCCGCCTCTAGCGTTTCCTCCTGGATGAATAGCATGGTAGCATTGATAGTCACGTATTTTAATAAATGATGTTTCTGTTAAATGAGTTTCCGAGACAAGACATATATCTCTTTTTTCTAAGTTTAGAAAAATTTCTAGTTCTGGAACATGCTGTGGTAATCCATTCGCGTTCCAAATAACAATTCTAAGTGATCTATTCATTTGATTAGTATAGCATTGATGTAAGCTCATTCGTAGCTTCTTCTCTATCCAGCCGCTTATATATAGCTTCTAGACCACGTTCTTGTTTTGCTAGCCGTGCATTTATCGTTTCTATACTTCGAAATATTCTTTCTAGTGGATTTTCTTCAATAGTATTCTGTTACGTTATCTGGGAGTAGGATCTCCTCTCTGGCCCTATTGGCTCTGGTTGCGTCGGCGCTCTAGTTGTAGTTGGAATCCTTTCTCTTCTAACATTACTGTTTTGAGTCGATTGGCGTGTTTTATTTCTTAACCTTTGCAGTTGTAACGCTACTTCGCATCCTCTATAGTTGGCTGGGTGTTGTCCTTTACAGTTTATACACCTTGCAGGTTCGGTTCGAGAAAGAGAACAGTCTTTCGCGTTGTGTCTGCTGGCACATTTTACACACCTAACATCTCTCCCGCAATATCTTTGGGTGTGGTTATAACCTTGGCATTTCTTGCATTGAGGTATTAATCTCGTGTTATTTTTCTGTGGTTCTATTTTAACCCTCATATTAAGTATTGCTTTGATACTAAATATATTTTCAATTTTTTCGCTTTTGTTGAATGTGAGCATGAATAGCGGGAGCCCTCTTTTAACGATCTTGGTTCCTTGACTATTTTCAACTTTCTCTCGTTTAAGGATATTTACTGCGTCTTCAATTTGCAGTTCTTTCATTTTGAGATCTTATATTATATCCTCCTTCTTGCAGATGGGATGTAGACCTCTGGCCATAACCTTGATGTTTCGGTTATTTTTGTCTTCATATGTATACCACTCTTTACCTTCTTCAGTGAGCTTTGTGGCTGAAGCTCTGTATGCATCGGGATCTCTTGTGTTTATCTTCCAAACATTATTGTTTAGTGCAACTACTCTATAGTCGTTTGTAGACACTGATTTCATTAGAGCTTGGATATTCGCAAACTCAGTAAAGCCTATCACATTAATTGGCGGTGGTGCTTTGGTCTTCATTGCAACCTTGCATTGTTCTTGTCGCTGGTGATGTTGGGGTACAGGCACTGGTTTGACAGTTTCATTAACTTTTGCTTGCGAGAGCTCCTCAACTTCTGGCGAGAATTCTGCTCTTCGTTTTTTCCTTGGTCCTTTCTTTTGTTTGTATATCCAATCAGTTTCTCTTGCAAGTTCCTCCTCGTCTGTGTGGAACTCAGCGTCAGTACGGGTAAGTGTACTGGTTTCGTTATAACAAGTAAGAGGAGTTTCCACAACCTCTGTCAGATTGGGCATCTTTAGCTCCTGGTTTTCTTTCTTTAACTTAGCGATTTCATTGCTAAGTTGCGATGCGACTCTTTCTATTTCACTCAGTCTTCTGCTTAGTTCAGCATTTTCGATTTCCTGCTGAGTTGCGAACTCTATTTGTCTAGGTGGTGACCTAGCTAATTTTGAACTTCGATTGAAGGTGAATAGCAATGGTTGGCTCACCCCAGAATCCTTTGAGCCGGCCTCGTTAGAGGGTGGATTAGCCAACTGAGTAGTTGGTGTACCACCTGGGGTAAAAATTCCTTTTTGTTGAATACTCATTGCATTATAATGACTGGTTATTGAAGCAGCTACCAATCTAGCCAGTGAAATTGGCAGTGGGTCAGTGGAGAGAACATCATTTGCTAGGTTCTCTGTGTTCGGTTATCCCGCCGTTACTCGGTCGCCAGAGCCTCGTTGGTTAATTAGCAGGGAGCACCACGTGCAGGTGAGGTTGACATTTGGGCTGGTGTATTGACCTTCTAGACCGATGCCCCTTACCCCCGTGATTTTATATAATGGAGGTTTAAGGTTTTCTTTTTTTATTTAGTTTTAACCGCATTGATCACACTTCAGCTTTTTTTTCTATCATATATGCACTGCACATACATAGTTATATTTACATTAATATTTTATTTATTTATTTATTTTATTTATTTATTTATATAATTTACCTACAGGGTTACAATCGGTAATTATTACAATTATTAAAAAAAGCGACATGACAAAATTGAAAAAGTTATTTAATTTAAGAACGATTATTATAAAATTTAAATAGTTCGTTCCTCAATGAATTTCTTGACATGTTAAAATCAAACCTATGAAAAACAAGATTAAAAACACGCGATAAGTTCAAGACTGGTTCAGATGAACAATAATTTGTGGCCACCGCTCTCGTAAATATGAATTCGTCCCGGCGACGCAAGCACCGTTCTGGAACATAAAAGCCGAAGCTGGTGAGTATCTCGGCACAATCTAAACGTGAACATAATACATCACGGACGAATATTGCGGATGAAATATCACTTCGGTGATCTAACCATTGTAATCCTAAGAGAACACAACGATCGCGATAAGGCGGAAGTACGTGCTCATGTGCCCGCATTGAAGATAAACCTTTAAGCGCGTAGATAAGAAACTGTTTTTGAACACTCTCAATTGTCTCGGAATGGCATCGGTAAGAAGGTGACCAAATCTGTGAGGCATACTCCAAAATTGATTGAACAAATGAGACAAACAGAGATTTCAAGGTTATCGGATCACAGAAATCCTTACAATTCCGTTTAATAAAACCAAGCATCATATATGCTCGGCTTATTATCGAATCAATATGCCTTGTAAATGTGAGATCTCGAGTGAAAATAACACCCAAATCGGATATAAACTTAACTCTACCGACTTCTTCATTATAAAGCGAATACTGATGTATAATCGGAAAGCGGGTACGCCAGAAAGACATTGCCTTACATTTACTCACGTTCAGCAACAGTTTGTTTTCAACCGACCAATCACAAAATCTGTTTAAATCCGCTTGGAAATTTATACAGTCGGATACGTTTGATATTCGTGCAAATATTTTCATATCATCTGCGTAAAGCAGGCAATCTGCAGAGACAAAACAGTTAACCACGTCGTTGACGAATTGTAACGGTTTTGACGTTCCAGCGACCTGAATGATAATTTTGTATAGGCTAGCAGATGTTGTATAGAAGACATTACACAATACTATCATGAAAGCGTTAATTGGTATAATATATAATTATTTTGTGTACCTGGTTGAACCAAATCATTATTGGTATAATCAATTAATTTAGATATCGTTCCATAGAGGGTGATGTCCGTTGGATGACGATGAATTTTGTTTTTGTGTGTTCATCTCATTTTTATAATAACACTGCTTTATCGGTCATTTTATTTTGGAGCCGTGCACTGACAATACGCATATCATAAAAGTGCCAGTGAATTGTTGTTATAGCTAATAACAAATATTAAATTAGTCGGTATTAATTGATATATATATTATCAATTACATTATATATTATTAATCAGCTGAAGCGGTGTATAACCGTCGCCTAACATTTGTTTTGCATAGTCGCGGGAAAACAGGTATGTCTATATTTCGGGCTTAAAGTGTAAATCCAATTTCTTATTGTGGATTACGTAAATTTTTGTTTGTACGCCTGCGTGCTATTCTCAGACAGCTTTGTTAAAGCTTTTCCGTTTTCTTTTATTTTTATTAGAGCCACGTGAAATAACGAATAAAACGGGAAATATATTCTAAACTAATACCCAGACGCCCGGGGCCACGCTAAACGGGTTTTTCCGCGACATATTTTTCTTCCGTTGTATATATATATATATATATATATACATATATTTGCGAGACGCCGCCCATTTGATTCATTCTCCAGTGAAAACCCCGGCGTTTATGAACTAAACTACACCAACAAAAATAGTACCTGCAGACGGCCTTGTATTTATATGCGGACGGTTCTCTTTGGTAATTTCCAGCAAAGGGAGATTGTTTTACAAACGCGATTCCTGATTTTGGGTATTTGCATGAAGCGCGCAAACGGTAAACCACGGCCATCACCTTTGGAACCGCTATATGAGCTAAGTGTTTGTTTTATATGTTATTATATTATAAATGCAACTTTATATTTATTTTTATGTACTAATTAGTATAAATATTTCATTCATACATATGAATGTACTATAACTCTATATTTTAAGCTATATTGAATCATATATGTCATTTTGTTTTTTTTTTGCCAATGATAATTTATTATATACAGTTTTTTTTTGCATACTATATTTCTTGTTGCAACCTTAAGTTGTTTATGAGTGTACAATAATATTACTATATTGCTAAGAAAATGGACCGCGGATCCGATTAAAACCTTAATTCTTTGATATTAAGATAAATCTTATATTAAGTAACCGATAAGTCATATTGCTATACATTTTGTTTTCTCTGCATGTTAAATTAATCAGTTATATTATATACTGTTAAAATGTACCAATAATTATTCCGTTTAACGAATTTCGAGAGTTTTTTTTTATTATTTCTCTGTCACGATTTTAACATTCTACATTTCTGCTTGCTTGGACATTGCGATGCGTGATTAAATCTATCTGTGTGGTATGGGCTAATCCACCATTCAGCACTAAGGGGCATATCAAAAATGTTGTGCATGATATTGCCATGTGGAGGGAGGAGTGCACAAGTGGTCTACCAAACCGACCATCGAGAAGAAACATGACTGTGACTTGGTAGTGTTATATATTAAATTATTTCCTTTGTTAAATTCAATCGTGATGAGTTATCTACTTCTATTTAATCATTCTACTACACATAGTTTCGGCTCAATGACGTAATTGCGTTTTCAAAGCGTTCCATGATTGGCATTGTTTTTGTGTTCCAGGCTCATCTAGGTATGCAAATCTTGCAGCACAACATTGTTCTCTGTAGTCGGTGACAACATCTACGCCCACCTTCTGTTCCTAGCCGGCAAACGTGCTGCACGTCACCAATGTATAGGACTGCAGAGAAATTTTTCTGTTAACGGTATGATAAACACCCCACTAAACTGTTGCGTGAAATCCCACATTAGTTGGCATTAGGTCGTACCGTTACAGAATATTGAAAATAGAGTGGCCCAATGTGGCTACCTTATGGCACTCCAGAAGTAACCCGAAATAGTCGACCCTAGTGTAAAAATTGAAATTTTTTATACTAAAAATAAACTTACTATTTCATAGAAATTTAATAATAATTTTTGTATAATTTTAGTAGGTTAAGGCAATATAATTTTAGTATAATTTTAAAAATTAAACAGAAATTATACTTTCGCAAATTATCTAGTTAAAAGTATAATTTTTGTATATTGTGTTATAAAACTAATACTAATATCAGCGTATTTTATGTATTAATTAAGATAACACAAAAACCAAAATAAGGATCTTTTAAAGTATAATTTTAGTAGGTTATGGCAATATAATTTTAGTATAATTTTTAAAATTAAACACAAATTATACTTGAGATAGAATATAATGAAAATATTCCATTCATTGTGACTGCCGATGTATGCGTATTATAATTTTACATCATTTTTCCATGTTGTTGTTTGTATTCGCGGACATGCCACGTCATCAGTTCCTCTCCATTGATTATTTCACGCCGTTGTTAATTCTAGTATTTTCAGTCAATTTTCAAATCAGTGTAGTGAATAGTTGATCCGATAACATCGTTGCCTAATTAGAATAATAATTGCTTAAATTTTGGACTCAGACTGGACTCGAACCGGCGACTTTTGCGATAATAACACTTAGCGGTGTACACCTTAACCACTGCACCACCAAAGCAATAACTATGTAGAGTTTAATTCCTAACAATATAAATCAATATATTATTTAAATACACAATTAAACTTAAAAGATACTTAATTTGGTTTATTTCATTTGCTGCAAACTGCACCAGCACACCAACATACAAAAGACTGCAAAATACGATTACAACTAAATACATTTTTTCAGCACGATAGTATTGATACGCATCAGTATTGCCAGTTCGTGGAAAATTTTCTTTTTTGCGGGAAATTCATGTGTCGTACGGGATGAAAAGTGATGATTAAAAAAAAAAAATTAATTTTCGATTCCAATAATTTGCTTAAAATAATTTTTTAAATTTATGTTTAATTTTAACTAAATTTAAATATTTGTATATACAAAATTAATATTTAAATTTGTATAAAATATTTAACCATAATTAAACTTTTAAGCCGCCGTATTAAGTATTTATCTCAAATATACTTAATTTAGTTTAAAATTTGATTTTAAGAGTCAATTTTAGGTTAAAATATTTTATGTATATTCATGTTTAATTTTGACTAAATATAAATATTTTTATATACAAAAATCATACTTAAATTTGTATAAAATATTTAACCATTATTAAACTATAAAACTACCGTACTAAGTATTTATCCCAAATATACTTAATTTAGTTTAAAATTTGAATTTAAGTGTTAATTTTAGGTTAAAATTAACACTTATATGTGTATAATATTTAAAATCATATTTTATGTATATTTATGTTTAATTTTGACTTAATTTAAATATTTGTATATACAAAATTCATACTTAACTTTGTATAATTTTTGAGATGTATAATTTAAGTATTATTTTGGTCTAGAAATGTATTAAACTTTAACCAATTTAAAGTATATTTTGTATTTAAATTAATCATTTATACAAAAATAAATTGATTTTGGTATTCCTCAGTATAATTTTTTGGTATAAATATTTGATTTTTTCCACTAGGGGAGAAGATGACTCACCAATTTTAACAAACTGCCACCTATCTGAGAGGTAGGACAGCAACCACTTAGTAGGGATGGCTTGACAATTCAGCCGCTGTAGCTTTTTGATTAGAATTAAATGATTAATTTTATCGAACGCTTTAGAAAAGTTGGTATAAATAACATCCAGTTGCACTTTCGAATTAATACTGCTGAATAAGTGTCTGCAAAATGTCATCAAATTGGTAACGGTGGATCTCCCGGCGAAAAAACCATGTTGTGCGGGTGAAATAACCGTTTTAACATGGCAAAATAAAAACCTTTGTACTATAAGCTCAAAGAGTTTAGGAATGGCGGAGAGAATAGCTATCCCACGATAATTACAGATATCACTTCTTTTACCGCACTTGCAAATTGGATGTATATACGAAATTTTCCAAGGATCTGGAAAAATTTGAGTTCGAATGCTTTCGTTAAAGATAAAGGAGATGGGAGCAGCCAGACTAGCAGCACAATTCTTAATAAGAATCGGCGGAAATCCATCATGCCCAGCACCCTTATTAACATTAATTTGAGACAAGCTGTCATGTACGTCATCTTCGGTGAACCGTAATTGGGTAAATTCCCCTCCGTTGCAAGAATTAACTGCTAGATCGATGGATGGCGATTCGTAACCGGATTCCAAAAAGTTAGCAAATAAATTGCAGACTTCCGAGGAATGACTTGCAGAAGCATCTAGATACGTCATAGGTAAGGGGAACACAACGGTCTTTCTTTTCATATTGATAAAATTCCAAAACTTTTTTGGAGTAGAAGTTAAATCTTACTCGATCTGCAGAATATAATTATTATACAGGAACCAGTTTAATGTCTTAAACTCCCTCCTTGCGGTCTCGAATTCATGATAATATTTCGAACCGTGTATTTTATATAGGGAGTGTAGTTTATTACGGCGTGTCTCTATGTCCTTTAATTGCTTGTTATACCACGGTTCGCGGAAGCAATGCTTAGTTTTTTTCCGCGGGATATGTTTTTCTACACCAGTCTTGACAAGTTTGTTAAAAGACAAAACTATTGTATTTAGATTTCCTCCGAACTGAAGAAATTCCCAATCCGAATTGAGGAGAAATTCATTTAAGGAAGCGTAGTCGGCATTTCTAAAATCAAAAAAAAAATTATTAATAGGAAAACTAGTGTCGCATTTTTCATGAAAAATATTTAACATAACTGGAGTGTGGTATACGCTGGTACAGCCTGTAAGGTCCTCGCACGGTGAGACCTCTGAGTACATGTTATCGGTTGAAAAAATTAAATCCAGATATTTACCCTGAGTATTGCTCGTTCGGTTAATTTGGGTTGTTGAGATGTTAGCGAAGTAGTCCACAGTAGTGATCCCTCTAATATCTGTGGAAGATGGTGTGAAAATACCGTTGATATCAGACCAGTTCACCTCAGGTAGATTGAAGTCACCGAAAATCATCAGCTGCTCATCAGGATGAACAAAAGGGACTATAGCAAGGTCGATGAAGTTGATGATCTCGATATAAGTATCCAGGCTTGACCCACATGTAATGTAAACGACCACGGCGAGAATTGACGAATCAGCTAGTTTAAACCGTACAGCAATGACATCATGAACTTGATGGGAAGCCACCTTCTCATTCGGAATTGAGTTTTTCACGGCGATCAAAACACCTCCACCTTTCATTGTTGTGACATGGTTGTATCGATCTTTCCGGTAGACGATATAATCCAATGGGAAGAATTCTTCGCTATTCATAGAATTAGTAAGCCAAGTCTCACAAATGATTATGACTGCATAGTTATTGTCTAGGACACTCAACCGAAACTCTTTAGACTTGCCTCGAATACTGGAAGCGTTATGGTAGTAAATTGTCGAAGAGGCAGGTTTTCTGTATTTATTGTTGTTATTGTAATTATAATTAATGTTGTTTTCGATGTTAGAAGAGGAGCAGCAGTTATTTAATATTTTAAATGGTAATAATTGTAAGTTTACTACAGAACTATTGGATATAAGTATTTTGGGTTTTTTGGGCGATCTGTGAATTCTCTCACTGGAACACCCACTGGCCAAATTTCTGGTTGAAGTAGTTTTGGAAATATCTCCAGATTTACCCCGATTTTGAAAGACACGAAATTGAGTTGCGTCACGTCCTGATTGGCGGGAACCAGCAAACGACATTCAACCTCGGTTTCCGCTATGTTTAATTGGCTGCATAAAAAAGATCGTAATGCCTCAACTGATGTCGTGTTGACAAATATATTTTTTGATAGGAACGATCTTAACTGCGTCTGATACATTATTGCAGGTGCCAACAATAACTTCCGGTACAACGAGATTTGAGTGCTGCATATTAGATTGAAGAGGGCTCGGGGTTGAAGGCGTATCGGTATGGCGTATCGGTATCCTTTGGCGGCACTTTTTTGGACGAGCGAGTTTTCATCTTTTCGGGATTAGCTCTATCAGTGGCAAGAGCTCTAATGTCGCTAGATAGGGATAGCATTTGCTTTCTAAATTCATCGATTGTCCGCTGCATTTTCCCAAAAGTGTCACGGCAGCCATCACAGAACCACTTTAGATTATCACTTGCATTGAACAGAGTCAGCAATGCGTTACTCATTTTTATACATGCCGCGTGAACGACGCGAGTACACATACCACTACAGCTTATAAATTTCTCTAAGCACACAGTTTTACACGATGGAATTGCACAAATATTATTATCTGACATCGTATTTATATATCCGACGAATTAACACGTTAAAAAAAATTAAAAGCGGTTATTGTTTTTTTTTATGACTTTATGAGAATTAAACTGTAATTATTTATTTGTATGGAACAACTATTATTGATTATTAATTATACACGTGTTTTTATTATAATCATGTGATTATAAAATGTACCGTTATTATTATTTCTATTTATGTTTTATAGTTTTTTATTTTTTATTATTATTTTTTTATTATTATAACTGGATGTTCTATATCGCACGAAATTTTCAATAATTTAGAGCACAAAAACCACACTATACGAAAACTTAGACATGGTGTAGCACCACACTATGCACTCACAAACACCAAGTTCAACACTTTTACTATTTTTTCCATCCAATAAAAAGTATTTAAAAAGACAAATTAAAAAGAAAAAAAGATTTGAATTGCACAGCAAAAGCACGTCTGTATCAACTGAATGATGAAACAGGAATCTTATTATTTTGTACTAAGTGTGGCTGGGGACTCGTATTCAAATTTTTATAAAATACTTTTCGTTTCTTGTTTTCATATTACATCATCAATCAAATCACAAAAAAAATTGTCTATTCACTTAAAAAAAAAAATGGGCATCTTAGATGATGGCCACTACACTCATAGTCTCTTTTCATTAAATCAATCGTCTATTATCAGTTTTCACAAAAAAAAAATTTAGTCTTTTGACTTAAAGATAAAACAAAATTTATTATATAAACTTAGTACCAATAAAGTAAATAAAGTTAAGTAGTAATATTATTTCTCACAATATTAACTTTAATGTTTTTTTCTCCAGAATTTTTATATTTTTATCACGCCCGAAATCTACGCCTAAACTTTACTTATCAAAAAAAAAAATTATCTTTATTACTCGATATGACTTTCCATTTTTCAATTTTTTACCCTCACGAATTGATCGTCAAAAATTAACTGACCCAAAAATTAAATTTCTTTTTTATTATCCTCGCAAAAAAAACAAAATCGCGAAAAAAAACAAAATTCAATATATGCTAAGTCATTTTTGTCTCGGCTGTATATAACTCGATATTTTTTTATAATTTTTTTTTTACGATCACTCTCCATTACTAATGCGTACAACACAATATCGTGGTCAACATTTAGGAATTTCAATGAATATTTGCTGACTTACGGCAACGTCATTCAGGCGATTCGTATCCCTTTCGAGTTCAATAAAAAAAATTTTTTTGGTTCAATTTACGTTCACCATACACAAATGTGTATGTAAATTATGACAGGTTGTAATGTCTTCCGTATTTTAACGGATCTTAGTTAAATCGGAATTCTTTTTGTAAAAAGCATAATAATTTGTTAAAAAAATAATTATATAACATATAATTTATTTGTTCTTGATAACATATTAATTATTTTATCATTATTATAGTTACTGCGTTATTTTTGGGACGAAAACAAAATTAAGTGGTTTACACAAATGTGTACATTGGTCTTCAATTGCCACCTAATTCTATGTTTGACATCTTCGTTTGTTGTAATCGAAATTTACATACACAATTGTGTATGCGGGTCAGGAAAGGGGTATACAAAGTAAAAATTCAAATGCATTTATTAAAACAAACTTATAGCGATGCCAATTGAAATCGTTACAAATCGTGGGGACGTCTCACACCCTGAAAATGCCGGGCAGAAATTAATGCCGGGCAGCCTAAACTTTTGCCTTCCAGATTGCACAATTTTTTTTTTTTTTTTTTTTTTTTTTAACTTATAACTTAATTTATAACCCACGTTTCCGAGTTTACACTCAATAATGGCAGGTATAAACTTAGGACATAGTTTAGAAACACATTTATTTACTGCATCGCTTTGTACAAATGACCGAGCAAACAACGCCTGTCCGTTAGCAAATTCGCGATAACGGCTTCGCAAATTGTAGTGTTTAGTTGATTTATCATGAGCAATAGTAAGCTAGTGCTTGACTTTATTTCGAACGATATTAAGGTGATCCGATTTGGGTATCAGGCCTACGTCGTTATTCTCATAATCCAAAAGTCGTCTCCATAATTTATAATCGGAACCATGCAAAGTCATGTGTTGTTCAAATGTTAGGTAGTGAGGAGAGAAGTTGGTCGTGCTACCGCTATGTATAACATTACGAAGCGCAGCAGCTACTTCTTGTAGGTGTAAATCCCAGTCGTTGTGAGTTGAATCCGTATAAGAAAGCTTGAAACTGACTAGTCTTTAGCTAATGCTAAAGCCAACCTGGTTTCAAAAAATTTTGCCGTCATCTGTTAATACCCCTTGCGGTGTTGGTTCCCGCAGCTCAAGCCGGCAGAGGGGAACGGTGTGGGTTTTGGGGTATTCAGATTACGACCTAGATTACCGCATACTTACAAGAAGGGGAAGGAGATGACGTAATGCACGCATGCACGACATCAAATGGGGAGTTCTGAAAACAATTGGACAGAGTAATGAAAGATTAAACCGGGGACTCATGCATTACGCCTCTGGCATGTCCACCGTGGTTGTAGCTAAGAAGCCTAGAGCAACATATTTACTCTGACTTAACGCGTCGTGAAAGTATTAAAAAAAATTTTATTCGTTGATTTTTGGCTTAAGGCCACAATGGTTAGTGTGCTAGTGGTGTGCTCAGTAAAGCGTAACCAGTATGAAAGGAAACCCGCGTGCATACGCACCTCCGCGATTTCCGCTTCTAATGTAGCGACTGGCAAACCCTTTACTGAGTGGGCCTTTAGTGTTAGTAGGCTGTGTTTTTTTTTTTTTTTTTAATTAATTAGTTGTGTTTTTTTTAAATTAATTAAGGTATAAACAGAACCAGAGATACAGCGACAAGATACAACACCTATTAAATTAAAATACACATAAACCATAGGATGCTAACATAACCAATATCGCTGGCGACGACGACATTGTCGCTGAATTTTTTTTAGAATCTATTCTAATTTTGTCGCTGGCGCTGCAATACCACCAATATAAGTGTCAGATTATTATGTTGGTAAAAATTTTTACAACCGTTTTTTAATGAATTTAAACCAAATCTGAATATTGTACAAAATGTTTTATGTGAAAAAATTTAAATAATTTAAATAGAGTCGAAAAAAATATAAATGAAATATTTTAGGGTTAATTTATTATTATTTTTCTTGTTTTGTCGCTTCAACGCTGGCGCGCTTGTTGTGTTTACCAAAGCGACATCACCGGCAGACAAATGTATTTGGTCGATGTATCTTGTCGCTGTATCTCTGGTTCTGTTTATACCTTTAGTCATACCATACTCACCAAGGATTTTCTCGTTCAGTCTGCTTCCAAAGTGAATCACAAAAAACGCGAACAAAAAAAAATCAACCCAAAATTTACTCACAATTTACTTTTATTAACAATTAATTTCTTTAATTTCTTTTTTTTTATGAATAAACGAATGGATTACCACGGCATGAAGTCGGTGCGTAACCAGTTCGCTATCTCAGAAAAAAAAATTCTTAGCTTGACTCCAAACTTCACTGTCCGTCCAAACCAAAATTTCGGCGCAGTATTTATACCACAATTAATTGATTTGTTGAGACTGGAGGTGGAAATTTTTAGTACAAAAATGCACTACTCTCAATCAATTAATTGTATTTTCGCCATAGTAGCAAAAATATTTTATAAATACCGCCCATTAACGAAAAGTGTTATAAATTTATTTTATATTCACTTGGGGAATTTATGTGTGCCACGAAAAATGCAATCTTTCACATTTCTACCTAGGCCGTTCATAAACCTCTAAGTAGAACATTTGCAATTATCGTACACATAAATAAAACATATAGATATACGTCATCCAATTACAATAACATATATTTACGTTTACTAATTTACATTTATAATCACTAGATTATAAATGAATTGCGTGACGTAAGTTGTCATTGGATACGTAAAGAAAACATTTTTACGTTTGTTGTATTGTATCTTATACCGATTTTATGTATATTGACACAACAACAAACATAATGAAAACTTGCAATTTCGGCATGACTATAGGTTAACATTTGATGGATTTTAATGAAGATGAGATCTTCAAAGTCGTGGCAAAATTACTCAGAAAAAGAAATATGTGGGTTTGGGTGTTTGAATTTTGTAACGGCATAAAATTCCGTTACAAGCTCCGAATAGCTGATAAAATTGTACGGTTCACATGTTCCGAAGCATTGCTTTGGGGGGACTATATTGGTGTCCAAATGTGACCTACTTCATATTTACTGAACAGCTTAATTTGGATATAAATTGTTTGCCATTGTCGCTTACTATAAATTCTGGCACAGAAAAGAGAAGAAATACAGCGTTTTCGAGATAGCTACAAATCAACGCGGCTGTCGCTTCACGCAAAAGTTTCACGAGGACAAATTTTGAGTAGTGCTTTAACATAATTAAAATATACGTATTCCCACATTTTGATCGGGGATACGGACCCAACCAGATCTTCATAAATTTTCTAAAACTAACGTTCCGAAGTAAACTGATGCCCCATTTCAGGTTTGGTACAATAATTCACCGCTTTATTCATTTTACATAACTAACAGTTTGCAATGAAGTCTTTGACGTCGTTAGCCATTCGATTCCAATAGAATTGCCTTGTAAGTCGCTCGAGTGTTTTAGCTTTATGTGCCTGTTCTATTAAAGATCGGGTAAGCTCGATGGGAATAACCAATCGCCAAGTAGGTAAATCAGTATCATCGTAACGTGTACTAACTGATGGTGAGTACAATCGTTTGTTGTCTTTGACACAAAAGTTAGGACAGTTGGCTCCCGATTCTTGTACTTTATTTATTTGTTCTTTATACTGGTTGTTATGAAAAGCAGGAGCATCCAAATTTATGTGGAGAGCTTCCATATTTTTGTTATTTCTATCAGGTTGATGTTTGTTGAGCGCTGCAACCGGAGCAACGAGACTTAGACAAAAAACTGGTTATTCAGAGAATGCCCGCGACAATTCGTCCGGTACTACGTTGACCCAACCCTTACGATAACCAATCCCGAAATCGAACGCTTGGAGCTTTAAACTCCAGGGAACTAATCTTCGCGACAAATCCTCGACATAAGCCACCGAAGACTTGCGTGGTCTGTGTAAATCGTAAACGAATACCCTTCTACATACGGTCTGAACTCTTTGACGCTCAGTACCGCTGCGTAACATTCCAGTTCCGTAATGGTGTAATCATCATCTCCAGCAGAATCCAGTTGGAATAACAGCTTCCTACACCAACGGTACTGGCGTCACATGTAGAAGGGTTTCTGAAAATTGAGATTTATCAAGACAGGCACAGATGTCAAGGATTGTTTTAATAAATTGAAGGATTTGTCAGCTGTCTTGGACCATTTAATTTTAGAACCATTCTTTGTAAGGTCTGTTGTTGGAGGAATGGAAAAGGTGGAAAAGTTTCGGATGAAACGCCAGTTCCAGCCGCACATACCAAGAAAACTTCGAACTTGTTTAGTAGTCTTGGGTATAAGGTAATCCACAATTGCTTTGATTTTTTCGCTTTTGCTCCGAAGATAACCATCTCCTACCACGTAGTCCAAATATTTACCTCCTTCAGCAAGAACCTACTTTTTTCAACATTTATCGTCATTCCGGCTTTTTTCAGAAGATTCGCAACTTCACGAAGAAGGGCAAAATGATCTTTAAGAGTGGCCGAGGTTATAAGAAGATCACGAACACACGATCGTGTAATTGATGTGAAATCACCCTGTGCATGAGGCGGCACATCGTTTGTGGTGTATTGCACAAACCGAAAGGCATGACCGTGAATTGATACAAATGCCGCCCAGGTACGGTAAATTCCGTCTTATCTCTGGATTGTGGGTCAAGCGGGATCTGCTAGAAGGCGTCTTTCAAGTCAATACTTGATATAAATCTTGTTTGATCCAGCCACTCTGGGATTCCTCAATGTCACCCAAAGAGATCATTCTGCCCAACTCCGGGTACATGCGAGTCTGAACAGCGGGCGATATAGCATAGAAACGTTGCTTGATAGGTTTAGCTGTGCCGACATCGATGGAATGCGTGACAACATTGGTTTTGCCGAGACCGGGTTTTGCAAGTGATGGGAATTGTTTCGTAATGTCATTCAGCGTTATGTCTTCTTCGGGCGAGAGATTGAGGAACTGATAGGCGTCAAGTTTTACGTCATTAGTAGTGGAGACAGAAGCTATCGATGCGATATTTGGCGTGATTCCGAACAAGTTTCAGAAGTTAATCCCCAAATAAACGGGTTCCTCCAATGATGGAGATAATTGATTCAGTACTAGTTTGTTTCAGTACTGGACATTGACTGCGAGATAGTTTCTATTTCCATTGTCGAAATTTCGAGCCATTTCATCTGCAGTTTTTTGAAATCCCTTGTTTTGCAGTCTGAATGTAGTGAGGAGTGTTGTACTTAAGCAAACCATTTCCATAAGACCTGTAACTTTTGAAGACTTCAAAATAATCAATTTTCGTATGTTCCATTTTGTGTTTCTTATTAGTTGATGTCCCGTCGTAAGTATTATTTCCTTCACAATCACGACCACTTCGTTTTTCCGCGGCACCTCTAACTTTACCTTGTTAGACTTTCGTTTTCGTTAGAGATATATAAATTTCTGGATGGTTACGTTTGGCATGCCGCCAAAGATTAAATAATTTTTTCACGGTGCTGAATTCATTGGCATTGAATTTAAAGTTCCATCGTTTCAGTTTGCCATTTACTTCATTTTCCACCTTGGACGTTGCCGACTTTCTCGAATTATTAATTTCAAAGTTGTTTCTTAAATCCTCTTCCGTAAATCGGCTATCCATCATGGACAGCAGTTTTGCATTTTGATTTGTTGACGCCGTGGTTAAACTTACTTAAAACACCTAAAAAACTTTGTTACATTTACATATTAATAAAAATGTTTTTTTTACTTATAAAAATTTATTATAACAGAAACAGTTTTATAATAAATTAGCCACAAAAAACTTACATAACCTCGAAACTCAAAAACACCATTGTGCTGGTGGTGAAATGTGGTCCTAAACGATTACGATGTCATCTTTCTTTAAATTAGGATGCTCTGTTTGCCATTTGGATCTGGATTGTAGCGACGTTAAACATTCAATTTTCGAGCGCTTCCAAAATTGCTCGTCGATTCTATTAGTCCCAACGGACATGTTTAGTTAGTTTTGCTTCCGGCA
Source organism: Nephrotoma appendiculata (assembly GCA_947310385.1). Classification (NCBI taxonomy): domain Eukaryota; kingdom Metazoa; phylum Arthropoda; class Insecta; order Diptera; family Tipulidae; genus Nephrotoma; species Nephrotoma appendiculata. Next base: position 262,436,891 of record OX371224.1, read on the forward strand.
TTTGACTTGCTGAAGGCCTGCCGATTTGAATATGCGACAAATAGGCCTTGTGTTAAGATCCCCCTATCTGTGTGATGAGTGTAGAAAACCCCTGCAACGTCAGAATGTGTTCACCAACGGTTCTTTGAAGATAAACTTTAGCGGATTTTACAGCGCTCTCCCATAAACCACATTGATGCGGAGCTGCGGGTGGTATGAATATTGTTCTTTAGAAAATGAGCTGATATTTTTATCGAGTGTTTGTTTCGAGTGGTTAGAAAATTGTAAACCAATTTTAAATTATTTTTTGCACAAGCGAAATTTGTTCCGTTTTCCAAATAAATCGTGCTGCATAATCCTCGTCGATTTGCGAACCGCTTGAGGGCACCTATAAATGAGTCAGATGTTAAATTCATACATACTTCTAAATGCACTGCACGGGTGGTAAAGCGAATGGAAAATTGCGCTGCACTCGATCTTATGGTAGTGATCCCATTATTTGTTGAGCCATTTTTGGTTGATGTCTTGCGCATTTAATGCATTTCCGGAACACCCTCTTCGCAACGTCCTTACCCCTAATTACCCTACAGTTTTGTCGGACCATGTTTGTCAATAAGTTGACCCCAGGATGCTGATTCTCTTGATGTTGATGATGATTCTAGTTGGTAGGTGATTAACAGCGATGAACAGGTTTTACTGGAGAAAAATACCGGATGCTTGGTGTTGTATGGTAATGCCGAATTATCCAACTTTCCACCAACTCGTATAACCTGTTCATTATCATGAAACGGATTCAATGGTCTCAATTGGCTTCGCTTAGGAGCTAGCTTGCCAGTCAATAGTACGTTAAATTTTTCTGGGAAATCCGACATTTATAACTTGAAACACAGCGTTTGGTTGCCCAAGCGAATCTCCGATTTCGTCAATGCTCCAAATTGTCGATTGGTTTTGGTTTTAGTGGCTTAACAATTGTTAAGAAAACGGTAAATGTAGGCTAATATTTTTTGTAACGAAAAAAAAATGGGAAGCTTATTAATCAGACCATGTATACTAGGTCTGATTCGTAGTTTTTCTTGTGAATTGTAGATTTACAGGTCAACGATGTAGATGCACACTCCTCGCCTGGGTTTACTCGAGTTGCATAATCCGCGGGATCATGTTTCGAAGGAACATGTCTTCAATTGCTTCTGTTATAGTGCTGTATAATCTCGGACGTTCGATTAGCTACGAGGCTGGCTGGATAATTAATCCAGGACAATCCTGGAATCCATCCAAAGTGTGACGGAAGATACTTCTAGATTCAGAATGCCCACTATCTGCTTCGTGATACGGTTTAACAAGACGGCCCCCATAAACTGCAATCTCGGTAAACTAATTTGTTTTAATGGTGCTACTTTTGATTTTGCACAATTCAAGTGACATTCCCACCCTTCGACGGTTTGAGTTCTTGCATAAAGAACAACTGCATAAGCCCACTTGCTAGCGTCACGAAACGTATGAATACTGATTGTCTTAAGTCATTTCGAATTTTCATCCATTCTGATTTTGTATCGACCAGCAATTCGTCATCCCATCCTAACGTCTATAACCACAGCGTCTGGAATAATTACTTGATCCTAATCGTTATAGGAAATATCAGCCCTAAAGCGTCAAAAATCCTACTTGCCTCGGATAACAAAGTTCGTTTGTTGTGACTTTTAAGTGGATTAATATCGGCTTCGAAAATGAATTTGTCGGTGGTAGACTCCCAAGCTATCCCCAATAATTTAATAGACTCTTCGTGGTTCGATAGCTTTCTTATATTGTCGGCCTCATGTATGTTATAAATGTCCCTTTCGATAGCGCGAGCGGTTTCGGCGAATCCATTTGAATTCAGGTGAGCTAACTCGATCAAACATCTGGTGACCATTAATGATGCGGACGCTGTTCCATATGTCACCGTATTTAATGCGTAAAGCTTACAAAGACTTGATTGTACAGAAGGGCCAATCATCAATTTTTCATTTAAGAAAGCGTTACCATGATAGTTTGCAGAGGCGTCGAATACCACGCGCAGCGTAGTGGTGAGACTATTCTCCTTTTTTACGCCATGGTGAGGTAGGACATACCTATTTTACAGATCTGCTTGATTTATATTGAGCTTCGTCATGGGACCCAGTGCCTCGTATTCCTTCATGAAATTGATGTATAATATGTGTAATTCAGCATCCACTCGAAATTTTCTCTCCATTGCTAATAGCCTGTATTGTGCCATGTGATAAGTTTGGCTTATTACCTGCGAATTTTCTTTAAAAGGAAGCTTGGTAATGAATCTGCCTTCGTTTGTTCTGGACGTTGTAGATTGGAGCCATTGCTCACACATTTCTTCTTCTTTATTGTAACTTGGCTTAATTTAAGCCGCCTTCTCAATTTCCCGAAATTTACAAAGCCATTCGTCGTTATTCAATACCATAGTGAGCGATTTGATAGATTCTGTTGTATTTGGACCGTGATGTATACCACCGATTACGTACCCAACCCAGTTTCGTATTCTGCGCCACGAGCTTGTTGGCTCCTATTTCCTTTCGACCATCATCCCAAATTTCAAAAATGACATCTGCGCCCAGTAATTTATCGATTGCTGCTGGTTTGAAAAAATGTGGATCTGATAATTTTGGATCTGATAAATGTGGATCTTTAATGTGTTCAGCTGGCTGATGTTAACTGGATTAGCTGGAAGAGTGACGATGTTATTTTAGAAGTGATAAACATTGTTATCGATGCAATTGGTTTATAGCAAAAATGTGATACTAAAGTGATTTGGGTCGTTCCATGTGATGTACCCGCGGCCGTTTGTCAATTCCGGAAATGAACATCCTTCCATTGATACGTGGTAAACCCAGTTTTTGCACAAAAGCTTCAGTTACAAACGACTCAACGGCTTCTCGATGAACTTACGAATAAATACGTTCACCGTTTGCCGTTTGCATTTAAATCTTTGTGTTAATTTTTGTAGCGTGATAATCAGCTTCCGTGATTTTAAGGTGCCTGACGAGTGAATGAGCTTCTCATTTACGTAGGCTGACCAAATATTGAAATTTCTGCATGGGTGTTATGGCGTCTTTCTCATGAATACTGGAAGAAAATATGTCGAAGAAACTCTGCCACTCCGTATAGTCCCCACTACATTCATGGTGTTTTCGGCCATTGTAGTTACATCATGAATACCTCGTAAACGTATGGATTCGTTAAGCTTCGCCACTGCGGAGAAATAGTGATCTTCGGCTTCCATTAAACGAGACTCTTCTTCATGAAGTTCTAATCATTCTGATTTTTTGGGATACCGGCTGCTTTGCTCTAGCGACACTTCTTTTTCAACAGGTGTAACGGACATTATTTTGCTGATGAAGTGTGTCGGCAGATTCCCCATTCCACCATGTTTCGAAAATTGATAAATGTCCTGTACGAGTAGTCACGATGTGATGTACCACATTTGCATTACTAAAAATTTGTTGTTTGGTGGAGCTGTTAAAGTATAAGAAATGTTTATTACAATACCATAGAGGAATAAGCTAAAGCACGGATCAGTCATTTTGCGATTTATCAGATCAACTTTTTCCATCTTGCAATCTGATTTCTTTTGAAAAACTCCGCCCCAATTATTTAACGTCTACTTTGGCAAGGATGAAGGCATATTTAAAATCTTAAATCGGTATGTATCATAGGAATATGATATTATTTACCGAATCCCGTAAAAATAAGTGGCTATGCTGTGCTTGTTTTAGGTGTGCCGCAACAACTTGAAGGTTAAATGGTTTGGGAAACCGGTATTTGCTGATTAATTGTAACAAAATTTCATGATTTGATGCCTTTTCTCCCTTGAATGTCCAATTAGTTAGTGTTACCAATTGTCCCGTGACACCAGTTTTGTGGAAATTGATATTATGTGGCTTGTTGGTTGTTTTTGTTATTCGAACTTCTCTATCAGATGATAGAAATTGCGGTTTCGTCAAAGAGGAAGCTATTCGTCTTCAGATATGAATGCTTGAAATACTTTCTAGCTTTGCTATCGATAATTTGTTTGAACATCTTTCGGGATGACTGTTGCTTGTGCTTGGCGCATGTATCGCTGAGCTTGTTATATGTACAATGCGATTAATTAAGCTCTGAGGCCTCATTGCAATAATATCGTGCAGTTTGTTGACAATATCAGCAAGATCCGCTTCAGGATTTTTCAAGCTGTATCAAATGCAAATTATGTATCAAGCAAGTCTCTGATTAGATACAAACAACGCTGTTTGTACAGCATCAGCGCTGTTTGTATGTAATCATAGAGTTGATTGATACATAATTTTGTAATGTCGTTGACCGTGGAATGTTTGCAGGCCAACGATTTAATTCGGTGTAACATGACTTATGGTTTTTGATCATGTGTTTCAACTTTTCTGAGTATTGTTTCTAATTTACGCTCCTCAGAAGTGGATTAGCGATCAGTTACTGCCTTTTTTATTGTCTTGTATCTATCAAGGGCTGGGTGGTCTGGCAAAATATAGTTATTCTGCGATCGCAGAAATGTTTATGCTTAACGATTTTTTTTAAATGGTGGGCAGCCATTGGTTTGTTTTAATTTTAAAATGTCGCTATACGGCTTCTAGAAAATATTTAGAAAGGTCCAATTAACATCATTTCTTATATATAGCGATTCATGCGTTGACATCTATACGACGCCTTACCATTGACCAATTGCCACAACACAAACGCCAGTCTTTTAACGGTCTAGGACCTTCAACCTTTTATATCTGGAATGCAACGTGGAATACATCACAGGTTATTACAACTACAGTGCTAAGTAAAAAAGTGCACCAAAAAAAATTACTTCATTTATTAATGACATACACATCAGTACATAGGTTTAAGAAGGCTATACAAATTCCAATTTAATTTGTATTATTCTGTGGCGTAATGTACTCGGTAAACTTTACATAAATTTGCCAAATTGGTTTTACTTGAAAATTAGTCGAGAATAGAAAAACGAACCAAAAAAACGCTTTGTATTTTATCGTATAACTTAAAACCAGATTAAGATATCGCGACACAGCAAATTGCAATTGCGTGATCGACAAAACTATTTAAGTAAGATCAAAATTGATGCAGTAGTTTTGGTGTCAAAGCGGGACGGACAACGAAACTGGTGCGGACAGACAAAATTTTTAAAAACATTTCATTATGATTTCCTATCTCAACACAGATTCCGAAGTCAAAAACAGTGATTTATTGCCAAATTAAAGACAGACACCAATTTCATTTATATGTAGAGATTACACGTGCTGCTCATCATCTTTGCTTATTTTCAGAGCTATTACATTCCGCCCCTTTCTTTAACAATAACAGCTTGGAATATTGGGTTTGATTCCCGGTGGTAACCTAAAAAAAAAATCGACTGGTAGTAAGTAGTTGTCGGCCTAACATTTTTAACTAAATATTTTTGTAACGGATTAGTACCTTAAACCTGAAGACCCAGAATATAATAAAGAAAATAGCAATAAATGTATTTTATTTTATTATTTTATTTTATTTTAAATTTTACCAAACAAGGTATATACATATTGTAAAAATATTCTTATGAAGTAATTTTGCATAGTTAAATATATAAATTCTTATTTTCTAACAAATTTGTAAAACATTTTCGATATAAAATATTTCGTTAACTTATTCTTTCAAATTTTTATTTTATTTTTATTATGATACTTAAAAATTAAATATTAATGTTCTTGCTAAGTTTATTCTTACGGGTTCATACAAACCTACGATTGGTGTGACTCGGAGTACTTAGTGTCCTCACCAATAGTAGTTAGGTAGCAACCCCAACATAGAGTCCGTTATATAAACTAAAAATTTATTTAAATTGCGATCTTTATGGCAATATTATTATTTAAATTAGTTTCCCTATTATAATCAGTATTGTTGTCAAACCTATTTATGTTCAAAATTCTAGAGTTAATCAATGAAATGCACGTCGTGTCGGTTAAAAATTTTTCTTGTTAAAATAAAATTGGTTAAAATTATTCTTACTATTATTCAGGTGATTAATTCTCTCGGTTGTGGTGAAATCTCGGAATGCGGATAGGGATTTCTCCATATTTTCTTTTGAGATGTCGTATGCATGGTAAAAGTTAACCAGAATATCCTTCAACTTCTCCACACAGGTTGGAAATCCTTCCTTTCTGAGAATTAACTTAAGGTCTACGAACGTTGTGCCTCGGAAGCTTGTGCCGGCTTTTAAATCCTTGTACTGAGCAACGTATAGTTTTGCCGCTTCCAAGATTTTGTCTTCTCTGAGGCGCCCGACGAGGTATCTTCCATCGCCATTAGATGAGATAATACCCATCCTCACTGCTGGTGGAAAGACTGGATCAACGAAAGATGCTGATGGGGAGCCTGAAATTAAACCTCCGTTGGTGTTAGAACTGGGTGAACTTGTGATGTTGATGGTGGGCAGATCCTCGATGTTGTTGGAGTTGAATGAGTTTTTGACTTTGACATTGCTCACACCCTCAGGATGGATTGTTGGACCTTTTAAAAAATTTGGGTATTCTTCGGTGTTGTTCTTCCGATGGATGGTGTGTCTTGAGGGATCGTTACGTCTGAAAATTGAGGATGTCGGTGGAGGAATGTTGATACTTGAAGGCGGAGTACCGGCAAGTGATTGAATAGGTGTCGATGGAGCACTCTTGATGCTTGAAGCTTCAGTGGTAACGAGTTGTTGAACGGGTGTCTCGATCCCTGAAGTAATAGGTGTCGATCGAGCACTCTTGATGCTTGAAGCTTCAGTGGTAACGAGTTGTCTAACGGGTGTCTCGATCCCTGAAGTTGGTGAGCTGGCGAGTGGTTGAACAGTAGTCGATGGAGGTATGATGTCAGATCTGCGGAATTGTTTTGTCCTTGTCATCTTTGAGTGATATGGTGAGCGGGCGTGTCGCTCAAAAGATGAATTGATCTTCAAGTCATGATTTGTCCAGTCCGATTTATAAATTTTTTTCCCGTACATAAAACGCCAACAACCAGTATCTTCCTTGTTTTTACCTAGTTTGTCGACTGTCACATGATTTTTGTTGTGATCCAGTTTGTTCGCGCATTTTTTGTCATTATCGTTTTCGTTATTCCTATTGTTGGCGGACTCATTTTTCTTCTTCAAGAATTTTTCACAAATCAGAGTCATGTCCTTTTTCAGGTGTTCTCGGAGAGTATTAATCGTTGCTGCATTATCAATTTCTTGAGCTAGGGACGAAAATCGATTCGACGTAGGAATAGAGTAGTTGACTACACTATCATCATTGTTATCATTAGGAGGCATAGTTCCGGAAATTGTTGCATTTAGAACTGCTTGTTCGATGGTCTCGTCAATCGATGATAATCTTTCCTTCAAGATGCTTGTGATGTTTGATTGCAGCCTCTCGATTCGCTTTTCTAAAGACGTTAAGCTGTGGACGAAGATCTGATGCTCGTCTGTTAGCATTTTAAACTGATCCGTGTTTAATCTTGTTGTGTGCGAATATTTTTTTGAGAGGTCTGTCATGCTGTCGGATATGAATTTGGTCGTCTCGTCAAGTTTTTCAAATATTTCACTGGTTGTATTGTATGAGCTAATGCATGCACCACAGACATAATGTGATGTGATTTGCGATCGCAACGTGGTTGATAGTGTTTTCCAAGTTCTCGGAAAACCCGCACATATTGCGTGAAAGTGTTTTTTGCATAGTCCGTTACATTCAATTAACTCATCACTAGCACTAACATTGTTGTTTAAAACAATTTGGCCATTCGCAACCCATGATGATTAACTATGAATTTTTTGTCAACGTTTGAAAATATCACTGACCAGCACAATACAAACGATAAATTTACAGTTTATTTTTACAACGTTCTCTGTTTTTAAATTCGGTTAATTGAATTTTTTGTCAACGTTTGAAAACATCACTGACCCACAATATCAAACGATAAATTTTACACACAAATTAAAATTTAAACTAAAAGTAAACCAAACGATAAATTTACAGTTTATTTTTGCAACGTTCGTTATTTTTAAAATCGGTTAGTTGGACACAAATTTAAAGTTAAAGTAAAAGTAAACCGTCACTACACTAAAATATTGAACTAATTATGTTAAAATAAAATAAAATAAATTTATTTATTGCGGAGCGAATTAAAACACGTCTATTCACGACGAAAGTCAAACTTGCAATGTAACAACTTAAAAAGGAAATTTTCCCAGAACTAGCAGGTATTTGGGCAAACAATTAACTGCTAATAATTTGATGAGGAACCATGACATCAATGCCACCTTTCACGACATAGAATTTTGAGTATTCCTCTTTTATAGCAAACCGTAGTGCAGGCATGAAAGATGATCAATTTAATTTAATGGCAATGCTAGGTTTAAAACTATAGAACAATATTTTGTAGTTATTTTAATTTTATTTTTTACAATTTTATTATCGTAATTTTTATTGTGCTTATATTTTATGGGCGAAAAACAATTCCAAAAAATAAAACCCGACCGCATAGTAAATAAGCACATTCGTTATTCCAAATAGTTGGTATGCGGCTATAAAATTCGGTTATATGGATTTATAAGGTAGAAGACGGCCTTGCTTTATATGCTCAACTTTATAGCAAAAATTTATTATAATGTAATTAAAATAAATTAGGCAGCCAGCTGTATAGTGAATGCAGCTCATTGGGATTGGCTCATTATAAAATACTAGAAAGTCGAATACGCACGTACAGTTCTTCATCAACATAATGTTGTACAAAGATGCAAAGTAATAAACGTTATTTTGTATTTTGACATAATTCTAATAATATTTATGATTTTATATAATTTTATGTGTTTTGCAATAAAAATATTTCTAGTTTATGTATTCTGAAGTTCTCGTGTAGATGCAATTATCGTAATTGAGAGAGTGATTGATTTTGTAGTAGAGCTCAGCTCGAGAATCGCTGGACAGATTTTCATGACACTTTAGTTTTTGGCTTCGTGTTAACGTCAAAATCATCATGCATATGAGTTTTTTGTGCTACATGGAAAGCACTCAAAAAGAAATTATAGAGAATTGAATTCCACAAGCCTTCCATATGTCAAAAGTTTTAGTACAATTTATTAAAAAAGTTATGAACACAAATTCAAATATCATACTATACATCTTCAATTTTTCCCAATACGTGATGTTCTTTTTAAGAGAAATCCTAATCGATCATTTGTTCAACATAAAACTACATACACAATAAATATAAAACATTATTTTAACAAAGTTTATGTGCCTCAAAAGTATAAGTTTATAAATATCTCAAACAAAAGTTGGCTTTGCATTCATGTAGAATTGGTAGCATAATTCCAGGAGACAATGCAAATACAAAATTATTGCTGTTTATTTCAATTTAAACCACTATTAAATTCTTTGTAAGATCGTCGATTTGTTCTTATGTGTCTCACAAAAAATAGAGGGGCAAACCCTTGCTGTAATTTTACTTTTTAAATTTTAAATTTTCAATTTTTTTTTAAATTTGAATCTTTTGACTCTTTTTCGTTTCTTGTAGATGCTAAAATGCTCAGCATCATTGCAAAACTCGAAAACTCCCATGGGAGCAGTTACTTCTATAGTACACAGATTTCCACCAAATTTGCAAGGGTCTCATAATTAATGGAGGATGGATTAAAGTGTTAAGTATTAAATTTGATTTCGAATAGTCAACCCGCCTGAATCGAAGAGAAGCCAAATTTTGGTGAAATAAAGTATTTTTTTATCAATAATCATCGTTGCCGGTAAAATTTAGAAAACTATCTGAACTAGTTTTGATTTAAATTTAATTTACAATCTTTCAATTGTCAGTGCGGCAATATACACACGCATACACAGAGATTTTAAAACACTACTTTTTTTTACTTCAGCAATAACGAATTTTAAATCTGCAAAGAACTCGGACGTAAAAAAAGTAAAATAGTTTTCTGTCCAAAATCGTCATTTCTGCTTAAATTATGGAAAACTGATCTGGTCTGGTATTGCTGCAAATTTTATTTAGAATTTTTTACTTTTAAATCATTTTTTCGTAAATGATATACTTTTTAAAATATTTGCAACCAAAAGGAAAGGTTCTATGGACGCTATAAATTTCTCCTAATTTGTGGAACAAGCTTAAGTATGAAGTTTTATTGAGTTTGGCGATATAGCAAACGGTAAATCTACAAAAATTTCGACTATTCTGTTATTGACAAAATTTTCACAGATCAAAAAAACATGTCACTATGCTATTTTGCTAGATCCATATGTGTACTTTACTAGGGCTATCTAGTAGCTATTGGAGCTCAAATATCTAAATGAAATTTTTGTGTAGGCCGCATTTTTTAGAAATTTTGATTCTCATAAAATTGATATCTAAACATTTTCATTGGTACTATTTTGGTTTTCCCTGGGAATTGGGAAAAATGTTTTCATTGCATTTTTGTTTAAATTATATTTTTCTGGCCTACTGTTGGAATTAGTTGGATGTAAATATTTTTGAATAAAAGATATGTATATGTATTGGGGAATTTTATTCCCTATAAAAATTTTTTATAATAAAAGTTTCCCAATCAACTTTGTTTCAAAATTATTTACACCAAAATCAAATAACATATTCATGGAGAAAAGTCTACAATGGGTCTCCTATGTCTATGGCTTGTGACATTTAGAAAACGTACACCAAAACACATAACGCCCACAACTACTATCGAGGGCGACATCGAATAGTAATATTCCCCAATAGTAATATTTGAATAGTAATAACCGTTTGGAGTAGTGATATGCGAATTTGGATCGGATCGGATTTTGAATATGTATTAACTTACCGCTTTGAGTTATCCAAAATGCGGATGTTAACCATAATCGTAGCCATGCATGTCTTGAAATGTACAGCAAACTTGACGGAAATCGCATAGATTTTAGGGTTGGTGCGGTAAATTTTTTTTTGAAATAAATTTAGAGCAGTTGAATTAATTTCAATAATTGGGGTAATTATTTCTCTCAATCAAATTTTAAGAGAGTGCACACGAGTGTGAATGCAAATTTTAATTATTTTATGAGTGCTCACATTATCCTGCATGAACAGGAAGTTTTCACCAATAAACTCGGCACAAGGTATGACGTACTCTTCAATTACTTTCTCAGTGCACAGCTGAGAAGCCAATTCTCTTGATCTTCGCATTATTCGCTCCGGATATTAATACAAGATCTGTTTTCGCCTCCAGTGGCATGCCTCACTAGAATATGCACGATCCACTGCCATACGAGGCTCGTTGTTCAATGCAATATTTTGTCCAATCCAAATGCTCTCGTGCGAACTAAAGACGGGCTTGTTAGTGGGCTGGGATCAATTTCGGCTCGTTTGCTGGTCTGTGTCTCGTCAGATCACCTTCTCAAAGTTGTCTTCTAAGTGTCCACCGACTGGTTTCGACTTCACGAACATCCTTAATCCGCTGTCCCAGTTGAACCGCATTAAAACGACGATTTCGCAACGCTGTTGTCACAAGATAGCGGTCATCATGCTGTATAGTAACACGAGGTCGGCTAGATCCTTGTCACCAGTTTCTTGATATCTTGGCCACACTCGACGAACAAAAACTCAAGTGCAATACTACAAGTCAGTGCAACAACTTGAGCGGCTACCTCGGTGTGGCATTCATTTTATTGTTCCGAATCAAGACGTGATCGATAGAAGACCGTTCAGGCTGACAATTCCATTAAAATTCTCCCTTGCCTGTGCTACCTGGAACAATCTTTTTCGGGTTGTTGTGTTCTATTGTTATTGTCCTAGTTTTTAACAGACAATACACACACGTAGTATTGGATAGGTGATGAAATAATCGTTAACTTAACATACTTTGTCTCAAAAAACATTTCGATTCGCGAGAAAACTCAAAAAAAAAACTGTGCGATTTTTCTGCTCTTGGACTCTCATTTTTTGTTCATTCATTGTAATATAAAGCGAATCCGGGAGTTTCTACCTCATAGCAACCTAGCCAATAGATGAAAGCCATCGTATCACGAAAATATACCTAATCGATACGGGTCGACAAGATGCCTCATCTTAGTTCGTTCATTTTATCATAATTATAATGATGGAGCACCCTGACGATCCGCATATCCCTTTTCCGGCCAGACATTTTTTATTTCCTAAAAATTAAGTCCACATGTACGTAAGGGCAGCTGGGCGTGTATGGACAGCTCTCGTTTATTGCACTATGTGGGTGGCTATGTGTATCTCCAGGTTCGCTCCACAGAATTTTCGTTTTCGGTATTTTTCATTATAATTAGGATAAAAGGAACAGGGCGCGTATTCTTGAAATCGGTGGATATTATAATTTACATTTATTTCACTACTAAGGAAAAATCGGTGGAAATTTCTGACTGGGTAAATCAATGCGGATTTCAACCCATCCATTCACAAAATGTATGTCAGTAAATAAATCTATATATATATATATATATATATATATATATATATATATATATATATATATATATATATATATATATATATATATATATATATATATATAAAACAAAGTCGGGTTAGTTACACCATTTATAACTCAAGAACGGCTGGACCGATTTTTATGATCTTTGTTTTGTTGGATTTGTCTTCGCTCCGAATAGCATAATAACTATTAAAAATTCATTTTCTCATACACTTTGTACATTTGTTTTTTTTTTATTTTGTTCGTCTCAATAGTGGTTTAGGAAAAAAAGAAAAGTTAGAAAAACTCAAAAGGAAAACCCCAAAAATCTAATAGAAAGCCTTTTTTTATATGAATTTTTTATGTGTAGATTGTATGTGACGAGTAGTGCAGTGGTTAAAGCTTCGGCGCTTGGACCGCAAGGTACTGGTTTCAAATCCGACTGGAGGCTGCGTGCAAATTAGAATTTTATTTTTTTTATCCAATCTTTTTTTTTATGGAAATTGTGGATTATTTTTCTTCGATGCGCCCGGTGGAACTAGGAAGGCATTCCTCATGTCATTGATTTTGGCCACTGTTCGTGCTTGATCCGATATTGCTGTAGCAGTTGCTCAGCGTTGAAATTGTCGTTAAACTTTAAATCGGCTGAACACCCGACTTGCAACATTGCGAAACACTCAGCAATGGCGAAGTTTTGGTAGCAAGTAAAATCATCATCGATTATGAATGTACAATGGCGCACAAATGCGCATTGGAAGTACTCAATCGAACTATGATAGATCTACGCAATGACTCAAGATCATTTTTTAGCTCGAACGAAAAATTTAATTTGATTGTCTGTGGTTAAACGATCCATCTGCCGAAGATTTCTCCAAGCAATTGCTGACTATCGGTAATGGCCGTGTTCCGGTCGACGAACCGAACGGATTGATTTCGTTTCCTCAGAACTTTTGCAATTTTGTCTCAACGAAGGACGAGCTCATCAACAAAGTGTTCCCGAACATCATTACCAACTACAAAAATCACAATTGGGTGAGTGAGTGAACGAGTAATTCTTGCGGCAAAGAACAAAGATGTGGATCACTTAAATTTCACAATTAAATCTAATCGTCGGTCCACTCCATTCCTTCAAATCTATCGACTGTGTGACAAACAAAGACGAAGCAGCCAACTATCCAACTGAATTTTTAAACTCATTGGATTTGGCTGGCTTGCCACCGCACAATTTACAACTGAAAGTTGGTGCGGTGCCGGTAATCATCATGCTACGAAACCTGAATCAACCAAAACTATGTAACGGAACGCGTTTGGTTTTGAGAAAATTCAAGGAAAGTTCAAAGGTGAGGAAGTTCTCATTCCGAGAATTCTGATGATTCCAACCGACATGCCGTTCGAGTTTAAACGAATTCAATTTCTGATTCGTCTTGCATTCGCTATGACGATCAACAAATCACAAGGCCCATCCTTGAGTGTTTGTGGCCTGAATCTAGAAAATGAATGTAACTCTCACGGCCAATTGTTCGTAGCATGTTCACGTGTCGGCAAACCATCCGCTTTGTTCGTTCTGGCACCCGACAATAACACAAAAAATGACGTATATCACAAGATGCTTTACTGAAGGAATCGACCCTATTGCAACCCACCCAGCAAATAGTTTAAAAGAAAGTAGTGCAACAATACTACGCGAACCATTTCGAATCAATTCATTAAAACGAAATCCTTGCTGACACGTGAATTACATTCATTTCAATGTAATTAAAATATATTTCATTTTGATTGAATTTAATTAATTTGGAGTATTCATTTTATCCGCCCCGGAGGTCTCGGGTTCGATTCCCGGTACTGACAAGGAAAAAATTGCACGGCTGGTTTAGGATCAATGAATTAATCACTCATTAGTCATTATCCGAAATGAAAATATCATTATGAAAACTCATTTGAGGCGGCCAAATCCCTTGATGGGATATAGTACCAGAGAGAGAGAGAGAGAAAGAAATTCATTTTATCTTAATAAAAAACTCAATTTAATTAAGCTATAATAACTTTAAATAACATTTATAGATTTTGAGGCGGTACGAAGTTCGCCGGGTCAGCTAGTAAATAAATAAAGAAGTATAAAATTAAAAAAAAAACTTAAAAATTTTAACGATACCAATTTTAAATGACATTCCAGCCATACTAGTCGTAAGGAGTATGCCGTAAATATTGTTGAATATTGAATGACAGCTATTTATTGTTTGTTTTTTGGGTGGACAATACATATTTGAATTTTTTTTAGTTTGGACGCAAAATTTCGCACCAATAATTTTATCCATGGACAACACAGAAACGGCATTTATCGCAAACATAATTTTTTTAAAGTTAGGTTTATAACTTTTTTAATTTTAGTATGGTTGCCCCTTTAAGCACACACTAATTTTTTTTAAGCAGTTTAAATTCGTCTACATTAATTATTATTTAATTTTTTTTTTCGGCTTTTTGACAAAATATTGTTCACAATGACATTCCCAAATCGGCGGAAAAGAAAGAGGTCATCTACTCATAATACATGAGCAAACATTTTTATGAGAATTTCCAGAAGTTTTGGTTTGGTGATATAATCCGCTAAATCGATATGTTCTTGTGTTTTATTATAGGTATAAAGAAAGATTTGAATTTTTTGCAGTTTGGTCGTTGCAATCTGATGAGTAGAGCAACTATTTATCAGTACGAAAGCAAACTGCCAAGAAAGAACTTGAGGAGGTTCTCATTTATGGTAAGGATTGTGTGTATTTTTACGCAATGACGGTAGTTAAAAATGGAGTAGAAGGCGGGGTTGGGGAGGAGCTAATTTTCTACTTTTTGCTTACTTGAATAGAAAACATTGGGAATGTCATTGTAAATAATAATATATTTTGTCTAAAAAGCCAAAAAAAAACTTTAAATAATTGTTGGAATTGTTCGGTTATTGCGTTACTTAATCTCTCTCTCTCTCTCTCTCTCTGGCACTATATCCCATCAAGGGATTTGGCCGCCTCACATGAGGTTTCATAATCATATTTTCATTTCGGATAATGAGTGATTAATTCATTGATCCTAAACCAACCGTGAAATTTTTTCCTTGTCACCACCGGGAATTGAACCC
Source organism: Nephrotoma appendiculata (assembly GCA_947310385.1). Classification (NCBI taxonomy): domain Eukaryota; kingdom Metazoa; phylum Arthropoda; class Insecta; order Diptera; family Tipulidae; genus Nephrotoma; species Nephrotoma appendiculata. The sequence continues at coordinate 262,452,466 of OX371224.1, forward strand.
AGGACCTCCGGTTGCTGGAGCAAGTATGCTAACCACTTTGCCACCGGGGCGGCCGTTACTTAATCTATATCTATAAAAATGGTGTAAAAAATGTATGTGCGGCGAAAAGTTGAGAACGGCTGAACCGATTTGGCTCAATCTTTTTTGTTGTGTTCGCAATTACCAATAGATGGTTCTTACGAAAAGTCGGAAAACCCGAAAAATCGTAGAAAAAAAACACTTTCATATGAATTTTGTGTGTACTTTTTTTATGAAACAGGTGGTGCAGTGGTTAAAGCTCCGGCGATTGGGTTGGGAGATACTGGATTTGAATCCCACCGAAGGCTACATCCAAACTACTACTTTCTTTGTTATCCAATCTATTTATTTTATCTATTTATTTTCTATATCTATTTACCTAAATCAAAATCAATTGCCGTGCGTTTGTCTCGCAAAAACTCGAGAACGACACGACCAATTTGAATGATTCTCTTTGTGCATTGTCCATCTCAATACAGTGTGGCTTAGAAAAAAAGAAAATTCGGAAAAACTCAAAGGAAAATCCGTAAATTCGAAAAAATCGGAACCCAAAGAAAAACCGAAAAAATAAAAAAGAAATCGGAAAATCGAAAATTGCCTTTTGTAGAGGAATTTTGTATGGAAATACACTTAACACCACCGACGAAAATTGTATTTCGACAATGATCATTCATTTAAATAGCCACTTCGGATTATTTTCAATAGATGGCGTTGGTTGCGGACTACTATAAGTATAAGTTGTGTAAAGTTTTGGCAATCTTTTCTTCTATTGAGAGCTATAAATGTCCGGGGTAGTGACATCTAGCGCATTAAAAATAAGCTTATTAGGGCTTTTTTTACATGAAATTTTAGCACGGCATACTTTATGAAAATAAAAATTAACATACAAAAATAGACCCAATCAGGTTAATTTTTTTGCCGTCAGATCTACAAACAGTTCTCTATATATATAAAAATAGTTGCATTCAGCACCCCGTTATTTTGGCGTTCGCTATGACGATTAACAAATCACAAAGTCAATTTGCAAAAAACAACTAAATTTTCGGTAGATGCCTAAGTTTGAATCGACCTTTTATTCACTTTTCAATTACGCCGCCTTTATGGTTGCGTTCGTTCGATCATTCTGACAATTTTTTCCACCAATCATATTGCTCAAAAATGACGATTCTGGATTTTTGTACAAAAGATGATTGGTCGAACAAATTACCGAACGAACGAGCGCAACCATAAACCTATTTTTTGTGTTGAATTCGATGAAAAAGTGAATGGAATGGCCACTCAATCGTCTAACTCAAACGTCTATTGAGAATTGAGTTGAGTTGTTTGATTTATCTTTCATCAAAATCAATTTTTGTGAAGGTCAAAAGTGTTTGCTCGGACGTAGTAATTTGGAGCGAAACAAAGTTCGCCGGGTCAGCTAGTAATTTATAATAAAAAAACTTTATGAAACAAACACGTCTGCAAACTAAGCGCAAGGTTTATCTATTAAAAAAAATTAATAAAATATCCATAACGGGCCTATGATTTTACTAGGTGTTTATAAAGCAAACCTAAACAAAATATATTTTCAGGTTAACGTTGGGGAAAAAAATGTAGCAGCGTTTTCTTTCTTCGATTTTCCGTAACACAAACAATTTTTTTTATGCCGGTATTTTTCTCGATAAAATGTGTGCATGATTCCTATCGATTCACGTTCGAATAAGAAAAATTTACTAAATTTTCCTATAGAAACTAATTCGATCGGAAATCCACAGACGTTTTCTATAGCGAATTAGTTAAACTGGTTTAGTAAAATTAAATAAAGTACCTTATAAAAAAACTCAATTTTCATAGTTAATTTTTAAATTTTGCGTGATCTGCCTACCAAACTGTAACGAATTTTACTTCCTATAGTGCACTTGACTGGATTTTGCTAAACCAGTTTATATTATTCGTAATCTGTCCTGGGCTTATGATGTTGTACCATCATTATTTTCAAATCTCGACTTGGTTTATGTGTCATTTTTGACGAGTATAATTTCAGTTTATTTTCTTCTAGAAATATGTTTTTACTATTTTCTGTTCTAAGTTTGCACGGGCAAAAAAATATCATTCTATTTTACTATTTCTAAGATTACTAGATTGATTCACTCACTAAATAATTTTTGGATGGCCACAAATATATCAACAGGTTGAAATTGGGGTGATATTTAATACGCGTAATTGTTTGTTCGAAATAGAATGTTCGCATGTGTATTCGTGCAAAATGAGACATAAAATAAGACAAAAGTCAAAAGTAGTGATGGTACAACAACCTGCAGCACAAACTCGTTCAAGTGTATTCCCGATTATCACACATTTCAAGTAATTGAAATCAATCAATTCCGAGCGCAATCAATCAGATGTCCTTGCCCTTTCAAAAATTAGTTTATTATACATAGTAGTTTTGATTTTTGATGTGGTTTGTGATTGCAAGTACGAAAACCGTGCGAAAATAGACTTAATGTACCAGTTTTACTATATACCGAAGGGGCGCTGCATTACGGAAAAACTGGCACATTACGTCTCTTTATATTGTAACGATTTTAGAAAACCCTAATCATAAGTACCAGTGCTTCTTGATTACCAGGTCCGGTTTTATTCTAAATAATTTCTTTAAAAACAAGTGCCGTTTAGAAATAACGGAAACTTGGAAATTTCGAATTTAGTTTGTTTATTTATTTTAAGAACCCCTAATTCCGTATTCTTATAAAGCGGACGAAATTTTCAAGAACTTTGTTCAAGTTCGGGGTAAATATTTAGCATGAGTTTCATTTAAAAATGTTTTTCGTTTAAACATTTTACTGACATAAAATCGTGAACAATAATTTAACTTTTTAAATGCATTTATTCATTTTCTTCGATATTAAGAAGTTTACACACACAATCATACTTCGGAATGTGTTATTGTTTTTTTGGCAATAACTTTAGATTTAGGAAAATATTTCTACCCGTTTTTCTTCCGGATCTTCTTGCCTCGTGTTTTGTGCTTTGGGTTGCACTCTTTTTATTTTCGGTGGAGATCATAAAAGTGACTTTTTTGTTTGTCCTCACTTAAAACGTTTTTTGGTTTTTTTTTTGTGCGATACTTTATTTATTTATTTATTTTGACTTTGGGGCATTTTATACTACACTGCACGACTTTCTTAAAATTGTTACAATTCCATTTTTTTTAATAGTACATACTTAAATTTAACCTGCTCTTCATTATTTTATTGTATTTTTAATTATTTGTGTTGTTCTGGCAAGTTCATCAAATTAATAAGAATGTCCCATTTCTTTGAACACGGAAAAAAATGTTTATCATTATTTTCGGTGATCTCAAAAAAATTTCGCCAATAAGCAGCAGTTAAATTATAAATTTATATGTAGAAGAAAATGTTTGAAGATTCTGCTACTTCATTTTCTGGGGCAAAGAAGAAGTCACTTTAGCAGAAATATTCAATATTCAAATTTTTAACAATTTCGAATAAACCATTGTTAAATGTTAAAAATATGAGGTAATAGAAAAAATCAGATCAACTCTAAACAAAAATATTCATTTAGGATCGTCTGTAAAAGCTAAGTTGATGATAATTTTTTATTTCTAAAGGTCATGGTTTTGCAAAATATAATATATAAATGAATCTTACCTGATGGCGATCTGTTATTTGAAGCAGTATTATGGTACGTTGCAATTTGGCCATCGAAACCATCAAAAGGGATCGTTTCATGTTTGTTTGAAACACTCCTACGACAATTGTTATAACTATAAAACCACATTTAAAATTACACATTTCTTTTCTGATTTTCAGTAATGGCACTTGCTTAAGATTTTTTTAATACGAAGAATCACATAAAATAATAGCTAAACTAAATTTAAATAATATGAGGGGTTATGACTACATGATTACCAAAACGTGAATTTTGTCCAAGGCCACGGTTCCTAATCCTCAAAGTTTTTGATGTACTTATCCAAATTTCTGTTCTAAAATCAATTTGAGTCATACCACATTCACCTGACCATTTCAGTACATGCAAAATTTTTTGTCTACGTTGGTCTGGTTGGTAGTGATTATAATTACTGAAAGGTGATACGATTTACATTTTGTTTTAAATTATCAATTTATTTGTGCTCAATTAATCGTTTGTCTAAAATTTCCTAATTATATCCTTAATATCATATATTAATTATGATATAACAATAATTAACAAATAACTATGTAACTATATAGAATTCGTATATAAAATAACATGAATAATAAAAAGCAACACAATAATCAATGATACAACATTATAATCCCTAAAAGTGTATTGTCCCCATTGTATACGAGTATTTATTATTGCCTTACCATCATACACCCGCCCCTATACTCAACAATAATGAAGTCGCGTTTACCATCAAATAGAAAAAAAGAATAACAAGCAGCGCGCTTTAGAAAAAATACCTTAAACAAAAAAAATGAAGTCACTCGTTTCGACCTCACGAAGCTTTATGAAAATTGTATGCTTTGGAAATAGCGAGCGCCAAAATATATATAAATTTCAAAGCTTTAGTTTCTTTCATTGTACATACATATTAGTGTATATGTACTCGTATACGTGCAGATGTGTGTCGCACATACAAAAGCCATAAAACGTAAATGAAAAACCAAAAAAATAGATTTTTATGTTGTAGAGCGCGCGACGAAGCGGTGAGGTGAGAAAGTGGTGAAAAGCTTATGTTATTTAACATTATGTTTAGTTTTCGTGTCTTTATATTAACCCCCCCGCACATCACGCTCTCTGTACATATTCAAAGATTTTTGTTTGTGATTGTTTGGTATTTTGTGTTGTGTTATTTTCGAGGTTAACCGGTGAAAGAAGGAATTGACATGGTTTAAAATGTGTATGGTCTCTGGTGGTATATTATCTTTAGTTATTTTTAGATCAAAACGAAGAAACTACTTGTAGTATAGTAATCTTGAAATGTTTTAACCTCGAGATTTTTGCAGATTTATCATTCGCTATATCGCAGAAGTCAAAAAAGTAACTTTTAAAAAATCTCTGTGTGTGCACTTAATGTCTTTGTTCTCTGTACAGCCTAGACGATTTGACTGACCGGAGTGAAACTTCATTCTCGATCCCAGAGATTTTTGGTTGAAATCGATCCACTGGAAATGGCAGCTTACATATGCTTGTTCATTTTTTGAAAAGTACAGCATTTAAAAAATTTTAATTTAAATTTGAAACTATGTCGGTTCAAATCAGTTTTCCCAAATTTAGCGGAAATCAAGATTTTGGGCAAAACCATAAATTTTGTGTTAACTTATTAGCTGAATTAAATTCAGTTTTTTATTACGATAAAATGAATACTCAAAATGAATTAAATCAATAAATGTGCATAAATTACTATTAAACTGTATGCTGGAAGGGTTGCACTTAAGTCGATTCCTTTCATTACCTTGTGATATACGACATTTTTCGTTTTGTTGCCAGGTGCGAGAAAGAACAAAGCGGGTGGTTTGCCGAAACGTGAACATGCTACGTACAATTGACCGTGAGAGATACATTCATTTTCAAGATTCAAGCCACAAACACTCAAGGATTGGCCTTGTGATTTTTTGATCATTATGGCGAATGCAAGACGAATCACCTTTGAACTTTGCCTTGAGCATCGTCTCGTGAATCACATTGTCAATGAGTTTTCTTTATTCTTTGCCGCAAGAATTACTCGTTCACTCAACCAACTCTGATTTTTATGGTTAGCAATGAAGTCCGGTAATTGCAAAAATTTGGCGGAAACGAAATCAATCGGCAGATGGATCGTTTATAGCAATGCAGCTCGCATGTTAGTCGTCAGCTGAAGTTTCTTCACATAGTGCCACAGTGTCGATGATTTGAGGCAAGCGTTTATTTCATTAGCAGAAGTTGATCTTGAAATATAACTGGTAGTGTTTGAAAGAAATCGCCAGACAGTAGAATCAATTCGCCTACAACACATTTTGACTTTGTGCGCCATATGTGTATTTATTACTTGCTACCAAAACTTTGGCCATTGCTAAGTGTTTCGCAATGTTGCATGTCGGTTTTTCAGTCGTGTGAAGACCTTCATGAGAAGTTCGGCATCCTTCTAACAAAGTAGCTGCTACTCCAGAAGAAGTAACTGCTACAGCAATATCGGTTCTCGCACGAACAGTGGCCAAAATCAATGACACAAGAGGAATGTCTTCCCAGTTCCACCGGGCGCATCGAGAAAAAATAGGCCACTATTTCCATCATCAATTTCCTTCATTAACATATCGTACACTTCCTTCTGTTAGGGGTTCAACAATGGTACGTTCGTTCGAACTGATTGGTTCAATGCATCTTTCAACGATTTGACGTTGACATTCCTAACTTGACTAACAAACTGCCTCACATGAGGTAGCATATGTACTGATTATGTATCTCCTCATTTACGATGAGATAGTGTAGCGGTTAGAATATTGCAAACCAATATTCTAATCGTACATGTTACAAACTTAACATCTCGTAAACTCATCGCTAACTCATCATTACTCTGTACGTCTAAACAGAGTAAATGCATCGACAGATGCACAGATACATGCAAGCCGGAAACAATACGACGAGCATTCCAAACGAAAGCAAAAGCAACACGACGAAGACGAAACCAAAACAGAACGAATAAAATAATTTTCTTTTTACCAATCAGTTCGTCTCCAACCACAGCCGCTCAAGCAACTCGCTGCACAGGCAGCACACCATCGCCGCACACCACGATCCACGCGCATCGCTCCGCCATTGTACATGGTGAATAATTTAATAAATAATTAATTAATAATAATAATAAATAATATTTTATAATGAAAATAATAAATTCAATAATTTTAATAAATGTAAATAAATAATAAAAGTAACTAGCACTTTTATAATAGGAAGCATGTCAACATAGTGATCGAAAATAATGTGCGTATCCGACTGGAAGATGCAGAAACAATTTTTTCAACAATTTGCATGCCCCAATGAGTACCGTTATCAAGCAAATTGAGCTGTTGACATGCAGCAAAAAATGTTGGGCACACTACACCATTGACAGTTCGAAGTGATTCAAATGATGTCGGCCCACGAACATTTACTAGCAACAACCACAAATAGAAGCATTCGTCATTCATCGAATGAACTGTGTAAATGCGATCATGAGCATCAAGCATCAAACAAACGCACCTCCGGATGATCAGGAACCGCATCGCCTTGTTTCGACGTTGAAATTGCTTTCATGAAGGGTTCCAAATGCATTTCAGAGTAGAGCATTGTTCGCGCAAATGGATCATTTACACAAATCGGTCAATGCTGTCGCTGGAGGAGTTTCAGAAATAAGCTCGTTTAACATGCTCCAGATAAACTGCCAAATGTACACCAGTGTCTGGCGCGAGGTATTGTAGATAACCCTGGAAAATTATTCACACAATTCAAAATTACATAATGAAGAAATTATTGATACGCGCACAATCACAGAATTACGAACGAATTTACCTGAAATTCAAACACGCAGTCCAATATTACCGATTGGACTGATTTTCGATGACGATTTACAATGACGAACTACATAACTTTTCACAATGTGCAATTCATCAAACTGAACTTATCTCTTTGAAATCACTTTTCGCTGATGAATTTCAGAAAAAATCGTTTGAATAGAATTAATTGAATCGAATTTAAACGAAAATCGAATTTAACTGTCGAAAACTGAATAAAAATTGGTAAAAACTCGAAAAAAACTCTGATAAATCGCGGCTCACGTGCTCAATGGTATGTAGCAGAGACATGAAATACTTCAAAACCAGAAACAAATGAAAACAAGAACAAATTCCTTTGGCCTTTTAATGGTCGAGGAAACTTCTCGAGGCCAGAGACACCAAAATAAAAAATCTGTTTTCAAGATATAATTAAAGAAGCTGGTTTAACATTTTTTCTGCTATTCAGGGCGGGCACAAATCCAACAAATCAATGGTGTAACTAACCCGACTTTATTTTATATGTCTAGATACGATTAAAGCTCGATTTATATTATCCGTTCCTTTCAGTTCCTTCATTTATCGTGTCAGACAAAAAAAAACATTGTTACATGTATTTTCATAGGAGTATTTATATTATCCGTTCTGTAAGTGTAGGAACGGATAATATAAATACTCCTATATAAAATAAATGTAACAATGTTTTTTTTTGTCTGATATGATAAATGAAGGAACTGAAAGGAACGTACAATATAATATAAATCGAGCTGAAGACTTGAATATCTTTAAAACTTATTTTAAATTGTATTTTTCGGCTTCACTTACTAGATAACAACTTTACAAGTGATTAATATTTGAATACATTACGAGTAGACCGATATATTTGAAGTCAGGCAAGTAATTAAAATCTTCCTAGCTTAATTACATTCATAATAAATAAATAAATAATTGTAAATCTTTAGATTATTAATAAGAAATTTTTCTTTCTCATTTTAGGTAAGTGTTCGAGCCATTTTAAATAAATGAAAATATTTATCTCATCAACAGTAAGTTTAAAAATATTATTTTCAATTACACGAAATTTGTTTTGTATACAGAAACAACGCTTTACATACAAAAATCGTTTCTAGAAATTCCAAAAATGTAACACTTTAATTAAAAGAAAGTTTACGATTATTCAACTCCTTAAGAAAGACTATTCCCACGATATCTATACTGTCGCTAACCCATTTGGACCTAGAACTATTTTTTCTTCCTAAGAATATATACATATGTGGGTCAAAATAGGTTGAAAATCATTAAATTGCTTTAAAATTTTGCCAAATGTACTTTAGGACTGAAATATGGGGGTAACTAAATGGCACGTTAGGACAATAAATACAAAACCATTTTTTTTAGTTTTTTTTATTTAAAAAATAAATATCATAAAAATTCATTCCAAAAACAATTCAGTCTTAATTAAAATAACAAATTAATTAACCATTATCACAAAATATTATCACAATGTAATATATTGTATTTTTATTGGTTGTCGTGGAATGCTACAAAGCATTTTTGGTGCAAAGGAATATCGCAGGTTTTACACACTGATGGTGCTCGGGTATGACACTGAGCACATTTTCCACTCCTATTGATTTTGGTGATTAAGTGGCAGCCGGTAGGGGTATACCATTTTCTTTTTAGCCTCGGATTCCTATTCGATAATTCGATATGTTGTTATCAAGTAGTTCCACACCGCCCATTCGTTGGTTGTACGCCCAAACTACGTTAGGTTAAGGTTTCTAAACTTATTTGTTCTCTTGCTTTCAAAGTATAATATAATCGGTACTCGAACTTTCTTTACGAATAAAATACCATATTGATTTGATAATAACCCTCTGTCACTGTCCATTAACAAAGTCGCATACATTTTCTGTTCTACAAAAATTATATTAAATAAATAAAATTTAAAAATTTTAAATTTAAACATTTTAAATACAATTAAATACAATAATAATAATATAAAATATAAAATTTTATAACAATTAAATTCTTGTTCAACAAAATAATATTTTTCAATAATAATTTAATACAATTTATAGACTTCGTGTGTAGTACCATGTCTGCAACTTGTAATACTTGCTCTTCCAACATCACTAAAAGAAGATTTCCTGGTGTAAAATGTGAGGGACCGTGCGAGAAACCGTTCCATATCAAATGTGCTCGCATTTCTGACGATCTTCTGCAAGGCATCAAAAATCGATCGGTAAATTAGTTATGTGAAGACTGTAAAACAACGTCGAACCAATCTATTATGGATGATGGTCAGGTTTCAGCTGACGTCATGATCCAGCTTAAACGTGTGGAAAAAAAACTCTCCGCTTTGGAAGACTTGAAAAGTAGCATCGCTAAAGTATGAAAATGATGAAATTAAGTCCAGGATGTGTCTTTTGGAGGAACAAATGCTTAACAAGCCTCAAAACTACATCAATTAGAAGCGGATGTGGATAAACCGATTCAACAACAAAATAAATCCAGCATCGTGATTAGTGGCCTACCATCTAACCATGAAGACATTCGTGGTCTAATCATTTCTGCTATTAAAAAATTCGGGGTTAATGTGAGTGGTGATGACATAGTATCCGTTGAGGCAATCCATAAAAAAATTATATCGGCTTCAGCAAATCAAAACAAATCTAAGCTTTTGCAAAAAGATTTCTTTATTGTTAAACTAAATTCTGTTCAACTCAAAAACAACATTTTGACACAAACTTGGATGTCCCTTTACCAATAAATCACCCTGTACAGCGCATCTACATAATGCATAAATTGTTTGCGTTCCAGTCCAAATTATACCCGGAAGCTAAAAATATCAAAACACTGTATAAGTATAATTATTTGTGGTGTAAAGCTGGACAAATATACTTATGGAAATCGGCGGAGTCCGATGTTCATCGAATTTATTCGTTGAATGATATTTTTCGTATTAAAAATATCCACAATCCTATTGAAGGCAATACATCTACTTGATCTACCTGTGAATGTGCAATTATATAGTTTGTTAAGTATTACAATTTATTTACCTGTAATAGCTCAAGTTTTAATTTTTGTTTGTTTATCTTTTGTGTTGTTTATTTACACTTCTTTGTTTATTTACATTTTTTTGACAGATCTTATTCGTATTTTTATCTTGCGTTTTATTGTTTTAAAGTTGGTAACATTGACTATTATTTATAGCATTAGAATAATAAGCATGATGGAAGTTATTTTTTAGTGCGTTGCACATTTTCTAACTTTCTCAATTCTTTAAATTTTTTAATCTATATGTGTATATACTCTCTTATCTTTAAGTGTGTACTGTATTTGACATTCTATTTTTATGATTATTGCTCAAATTGGATATATTATATTGGTTCACTTTATCATTATCATTGTATTTGTATGCAATATATTTTTGATTATCGCCTTTCACAATGTTAAATCGGTATGTATTGTATATTACATCAAAACATTCGGAGTTTAAGAGCAAATTTTGATTTTTTTTAGTACATTTATAGCCAGTCTGAAAACCCAAACAGATTTAATTTTTGTTACTGAAACTTGGATTTATTCACACGAAAGTACCAAATTCGACTTACCTAATTATTATTTTAAAGCATGCTGTAACGATAATTACCGTGCCGGTGGTGTTGGTGTATTTATAAATAAAAATCTGAAAACTGGATCATGTTATAATTGTAATTGGAGCTCAGCTTTTACAAATTCAATTTTCGGATCATAATTTAATTTCACTAAATATCTGGGTGGTTTCGAATAGACAAGTAATATACAATAGTGATTATATCTCAAAAGTAAATTACGGTAAGCTTAGGGATCGCCTCCTAGTTGAAACCTGGGACCTTGTTTATAGTGAAAAGGATTGTAACACAGCATTCAACAATTTCTTAAAAATTTTAAATTCTCATATTGATTTTTGCAAAGACACAATTACTGTTCAAAACAACAAGAAATTAAAACCCTGGATGAATTCCTATCTTTTAGGTCAAATCAATAAACTTAAAAAAATTTCTAAAATTAACGTGCGGTTAGAAAATTATGTCCGAAAACTTTCTAAATACGTGAATAACAATGTCAAACGGGTCAAAAGATTGTATTACAAAGATAAGTTCGAATCAGTAGGAAACAATTCTAAGCTTATGTGGAAGGAAATTGATATTATTTTGGGACGTAATACATTCACAAACCAATTAATGCAAATTTATAAAAATAAGTCTGAGCATATTCTTACGGATAATCAACATATTTGTGATGAATTTAATATAAATAAATGTCTCGTCCGATTTAACTTCTGATCTTAATCAAAATAGTACTCATAACAGTGGAGAGTACAAACGGTTTATTTTCGGAAACCGTGATAACTCGTGTACTTCCTGCTTTTTCGAGGAAATCAATTCTTTTGAGAATCTACTTGAAATTAAAAAATTAAAAAACAAACATTCTAAAGAATTCGACGGTATAGACAATGTGATTATTAAAAATTGTATTTGGTATCTGGTTGATGTATTGAAGTTTCTTTATAATTTAAGTTTAATGAGCGGAATTTTTCCCGCTATTCTAAAAACAGCTGTTGTTATTCCAGTTTTCAAAAAGGGTGATGCTTTACAACTGAATAATTATTGACCAATTTCCTCATTGAGTACATTTTCCAAATTATTTGAAAAATTAATAAAACGAAGGTTGGTCTCTTATCTAGATAAAATCAAATTTTTAAATGGCCACCAATTTGGATTTACAGCTGGAAAATCTACTGAAGAAGCTCTCCTACATTTCCTTATTAATATATTTTTAGCTGTTAACAACTCTCACAAATGCTCTGCGGTTTTCATTGACATTTCGAAAGCATTTGATACTGTCAACCACGATATACTACTTACAAAATTATCTAGTATCGGAATTAGGGGCAATTTGTTAGGTTGGTTTATCAGTTACCTTCGAAACTGAAGTCAAATTGTAAGAGTTAATAAGGTGGATAGTCGTCAAGGCCATCTTAAATGTGGTGTTCCCCAAGGTTCAGTTTTGGGACCGTTGTTGTTTTTAATTTATTTTAATTCCGTTTTTAAAATTAATCTAACAGGCCCCGCTACAGCATTCGCGGACGATTTGGCATTAACCTATGCGTCGAATGATCACATTGAAATTCAACGCTCAAGTCAAGAGTTATGCATTTTAGGCATCCTGGCATAACATTTGATCAAATCTTTATCAAATATCATGTTCACTCATGTGATAAGAACCTATGTTTTACCCAATGCTTTGACCTACTTTGCGTAAAGGAGTTTAAATATCTAGGCGTTACAATTGATTCACAGCTTAATTGGACCTCCCACTTAAATAATATCAGGAAAATTGTGATTACTGCCGTGCATAAATTCTATAATCTTCGACCTTTTTGTCCTTCTTATGTTTTGCGAAGGCTATATCATGCTCTTGTAGAATCCATCATAATGTATGGGATAACTAGTTGGGGAGGTATTTACTTTGCTAATATTGTTGATCTTTTTATAGCGCAGAAAAGAATTGTTAAATTAATATATGCTCGTCCGAAAGTTATACCCACAATTCCGCTTTTTCGTGAGTTGAATTTGTTGCCTCTGAGATATCTATACGTGTTTAAAGTATTGAAAATCTTTTTTGTTCGTAGCAATAGTTAACATAGTCGAATATATGCGTATAATACGAGAAATCCAAACAATTTTGTCGGTCTTCGTTGTAGTAATGAGAAGTTTAGAAGATTTTATTTATACATGGCACCGTATTGGTTTCATCTTTTACCGAATCACGTTAAAATGCTTCCATTGGAGCAGAAACACAAATTTTTCAGGGATGTTCGGATTTGGCTGCTAAGCATTGATAATATTGAGCAAAACTTTTAGTAATGAAATTAATCATTTATACTATATCCTAATGAGCCGGAGAATAAAGTTACAATATAACTAAAATAAAAACTGAGCTTGTATAAAATAGTATTTGTTCATCAAAATTTGTAACCTAATTATATTTTTTTAAATGTTAATTGTAATTTTTATAAATTGCTCCACTACAGACATAACGTCTAAAGGAGCTCTACTTTGTCATAAATTTTAATGAAATAAAGATTATAATAATAATGTAACGGATTCTGCCTTTTCAAAAGTATTATCGGTAACTGTTGCTTGGATTGACGTTCCTTGATAAATATCAAAATTTACGCAATACCCTTGCTAAAATCCAAACCTTAAACCCGAATCTTATAAAATAAATAAATACTTTTTGAACATCTTTTACAGCCATGTCTACCAAAATATGAGATCGTAGGCTCGTCTATTGAGTGTACTTTTTATAGTGCAATATTTCAAAAAATCTTTGTTCATATGTTCAATGAATGGTCTAATCGTTCCCAATTTTATCATTTTGAGGTAAGGTGCTGCGGTCTCACGCATGTAAATTATACATAATTTCATCAAATCGGTTTCTTTTCATTGTATTAGAAATCATGATTCAACTTACTGAACCAATACATCCTTCGTCTCGATACTGGTGAGTATCCATTTATCATTAAAATTCCCGTAAATGCATACAGTTCTTCAACGGAGCAATAAAATGGGCGATTTTTGAAAGTAGCTTTTAAGAAAAAAACATAATAAAGTGTAGGGGACGTGATTCGTTCGATAGAACCAACGGCGGTGTTCGGCTTTCCCATTCTGTCAATTTGATATTGCTAATATCTTGGATATCTCCGTTTAATCCATTTTCTTTTATAATTTCGTTCTGCCTCTATCGTATATTAGTAGCACTTTCCCGGATACTATTATCGCCCCTCTCGCTTATAAATGCTTCGAATTGGAGCATTTTGGGCTCCAGATTATTGTTATCCACACAGTTTTCATCCCCCGAATCTTCTTCAGTTTCATCACCTATCATTTACTGTTGGGCTTATAAAATTCGTCGCTTCATCGTCGCTCCAGTGTTAAATCTCGCCTAAAACTTCTTGAAGCGTCAACGGTTTTCGCCTATAAGAAACAAATATAATTGTAATACACAAAAACCCAAAGTAGCAAAATTGGTGCCAACAGTTTAACAGTTATTGTTTAGAAAACGGCAGTTTACAAAAAAGAGGATATTATATTATTTCAATAACGCATTCAATAAAAATACCCTAGTGTATACTTACAAATGGAAATTGGAATCCATTCCAAACAGTCAAATTTCGGTTACACGTGCATTCTCTTTCACAGATAATTTTTGACTAAAATAAATGTATCGTGCATTCCTCTTTGTGTTTACTTTATACTTTATACTTTATAGTAATTTTATTTTATAGCCGATTTATAGCAAGAAAACCCAATTTTTATTGAGGCGGCATTTTTGGTACTTTGGGAATAAATGGGCTAGTAAAAATATGCAGAATTTTCTCACCGAATATTGAGGTTGACTTCAATTTTCAATGGCTTGATATTTTATTTCACACGCCAACAACTTTATGCATAAGAAGGATTCAAATAAATATGAACGAACTGTTTCCCATTTTTCTCTGTGGGGTATGTCTGTGTCTTGCTGAGAGACGTGTTTTCGTTCTGGTGTAATGGAGCGTTGCGTTGGAAGATCTTCTATGTCAAAACCATGACCCCACATTGCAGCCCTTATCACTTAAGAACGATTGATCTAATTAGTAACTTTTGGTGAATCTTGGTGGGAGCACCAGCAATCGTGTTTTTTATGTTTGTTTAGGAAAAGTTTGCTATCAAATTTCACCAAATGCTTAGAAACGACTAAATTAAACATCATCAATATTTTGTTTCACCATTTTTTTTTTCGATTTATTACAAAATACGCCAAAGCATGCCTGAAGTTACTGAAGAGATATAGTGCCGGACAATACAACGAAGCAGATCGGAGTATTGATGAAATGAGTGAGGTATTTTTGGACAAGAAGAAGGAGATATCGCCTTCAAAATTATAACTGTTGTTGTATTTTTATATCTCCTTAATAGCGTTCTTGTCGTAATCCAAATGCTGCTGCGCACTCTATAGTAACATACTCCGGTTAGGTCTAATTAAATCATCGGCATCATTCTCGTTTCGCTTGTTCCAAAGAGAGCGGAAAACTCAAAACTTCTCATCCGAAGTCAATACGAACGGACGTTTAGGTTGCCGTTATATTTTAAATTGCTCCGTTGACGAGTTATTTCTCAACGTTTATCTTGGATCACAACATAAACTTCGCTCTGACGAAAATCCCCAACTGCATGGGCATGCCTCAGCATGTTAATGCATGTCAATGTTGTCGATATTTCGCGTGGCACCCAAAACATGATCTTCTCTTTGATCTTGTATATGCACGCCTTGGCCTCGAGGACAAAGTACAATTTTCTCCTACGCTGAGATTACTCATCACCTTCAAAGTCTTTGGAGCGGTACAAGGCTCAAAGACGATAGAACAAACACACGTTGCTTGATTTTCGCCAAATTGCAGGGTATGGTATCGTTATTCAGGCTTGTCGTGCAAACGTTTACAATTTGCAATCACTACAATTTAAAGTTTTCATGCTCGTAGTATGGAGGCAGACATTGAGAGTTGTCTATGATAGAGAGTTATCCATGTCCAAATTAGAAATATTGATTTGATGATTTTAAAGTTTTAAATTCATTTTTGGTTTTTTTGCGATTTTATTCTATACGTTCTACCATTTTGTAAAAATGAAAAAGTACTGTGGGGGACTTTTTCATTTTAATTTTTTTGAGCGATTCATTCGTTTAGGAATACTATGGGAGGATTAAATCAACCAAAACCAAATATGAAAAATTCCCCCATATTTTTTAAGCGATTCAACTCATCGTCATAGAAGTATTAGTTTTTAGATTTAAGTAATTTATTGTAAAGGTACTTTTTTGATTTTAATGGAATTTCTCAATATTATAGTTCTTACTCCGCCTCTTTGAACCATTGTTTTTTTCGCATAAACAAACCTATTCCCCTATTCTGAAATCTACAATATACCATGAAGCTGGGGCTGCAGCAGGTAACCTTCTTGTCGAAGAAGATTTCAATCTTCCTGATGTTACTTGGGAACAATCACAGGACAACATCCATTTTGTGGTTATACTAACGCACGCATTGCAAATGAAAGCTTGTTCACAGATAACCTATCTGATAGTGGGTTATCATCAGACCAGTAACATAGAATAAGAATAAATTGAATAGACAAAATTTAGTGTTTACGTCTGACACCCCTATCTCAATTAGTCTTTGTTATGAACGGAGCTGCCTCAAGGCTCCAACTACTTGTATTAATTATCGTAGAGCTAATTTTTTGAACCTCAGCAAATTATTAACTATTACGTTAATTTTTTCAATACAATTTTTGAATTTATTGCATCGTCCGTTCCATACGCAAGACAAATAATGTTGCCTTCGCCCCATGGTACAATGTGAAATCACAAACACTTTTGAATCATAAACACTCTCTAAAAACTAAATTGAGCTCATATTTCATAATACTTCTCCAGGAACTTTGTAATAATTACATTTTGCACATGAGTCACAAATTATATTCAACCCGAAACAATTCCGGCAGTTTATAAATTATAAGAAAAATTTGACGGATATCCATCCACTTTAACGTACAATGACTTTATTCTTCTCACGACCTAAAAAGTTATTCGAACCAGACGTGGATTACTTAACAAGAATCATCAACTGAAAGAGGATTTTTTGGTTGAACCCGATGGTCTGCCGTCTATCGCTTTACAGAAATGCAGAACTACTTTGTTTCAACCAATAATTAGGCAGGCCACTTTTACAGTCTCCATTCATAAACTGTTCGAAGTATAGTATATGATTCATTGTCCTTCTAATGCAAACCATTGTTTCCCGAATCTCAACATGGTTTTCTCAGAGGCAGGTCGACCACCACCAACCGTATCGAAATTCACGTCAAACTCATTGATCAGCTTTATGAAAGGATTTTAGATTAATATTATCACCACGTGCTGCTTGGGTCAGCAAGACATTTGACAGTGTTTTCCACTTGATTATTCTATTTTAGCTAAAAGGCCTTGGGTTTTCAGCTCAATTTCAACGATGAATTGATTGCAATCTGCGCGAAGGCCGATATCGAGGCGCTTCAAGTCTAGTATATATAGTATATATTTCACAGCCACAACATTAGTACCATCATTGACCTAGGACCACCATTTTTCATCTTGTCTTTCAATGACGTTGAAAGGGTGTTAAAACTCAGTTAAACGACGTTAAACGGCAGCAAATACATATCAATATCTTACTATTGTAAACTCTCGCGTTGCGCTTTGGACTATTTAATAGACATTGATGTTATCAATAGAGCTATTGAACTTTAGAGACCACATCCATAATATCATCAATCAAGACAATTATATGCTTGATTTTGTTAAACGGAGGTCAAATGAATTTTTGACCCATTTGCTAAAAACGTTCTTTATAGTTACCGATATTTGGTCTATAAATGACGAAGTCCTCATAAAAAAAAGTTAACTCAGTTCAACGAAGATTAGGCCACTTTGCATTACGAGGGCTGCGAGCAGCAGCAATACAATATTAGTAAGATGTCCCTAAAGAAGGTTTTATATGCTTCATTTTGGTAGATTGCTAAACCGAATGCATTTGTTGTCTGTTTAGCAAAAGAAGTCCTTACTTGTTTTAGAATTTTCCCTCTTAATTTTTAATTTGATTAGTTTGATTTTTGTTTTATTTTTAGTTCAGCAGTTTGTGTAGTTGGTCGTTGGGAGTTTTTATTTAAAAGCTGACATAGAAGATGAGCAGTACTGGGATCTGCACTCCAACTACTTTACTTCTTGATCGAACAAACCTATAATATGTTTGTTTTTAATCAAATTAATCAAATTAATGACAGAATTCTGCCATCAAAGTATGGGCATTTACGCCTTATTTAGGACGGGCAAAGTATGGGCATTTACGCCTTATTAGACTTACATAGGTAACAACGACAATCACTTATAATTCCACCAGCAAACTTCATTTTTTTCCACTGGTAGCGTTTTCTGTACTTTCCCTAGTCTCAATATCCTATAGACAACTATAAGTGGATCTGACGGCAAAAAAATTAAGCGTGTTGGGTATATTTTTGCATGTCAATTTTTATTTTCATAAAGTGTGCCGTGCTAAAATTTCATGGAAAAAAACACAAGCCGAATTTATTTGGCTCTGTAGCAAAATTTTCTGCAGAAGAATTTGCTGCAGTTTGAAGTTAATAATTTATTTTTATTAAGGTGCCTGCCTTCAGCAAATTTAACTACAGAATAAATTATTTTTATTCCGAATGGGCTATAAGTTTTACAAAAGGAAATGTAAGGGAAATTTGTTTACAAGAATATAACCAATTAAGCTAATTTGATTGGTTGTTTTTGCTCTCTCTCTTCGATTTTTATTCTCCAGAAAATTTTTCTACAGAAAATTTTGCTACAGAGTCAAATAAATTCGGCTTCAATGAGCTTATTGTTAATGCACTAGATGTTCCCAACTTTAGCAGTCGTCAATATTGACAAGAACACTATGTAAATATTGTTTCTAATTCCTTTTTTCTATTGACAATTGGATGATCACGAGTGGCACGTAGCGGAAAATTTTGAAACTAATTCAGATAATACGAAAATAATTCAACTATTGAGGACTGTTAAAGTTGGGAATGTGTCATCTAGCGCATTAAAAATAAGCTGATTGAGTCTTGTTTTACCTGAAATTTTTGCACGGCATACTTTATGAAAATAAAAATTAACATACAAAAATAGACCCAATAAGGTTAATTTTTTTGCCGTCAGATCTACAAACAGTTCTCTATGTAAGAAATGTCATGGAAGGATAACTAATTTAATATTTATTTTTTCCGCTAGCTGAGTTTTCCAACTTTTACAATTGTCAATAGGAAAGCCAGAATCGACCAGCAACAGGATTACAAGAACTTCATATTTTTCAAGATTTTTTTCGGCTTTTCGGACAAAATAAATATTACTTTTAATGGCACCCATACAATGTTTACGACATTTTTAGTCGTAGAAAACAAAGAGGTCATTAGTCATAATATTTCTACCACAAAAGTAGAAAAATACACCCTCCCCCCCATTTTAACCCCAGGGTATTTTTGTACACAAAGATATTTTTTGCTTATATTTACGGAGATTTTAGCTAGTGCAAATTATTAATAATATTATTATCGAGAATAAGTCTTAAATTATTTGGCCAATTTTAATTGAACAGCAGACACACCATTAGAAAATCATATAACTTACTAGAGACTCTGGTTTGGGTCTAAATAGTACATCAATTTCACTAAAGTTCATGCTAAATGCTTAGGAGATACTTAGCAAGTCTTTGAAATCAGTCTCGGACAGATTTTGTAAAAATCTATTGAGTTGAAAGTAAAATAAAGTAAAAAACCATGACACACAAATTTGTTAAAAATACTTAACCAATCTAATTTCGTTTGCGGCAAAAAGCTAAATATTTCATAAAGAAAGCAAACTTTGAATCTTCAAAACTTGGACGAAGATAGGGAGGAATATCAATTTCGTCTCATTAATTTTTGATTATAAAAATGTTCATTCTTTTTCCACCAACTCACAAAGTAGTGGTGCATTATTAAATTTGTAAATGATGCAATAAATTAAGCATTCCAAAGCGCTCATTTTAATTATAATTTTAATCATGTAAAACAATTTTCAGTAATTAATGTATAATATGCAATGTAAATTGATTTGCCGAGCAAAATTAATTATGAACCGATTATTAAAATTTATTGAACCTCCCAGCAATATAATGTTACAGCCTAGCATCCTGATTTTATGATTTATATGTGATTACCACAAAAATTATAAATAATTTTAATTTTTGTTTTTATTATTTTTATACCCTGTACAAAATTTTATTTTTATTATTTAATATTAATGCAATTTTAATTCACGACTCATTTAAATTTAATTTAGTGAATAATTTTGATATCTACCGCATTATACTCCATACAAAATGAAATAATATACCGATTTAAATACTCGTATGGTATTTTGATATCCAATAATAAATTATAATACATAGCAGTTGTTATATGTAATAATAAAAATGCGGACGAACGCAATTAATTAGCTGGTTCGTAATTGTTCTTCGTTTGCAAAACGTTTGGTTTTTTGGTTTTGTCGAAATTATATTCAAATCAATATAAGAAACTTATCTTTAATTTATATTGAACGCATCATGATTATGTGAGGTTGTCAGTCGGTGCTTAAATTCTGTTCTCTCATGGCATATATACCTCTCTCTCTATCTAGCCTTCACATCCCATGAAGAGATTTTGTCGCCTGAACTATGATCCTTCATCCGTCTCGATCCATTGCTCTTGCCCTCTACTTTCGGCATCCTATTATACGTAAGTGTGGTCTAACATCATCACACCAGCGCAGTCGGAGTCTTCCTCTATGACACATACCGGCTATTCTTGGAACACTTTATTAATCATGCGTTATGTGGGGACTTTGTAACGTGGCCGGGCCGGGCCATCTTACTCGATTGGATTTGGGATTGAATTTGAATTGCTACAGAATTAAAACCAGCCCAGTAATCTATTCTGTATCATTGCCATGTTCTTATTTCCACTCGAATAGTTTTACTTTTCGTCGTTTTAAGGAAAGGAAAATGTTACATTAGAAAAAAGGTATTTTGAAAACGTGGCAAATCAACCTGTAAATACCGTCAAATTCAAACTGTAAATGATATGATCTGGAAATTGTACTTAGCACGAATACCTTGAGCAGAACCTCGATTCAATAATTAAGGGAAATAGGAACATAACACACATTTCATGTGGGTTGAAAGATCTAACCTCAAAAAACTAATAAACAAACAAACAACCCCTGTTAATTCGATATTCACGATATTTAAACTTCCATTGGCAAAACATTTAAAAACTGTTCAAAAACAAAACGAAAATATCAAAATTGTGTACTATGACGGTCGACAGAAATCTTCCATCGCAATAGTTTAGTCTATTTGATAAGAGATGGCACGCAAAGGAATTATTCTAGTAAAACGTTCACGACCGAGCTGCTACCGTAGCGTGGAGTGGCCACAAATCAGATGATAAATTTGCACGAAATGAGCTAACCTAATGGTAGAATAAATGTTTTATTTATGTGTTTTGTGAGGTTTGTGACGTGTGGTCATGAACGTGTTGATATATATTATCATGTATAATATTTGTAGGAAATCAAAAGTACTAAATTTTTGAGAAACAGAGTATTGAATCCAATCTGAATAATTAAATCGCAATTCGCATTAAATTAACGCATTTGAAATTTTAATCAGTGCATTCTTGTACACCATAGATTAGGCAGCAGCAAGTTAAGGCAGTATTAATATTCTCAACTATGTTCAAGCCAAGAAGTTTTCGTAAATCTATCGTAAGTTTTGGTGATTTGGATTCTAACCACTCAAATTCCAACTGTTAAAACCGCTAAACTAATTTTAGTGCTCTGCTTTCAAATTTAATTAAATATGTGACTTGGGGTGGGTTATTCTCTGTATCTGTAAATTTTTCCGTGATTATCGCAATGATTGGGATTGAAAAATCGCGCGTATCGTAACTTTTTTTTTGTTTTCAATTTTCTGAGAAATTTTAATTTGACGTAAAATCTAAGAAAGAAGCTTTTAAAATAACAATGAAACAGTATTGAACAATTCTGTTTGTTCAGGGATTGCTGAAAAGAGAAGATACTTTGTTATTTCATCCTACTTTGCTAGGAGCCAAAATTATTAACCTTTTAAACCAAAAACTTTGGCTAGACCAGATATTTAAAATACCTTCTTATCCTGACAACAACAATTGTAATGGAAAGTTTTTTAGTGATCGTTTTGACTAAATTACTAGCCTTTGCGTCCAACTCAATAGATCAAATTTTGAATTATACTGACCAAACGGCACATTAGTTAAAGCCTTACCGTTTGGATCGGGAGGTACCGGGTTTGATACCCGATAGGGGCAGGTGGCAAAGGGAATTTTCATCAACAGATTACGATCTATAATGAAATAGAACACAACTATGACCCCCTGTCGGAGTGCAAAACTCATGGGCCGACCCATCTTCCATAGCTATGCAATGTGCAGATGGTGCAGACGATTTGGGAAGCAATGCGTAAGGTTAGGCGTGAAAAGCGAACCGCGAACGAGTTGGGAATGCTTCGGCCCCAGAACAGATTGCAAAAGGGATGCAAGATTGAGAATTTTCGCCATTTTGTAGTGTCAGCCCTCTTTCCGCAGTTAAACATTATGAATTAGGCACTTTATTGTGCTATTGTGGCAAATGTTGCCTCAATCTTTTCCCAAATGAGATTAAACTAATCGAGTTCTCTGAATGGCTTCTTAGCGTGCTCTTCTTTACCCCTAACGCTGCTTTTTGTTAAACATTATTAAAGTTTCATACACTAAGGAAAAATGTATTATGAAAGTGTAGTTTTTAGTATGAAATATAAACTTATTTGAATTCTAGAAGGGTAACTAGATAATTAAATAATCAACCTACAGGCAGCTCTATCAGACCGGCTAACGTAAAATAAAGATATGGTTATAAAACCAAATTGCGTTTTTAATAACATTTCCTAGGCATTCGTAATCGATTACGAGAGGACAACCGTGTAGAACATATTGTGTAATGTATTTCACCGGGAACTACCTACGTAGAATAAATTGCGTAATCTACGAAGCACGATGTTATCTGCATACACAGCGCGACGTTTCATTGTCGCTGTTCCTTATTCGTTCATGTATGGCTACTCCCAACATTTTTCCAAAATCATCCTCATGGTAAAACTCTGGTCACTGGCAAGTACAACGTCAGCCAATACTTTATAGGCAGTGTTCAATAGAGCATGCTATGATTGTTTTCATATTTAAGCCGGTCGCCTTTTCTGTGCAGCGAACATATAAACGCGACCTTCCAATTCTGCTGAAACTTATGTTGATCCGAAATGGAGACAATCAGATCGTATAGATTTGATACAAGAGTTTCCCGCAATTCTGCGGGACCCGATCGAGACCGGGTGCTATTCCATTTTCAATAAATTAAATGTTGCGTCTACTTCCTCTGCTGCGGGATAGTCGACAACATATATTCCCTTGAAGAAGTCATTGCTCTAATGGTTGTCAATTCGTCAGTACACTTTAACAGATTTTGGAAAAAGATTTACCATACTGAGGGAACATCAGCTACGTTTGTCCTCAGCTGTCCATATCATGTACAGCTGGCTTTATCGAAAAAAATTATTGTCTGAGGAACATATCTGAAGCCCGAAAAAATAAAACTCAAATAAACACTATAAAGAATAAGAACAATACAAAGTGTTAAGTAACCGGTACATTTAGATAATCAACAAGGGAACGTATTGGTTGTCGTTCGAGCGGCCGATTTCAATATAAATTGTTTATTTACAAAGTGAACCGAAATGAACTTTTCTACCGATGGACAACACAAATTTGTGTTGTAATTGTGTACGTTTAAATGCCCTGCAGTTAGCTTCATTTAATTTGAAAACAGCAATGAGGTTTAGCTCAGTCGTGCATTGATTGCTGTTTTCAGTGTTATTAGAAAGGAAGGGAAAACAGGATATCTATAGATCAAGTTAAAGTGTATAGGGTTTCCCTCGAAATCCCGTACTTCAAAATCCCGAACATCAAATTTCTGAAAATCAAAACGCCAGAAATTATCCCAGGGACTTTATAACGGAAATTTAAATCCTAAATTCTTAAAGCTCCTTAAAGCTCTGAATTTCATGATATTGATTTTAAAAGAGATCGAACTCTAGTATTAGTCAATCAAAACCGTTGTTTTTTAAAATTATGTATTTTCAAGACTTATATATTTCCGTCCCAGGTTCCAGAACTTCTTCCAAAAATCATTTAATAATCCCATTTCCATCCAGCATACCCAATCCCATCATAATCGGTTAAGAATTGAACGAGTTCCGCCCCAGGTAGCCACATTTCAGAACTTCTTCCTCAAATCATTGAATCCCATTTCAAATCAACATAATCAATCCCATTTAAATCGGTTAAGAATTGATCGAGTTCCGTTCAAGGTGACCTAATTCCAGAACTTCCAGAAATCATTTAAGAATCCCATGATCGAGTTCCGTTTCAGGTGGCCATATTCCACAAATTCATTCAATAATAATTTAAGAATCCTATTTCCATCCAACACATCCAATTCCAACATAATCAGCTAAGAAATGCTTGAGTTCCTTCCCAGATGGCCATATTCCAGAACTTGTTCCAAAAACTGTTTGTGAACCTTATTTCCATCCAACAAACAAAATCCTTTTATAATAGGTTAAGAGATAAACGAGTTCTGTCCTAGGTGGCGATATTCCAGAACAAATTCACAATCCGTAGTCGATTAAATTTAAAAACATACGGATTTAACGGACTCCCTAATTAGTCCGTTAAATCGAGCTGTTCCTATAGTTGAAAAATTAAATAACGGCTGTAAACATATTTCTTTAGTGACAACCAAATTTATTTCAACGATCTCACTAAAATAAAAAGTAAAATAAAACGTTTTTTTAGTCGGAACTCGAGCGTCATATTGGATAACTGTACCAATGTGAAAATCGATGACCGATCATGATCTGAAAGGAAACTATTGTCAATGTGGTCCCTTAATCAACCTCGGTGAGAAATCGACTAGAATTTACATATTTAGTTTTATAAAGGATAATATTGTATAAGTTAACCAACCGAAAAAAAATGCATTTACATATGGATATTTTGCGTAGATCAACAATCCAATACACACACGAAATATGGATAAGTATGCTATAAATGATATCCTTGAAAAAGCTTAAATAATTCAAAACGATCAAATCAACATAATTTAATTCTCTTACGTCAATTTAACAAAAAGTTAAAAAAGTTTAAATGTAGTGGTACGATATCATTTTTATTTTCTGTTTCTAATTTTGTATGTGAATATGTTTTTCATTTATGAAAAAAATCATCCTGTATGCGGAGCGGAACCAACGAAAATGTACTCGTTGGTTCCGATGCCGAGAAACAAAAGCATACAAACCAATCGCTCATACATCGTTTATCCATTGAACCTATTTGTATGTGTTCAAATTGAGTTTTCGTTTCTTGTTTTTTTCCATAAAGTACCGTATTTTGATTTTGTATTGCGTACAGTAAAAACCGAGTTACACATTTCCTTTATGCTCACGTATAACTAGATATTATAATTTCGATGAAATATGCGTGTTTACTGTATAATGTGATTTTACTTTATATGTAGTGGTATGGTATCGTATAGTACGTAAAAATACGTCGATTTGTTTTCCTTTTATTTCTATTTATGCATTTAAAACAGAATCTACTTAAATGTATAAGTCCTGCTTACTCCACACATATGAAATAAACAATAACTAAGTAAAGATGTATTGGAATTTTTTTTTCCATAGTAATTTTTTTTTTGAAAAACTAAGTACATATAAGTGTATTAGCGCAGAAACAAAAAAAATGTAGAAAACAAAATTCAAATTTACGTTGCATTGTTAGTGTAACCAACACACTCTTTGTTAGTTTTTTTTTAATAGGTATATGTCAATGGAAGAGTAAGCAGGACTTATATTTAAGTAGATTTTGATTTAAAACATCATTTTGTATACTAACACAGTCATAACAAAATAAAAGAGAGGCGACATATATAATATTGTATTATATTTTCCTTCTCTAATCGGGCCAGATTTGAGTTGGATATAATTTCATAGATTGAATGTTCATATGTAACATTTGGTAGTGGAAGATGTATATCTGTCTCTTTATCTGTGTAAAGGTCTCAAATATAGCCTTGCCGATGGAATTTGGCCATTTCTCAATTTAAATCTTTCTAATTTTATCTAATTGCGATTCTAATATTAATTTTCGATGAAGTTCTGAAATTTTTCTTTGTTAAATGGAACTCGATTATTTCTGCAATTCGGTTGGTAGTCCTCCACAAGTTACTAGAATTTAGCCACGCTGGCTCAATTATATTATTGCCTAACCGATTATGTTCAAAACAGGTAAATACTCAAGGTATGATTGCTATTACAAAAAAAAATACTGCATTTTGAATGAATTCAATACAAATTTTGGACGATATTTTGTAATGCAACCATGATGAGTAGAACTCGATTATTTTTTACCTGGAAATAGACAATTCGGCAAGACTATAACATGAATTTTTATGATTATGATAAAATTCAGTTTTCAGGATGAGATTCAGTTTAAAGTTCTGGAACTATAGTCCATCCTAAACGAAATTTCACCATATTTCTTAATCGATCATGTTAAATTTTTTTGTGTAAAATAAATTGAATCACATTATGCACATTATACCACAAGACTTTTGTACGAGGTTCTTCAATTTGACTTTATTCAATTCAATTCAGTTAGTTCTTCACCGACAATTGTTAATAAGCGAAGATCTGGGATCCAATTTCGGTCGAAGCAATTATAAATAATTATGTGCATAATATTATGGGATGTGAACCATACTTAAATTGTAAGTTATTATTTTGAATGCTTTAACAGGAGGTTTCATAATTGCATTATAGCATGTACGCGGACATGGTGCATAAATTCAAAATAATGCTTTTTAATGTGACTGTTCTATTCCAGATCATCCTTTAATTTATCATTCATAGACATGAAAAGAACTCTGCGTCTATGCTCTTTTACCACCGGTATTGATACCGTTGATTACTTTAATCGTTTTGTCTTGAATCCTGACTCTAATTCATTTTTATAAATAAGGGGTTATCCCCGCATTACTGGATGGGCAATCATCCCCAGCCATTACAGTCATTACCCCCATTAAAAATATGTGTAAACTCCAGATAACATAAATATTATAACGTTATTTGAACTAATAGCTGAGATGTGGTCGTAAAGTGATTCTCCAAAATCGATAAACACCTTGAACAATATATTTTTCCATACAAATGACCATTTTTTAAAATTCGTCATGCAAATTCACATGAGCATTCTCTATGCCATGCTCAGATGTATATGAGGCTTGCTCGATACAGTTCGAAAAAACGCGACGGAAAGACTAAACCATCGCTACCGTGACAGTTTACTATCGTAGCTCGAGGAAATGCTACTATCACGACAGTAAATAGTATTATGATACACTATCATGACATTTATAACATTCAACCTAACATTGAAATTACTATTATGTATTTTTAAGATATCCTCCTATTACTTGGTCACCTAGTGAGACCTAAACTCAGCATTTATATGAAGTTAGTTCGATACCAGCCCGAAAAAACACGATTCCATCTCGAAATATATCGCTAACGCATCATGTTAACCTGTCATGACATTTATAACATTCGGACCGAAATTTTATGTATTTTTAAGATATCATTAAGTTGTTGTAAAGTCTGGGCAGCCTCACGTGATTGACCTCTATCAATCGCGTTCTTTGGCGTTTGGTCGGAGGTAAAGCAGATGACGTTGATGGCACCACACTGTACAGTTCTTCTACTTCCTCGTCGAAGGCTACTGACTCTGCATTTTTGGCAAACTCGAATATAATGTTTTGAACAGGTCAGCTTGATGCAAACATCGCACACAGCAGTTGTTTTTGTATCTCCCTTCGTGCCTTTGCGATTTACTTTACAATCTTTGCACCGTTTTGATGTTTTATTATTTTCTTGAATTGGTGGAGAAATATTTATAGTTGCGACAGTATAACCACTCAATTTTATGGCTGTTATTGCAGAATCTTTTACGTTACCTTCTTCTATACGATTTTTGATATGGCAATCAGCAAGTTCCACCGTTAAGGCCTGAGACCACGACGGATTTGTCAAATTAAATAAACGATATGCTGCTAAAGCTGCTGTGTCGATTTCGTTAAAAAACAATACCATCGACCAGCGATTTATTTTTCTCTTAGACGTGAACGATTTCACCATCTTATCGAATGTATCGACACCGCCTTTGTTTTTGTTACAGTACAGAATTATTTTAGGTTTACGTTTGGTTTCATCAATCTTTCGTGTGACATGCGCCGTTGATAGCAGTAATACATTCTTTTTTGCGTTACTTGTGTAGCTAACAAAGCAAGTTGGGCCTGAAAAGCCAAATATTGAGCTAAATTGGCCTCGCTTTTTGTTTGCTAAATCTGCGTTTGCGAAATCATGTGGTAGTTCCGGGTTGTTTGATGTTACTGTTCCCACTATAGTAGTATTTTTTATCAAGTTCCTCGGCTAGCTGAATGCTGGTGAAAAAATTGTCCATTGTTATATTATATCCGCCATTCAAATAATTATCTGACAAACGCAAGACCAGGTCAGTTGCTACGTGTCTAGTTCGATTCTGAGACGGTTGTGTTCCAATATAAATTTCACCAGTTAATGGATAGTTGGTGCGCCCTTCAACCAGCCAAAATTTTTTAAATCCATATTTGCCTGGTTTACTCGGGATATATTGGCGAAGGAGCAGCGGCCTCTAGTAGCAACTAGTTGTTCATCAATAGTTAGTTCTAGAGATGGTTTATACAATCCCCGCAAGTTATCTAAGAACAATTTCCATACGTACCGGAATGCAGCTAATTTGTCATCTTTCAGACGCATGGGTCTTGTGCGTGAGTCATCAAATCTAAGGAAACGAGTCGGCTGTTCAAATCGTTCTAACGACATTACAGCACGATAGAACGGCACATTTGTTTTATGAAATAAGTCTTACTTATACGTATACGACGGTACCAGCGTCGATGCTTTTTCAGAACCGGCATAAAGAAAAACAGCAATGTAAGCATATACCTCATCTTCATTTGAGTCATGCCAATTTCTAGTTTTTGGAGTAGTACATGATTGGTAGAACCGCCTTGCCTTGCGATTTGTTTCAATCACCACGTTCGAAATAATAGTTGGTGTTAGTAAGCATTTAATGGTGTTAGCTTTTCAATCGAACGTTTGCTTATAATTGGAAGGCTGTGCTGCTTGCGTTTCTCTTCTGCTGCAGCAGTACGCTGCTCTTCAGATTCACTCGGTAATGCCCACCACACATGAGGATTATTCAGGTGAAATGCACCATTCTTCTGAATGCACCAAACGCGGTTTTAAGGTTAAAGTTTTGTCTTCAAGCTGAGATATTTATAGAAAAATTCCATCTAGAATTAACTAAATATAGTAGTTTGAATATCATCTCAAAGCGATTCACAAGCACTTGATATATACCGCCGGATTCGTTGAACTTTGGACTACAAACTGCGAGATTTTCAGAAAAAATCTATCAAGAACTATCTGGATAAAGTCGCTTGAATATCGATTCACACGACTATATCCAGATAGAATTTTTATTCGAATTTCTCACCCAGCGGTATATGTCGAGTGCGCGTGAATCGCCTGAGAGGCGATATTTGAACGACAATAACCAGATAATTCTAGACTAGTAGTCAAATTTCAACGAATCCGGTGGTACAAGACAAGTGGTCGTGGATTTCCTGTGAGACTTGTTTTGTTTTAAGTTTTATCTGTTTTTTTGTGCTTTGATAATTAAACAATAATAAGTTTGTTTTGTTATTAACAAAATTTTTGAAACTATTCGATAAATTCGATTGTCATTTAATTTAATACACAATTAATTTATAGCGGTGGTATTGCCATAAGAAAAAAAATTTCGGGCTGACTTTCGGTTTAGGTTCATAGAGGTCATGGTGAGCAATTACGCCGACATCATTTTTGCCTAAAGTTGCGGGAAACCGACTAAATAGATCAGATCGTAATGACCAAGGCGAGGGGTAATGGCTGGTTGGTAATTAAACGCGGGTTATTGCACGGGAGTAATGGCGGGCGTATTGTCAATTGTTACCTTCATAGAGCTCATGCTGAGCAATTACACTCCCGTTCAAAAGTTTAAGACCAGTGCAAAAAAATGTCGTTTAATGACTTTTCAACAAGCATATTCCAAAAATGGCTTTAAAGTTTAAATTAGGTGACTATGCGCCATCCAAATTTTTTCTATGCAAATTTTGCACTGGAATCGTTGCGGTATTTTATATGCTGATAAAATGATTTTTTGTGTAAAACACATCAAAAAATTAAACTTCAATTCAGTTAATTTTAAAATTTTAAATAAATGACATTATACTAAAAAAAATGGTACGGAATAAAATACGGGGTTTATCTAAATATAAAGATTTGAAAACCCCGTTATCTAATAACTACATAGTACCTCGTTACCTAATCAAACAGATCGTAATGATCGAGGGGTAATGGCTGGACGGTAATTAATCGAAGTTTATTTCCCGAGATGCTATTTCTTTGGTTTTTAAGTTTACCTGGTTATTGTTCTGGAATAATTAGTTCCTGATGATTAACTGATATCTGGAAACTGGATTGAATGTTGATAGTTTGATGACTTCTTTTAAATGCTCGTGTACCTCAGCATGTTATTTGACGTACTTAAATATATTTTAAGCTGAAGATGGCAATAATTTTGAAAATTAGAAGCTTTCTCCTGATCGGCTAAGCAGAGTTCCTTGTACCAACCTCCAAATAGAGTAGATTAAGCTGCGTACCCGCTGCTGTACCAGTTGCCACCTGGGCTATTACATTTATTATTTTTTTGTATCCATTGATTTCTTTTCTTGAAAGATACCCCAGAATGAACTTGGCCACTCCATTTGATTGTCATTACATAAATAAATAGTTATAAGCAAATAAATTATTACAGTCATAGCAAATATAAAAAGCGAGCAGATTTACATTTTTCTACAAACCAAATTAAACTTAATTGTTCTATAATGAAGTGCAAAGTAGAATGAAAGCGACACGCCCAGAAAACCAAAATCTATTTTTAAATTGTTGCAAACTGATTTCTTTTCTTTATAACATTTCCGTCTTTGTTTTGTTTAAAGCGCTAACCCATTTATTCAAAATTGGGAGCATAATTTTTTGAACTTTGGAAGAAACAGCACTTTCATACTATTTTGGATCAAATCGACCTGATTCAATTAATTACATTTACAGTTTTTTTTAGTAAACTCGTTGTGCCAAGTAAGAATATAATTAATTAAATGGTGTTCTTACGCTATTCCACATACACACACACACTATTTTAAATACCAAAATTGGTTACCAAACCGTATAGAATAACTTAAAATTTATTGTATTTTAAATAGTCTGCAGTGGTAAAAAAATAAAAGAAAACTCTACCATAATTTACACAAAATTCTTTTTAATTATTTTCCGGTTTGGCAAAAGTTAAAGTGCCTCGTAAGAAAACTAAATCACCACAAAAAAAAAATTACATGTGGTGTCGAAAAAAGCGATTAATGTCTATGAACTGAATAATGGTATACATATACAATCATATAGATAATAGAACGACGATCGATTTAGAAATGACTAAAAAGCTCAAATATTATTTTGGTTTCCTGCTTAATTTTATTATGCAGTCCTTGAAGGATTAAAATAAACAAAACAACCTTATATTCATTTTTAGGTAAATAATATTTTGTAAACTGGACAACTGCTTCTCACGTTATTAATTGTTGATTAAAAATATTAATATAATACTAACAAATAATTAATTGTTTAATTAATTAGTATTTCCTATTTTAAATAATCGAACAATTTTTAGTTTTTGGAATTGAAACAATATTAAAACGACGATAAATCGTTAAAGCCTGTACATCCATAATGAAAAATTAATAATTTATTTTCATTTACATACATTTTGAACAGAATATACTCGTAGGAGAATAAAGTTAACAAGCAATTTAGTTCTGAATAGGATAATTAAAGCTTAATTGCGTTATGTTTTATATTCACAGACAAAAACCCACATTTAACGAAAATCAACAATTCATCATTAATAAAAAGTCATCTGCAGGTCGATTGTGGCTTTCCTTGGAAAGGGGAAAAGGAAAGAAGATTTGACAATTTTCTAGCTTTCTGTTGTTTTCTAAATCTTCTGGCAAAACGGAATAGGTATTTCATTTTTCCTATTTATAGCAGTTTTGACATTTAAATTTTCGTACCTATTTGAAGTACGGAATTAAATTCCTACTCTATTATAGCAAGAGTTAACGATGTAATATTTGAATGAGTGATCTAAAAATTTAAATAATTTTAAGATTTGATTTTTGTTAAAATTATTTATTACATTAAAATAATTATGCAATATAAGTTTGTAAATTTTAGATAACTGAAATTTAAATTCTTATATTTACTTGAATATTGAAAGAAACCAAGTGTTTCGTAAACTCCCACATACATGTCGCCTTCACTAATGATTAATATTCCGCAAATATTTATGAGTTAAAAATTCATCCATAACCGTACAAAATCCTTTCCTATTAACACTTTAATGGCCGCACGTCTGCGCAGTTAAACTTCGCCAGGGGCCGGCAATATTTTTTAAAAGAATTAATTTAAAAAAACGTTATATAAATACAAATATGCGCATCAAGTTTGTCCTAAATCTGTTCTAAAAAACAACAATAACAAAATATGTGTATATGTATGTGCTTGTATAATGTTTCGATAGAATGAATTTTACAATAAATAGTTACAAAAATATATTTTCTAACAAAAATTTTACTTTTCTGAATGTTTTCGGGAACCTCCTATAAACCAGCCTACTAGCTCCTAAACTAAAAGAAAAACTAGTTTATTTTGTTAAAATTGAGAGTATAGGGTGTTTAGGATAGCAAAGTTGGCATCTATTCTCCATAAATCACTTGTAAGGTTTTCCTAAGTTTTCTCGGGAAATCCTAGGAACTCAACACCAAAATGACTTATATTTTGAAAAGCCAACTTCGCTGTGCTTAACACCCTATTCCCCCAATTTGGTAAAAATTGAGGTGTTTTTATGCGACCTATGTGTCTTTATGTAACCTAGAAGATTAAAATATAAGTCATTATGATGTTGGGTTCCTATGATTTTCCGAGAAAACTTAGGAAATCCTTATAAGTGATTTATAGTAGATGCCAACTTCGCTGTCCTAAATATCCTCCCCAATTTGTCTCCCAAATGCGTTTCAGATAAGTATTTCAATTTATTCAAATGTTTTTTTTTCATAAACATTATATTGTATCAATAAAGGCCTTACTCCATGGAAAAAATCTGCTGTTAGCAAAAATAAAAGCGAGAAAAAAATATAGATTTTACTGGTTGTGTACGAAACAAAAAATGTTGTCAGCAAAATTATACTGAGAAAATAACTGTGATGGTGTTAGTGTGCTGCCATAATGCTGCTATAAAAATTGTAAACTGAAGTATTTTTTATGGCAGCATTGTTCACACATGAACAATAGTCAAATGTCGATTTGTTTTTTTTCGAGTTTAAATTTGTTAACGTTAGTGGTTTTTTGTGGTACATATATAAAAATTAAAATAATAAAATATATAAATAAAAAAAAAAATCGAAATGTACGAAAATTAAAAATTAAAATTTTTTATGAAATTTTTAGGTTATGCCCAAATGTAAAACCATAAAATTTTACTATAAAAATGAAATAAAAAATATTTTTTTTTTGTCACTCTTGTGGAATTTTAAGATTTTTTTGTTTTGCGTTTAACAGTAAAAAAAATAACTGTCAGCAAATTGTTTCCATGGAATTAAGGCATAATACATGAAAAAAGGCGTGCCTAAACAAACACTTATAAGCGGTAGTGTATATCTGTTGGTGTGTTAATTCTGTACGTGCAGAGTGATAAGTGATGAAGATTTGTTTGTGAAATGATTGGTTGCGTCAAGTGCGATTAGAATATTTGGTATAATATCAAAGAGCCGAATGTCGATGGGCCGAATGTGGAAGGGCCGAATGTGTCGAAGGGCCGAATGTGTCGAAGGGCTGAATGTCGAATGACTGAGCGTCGAAGGGCCGAATGTGTTGAAGGGCCGGATGGGTCGAATGTCGAAAGGCCGCATGTCGAAGGGCCGAATACAAATATATTTTTTTTTATTGTTTTTATTTTTTGTACCACATATTTATTATCAGAAGGCTTACATATAACCGAATGTCTCAGGTGGCGTGTGACAAAATTTTCCTTCACTAAAATGATAGATGAAAAATAGTAAAATACATAAATTCATAAGAAATTTATTTATATTTAATAAAAAAAAAATTACAAAAAATCCCATAAAACATTAAATTTATAAATTATATTTCTAAAAACAAAAAAAAAATCGGCCCTTCGACAATCAGTCCTTTAATACATTCGGCCGTTCGACACATTCGACCCTTCGATATTTCGTCGCCGTAGTTCTATCTTATAGTTCCAAAATCATATTTTTTTGGGTTTCAACGATTCTATAAGTAATTTTGCGAGTTCTTTCTAAATCTCTAATCAAAATTGTTCTATCTACAATAGTTTTAGTGTTACACAATGTGCATTTTGGTGTAACTGCCTAACACAATTACTTAGAATCATTCGATTTTGTTGTATATCCACTTCACAATAAAAACATTTTGTATCCATTTTAACAAAATTACACTGAATTTTATAGATGCAATATAATTATTCGATTTGGTTCTAACTCCCACGGTCTTCTAGCTCGCTCAATTTTAGTGGCGTACGGTGATGTTTGATCACGTGGTTAAATAGTATTAATAGAAACTGC
The DNA here is from genome assembly GCA_947310385.1 of Nephrotoma appendiculata. NCBI lineage: Eukaryota > Metazoa > Arthropoda > Insecta > Diptera > Tipulidae > Nephrotoma > Nephrotoma appendiculata. The sequence goes on from OX371224.1 coordinate 262,487,655, forward strand.
CACGTTGCATTATAATTAGTCGAATCTGAACAAAAATTTACAGAGCCTGGACATTCTCAGGTTCAAGAAATTGATGCTGTACATAGTGCTATTGAGAGGCATCTGCGGAATCATGAAATCTATCATCCAATATCACTTCTCAGGTTATTAAATACTGAGGATTATCCTAATGTTAGCTTACACATTATTCAATACAGCAAAACGAATTCAAAAATTACAATGCCGCATCAATTGAAATAATTTTCCTAGATTTGCATCGTACCCTATATACCAGCAATTTAACCTAAATTTAATAAAATATCGTAAACAATTTGGAATAAGAATTATGGAAACGTGTAAATTATTTAAACCCAATGTTCGAAAGAGTACCACGAAAACTTCTTCATAAGTTGGCCAAAATAAATGTTTGCCAGTTTAAATACAAAATGCCACCGGAAAACAAAAAGAACAACATACAGAAATTGAAAAACAATTTTATGAAATATATTAGAACTAATCCATTTAATAAATTTTTTGTTATAAATAAATTTAATGTGATAATATTTGTATTTTGAATTAATAAATTAAATCTACCTTAATAATTTCAATTTTATTTTATTTTTCTACGCAATAAATAGCATAAATGGGAACAAAAATATGTTTTATATGTTTTGATATAATTTGTCCAAATTTTATGTGTGTAAATTGTAGAAAACTCAACAGTTTTAACTAAATTTGATCTTGATATATTCAAATACTTGCCATTAGCAATAACTAGCTCCTTTTTTAATTAGATCGTTAATATATTGAATGTTAACTCCTCGCGTGTGTAATTCGTGGAAAATTGTTGTATTTCCTATACTTCCTTCAATTTTCATATTTCTATTATACGCAGTTTTTTGGTGTATCTCCATCATTTGGTTTATTTCCAGAAGAAAAAAATTGAAAAGCGGACATAGAACAAAATATTTTTGGAATTTTCCTCAAATTTTTCTAATTTTCCCGGAAAAACAGTTACACATCAGTAAAACTTGTGAGCTTAAAAGTTAAGTTAAATCGTGATCTATTGTTAAGTGTAGTTAGAACTGGTCTTATATTTGATAATTTTAATGTACATGGCGTTAATCTTTAAAACGGAATGTCTCGAAACCAATAAAATGGTAGTTAAACTAAGATAGAACTACGGCGACGATTTGGCCCTTCAACATTCGGCCTTTTGAGATTCTGCCCATTCCGAATATTTTGAGTGTAATACTCTAATCGCTGCAAAGACCGCCTGTCACTCGTGGCTCTGTTTGTGAAACCAAAGGATATCCGCCGATATATTCAACAATAAATATCGGATGTCAGTTCATGATAATTTGCTTGCGTGTTTTCAAGCCGATCGTTGTTCGTGGCTAGTTATTGCGATGCCGAGAGATTTCCGTCGCTTGGGACATCTAATTCCTCGGTATTGGTTGTGCAGCCTATAATATCGATCGAGAATGATTTACTTATGTCGATTTTCATTGATTTTTACTCACTCCTAAAATGTTACCCTCATTTTTTACTCCCATTTTGTTTCAATGGAACAAAAATGTACTACTCTACTACTCTCTAGTTTTTACTTTATTATTTATATTTGATTTTTATAATTTCACTAATCAAATTACCAACGCGCCGCATATTTTGACAAATGACAAAAAAAAAATTGGCGAATAGTTTTATAACAACAACAAAATCGTATACTCCACCAAAAAACCTAGAGTATAGAAAATTACCCCGGGAGTAACAAAATATTACCCTCGTGGTAATATTTTTTTTGAACGAAACATTTTGACAGCAGTTGGAGTACCATAGGGTACCATAGGGTACTATTTTTTCTTCAATGAAAATCGACATTAAAAAACAAAAGTTTCGAGTTGAAACTAATTTGACTCATGAAACCAAGTAATACAGAATTTCCGAGTGCTGCTTTTGAAATGGAGATGTTAATCACTGTAGGTCTGCTGTAGTTGTGCTTACATATAGATCATGGAAGTTGCATAATCCTCGCAAGAACACGGCGACAGTTGACTTGGTTGTAGCGTTCATTGCACCACTTTGTCTCTTACCTCTTCGCCTATAAACTAATTTTAAAGTAAGGGTATTTTTCAGCACTTTTGCAGCATTAATTTGAAGTGCAGTTCGTGTTGTATATTCACTACACCTTTTCCAATTGTAATTCAGAAAGTATCAGTTGTAATTCAGATTAGTCAATTGTAATTCATAAAGTATCAGTTGTAATTCAGATTAGTCAATTGTAATTCAGAAAGTATCAAATGTAATTCAGAAAGTATCAATTGTAGTTCAGAAAGTATCAATTGTAATTCAGAAAGTATCAATTGTAGTTCAGAACATGTTAACGTTATTTGAATTACAATATGTACTTAATTTTACTGCATTAGCATTATACATAAAAAAATGATCATTTTAAACATAGTAACCAAAAATATGTGTCATATTCTATGTTTAAAAAAAAAAGACTTTTTAATTAATTTGTTTTATTTCTTCTGAAAACTTAAATCGTTTAATCCCATATTTTTTAATGGAGTTTAAAGACAATTGCGTTATTTGTTGCACTTCAATGACACGGAATAAAGTAATAAGGCTATTACCATGCAGACATCTACTGCATACAAAGTGTCAAAGAGATATGAACAATGTACCGGATGCTATATGTCCTATTTGCAGAGCTGTTCTGACTGCAACTGAAAGCACAGAACGAAAAAAGTACAAAAAAATACTATGTAATGCAGATTGTGAAAGAATCGTGAATTGTGCCAATAAAGGTGATGATTGGGTGTCCTTAGCTGCGACGTTGGACATCAAGTACAAGACCGCGTTTCATTGGATTCGATCAGGGCAACACAAAATGTTAGCAAGAGGAGGTATAAAACATCGAATTTTGAATGAGGCACAAATTGATTCGCTTGTTTCATGGGTAAAACAGGATTGAAGCTGTACATTGCAGAAATTAAAACAAAAAATATTGACCAAATTCAACATTTCGATATATGTGTCAACAGTAGGCAATTACCTAGAAGGCAGGCTCTTCACTACGAAGAAAGTTCATAATGAACCTTGCACTATGAACTCTGACATAAATAAAAGGAAAAAGAGCAGAATATGTCCAAAGTTTGAATAACTATATTCAACAAGGGAAACAGATTGTTTGGATAGATGAAACCAATTTTAATTTATTTTGCCGCCGGACAAGGGGCCGTGCAGTAGCTGGTGCCAGAGCAGTTCAACTTCTCCCTGCCGCACGAGGCCCTAACATACATTTGATAGGAGCAATCTCTACTGCAGGAGTTGCTTTAATAGAGCGGAGAAGAGGTTCATTTACCGCCCATCTAGCAAATGCGTGGGTGACAAGACTGATGCAGCACTGGCAAAACATTGGAAATGAACTTGAAGATTTGGTAATTGTTTCAGACAACGCACCTTGCCATTCAAACCTGGAAACAGTTATTAATGGGACTACAGCGTCTCTGCTGCGGCTAGGGCCATATTCACCAATGCTTAATTCTATTGAGACTATTTGGTCAAAGGTGAAGACTTACGCTAAAAATAATAAAAGAATACCAAGCGTTACAGGTCCTGGTGTTATGGAACAAAGATTGGTATACTTGGAGGGGATTATTGATCAAGCAAAGAACAGTGTAGCCGGAGGTGATTGTGCTCGTGCCATACAACATTCTTCAATCCATCAAGTTGCCGCTTTGGCAATGGATGACATGTCTGTTGGTAGCTAAAGTGAAAGTTCGTTTATTACTTTAATTATTTATTTTATTTAAATTATATTTCTGTTGTTGTTTGTATTAATGTTACCCTTGCTTGTTTATTATTTGTGCTTTGTAAAAAAATAAATTGTTAATTATAATTCAGAAAAATTCAATATTTATCAATATAATTGAGAAAGTAAATTCCCAAAATATTTTCAATTAAATCTTTCATTACGGAATAAATATCCTCTTCACCGCAAAACACATACTGTCGTCTCATTTATTACTATGTACATATATATTTCAATGGTAAGTTGTGTTATCTTCCGCAATCTCTAAAAACCTATCAAGTGATTCTTACCTAAAATTCGCTAACTATGAAGTAAATTAACATATTCGTTCAATACATAAAATTCCTGTTGTGAAATTGCTACAATTCGACGAATGTCGAAATGTTCTGAACTACAATTGATACTTTCTGAATTACAATTGACTAATCTGAATTACAATTGATACTTTCTGAATTACAATTGACTAATCTGAATTACAATTTATACTTTCTGAATTACAACTGATACTTTCTGAATTACAATTGGAAAAGGTGTAGTATAATTGAAAAAACAAAAAAAAATTGAGTGTCAGAATTTCGTTTTTTTTTGGTTTTACGCGATTAGTATGAAACTGAATTTTGGTAGAAAATTAACGCCTGAGCAAAAATGTGAAGAATTCTACATTTTGTTTCCATACCTACTAGATTAGATTTTTAAAATTTATTTTTGAATTTTTGTATTTGTTTCACTCAAGCCTTCAAGTGAAAATAATTTTATACATACAGAGACATGAGCCACACATGAGTTTTACGTGGAAAAAGATGTGCAGCTTTAGTTTTGTGCCAAACCGCAATGTGTGAAAAGAGTAATTGTAACATTGGTATCGTTTTGGCTCACTGTTGTTTTGATTTTCGATGTGATGATGGCATGCTTATTATACCCACCTAGGGCGCTATCACCATTGTGGGGCACAAGTTGGTTTTTAGAATTTTGTTGCGTGGATATGGCGGCTATATACATACGTACTCAAATTTGTTACAGCACACTACAATACTGAAGCTTTATCACGCTCCTCACACACTTCTTACTTTCCTCACACACTTCTTACTTTCTTACTAACTAAATCGTACAGACCAATTGCCTGGTGGTTCTCTATAGCCCAGAAAAGATAAAGTGATCAGAATGAAACTTCATACTTAAGCTTTTCTCATAAATTTCGAGATCACAATGATATTTGGTGGAAAACGACATTTTCGTTTATTGCAAATATTTTGAAAAGTATCTTTCTTGTGGTAGTTTTTTACGAGAAAATCGATTAATGCCTCTATTACACCAAGAAAAATGTACTGTCAGTAAAAAATACTGAAAAACCAAAAAAAGAAAACATGATATAAAATTGCATAGGAGTGAAGAAGACAAATGTTTTTTTTTGTTGTTATAGCAAGATTTTATAGCTAAATTTTGACAGATAGAAAACAAAAAACATAACCAAACAAATTAATTTTTTGATGTGGCTTGTTGTGTGTGTTGACAATTTTAAAATTAGTGGTTTATTCTTATCTTTCTTATTTTATTACACAAAAGTTTATTCGCGATTTTAAAAAATGTACTCTATACCCAAAACAGTTAATTAAATGAAATTTTATTTTAATTAAAACAAACTAAATTGTTAATTATGTTTAATTTTTTAATCGATTTAAAATTGTTTTCCACTGTTTTTGCTCACTTTGAAAAATAATATAATCAAAAATGACAGAAAAGAGCGTTATACCATAATTAACTATAAAGAATTTGATGATACATGTGTGAGAAAAATATTTTCCATCGCTACACAATATTTCTTCATATGTATTGAAATGTTGCCATAAAAAGTACTCTCGATACATATTTTTTAAAAATATTATGGCAACATCACAAACACATACACAAATATTTTGTCAGTAAATTTTACTGATTTTGTTTTTGTTTCATTCTAGTATAAAGAATATCTATATTTTTATCTCGTTTCGTTTTTACTGACAGTAAAACTTTTTTGGTGTAATAGAGGCATACGAATTAAAAGATTCTAAATTAAATTTGCAACCATACCAGTCCGAAATTAAAAGTTCTCGGGTGTATTTTAAAAACAGACCATCAATTTAGCTACTCAACCAATTTTATCAAGTAAATTTAAATCTAAAATTATTATTTTTTGTATTGTACAGCAAATCACAGAAAAGTTGCAAGAATGGAAAAATACCCATTTTCAACAAAAGTAAAATTTAAATAAAAAGAATCCGTCAAAATGCAATACAACAAGTGCCAGAGGCTGAAACCTCCCGAAGTAATCAGAATTTCAGAAATTCAATCTACAAACCGGAAAAAATCACGAGAAATCTGGGAACATCTCAAATTTCAAATAGAAACATTGGTCGCAAAACGACTCAGGAAAATATGCTCTCAAAATACGATCAACATTGCTTTGTTTTTTTTTGTCATCGTGAAAATCAGACCAGTTTAAACCTTCTTTCGCTCCATGATATAGAGCGAGAAATTAATGCTATTCTAATTTGTTTGAAATTTGGTAGAAAATATGTGTATGAATAAAAAAAAATATATCGATATATTTTTTCAACTAACCCGCAAAATTCATGAAAATTGTGGGTAAGTCGTAAATTTCGTTTAAAAAAAATTCCCATTTATTAAGTGAATTGACATGCTCGTGTCAATTATTATTGAAACACATAAAGAGCCGTTGATCTTTATGTGTTTCAATAATAATTGACGAGATCTGGAGACTGTAAACGGCAGCACCCTCACACAGTTGAGTGGCCTAAGAAAAAGAGACATGGATATTGATACGAACAGATTTGCGTGTTCGAGTCGACAGATTCGCTCCACGGAACGGAGCATGCTGAACGCAGGTTTATGTTATCGATTCATATTGATTGGTGACACTGAATCGAAAGAACAAAATGTTGACGTAATCTATCTGTTGACGTAACACTGTATATTAAGGACCTTATACAGGGTTTGTACATAGAGGGTTTGTAAAACTAATCTATCCTAACGAAGTTGAAATTGTAACGAGTTTGGCACACATAAATTATTTTTTGATATTTGTCGTATGCGGTGTACTTGCACTTGCTCGATTAGTGTTACGGTGGATGGTTCAGGTTCAGGAAGATTATCGAGAAAGAATTATCTTCCAGCTTTAGAGTTTTACCTTATTAAACAATCTCTGCTGATGAGTTCCTAATATCTTCATTAACCGTTGTCTGGGGCCTAAATATTGAATACGATGTTCATTTTCGACAGCTATCGTTCTCCTGTAGCAAGCGTAAAACCAAAAGAGAAAGAAATAGTAAAAATTTCGTACATTTTTCATTTTTTTCGTGTACTATAGGAAAACGATAGCCTTCGAAAATGAATTTCGAATTCAATAGTTAGACCCCTGGATTGTTAGTATAACGATTGGAATTTCTGAGCTTTTAAAATTTATTGCATTATTTCACGCCCTGTTTATTTCGAAAAATCCTTTTTCGTACGTTCGCTTAGGGATTAGTGCCGCTAACTAGGCTTAAACTATGATGTTTACAAACATTGCGGCGATTGTTTGTGCTTGACAAAATGGTAACGGAGTTTGCTTCGGTGTCCATCGAATAAATCGACCATCACTGGTTAATATAGGCGACTATATCATATCCAGTAGATTGCTGATTTTTTTTTGTTTGTGTTTTTACTAATGGTGTTATTGTGATTGTTCCGTATACTGGTCTATTTTCAGTACTCTCGAATTAATACACAATCGTAGGAAATTCTTCCATTTAGCGTCAAATCTGCATGACAACAATTATGATAATTCGACACTTACTTATACACAATCAACTTCTCAACCACCCCATACTTTTCTTTCCTTTAACGCTGGATCACGTATACATTTGAATTTTTGACTCTTAGATAGCAAATGTGTAAGAATCACAACAATCAGTTTCGAACGGATGAGATTATTGATTTGAAAAAATCAGTAAAGACATTCTCATCAGGTCGCGATGACTTCCGTTGTATATTTACACTGAAATAATTGCCGTGTTTCTTGACGCTCATTGATCCGTATCAGTTCAAATTTAATATGAAAAACATGATCCAAATTTTGTTTTAGACCATAAATTTTGAGTTTAATCTAGCAAGCGCCTTTGTGTTGTTTCATGAAACATGAACTGAACTGGCTCAGATCAAGCGTCAAGAAATACAGCTATTGTCTATATATAGAGCAATATACCATGCAACTACATGTAGTTGCAGTGCTAGCGAATTACTGCACCGTCTTTGTTAGGCTAATAATCTTGGTCGTACCAACATTGAACATAATAACAAAAATAGTCGAAAGTATTAGCAACAATTTTGCTCAAAATTTGTTGTTGTTGTTTATTTATGACATTTTTCGAATGAATTTTTTAGTTTATCGCCTCAAATAATTTAATTTAAAGTTAATATAAAAATAAATGGAATAAATATGTGAGATGCATTTAAGTAAAATAATTAGGGTGAGAACCAAACTTTTATTTTGCTGCAACTGTTGGGTTATAAATAATTTAATAAATCGTGAATTGTGATATATGTGTAATGTGTATATAAAACTCCAGACATACGTTTAATCGATTAAATTAAAATAAAGCCCCAACTAATCGCAAACAAAGCAGACATCGCAAAAAAAAATACAAAACGTCAGAAAACATGTTTCACATTTTCTAAAAAACTGTCAACACAAAAAAAAAATATGAAATAAATGCATTTTTTTTTTTAATTGCTAACGCTACTGTGATGCTGTGATTATTCATTATTAGCTTTATAAAATGAATAATCTCAGCATCACAGTAGCGTTAGCAATTTAAAATGCATTTATCTCAAAACTGTTTTTTTTTTTGTGTTATGACATTTTTTTAGAGGATGTGCGATATGACTCGCATGACAGCCGAAGACAATTTTGTTGAGCAGAAGATGCTAAAAAAATAATCAAGTTCGTTCCGTGAAGGCACGATATCACGGTTGTATTTATATTTTTGTAGCGGAATACACTTAAACTTCGTATTACGACGTTATCTAAATACACGCATTTCTTTAAATTCTCACTAACTTCTTGAATATGGGTAGGAAAAATTTAATTTATGAATTAAGGAAATCTATTACACTTAAATTGTTCATAATTTATTAAATAATCATTTAGATTCCTGTTAACTTTGTGAAATTTACTGTCGTCGTAATAAGGGGGCAAGGTGAATTATTTTTACATAATTATGTTGCCCTCTAGTTATCGACTTAGATTCACGTCATCCGCAAAAAATGATTTTGCGTCACAGGCCGGTACTATAGAAGGCGCTGGTTCAAATTACATTTTCACAATTTAAGCCGAAATGACGTTTCGTTTTTTACAATAAACATTTTTTTTTGTACAGCAATCAGAAGATTTTCGACCTCTTGTTTGTATGTGTAGGGTAAATGTTGTTGGTTCCCTGCAGCCCAGACGAATCGACTGATTTGGGTAAAACTTCACACTACAGGTTTTTCCATAAATTGGAAAATTCATGCGAAACGTGGTGGATATCTGTGTACCGGAAGTGGCAGCTTCGAAGATTTGATTTTCAACAAAGGTTGACCTTGTTGGCTTTCTGAAATATAAACAAGAATAATGATTTTTTATTGTGCGAGGAAGTTTTTATCAAAAATCCGGTAGGTCCAATTTACAAGTTTTCAGCTATGCACATTTTTAACACAAACCTTAATATGCCTCTGCGTATCTTCTAGACAATTTTGATTTTTTTTTTGACAGATAGTTTCAAATAAGTAAAAAGTAATTTATGCTGTTAATCATCTTTCTTGCAGCGGTCATTGGTTGAGTGGAACTCAAAGCACTCTCTCGATTTATACCACAAAATTTTCAAACGTGCTATTTCAAATATGCTTTCATACCTCTGTCATTAACACAAATATTTTCAATATAACAGCCATAATTGACACGATCCTATAACGATATTTCTTTCATCTTCAATTCATAACTTGAAAAACAATAAAAACTTGGTATCCCTATGTGAAAATTCTTTGGAATCGATTTTTTATCCAAATTATGTAAAACTTCTGGTTTGAACCGTAGAGAAATTTTTTTTCCATTTACATATTCAAAAATATTTTCTGTGTTTATTATTGTAACGTAACTATGCACATCGAGCTTTTTTACAGTAGTTTTCTTTCTACTCGGGAAATATTTTTTTCTGTTTTGTTTTTCGTTTTACGGCAAGCGAATGAAAAAACGAACCCAAAAAAATAATGTTCATATTTTTAGTTTAGAGGTTATTATGTATATTCCATTTGCGTTTTTATTTACTTATGCTGTGCGCGCTGGCTGTACACAAAAACATGCTGAACTTTTATTAAAAAACTAGTAACAACAACAAAAATTATTTCATGGCTTCATCGGTTACATTTCACAAGAAAAACAACAAGCTTAAAAAAGCTCAAATTTGTTTCGTTTTTTTGTGTTGTGTAAATAAATTAATATTTATTAAATTAAAGGTGTTCAAGTTTTCTAAATTACCTTTAATTAAATAAACTGTTGATTAGAATTTTTCTAGGGCGGTGGTGGTGAAGATGGTGTTGGTATGCGTGTATGTTATTTTGTATACATACCAAGTTGCGTAATATATGATTTAATATTTTAGATGTCGGGTATTTAAAATTTTAACTTTATTTAACTTGAGACTTGGTGTTACGTTCCACTTTTTGGAGTACTGGTTTATTTTAAATTTATCCATTTGCTTGATAGTTTATGCATTTTAAATTTTCACACGGAAAAGCTTGAAATATTGCCAAATTTTTTGTGTGTTTGCCGGAAATAGCCTTTTATCCTTAAGATGCAATGCAAACATAAGAAAAACTAAATAAAATATTTTTTTTTTATATACGTTGGATGTTACAAGAATTTTTAATATTTATAATACTCAAAAACACGTATATAAAAATATTTCAAGTATTACTTGTTTGCTTACAGTCCGCTGTTACAGCATTATTATTTATTATACAGGGTGTAACACAAAATCGATTGAAGCTAAACCAACGAAATTAAAAAAAAGCTTAGTGACATTTTCTGCCCGGAACTATCACTCCTTTAATATTCCAACTGACGACTGATACTCTAATGTTATTTTCACTAGAGTGCTACAGTTAACAAAATAGAAGATAAATATTGACATACTAAAAAGTTAAATATAGCAACCTACATATTGATTCTAGATAAAAATCAAACGTATTTTTTAACTACATAATTTGGATAGATCTGTATCTGTTTAGTACGTATAACTGAACCGAGTAAATAGATGATCCCTTTGTGAATAAAAAACGTTTGCTATAGTTAGAGCAAACGAATTACTAGAGCTTGAATATTTTGCAATTTTGTTGCAACATACTCGTAATATTGTTTTGAAATATTTTATTTTTATTTAGCTAAAACCTCTCAAAGCATTTTAAGTATAAAGAAAAAATCGTTTTTGGCTTCTATTAAATAAAATTAAAACCGAATGAAAATTCTAATTTTTTCTGCTTATAGTAAAATGCATTAAAAATGAAGAACACACAATTATAATGTACGAGTATGTATGTACATATCCTTTTGCAACAAGGATTTAAATTAAATATACAAAAAAAATATCACAAAATTTAAAAAGTTGCTGCAAGAAACCGAAATCTTTCAAGCGAGTAGTACTTTGTGTATTTGTTATACTAATAAAATTTTAACTTTGTATTTCGAAGGGTTAGATTGACGTTTTGATTTTTTAAAATTAATGTTAAATGTATAAGTAACAAAATCAAAGATATGTAGACACATGCCAATGATATTTATCCGAAATTAATCCTAAATTGTAAAAATTGACCGCCGTTGGCCCAAGTAGAGTGCACATATCGGTCTACCGAAATATTATAGTGGTAAGTTCGCCGATCGGTGAAAATCTTGAGCTATGAATTTTCTTAGAATAAAATTTAGTAAGAAATTCCGTTCTTCAATTGAATGTCGTTTAAGATGTGCGAGCTTAGAATGAACAATTTTATTCTCATTGTTACTTGTCGAAGATGCATATGGGTCTACTAAAATAATATACTGACATGTTTTTTGATCGTTCATAATTTTATGGTTCGTAAAATTATTAATTTTTTATTTGTTTTTAGACTTTTATCAACGTCTATAATTACATGAAAACATTATTGTTTCTAATTTAAAACTCTGAATTGAATAAATAAATAAATATTGAAATAATTATTTGAATAGAAATATTTGTTCGCCTAAATGACTGTTTTAAACCAATATACTCTCATTAATTTTTGTTTTTGTTGAAACTTGAATTGGGTGTAGTCACTAGATATTCAAATGGTGCTAATTAAAATAAATGTCAGTTTTGTGCCGTATTAGCAACACCGTGTAAACATATGCAGCCGTGGTAAAAATGTAAAATAATAATTCGAACGACAGCTCCGACCACTCGAGTTACGTCCCTCGACCTCCACGAAGCCATCAACATCATCATTATCATCAACATAGTATAAAGATGAAGAATTAAAAGTTTTACTAGACATAACATTTTCTTTTCTTAACCCTAATCAGAATGGGTCATTTGACTTACGTAAAAGAGGAAATTTTAGAGGAAAATTCAAAGAAATTTGTATAGTTCATGTTTATTTATTTATAAAATTCAACAACAAAAATAATAAAGGGTTATCCAATTCGAGGTTGATAAAGTAGAAATCTGTATACCGACATCTGTCAAAGATAAACGTCAAGTATGTTGTCATTTATTTAGTTAACATTCTGCCATTTAAGAATATGGAGCATTTAACAATCGACCAACGCGTTAAAATTATTAAATCTGATTAAAGCTGATTTTTCGAACAAAATTTTCTTCAGTGATGAAGCTCATTTTTCGCTTGGTGGATACGTTAATAAGCAAAACTGTAGAATTTGGGGCTCAGAAAATCCACAATTGATTGTAGAGAAGCCATTACACCCGAAAAAAGTCACTGTTTGGTGCGCATTGTGGTCTGGTGGTGTGATTGGGCCGTATTTTTTTGAGAACAACCATGGACGAACCGTTACCGTCAATTCTGAGCGCTATGGCCGCATGTTAACCGATTATTTTTTTACGAAAATCGAAGATTATGATCTTGACGAGATGTGGTTCCAGCAGGATGGAGCAACCAGTCACGTAACACGAGCAAATCGAGATCTTTTGCAAGAGAAATTTCCTGGACGTTTGATTTCGCGATTGGCTGATGTCAATTGGCCTCCAAGATCCTGTGATTTAACGCCTTTCGATTTCTTTTTGTGGGGCTACGCGAAAGATCGTGTTTACGCAAACAATCCTCAAACTCTTGACGAATTGAAAACTAATATTCGTAAGATAATGGCCGAGGTACCGCCCGAAATGTGCCGAAAAGTCATTGAAAATTACCTCAAAAGAATCAAGGCCTGTAAGAAGTCCCGTGGAGGACATTTGAATGATATCTTGTTTAACGAAAAATGGCAAGGATCAATCTGTAAAATGAAATAAAAATTACAATACATTCCGAATATTTTGTGTGTTTTTTTTAAGTTTACTTTATCAAGCTAGAATTGGATAACCCTTTATTTCATAAAAACTATGGCTAATTAAGAAATTAATTATTTATTGACGCAGCCCTTACAGACAGTCACTTTTTCAGAGTGTTCATTACACACATTCTTTGTGCAGAAGTTACAGAGCTGGCAGTTCATGCGTCCAAAACTAGATTACACATATAGTACCTACGCCTCTTTATACTATTGGATGTTTCTCCAGCTTCACCCGGTTGCTGCTGTGAAGTACAAGATGAATGGACTTGTATCATTACCCTCTTTGTAACGGCAGATAGACGTGCGGAACTACGTCTATGGATGTTGTGCATAACCAATTCCTAAATAAGGCTTTGTAAAAACAACTTGCAGCGAGTATTTTTCTTGTTGACGTTCCAGTCTGGATAAATATTCAACCATATTATTTTCGATGCAACTCCAGTTACATCTACTATATTATAAAATTGTACAAGTGGCAATCGGTTGGTTTTCTTTTTGGAGATAAATGCGTGACACAGCTGGTCCAAAGTATCAACTCCTCCTTTCGTTGAGTTATAATGTAAATTGATGTTCGATTTGTCATGGTTTTCTTCATCTATTTTATCATCACGGTGCATGGATGACAGAAAAATCACAGCTCGGAATACAGTATAGGAACCAAGCGCACATTTTAGTGGAAAAAAATATTCGATATAATTTCTTGTAAATGCTAGAAAAACGTACGTTCAACTTTTAATATTTTTTTAATCATAGCAGACGTATGTGCAACTTTGATTTATTTTATTATGTTTACAAACAACAGGTCATTGCGCATTGGTATTTGACGTTTCGATTTGTGTTAATTTGTCGCCGTTCGTGTTTTAAATTTGAATGAAATATTTAATTTTGAATTCAACAAACAAAAATTTTTATTTTTGAGATGATTTTTGATAATCAAAAATCTGCATATGTTTATTTTTATAGCTGGTTCCGAATACTCACTTATTTAATTCCAAATAAAAATACTTAAATAATTGGATCATGTATACATATATTATAAAATAAATATAGTCAAATTATACAGGGTTATCCAATTCGAGGTTGATAAAGTAGAAATCTGTATACCGACATCTGTCAAAGATAAACGTCAATTACGCTGTCATTTATTTAGTTGACATTCTGCCATTTAAGAATATGGAGCATTTAACAATCGACCAACGCGTTAAAATTATTAAATCTGCTGATGCTGATTTTTCGAACAAAATTTTCTTCAGTGATGAAGCTCATTTTTCGCTTGGTGGATACGTTAATAAGCAAAACTGTAGAATTTGGGGCTCAGAAAATCCACAATTGATTGTAGAGAAGCCATTTCACCCGGAAAAAGTCACTGTTTGGTGCGCATTGTGGTCTGGTGGTGTGATTGGGCCGTATTTTTTTGAGAACAACCATGGACGAACCGTTACCGTCAATTCTGAGCGCTATGGCCGCATGTTAACCGATTATTTTTTTACGAAAATCGAAGATTATGATCTTGACGATATGTGGTTCCAGCAGGATGGAGCAACCAGTCACGTAACACGAGCAAATCGAGATCTTTTGCAAGAGAAATTTCCTGGACGTTTGATTTCGCGATTGGCTGATGTCAATTGGCCTCCAAGATCCTGTGATTTAACGCCTTTGGATTTCTTTTTGTGGGGCTACGCGAAAGATCGTGTTTACGCAAACAATCCTCAAACTCTTGACGAATTGAAAACTAATATTCGTAAGGTAATGGCCGAGATACCGCCCGAAATGTGCCGAAAAGTCATTGAAAATTACCTCAAAAGAATCAAGGCCTGTAAGAAGTCCCGTGGAGGATATTTGAATGATATCTTGTTTAACTAAAAATGGCAAGGATCAATCTGTAAAATGAAATAAAAATTACAATACATTCCGAATATTTTGTGTGTTTTTTTTAAGTTTACTTTATCAAGCTTGAATTGGATAACCCTTTATATATCAAAGCTACCATTCATTTTTTCAATAAAAAATCTTGTAACTTTCTGAATAAAAAAAAAATTACTTTGAAAATAACAAAAAACTTTTTATCTGTACCTCCATATATGTACTGATAAAATTTTGTCTAAATTTAGATAGTTTTTAAGTGAGTTGCATACAAAAAAATTGTATAGCAGTTTGGATGCATACATGCATTTTGATTTAAGGATGAAACACACCAAGAGCAGCGCAACATATTCCAAACAATCCACACTAACAGCTGCGTATGGGCGTGCACATCAAGCAGCGCAGCAGATTGTTTTGTTTTAGTAGTAAAATTGAATTGTGTAAATTTTATTGAGGTTATGAGAAGCAGCAAAGAGCTGCAAATTAATGCTGCTGGGTGTGGAACCTATTGATGCCGCGATAGATGCAACTTCATTCAATATAATTTGTTTAAATTAAAATTTTTCAATTATAAATACAAAATACTTAATTTATTTTAATGGAAATACCTATATTTATACTCAAACTATGATTTTGTATCATTACATAAGCGACCTCTTGAGCTGTTCGATAGTGTACCGCATGCCATAGTTGCAATCTCTAGACACACAAAATCATTTAAATATTTTTCTCCGGTGGCCAATGATAGACTACACTCACTTTTAATGAAAGCTCGAACTTATACTATTACTCAAAAGGTAAATCAGCCCATAAAGTCCAAAAAAAGATCGGTATATGAGAAATGTGCAATTTACTATCAAAACGTAAACAAAATGGCATCAAAAGCATCTAAATTCTACAAATTCGTTTTAAAATCAAACTACCTTATTTATGTAATTTGTGAAACTTCATTAAAACCAGACATACGGAGCAGCGAATTTTTTGGCCATGACTACGTTGTTTATAGATGCGATCGGTCTCCTGAAACTAGTTCAAAGAAATCGGGTGGTGGCGTACTGATAGCAGTACATTCTAAACTCTGGAATGCTCCAGTAACTTTAGCCCCATCGAGAGTCGAACAGATCGGTGTAAAAATCAAAATCAACCAAATCAATCTAACCATCTACGCAGCATATATACCACCTCAATCAAATAGTGATCATTATGCAACTTGCATCGATGCGATTGATGAAGTTATTAATACAACAAACTCGTCAGATTTAGTTCTTGTGCTTGGTGATTTTAATCTTCCAAATATAACTTGGAACTTGGACCCACAACTAAACTGTATTTTACCTTGCAATATAACAACAGATGCGGAATCTTTATTTGTGGACGCCATGCTTGGTTATTTTAATTGCTAATAATCGTGATAGATTATTGGATCTTGTCTTCAGCAACGACATTGACACCTTTAAAATTTCTGAATCCCTATTACCTTTTATCATAAATGATGTTAATCACAAATCATTGGATATTGTATTTGACTTAACTAAAATGGCGAGATCAGAACACCTACAACCAATGAAATACAACTTTAAAAAAACTAACCGTGTGGGGCTACAAAGTTACCTGGAATCCATCAACTGGCAAATAACTCTCAATTCCAATGATATAAACGAAAATGTGGACAAATTTAATGACATCATGCTTCAAGGCTTCGAAATGTATGTACCTATGTGCTGTAAACCACAAAATGCTCACCCTCATTGGTTTGATGATAGACTTAGTTAGTAGATAGTTAACTTAAAAAATCGGAAGTCGAAAGCGTATGCCAAAATGTTGAAAAGCGGGTTAGAAGCGGACAAAACTACGTTTCCTCAATATAGTAATGAATTTGAAATTTATTTCAAATCTAAATACAGGTCGTATCTTAATCAAATTCAAGACAAAATTAAAGTAAATCCAAAACAATTTTGGAAATACTTTAGAAATAAACGCGAAATTGAAGGATACCCTGCTAATATGACGTACAACAATACCTGCTCTTCAAACGCCAAAGATATAGCTAACATGTTCGCGTCGTTTTTTCAATCAGTCTATAGACCAAGCGTTACTAGTGGATTGTACGAACAACCCAGCAACAACAACACATCAATAACTCCTCCTATTATTTTTGAGGACAACATTTTATCGGCTTTAAGGGGGTTTGGAGATGGTTGCGGTCTTGACGATATACCCTCTTCTATTCTGAAGGAGTACGCTGAAATTTTAACAATTCCATTATGTTATCTATTCAATCATTCCTTAAACACCGGCGTGTTTCCTGAAAAATGGAAAATTTCAAAAATTACTCCAATTTTTAAATCGGGTAAACGTGAGGATATCTCATGCTACAGAGGAATATCAACTACATCATCAATTCCAAAATTATTTGAGTTAGTATTATGCAACAGCTTTAAATCCACAATTGCACGTCATATATCAATAAACCAGCATGGGTTTATGCCTGGCCGATCCACATCGACTAATCTGGTTGAATTCACCAGTAAACTAATTAACGAGATAGAAAAACACCGTCAAGTTGATGTAGCGTACACGGATTTTAGTAAAGCATTTGATTCTATCTGTCATCATAAAGCACTCCAGAGTTTATTCAATTTTGGGTTTTCTCTCGATTACATAAATTGGTTTAAATCATATCTATCAAACCGGTGCCAATTTGTAATAATGGGAAATGAGAAATCAAACGTTATTAAAGTTACATCTGGTGTTCCCCAAGGATCACACCTCGGGCCCTGGATTTTTATTGTTTTCATTCAACCGAGATAATCAAAAACTCAGACGTGCTCATATTTGCAGATGATGTGAAAATTGTTCGTACTATTAATGGATGGTTAGATACGGAGAAACTTCAAGAAGACTTAGATAGATTAAGTGAGTGGTGTGATCGGAACTCACTATACTTAAATATTAAGAAATGCAAAATCATGTCTTTCCATCGTAAAAGAAATCCGGTTATTACTTCATACAAAGTCAACAACGAAGTACTGCAAAGAGTCAATGAGATTATAAACTTAGGTGTTACATTTATCGAAAACGCCAGTTTCAATAGGCATATTGAAAATTGTATTGCGAAAGCGAATGCCATGTTCGGATTTGTTAAAAGATGGACAGGTGAATTTAAGGATATCCAAACCTTATGTTCACTCTATTTCGCTTATGTTCGATCTCAACTGGAATACGCTGTAACGGTCTGGAATCCATACTATGCTGTACACATAAAAAGAATTGAAAGCATTCAAAAGAAGTTCCTGATTTTTTTGTTAAAGAAAAGTGACTGGGATTACGACCACAACTTACCATTCCATGAAAATGTGGCTCGCTTACCTCCATACACAACAAGATGCACAGATTACAAAATATGCACGCTTGAAAATAGACGACTTCTCTTGGGAGCAGCTTTTATTGGTAACGTTTTGCTTGGTCACGTAGATTCAGCTTACATCTTGGAAAACATATCAATTCACGTGCCATGCAGAACATTTCGAAACCATAAATTTTTAGCACTTGAACACTATTCCACCAACTATGGAGAAAACAACCCAATTAATAGGATGTCTAAATCTTTCAACTTAATCGACGACCTATTTGACTTCAACTTATCAAAGGACAAACCAAAATCAAAGGTTTAAACCAAAATTTGGTTTATATTTTTTTTTTTTTTTTTTTTTATTCTGTTTTAAAGTTTTTTGTTGTTTTAATACAATTTTAACTATAACTGTAAATAATCTGAAATCATACATGTATATTACAAAATAGATTTCTTTAAATAAATAAATAAATGAATAGATCAAAATTTAAGTTTGCTGCTCGCTGCTGCTGCTTGGTGTGTTTCATCCTTTAAACGGAAAAAATTATATCGAATATTTTTTTCCACTAAAGTGTGCGCTTGGTTCCTATACAGGTTTTATTTTTACGAAGTGTGCCAACAGT
Source organism: Nephrotoma appendiculata (assembly GCA_947310385.1). Lineage (NCBI taxonomy): Eukaryota > Metazoa > Arthropoda > Insecta > Diptera > Tipulidae > Nephrotoma > Nephrotoma appendiculata. The sequence continues at coordinate 262,506,881 of OX371224.1, forward strand.
CAATCCACCACTCAGTAGTCGTTGCGCCAATTCAAAACTTGTGAAATAGTTATCAAATGTGACGTTCCTATTGCTGTAGAAAAATGGTGTGCATAGTTAATTTACAACATTCGACGCCAAATTTGTTCCTCTTTGATGACCCTCCTTTCCTAAATATGGAATACCTTTTAGAGGGTAGCTATTTGAACTATCGCATATCCACCATATTTTCATCCCATATTTGTCCAGTATTTGGACGGAATGTATTGTTTGAAGGATACTCTCTCATGAAAAGGCACCAACTGCTCGTCAATTGTAATGTTTTCCCTCGGAATAAAATGTTTTAATAAATTATTATTTATTATTTCCCAAATTTCACGGAAAGGAACAAATTTATCGCAATTTATATTAGTTCTCTTGTTGATTTATCATCAAATCTCATGTACTGAAACGGAAGCAAATATCTGTTACAAGACATGCTTATTCTAAACAAAACATTACCAAACAGAGGGTGCCAAAATTCTCGGAGGTCTGACACTCCTTGCTTGTTAACGCCAGCATTAATGAACAAACCGATAAAACAACATATCTCAATTGCATACAAATACTAGTGGTACTTTCCACTATTATTTGAATCACTTGCTCGGTTATAAAAAGGGAAAAAGCATCAAGCGTCGATTCGATATACATTCCAGGTGGACCAAGTGTGACTTTGCTGATACTGCCTTTGATGAATTACGTGCAGGTATTCTTTATTATTAGGTCGTAAATTCTGTTTGTTTTTATTGTTAGTTTTGTCGTTAATATAGAGTGTAAAATTTGATTTCGGTTCTGTGTTCGTGATGTCGTTGATATGTTCTTTGGTACCTTTTCTATTTTATTACTGTTTTTGTAGGCTGTCGTGTATCCGAATTATTTGAAAGTCTTTTCTATTATTTTGTGAGTCATTTTATTGTATCATCAAAATGAAAAATATTTATACTTTTATTGTGGAAATACATAGTGAGTCTGTAAGACTCATCCCATGGACTAGTGTTCGTTTATCTAAAATGGTTCAGTTATGCCTATAATTATAAAAAAAAAAAATATGTCATCTGAATCTTAAATAGTTGATCTTTTTATTTATTTATTTTCCATTGGATCACAAACAGTAAGCCTATTCTATATGGCCTCGAGATATACTTTACAATAATATACAAATATTCGTACTAATATATCAAACCGATAAACAAACATCAACTCGATAATCAACGAAACAATCGCTCTTAATACTAAGTTATATAAAAACAAATCAAAAGAAAATTTAAATATAATTTATACCAAAACAGATAATTAGAAAATTAAATAAGATTAAAGAATCACATGTTAACCAAATCAGTGGCACACGCTCTGTAAAGAATTGATCTGTGGAACAAAAATTTTGTAAACTTTCTTTGTACTCTTTCAACTTGCTGAGAATAGCTAATCATATTAGGGTGCCCAAATCTGACAACCATACTCAAGAATCGATCTTACGAAGGTTGTTTGGAGAAATTAAACAACATACTTATCACTTATCAACATCATTTATTAAATTAATCTGCAACTACAGAATTGAATGGGTTAGCCAGTTACATCAGCACATCAACAACCTAAAATTAAATAAACCATTAATAACACAGAACATTATTTCACATACTTACCACTTTCTTAAATTAATCCAAATAATATTCATCTGAAATTAAGAAACTAATTAATAATTTATATTGTCAAACATTTATTCTATAACAATAATTTATACTTATCTTTTGCCATTCCTGTAAAATTCACCTTGTAAACACAACTTGTCAACTTAACTGTCATTATTTTCATCATATCATATTGTAGTACTAGCGTAGTAGTAGCACGATGGGTGCGTTTTATAATGTATAATTATTTGTATAGTATATCGTACTAGTACTTTATTTAATGTTATCATTATTAGTACATTTTTATATTAAAGTTAGCTACAATCTGCATTAATTATTAATTCAAACATGACAGTTATAGCTTAACGTATAATATGTAAAATATATATTGTAAAATTTCTTATATTCATTCAATTCAAAGCTGGCGAACAAACAAGTTGTAAAACATTAAAATTATAAATAATAAACTATTTTGGTTATTCAATAAAATAGTATAGTGTTCAAAGTAGTGCTTAAGTTTTTTAATTCAAAATTGTCTAAGTACAATTCAGCCCGTTATCAGCTTTTCTTAAACATCAGCATTCTTTCATCATATCATCTGTAGCATCCATCTTTAGCTTCCATCCATAAATTTCCACACTTCAATAATTGCATCTGGTTAAATCTCCATCAACATTACACAAACAAAGGTATTAAAAAGTGTTAAAAAAATTTGAGGATTACGATACTCACAAACTCTTCAAAAAATGAAGCCTAACATTTTATAGGCCTTCAGGTAGATGTGTTTATCAAAAAGGAACCTGAATCAAACGTCAAACCTAGATCATTAATTTCTGTTACTCTACATAAAACCGAGCTACTGATATTCGTATATGTGAAATTTAACTTTTTCCTACTGAAAGTAATTGTTACGCACTTACTAACATTTATATTAAATCTATAACGACAATACCAGACAGACAAATTATTAAGATCATTCTGCAAGGTTTCACAGTCAAGAATATTTTAATCACTCTAAAAATGATCATCGGCGTAAAGCAGATGATGACACCTCAATTCCAACGATAGATCATTAATGAACAATATAACAATAACGGTCCTAATATGGATCTCTGCGGTAAACCAGAGGTAGCTGCAATAGGAATTGACAGGCTACCATTAAATTTAACTATTTGAAGTCTATTACTGAGATAGGAGCGTACTAAAATTACCAAATACTGGGACAATCCAAACCTAACACATTTATCTATCAGTAGGTCATGCGGAACTCTCAAATGATTTCTCGAAATCAGTATAAATATTTACAATCAATTCTTTTACCATTATCAATATTAGAAAAGAGATAATTTGAGAATTCCAACAAATTTTTCGTAGTGGATCTTTGTGAAATAAATCCATGTAGAGAAGCACTTAAACTCTGAATAACTTCATTAAAAATAATTTTGTCTAACAGTTTTTCATAAATTTTACTAAAGGCATTTAAAATACAAATGGGCCTATAGTTTATGATATTTGAATTATCACCTTTTTTGAATATTGGAATGACACACGACTTTTTCATTCATTAGCAAATATTCCAGTCCGTACTGATATATTAAATAAGATTTGTAATGGAATAACCAAAGCGTCTTTCAATACCTTTATAAAAAAATTAGTTATGAAATCAGGACCACAATCCTTATCGATATCTAACGAATCGATTACTTGTAAGATCTCAGCTTTTGAGAATCCAACATAACCAAAAGTAAGGTGATTTTTATCGTAAATAATTGAGGAAATCCCCTGTTGTGCTGTCGGGAGATTAAAAACTGATTCAAAATGTTCAGCAAATAAGTTACTTATGATCTGAGGATCAGAAGAATACGTATCATTTAGACTCATTACAGATGGGTAACCAGTTTTATTATTTAATGAATCAATAAATGACCAAAATAGCTTAGGTGATGAATTAAATGATACCTCAATTCTACTTAAGTATGACATATAGCATTTCTTAGTTTCTTGTTTAGCTAGTTCTCGATATTTCGAAAATAAATTATAATCACATTTGTTTGAATACAGACGATATAATTTATGAAATTTATCCTTATTTTTCATAAATGTAATTAAATAATAAGAAAACCATAATGGATACGAATGTCCGGCATTGGTAGTTTTTGTATGCGAACCCATTTTATTTCATTCAACTTGACTCGGCAAGCAAGAAAATATAATCACCTCAGATTAATTGAATATGACCTAAATAATCTTTTAGTCTTATTAACTTGGAGTGAAAGTGATATATGAAGAGGTGGATGATGATTATCAATTCTGGCCAACGGAGAGGGAGGAATTCTCTAGTACAATTATTGAACTAGGAATACACGTGGAAAAAATTAATCTAGAACTTTGCCATTAAAATTTAGAATAGAATTAAATTGTTTAAAATTTAGCATTTCCAGAGTTTCGAAAAAATATTGATATTGATCACCGTACCTTATCGGATATAACTAACCCTCTGACTGTGAACTCCAATCAATTGACGCAAAGTTAAAATCTCCAGAAATTAGTGATTTACCGTTGATATATAAATCTAGCAAGTTACATAAATGCGACGATATTAATTTCAAATTATCAAAGCACACCTCATAAAAAGGTAAATAAATTAAGATGATAATAAGGGACTGCCGTTATTCAATCTATAAAAATATTCATTTTACTTTAGTAATAATCTAAACCAAAAAAAAAAATTAAAAAATTTCAAAACTGTAATGTAAACTTAAAGTAAAAATATAAAAATTAAATTTGTAATTTATCCAGATCATCAGAAGACTCAATTTTAACAGCACGACTATCATCATCCTTCTTGATAATAATGTTCCCGTTTTTTGCCCAAACATATTTGTAGTTGTAAGGATTGTTACAGGCTGGCTACTGCCAACCTGCAGATTATCACTAAGCACCTGCAGAGGCCTCCACGGTGATATTTTGCCGGCTACGTTCTCAGGGAGAAGTGCTAAGGTCGTAGGGTTTGAGGCATGCAGGGCTCCTGGCTTACACCGTGAGCATACAGAAAGTTCGGGGGAACGCAAATAATAATAGAAACCCGGATGTTCCCCCGAAATTCGTCGGCCGGAACCTGAGGAACGAACAGCAGATAATCAAAATAAATAATAAAAATAATAATAACTGTAGAGGTGCCTTTGGTGCGCGCATCCATTCGAATTCAAACAGGGCAAAGCCCCGGTTATGAAATTGGATGCGGGCATCAAGGGACCGCTAACACTACACCGACACAGAGGGAGTCTCCGCTCCCATCATACCGACCAAAAATTTAATAATTCATTTTATTTATTTCATCTAGACACAAAAGGAAAAAAAACACAACTTCCCACGAGGAAAAACAAGAAAGGGAGAGAACGAGAGAGAGAGCGAAAGCAATGCGTACCGAGCGCGCGACACGCAACCGCTGTGCGGATTACAAAATATAAAAATTAAATTTAATAAAAAATTTAAGAAAAAAATAATAAAAATTAAAAGATAAAAATAAAAAAAATCGTACTTTAATTATATAAAAAAAATAAAAAAAATTGTTGCGGCCTTAAGCGGCCGTCATGCCACAGGTGGCCTTGCCCCACCCGGACCGTTGCGGGGCCTCTCCCCGATACCAAAACAAAACCGAATAGCCGGTTGGCCACCCGTTTCGAGGCGGGGCCTCTCCCCGATAACAGAAGTAAATGAAAACTGGGTGCCGGTTGGCCACCCGTTAGTTGCGACCTTGTGCGGTCGGCGTTGCGGGGCCTTTCCCCGTTACCAAATAAACTGTTGGCCTGGTTAGGCAATCCACAAAAAATGTTGGGCGTACTTTCGCCTTAAACCGTAAATAATATTGGGCGTCTTCACGACGTCCGATAAAATATTCGGTACCCGTTGAAACGTGGTAATCCGTCTAAAATGTGGTACCACCGTACCCGTTAATAAATTGCGTTACCCGTTCGGTTGATTCTTCTCGTATTCTTGGATTTGAATTAATTTGCCACGTGAGAATTCTTTTGCAAATCCTTTAATAGAAAACGTTGGTATCCACAACACGAATCCTAATATTTATACTGTGCACTTTTGAATAGATATTCAGTAATATCACCGGATTCCACTGTGAGCAATCAACAAATTTTTTATCAAAACCGAAAAATTTGCTCGTCTGTGTGTTTAACTGTTAGGAGCACCAATTTTCCCACTCCACAAATAAAAGTCCGTCTCAATTTTTTTTTTTTCGATATTTTTATTTATAATTTACACTCGCAACATTGTTTATAATTAAGAAAAATGTTTTATATAAAACCAAATTAGAATTGTATGAGCTTAAACAAGAATGATTGAACTCTACAAAACAAACTTTACTTTTTTTTGAATATTAAAACTCGGCCATTTTATGATTTTTATCACAATAATATTAACAAAAACGAATTCGACCGTTCAAAACAAAATTCACAACCAGACTCTTCAGTCAAAATCACAAACTCGAATCCATGACAAGAAAAAAAAATTCGAGCGCCGCACAAACGACGCGCAAAACATTTCAGAAGAATGTCTCTTCTTCTCTGTTTCTCTTTTGCATCAATTCAATTGATGCAAAAGAGACGCATATAAGAAAAACATTCTTATGAAATGTTTTGCTTTACACACACACTCGATGCGCATTGCTCTCGCTCTCTCGTCATTCTTCTCACCTCTGCGCCACCACACGATGGTGTACAAAACAAAACGTCGCGGGTGCGTTCAGCGCACAATTTAACAGACAACTACAGAGATGAATAAAAACATAAAATGGTGGTTGCGACCAACACAGTCGTAACAGGATCACCAAGCGAACGACTCTTAACTTCAAATAGTAACCTCTTTTTAAATGGTGTTAAATATTCTGTCATCACCAACCATTAGATGAATATCCAAGTTCGGCACAACAAATTGTTTAATTAATTTTAACGGATCCAAACAATTTTTTATTATGAGATTTCAATAAAATTCAACCGTAACTTGTTTAATCGTTTTCTTGACTTGTTACGATAAATGTGTTTTATATTAACAGGATCAATATAAATTTTGATAAAAGTAAAAATTTTATTAATAATATTCAACAAATTTTCGTTGTTTGAATTTGGTAATACAAAAATCTGAACATTACAGCTACATAATTTACTCTCAATGAATGAACACCTATTTTTTAATGTTTCAACATTTGCAGTTAGTTTGATATTTCGTGTTTGTAGATCATTGATGTTTGATGAATTCGAGTGAACCCTACTTTCCATTTCGATTAATTTTGTACATTGACTATTGTCCATATCCATTTGTTTGGTTTTTAATTTATCAATTTCAGTATGAATTGCTTTTAACGATAATTTATGACTCTGGCCACTCTCAGCTGATATAGCTTTACAAGCATTACATGTGTAGTCACAGACGCGATAATTTATTGAATCCAGAACTTCATTACTGATTTTAACACAGATTTGATAGAAAACTGACGCACCTTTACCGCATTTCTCATATGGCATGGTGACACTTACTTTATTTAAAACGTTCATACCTCATAATTCACATAGAAATAAATTTTTGAATGCTTTTTTAGCATTTGAATTTTATGAAAACATTATTTGTTGGATACTAAATATTAATACACGATCTTAATAGATATATTTTTTTATTAAGCATTTTTGGTATTTGTAAATTATAAGAACATCAAAAGAATAAATATAAAAAATTTGATTTATTGTGATCATCGAATTAATAATGGGAGGAAGCCTTATATAATCACCTTTAAATTTCTGATGCGGTAAAATATTTACCCAAATATGACGGAAACCGTCATATTTAATTCGAGTTCATAGAAACGATATCCTTGAAGTTTGTGATGAAATCAGTGGAGTACCAGGCACTCGTATATTACTCAGAGCTATTAGAAACAAGATAATTGACGAGGCCAATGAAGTTCTGAACATGTATGGCACTCTCTTAAATTGGGATTCCATACGCGAAAATATAATTACTCTTTACGCTGATAAGAGCAGCGATATAAATTTAATTAGGGACCTACACACCATCCAACAAAATAATAGTACATACTCTAGAAGAATATACCTTTCTAAAATAATAGACCTTCAATCAACACTGGTCAATCATTGTAAAATAAATGAATGCAACGGAGATGACATAACAGAAGCTTTTACATATTGTATCACACAAAATAATATACAATTGCCAAGAAAACCAATTATGGTGATCTCCCAATACCTCACAAAAAACCATTACCTATTAAATGTTTTCAACAAAAATACGATGCCACATAGGCAATATAACCCACAATACAATACTCAACCGGTATTCCAACATAGGTTACAAACTCCCAAAATTGGAAAACCAATTAACACTTATTATAACCATATAGTTTATAAACCTTACAATTTAATTTACCAACAAAAGAACCCAAATTTCAGTAATTAAATTCCCGCTTTACTACCTCCCGAGTTAAATCCATCCCAGCGATTCGAGCCAATGGACACTACTTCAATCAACAATAAAGATAACCAACCTACTCGAACAAGCTACTCAACATAGAGAATCAATCTAGTTCAGAAACTTATCCCGAAATTTTTCATGAAAATTACTACCCTAATTTTGACGGCGACCCGAACGAAATGTATACACTGGAAGAGCAAGAAATAGACTATTCCCAAGAGGAACCAGTTATTGATGTAACTAATGGGTCAATTAATGTTCGGCAGGTTGCCTTAGATCCATCGGGTATATCCAACTGAATAAATCCCAAACCTCAGCATTTTATTACATATTTATAAAATTTAACCCCACTAAAATCTTATAATTCAGAATTGATACTGACCGTAATAGGAACTTTGCTAACTCACTACATATGCATCCTACACGTATAAAAATTATTCCGCCAGTAAAAGTTAAAACTTTGTTAAGGAGCACGAAATAAATAAATCTGTAATTTTTAAGGGCCTCAGTGAATTTAAAACAAGAACCAATAGAGTTCCTTCTTTTTAAATTTAACTAATATTTTGATGGGTTAATTGGTTTAGAAACGCCACAAGAATTCAACGTAAAACTAGGTTTGCAGAAATCTATACTAGAATTACCAAACTTATTCATCCCTCTAAATTTTTCTAAATTCCAATTATTTTTTACGTTACTACAAGAGTACGTACAATAGAACCCCGAAGCAAACAAATATTTAACATCCCATTTTCTAACGAAACTAAACGGTTCATGATAGAAAAACCATAAAACCAAAAACATTCTATTAAATTATAAAAACTGTATGAACTGGACGAAACTTACGATGATTAATCGTTTTACACAGAATACACTGCATTTTGTCTATTTCATAGTGTTGTGAATTTAGTTTTTCGATTCTTAAAAAATAAGTATTTACCTTTTTTTTCGTTTTTTTTAAATTAGGTTTATTTTCATCAATTAACTTTTTTTTAAAACTTAATCTACAAAAAAACTTACAATCATTTGATTATATACAGAGCCATCTACGATTTTAAAGAGCCGTAATATTAAAAAGAGAGCTGGTAATTATAAAATTTTTGAACAAGAATTTATGAATAAAAAATCAAACAAATAATCTAAATTTGAATTTTATATTATTAATAGAGTATTCAACAAACACATATTTGAAAATCAGTCATCATAGTGTACTATTTACTTATTAAATTTAAACTAAAGCGGAACATAAATTTATTAATTTTCTATTAGAATGAGTTTTCCGTTTAATTGTGTATATTAGTAAAGTTAGTTAATAAAGGGTGCTGCAGCAGATTTCTCTTCCATCCAATTTAAAATTTAGTTTTATAAAAATTCAACTTCTTTATTAATTTCTGGTAACATGAACATTAGAAATTTTGAGATGAACGATGGATTTCATAACAATCTAAACAATCACATTTATAACAAAATTAAAGTGAAAACGTGAGCTGAAACAGATTTTATGAATCACCATGTAAAAGCAATATATTAATAATTATTTATATAATAAAATTGTTTCATCAGAGTTTATTTACTGGAAATGTATACAACATCGTTGACGTCGTTGATTTCCTTAATTAAATATTATTACAAAAACCAACAAAACGTAGTAAACTTCAATTTTATATGATTGAAAAACCGAGCTCGCTGTAATTTCAAAATACGTTTACAGATGTCTCTATAATAAATTTACTTGAAATTATTGAGAACTATAAATGTACGGGGTAGTGACATCTAGCGCATTAAAAATAACCTGATTGAGTATTTTTTTACATGAAATTTTAGCACGGCATACTTTATGAAAATAAAAATTAACATACAAAAATAGACCCAATAAGTTTAATTTTTTTGCAGCCAGGGGTGGCATGTTGTAACATCACTTTTTTCAATATTTATCGAACATTATATCTCTTTTTCTCAAAATAAAATTGCTTGCTATTTCGATTTTCAATTTTGCTTTCTATATTGCGATCGCACGCTATTAGAATAAATTGTTTATTTATCTCTTTTTTGTTTTTCGATAAAGTATCACTCATAAAAAACATAGGTGATGGAATAAGAGTAAAGCGACATAACTGCTGTTTTTTTATTAGCGCCCGATAGCTGTATCCGGAGCAGCCAATTTTCTATGTCAAAACTTATATTTAGCGCGCTATTATTGCATATAATTAATTTATTTAACTCTAAACTAAAATTTTTCATCCAACTTTTTAATTAAAAATCGATAAAAAAATATCTTGGCTCACTTATTTATCGGGAGCCGCTATCGAGAGCACTATCTCTTTCAGGGGGCAACTTTAAATTTCCCTTGTTTTGTAAAACCCTTAAATCAAAGCAAACTTCATTCATTCTACAAATTTTGACGTATGTCAATTTTTGGTTAAAAAAGAAACAGAAAAAAAATTGATAAATTTTTAATAATTTAATATATTTTTAATACGTATTTCACAAAAAGTTTGTAGCTGATTTGCTATTTTTTTTAGGGCAAACTGCAATGTGTTTCACTAGAATGGAGCACACGCATGTATAGTTGTGCTGGGATATGATATTCGCACAAAAATAATTTTGGTATGCAGTGCACAATTCGATTGAGTGAACCCTTGTTAAAATTGAGACCGCGGAAAGATTTGATTGAAACTTCTACGAAATGATTCATGCGTATTTGTTTATTCGGGGTATACGGAAAGGAAACGATGGACATGGGCCAAATTTTAAACAAATAATGCAGGGAATTAATCGAGCAGCGGGAACTAATTCTAATTCACATATTCTATGTGAAGTAAATAATTACAAAACTCACTGGTGGCGTTGTAATGGTATTTGTCAGCATCGTAAATTATTTTATGGATATGTTAAGCGGGTTCATAATCGAGCTCCTGGGCCACACGATACTTGGTGGGTAGCACATGTTGATTCGTGCAGCGGAGCTTTTGAAAAAATTAAAGAACCTCAAATTTCATAAAAACGAAAAGCTCCACAACGAACTCCCGCTTTATCACAACGCGAAGTTAAAGCAAATGTGCGAGACAAACGAAAAATTTTCCCGACAAATCAAGCTAGCGCGACCCAAAAAGTCCAAACTAGTACAAAAACTAAACATCCTAATTATTCTGATCGACCGGGTGGCAACTTAAAAAATGTAATTCGTATTACAGATTTGCCGACTAGTGAAGATATTCCACATTCTACTCCTAAATCATCCCCAGCAATTTAACCTTTTTTTTGGGAAAGGTAGAAATCTTTCTGATTCATCTGTCGCTAAACCAGATGATAATGTTAATTTCACAGCTCGCGACTTGTGGTCGAAACGGCGATAAAGTTCCGCAAACTACATCAGATTTTGACCACGAGCAACCAAAATTAGTTGAAGAAAATGACGATGATGATTTAATTTTAATCGAGGAAGTATATCAGGTTGTCGATTTGTTGGATAGTGATGATGAACAAGAGAGAACGCACAGCACAAGAGACGCTAGAAATCAAACGATTCAAGAAATGCAAGACGATCTACTGAAGGAAATTAAACATAGCACCAATAATTATTGTGAAGATGATGAAACAGATGATGTAATTGATTTAATCGCCGGTGATTTCGATGACACAATTACAGGAGATACCAACGAATTAATCGATAAAAATGTTATGGATGATTTATTTGGCGGGGATACACTTTTACGTCGGTATCAAACAACATCAATATCCCGGAACAGTGATGTTATATGCGTAACGGAAAATAATATGATTCAATGCCTCCCTGTGTCAAACTCGAATGATCCGTAATCAATTGGAAAATCATCTCGAGGGTTGCTTGGGCGTTACAGTCGAGGTGAAACATGTTAAATATAAAGTACCAACTAAATTGCCGTTTTATAAAAATAAGATTTTAATTGCATAATTTAATTTAATCATTTTTATTTAATTTTTTCATTTTTATTTTAAAATTAATAAATTAAAAAACACAATTTCAACTGTTCATTAGTTTTTGATGAACCGCGTCGAAATCGTTCATTTCGCCAATTGATGAACCATTTTTAGGCATGGTATACATATTTGTTGTGGTAAGTAATCGACGGACTGAATTGTGGATCGCGGTAACACTATTTATTAGTTCGATCAGGTGAGCATCTTCGTGGAAAAATAGTATTTGCTCTCCGAAAAATTCATTTGCACATAGACGACATGGAAAATGATCAATTTCGTCATGTTCATCCAGAAAATATTCGGCTTGGGTCGAAGTTTGAGAATCTTCATCTTTTATAAAATACTTATCGAAGCATATGAGTTTTTCATTTGGTGGATCGTCTTCTTCTTCAAGGGGCTCTTCGAGTTCGTCATCCGGTTCGGACGAATTGGAACAATTGTTGGGATTCGTACAGTTATACCCTATTCGTACAGTTATACGTGCCACAGTGCTTTCTTGGGTCTCGAATTAAGTGGCGGATCTTGACTGCCCCTTTCCGAGCGCTAGAAAATAATAGTACATTGGATTAAAATCCTCTACCTACCTACAGGATCGAAACAATTCAATGGAACTTACTAATTCCCATTCTTTGGAAATGCGAAATAATAGATCATATACGGTTTTTTAGTTGCGAATTACAGCATGAATGGGTGCAACACCGTTTCGACATTTTCACACCCATAAATCCATTATCACTATCGTTGTCATCTATATTTATGTTATTATCACCTGCGGTTGATTGCAGCATTCTGAAATTAAAAATATCGTTTTAGAGCGATTCCTGACTTAGATGTTTCTAGCCAAATACGTACTTATTCATGTTGCATGGCTTATAACTAATGTTGTATTCCATAAATATTGTCCTAATTTAAACGGCCCGCCCAGCTTATTGTAATTCATAAAATAAAATTTTTCATATTCAACGGGTGTCCTCATTGAGTATAAATTCATTTGGTGTATTATCCCAGTACGGGTTTTCGTAATCAAATAAAATTTCCGAATTATTCGATTTCAGCGTATTTAGAAAAGCTTGATTCGAACTATTTATATCACTGAAATTCGATTTTATATCGGCAAATACGGGATCCAAGAAAGGTACCGCATCTAGTTTACCATTTATCGTTCCTTTACATTTTGTTACAGTTGAACTTTGAAGACGTCGCTTTTTTGCTTTAGCCTTAGCCTTTGCTGTTGAATCCTGCACATCATTACTACCCTCAGCAATTGAACTATCCTTTTCGGATCCCCTTCATTCTCATTTCCTTTACCGCCGACATTCTTACGAGATAAACCACCACGCATTATCTGTGTTGATATTCTACAAATATATTAAACAAATCTTCAAACGATCTTCAAACATCACGACTTACATTGTCCATGAACAGTTGCAAACACATTTTCAACTCTTCATTATCTTCCAGTACCGAAACAATTACACTACTCGTACTACTGGTCACCGATCTACTTCGTCGTCTTTCATCTTCATAGTCATTCTACAAAAGAAACACAAAACAAATTATGATATTTAATGAAATTCACGATCAAATCTAGCTCGTTTACAACTGTGGGCAACCGTGTTTTGAATATTAATGACGTTCGAGAGGCTTTCGTTGGAGGAGTAACCATTATATTTTATAACATACGAGGGTATATCAAAAAGTCTTGCAATATCATATGAAAAAAAAGAGTGAGTGAGACAACAATATATTTTTCAAAACCATTTTTTGTCGCGATGAAACTTCTAGAAGAACATTTCGATGTAAATTTTACAGTTCGTTTGTTTTTGTCAATTTAGTAACACGTGTTTTGAATTTTTCTTAAAATGAATGAAATTGAATATCGCGCCGTTATTAAATTTTTCTGTAAAGATGGACGAAATGCAATTTATATATTCAACTATATATCAAAAGTTTACGGCGAATCTGCATAATCATATGCCACAGTAACAAGGTGGGTAAAATTATTCAAAAGTGGTCGGGAGTCATTAGAAGACGACAACCGCTCGGGTCGGCCAGCAGATGCTATTAGCCTTGAAAATTTAATTTTGGCCGAATTTATTGTATTGGAGGACCGGCGTATTTCTGTTCCGCGGTTAGCGTGGAGACTTTCTCTTTCATACGGTACCACATATACTATATTACATGACCACCTTCACATGTCGAAAGTAAGTGCGCGATGGGTTCCCCGTTTGTTGAATGCAGAACAAAAAAAATGCGTGTACAAACTTCAAAGGCGATTTTAGATATGTACAAAGAAGATCCAGAAAATGTATTGGATAACATAATAACAGGCGATGAAACATGGCTTCATCACTGGGATCCGGAATCCAAACAAGAATCGATGCAATGGATTAAACGTAGTGAACCACCACCAAAGAAATTCAAACTCAACCGTCTGCTGATAAGGTTTTGGCAACAATTTTTTGGGATGCTGAAGGAATTTTGATAATCGATTATATGCCACTGAAAACCACAATCACAGGCATATATTACGCATAGGTTTTGCGAAAATTGAGAAAGGCGATCCGGGAAAAAGGCCAAGGAAACTTAGGAAAAAAATCTTGCTTCTTCACGACAATGCACCAGTGCACAAGGCTAATATTGCTCAAGCTGCATTAAAGGACTGCGGCTTCGTGGAAATTCCACATCCACCGTACAGTCCAGACTTGGCACCCAGTGACTACTTTCTGTTTCCCAATTTGAAAAAAACACTAAGGGGCCGGACATTTTCCAGTGACTATGAAGTACAGTCTGTTGTAAATGAATATTATATGGAGCAAAAGAAATCTTTTTTTTAGAGGGTTTAGGCAAGTTAATTGATCGATGTGACAAATGTATAAACCTTAAAGGAGATAATGTCGAAAAATAAAAATATTGTTGTCTCACTCACTCTTTTTTTTCATATGATATTGCAAGACTTTTTGATTTACCCTCGTAGGCACAGCAATCAAATTTTAGATTTAAAAACTTATTCCCTATATTTATTACTGTGTACAACTAAATATTAATAAAATATTTTTGTTAAATTTATTATTTATTTCGCAATTTGTTTGGGTTTTAAAATGTTTGCGAATTTTTTTTCAAGCAACATAAACACAAAAGTAGAACTGTCATTCGACTGAATGAAATGAAGTTAAGTACAATTTAATTTTTATTAGTAGCGACACCAGTGAATAATAGCTGCAGCAGTTTCAGTAGAAAATTTCCCTTCGGCGCCGGATAGTGCTCCAATATTAAAACACAGCAAATGTTTCATTCGAATAAATAGAGATCGCAATAGAAACAATGCAATTGATAAATGAAAAAACCTTAAATTTTATTCGTGATGAAAGAGATGTAAATTTCGATAGTATCGAAAAAAGTGATGTTACAACATCCCACCCCAAATCTACAAACAGTTCTCTATAGAAAAGAATAAAATAATTAAACTATTTACGAAAATAAACCTTTGTTAAGTTAAGCGCGAAATCTTTAATATAATAGTTTAACATAATTAATAAAACTCAAAACAATTATAATTTTTTTTTATAATTTAGCGTAAATAAAAGTTTTCGTCGCAAAATATTCACCATCGTAGTGTAGTGGCTGCGAGCTGTAAAACAATAATAGAAAAATGTCAAAATTTTTCTAAATTTTTTATTTTTTTTATTTCAATCCAATGGTGGTAATTTCTACAATGTATACGAATTCTCAGTCATACACCTTAGGCGAGGGCGTTTAGCATCCGTATATCAACAAATTAACGGAAGGTGCTCTTGACGGGTGTCAACATCGCGGAAAATAGTAAATTTACCTGCGAGAACAGTAGAATATTTCGAGCATTTTTACAACTAATGGCGTTTTCTTTTTACAAAAAACTGGCAAAAAATTTTGATGTACATCAAAAATTTTTGATGTAAATCACATTTTCGCGTTCTTTTAGCGGAAAAATAGCAAAAAAAATTGATGTACATCAAAAAATGGAAATGTAGATTTTTACTTCCATTTTAACTACCACATACACATATTCATATACATATAATATGCCAATCGTAAATATTGACAAATACGTCAAACGCGTCATTTGAAATTTTTTCAAAATAGTTTGTTATTGTTTTCGGCATCCCTTTCGGGTTTAAGCACACTACGATAAAAACACATCAAATTTTTTCGTATTCTTTTTACTATTGGAAATTTGATTTACATCAAAAACGTAAAAAGAATTCGCTATAAGACTATATGAGATGCATGCTATTTTAAATATTATTTGAGTGTAAACGTATTTGTTTATATCAGTACTCGAACGTTAAAGGCGGTGATTCATGTACAAATTTTATCTGACAGACATAAATAATAATCGCTCTGATTGGTTGAATGTCGGCCATATTTTTTTATCGTACGACAAAAATTAAAAATTGAACATTGCTCAAATTGTGTTCAAATTTGAAAAAGAACAAAAATAAAAACACGGTTGCTTTATAAAATTTCAAAAAATATCCATACGACAAAATTTTAACATGTATCGTTTAAGTGTGAATTTCGATTTTATGGTACAAGACAAAAAAATATTAACCAATCAGAGCGATTATTATTTATGTCTGTCAGATAAAATTTATACATGAATCACCGCCTTAAATGAATTCGTCTATAATCATGGATCGAATTTTAAAGAAGCTGATGAACAATGCGAGCAGTATTAGGATTCTTGAAAGTTTTAAAATATTATTCAATTTTTGTGTTTTCTTAATGTATACATAGCGACATCTTTTGATTGGTTTAGTAATTGCGAAAAGCTCTAAAAATAATGCTTTTATTTTATGAAGCTCTGTTTTGTTTATACTACAGGATGAAACAATATAGCCTGCGAATTTGTTGCGATGAAAAATCAAATTTTTAACATATAACGAAAAAACCATTTTCGAAGCGTGCTCATTAACAATGCTAAAATAGAATCCAAAACGCAATAACCCCCATATTACATATCGCTCATACACGAGAAAAGTGACACATCTCCAAATTTTGTAATTTCCCGTTTTTGTAATAAATGTGATTGAAAACGCCAAATTTGTATTTACCAAATCGTCATTTAGAAAACTAATGCCTTTTTCCGAGAGATGGCAAAAGTGTCGTTTTTATATGATCCAATTACGGCTACTTTGTTTGTTAGAAAAACGTCACATGTCTACTTGAAACACTATGTCGTACTAACAATTAGTCCGTTAAGCATTTTGTTGTTCATGACAAAATGATGTTTCTGAAATATGACTGTTAAGTGATTTTGTTGATGAATGAAAATCAAATAGTTATTTCGAATAGTGTCTGAATTTGTTATGTGTCAGTTTAGTTCATAATTTTGTTAACCGATAATTTAGTTTTTTTTTGTGAGAAAAGTGTACTCGTATTATTAGTTGATATATTTTAATTCATTATTTTAGTAATTTTTCGCAATATGTGACAGTTTCTGCAATTATAAATCCAGCTAGTTAGGAATAAATTGAAGTAGTTTTTTAATTTATAGATTTTTTACAATGACTAAACTTATTATGAAGCTAAGCAGAATGCGAGCCATTTTAGTTAATGTAGCAGGTATTATCACCCCTAATTTATTTATATTCTGTATTTATCATAAATATTTATTTGCTTGGTGAATATATTGAACGACACTTTATTTATTATAGGGGACACAAGTAGAATTTGGCAGGCCTTAAGTGATATTGATAAAGAGATTTTGGATGAAGATGAAAATGTAGTATCAGCCACGCAGAAAAATAAGACTGATGTAGCTAAGACTGAAGTAGCTAATGTGATAGAAGGTAATATACAACGAAGCCTACAATAGCAGAAAAGAAGAAGAAAGGACTGATAGGTTTAATAGAGAAACGAATAATTCCCGTTAACTACATGTCGTTCTATACGAATTTTTAAATTAGAACCAAGATCACCTTTCTGCATTTTATTTCTAATTTAAACTTGTGAATTGGTCTATGTGTTTAACTCCTTGATACATTTGCTGAGTTTCCAATTTTACTTAAACGAATAATTTCCCGCATTTGTAAAACTTTGAATCCCTAGTCTGAGCTATCGTTTGGTCATAGTTGTATAACAACCCCCTTAAGAAAAATATACAAAAAATGTTATGTTTAATTTAGTGCATAACTGAAATCTTATTTTCTATGAAACTTGATTTTTTGAGATGTGTCACTTTTCTCGTGCATGAGCGATATGTAGTTACTCCAAAAGCATTTTTCAACGAACGTTTGTTTTGGGAAAGTAATACTGATATTTTTGATGGAACACTCTATACTAATTTCTTATTTTCTTTAAATACACATATAAACAAATTCTTGTTTCTACAATAAAAAAAAAATTGTGGTAGACAAATTTAAATATTTTTGCGTTAACTCGACATAATATGACTAAATTTTAAAATATGCTTTTCCTGAATATTGAACTAACCATTCAAATTGAAAATTGAAACGAAACATTAATGTTTTTATAGAAAAAAAAACTTCTAAAAATATTAAAATCACTGATTGGTATGAAAAAGCTCATGAAAAAACTGGCGGAATCTTACGGCTCTTCTATTTAGGAGGCTCTGTTATATATCTTAAACTATTATGGCCAATCTTAGGTAATACTTATTGACTCCCAATATTTTTTCATGACTTGTATTAAAATTAGAGTATAAACTATTTCATATTATTAAGGCTTTTATTATTTAAATAATTGGATATAAAATTTGCTGTGATGAAAAAATATCCGCGTTTTGCTTGAGTTAAAAAATTATAAAAATATGACTAGAAAGAGAGAGCGTGTAGGGGATTTGGATTGATAGATATTATTAGCTGTTGCGTTGGCTTAGCCACCAATATTTCAATTTATCTTTTTGATACTTTAAGACAGATTTATCAGATAAGCCCATATTGAATCGTGTTGCATTTATATCGTTAAATGTTAAAGGGTTTATTGATTTATTATTCTTTCTTCTAAAAATGTGAAAAATCAAAGGATTTGCATCCTCCGTTTGTATGAAATTTTTCTGATCAAGATAAATGAAAGCTTCCGGAGGAGGATATTTATTTTCGGTGATGTCTTTAAATAGAATCATATCCATATGAGATAAGGACCATAAATCTTTGAATTTTCATCATTGGATGTTGCTTTTAAAATATGTTTTATAATTAGATTTAGTATAAAAATATCTATGCGATCTATTCTCGCGGTATTGTAAATACATTTATTAGAAATTATCTGATTTCCTATATTTGGATAAGCAAGTTCTTACACATTTCCGCTGGAACACTCGAATTTTTCCATTATTACAGGAGTAGTATTGTACCAAATAGGTGCACCATATGTAATTAACGGCCTGATTAGTAATTGGTAACAAATTAATTTTATCTTATTTCGGAGATATTTGGTGAAGAAGAGTTTATTAAGCATTGCAGAAGCTTTATGAGTTTTTATCAATTGTAGTTGTAAATACTTATCAAAATATAGGTATTGGTCTAAGTGTATTCCTAAATATTTTACAATAGGCTTTTGGTTGATTTTCTTATTTTCTAATTGTACAACTATTTTATTCTAGTTTTTCCTAATATTTGAAATTAATTGATTTAAAGGAGTTCTGAACAAAATAAATTCACATTTGCTGGCATTAATCATTAATTTAAATTTAATTAAATATCTATTTCTTTAATAATATTTAGTCTATTGCATGTTGTGTAAATAACTAAAGCTGTGTTGCTTTCAAAATATTACAACAACAATTGCATTGTATTCAAGCCGATTGTTTTAGAATGTTAAGAAAAAATTTTTTAGGATTAGGGGAAATAAAATCATTTATGGTTATGCTGTTTACCGCAAGGCGTTATTTTTTCTATTTTTCTCGAAAAATTTATCTTGTAGAATAATTTAGCATTTGTTATTTGATACCAAAATATCGAATTTAATTTGTTCTATTTCATAAAATAAAAAAAAATAAAATAAATATTAAGAAAATGAACCAACACAGAAAAATTAAAACGCATTAAAAAATTAAATCCAAAAGTTGTTGCTTTCACATTTCTTAGCTAAGCTAAGCGGATTAGCGAAAGCAACACAACTTAAGTCATCCGCGTAAGCCAATATTTGGCAATTAATAGAATTTAACTTATTTTTGTCCAATCAAGACGCGATATATAAACTGAATAATACTGGAGCTAGTATAGTCCCTTGATGCAGTCCATTTTTTATTTGAAAATCAATACCTGTTGAAATTAGCCCATCGGTCATTATAAACTTTCAATTGTTATAAATTTTGTAAAGCATTTTAATTAAACTTTTTTTGAATCCCATCTTAGTCAATTTCCACAACAACCCTTTAATCTACACTGAATCGAATGCACGTTCAACATCTATGAGTATGGCTCCATTTACTTTTTTAGAGTTGAATCCGAGCGCTACATCGGACGTTAATTTATTTATAGCGTAAATGGTAGAATGATTGAAACGGAAACCAAATTGTGTAACAGGTAGCAAATGCTCCTGGTTAATGTGTAAATAAATTATATTATATAAGATTATTTCAAAAATTTTACTTATGTTTGGCATACGACTAATTTTTTTTTTTTTAAATTGGAAAGATTTTTGACATTTTCCATTTCCGTGGATATTTATGAATTTATTGTGATAATTTAAATTAAGTTTGTGTTTAAATGTAGACCAATCAATACCTCTAATCCAGGGGGTCTATTATGAAATTTTCGACGCGCGTATATTTTTCGACCTTGTCGAAAATTTGGTATTATGAAATTTTCGACCGCGTTTTTTTTTAGATAACATCGACTATTTTACGACAGCTCTTGAGGTGTCGAGTACATAAAAGAAAAGTGTTAAGTGTTGAGAAATAAAAAAAGTTTGTTAGTAAAAATAAATTAATAATTTAAACTTATAAAATTTTAACTAATAAAAATTAATTAATTTAAATTTAATAAAAATAATTAATTTAAATTTTCGCATAAAAAATAATTAATTTCATTTTTCGACATCGTCGAAAAAAAAAATTCATAATAGTGATTTTCGACGTTGTCGACTGTCGACGTTGTCGAAAAAAATACGAGCGTCGAAAATTTCATAATAGATCCCCAGCTATTATTTTTTGGATCACCAATAATAAATGAATTTTTTAAAGGGTCATAAATAAATTGTGAAATTACATTAAATTGCAGCGCACGATGATAGCTATCATATCTTAGAGTATTTATACGAGACTCTTTCTTTAGTTGAATTCTGTTATAGATAAAGGCTAAATCTATCGTGCTTTTAGTTCTGGGATAAGTCGGTTTATCTGGTATTACAAACTTGAGTTTATTAAATTGAGAATTATTGTCTAGCCAATATTTTAATTTTTTCCCTCTTGAGTTTTCGATACAATTGTTCCAAGAACTATGTTTTGCGTTTTTTCTTGTAGAACCCCTGTCCATATTTTCTTCAGTTTAGCGTATTTTCCTTCCTGTCTCACCCGGAAGTAACGGTCGTTGATGTAAGACTTTAGCAATTCAAAATGTTGTTGGCAAATTTCGTTGGAGCTTAAATTCTAGACCACGGTGCCAAACCTTATCAAATGTTTGGGCTATGCCTAAGAATATCGCTGAACATACTTCCATTTTTTCCAGCGCCTCCTCAATTGTATCAGTAATCCTATGTACCTGTTCTATCGTTGAGTGCCTTTCTCGAAACACAAATTATGTTCTGGTATAAGATTTCTGCTCTCTATAATTGGGTTTAACATCTCGAGAAACAGTCTCTCGAAAATTTTTGATGTTGTTGTTAACAAAGAAATAGGGCTATATGATGTTTTGTTTTTTAGTGATTTATTAGGCTTTGGAATCATTATGATTTCCGCTACTTTCCACTGTCTCGGAACATAACATAGTGTAAAGATAGCATTGATTATGTGTTGTAGTTTCCTTAGTGCTTTTTCTGGTAGAGCTTTGTTTATTTACCCCGGTATCAAGTCGCATCCCGGGGCTTGTTTATCTTTGAGATTTTTTACTTCTTGTTTGATTTCCTTCAGAGTAACTGGTAGCACAGATACCTCGTCTACTTTGCTTATAGGTGTTAGATATTAATTATCCGCTTGTCCAGTTGGTGGTTTGAAGGTATTTTCTAGGTGTTCGTCAAACAGATCATCGATTATGCTCTCAGCGTTGTCAAATGTTAGCATGAACGGGAGGCCAACTTTGGTTTTTTCAGGTTCACCGTTTGAGTTTATAGTGATCTTTCTCTTTAATATGTTTACAGCGTTTAGAATTTTGAATCCTTTCTGGCGAAGTCCCTCAACTATTTTTTCGTTGGGACACGTATGATGTAGTCCTCTGACCATGACTTTAATTAGTTGTTCAGCTTTGTTTTCATAGGTAAACCATTCGATGTTTTGAGCGGTGATTGCATTTGATAACATTCTATAGGTTTCTGGGTCAAGTGCATTCACTTTCCAAACGTTATTATTTAGTGTAGTGACTTTATATTTATCGTTTGGAACTAATTTCACAATTTTTTAATTGTTTCGTATTCACTAATATTAAGTATGTTAATGGGTGGAGGGTGGTATCTCTTTATGTATTGGATGATTTTCCTCCATTTACCCTTGGTTAATTACATTGGATGTTTTAACTGGTTGCAGTGGTCTCTCTTTCGGTATCAATAAAACGTTCGTAAGATTGTGGTTTTCCTTTTTTTGTTTTGACGTTTAGTTTTAATTTACCTTCATATAATACTCGTTTCATATGCCAATTCATTTTCATCTGTTTCATATATAGCTACAGTATTTTCTTTGGCTTGATTATCATTTTTGAATACAACAATTTCTTCTTTAAGATGTTGGACTTCTTTGAAATGCTGTTCATTAATTTTCATTAAGTTCTCTATCGATTTCTTTAAATCATCGTTTTCTCTAGCGACATCGTGGTGGTTTTCTTGGTTTCCGTTCTCCCTACGTTCAGCATTTTCATTCTCCTGCTGAGTAGCGGGAAGCATTTGTCTAGTTAGTGATCTAGAGATACAAGTGGGTTTCGCAATGGTTGGCTCACCCTAGAATCCGTTGAGTCTGTCTCAAGTTGACGTACCACCTGGAATTTACATTCTGTTTTGTTGTACACTCATTGCCTTAATGATTGGTTTATTATTCAGGGTTCCTTCCCCTAGCCAGATTTGGTCTGCGAATGGTATTTTATTTCCCACCTTCCCTCCGGCAAGCCGGTTAAAAATCATTCCCCTATCCGCCACCTGGGGACGCACCACGATGGGAGTTCGGCATCTCCACACGAGTATCAATTTGATAAT
Organism: Nephrotoma appendiculata; assembly: GCA_947310385.1. Taxonomy (NCBI): domain Eukaryota; kingdom Metazoa; phylum Arthropoda; class Insecta; order Diptera; family Tipulidae; genus Nephrotoma; species Nephrotoma appendiculata. The sequence goes on from OX371224.1 coordinate 262,530,325, forward strand.
TGAGGTATATACAGTAACACTAGCTAGTCATGCATTATAGTATTAATAGAGTTAAACAGAATGCTAATTTTTCTATTCGTCTCTAACATATATTTTTCAAATATATTAAGTATACTTAAAATTAGTTCATTTATGTTTGAGGTATTACTGATATGTTCGTTGTTAGAAATATTGTTCTTGTTGAACACAGTGGTATTTTTATTTTGTTAAAGGTCTGCAAATTGAAGTCCTTCTTGCACATAACTCGAGTTAAATATGTTTTTCCGATTTTTATTTCGTCCGCTGTCATGTTTCGATATTTTAAAATCTCTAATTTTTTTCATAGATACACACGACATCCACGATATGAAGCTGGGTGATCAACATCCCGAACAATTTGCACAATATGAAATGGAATCTGAACCTTTTTGGAATTGACACTGTTCACCATTACATTTTACGAATCTGTAATGAAGGGTGCAGTTGATAGCAGAATTGCAAAAACGTTGACAATTTCTGCACTGGTTAATTTCTTTAATTTTCAATTTTTCCCATTTTATACGTTGGTAGTTGATGTACTTTATCTTGTACAGTTGATTTACATTCGACTCTGGGCTGATTTGAACCAAATATATGGCAAGATTTTGATTATTATTTTTTGATGCGACAGAATGAAATTGAGAACATTTTATTCGGTTAGAAGATCATCAAAATTCTTGTTATTAGAAATTCCTTTTAAAAGAATATTTTTCGGTTTTTCCATTTTCGGAGTATACGTGTAAAATTGTGTGCATATGCTCTTTAATGTTTCTGTAGCTTTATTATATGATCCAATAGATTTTATATATAGTAGGTGTTATTTATTATTTATTCTTCGTATTTCAAAATCCAAGATCTTTGAAGTCTCCAGAAGACTATAATGGGTCTGAGATGGTGTTTGAGTATAAATATTAATAGGGGGAATCTTGTCCTTCTCTGTCGTTTTATTATTGGTTACAATATTAAGAATTACTGGTTTGTTAACATTGAAATTAATTACGAAGTACTAGTATACAATCGTACGGTTTGTCTGATGACGTTTCGTTATTGTTATTAAGATTATGGTTATTATGAGAGAAACTGGATAATTCATTCTGATTGTTTACTTGTTTAATTGCATCAAGTTTTTTGCTAACGTTCGACTAACTTTTCTTGCTACCGTTATTTCTATCAAACGACATAATTTGTGTCATGTGGTTTTCTAAATTAATTATCCTACCTGATAATTTATTATTTTCATTTATTAGCTCCTGATTTTGGGTAACTAACATATCGATTTTATCTTCAGACCATATGTCTATCGGTGTACCAGCTCGTTTTCCAATTTTCAGAGGTTTAATAATTTTTTGTAATGTGAAAGAATTTTCTACTTCCGTTGCTGTATCATGAACGGTGTCCATGATAATATCGTTATCATTAACATTATGCGACATGCTGGTTTGATCACACTGTTTTCACTTTTTCCACTAATTAGTTTTAGAAAATTAAACGGATTACTTTAATTACGCCAATAAATTAGATGTTTACTATTAGTGTCACTAACACAGTTTTACTATTAATATGTTCACTACCTGGGACTATTGCAGGAAACCTAGACTTTAAGGTGCCCCAGTTGTTTTAAAATTCTTCAAATCACGATACACAATTTTTTTTTATTGTATCCAATTTATATTTGAAAATTTATGAACCAATAGAATTTATTATTTAGTCAATCACGTTTTGTTGAAATTTAGTATTTTTTGATGTTTATCGTTCAACGTTTACGATCGAACTCGATAAGTATTTACCTGAGATACAAACCATATTTTCTTTGAAGACAAAAAATAATTCTATTGTGTTTTTCAACAAAAATAATCCTCAAATATATTATTATTAATTATAATTAATAAAATAGAAGGATTATAAATAAATTCAAGAGTTATTTAAAGTTCAATTCCCATTTTACATCCTACATCCAAATTTCTTCATATAGGCTACGTACTTAAGAATTGAGATTATGAACCGTAAGTAATTTTAAATTAATTACGAATATTTTTTGTATTTTACATTTTGTAAAAAAATTTTATGTGTAAAATACATATTTTACATGTAAAAAACCGAGTATATTACGTAATGTAAAAAACAGGCACAACACTGATCGGGAGCCATTTTATCGCCAATATGCTATACGTCAAAGACCTTAACGGTCAATGAGTAGAATTATTCCACAATTGACAAGGAATTACTCGCAATCGTATGGGCCTGTAAATATTTCCGGCCATATCTCTTTGGACGGAAATTGAAGATCATAAAAAACACAAATGCTGGCGCATTATCAAGAATCGTCCCCGAAGTGGAAAACTATACAAGCTCTGTTTCAAATATATCCTCATCAGTATTCTCACAAGATGATATCCAGAGTCGAACCAACAACAGAATAAAGGAAAAAACAATAGTAAAATTAAACCAAAATAGAATTGAGCCACCCGACTATCAAGAAGAAACATGTTTGAGAGTGTTTACAAAAAAGGTATTAGGAGAAATAAATGACCCTACCGGTTTCAAAAGCACAAAGATGTAAAGAGCGACCTTTATGCGGTTGAGTTTTTGAATAAAACTCAGGTCTTCCGGAACTGGTCGAAATGACGATTATTCACCATCATTCCCATCACCTTATTGATGTTAACTTCGAAAAGGCCGACCAAAGCAACGCAATTATTCAACCATATCTTGATCATTTTTGAACGCACTGTAGTACTCATATGCACGTGTTTTTCATAAAATCGAGTCACTGTAACTCTTTTATAACATTTTCAGCGATCCGGCACACGAAATTCCATCTGCAATATATAATTTGAGACAAATACTTTGTTCGATATTTTTATTCATTAGAAAAATCGGGAAACACACTTGAGACGTAAATTACCAATTTTAAATTACCATTTTACTGCTGTAAACAATTAATATCGTCTTAAGTCCACTTACAATCAGTAAGTTATAGACCATAGTCTGCTTTAGTATAATATAACCACAATATCCATTAAGACTTACAACTAAATCTATAATTATATACTTGCAAATTGCTAAAATAATTACATCGGCTTCACAAGGATTATTTATTAGATAGATTAAGCAAAATAATTTCCCACTATCCATAACTGCAACAACAACAAAAAATATTCTAAACTTCTAAGCAAATATGAATACTAACGAGAAATTAGAAGTAGATTTCTATAAATTTTCAGCTTAAAATTACCACTTCCTTCCTGTGCATGCACTTTAATGACTTACATAATGAACAAAAGTTTAATTTATTACCTTTGTTACCAAAATCCCATTACAAATCGTACAATCTGATGTTATACTTGAAATCTAAAAATTTAAATCAAAGAAAATGCAATTTAATTTACCGAAAGGATCATTTAAAACCGCTTAATTTTGAATTACTGTACTTTAAAGCTTATATCTGGGTTAAACCAATTTCTCAATATTTGTAACATAAATTAAGCTCGCCAAACTTCTATAAAATTAAAATCAACCAAGCCGAAAATGATGTTAAAATAATATTAAACTGTGTCAATTTGAATATGTCGTGGGGTGGGATCGCACAGCTTTAAAAATGGCGCATAACACAAGTATGAGCATATAGAGCTTTTTTTATTGTATGTACCAGCGTGTTTCGCAACAAAAGCACATACCATAATCTTATCATACATAAATTTTTGATAACTTTTCTCTTCAATTGTTTTGTTTTTCTCGTACTCTGCTTTATTTTTTTTGGCAAACGATTTTCCTTTTTTATTAACGAAAATGTAATAAAAAGCAATAAAAATATAAAGTTTACAACCCAAGTTTGTGTTTTTTATTTTAATGCAGGAAACACGCGAAAAAGCTCTAATTTTAATTTAAAGTTTTATATGTGTTTTACTCTTTTGTTTATATTTTTTTCTGGTATGTTGTTGTTTTCCTGTTGTGTAAATTTATTTTGTTTTCCAACTGATCGATTGGATTTTTGTTTCAATGCGGTTTTTGGTGATTATACGAGAATTTTTAAAGTTTTTTGTAGAGTTGGTAGGTTGTTATAACATTTTAATTATTTTGCTGAATAGGATTTGAGTACGTGAGAATTTTACAGTTTAGAGATAGCATAATACGATTTACGATTAGTACGTAAGCAGTGAAATTCTGCTGTTGCCGACCGCGGTTTAATAAGTCTGCCGCCTTACAATTTTTGTATGAAATTGGGAAAACTTTCTTAAGTAGAACACAATGCAAAAACAAAAGTCACATCGTTAAAATCCAAGTTACCGACCAAATGACACAATGGCTAAAGTTTTCTATCGATAGATACCGGGTTTGAATTCGAATAGGTTTTCCGATTGGATGCACAAGCAAACACAACTAAAGCGAATTTTTGAAGAAAAACATATCTAGTGTCGAGGTCAATTTTCATCTCAGCGGCTACGTTAACAAAACATTTTTTTGACATTTACGCCTATAATATATAGGGTGTCACAATAATCGGTTCAGATTTAGCATATCGGTTATTTTAGCTCCGGCAACACTAATGTGATTCTTGCTTTGACAGAAACTCAGTATATTGGTAACCTGCGACAAACTCGAAATTCATGAGAATTTTGCTCTAAAAATCATCTTTTCGGATGGTGGATCCATTGCGTTTTACTGTTTGATGCGGCTTGTGGTGCGGCTTAATTATTAGGCCGTATTTCTTCGAAGATGAGGCCGGCCCGACCATTATGTCCAACGGAATCAATTACCGCCACATGTTAACATCTTTTTTGTGGCCATATCTTGAAGATATTGGTTTGGATGACCTTTGGGTCCAGCAAGATGGTCCAGCAACACATCGAGCGTTGCAATAGCGAATCTGCGTCAAAAATTTAATTACTGCATTATCAGTCGAAATGGTGACGTACATTGGCCGGCAAAGAGCTGTGATTTGACGCCTTTAGATTTTTATTTGTGGTGTGCCGTGAAGGACAAGTGTTATGCGGACAATTCACAAACAGTTTACCTTTATGAAGATAGCCCAAATTTCTATCCACGAAAACTTAGATGGTTGCATAGGGCAATATTATACAATTTTAGACATGCTATCAAGGAAATATTTGGTTTAATTCGAGTATTTGAGTACAATTTATTACCAAAAGAGGAAACATGATTAATGGATAATGGATTGTTTAATAATATCAATAAAATTAACTATTTTGAACAGCGCACTGTATCTACTTTATATCACGATGTATAATTAAATATTTTGCTACCAAACCGACAAAATCATTCTTTTCATGATTTTATTTACTCTCCGCCCAAAAAATAGCCACATTTATACTCTCAGCCCCGAAAATACTTGCTATCACCATAGTTTAAAACCGCCATAACAGCCGAAATAAAAGCATCATAAGATTAAAATATTAAATATTTAAATGTTTTTTTATTATTATTATTTAATATTCGACATACATATAGTCCATTGAACTCAGAAACTATTCGTTGGCCAGATTAAATAAATACCAGATTTCTTTTTTAAAAAGAATCCCTCTTGCATAGCGGAATTTTTCTGCGAAATATGCAGGAAGTCGTCTGTTGAAAAAAGACCTTTCATTTCCCTAGATATTGTAAAACTGGAAAATATTGACATTCAAAATCTAGAAAAAGTATTTCAGCGGTTCCCCAAAAAGATGTTATGGTTTAAATTTATTATCGCCAAATACCCAATTAAATCAATACGCAATAATTAATACTGAGTATCTTAAAAGCCAAACATAAAAACCCATAGCCTTGCAGCATATTCTACAAACAATAAAAATTGAAAACAAGTCTTCCGCATTCATTCGCAACGAGCCAGACAAACAAAAAGATCCTAAATTCAAAAAACTATCTCAACTCCATCCCATAGAAAAATTTTAAAAAATTACTTTAAGTTTTGTTTGTTCAAGCAACGAATAGTTCCAGACTTTGAAGGATAATATCTCAAGTCTACCGCAAAAAAAAAATCTGAAAAAATCACTAAAATTACTTTAAATCTTCCTTAATCACCAGACATACGCCGCTAGTCCGACCAACGAACATTTGCTAAGTTTGATGGACTATATCTCGAATACTAAACATATAAAAAATCTCAAAAAATCTGTAAAATTATTTTGAATTACAAGTCTACACGTAAAATTTCTTAAAAACTTAATTCGGGGATGAGTAAATAGTATCATTTATTTTTCTTGGCCCCGAAAATTTTTCTGTTTACACATTGTCATGAAAATATAACATTTTTACTCTCAGCCCCGAAAAATGTTTAGCTGTGTTGCTTTCAAAAGATTACAACAACAATTGCATTGTATTCAAGCCGATTGTTTTAGAATGTTAAGAAAAAAATTTTTAGGATTAGGGGAAATAAAATAATTTTTATGGTTATGGTGTTTACCGCAAGGCGTTATTTTTTCTATTTTTCTCGAAAAATTTATCTTGTAGAATAATTTAGCATTTGTTATTTGATAGCAAAATACCGAATTTAATTTATTATATTTCTTAAAATAAAATAAATATTAAGAAAATGAACCAACACAGAAAAATTAAAACGCATTAAAAAATTAAATCCAAAAGTTGTTGCTTTCACATTTCTTAGCTAAGCTAGGCGGATTAGCGAAAGCAACACTACTTTTGTGTCGTGATATTTCTAGCTGTCATGACAGTAAACATTTTCTGAACTGAGAGTAAAAATGACGCATTTTTCTTAGCTGATAGTCGAAAATGTCATGATATGTGGATATTTTTGGACCGAGAGTAGAAAATGTCATGATAGCAATAATTAGTCTTGCCATCGCATTTTTCGGGGATGAAATTTGGGCTATCTTCACATACATGGTGACGTTGACATAACAATTTTTGTTTTAATTCTCAAGCTTAACTAAGCACCAAACTGTACAATTTAATTAAATATCAAAACAATATATATGTATCCACTCTAGTCTGGTCGTGTATCATTTCCTAAATCCTAAACTTAACGCTTTTGTCACACTTAAAACTCGTTATGATGTGACACCCCAGCTGAAGTCATGAGTGTGTGTGTTTTTTTGTGTTTAACATGGATTTTATGTTTTCATACTGACTTAGTAATAAAATCATTTTAATTGCTACCAGCTATACATATTACTAAGATTTATTTGCTAAAACCTAGCAACTAAAATTTTATTTTATCATCATTGAAAGCTTAAACAAATAAATTTGAAATTTAATTTCATTTTGATGAGTGAAGTTTCTATGTACGTAGATGCAACATACCCAGATTCAAATAAATAATCTGTGTTTAATATTTTGATACCATGTCATGCCACGTGTATACCGCCACCACATATCCATACAGAAAATCTGATTTTGTAATCATTGCATTCCTAGTATATGATAAAATGTCATCTAGCGAAAAATTAAAAAACGTATCACCATAAGGTAATCACAAAAATCACTAAACTATTAACGTTCACACAACAAACATTTTTGATATGTGTACCAATTACCATAAAAATATTTTACCGCAAAAATTTTACATTGTACACCGAAAAGGTGTGTCCACATATAGGCTATCAAAAAATTTCCAACCGGATTTTTAATTTAATTTTTTTTTTTTTGGTTCGGTTTGGTTTGGTTTGGTTGTTAGTTATTTACAAATAAAATAGTTAACAACAACAAAAAATTCATGAATATTATTAAAAATGTGGTGTTTACCGTAATTTGCCTAAATAAAATTTTACTGTTATTATCTATAAACAGGTGATAACACTTATCATAATTATTTATTCAATTTTTCTGTGCCACTTTAATTATTTGAAGCTTTTTTATGCTAATTAGGTCAAATATTTTAATTTATAGTGTGAAGGGTATAAAGCTGATATTTGTAAAAATTTTGATGTAAGTGGAAATTTTTTACTGAGTACTCCAAATATGTAAAGTGATACACACAACTATTCGGACGAGAATCATTTCGTGTTTAAATTGTGGTTTTCAAATTAGGCGAAAAGTGGGGAAACGTATAACGTGCTGAATATAAATATTTTATTGCCAGATTCCAGGTGGCACTTTTTCCACAAAAAACTAATTTTTTATAAATTTTCGTTTTGTTCGAGTAATTTTGTGCATCACTGTACATAAACGACTTCACGTGAATGTAAACAAAATTAACTGAAATTAGTTTAAATTTATCCTGGCAATATGTTTTGTTTTGTTTGCACGAGTGAATTTTACATATTGGTTGAAACTTGTATTTGCCAGGTTTTGTTTAAATACGATCGAAATTATCAAAATTTTGAAACTATGGGTTTGTTTATTCAGGTCTATATTATGCTCTTATACTGAAGAGTGTCGAAATTTAATTACATAAAAAGTGATTTTGTATTAACGGCTTCCGCTGGAATTATTAAACACGACCCAATTCTCTATCTACTTTCAAAATTTTATAAGGCCATAGTACCATAGGCATTTTGCTTGATCAATGTAATTAGGAGAGAGTACTCTGTCTCCCATGCTTACTAACTGACGTTTGATTTTGATTTTTCCATTGGCCCAGTTTTTCATATGTACTGATGGTCGAATTGCATCGAGTTTCATTCTTAGTTTGAACTTTTTCTATTAATAACTATTCTGCTGAATTACCCAACTATTAAATAATTGCACGTTTTATGCAAATAAATTTAATTCTTGATTTTTGAAAACTGTTGTCTGAAACTGATCGTAAGCAAAAATTGATTTTAATTTTTCAACTGTCGTTTCATTTGTTGGAGTGGAGTTTGTAACTGCGATTTCTGACGATTTTAATTTAACATCCCTTGTTGCCCTTCTCGTTCGAAGTATTCTTCTGGTTCTACCCAGTGGTGTGGTTTTATTTTTTTCTGGGCTCGCATTTTTTTAATGAAAGTTGTAATGTCTAGATTTTTTATTTTTCTATTGCCAGGATGCGAAGCGAGAAATTTTTTCTGATATTACCACTCTGCATCTAGAACAACTGTGTTCAGATATAATCATCAATTTTTTTACCATTGAAAAGTGACTTTCTCTATCGTGTATCGTCTGTGTATTGAAATTCTGTAAGAAGTTATTCATAACCTACCAGACCACTGGATGTTATCGAAAGTTTATTATCGATCACTTGCTTAAACTTCTGTTCGTATAATTACATCTAAAAAAATTAGCAATCCAGTGAATGCGCTCTTGATCTGACTGGCTGTAGTTTTGCTTGGCGACACAAACGAAAGGAGAACTAATTGCAACAGGTCATCATTTAATAATTCTCCTCCTAGTCCGACTGGGCTTGCATCACAGGTAACGGTTATAGATAGGGTTTCCAAATATCCAGATTTTCTGATACCGCGGATATCGGATAGACATTTTGGATTTATCCGGAAGATACCGGATAGTCATTTTTTCTCGATTCAATTCGATTTTCAATTGACTTCAAATTTCGACTTATTTCTGAATTGATTGCTTCCATTTTGTTCTTCAAAAAAGAGTAGACGCCCTCAGCACCAAAATTATTTGCGTCTTTTGACTTAAGGCTTCCACTTCTAGTTTTCTATAATCTTTCTATTATGGGCGCAATCGAGTTCCATCGAATGTTTATATCTAGGAGTAGGATATCTAGAAGGAGAATATCTAAAAAAGCACACAATTTTCCTCATCAGTTTCAACTGTTCAAAAATAGTTACATTTTCATCATCACAATTTTCGATGCTAGGATCATCCTCAGAATCTTGAAAATCATCTTTCGCCGGATTTCATCTTCACTTAATGGTTCAAGTTTAGTTACACAATCATCAGCAAGTCCATGTTTTTTTATACAAATAATCACAAAGGCCTACGTGTATACTGTGATTCAAACATATAATCACTTCAGCTGGGTAAGTTCTCCCATACTTCATAGGAGCCCTATTATGAGTAATGCATACAATACCACTTTTAAAATTTATTTTAAATTTAAGCAAGCTATTTTTCACTTTATCCGCTATATTATCTGCATTCAAGATCCTAGATTTGGAACCAGCCCAAGATTTACGAATACTGTCGTTTTCTGTTCGGATATTTATGTTCAGGTATCTACGTCTTCTTAAGCTTGTACATTCTGGTGATACTGAATTTATTGCCAAGTATTTTACGTTGCTCACAGTTTGGCAAAAAATACCCCCGACTCGAAATTGATTCACGAATAAATGCAGAATTCGTTATAGCACGTAACTGTTTCGCTTAACAAAGTTTAATATCAAAAGTAAAGCTCTTTGAATTTTAGGTGAGGAATGTTCTTTTTCTACGGTTTCATTTAGAATAATTTTATATGAACAAGTTTCATGTGGTTTCTCATTGCTAAGAAATTTAAAATATTTTAATTTGAAAACTAAAAAATAACTTACCACAAATCTTGTTTTCAACATTCCAATTTCAAATATTTAATATTACGAGGGTTGCCTTTTATATTTCGGGATTGGACAACCCTAGTGTTGCAATCTGCCAACTGTTTGATGGCAACGTTTTGACATTCGAGCGCTATTTGTGTTATTTACAGTACTCATTAACTCAACATCTCGGCGAAAAAATGGAATTAAATCGTGAACATTTTCGTGCGATTATTTTTTACAACTTTCGACGTGGATTAAGGCAGCAAGAGTGCATGGATGAACTTAATTCAATTTTTGGCGATGAAGCTCCATCAAGGACCAGTGTTTATCGATGGTATGATGAATTCAATCGAGGTCGTAGTTCACTCCAAGACAAATTTCGTGAAGGTCGTCCAGAATCAGTTGTTGTTCCGGAAACCATTGATTTTGTGCGCGAACTGATATTGCAAGATCATGTGACCTATCGTGAGATTGCGACAACCTTAGGTATTAGTGGGACCAGCATACATTCAATATTGCATAAACATTTGAATGTCAAAAAAATTTGTTCGCGTTGGATCCCACACAATTTGCCAATCGCTCAAAAAAAGGCTCATGTCGATTGGTCGAAAGAAAAGCTCAAAAAATACGATCGCTGTGCTTCAAAACACGTCTATGACATAGTGACAGGTGATGAATCGTGAATTTACGCGTATGAGCCCGAAAGTAAACAGCAGTCGACTGTATGGGTGTTTCAAGATGAGCCGAATCCAACAAAAGTTGTTCGCGCACGAAGCACTTGCAAGCAAATGATCGCGTTTTTCCGGAAAAAATGGACATGTCGCAACCGTACCACTAGAACAACGCAGAACAGTCAATTCTGAGTGGTACACAACCATTTGTTTGCCAGTTGTCTTCCAAGAAATCAGGAAAACCAATTGCCGCAGACGGATCACTCTTCACCACGACAATGCGAGCTCTCACACATCGGCTCAAACAACTGCATTTTTGAGCACTCAAAACGTCGATTTGATGAGTCATCCGCCGTATAATCCTGACTTGTCACCAAATGACTTCTTTTTATTCCCGTACGTAAAAAACAAACTGAGAGGTCAACGTTTTTCTACACCTAAAGAAGCGGTCGCTGCGTTCAGAATGCATGTTTTGGAGATACCTCAATCAGAGTGGAAAAAGTGCTTCGACAATTGGTTCAAACGCATGCAAAAGTGTATAGATCTTCATGGGGAATATTTCGAAAAACAATAAAGCGATTTTCGATGATTAATATTTGTTTTTGTTCTCTAATCCCAAAATATAAAAGGCAGCCCTCGTATATTGGACGATATATTTATACATATTTAGGTAATATTAAACAAATTTAATAAAACTGATGGTACAGCACCAACAACGAGAAAGAAATTGAAAATAAAATCAGCACTCGCATTGCTTGAAATCATGGCTTGCTTTCTATTTTTTTTTTTTTTGCCAATTTAGACTGTGTGCCTGAGAACGATTTTTTCGACTAAATTGCCGACTAAACTAAATTAATGACTGATTCATATCATTCATTCAAAGGTGGCACTAGTATCTTTTAAATATGCTGTGCCTCTGATTGTAAACTAAATTGCAAACTAAACTAAATTATGACTTTTCATACGTCATATTGTTTTCAGCAACACCGATTTGTTATTATTTAAAATCAAGGGAATAGAAAAAATAAAACAAATATGGATATGGGAATCGCATTCATGAATGTGATTATAAATAACAATTGAAATTTAAGAATAAAAGTATTTCCTTTTAGACATTTTTACTTTACGAATACATTCATTCGATAAAAAAAATAATAAAAACAAGAAATGAAAATGACAACTAAATAATCAAGCAACCTCAGCAGGAGTCTAAATGATAGAAACTGGTGGGTAATAGCATAACTACACATTAATTTAGTTTAGTCGGCAATTTAGTCGAAAAAATCGCTCTCAGGCACACAGTCTTATAAAACAAATTTTCAAAGCCAACTTTGTTCCGATTTTCTATGTGCAATAACGATTATTACAATTTTTTGATTGACGTTTGTAGTCGTCCACCTACTAGGCAGGTATTGTAAGTTGTGATGGGATACACTATTTTGACATACCATAATTTTCTGTGTATTTTCTGCCGAATTGTTTTGTGTTCTTTATTAAAAGCTAGTAATAACGTTTAATTTAAAATGTCTGTTACGGTGTTGAAGCAAAAATAAACAAGTGTCCTATTGAAGTGTACATGTATATTCATTTACTTACCGATAAGTGGCGAAATGGAAACCATTAAAAATATTAAAAGAGGTTTAAAACATTGTGGAGTGCCCCAGTGCACCTCTTATAAATCACCATCAATGTCAATGCACCAAATACCAAAGAAAGTGTTAGAGTGTCGATCGGAATTGTCAAAATGGAAAGCTGTTTTAAAAATGGGGAAGAACTTCCCACAAAATTTTAAAATTTGCAGCCAGCATTTCCAAGTGAAATATTTGCTTACTCCATTTCGTTCTCCGTGGAAATTATTTAAAGTCCATTTAGTTGATGATGCATTTCCAACCGAGAACCTACCAAAATCCACGATTGAAACAAAGCGTTGTTCAGATAATTCCAGAGCAAATCGTTTGTTGTTGAGATCTACAGTTATTTCTTCACAATCTTGGTTCGTATAAAACTTAAAGTTTAAGTTAAATTTAAGTAAAATCATTATTAATAAAAATTATTTTATTTAGCTTTGATCATCGCCAGTCGCCTGAAAATGATTCTGAAAATAATATGACTGATCAAATTACAGATTTGTTTTCTGATGAAGCCATACAATGTGCACCTCAATGTTCCGATAAAGGCAATCAAGTTAATTTCACTGGTTTTGTGAATGCAGCTTCTTTGTGGAACACTGATGCAAAATTAAATACAAAGACGGGAATCCCAAACAGTAGTATATTAAAAGTAATGGTAGAAGTTTGCCAGACAGTCAGAAAAGATGACACCTGTTTGGCTATGAGAGATCGAATTCTTCTGACTATGCACAAATTGAAATCTAATTGCTCTTTTTCTGATCTTGCAATTGATTTTGAAATAACCGATAAAAGTGCGAAACTGTACTTTGCTGATACAATTCAGCTTTTGGCGAAAACAATGAAAAAATTAATATACTGGCAATCGCAGGAACAAAACTCAAACAATCTGCCGAAGTGCTTTCAAGAATTTCCTAAAGTTAGGATTATTCTAGACTGTACCGAAGTACGCACTGTTACTTTCCGTTGTCTCACGTGTAGAACGTGTACCTACTCTCACTACACGGGGACACATACCATAAAGATTTTAATCGGAGTTTCACCGTCTGGATTGGTTAACTTTGTCAGTAAGACATCCACTGGGCGGTCATCTGATAAGGCGATTTTTAACCAATCTGACCTGTTAAGTAAGCTTTAACCTGGCGACGCTGTCATGGTCGACAAGGGCTTTTTGATAGCTGATGAATTAGCAAACGCAGGCATAGAAATGATAAGACCATTGTTTCTATATGAAGCAGCTTCTAAGGAAGAAACTCAAAGAAATAGAAAGATTGCTGCAGCACGAGTTCACGTGGAAAGAAGAATCGGTCGTCTAAAAATGTTTAAGGTTTATTCTGAAAAAATAGGAGTTTCTGTAATTCCGTATGTTGATGATATCTTGACCGTCATTTGTGCTTTATCGAATATTTCACAACCATTACTAAAAGACGACAAATTTATGTAAGACGTCTGTAGGCTTTATTTAACAAAAATAAAATTTATAATAAATTGAAACATAAATAAAAAAAAATAAAAAATTAGTACATAAATATAATGACATGTGTCTAATTAATAAAGAAAATTTTTGTTTTAATTCTAAGTTTAAAAGGTGATAAACCTAAATTCAATGTATCACAAATATTATCTAACATCTAACTATCTATAATAAAAAATTTAATATATCACATATTAGTTTTATATAAGGGACATTTAGGTACATCATTTTCTGATCATGAAGGGTATCACTTGCTTAAAATAAATATTTGTTAATGTTTCTACATAGTTTTGTATAAAAACTTCATCTCTTCCTACTTTTATGATTTCAATACTTTTGTCAAAAGTACTAAATACCACGAGATCACTGAGTTTCAAGTTGGTTACGGCCAATCCCAACTGGATTTGACCATAATATTTATGTTTTTTACTTAAACTATAATTATTATCATCAATTGTTCGAAGGTAACTTAAATGCTTTAAAAGATCGTTAGCACATACAACGTTTCCTTTAACAGGATATTTAATTTCCACCAGCTTCCAATTTTCACCCTCAAAAGAAATTCCATCAGGGCTTACCGCCAGAAATGGAAGGTCTGGTGAAATAATTAACCCACTTACAAAAAACAAACAATTTTAGCTATAAACTTCCTTAGCTAATTTTACGGCAAATAATCCATATCGTGTAGCATCGTTTCCTTTGAAATTGCTCTGATATAAAGAAGCCAATTTTTTGCCAATCAGGTTGCTTATTATTTGCATATGTAAATAAATTATAAGATATGCTGCCTGTTATTCTCTTTTTACGTTCAAGCGACCAATGAACGTTTGTTTGGCAAATGGTGGCCTTACATATACTTATACATTCATCCAAGGTTTTCCTAACATTTTTCAAATATTCGTTGTTTTCTTCGTTAATTAATGATTGCATTAAAGGTACAAATGTTTTCAAGTAGTTGTGGTTGATCATCAACTCAAACAAATCATCGATGTCTTCTTGTGTATTTTCGTCGTATTCATTTGGCCTCGATGTATTTTCTGACACTCGAGCGGTTTTTAGTGATTTTGCCAAACCAGAGTTTGGTGTAGCTAAAAATAATATTTTTAAATAGTTTTTAAAATAATAATGTACTAACTTAAACTGAATAATACCATTAATATATTTTCGACTGAAAGCATATTGCTCATCTTCGGTCACTTCATCATCGCGAATACAATTTTTTTGCGCACATGACACATTTCCGTGGTAAAGACAACTATATTGTTTGGCGATGGATCGACCAATTTTACCCCATTTTTGAGTAATTTTCGTACAACTTATTTTACCAAGAATTGGATATCTGTAAATAACATAAACTGATTTAGAAAATTCAAAATAAAACTTCTTTTAAAAACCTGTTAATGTGTAGAAGGCAAGCAGCTATATGTTTACATTTTTCTCCATTACCCGCTTTGCAAGAGCATACACATTTCCACTTTTTGTAGCTTTGATTTAAAAAGTCCAACTTTACTTCGTGTGGCTTGAATATAATGGATGACGTTTGCACAATGAGGCCCATTATCCGATTTTTGACGGGAGATGGAGCAATGCCAATAGCATGAACCCAACTAGCGTTTAGTATAACGTTGTATTATTAATTAGCTTTATAAATATAAATATTAATTAAAAACAAAATCTTAAAGTAAAAAAAAGGTTTCTTACATTTTGGGTTACGGATAATTTGCTGGGTCTCAGAGTTCACATTACACACAAAATTATGAAAATAGTTATATTTGTTCGATTTTTATTAATATATTGTTAATATATATATTATTCTTATGTATATTATTTATATAATAATATAACAAACTTATTTTTAAATTAAAACTGGCACACGAAGAAGCAACTTTCATATTGAAAAACTCAGTCTGTCAAATCGTGTAGTCGATCACCAATGTTCTACCGGCCGATAGAGGCGCTGTTTTGGTATTTGCAAACGTCGATTACAAAAATATTTCAGTATTCGGACACGTCCTAAATTTAAAAGGTTCACCGTTATTTTTTCGCGGATATCGGATACGGCTAAGAGTTTATATAATCGCGAATACCAGATACGGATATTCCCCGTTTTTATACTTGATCGCTTGCTATTTCTCATGAAGCAATTTCCCAGATCGATGCCCTTTTGAAATTTTGCATTTGCAGTAAAAGTAGGCGAATGGATGCATTTTTAATAACTTTCGAATTAAGCTCAATAATTGTTCTACTTCATGAGGGCATTTGGACATGATAGATGCATCGGATGACACGGCATCTAATGATGCATCTAACAAGAGAAAGTAATCTTGTGATTTAGATATTCTATTCTGTTCAATTTGGTATCTGAGATACTTGATTCTTTTCTAGAAAAATTTACATTTCTTGTCATGGGAGGGTGGAGATTTTGTTTTGCATACGTTTGTGAATATTTAGCCTTTGAATTTTTAAACTTTCTTGATCCATTTGTACGTGATAATAAGCTTTGTATAATCCAGCGTACAAAAATACTTTACGAGATTCTTCTTAGATGGTTGTGGATTTCCTGAATGAGCGTAATCGGATAGTCAACATCTTTGAGTCGTTTGTTTATGCCGACTTAATAACCCCAATCTGAGGTATACTCGTACTGAAGATCTTGAATAATCCCAATTTTTTGTAAAAAATTGTTGATTTAATGTTTCGGATATCCTGTTCGATTTCTATCTTATTAATTTATGTTGAGTTTATAATCTACGTTCTACATAAATGAACATTTTTTTCTGTAACCGATTTATTTTGGTATGTATCTTTAACAGAAACGCCCATGAGGCGTAAATATTTCAATATCAATTTCGAATTGCTGGCATTTTTTTTCTTTACTAATTTTCAATAAGAATAGGAATATTACAATTAACAATTACCTTCCATATCGATATTCGTATAAAATTTTCCTGTTGTTCCTGTTTATTGAAAACTGGGTGGTTTACGTATATGTCGTGAACCTTTTTGAGCATAATCTCCTTCTACTGGAGTTTTCACTGCATTTATGTTTCGCGATCACTTAGTAGAGACGTACAAACTTTTTCGATGGACCTCTTTTCTTGCAGTGGAGTTTGTCCTTGTTGCATTTTCGAGTATCCTGATTGTTGCTCGTGCATCGTAGGCGACAGCTCTGGATTTTGATTTTAAATTTCTTGGTTACCTATCTAGGAAGCTTCAAATACCAGAGCCAACCCAATATTTTCTTTAAATTCCACTTTCTGTGCTTGTGTCAGCTTTATTCGAATGGAATTGACACAAATCCCTCTTATGAATTGTGAAAACAGAAATGCATCTACAATTGATGCGGAACACCCTGTGCAATTGGATTTACATATGCACATACATGATTCGTTTGACTATTAAGTACGCATTAATAAGTAATGTGTTAATTTAATCAATTTGTCGTAATCTTCTTTCATAGGTGGCGGTGCAAGTAAATTCGATAAAACACCTTAATATTCTGGATCAATACATTTTTGATATTTTTCGAATTGAAATAAATTCCGAGTCGCAGGACACACTGGTGAAACGATTCTAGTTTACCATCGAAATTTTCGAAAGAATTATAATTTGAGCCGCCATATTCTTTTTTATCTACGTCCATTTTATTTCCTGCAGGAATTTCATGCTTTGTAAGTAGAGCCTGGATTAATTTTTGCTATGTGCACCTTTAGCAGCAAGAAATATGTTAAAACCAACAATTTTTTCAACAATCAGTTCAGTGGAAGCGACAATTAAAAACCAAAACAAAAATGTTGATATGGGTTATAAATTAACACATTGATGCCGAGAGAAGTTAACCCATTATTGTAGATATTTTATATATTATAGTATGGGCGGTGTTGATCGCATTATGTATACTTATTAATTATTACCGAATTGGTCTAAAGTAGGTAAAACGGACACTTTGAATCATTTTCCAATGTTCAGCACTCTGATATGGCTGGAATATAAAGAACTTATTTTCAAAACTTGTGGAACACCACTAATAGAACGTTTGGTGTAAGTGCTTATATAGGGCAAGCGACGAGAGCGGAGGAAAAAAAATCATATGCTTTTAATGAAGATCTAAAATATGAAACACGCTCTTTAAAAGAAATATTGATAGACAGTGCGTCTTGATGCAAATCTTTGTACTAATACAAACCGTTTTTACTGTCTTCGTTTGATACTGAAAACATCAGGAAAATCGTAATGTACTTATCCTTGAGTAAATATATCCCATATGGCATCAGAGAAATCATACCTCCATTACATATTTTGTGCTCTTAAAAAGCAATGGATATTGTTTTCTAGCAATTTTTAACTATACCAAGAGTAAAAAGCATTTGTTTTCTTTATATTTTAACAGTGTGCAGAAAAATGGTTGAAATACCAAATGCTTGACTCTTTCGAAGAAAAAATATGTTGATCATTTTTTATGACAAAAAACACCTAAATCCTAATTCAATTACGGAGGCCATTGAGTCCGCAAAATAAAAATTTTGCGGTGTGAAACCTCACGAGATAAGCATAACCTCGGTCCGAACATGCCACTTAGAAAAATCGTGGAATAGTTCTCAGAAAAATATGCTGATTGTTGATATGCATTGAATTTGTGAAAATTCGTTATTTGTCTTCTGAAGAATTTTACCAGTTTTAATATTATTTCATTGTGTACAATGGCACACAAAATTAAAGCTGTTCTCATAAGAACATCGGAAAGACAATGATCGCTGATTTATTAATTTTTGAGGTATTGTTATGAATTAACAACCACTCTGTTTAAAGAACTGTCGGATTTGACAAGCAAAAGCAAATGGTCCTTTTTTTTTTTTTTTTTTTTTTTAATTAATTACAGTTATAGTTAAAATTATATTACAACAAAAAACTTTAGAACAGAAAAAGAAAAATATAAACCAAATTTTGGTTTAAACAATTAAAAAGTTAGAAAAAAATCTTTAAGAATATTTTTAAAGTTGTCCTTTGATAAGTTGAAGTCAAATAGGTCGTCGATTAAGTTGAAAGATTCAGACATCCTATTAATGGGGTTGTTTTCTCCATAGTTGGTGGAATGGTGTTCTAGTGCTAAAATTTATGGTTTCGAAATGTTCTGCATGGCACGTGAATTGATATGTTTTCCAAGATGTAAGCTGAATCAACGTGACCAAGCAAAACGTTACCAATAAATGCTGCGCCCAAGAGAAGTCGTCTATTTTCAAGCGTGCATATTTTGTAATCCGTGCATCTTGTTGTGTACGGAGGTAAGCGAGCCACATTTTCATGGAATGGTAAGTTGTGGTCGTAATCCCAGTCACATTTCTTTAATAAAAAAATCAGGAACTTCTTTTGAATGCTTTCAATTATTTTTATGTGTACAGCATAATATGGGTTCCAGACCGTTACAGCGTATTCCAGTTGTGATCGAACATAAGCGAAATAGAGTGAACATAAGGTTTGAATATCCTTAAATTCACCTGTCCAACTTTTAACAAATCCGAACATGGCATTCGCTTTCGCAATACAATTTTCAATATGCCTATTGAAAGTGGCGTTTTCAACAAATGTAACACCTAAGTCTATAAACTCATTGACTCTTTGCAGTACTTCGTTGTTGACTTTGTATGAAGTAATAACCGGATTTCTTTTACGATGGAAAGACATGATTTTGCATTTCTTAATACTTAAGTATAGTGAGTTCCGATCACACCATTCACTTAATCTATCTAAGTCTTCTTGAAGTTTCTCCGTATCTAACAATCCATTAATAGTACGAAAAATTTTCACATCATCTGCAAATATGAGCACGTCTGAGTTTTTGATTATCTCGGTTATTCGGTCTATGAAAACAATAAAAGTCCAAGGCCCGAGGTGTGATCCTTGGGGAACACCAGATGTAACTTTAATAACGTTTGATTTCTCATTTCCCATTATTACAAATTGGCACCGGTTTGATAGATATGATTTAAACCAATTTATGTAATCGAGAGAAAACCCAAAATTGAATAAACTCTGGAGTGCTTTATGATGAGAGATAGAATCAAATGCTTTACTAAAATCCGTGTATGCTACATCAACTTGACGGTGTTTTTCTATCTCGTTAATTAGTTTACTGGTGAATTCAACTAGATTAGTTGATGTGGATCGGCCAGGCATAAACCCATGCTGGTTTATTGATATATGACGTGTAACGGTGGATTTATAGCTGTTGGATAGTACTAACTCAAATAATTTAGGAATTGATGATGTAGTTGATATTCCTCTGTAGCATGAGATATCCTCACGTTTACCCGATTTGAAAATTGGAGTAATTTTTGAAATTTTCCATTTGTCAGGAAACACGCCGGTGTTTAAGGAATGATTGAATAGATAACATAATGGAATTGTTAAAATTTCAGCGTACTCCTTCAGAATAGAAGAGGGTATATCGTCAAGACCGCAACCATCTCCAAAACCCCTTAAAGCCGATAAAATGTTGTCCTCAAAAATAATAGGAGGAGTTATTGATGTGTTGTTGTTGGGTTGTTTGTACAATCCACTAGTAACGCTTGGTCTATAGACTGATTGAAAAAACGACGCGAACATGTCAGCTATATCTTTGGCGTTTGTAGAGCAGGTATTGTTGTACGTCATATTAGCAGGGTATCCTTCAATTTCGCGTTTATTCCTAAAGTATTTCCAAAATTGTTTTGGATTTACTTTGATGTTGTCTTGAATTTGATTAAGATACGACCTGTATTTTGATTTGAAATAAATTTCAAATTCCTTACTATGTTGTTGAAACGTAGTTTTGTCCGCTTCTAACCCACTTTTCAACTTTTTGGCATACGCTTTCGACTTTCGATTTAACTAGTCTATCATCAAACCACTAGTTAAGTTAACTAGTCTATCATCAAACCAATGAGGGTGAGCATTTTGTGGTTGTTTTAATAGTAGAGGTGTAAAAGAACGACGCAATCCCAATATTGACAAAGAAATTTCTACTATCAATTAACTTAGCACTGTTATGAGATATTACAGGGTGTTTGGTGCATGGACCGACAACTTTTTTTGGTAGATTGTTGAAGGGGTCATTTAGGGAATGTCCTAAGTACCACGGTAACTGAGATATGCAAGGGGGAGGTTTTAGAAAAATGACTTATGAACTTCCAAATCCTAAAAAATGTGTAAAAGTATGAAAAATGTCACCTAAATTCATACAAAAAAAGGTAAAAGTTATTTTGAAATTAGCTTTGTTTTAAAAAATTCTCTAGTTTACACCCTTTCCAATGATATACTACAGAAATCACTCATTTTGTGGTCAAAATAAGAGATACTATTTTGTCCGAGTTAGTTGTGTCATGGTTAAGAAAATACCTTGCGTATTAAACAATGATTTATTTGGAATAAAAGTAGTGTTGCTTTCGCTAATCCGCTTAGCTTAGCTAAGAAATGTGAAAGCAATAACTTTTGGATTTAATTTTTAATGAGTTTTAATTTTTCTGTGTTGGTTCATTTTCTTAATATTTATTTTATTTTTTTTTATTTTAAGAAATAGAATAAATTAAATTCGGTATTTTGCTATCAAATAACAAATGCTAAATTATTCTACAAGATAAATTTTTCGAGAAAAATAGAAAAAATAAACACCATAACCATAAAATGATTTTATTTCCCCTAATCCTAAATTTTTTTTTCTTAACATTCTAAAACAATCGGCTTGAATACAATGCAATTGTTGTTGTAATATTTTGAAAGCAACACAGCTAAAATCACATTCTAGAATAGAATAAAAGTTATTTTGTACCTTTACAACTACAAACAAAAAACTTATGACCATTTAAACGCGAGATTTTGGGTAATTTAAAAGACATCAGTTCTATGGTATGAAAGCTTCCAAATGACCCCCCCTCAATCATGTGCCAAACACCCTGTATAATTTTTTTGATGTGATTATTTTATTACCTGTTGCACAGAAAAATTACAAACGGCCGGTTAGTTGTGCGCCAGTTAAATGTGTTATACGAAATGTGTTTCCAATATTCCATCACATTGCGTAAGTATTGCGTCAGGTTGCACTACATATTTAAAAAGTTTTTTTATGCGGGTAATAGGGACCGCGTAAAAATAGTTTCACGAAAATATCCTTCTTTCAAAAAATAACTCAAAACAGCGAAAACTATTTTTATACGTCATATTGGTGAAGTTTCGGAAGATTTTTTATGTGTTTTTTTTATTCAGCATCATCGCACAGAAAACAGGTTTGACTGGATATAATTTTTCTTAAGTAGTAAACCCTACATATAAAATGAATAAAAACTTTTTAAAAAAACTAATGGTTTATGTCGTTTCGAAATAAAAGCGTAAAAGATTGTTTATTTTTGTTCTAACCTTGATGTATGTTGCTCTGACGACTCACCTTCCAACTATCTCCTTCGGTTTCGAAACCTAGTCTTTTTATCTTGTTGATTCTCACTGCGAGTCGTTTCTCTTTGTATTTCACCTTCAATTTCGCTAACCGTCTCTTCCGTTGCGTGGTAGTTTGTTTTCGCTTTTTATTTCCCCTTTTCTTAGCAAAGGATACCTCCAGTCTGAATGTGTAAATTAAAATATGTATCTCAATTTTAGTTCCACGAGTGTGACGGGCCATACCCCAGAGGTCACTTAGAGGGATTTAGCATTTTTACAACAGCGTGCACAAAGTGTCAATCAATATCGGCATATCATTTGAGCTATGCACATATTCGGTACATAACCTCATGTTTTGGATAACCCAAAGTCAAACTTGTGGCTGATTCGGTTTAATTACTTGGCCATTCGGTTAATCGGTTCCTTTTCACCATAGATTATCTGATGCTTGTCGTTAATTTAATAAAAATATTCTGTCGAATAGTTCTTGTCGGGACATGCAAACCGATGGCAGCCAAAATATTTGGCAATTCGATGTGCCCAAGAAGTACATTTCCTAATATCGAAGCACCAAGTTGATTTCATCTGTTATTTAAACTGGTAGTTTGGTAATTATTGGATCTTTCAAAGTAAAGTGGTGAATGCAGAATAATTTGGTGGATTCTGATCATAACACCAACCGTTTATATTAGCAGTGTACCGCAAAAATCTTCTTTGTACGCGTTCAATGCAATTGACGTGTATTACCATCAATAAGGGAACCAAACTGCATTTTCCGACTGTGCTCGGACATATTCAAAATATAAGCTGAATAAACCTTATATCGCTAAACTCATACGTCCATCTTTTGACAAACCCCAATAGTCAATGTGTTTCTTGTAATCGCAAATTTCGCTTATTCTAACTAGAGGTGACTATAAAGACAGATTTAAGATGCAAGGGCCTAGAGGGGAGCTTTGCGTTACACCAGAATGAGTTGTTATTACTCTTGGTTTAATACTGCATATTTCGATATATTGCTTGCTCTCTATTACTCACTTCACAAATGCGCTAGAGAACCTGCAATTCAATAAACTTTGTATTGCTTTAAGGTGGCAGATTGAATCAAAACCTTTGCTGAAATTGGTCTAAACTGTGTTTTTTTGCGATGTGCTGTGATACTGAAATGTATTTTGATACTAGTATTTTGAGAGTTATGCAGATGATCATTTCAAATAGCTTTGTTATTGAAGACAATGATGATATTCTACAGTACCTCATTTCTATTTTTTCTTCTATATTTACTAATTCCTAATTTTCTAATCCCCCCTTAATATTTGAAAATGCATGGTCTGTGAAAAAAGCAATTATGTACTTTGTTAGAAAGGATAAGTAACTTTCTTATTTGCTCTCTTTTTATCACCATGAAGATTAAGAAGTCATAAGAAGTTTTGTTTGTTTAATCAATCCTTCCAATCGCCTTAAAGTTGAGGCAATTCAGCTTTTTATGTTTTACCTTTCTCCAGTCATCACTTCTTAATTTAGCTTGTTTCATGGTATGGTAAATACAGCGTTATCTCTTAATTCTGGATCGAAAGGAATTTGCTAAAATACATCTTTTCCTTGAATTCATTTCACCATAGATTTGTCGTGTAACTGCTGGTGAGACAGAGTTAAATCTCTGTTTGATACCTGAAGTATCTTCAAGTAACTTCAATCGTGTGTTGATTTAGACCGACCTAGTCTGTTTTCGGCACCACTGTAACGATAATGAAGGTTTCCTCTTGCGGTATCATTAATTAATCGTGTTTAGTTGGTTCACTGCTATCTTTGATCGGCAAAAGCTCAGGGTATGGTATGGGGGGTTGGTATTTAGCAACAAATCTAGGTTAACGATTATAAAATATTGCTTTATGTAAAATGAAATGTAGATGAAATTTTTCGCTACCCCGATTATGGTTGATTCCCACCAGAAGCTCCTGCCAAACCTAAAAAATACGTGAAAATCTTTTCAAAATCTTTTCAGAATATTTTTCAATTCTTTTTACAAAACTAAACTAACCATTTATACAAATACTTGATATTATCTAAATAAATTTTATTTTTCTTTCGTTTTAGGTAAGTCATCATTCCACACTAGTTCATACTACTTAAGGAAACTGTGATACAAATATATTTTTTTGTAAAGTAAGGTAAAAACATTTCTTTTTTGAATATCTCTATATACCGCGGGTGTTAACTCGTAACTTAAATTATTAATTTTTTATATTCTAAGTGGCATGGAAATTTTAAGTTGGCCATATTCCAAAACCACTTTCCAAAAAGACTGGTCCCGGATCTCTGTACCGGTAACATCTCGAGAACGGCTTGTACGGTTGGAATTTTTTTCCACCAATCTTCCATTTTTTTTTATTTCGGAGATTAAAAAAGCTAGCTCAAAATACCACGATATTACTTTATGCGTGTAATACTTCGTTTGAAAGGTCTTGAATCAGACAACAATTTTGACGGTACCATTTTAGTTCTTAAACTCATCAGTTTGGCACTGGTAACGGATTTTTCGTTTATGATACAATATATTTTTCGTCGTATAACGTTGAAAAGGCCTGAAAGAATGCTGTAAATTTTACTAAAGCACTTTAGTACTCAAACATACCATTTTGGCGCTGGAAACAATTACCATTTATTTCATTCCCAGATAATCATGTGGCATATAATTTAGAAGGTCTTTGATGTTGGCTTAAAGATAAAAGATGTACAGATTGCTTTGATTCTACACAGCTGTCGGTAATCCTGACTGAGGAAACTCTTTGGTTGGTCAAATGCAGACAATTGCAGATAATTTGAATTGAAATGGATTAGAAATTTCATTGTGGAAGCAAATTAAGCTCATTTAAATTCCCAGATGATTGAATACAGTGTGCCCCCCTCCCCTCCTCCCTCATTATTGGCTTCTAAACGTTCAGAACGAATTACCTGGTGTAAGTTCTAAATGAGCTATCGGGGTTGAATATACATGTTTTGCTATGTTCTGTGCATTATATATGCCTTATTCTATTATATAATATGTATTCATATGGTAAATCTGAACAAAATAAACAGATTCGATGATCGAGGCCACAAAAAGTATTACATTTCAAAAGCTCCCCCTAATTCACCTGCATATTGATATGTTATCAAAATCCTTGATCCCCTCGAAACTTACCTTCATGTTAGTCAAAGTGTGTCAAATGTTCCGTTTATCTAGAATCAATCACGATTTTGAATTGGCCTGAATTCAGGACCAAAGTAGTAATTTTTGCTATAAAATCATCATACATTTTCCTAATGGACGGAGAAGGATTTGGTCAAAATTTTAAATTGGTTTTTCCTCTAAACACAATACCAATCTTGTGGCCACGATACCAATCCTGTTGCTAGCAAAAATAAACGCTCGGGAGTAAATTCTGTTTCATTGGTTTATACCTTTTACTCATACATCGATATATTTAAACTATATTCAAACTACGAGGGCAAATCAAAAAGTCTTGCAATATCATATGAAAAAAAAGAGTGAGAGAGACAGCAATATTTTTATTTTTCGACATAATCTCCTTTAAGGTTTATACATTTGTCACATCGATCAATTAACTTACCTAAACCCTCTAAAAAAAAAGATTTCTTTTGCTCCATAAAATATTCATTTACAACAGACTGTACTTCATAGTCACTGGAAAATTTCCGGCCCCTTAGTGTTTTTTTCAAATTGGGAAAGAGAAGTAGTCACTGGGTGCCAAGTCTAGACTGTACGGTGGATGCGGAATTTCCACGAAGCCGCAGTCCTTTAATGCAGCTTGAGCAATATTAGCCTTGCGCACTGGTGTATTGTCGTGAAGAAGCAAGATTTTTTTCCTAACTTTCCTTGGCCGTTTTTCCCGGATCGCTTTTTTCAATTTTCGCAAAACCTCTGCGTAATATATGCCTGTGATTGTGGTTTTCGGTGGCATATAATCGATTATCAAAATTCCTTCAGCATCCCAAAAAATTGTTGCCAAAACCTTACCAGCAGACGGTTGAGTTTTGAATTTCTTTGGTGGTGGTTCACTACGTTTAATCCATTGCATCGATTCTTGTTTGGATTCCAGATCCCAGTGATGAAGCCATGTTTCATCGCCTGTTATTATGTTACCCAAGAAATTTTCTGGATCTGCTTTGTACATATCTAAAATCGCCTTTGAAGTTTAAACACGCATTTTTTTTTGTTCAGCATTCAACAAACGGGGAACCCATCGCGCACTTACTTTCGACATGTGAAGGTGGTCATGTAATATAGTATATGTGGTACCGTATGATAGAGAAAGTCTCCACGCTAACCGCGGAACAGAAATACGCCGGTCCTCCAATACAATAGAATCAGCCAAAATTACGTTTTCATGGCTAATAGCATCTGCTGGCCGACCCGAGCGGTTATCGTCTTATAATGACTCCCAACCACTTTTGAATAATTTTACCCACTTTGTTACTGTGGCATATGATGGTGCAGATTCGCCGTAAACTTTTGATATATAGTTGAATATATAAATTGCATTTCGTCCATCTTTATAGAAAAATTTAGTAACGGCGCGATATTCAATTTCATTCATTTTAAGAAAAATTCAAAACACATGTTACTAAATTGACAAAAACAAACGAACCGTAAAATTTACATCGAAATGTTCTTCTAGAAGTTTCATCGTGACAAAAAATGGTTTTGAAAAATATATTGTTGTCTCACTCACTCGTTTTTTTCATATGATATTGCAAGACTTTTTGATATACCCTCGTAGTTTCGTGGCCATCCATGATCGCTCGAGTTAAGAAATTGTCCAACCTCTTTGGGATTGTTTACCACAATGATCGTGCATGACAAAAGCGATTTTGTGCCAACCAAGATAAATTGTGAGCCTTATTATACACCATTTCAAAACTGACTGTAGTTTAATAGAATTAATAGCTATTTAAATTAATTAGGATCAAGACTTTACCATCAATGCTTCATTTGTTTAACAATTTGGACGCCTACGAAATAAATAAAATTTACAGTGTTTCAACAGTTGGAACGGAATTCTTTTGATTATACTGGCTGAATACCTCAGTATTAAATTTACAGTTGATTAAGGACAAACCATAGAAAATTTAAATGACTTTTGCCGAATAAAGTTTGAATCCGACAGTAGTTTAATTGCCGTGAGACCCTACCAATAGTTTCGCGATCGCACTAATTAATAAAATGTTTATTTTATATTCTGTGACAGGTGATAAAAACAACTTCATATCAGTTGATATTCCAATTATTCTCGAATATTTACCACGAGCATTGGAACAATATTGATTCGATACAAATTGTTAAATTAAAAGCCGTATTTTTGTACATGCAATTTTTTAATAATTAAATTTTTTATTACTATAAAAATATTTTAAAGCACATGTCATGTTACAATTTTTTTAATATGACTGAAGTGCCAGTTTCGAGCGTTCGCTGTTTGTCAACTTTTTTTTTCTAAAATCGGATTTTAGAATCAACATTGTCAAAGAGCGAACGCTCGAACCCGGTCCTTGAGACATATTAAAAAATCGTAATATCACATTAAATGAAGGAACTTATAATTGCATGTACAAAAATACGGCATTTAATTGAACAATTGGTATTATTTGTGATATAAGACGACGAGAAAAATTAAAATATGAATAACCATTTGCATGGCACATCAATTCGATATTATAGCAGAAAACTCGAATCAGAACACATACTTTGAGTAAAAGAATGTTACGATATTGAAATATTACCAAGAGTTGGGTTATACAGTGTTTACTGTGCTCTACGTCACGGAAAGATAATGGACCTCTTAAACTCTCCTAAATCGCCGGTCATCAATTGTTCCGGGCTCTAAATTATATTCTCATTAGGTATAACAGAACACGATTCTACAAGAATCGTCGTTAAGGTGTCATTATAGTGAATACCTACATGCTCACCCAATGTTGCGCGTCTATTCGTATTTTTTAATTATTTACCCTTTGGTTTCGAAAATAGTGTAGACAATTGATTTTTGTGTAGACAATATCGATAATTGGTAAAATATGTAGACGATTCGTAGAAAATATATAGAATACTGTTTTTTTTTTGTAGCTGTTCTCATAGTTTTTTCAGTACAAGCTCTTATAGTTTTTTAGTTCAAATTGGTGTATTCCATAATTTTGAAATTTAACACTAAATTTTTATAAAGTAAATGGGAGATATTTCAAATATTAAAAAAATATATATTCTCAACGCCAACGCTAAAAAACAAAATTCAGAAACAAAAATTCCAATAAAAATAATTTAAAAAATCATAACAACAAAATTTCTATAGAAAATACCAAATTTCAAAATTCCAATATACAAGAGTCCAAAATAAATTCCATTTTATGCCCCTGTAGCACTATTCTGGTAATTCCCCGGAAATAGGTAACTGGGAAAGAATTTATATATGTAATTTTTATTTTATTTAATTTTTTTTTTCTGGCATACTGAGGTAAAAAGTTAGTGTTAATTTTTGTGAAAACAAAATTAAATTGGGAACAATTTTCCCCGCCAATTTAAGTACGGAAAAATTATTCACAATTTTTAAATATTTACATCAAATTTTTTTCATCAGTAGGCGGAAAAAAAATATTTGAATAGAAATTACATAATATAAATTCTTTCCCGAATTCCCTATTTCCGGGGATCTACCAGAATAGTGCCACTGGAAATAAGAAAAGTACGAAACTGGAATTTATTTTGGAATTTTATTATATTAAGTTTTAATTAACGGTTTATTGTAATTTATAGGTGTGGTAAGTTTATAGGGGAACGATTCGATATTCTAAGAAAACGTAACACTGTATTTAGAATCACGACAAACGGTAGTTATTCTCATGTTTGTGTATTAATTTGATAAAACAATTAAATTAAATTTAAATAATTAAATAATATAAATAAAACATTTTACGAAATGTTGCAATTAATAATGATGAATAATAATAGATTTTTTAAATGGTAGTTCTTCTAAAATAAATAAAATTGGGAATTTATGCAATTCGTTTTTTTATTATGATTTTTGGGTGCCCCACTAAATCCTGGTTTTCAAAAGCCTGGTTGCATTAAAAGCCTGGTTTTTGAAAAAGCCTGGTTTTTGAATTGCCTGGTTTTGAAATTACTTTTTTTAAAAAGCCTGGTTTTTTTAAATCATTTTTTTAAAAGCCTGGTTTGTACCCAAAAAAAAGCCTGGTTTTAAAAAAATCCTGGTTTTTTAATTTTTTTTTCTAGCCTTAAATTTTTTGGCCAAGCATTGCAAATTGACTGTTGCGACATTTTTTTTGAAAATGGACATAACACTAACTAAAAATGTAAACAGTATGTGCTGCCATCTAATGGATATTTCACTTTTTTTACGTATTATTATTTCCGCTTTGGTTTAAAATTTAATATAAATTTGTTTAAGGTGGTTATAATTTGAACTAAAAAATTGTTGATTTAATTTCATAACGAATGCCATCTTAGGGAGATTTTTATAAATAAAATAAATTTTAATACAAAAATGAAAATGTATTAAATATTTAACGAAACAAATTAAATTGCTTAATTTAAAGCAAAATAACTAACCAAAAAGTGTCTTTGTTTAGCATTTTCTGTATGTCAAACTACTGCCATCTATTGAAATATAAATGAACTAAAATTTAAAATTTTGTTTGTTAATTGGTGGTAAAATTGTTGATTTAATTAGATAAACAATGCCATCTTTTGTTTTTTTTTTGATAAATAAAATAAATTTTAATACGTAAATTTTTAATTTCTCAAGTTTACGTTATCTTCGATTTTGAAACCAGGATTTTGATAAACCAGGCATTTGAAAACCAGGCTTTTAAAACCAGGCTTTTGAAAACCAGGCTTAAGAGAACTAGTATTCAGTAGTACATCCATGATTTTTGTGTTATGGTAATTTGTGTTTATGTAATTTGTGGTTCTGGAATTTAGGCCAGCTGGAATTTGTTTTTGGAACAGCAAACCGTTTCCTTCCAAAAGCTCATTCAAAAGATGATCTCCAATTAGCCAACCAAATTTGGCAATTATTTGTTATTGAGCTTGGTTTAATTCCAAAAATTCACGTTAAAATGTAAATCACATCCCGTAATTCAAATTTGATAATATATGGTCAAGAAATGGCCGTGTTTTTAATAAAATTGTAAATAAAACCCAACTTTAATATGTTTAAAAAAAAATCCCGCTTTTTGGGTTTTTGAATTTTTATAATTCCGGATTTTGAATTTCGCGTTCTCGTACAGATCCCATAAGTACTTTTTTCCCTGTCCAGCCAGGATCAATAAAATTATTTCGATTTTCGATTATTTCGAAATTGTCCTGAACAACCAAAGGTTTGTCAAATGTGGAGTAAGAATCCCTACACCTACACCACCCTACACTTACACCACCCTACACCTTGAAATGCGTTCATTAAAAAATAAATCATAGAATTTTGTCTATTTTCGACATATCACCTACATTTTCTACATAGTCGTCGCCATTTATTTAATTGTCTACATACATTGTATACTCCTGTAGAATAATACGCTGCGTAGATAATACGGCACAACACTGTGCTCACCTCGATAACATTCTCAACGTGCATGGTGAGTATGATGAACACAATAAAATTTCACCACAAACAAAACAAACCACAGCCTTGAGTTGTGATGGTGATGGATATTAATGCATATTATTGCGAGCGGCCTCCATAAGCCTCCATATTTAAACTAGGAATTATTTCCATACTCCTGTCTCATCCGTAATGTGTCCTGGTTCATATTTAATTAACTCATCATATTTTAGGAAGAGATATATCACATCAGCTGCTATATAATCAATATGACAAAACAAATTCTGTGAATGTTTTGATTTTTAACTGCAAGAACACCCATGATTGCGATCGTGACTGGAGTTGAGGAAAGTTCAGGAAATGAAATAACTAGCTTAACACTATAAATATATTTTCATTAAGTTCAACGTATTTAAAATAAATATTTAATTTCGTTTAAAACTTCTTAATAAATCTAAATCGATGTTTGTAATTTTCTTAAAAATACGTATTATCTATTGACATTTTTTGAATTTAGTTAATAAGCTTTAAATATGTGTTATTTTATATGGACTTAAGCTTAATAGGTTTGTTTATTATTTTATTAATAAAACCCCGTCGTCTCGATATTTGCCATTCTCAAAGGATCCCCTGAGAGAGATCCCTTGTGATGACGGAGTATACTGTCGAAACGTCGAGATTTTATTAATAAGAATGAAACGAGTAAAGCTTTAATTTAAGCAATTAAAATAAAATAAATTTATTGATAAATTACATTCTATGGAAATTTTAATTTTTTAACATTTTTTTATAACAAACTACTAATTTTCAAATTTTTAGTTTAAATTTTAAAATGTAGTCAACTTTTTGAAATGATTAAGAACACAATTCTTAACAAATTAATTAAAACGTCCATATTAAATAACTAAAAGATCACACCGTACCATTCGTCAATTATCTTTAACCATTAATTACTTTTTTCATCTAAGCTCCAAAAATATTGAAAAACATCAATTTGGACTGAAAAAGCACAACGAGCGACCCCGGATCGAAAAAATAATATGGAAAAACAACAAAAACAATATTCTACATTGTCTACATAATTTACCAATTGTCGATATTTTCTACGTCACAATCTATTTTATACGAAACTGCTATGGATGGACAGATAGACAGACAAAAAAAATTGTTGTTTATTTCAAATTTATAGACAGAACTTCCTTTTAACACCATCAATATACTCGTATGTATCTCGTACAAACATCAAGAGTT
The DNA here is from genome assembly GCA_947310385.1 of Nephrotoma appendiculata. Taxonomy (NCBI): domain Eukaryota; kingdom Metazoa; phylum Arthropoda; class Insecta; order Diptera; family Tipulidae; genus Nephrotoma; species Nephrotoma appendiculata. Next base: position 262,562,764 of record OX371224.1, read on the forward strand.
CTTTATAATCAAATTCTATTAAAACAAAACCTAATAAAAAGTCTTACGTCTAAGGTGTACAATGCCAAAACAAAAACAGAAACTTTTTTTTTTGTTTCAGATTAATTTTAATTAATGATTGTAAACAATTTTAAGTATCTCATTCCAAAGTCACACTGACTGAGCTTTTAATACTGTGCGTGTTTCCATACACATGTACCCACTTCGTACATCCTCACATATGCAAATTTCATTTTTTAATTTATTGTTTTTTTATAAATTTTCTATAATCTTTGTTTAATCAACACACAAGAAGGTCAAAATTATGTAGGTTGAAATATTCTTCTTATTCTTCATAGATTTCATGTATATTTATACGATTTTAGTGTTGGGTTGTGCTTTTTTTGAAAATAAAATGAAAATCTAACAAACAACTTTTTCTCTTGCTTAATTTAAATAAACTTTAAATTCTTCATTATACTACTCGTACAAAATAACATGTATAAAACCAAAAGCTCACATTTACTTCACATACAGCTTTTATACGGCATTTATTTACATAAACTTTAGTTGGTGTTTTATAAAAAAAAAATGGGCTGTATGATTATCGTGTCATGCACACTACAAAAAAAAATGGTAAAAGCATTTTTATTATTTGTTGGTTATTGTTGTGAATTTAACTTTGTCATTTTTTGTGCTGCTGGTTATGTAAAATACTGCAAATTTTAAATTTATGTCGTACTAGGTATATGAAAATTCATTTGTGTATACGTAAGGAAAGTGTATCTGATTCAAATAATTACGTCATTGGTTTAAACGTGCACCCAAAGTTTAACAAGTAGTAATATAATATGTGTTTATAAGAATGATAATCAGGGTAACCTATTAACACGGTAACCAGTACTACTTACCACAACTACTTTTACGTAGTAAAATAAAGTTTAGTAATCATGAAAAATTTTGACTTCGAGATTTTTGCAAGTTTATCATTCGCTATACTGCCGAAGTCAAAAAAGTAATTTTTCAGTATTCTATGTGTGTGTTTGGATTGCGGATTTACTGATAGCAGTCTTACTCCATACTTAAGCTTTCTCCATTTATTGGGAGATCCAATAAATTGGGAAATAAATTTTTTGGTTGATCTGTGCAGACCAAATATTGGTGGCTTCTATACCTCAGATGGCTCAGTTAGCGAGTGATCGAAGTGAAAATATATATTTAAGATTTTCCACAAATTTGGAGATCCTAGTGCTTTTTGACTGAAATCGGTTCACTGGAAAATGTAGCTTCCATTAGACCTTTTTCGTTTTTTTGAAATTATTTTGAAAAAAAATAACATTTACAAGAAAAATGATTATGAACTAAAAGATTCTTAATTAAATTTATAAAGTTCATCTGCCCTGCAGTTTCCCGTGACGTCTGAGTGCCCAGGAACCCAGCTTATCTGGATACTGAAATACTCGCTCATCCCATTAAGAGATGATCCGCAATCCAGCGCCACCCTTGACTTCAGAGAAACCGCTCTAGTGACCTGAGTGCCGTTTGACTGTCCACATAAATCGCGATATCCCTCACGGATGCCACGTTATGCTTCAACCGTGTCCCGACTTCACCTATCGCTACCACTTCAGCCAGGTACACGCTGCAGTAGTCAGGGAAACGAACAGAAATATTAACATTGAGCTTCTCACAGAAGACTCCGGCTCCTACTTTTCCGTCTAGCTTAGAGCCGTCCTTGAAAAATTTCAGTGCCTCGTTTTCCAGTATTGATCCGTTCCTCCAGGATTCCCACGAAGGACAGATGATCCGGAAACCTTTATCGAAGCACAACGTTGGTTTAATATAATCTAGATTCACCAGTTCTTCTCTTAGTGGTCTAACTATCGTCGAGTGTCCCGCCTGAAGACACTTTCACTGAGAGACAGCCGAGAGCCTTGTAGCCACATTGGCTGTCATCTGCTTACCAAAAATTCGATTGGAATAAGGTGGAGCATAACCTCTAAAGCGCGTGTAGGTGTTGTCCTAAGCGCCCCGCTTATAAGCATACAGGCTATTCTTTGCACCTTCTCCAACATCCTTATGTAGGTTACCTTTTCCAAAGCTGGCCACCACACGCCCACCTCGTACATCAGCACAGGCCTTACCACTGCGGTATATAGCCAGTGTAGCAGCTCTGGTTTCAAACCCCATTTCTTACCTATGGCGTTCCTACACGAGTAAATGGCTACATTAACCTTATTCACTCTTTCTACAATCTCGCTCTGTCAGCAAAAGACAGTCTAATGCCGTTCACGGTAGGAGGGCTAACTACCGGAATTTTATATTTCTTAGTAAATAGGACCAGCTCTGTCTTGGACGGGTTGATCCCTAATCCGCATTTGTCGGCCCATTTCGTAACGATTAAGAGTGCATTCTGCATAACATCCCTAATCGTGTCCAGTTATTTGCCTGAGACAGCTATCGCTACATCATCAGCATACGCTACAACCCCCATCCCCTCTTTCTCCAGTTCCAACAGCAATCCATTTACCTCTGCACTCCAAAGAAAGAGGGACATTACTCCTCCCTACGGAGTTCCTCTAACCACCCGTCTTCTAATGGTGGACTCCCCCAGTACCGAGGTAACAATCCTGCTTACCAGCATCTGATTTATCAACCTACTTATAGGATAATCCACCTTCAAAAATGACAATCCTTCCATGATTGCCTTCATTTTTTACATTATTAAAGGCACCCTCAATGTCAAGAAATGCTACCATACAATATTCTTGCGAGTAAATTGACTTCTCAATCATGCGTACTAGATCGTGCAGAGCTGTGTCCACCGACTTTCCCTTACAGTACGCATGCTGTGACATTGCCCAATTCATTGGCTCAACTTTTGTTCGAATAAGTACGTCTATCAATCTTTCCAAGGTTTTCAACAGAAAGGATGATAGAGTTATAGGCCTCAGGTCCTTTGGATAAACCTGTAAGCGCTTTCCCGATTTAAAAAATCGGGATAAAAACCACTCTGACCTCCGTCCATTTCCTGGGAATATAGACCAGGTGTAGACATCCCTTGAAGAAAACCCCAGCAAGGGGAGGATAACTGCAGAGTTCCTTTGGATCTCTGGTGGTATAATCCGATCCGGGCCCACCGATTTATAAGGCTTAAAATCGTTCAGCGCCCACAGGATACGTTTCCTGTCCACGATGCCATCCACATCTGTTAAAGGTGTTCCTCGATGAGCTCCAGGCTCCATCGAGTCATCAATGCTTCCCGGAAAATGGGTCTCAATGAGAAGCTCCAATAATCCCGCACTTGAAGCTGTCCATAACCCGTCCGGCCTAATTAATTAACTAGGACTGGTTGGGTTAGTAGATAGAATTTTCCTAAGGCGAGAAGTCTCAGAGACCTCCTCCATTCTACAACAGAAGAGTCTCCAAGACCCCCTTTGTGCCCTTCTCAACTCTTTTTGTATTTGTTCAGGTCTTCCGTATAGGAATCCCAATCCCGATTTACCTTTGTGTTCTTAGCCTTATTAAAGGCTGTCCTACACGCTCTCCGATATGTTCCCAACTCCGTGGTCCACCATGTCGCTTTCTGCCTGCCCCTAGGTTTTATCAGGGAACACGCAGCATTAAATGACAGATTGCATGCCTTTGTGACAATATCAACCATGCCATCTAATTCCTCTACTGTCGCCGGAAGTCCAGGAACCTCCAGCGGCAATAGTTCCTTCAACACCTCCCCATATTTGTTCCAGTTTGTCCTTCTGGAATTCCTGACTGCTTTCCGGGCAACAGGTTTGATGTTGAGGTTATATGTAATATATCGGTGATCAGAGAATGAATACTCCTTTGCCACTCTCCACCCCTTGATCATATCAAAAATTGTTTCTGACGCAAAGGTTACATCTACAACCTCGTGTCGATTTTTAACAATGAAGGTTGGTTCACACCCAATATTGCAAACTACAAGGTTAGTATTTAATAAGTAATCAAAAAATAACTCACCCCTATCGTTAATGTATGTGCTTCCCCAGATTGTGTGATGCGCGTTTGCATCACATCCAAGTATCACACCTACCTTTTTCTGATCTGCTTCCCGGATCAGTTCCCCCAGGTTATCCGGTGGAACCTCCTTCTTTCGATCCATATAGGCTGAGGCTAGCCATAGTTTTTCACAGCCTACCTCAGCGTTCACCGCTGTAACGTCTCCGCTACTAAATTGTGGAAGAAGAAAAATATTCAAATTATTTTTCGCTAAAATACACGATCTGATCTTCTCAGAGTTGCTTGAGTATAGTAATTTATACCCTTTCATTCTGAGGCCATAGATCCTGTTATTGTTAATCTAAGGTTCTTGGATTAGCTCCAAGTCCTCATCTGACTTAGTCAGTCTGAGCACGAGAGCTGCCGAGGCAGCCTTCGTGTGATGTAGGTTTATTTGTACAATGCTTAATATTGTAATCTACCTTACTCACCACTTCATGCACTCCCTGCATCAGGATAGTGTCATCTGGCTCGTTGGTTTGGTCGCCAACCCCCTCTCGTCGTGTGTTCGACGGGTTGTCCCCATCGGACTTCAGAGAGAGAAGGCTACCTCCAATCACCATCTTCTCTTCGTCCGAAATATCAGAACGGCTACCTTGGTCGTCCTCAGCCCGCTTGACCGTTTCCTGCCGGGTCCGTTCGCCGTCGCCCCAGGTTGGTCTTCCGCTCCCTTTTCGACCTCGTCTTTCCTATAAACTTTAAGAGTGATCGACCCGAAACCGAAGTTGATCACTCCCTTATATCTAGCAAGGGAAGCTAAGGATTCCTTATAGATCAGCATGATTGCCAATCTAAAGCCCCCCTTAGCCTCCTCCTGCTTCACAATCCTCCATCCTTCCGTTGGATGATCGGGATTACTGGCTCGGATAATCTCAATGATCTCCTCTGGCTTATCCGGCTCGGTTGGTAACCAGACGCGTGCTCTTGGCCTGCTCGGGATTTCCCCTCTGCTGACTGCTTCAAGCCTTGCACCCTGCCACACCACGCGTACCTCGGCCACTGTCCTTTTATAGAGATCGATCGATCTCTGGTCCGAGCACGCAGTTAGCTTAACGCGCCCTTGGTACCATCCCACATCTCTGGGGATCCCGGATTTTCTCTAAGGATCCTCAAGAATATGGAGTTTAGTACGTTATACACTATCCTCCACTTCTCCGACGTGATGCTCCCATCTTCCTGACCTTTGTCAATGACGGCTAGCACCAGCACGTGCTCTTTCAGGATTTCACTGAATAATTTCAGTTTCTGCTCCTTAGGAACACTCGACGTCATGTCTGCTTGCACTTTGGCCCGCTGACTGCCGCCTGCTTCAAGCTCATCCTGGGACCTGTGTCTTTTAGACACAAGGACCCTCCCCGAGCTATCGCAGCCGACAGTTTTCTTAGCCCATGCTATAGATTCCTTCCGCGCAACTGTAAGCTGCCCCTCAGGGGTCGCAGCCAGTTTCTCCAGAATTCTAAACGCCGACCGTCTCTCTGTACCGTTGCTTTGCTGAGGGGATCTCTCTCGCGCTCTTCTGATTGGCGGTTCCGCTTCCTCCTGGCTTCGATGTCATGGTGTTGCTTACCTCTGCCTTAGATGAGGGAGCCCCACCTTTCTGGTTAGAGTTACTCCCCTCTATAGTACTTTCCGGCTTTTGGTGGGTTCGGTCCCCTTGTTTTTATTATTTTTTTCCAAATCTTCCATTTATTCCCACGAGTATCGGAGAAAAACGGTCCACCTGCGCAGAGATCCATATACGCAGGTAAGGTTAAATACAACTGGAGGTCGCCAGGTATCCAGAGGGCTCTGTTCACGACTGGGCTTTGTTAAATGGGCCCCCAGTCTAGCCGATCATCAGCACGGGTCGCATAACACCTTAATCCAGCCCATTGGCTCACCGAGCACCCCGCCCTACACGCCCCAGCCCGCTCCGACATTCATTCACTCATTCACCAATCTATGTGGATATCCCAAACAAATGGGACCCATTTCATTCAGGGGATTACCGTTTATAGGGTTCCCTACTCACTACCTCGAGGCCCGAGAGCGCAGGGAGACGTGACGCTCAATTCACCGTGGTTGTGGTCGATGGTTCCGCAAAATCCAGATTCCATAGAAAAACTTTTTCGGTTTTTGCAAATATTTGTAAAAGTACGTACAAAAATTTGACCCAAATACAGCCCTATACCTAACCATTTTTCATAAATTTTGAGATCCCAATGATATAGGACCTTTTTCGTTTTTTTTTTCAAACAAAATTAGTTTAGATAATTTTTTAAATTTTACCGGTAATGAGGAGTTTAGAGAAAAAACTTTATTTCGCCGAAATTCGGCATCTCAAAGTCCAGGCGGAATGAAACTTCATATTTAAACTTTTTCTATTAGTTGGCACATCGCAAGGATGTAGTAAAAATTTACAAGAAAAACGATTTTGACCTCAAAACTTCTAAATAATTTTGGAACAGTATCGATCAGTTTTCCAAAATTTAATCGGAAATGACGATTTTTACAAAAGAAAATTTCCAGTACAAATTTGTTATCTGTACTATACACATAAGGATTAATCGATCGGATTAAAACTTTATACTTTAGCTATTCTCATAATTTCTGAAAATTCAACGATTTTTAGTTGAGAGGCTTCCATAGGATATTTAACAAAAAATTCCCAAATTGGTTGCATGCAACAAAAGTTGCACGTGCGAAATATGTCCCAAAAATCACAAATTTATTGCATGCAACAAATGTTGAACAGAAATTTCAAAAAATTTAAGGATTGATATGCGTGTGAAATATGTGCCAAAAAATCCATTTTTTGCACAGAATTATCAAAAAATATAAGGACTGATTTGAAATAAAATTAAAAATCTATCACTTTTCAGAGCAAAGTCATTTCCAAAGAGCTTATTGCAACGAATTTCCTTATTATTGTTGTTGTTTCATTACATCTTAAATGTTGGAAACATAAATGACAGATCGAAAATACCAAACTAATAAATCGAATGCGGAATAAAAATCAGACCCCCAAATTATGAAGAAGGCAAGTTTGAGGGTAAATTTTCGCAATAGTAATAATGCTAATGGAATGCTCTTAATAATAATGGAATGCTCATGATATGATTTCTCAATGGGACAAACGAATCGAACGATTTCTGAGGTCGGCCATGTTAATAAAGGGCATTTTACAAAGGGGTTTGTTGCAACAAAACTCGATGAAGAAATCTTTTTAACAAATTTCAAAAGATTGACATGCGTGTAGGCTTTCTGGGGTGACTTGTTCTACCTTCACAATTTCGATATTTTATCGATGTTTATGTCTCTTTTTTCATGAAATAAATTAGCGACTATTCCATTGCTTACTACCAGAACCTACTAGAATAAATGTGAACAATATCTTTTCCCCTAATTTCGTATAGAAATAAAGTAGAAATACCAAAATCATAGCAGGCTCGTAACTAATATAAAACCTAGAAAAGAGACAAATTTCATTCTTGGAAAACGTGACACAAACTTCGATAAAGCCTGATACAAAAATTTCTCTCTACAGATAGGCTCAATAACTTGTATTCAAAATAAACAACTATATTTGTGAAACCAATTTATTATTGTCCTATCTACTCAAGCACATTAAAAAACTTGAAACAGACAATTAGGGGAATGAAATAAAAAGTAAAATTTATCGAATATACTCGAGCTATAATTGTGTTAAAACACATATAGTAGCGACAACTGGTTTCTACTAAACCTATCTGATACAGAATTTTTTATTTGTTTTGAATTTGTTATTTATATTGCCGACCCCTGAAATCGTCAGTTCGTTTGTCCCAGTAAGGGACCACCTCACGAGCTTTCCAGAAAACCGACCCAAATGTCAAACTTTTGAAATTTTAGTGTGCAACATTTATTGCATGGCAACAAAATTGAGATTTTTTTGAGACATACACTTGAGTGCAAAAAATTCGGACATTGATCAATTTTCAAAAGAGGTCAAAATTTTCAAAAAATCCAATGCATGTTTAATTTTCTTGATTGCAGATTCAGCAGATTTAAACACCTCCGTTGGTATCTTTTTCTACTTATACCGAGCCAACAAAGTGATTTTTGGGAACAACATCTGAAGTATAGTTACGTTTTTTATGAATTTATCAGCATGAAAATTAGTGTTAAAAATCGGATTAAAACATGGAAATAAGCAAAAATCATTTTTATTAATAAGAAAGTATTCTCTCCCAGCCCGAATGTCAGCTTCCATTCGATGCTTTATTGATTTCACCAAAATTTGCATCTGTCTGTTGCATCATCTTCTTTTTCCGGATGAAGGCGTAATCGATAGAAGACCGTTCAGGCTAAGCGTTGATATGCGAATGATGACAATTCCCTTAAAACGTACTGTTTTATACATGCCACAAGTTCCGCAACCGGTGCTATACCTGCAACGAGCGTTTTCGGGTTGTTATTGTCCTGGTTTCGAACAGACAATACACACAGACGGTATTATTGGATAGGTGATGAAATGATCTTTATTTTGACATACTTTGATGCAAAAGAACATTTCGATTTGCGAGAAAATTAAAAAAAAAAGTAAAAATGCAACTGTGCGACTTTTCTGCTCTCAAGTGTATTTCGCTTGGGGAAGAAATTGAATTCAAATAATCGCTCATTTTTCGATAATGAATGAATATATTTTTGAAAATGTTGGAGTATTGGGCTAATTTAGTGTTTATATTGCTCACTCTCTACTATGATGCTCCCATATTCCCGACATGTTTATAGAACCCCGTTACGAATAAAAAAACTAGCAAATCTTTTCCATTTTCTTTATATTCGTGACTTTCTAAGAATTAAGAAATGATAACGGGTCATTGAAATATTGAACATTGTCGTAGTTTATTTATTTAAAGCCATGTTAAGCAATTTGCGCGCTCTAATAATTGTTACTAAGTTGAGACTTCGGTTCTAACATTAAAATTGTGTTATTTTTATTCTTGTACAACAGCAAGAAGCAAAAAATACAAGGTGAAAAATATTCAATTTGTTCGCGTGTAAGAAGATAAATTAAATAGAATTTATTTCTAACGTTTTCTTCTTAGTAAAAAATTGATTAAATTTCAGAAAAATAAATTACATAAATTCAAAAACAATAAATTTTTGTTGTTCATTTTAGAATACACTTAGTATAATATCATTGGATTGTTATTGTTTCAACAAAAAAGAATTTGCATCTGCATAAAATTAAAAATCTGTATGTAATTACGCTGTACTTGGGAATTATATTATCTGTGTTTGAGATTCTGAGAAAGTTTTGCCTGCAGTGGATACAATATTAAAAATTTATAGAAGGCATTAAAATATTTTAAGAAGGCTTTAAAATCAGACCAAAAAATTATTTCCAAAAATAGGGACTAAAATATGTAAAGAGTAATTTATAGTACTCTGAGAATTTGACAGAAAGCAAAAGTCGTTTACATAAGATCATTTCATCTAGGATAAATTTTTGATTCTGGAAATCAATAAAGCCAGTTGAGCCTTACTAACCAGACTCAGTTTAAGTAATGCTTCAAGATGTGAAATCGCTATTAACGTTCAAATTTGAGATTTGTCATTCCAAAAGAGTAGTAAATCGCTAGTGCAAATCAACAGAATCCCATTTTACCCCCCGATTCTGACGATAAGACTACTAAGACCATCTTAGCTAAAACTTTATTGTAAAGACTTTTTTTTAAGACTAAAGTCTTCATTGAAATTCTGAAGGCAGTAGTCTTAAATAATATATTATAAACTCTCCAAACACTTTTGTAGAGCTGCCAAACCAAATTTACACCATATTGATTCAAATTTATGAACGAAACGTGACAGTTCAATTCGAAACACATATAATTATTGTTTCTTTTTAATGTCAAAACTATGACTCCTAAGACCACCTATTTTGCTGATATTAACGAAGACAATTTTTTAAGCCTACTGACAGATAAGACTAAGTGCAGAATAAGAATTGAAAGTTTATAGTCTTCGCTAAGACAAAAATTTTTACTAAGACTGAAAATACGTCTGTGACTGTACGTTAGAATCGGGGGGTTAATATGCTCCGGGTTTCCTTCAAACAACAATATCAAATAGATTTTGTACCTGCTAGTGCCGCTTGTCATAAACATTGTGCTAATCAAGAAAATAATCATGTGCATGATTATGTAAGCATTATGCCAATGAAGTTTATCCTAAATTAATCCTAAATTGTAAAAATGGCGGTTAGTACTATTTTAGGAAAAACTTCACACTTCTACTGAGAAGTATGAAGTTTATACTATAATTCAAAATAAAACAATATGTGAAGATGTATTAGTGATTTGCGAACATTTAGGCGATTTTACAAAATTGTTTGGTTTACAAATAAATTAAATTCACAATGTTTATTTAGGTTCAATTTGATAAAAATTAATTATTTTAAAAACAGAAAAATTGTGGACAAATTATGTTACGCCAGAAGTAACTAAACATCGTTCACAGGTTTTATTAAAAGAAAAAAATTAAGTCAAATAACAGTGTGAATTTTCGGAAAATAATAATCGTTAAGTTATTATGCATTTTATTCCTTCAAAGTACTCAAAATTAAAACAAATAGATAATTTGAATGCCTATACAAGAACTCTACTAGCACGATCCAAAATAAAATTATAATGGCCTAAAACGACATTCTTGTGAAACCCGGCATTTCAAAGAAATCTTGCTTATTAATAATTTCATACCTTAAAATTTAAACCGGTCGCAAAGCTCGCCACTAAAACAACTTGGTATTCCTATATGTATACTCTACTTGGGACAACCCGATTAAAAATCTAATGGGGCTCGCATATGTAAAAGAACATTTAATTGAAGAACGGATATTCTAAGTAAATTTGATTCTAAGAAAATTCATATCTCAAGATTTTCACCGATCGGCAAACTTGCCACTATAATATTTTGGTAGACCTATATGTGTACTCTACTTGGCCTAACCCGATTAAAATTCTAATGGGGCTCGCATATCTAAAACGACATTCTTGTGAGGAATAGTATTTCTAGAATTTTGATTTCTCCATATTTTCAATGATTTTGATGTCACTAAAGAAATACTGTTCCTCACAAGAATGTCGCTTATTATATGTGAACCCCATTATAAGTTAAATCGGATTAGCCCAAGTAGAGTACACATTTCGGTCTAACAAAATATTATAGTGGCAAGTTTGCCGATCGGTGAAAATCTTGAGATATGAATTTTCTTAGAATCAAATTTACTAAGAAATTCCGTTCTTCAATTGAATGTCGTTTTAGATACACGAGTTCCATCAGAATTTTAGTCGGGTCGTTCTTGTCGAGTATACATGTAGGTATACCAAAACATTATACTGACATGTTTTTCGATCGTTCAAAATATTATGATTCGGAAAATATTTCAACATTTTTTAATTAATATAATTTAATATAGAGTTTTATTGTAAATTTTTTATTTGATTTTAGACTTTTATAAACGTCTTCAATTTTATGTAATTTAAAACTTTGAATTAATTAAACAAATAAATATTTAAATAATTATTTCAATATAAATGTTTGTTGCGTTCTGACTTTGCCTAAATGACTACTTTAAACCAATACACTCTCATTAATTTTTGTTTTTGTTGGTTTAGGATTAATTTAGTATAAACTTCAATTGGGTGTAAGCATTAAGAGTACGACTTTTGAATGAAACTAATTTTGACAAATTTTATAAAAGACAAAAATAAAAAATTATTACTTGTGTTTTCATAAAATTATAAATGTGTACGATTAAAACAACAAGAAACAGTCACAATTACGAGGAAATAAATTTTTTCCCATCAATCCACGCAAATAATTCATAATGCGTATACGTATAATAACCCCTAGATGTGAGTAGTAGGACTGCCTAGGATTGATGCGTGAATGTGGTTGTATCTATTAAAAAGGGAATAGGAGTACAAAACAATATCAGTTAGTCATAATTCTGTTTTCAATATAAAAACTATCTTCCATACAAAAATTGGCCAAATGCGAAATTTTTGAGCGCACGTAATTAAACTTTTTGTTTTAGACAGACAATTACTAGATCAGACCGAGTTAAACATCGTGATGTTACTTTGGACAGTGAATTCTCATCAAAATATCACATTTTCATATAGCTATCGCTATTTTATGGCAACGTAAAAGGGCGGTTGGTAGTTTGTGGAGTTTAACACCGCAAATGACGGCTTTATTTACAAGTCGATTTTGCCTAAGCTGTCTTTTGCTTCTGTTGTTTGGTAGCCAGTGGTAGTGATAATATTGGTTGTTATTATTATATATTTTTTTATTGACTCAGCTCGAGAGTTGAGTCTTTTCTTTTTATTTATCATTTCAAAAAATGTTACAAAAATATAAACTAATAAACTTAGATGTTGTGCGTAGCGATTTTAAAAATACAATTCCATATTTTATTTCGTTTTTCTCTACTTTATACTTTTTACTTCATAATGGAAATTGGTGTCGTTTGCTTGGTTTTTTCCCATCGTTTGATGCAAATGCAAATTGGCATTGAGATGTTATCATCGTTCAACATGTTTTTGATGTACTGCATTTCGTCATCATTTAATAAGTGTCTGGATACAATTCTATTTTTTGAAAAAATTATAATGTCTAGTAAATCTTCTAAATGTTGGTTTAAATTTTCGATAGTGTGCTCTAGTCTGTATTATGGTTTCCAGTTTGATTCCAAATACTATCTATATTTGATTTAATAAGAGCTGCATTTTTCTCATACTCTGTTATGTTTACTATATGAATTAACTTCGAGTAACTACTTATTATTCTGGCTTTCCCTAGTTGTAATGGAAGCAAACCCTTGTGGTTGCGTAGGTCATGAATTTCTAATTGTTGACTGGTACTCCATTCTGCGAATCTACAAAAATATTGCTTTATTACATTTAAATTTATTTACTAGTTTTCAATTAAATTTTCCAATTAAATTTTTCAATTAAGTTTTTCAATTCAATTTCAATTCAATTTCAATTCAATTTCAATTCAATTTCAATTCAATTTCAATTCAATTTCAATTCAATTTCAATTCAATTTCAATTCAATTTCAATTCAATTTCAATTCAATTTCAATTCAATTTCAATTCAATTTCAATTCAATTTCAATTCAATTTCAATTCAATTTCAATTCAATTTCAATTCAATTTCAATTCAATTTCAATTCAATTTCAATTCAATTTCAATTCAATTTCAATTCAATTTCAATTCAATTTCAATTCAATTTCAATTCAATTTCAATTCAATTTCAATTCAATTTCAATTCAATTTCAATTCAATTTCAATTCAATTTCAATTCAATTTCAATTCAATTTCAGTTCAATTTCAGTTCAATTTCAATTCAATTTCAATTCAATTTCAATTCATTTTCAGTTCAATTTCAGTTCAATTTCAATTCAATTTCAATTCAATTTCAATTCAATTTCAATTCAATTTCAATTCAATTTCAATTCAACTTCAATTCAATTTCAGTTCAATTGCAATTCAATTTCAATTCAATTTCAATTCAATTTCAATTCAATTTCAATTCAATTTCAATTCAATTTCAATTCAATTTCAATTCAATTTCAATTCAATTTCAATTCAATTTCAATTCAATTTCAATTCAATTTCAATTCAATTTCAGTTCAATTTCAGTTCAATTTCAATTCAATTTCAATTCAATTTCAATTCATTTTCAGTTCAATTTCAGTTCAATTTCAGTTCAATTTCAGTTCAATTTCAATTCATTTTCAATTCATTTTCAGTTCAATTTCAATTCAATTTCAATTCAATTTCAATTCAATTTCAATTCAATTTCAATTCAATTTCAATTCAATTTCAATTCAATTTCAATTCAATTTCAATTCAATTTCAATTCAATTTCAATTCAATTTCAATTCAATTTCAATTCAATTTCAATTCAATTTCAATTCAATTTCAATTCAATTTCAATTCAATTTCAATTCAATTTCAATTCAATTTCAATTCAATTTCAATTCAATTTCAATTCAATTTCAATTCAATTTCAATTCAATTTCAATTCAATTTCAGTTCAATTTCAGTTCAATTTCAATTCAATTTCAATTCAATTTCAATTCATTTTCAGTTCAATTTCAGTTCAATTTCAATTCAATTTCAATTCAATTTCAATTCAATTTCAATTCAATTTCAATTCAATTTCAATTCAACTTCAATTCAATTTCAGTTCAATTGCAATTCAATTTCAATTCAATTTCAATTCAATTTCAATTCAATTTCAATTCAATTTCAATTCAATTTCAATTCAATTTCAATTCAATTTCAATTCAATTTCAATTCAATTTCAATTCAATTTCAATTCAATTTCAATTCAATTTCAATTCAATTTCAGTTCAATTTCAGTTCAATTTCAATTCAATTTCAATTCAATTTCAATTCATTTTCAGTTCAATTTCAGTTCAATTTCAGTTCAATTTCAGTTCATTTTCAATTCATTTTCAATTCATTTTCAGTTCAATTTCAATTCAATTTCAATTCAATTTCAATTCAATTTCAATTCAATTTCAATTCAATTTCAATTCAATTTCAATTCAATTTCAATTCAATTTCAATTCAATTTCAATTCAATTTCAATTCAATTTCAATTCAATTTCAATTCAATTTCAATTCAATTTCAATTCAATTTCAATTCAATTTCAATTCAATTTCAATTCAATTTCAATTCAATTTCAATTCAATTTCAATTCAATTTCAATTCAATTTCAATTCAATTTCAATTCAATTTCAATTCAATTTCAATTCAATTTCAATTCAATTTCAATTCAATTTCAATTCAATTTCAATTCAATTTCAATTCAATTTCAATTCAATTTCAATTCAATTTCAATTCAATTTCAATTCAATTTCAATTCAATTTCAATTCAATTTCAATTCAATTTCAATAACTTGAATTATTAAAATTGCGATTTATTTTACAATACATATTGCTGAAGTTTATAAATTAATAATTTCAGAGATAGTTTACTCCTAATTTAATTATTTCAAGTGAAATTAGACACAAATTAGACATTTCAATTATTAATTTTAATTATTTCACTAGTGAATGTAAGATCTTGATTTTCTTTTTGGAAAATGTGATCATATTTTCTACATAAAGATTTTATGGCTTTTATTTCTTCTGGGTTTAAATGGCTTGTCCTAATTAGATGGTCTATTGTTTGTTCACTTGAAGTAGAATGGCAAAAATTAACGTTATATGTATCTACATGCTGTTGTAGAGGTTTCCCTTCTAAAGGGTGTTCCACAAGAAAAATTTGCTCAAGCTACTTCGGCCGAAATAAAGTGATTTTTACTATTGTAAATCCCTTCGGGGATTATTAGTCCATTAGGTAAAGAGAAGCGTTTAAGATAGATATCTCCTTGTTTCATGGTTACGGGAATTTCCACGAGCTTTTTGCTTCTTGGGGGAACTATGTACTGTTTAGATACGAGGTTAAATTTATAATTGATAGGAATTTTTGTAGCAGGGGTTATGAACAAAGATTTAGTTAAGCTTATGTCGGCGTTTATTTGATCCATCACGTCTATCCCAATTAAACCGTTGAAGTAGTTATGAAATTTGAATACCAAGAATCTTAGAGGTTCTTGATTTTGGACTCTTCGATTACCACCTCTACTTCCCTGTCTATCTCGGTACTATTGAATAGAGTGGATATTTTGACGGGTTTAATTTCGATGGTTTTATTTAGAGGAATTATTTCGGGGTCTATTCGACCTATTAGCTCCAGTGTCTATTAAGAATTTGAGATTTTACCGTTAATTATTAGATTTAGATAGGGTAATTTAGTACCTTTGGTATCTGAATTGTTATTATGGATACCTATGTATCCGGCATCTCCGATGGATCCGTAGGAAAATCCTCTTCTTCGACATCTATCTCAACTATCGGTTGAGCATCTATAGGATCATGATGTTCGTACAATTCTTCGTTGTAAGCCTCTGAGTTCAATTGAGTTTCATCATATTGTTCGGCATTAAACAATTCTTTAACCTGCACTTTCGGTGGACCATATTGTTGGAAGCGGTAAGGTTGTGGTTGTCTCATTTGGAAATTGTTGTGAGGTTGTCTAGATTTGATTGTACTAGTTTCCATGGGTTCAGGTTTACCCATAATTGGTTTTGGCTGTTGTGAAGTAAATGGCCTATGGTTGTAGTAAGGGTTAGGACCTTTCCTTATTGGTATGTTCATTTGATTAAAATTTGGCTTAGGGTATGAAATGATAGGTGGATTGGTGTAAAACCGTTGAGGTATTACGTTATTACTTCGCATTGGTATCTGTGGTCTTGTATTGAAGGTTTTTGTCGTAATCCTGTGAGAGACTGTTCTCGAATACATATAGTTCTCGCATCAGTGAGACTTTCTGGTCGCATTGAACGAACATGCGATCCCATGGGTTCTCTTAATTTGCACGTGAAAATGTTCAAGGCCATTTTATCATACCAAATACTTTTTTGTGCAGTGGTTGTGGGTTCGTTAACTATCGCCCAATTTTTTAGACTATTCACTATGTCACTTAATTTCGCAAAAAATATTTCTACATTATCACTACCTTGATATATATTATGCAGTTCTTGAATTAAAACACTTTCGTCCCTTTTGTCCGCAAAGTGTGCTATCAGGTTTTTCTTTATGGAATCCCAATTATTGGGAGTGCTATATAATTCAAGAGCGTCTCTAGCTTTTCCTATTATTCGGTCTCTAACGCTGCGCGTCACTATGTTAGCGTATACAGACTCGGCTGGTTCAGCTATTACGAGAATATCTTCAACATGTTGAATGAAACTATATAAACCGGATGTACTACCGTTATATGTAGGTACATCTCTAATAATTTTGGTAATTTGACTAGTTTTGTCTAGGCGTTCTTGCGCCTTTTTTGACAGGTGTTTGTCTTTCCGACTAATTTTGTATAAAAGGTTTATTCAACTTTTTGTTAGTATTTGTAAAAAATTTGAAATTTAGTAATAGAGATCACTTTAAGGAAGGGGAATATCAGTATAATCACAATTACTTACCATCGTCTCTTGTTATTTTACTTCCGAAATTGTCTCTTTACTTTTTGTTTAGCACTGTTTAGGTATCTACCCCTAGTGGTATTATTATATTTTGGTGTATTAGAGCGAGAAAAAGGTAATCTTGGGTAGAGCCAGTTTCTCTTCTCGAAAAAAAAAATTGTCATTACAGATTTATATTAAATTTTCTTTCACTAATGTTTGTGCGTTTTGAATTGTCTTTTTACACTTTTCCGCTTATCTATTCGATATTCACTCGTATAGAAAATAGGCGTAGCACTAATACTCAATTTACCTTTGAGGCAGTTTTACAGTTCTTATCGATTATCCGTCGATTGTTCACTTGGAAACTCACTACTTTTTCGTGTAAAATTTATTTAATTTAGTTATTATTACTTCGCACTTTGTCTAATTACACTGTGCTTGAATTGCAAACTTTTTTTTCGTGACAAGCTGGGCACCAGGGGGGTAAACCTAATTCGAGTATGCTGAATTCAATGGTGCTTGTCCCATTTCAAAGTTAGTCCCCATTTTTGAGATATCGCTTTCGACATGTTTTGGCTCTGATTCAAAATATACCCTCATTTTCACGTTGATAACTCTTGAACCATAAAGATTTTCGTTATGCTTTCTTCAGCAAAGTTGTTGCGCAGATCAAGACCAACACTTTGCCGAACATATCAAGACCGAAAAACCACATCTAATTTTTTCTTGCTTTTCATTTCGACGAAAAACACTGTTTTTATCATTTTATTGAGTTTAAATCGAGTAGAATCGATCGAATAAACATCGCATCGACAAATATAGATACAATAGAAACTATTTAAAAGAAAGTTAAATCGATTCAGTTGATTTTATGGTGATTTTTCCTAAAAAAAAAATTCCTAAAAAATTTTCATTTTCCTTCTCTTTCACAAAACAGTGGCGTTCCGTTGCTTTAGAGGATAAAAATCCTGTGGTGATATGTTTGCGGTATTTTCGATACTATCGAAAATTTCGATAGTATCGTTAAATTGGTATGTTACATCATTTTCGACCATCATTTTTCTCGATATTTTATCACTATATTTTTTCTCATCGATACTCGGTGATACACAAATTTTGACATAACAAAAAATGAAATTGTGATGTTATTTTAATTTTTTTATTGCATTATAATATGAAATTTTTTTTTTATTGAATTTATGTATAGCGCCCAAATCGCAGAATCATGTGCCGATCCAGAATAGGTTGCACAAACCGATAATATTTTGAGATTGTAATCGCAAATCTAGAAAAATAATTAGTATACATTAAAAATAACGGTTAATTAATCGAATATAATTAATTTACCAATTGTACATTCAGTGAATGGTTCCCTTTCCGATTGATGAATATGTGCTCCTCGTTGTGCGGTGCAATTAGTAGTATGTGCGTACAATCAACGCATCCAATTATGCGAGGGTGGCTCGTCTTTTAAAAGAATACTTGTATGTATTCTTGTTTTTTCCTGGCGTCCGGAAATTTTATAAATTTTTGGCATATTGAATTTTCTAAGATTTCAATAATTTCAGTTATGACACGTGACACAACAGATTGATCCATCGTGTGAAGCATGATATCACCTACTGTTCGCTGGTATGATCCAGTTGCCAAAAAATTTAAAACTACCACTAATTTGGTTTCCAGTGGGATTTTGGTTATCCGTTCGCCTTGGGGAATATGCGGCCTTAATTCATCAATTAAATATTTAAATATGTCTTTATTAATTCAGAACGATTCAATAAATCTAAAATAAACATAAAATTCGATTACACTATAAAAAAATGAACAATTTAATTGACTCACTTTTTGTCTTCCATATCCATTATGTCGTATCTATCTCTAAGATCGGAGCCGCTCGAAACGCGATATTTCAAAACGCGATATTTCGAAACGAGATATGACAAAACGAGAAATGGTACAAAACACGATATTTCAAAACGCGATGTTTCAAAATGCGATCTGGTACAAAACGCGATATGGTACAAAACGCGATATTTTAAAACGCGATATTTCAAAACGCGATTAGGTACAAAACGCGATATGGTACAAAACGCGATATGGTACAAAACGCGATACTTCAAATGCGATATGGTACAAAACACGATATGGTACAGAAGAATGTGCATTGCGAAGCGACAAGAGCGCAACGACCCGCCTGATATCACCCGGTCCTATACTCCCGATTTTATCGATTTTTAAATTCCTATAAACTGAATTTTTTTCTAAGGAGCGGAGCGACTGGAGCGCAGCGATTGGAGTGCAGCGACCCGCCTGATATAACAACTTTTAAATTCGTATAATCTGAAGTTTTTTTTTCTAACTAAGGAGCGAAGTGCTTACCTGATATAACCCGATCCTATACTCCCGCTAATATCGGTTTTTAAATTCCTATAAACTGAAATTAAATTTCCCCTTTTTCAGAATGTACGTTGCGAAGCGACCGAGGCCGACCCGCCTGATATAACCCGATCCTAAACTCACACTCCTATCAATTTTTAAATTCCTATAAACTGAAATTCAATTTCCCCATCACCCGCCTGATATAACCCGATCCTAAACTCCCTCTCATATCGATTTTTAAATTCTTACAAACTGAAATTAAATTTCCCCTTTTGCAGAATGCACATTGCGAAGTGGCGGGAGCGCAGCGATTCGTCTGATATAACCCGTTCCTATACTCCCGCTCTTTACGATTTTTAAATTCCTATAAACTGAAGTTTTTTTTCTAACTAGGGAGCGAAGTGCTCACCTGATATAACTCGATCCTATACTCCTGCTAATATCGGTTTTTAAATTCCTATCAACTGAAAATAAATTTCCCCTTTTCCAAGAATGTACATTACGAAGCGATGGGAGCGCAGCGATTCGCCTGATATAACCGGGTCCTATACTCCCGCTTTTATCGTTTTTTAAATTCCTGTAAACTGAAATTTTTTCTAACTAAGGAGCGACGCGACTGGAGCGCAGTGACCCACCTGGTATAATCTGTTGCTGTACTCCCGAACTGCTGAAGTTTTTCTTTCTAACTAAGGAGCGAAGTGCTCACCTGATATAACCCGATCCTATACTCCCACTCTTATCGATTTTGAAATTGCTATAAACTGAAGTTTTTTTTTTCTAACTAGGGAGCAAAGCCCTCACCTGGTATAACCCGATCCTATACTCCCGCTAATATCGGTTTTTAAATTCTTTAAACTGAAATTAAGTTTCCTCTTTTCCAGAATGTACGTTTCGAAGTGACCGGAGCCGACCCGCCTGATATAACCCAATCCTAAACTGCCACTCCTATCGATTTTTAAATTCCTTTAAACTAAAATTAAATGTCCCCTATGTGGATTATAAAAAAAATTGAAATAAAATAATTGAAATAACAGTAAATTTTTTTATTTGTATAAAAGTTGGGATTTGGGGCGGTAGCCCTCGATCTTAAGGTATAAAATGATTTAAAATAATTATAAAAGCATTTGTGCTTCGAAAAAAGAAAATATTTTTTCGCGTTTGGGTTGTCTTTTAAGACCATTTAGGGCATTTAGGGCCACTTGGGATCATTGAGAGCTACTTGGGGTCGTTTTTGAATATTTTCATGGCCATATTCGTAATCAGCATACTAAAGTACCTTAGTAGTGTACCGATTTTCAGAATTTTTGGAGGTATATGACCTATTCGGAAGTATAACCACGCAGTTAAAATTTTCGGCCGTCAATTGATATTAGGTGCAAATTGAATGAAAAATTGAATTTTATTAAAACCTTCAATGTTGTGCATTTCTGTATCTTGGACACTTTCATTCAGTCCCTTGAAATATCATATATTTATTTTTACAAAAATGGTAAAAATATTCTGTATATTGATAACCTCTTTATATTGTAAGTTGGACACTTTGAACATTTTCGTCTAATCTTTAATAAATTACCCTTTATATATTGAACACGAACACTTTTGTTCAATATCAGTAATTCGATTTAATGATAAAAAATATCACGTTTTGTATCATATCGCGTTTTGTGCCGTATCGCGTTTTGAAATAGCGCGTTTTGAAATATCGCGTTTTGAAAAATCGCGTTTTAAAATATCGCGTTTCAAATGGGACCCCTCTAAGATACCTCCTCTCAACAACATATTCCAAATTTAACTCATCCTCGTATTCAAAAACATTGCGAGATGAAGCTATTAGCCCCAAAAAATCCGCTACAGTTCATTAATAAATTATAAAAAAGCAAAGCACTTAAATTTCTGTTATTTCTTTCACAAGTAAACAAATGGATTCAAAATGTCATTTTAATTCCGAAAACATTCCGAAAAAGTGTTGCCAGCTTTAAATATTTATTATCTATCGAAAAGTTATAACATACCATTTGTCGTTATTTTCGATGTGATGTTTTTTTATCGAAACGAAAAATGTGGTAGTTACAACATGTCACCACTGGATTTTTCCATCCCATTATTTTAACCGATTGCATCAAGTAAATTATACACGTAAATTAGGAAACATCTGCATCAACATATCAGCCATCAACGTCACTGCGCCATTCAATCACAGAATCATACGACGGATAAAAATCTCGGATTTTTCTATCCCAGATTATTTTTCAATTTTTTGCAACCTTTTTGTATGCAAAGTGGCGTGTCTGTTGTATAATTTACGTGATGTAATTGGTTAAAATGATGGGATGGAAAAATTCAGGATTTTTATCTACTATCGCAACGGCACACCATTGTTTTATCAGAGAGAAAAAAATGTTAATTTTTTAGGAATTTTTTTTTTTTTAGGAAAAATCAGCATAAAATCAACTGAATCGATTTAACTTTCTTTTAAATAGTGTCTATTGTATCTATATTTGTCGATGCGATGTTTATTCGATCGATTCTACTCGATTTAAACTCAATAAAATGATAAAACAGTGTTTTTCGTCGAAATGAAAAGCAAGAAAAAATTAGATGTGGTTTTTCGGTCTTGATATGTCCGGCAAAGTTGTTGGTTTTGACCTGCGCATCAACTTTGCTGAAGAAAGTATAACGAAAATCTTAATGGTTCAAGAGTTATCAACGTGAAAATGAGGGTATATTTTGACTCAGAGCCAAAACATGTCGAAAGCGATATCTCAAAAATGGGGACTAACTTTGAAATGGGACAAGCACCATTGAATTCAGCGTACTCGAATTAGGTTTACCCCCTGGTGCCCAGCTTTAAACCTTTACCAACTTTATACTTTTTACTTCATAATGGAAATTGGTGTCGTTTGCTTGGTCTTTTCCCATCGTTTGATGCAAATGCAGCAGTTTTGTTGTTATGTTGAAATCCGATTAAAATGTATGTTCGCTATGTAGATTATCACGTTTCTCGCCATGTGTCTTACTGTTTGATGATTCAGTGCCTCGTGTATGTTGATCGACTGTTTCACGTTGATCGTGAGATTCCGTGTTATATAACATGGTTGGATTGCATTGCTTTATTATTAAAGTTAAGAGTCTACAGGGAATTGCTTGTCGGGCTGCTTCACAAAAAGTGTTTAAGTTTAATTTACTGTGCCTAAGTGCTGATTCGTACAAATATGTCGCGGAGGAAACAGGTACATACAATTATTGATTGGTATTTTTTATCTTAAATTATCTCATGTGACAAAGATAAATTAAGATTTATATTAGTAAAGGAAAGTTTAACATCATTATGTATTAAAACTGAATGATAAGTTTGTCATTTATACCAATAATTATTTTCAAGTAATGGTAATTCTCTGTGTATTATTTTTCTGTTATCGATAGCATCAACAACTTCTCATTTCTAAGTGTTGCGTCCGGCATGGGAATGTACGTCATGTCTTTTCGTAATTAGTCTGGTCGAACAATAATCATGTGTCTTTAAATTTAAGATAGTGCAAGGCTAACACATTATGAAAGGAGGCATATCTTACAATAGATGCGCGGTATGGCCTATAGGAAGGGGTGGTGTAGCATGTGGTTTACAAAAACTTAACCACTATGACAAAATAACTGTGACTTGATTTCCCGTTTTCTATTATGATTGGTTATACGGTTCTACTTCTTCCCAGATTTGAATGATCAAATGAATTATTTCATATTTATTCTCTCTCAACACGTAATCGTAATCGCTAATATGGGTAACATAATTATGAACAGCACTTCACGATCATTGCAGCTGGTAACAAGAACTCTACCCACCGACTCCACCTAGCTTGGCAAATGTGCTGCTGTTACCGGTATATAGAGCTACAATGGTATTCTGCTAACGGAGCGAAAATTCAACTCTCTGACGACGTTTCGTTACAAATATATTAATGATCTTGGTACTAGCAATTGAGTTGATCTTGGTTCCAGATCATTCTGACATTGAGACTGACTCTCATCAGTTGCATTCTTGGGTAACGTGAAGTTTCCGACAAATTGACAAAAAACCTTACAAAAGCTTAAAAGTGTACATACATAAATATCCTGATTAAATGTAACCTACACAAATCATGTGTAGTGGCAGTTCGATGGTCACTGACTAGGCATCGTAGAGATGTCTAAGCTTAAAGGTATATGAAATCATGTTATTTAGACAATTCTTAATGTTTTCTAGAAGCCAACGTATTTATGCGGTGGGGCAGTCATAGATTTTTTTTTACTTTTAAATTTTTACTATAGTAAAAAGTGTAGTGGGGGTTCGATGGTCAATGACAAGGCATCGTCAGGATTAAGTTAGGTATAACTTTAAACGCATTTATTTATAAAGTTTTTATCAGTGCAGGCCCACCTAATACACGCACCCTTGATCAGGAAATTTTACTCGAAACAGTTCCCACCAAATCAAACAATGAAAGCAACATCGTCACCTCATATAATTCCGCCCATAATTAACAAAAACACCTACAATGGAATACCTTCAGAATTTTGCAGGCTTAAGCGGAAGAGGAATTTTCATTATACATGTGGACTTTGGCAGTTCAGCTCCTA
This sequence comes from Nephrotoma appendiculata, assembly GCA_947310385.1. Lineage (NCBI taxonomy): Eukaryota > Metazoa > Arthropoda > Insecta > Diptera > Tipulidae > Nephrotoma > Nephrotoma appendiculata. Next base: position 262,586,830 of record OX371224.1, read on the forward strand.
TTTCCAACATCGATAACAATAAGTTGGCTTGTGTGAGTAATAACACTAATACGATAAATATGTTTGTTCTCTGGCTCTACATTCGCCCGACTAGCCTAGTTGGCACCTATCAGCTTATAATGGGGGCTGTTGATCTACTTGTGTTTAACATTATTGATATGATGGCCTTTTTGTCGCATAGAAGATGGCCTATTAGTAGCTGGTGACTTGAATTTGCCGTATCTTATGTGGTCGCGCTTGTACCAACCATTACATGCTATAAACGCACACACTGTAAAGAGAGTTTTAGTCACGGATAGTAAGTTTAATTCAGAATTATTTCAGATCTATTATATTCAAAATGACAGAAAAACAGCTTGATTATGTATTTTCCTCGAAAGCAGTTAACATTGTCGTTATAGAAGCTAATCTAGTCTTATCCATTATAAATCATCCCCTTCTCAATTGTATTTTGTTATGAACAAAGGAGTGCTGATTCCGAAAAAATCAATAATCTATTGGGTAACATACATTCATTTCATTGAATAAAAAGAATGACATTGATATTCAGACGGGTTGTCATTATTCAGAAAATCGCAAAAAGATCATCTCCCCAAGTCGTCCGTGGTATAATAAAGATCTAGAAAACATTAAAAATGGTCTAAATAACATGATTTCATATACTGTTAAGCTTAGACATCTCTACGATGCCTTGTCATTGACCATCGAACCCCCACTACACTTTTTACTAGAGTAAAAAATTTAAAAGTAAAAAAAAATCTATGACTGCCCCACCGCATAAATATGTTGGCTTCTATAAAACATTAAAAATGGTCTAAATAACATGATTTCATATACCGTTAAGCTTAGGCATCTCTACGATGCCTTGTCATTGACCATCGAACCCCCACTACACTTTTTACTAGAGTAAAAAATTTAAAAGTAAAAAAAATCTATGACTGCCCCACCGCATAAATATGTTGGCTTCTATAAAACATTAAAAATGGTCTAAATAACATGATTTCATATACCGTTAAGCTTAGACATCTCTACGATGCCTTGTCATTGACCATCGAACCCCCACTACACTTTTTACTAGAGCAAAAATTTAAAAGTAAAAAAAATCTATGACTGCCCCACCGCATAAATATGTTGGCTTCTAGAAAACATTAAGAATGGTCAAAATAATATGATTTCATATACCGTTAAGCTTAGACATCTCTACGATGCCTTGTCATTGACCACCGAACCCCCACTACACTTTTTACTAGAGTAAAAATTTAAAAGTAAAAAAAATCTATGACTGCCCCACCGCATAAATATGTTGGCTTCTATAAAACATTAAGAATGGTCAAAATAATATGATTTCATATACCGTTAAGCTTAGACATCTCTACGATGCCTTGTCATTGACCACCGAACCCCCACTACACTTTTTACTAGAGTAAACATTTAAAAGTAAAAAAAATCTATGACTGCCCCACCGCATAAATATGCTGGCTTCTAGAAAACATTAAGAATGGTCTAAATAACATGATTTCATATACTGTTAAGCTTAGACATCTCTACGATGCCTTGTCATTGACCATCGAACCCCCACTACACTTTTTACTAGAGTAAAAAATTTAAAAGTAAAAAAAAATCTATGACTGCCCCACCGCATAAATATGTATGTTGGCTTCTATAAAACATTAAAAATGGTCTAAATAACATGATTTCATATACCGTTAAGCTTAGACATCTCTACGATGCCTTGTCATTGACCATCGAACCCCCACTACACTTTTTACTAGAGCAAAAATTTAAAAGTAAAAAAAATCTATGACTGCCCCACCGCATAAATATGTTGGCTTCTAGAAAACATTAAGAATGGTCTAAATAACATGATTTCATATACTGTTAAGCTTAGACATCTCTACGATGCCTTGTCATTGACCATCAAACCCCTACTACACTTTTTACAATAGTAAAAAATTTAAAGTAAAAAAAATCTATGCCTGCTCCATCGCATAAATTTTTTTGCTTCTTGAAAAAATATTGAAAGATTATGCTCATGGTTGTGACTAAATCAACTTTGCCATTGTAAATTGAATTTTTTTAACAGTTTATTTCGTTTTACAACACAAGTTTTATTTTGGAAGTGTAGATTTACACTTTTTAGGCTGTTGTAAAGTTTTTTGTCATTTTTAGTTTGTCGGAAACTTCACTATAGTCATTCTTGGACTTCAAACTGGTAAGGAGGCTGTTACAAATTTGTACATAATCAAGCAAGGCGTTTTTGTTCATCTTGCGGTAAGGCGAAACACTTTAGGTATCATAGTACCAAATCACCTGCATCGTCTTAATTCTACCACAAAATATGTATCCAACAGTACATCCTTCAATTACGTAAGGTGCCAAATGTTCAACTCAAGATTTCTAACCGTATGTAATTGTCGTTCGTATGTAGGTTCAAACTCTTGCAATTGGCCAAAATACAATTTTTCGTAAAATAAAAAATAAGCCCACGGTAAACGTTACCGTTTACATGTGATTCATTAACGGGTTAAACTCCTTATAAACTTATAAGGGTTTTTTGAAAGATAGACTCCGTTGAAACCTCGATTTGAATCTTAGATTACTGAGGTCTATTGAGAATGAGAAACCTCCCGTTCGACATATAGTTTATGTATAGGGTAGACCCCTATATCCGTATAAACCGGATATGGAATCGTTAAGAGCTCCTTATAAAATTTGCATGTTACAAGTGATTTATAAGTTGGCCCGTCGTTCAACCTCAGGTTTCTGCCACTCATAAATGGCCTGAAGTGGGTTAGACTCTGTAAAATCTAATGATTTGTGCGTACTTTAATGGGGTTGAACCACTTGTGACGCATTTGATTTTTGATAGGCTGTAACTCTGTAAACGGGGGGTAATATTTTTAGGGGTTAAATCTTCCGTCCAATCTCTTGGTTGGCATTTAGCTTATTGAGGAGTTAGGTTATCTGTGTAACCTCTCATTATACACGTATTGTACCGGGTTTTCCATTTGAGACAACTTTAGGGACAACCCTTTCAGGAGAAATTTCCCCTGAATAAAACTATTATTAAAAATGTGAACCAGTGGAAAACGTAAGATGTAACCAAATTTCTTGATCACAAAGCGAGCTTATGCCATCACTGCCATATGCAACTTTATTTTTAAGCGTAGATATAATAGCACAGATTTCATAAATATCAGTAGGGGAAAAGAAAAAATTCGACTCATTATATTCATCATAATGGAAGTAATTGGTGTAACTATTGGAACTAATTGATGTTTTTAAAACCTTACCTATATTTGCGAAGTATTGATTAAACTGATTAGCAATCACAACGCTATCAGTAAAAATAATATTACTGTCTCCAATGATACAATTTATTGTGTTAGATTTACGACGTTCCCCTAGTAAGTCGTTCAGTTCAAGCGTCCGTCGCAAACGAACCAAAACAGTCGATTCCACGGCGTTCTTAAGTATGGGCTATCGCTCAGACCACACTTTGGCGAACTTTGCGAAAGGATCTTGGCTTGCAAAACCCTCATGTGCGTCAAGAAACTCCACTTCATCCATAAAAAATAACTGTATGTAGTGGTTTTCATGCTGGTGGTGTCATTGGACCGTATTTTTCGTTGATGAAAATGTCCGTCACGTTACAGTCAATGGAGATAGCTACAGAGACCTGTTGCAACGTTAGTTTTTTGGTCAATTGCATGAGCTAGAAACCTTAATTCGATGAACGTGTTATATCCAGGTATAATGGTCCTGTCGATTGGCCGCCTATCGTGTGATCTAATACCTCTAGACTTTATTTATGGGGCTACGTTAAATCATTGGTCTATGCCAACAAGCCGGCATCGTTAGAGGAGCTCAGAGCCAATATTGAACGAGAGATAGCGGCCGTTTCCCGTCGAAATGTGTGACCGAGTCATCGAAAATTGGTTTCAACGAATCGACACATACAAACGTGCCCGTGGTGGACATATGAACGATGTCGAATTCCAAACAAAAATGTTTTGATTGTTTGAAGTACCAATAATAAAATTTATATCTCAAATAGTTTGCGTTTTATCTAAAAAAAAGTTGTTAAGTCCTTATTGGAAAACGCTTTATTACTGATCCCCAACCTTTTGCTAAACGTACCCTTATACAGTTTGATTATTGAGGGATTAAACCCCGTGAAACGCCTCGTTTTACAAGTAGGTTGATGTGAGTTGCACCTACATTCTCTTGACATTTACGTGTTGTTCGTGGTTAAACTTCCACCAAATTTCCCGCTTTACAAGTGGTTTGTTGGAAGTTAGACCTTTATTGTAACCGTGTTACATGCAGTTTATTAGGAAGTTAAACTCCCCTAAACCTCCGTTCTTCCGTTCATCAAGTTGTTTTTTAGAGGTAAGATCCTTCGTTAAACCTCACGTTTTATAAGTGTTTTTTGGTGGATAAGAGCCCTAGTAAATCCTCAAATTTTACACGTAGTTTACTGGGGTGCCAGACGCATTGTACAACTTCACATGTACCAGTATTGCATTTGTTTTATTTGGGGCGGGGTACGGGGCAATGAAGGTCGCCCCTTGTGAAACCTCCTGTTTAGCACATAGTTTATTTGGAAAATAGACTTGTTCCCAACGGTGTCTACTTGTCAATTGGCTCGTTGCATGCAGTGGTTTTCGCAAACATTCTGTTTTGATGAGGATTATGCCGTTATTTCCATATTCCCCTCCACATGCAATGAAATTCTAAAATCCATTTCCAAATCAATATTCGTTCAAATAATAATCGACTCAATCAAAGCACTCTTCCTAGGTTTGAACCCTCGACCATTGGGATGATAACATTTGGTGGTATACATCTTAATTTCTCGTCTATTAAGTGTTATATATGCGATGAATAGAATTCGTAACATTACCCCATCTTAAATCTGTTTGTCCGGAACAAACAGATCCCATGGCATATCGCTTTAATCTATCGTCCTGCACAACTTTTCGTCCTCCTCCCAGGTTTTATTTTATTCGAGACATATTGTCGCTTATCCTCTTAACAATTTTGTATGAACCTTTCCAATCTCATTGTGTATCTTGAGATGTGCTTTTCCGCTTCCTGAAACTGTACTGCCATATTAAATTACCTCGTGGAAAGCGATATCTTTTATGCTGGTCTTCAATCGTTCTGACCCGTCTCTCTGGACCACAACATTCCTACACTTTCCACCTCTGCTCTAACGTGTGTCACTTTAGCAAGTCACTGTTTTGTACGAGTGGTTCTAAAGAACTTGTTGTTTTATTTTTATCATTTAGACAGACTGTTGATAAATCCTCTGGTCCTTCTGTCTGACAAGGAAGGGTCTCCAGGTGTCCGGCTCCGATTTCGATGAAACTTTAATATGTTGTAGAGGAGTAGAAAATAAATGACACGTTTTTTTTTAAGTGCTCAATCCCCTTCTGGGGGTGAAATTCTGGGGTGAAAACCGCCCTTGAAGTTGGGTGTAAAAAAGTGACTTTCGATAATTTTCCTCAAAAAACATGAAAAAATCTGCAAGTGTTTTATTCCAAAATAGGTATCTCAGAAACTTACAGTATATATTATTTTTTCAAGAATTTTGGTACTACCTAGGGGGTGAAACTACCCCTAGGAACGGGTTGAAAATCAAAAAAACTGTCTAAAAAATCCAAATTGATGCGAAAAATTCTGGAAAAAATTTATATTACTCCATAAAAAAAAATAAGGTTGACGTGTTCGAGGGTTTTTCGAAACCACCCTTTCTCAGGGGGTTAACCAGCCCTAGAGACGATTCTGGAAATTCGCTCAGGACATCTGATTTTTTCGACTGAAAGTTCTTTGTCCTCCTCAATTATGATCATTAACATAGATTCTTACCGATATCATTGATGTTTATGGGTGAAACATCCCCTAACGGCGGTGAAATTTGTAAAAATTGTTAAAAATTCCAAGAAAATCTCGCAATTTGGCGGAATAATTCTAGAAAAAATATATAAGATCGCGAAATTGGGATTAAGGTTTGCACGTTCAAAAATTTCATTAATCATCCGCTTTGAATGGTTTCAACCGCACTTGAATTTGGGGGTGTAAGAGCGACTCTCCATAATTTTCCCTACAAAACATGAAAAAATCCGAAAGTTTTTTACTATGAAATACGTATCTCGGAAAGTCAAGATTTTTATTATTTGTTGAAAAATTTTGGGAATCCCGGGATGTAACAACTCCTAGGAGGGGGTTGAAAATCAAAAAACTTGTATAAAATACCAATTTGATGCGGGAAATAGTGGAAAAAATAAATATCACTCAACAATGAAAAAGTAGTTTGAGGGATTTAAGGATTTTTTAGACTGGAAGTGTTTTGCTATCCTCCAATATGATGATTACCATCGATTCTTATGACTATCAATGATATGTGGGGGTTGTCACATACCCTATCGGGAATTTAAAATTTCATAAATTGTTAAGAAATTTCTGAAATACGGCCAATTAATTCTAGAAAATATATACGCCCATGGGATCGGGAATAAATTAAACGAGTTCAAAGATTCCATTAAGCAACCCCTTTTAATGGGTTACCCACGTCTGTATGGAATTTCCGAAATATCGAAACGCAGTGCAATGAGTTTATCATTCGGAATTGATATTTTTATCATGAATATCGTTCCAGGGCTTGAAGTATCAAAATGCGAGTAAAGGAGGCAAACGTTCTGGGATCCCTAGAAAAATTTTCGAAATATTTCTGAAAAATCGTATGAAAAATTTCATCCGACTGTGTATCCTATGCCCTCCATTTATGATGTCACATAAACATATTATCTTGAGGATAAATTGTTTATATATATCACCAGTCTGGTAATGACGAATTCGTTTCCGTGTTATATCAACTATATATAGATTGGAAATTCTTGAGATTTTGTATAGCTCCAATTCCTCAAATGAATTTGAGTCACGAAAATAATCACTGATATCCTCAAATATCTATAATATTGATGCAAAATGGGACGATGTTCCTAAAAGTTCGTTCGGTTATCGATATTCCAACAGGGGTAGTTAGGCCCTTTCAGGAGGTTGTAGAATGAAATTTTTGAGCTTATACATTTTCTAGAATTAATTGGCCGTATTTCAGAACTTTCTTAAAATTCTTAACAATTTATGAAATTTTAGATTCCCGATAGGGTATGTGACAACCACCACACATCATTGATAGTCATAAGAATCGATGGTAATCATCATATTGGAGGATAGCAAAACACTTCCAGTCTAAAAAATCCTTAAATCCCTCAAACTTCTTTTTCATTGTTGAGTGATATTTACTTTTTCCACTATTTCCCGCATCAAATTGGTATTTTATGCAAGTTTTTTGATTTTCAACCCCCTCCTAGGAGTTGTTTCATCCCGGGATTTCCAAAATTGTTGAACAAATAATAAAAAACCTTGACTTTCCGAGATACGTATTTCATAGTAAAAAACTTTCGGATTTTTTCATGATTTGTAGGGAAAATTATCGAGAGTCGCTCTTACACCCCCTAATTCAAGTGCGGTTGAAACCATTCAAAGCGGATGATTCATGAAATTTTTGAACGTGCAAACCTTTATCCCAATTTCGCGATCTTATATATTTTTTCTAGAATTATTCCACCAAATTGCGAGATTTTCTTGGAATTTTTAACAATTTTTACAAATTTCACCGCCGTTAGGGGATGTTTCACCCCTAAACATCAATGATATCGGTAAGAATCTATGTTAATGATCATAATTGAGGAGGACAAAGAACTTTAAGTCGAAAAAATCAGATGTCCTGAGCGAATTTCCAGAATCGTCTCTAGGGGTGGTTAACCCCCTGAGAAAGGGTGGTTTCGAAAAACCCTCGAACACGTCAACCTTATTTTTTTTTATGGAGTAATATAAATTTTTTCCAGAATTTTTCGCATCAATTTGGATTTTTTAGACAGTTTTTTTGATTTTTCAACCTCTTCCTAGGGGTAGTTTCACCCCCTAGGTAGTACCAAAATTCTTGAAAAATTAATATATAATGTAAGTTTCTGAAATACCTATTTTGGAATAAAAAACTTGCAGATTTTTTCATGTTTTTTGAGGAAAATTATCGTAAGTCATTTTTTTACCCCCAACTTCAAGGGCGGTTTTCACCCCCTTAGAGGGGGATTGAGCACTTAAAAAAAATACGTGTCACTTATTTTCCACTCCTCTACAACATATTAAAGTTTCATCGAAATCGGAGCCGGACACCTGGAGACCCTTCCTTGTGAGCTACTTTAGTTTTATCCTAGGTGTCTTCGAAATCATTATTTTTAGAACTTCAGCCAATAATTCAACGTTTGTTAGATGAACGCCACATTGTTGTGTGTAAGTCCTGATAGTTGTTAATAGACTCTCAAGTACGTCCTTCATGTCGTCATGTTATCTATGTTGGTATCGGGTTTAACTATGCCATTCACGGTGTTTTTTGATTTTTAGAACAAAATTCTCTTGTACGGCGCGGTTTAAATACTGTTTAGCAATTAGTAATTGCTTGGAGAGAAGCTAAAAAATTTAATTTATCTCCTTCACTCTCCCAGTTAAACTGTCCCTAAGTCTCCCAATGTGTGGCTGATTTTTTTAAGATTCCCCCACTGTAACCTCTCATCTTACACGTAGCTCATTTCGAGGTTAAACCCCATTAAACTTCACGTTCTTAATGTGGTTTATTGGAAAATAGACCATCCATAAAACCGCTCTTTCTTCGCGTGTTTTTTAGAGGTCCGATCCATCGTTAAATGGGTTAGAATCCCATGTGAAACCTTCAGTTTAATAGTGGTTTTTTTGAGCGGTTACACTCAGAAAAAAAACAACTTAAAATTAAAAAAAAACGTTTCGTTTTAAAAAATTTCAAATACGTTTTCCAAGCAACAACGAAATATTTTGATTTAAAAATGATCATTTTAAAAGCATATTTGTTTTTTTTAAATTGAAATATAAATTTAAAAACAAATCAATTTTAAATTAGAGAGATTAATTTTTATTTGAAATCGGTTAACTTATAGAAATGTATTGCTGAGGTTTTTACTTAAAAAATTTAACTTTAATAGTGTTTTCTTTTCATTTAAATTTAAAATGCAATTATGTATTTCCTCTCCTATTTAAGTCATCAAAAACCAAAGAAGTCATGTACTACTTGTAATAAATTTCTACCACAAAAAGTAGAAAATTAGCTCCCCCCCCCCCTTCCCATTTTGAACCCCAGGGTCATTATGTAAAAATACAAACAACCCTTACAAAAATGAAAACCTCCTCAAGTTTATTCTTGTCAGTTTGGTTTTAGTACTGATAAAAAGTTGGTCTACTCATCAGGTTGCAACTGCCAAACTGCAAAAAATTTATACCTTTAGTATAACACAAGCACATATTGATTTGGCGAATTATATCACCGGCTTAAGAAGTTTGAAATTTGTGTAATGTTGTTTTGCACATTTTTGAGGAAACAGCTGTTTCTATCAATGTTGACAAATATTTTGAAAAAAAAATTAATTAAAATGAATTGTATATAATTTTAAAATACTAAGTTTAGTTTGAATGCGATATAATTTGAAACTAAATCGTTTCTAATACATTTATTTTTTTAATATATATAGATTCATATTTAAAAGGTTTCGTTTCAATTTAAATAGAGGTGGTTTTAGTTATAAAATGTTTTGCCTGTTCTTACTGATGAAGCAGTATTTTTGAATTAAAAATTTTATATTTAATTTTAAATTTCGTTTTTTCTCTGAGTGTAGGACTCCTGTGAACATCCTGTTTTACATTTACTTTATTTGAGGGTCACCTCCTGTGGAACCTCCTGGTTTACACGTAATTTAATCGGGGCTAGCCCCATTGAATCAGTCAAACAGCACCAATAAATTCTTTATGTACCGCACAGTGAGACATTGCAGTGTTAGGGCTAATTACGGCAAATTTTAGAGTGGTGCTAAATTATTTTTCTGATACATGGGATTTCAGGTGTGAAAGTCATATCAAACATCCTACATTATTTCTAAAAATCCGATATTTTACCGTTAGAGACAGAAATGTATTTGACGTGTAATTACTCTCTGCTTGTAATCCACCGTTGAATTCTCTAAATACTCAAACAACTCTCTCTAAACATGTTGGTTGGCTTTGTTTCATCATTATTGCATCTTAAATGAAATAAAAACGGTGATGCGTCTAGCTGTGACGTTAATAATGTTATTATATTTCGACAAACGTGTTACAAATCACACGTGCATATGAGTTTATCTTTGACATTAAGATTCAAAAATGCCTACGGATTTTTTCTTATACATAAAAACTCAACCCTCCTGTACCCTACTTTCTTGGAATATAAGCCGCGCTCATGCGAATACATATAGTAAAAAACAAAAGCAATAAAAATCTGTGAAAAGCTTCCTATAAAATTGATAGTTGTTCGTTTTATTTTGACTACTGTCATTACACATAAAAACCACTATAAATTTTAACTGAATTGTGATTGCATAGTACAGTAGCTTTTTGCGGTCGTTTGGTTGCAATTTTTTTTTTTTTTTTGTAATTCCAATTCCAGTTTGATATCAAGTGCATTTATGTGTACAAGAATAAAAAGCTCATTCCCACAACGAGAAAATATAAATAATAACAGCATTAATAAAAAAAATATATAAATTAAAAACGAAACAATGTTTATACAAAAGCTTATGTGCTGTACAGAGCTTATGTAATATTATTAATAGTTGCTATTATTGTTTTGATATCAAATGTAGTTTTTCATTTTGTGATATTTGTCTTATGTGCTTTTCTTTAGAAAATATGTTTATTCATCTAGATTTATTTTGTTAATTTAAAGGACGTCTGCTTTTATTTGAGAATACTACAGGCAACATTTGTTTATTCGTTTCTTAATTACTGTTGGTTTAATTTAGTTCTATAATACTATAGAGTATACAATGTCAAAAAGTGTTTGCACGTATAATTGAGTTACACCCTTATCTGTAATTGAAATGTCACAGAATGACAATTGTGAGAAGTATAATAAAATATTTAGTTGCTAATCCGTTTGTTAATCTAATAATACGAGCGTGAAAAAACTCACTACGCTAGCCACGGTTAAATTGGCTCATTAAACCGATTTTCAAGTTTAATAAACGCCGATGAAGCTTCATCTTCTCAGCTAAGGATGTTGTACCTAAAAATACCACATTAAAAACTGAGAAACCGCCACCAATCTATTTGAGCGAAGAACCAAATAGCGATTTAGCAAAAACCATCGATATTTTATCGGAGAGTAACTTTTACATTTCCGGGTGTTTCCAAAATGATGGTTAATTCTCGATGTGTGAACTGTATTTAATATTTTACGCTTCTCGAATTTTTGGTGTACTACAAACAACGAAATATACGTACATAAAAAACTTTTTTTATTATTTTATTTTATTTTACATAAAACTGGTGCAATAATTTTTACGTACTACTCGTGACCGTGTTCATGACTTGATTCGGAACATACCGGCCGCCTTGAAAGACTTATTTCAAAATAATGTTTTTAATAAACAGGATACTATCGTACTTAAATATTCAATTATACGTTATTAAATCATCGATTGATTGATTGATTAGAATGTACGGCCAAGACTAAGCAAGGATCCCGGATACGCCGGGCCAACCGTACACCCCTTTTACATATAACAAGATGGAGGGATAGGAAAGGTTGGTAGGTATGATAGACTTGACCCGGTTACAGACACCTAAGTAGTCAATAGTTAGTAAAGCACAAGACGGCACAATTATTTTTGTTTTTCGGGATATAAATAATCAGCAATCAACATCCTAAAAAGTAATTGATTAATTAGTAAATGTCCTGAAATAAAATTTCATTATTATGAGTGATTAAATTTTATTTAATACCATTTCCTCCGCCATCCCCTCCCCAAAAAAAAAAAAAAAAAAAAGAAGCAGTCAATGTCGCGACGCCGGGCCCGCCAAATCAACAATGTTGGCATCATAATGATAAATTTCCTGAAATAAAATGTCATTATTATGCGTTAGAGATTCCTTATTTTGTACAATATAATTAAATTATTCTTGAATAGAATAAATGTAATGTAATGATTATTATAACTAAATTAATTATAATTTGATTATCGTAAAACAAATAAAATAAAATAAATCGAATCCAAATATTGTAGTATCAAACGGATGGATGCCCTCTTCAACGGATAACCTGACCATCCTTAATAAACCAATATGTTTATTAATAAAAATAAAAATGAAACAAAGACATCTGGTTTCAAAAATAGCTAATCTGGAATCTATAAGGTAATATATAAACAATGAATGTGTCACAGGTTAAGCATCCCTAATACCTAAACAAATTAACACATTATAATTTATTCCCAATCAGAATTAAATAAAACTATTAAGCTAATCAGGAATCTGTAAGATGACAGAATTAGTAATAAGTAGCTATTAGAAAATAATCTAATTAAAGAAGTGCCATGATCCCAAAAATACAAAAAAACATCTAAGTATGTATAGTGCATCAATATTTGTCTCAATATAAATTCTATTGTGTAGCCTCCAAGATAAAAATAAGTCAACCCATAAAGTTTCCCACGACCGACACTTCAATGTTACATATAACCATAGTCATTTAATCTATTAAAATAATATTAGTAAACCAATTCTCGTGAGACAAATTAAATCTTAAATATACAATTAAATTAAATTAAAATAAGAAAAATTACAATTAAATTGTAATTACAATTCGTCCTATAATTAAAAATTTGTTATCTGGTTAATAGTGGAAATCTATTATATTCCTAGCGACGGAAATTGTCACTTCAATGCAGTTCTTGAAGCAAACGGTATTAATGTTCATTATTTCAGACGGCTCAAGAATCTTAAAAGATTTAGAAATTTAAAAAATGTATTATTATTAGTAAGTCAAAATACGACCAAGTAGAAGCCGGACAAAATACACGGCTTGCACGTATGCAGGCCCACATTGCACGAATGCAGACCCCACCCATCCACATCTCGCACATGTGACGGAGAAACAAGCCCCCCAGTTACCCGAGCACAAACTCCGTCCATCCATCCCCCATTCTGATAAATTACCCCTTACCCTCAAGCAAATAATCACTCAGAACTTCACCATTCTCCGCTATGACGTCCCTAATCCGATGACTACCGTACAATAGAGAAGAAAAACGAACGAAATTACCACTCTTTATACGATACACTCCAACCAGACTAAAAAAGACACCACCACAGAAAATGGCAAATCTTCAAACGAAAACCACCCCAAAAACAAAAACCAATTCACCAAATATATGATATACAGATAAAGTCAATGCCCAGTTGAATGAAAATTTATTTATCCGCCGCACCTGCTACAAGATACAAACCAATAAAGCCAAAAAACACTAAAAAAAATCCCATAGCATTTGCACGAAAGCTTCTTCCCGTGTTTACTTTCCACATACGTACAAATAAAGTCCCTAAATTTCGAGACGACCACATACACATGCATAGACACTGATTAAACAGTTATCTGATTTATTATATATTCTTCATTCATGCACGTTCATTTTACACACACATACACATAGAAACACATTTTTACATTAAATGTGCAAGTAAATATGTAAAAAAAACACAACGTAGGTTACAAAATTACCATAACCAGAAAAAACAAAAATCATCAAACTTGTTTACTCGCAAAAACAACAACAAACATTTTTAATGAGTGTAGCAAAACAGAATTGAAATAACCCTTTCTCGCCCAAAAATACTCATAATATTCCACTAAATGAAAATACTGGTTTTTACACCTTTGTGTTATAAAATACAGTTACCTAGCGCTTGAGCATCCTTTGGAATCAAAAAAGTCCTATACACATTGAAAAAATACATACAATGCGTATGATGCATTCAAACAATGGCATCGAAATACATATAAACGAAATTGTTATACACATATTCCGTGCCATTGGAAGCGCATCACACACAAATTATTATAACTATTCAATATGAACTAGCTGACCTGTGACTGAATAATCAGTCACGTGAATACATTTTGTTGAATTTTTGGTTAAGAAATGATTAAGAAGACTTTTTAAGATGTAAATTTGATGCACTTTTATCAAACTTTTATCGAAAGTAAATTCATATACGTGGTTAATTTTTAAATCTTAAACGGCAAGCACGCGCTCAAATGTACACAGTATGACTTACGTGTAAAGTCAAATATTCATATCTCAAACAGGAAGCGCGCGCTCAGGATCACATAATCACTTACGCACCCAAACTGAATATTAAAATCTCAAAAGGGAAAAGCACACAATTGTTGAGGCAAACTTTAATCTAAATATTTCATAAGAAATGTACAAAAGGATAATAAAATAGTAGTGTAGAGATAATAAAATAGTATAAAATACATTACAATTTACATGCACAGAATCTCTTCAAAAAATACAATCTTTGTTGTAATGCGCCCATCCCGATCAGCTGATTGATCGCTTGTCTCAACGATAAACACCTTGAGTCCGTCAAATGAGCGACATCGTGAAAAGGCCACATACATCTGATCATGCGTAAATACGGGGACCGGCAACTACACTCCTACATTCTTCAAGCTTTAACCCGACTCTTGTTGATGGTTACGGTGAATGCGAGCTGAACCGGAAATTGAAGGCGAGACATTTTAAATGAGAAGATGCCTTCCGAGGGTGAGAGCTTAATGCGTAGGATGAGAACGCGCTCGCCTTTTGAGAAGCCAGTCAGCACGTCACATTCCAGAATGTAGCGGTTTATTTTTGTGACGCGCATGCGTGTTTCATTGATTCGACCCTTGCTAGTGTTTAGATTCCTCATCAAACGAACGATCGCGTTTACCTTTAGAGGGATGACATGGCGCGGCAATCCCGACCCTTCAATCTTGTTGAGAAACTCGACGGGTAGGCGGAGTATCACTCTCAAGTTTATCAGCACTATGTTTGACTTCTTGTTCGTCGGGCAGGAGGTCAAGCACCTGCTGATTGGTTAGCGCGCAATCATCATTCTTGGGTGCAAGGATGGTGTGCTCCTCGATGGTTCCCTCGGCTAGTGTTGTGTTGATGTCAGCATACACGAAATCGATCACAGTTTAAGGAAGTCTGCTGGAAGTGTGATCGAGTTGGTTCGAGCATTGCCGTTTTCAACAGAAAGCAAATATTGCGCAAACTCGTCCTCAGCTTCATCGACGCGTATGTTCTTGGTGAGTGTAAACTTATTTACCAATTTCCAAAGCGGGTTCAACTTGATGGTCGATTCGCAAATTCGCGCGCGTCCCGCCTTCAGGTTATATTCACCACACATGAGGATGATTTTCCCAGCTTATGGAACGCCCACTACCCGTCTATGATTGTGAGCTCTGCTCCTGGCATGATTAACTTTGAATTTGAATCGCGCGCCACTAATTTGAACAAAAATATTTGCTTTTTGGTCGTCCAATAAAATTTTAAAATATTGCAAGATTTCAGGCGCACAAAAACTTGGAAATTTTCTGAAACCACCTGAGGTACCCATTTCGGGTACTTTCCGGTGGAATTTTTCCGATTTTTCTAGCATATGCACAGCGCAATATTTATTTCGACCTACCCTGAAAAAATCTAACGGATCTGATCATGTTTAGGGGTCACTAAAGGGTTTAGTTTGAAAAAATTAAGAGTATTAATATAATAGATAGAAGATAGATAGGAGCTGACCTGTGACTGAATAATCAGTCACGTGAATACATTTTATTGAATTTTTGGTTAAGAAATAATTAAGAAGATTTTTTAAGATGTAAATTCGATGCACTTATATCAAAAATAAAGTAAATTCATATACGTGGTTAATTTTTAAATATTAAATAGATAGAGTGTCATGACAAAATTGTATTTTTACACTCACAACAGCTATTACCACCAAAATGTATGTAAAATCATTTTATTTTCTCTGTTTGTTTTAATTGAGATTCAATTACAAATTTTCTACTCATTTTGTCATCACAGTGTGTCATCACAAAAACATCGGCAATTTTAATAAATTTTGTCATTGTCAAGGTGTAATGCGCATGATCATAGATTCCATATAAACATATTTTGTCATGGCATTCTGGCGTCGTGACAAAATTTTGCTGAAAACACCTGAGGTACCCGTTTCAGGTACTTCCCGGTGGAATTTTTCCAATTTTTCTAGCAAAGGCACACCGCTATATTCATGTCGACCTACACTGAGAAAAAAGTGTATTGATAGTATACCTATTGAGTATAGATAACAAAGATTTTGGAGATTTCCCTATCTTCATAGCTATTTACGCAGTTCAAAATAAGGATTTTGGAAATATTTTTATAGTTTATAGGTAAGTTTCCTACATTTGTATAGGATTAGTTGAATAAATTTTTGTTTGGATAGGAACTGAATGATCTAGCTGCATTCCCTATATATTATTGTTGATCATGCCAATTAATATGTTTGGTCTGGCATATCTAGTAACCCAACCATTACCTAACGAAATATACCTAAGGCATTGGGTGACACTCCAATAACAAATTTCCTCATTTTATCGTAAAACAAATTCAATTTTTTCTTAGCTTGTCTTTTTCCTTTAGTTTGATTTTGTGTGTAAGTCGTTTCGGTTCCGTACAAACATTTTAAGTGGCTCTGAAAATGAATGGAGTAAATAAATTGACATTTGAATAAAAAGATTTAAAAATAGTGAATTGTTATATAATGTATAATGTGTTTATAAAAATATTAAATAAAAAATTTACAAAAAATTCACAAAAGCGCTAGTTAAATTTTACAAAGATAAATTAGAAAAATTCAAATCAGTTTTTAAGGTAAAATAAAACAAGGAATGGAGGTGCTTTGTAGAGATGAGGACAAGACACCATTTTTTTGATTAATGTAAGAAAATGTAATAATTTAAAATAATAAATGTAACAATTTTAAAATAATATTTTTATAGTAATGTTAAGGTTATTGTGGTGTACACTCTCAGTAAATTTACTTTCAAATTCTACGTTCTTACAACAAATTTAAATATTTTTTTTTATATAAGTTAATCATAGTACAAAATTGTTTATTTAGAATTTTTCACATGCACTTCCTAATTTCAAAATGTTCTGTGTTGAATTGTATAATATGTGTATTATATGAATATAATAAAATATAATTAAAGTGTCAATTTTGGATTTTTATTAGCAAAATTGAGAAATATCGATACACCACAGCAGATACCAGTAAGAGTAAGTATACTTCCTAAGTTATAGGTAAAATTCCAAATGGGTCGCTAGTTTCTCGTTCGTTTTCTTTATGAGTACAGTTATCCATCCCTAATTTATGGAAATTATTAAAAAACTGTTTTAGTTTTACCAAAATATTATAGGTAATTTAAAACCAAATTTGCCTGGGATCCTGTAATATGGGTAAAACCCCCTTCTAATTTGTACTTTTAACATAAAAGAATTCTGATGGTCCAATAGTGCTGAACAAATCTCCTAAATATTCGAACCAAGTACAAATATTATAGACATTATAGATGTTTTAGCTCCATACATTATAGTCTTGATGTAATGCAGATAGGAGTGCCATCCATAATTTTGAAGTAGTATGTACTGAGCGTTGGAAATTGTGCACAACAAATCGTAGTTTTGCCAATATTTTTGATGATATAATTCAAATAACTAAACTAGATTGCCAATATTTAAAGCTGAATTTCCGCGTAAGAAATCTATTGCGTATCTATAAGTATAGCTTTCCTTCCTATGAAAAAATGATAATGTGTCTGAAATATTGTTAGCTAAAATATGGGATATTTAACAACAAATTATTGCTGTCCCAAAACAGCCTATATTTATAGTAAGAAAGTATGTAATAAATCGGATATTTTACCAATAATTTTTTTCAGTGTACCCTGAAAAATTTAAACGGATCGGATCATGTTTAGAGGTCATTTTAGCGTTGAGTTTGAAAAAATTAAGCGTATTAATATAATAGATAACTTTCACTTTACTTAAAAACACACAAATTATTATCAATATTATTATTATTTATTTGTATATTCACATATGTATATTAGTAATTAATTAATTAATTTAAACACATTTTAATTATTTACTGATTTATATAGAGGAGAGACAAAACACGTCTTTCCTCTACGACGTTCAATCGCCGACCAATTATACGTTATTAAACCATCGGGTGATTTATAATAAAACCAGTGCCTATGTATGTGTATACGGCCGTCTTTCATTATATACGCTTTGTATGTATGCAGACCCAAATAATGTAAACACGAAAAAACACTTTCATACGAATGCTATGAAAATTTTCTGTTCAATATTTTTTTTTTGACTTTATTTATCTATATCTTATAATTGCGGCAAAAAATTAAATTGTCATTCCCCTGAGCACGAACTTTGTTTATTTTTCATTATTTTTGGTAAATTGTTTTTTAATTTTAAGGTAGATTTCATTTTGAATTTTACCATTTTCCGGCATGCTGCCTTTTATTTGTTGAACGTCGTATAACACACGATTCAAAGTTTGTGTGTATGGAAGAAGAGTATTCAACAATCACTGCGTTTATGTACAAACATAGGCACTATGGTTGATTGTTGAATACTCTTCTTGCATACACACAAACTTTGAATCGTGTGTTATACGACGTTCAACAAATAAAAGGCAGCATGCCGGAAAATGGTAAAATTCTAAATGAAATCTACCTTAAAATTAAAAAACAATTTACCAAAAATAATGAAAAATAAACAAAGCTCGTGCTCAGGGGAATGAAAATTTAATTTTTTGCCGCAATTACGAGATATAGATAAATAAAGTCAAAAAAAAAATATTGAACATAAAATTTTCATAGCATTCGTATGAAAGTGTTTTTTCGTGTTTACATTATTTGGGCCTGCATACATATAAACCGTATTTTTTATATTTTTCTTCTACTTGGCCGTATACATACACGCAGTGATAAAACTATACATTACATTAATGAAGGATTTCAAAATACATACAATATAGGTAAATAAAAAAAATACAACAAACTTAAATTTAATTGGAATACTGAGCTGACCTACCCATCAAGCGTTGATATTCAAAATTGATAAAAAGAAATTAAAGAATACAATTTTTATAAAAACATCTGTTTTACGCTTGCGCCATGGCGGTCACTTTTTTCCGTTGTTCGATATTGACTTTTCGAAGTTTGTTGGGAGTATACAGATTCTCTGCTTGCTTAAAAGTTCCCGATTGGGTTTTAACCGAAACAACTGTTACGATCTTATCTTTCCCAGGATGAGTTTCGATTATGCGACCCATAATCCATTTTATGGAAGGAACATTATCTTCCTTAAGAAGGACCAGTGTTCTCACTTTTATGTGGGCAAACTGTTTTAGCCATTTATTTCTACTTTGTAATTCCAAGAGGTACTCGGTAGACCATCGTTTCCAAAAATGTTGTAAGTAAAACTGAATTCGCTGAAACCGGTTTAATCTATTTTCATCCAAGTGAATTAACAAGGGCTTGGGTAATAAATTGATTGGTTCCCCAATTAAAAACTGTCCAGGAGTTAATGAACTTTTAGTTCTGGAGGATCCTCAGACAGAGGGATGAGTGGCCTGGAATTCAAACACGCTTCAACCTAAACGACCAGTGTACTCAGTTCTTCTATTGTACATGTATAATTCCCTAGAACTCGTTTTAAGTGGTGTTAGGTGCTTTTTATGGCCACCTCCCATAAACCACCGAAATGCGGTGATCGAGGTGGAATTTTCTGCCATATGATATTATTATCGATACAAATCTCAAAAGTTCATTACGATGAACTTCAGACATAAATAATCGCTGAAGATCACTCAATTCAGCTTGTGCTCCAATGAAATTGGTGGCATTGTCGCTGAATATATTTACACAACAACTTCTCCGTCCAATAAACCGCCGGAGTGACGCCAAGAAAGCGTTCGTAGAAAGATCGGACACAACCTCTAAATGGGTTGCTTTAGTTGTAAAACAAATATATAAAGCCACATATGATTTAGTAGTGACGTTTGATCTAACCTTAGAACGAGTGAAAAATGGACCACAAAAATCTATCCCGATGACTTGTTCGATTGAAGCTGGCTTTGCTCTAAAACAACGAATACATTCAAAGACTACGCGTCGACACAAATTGCGACCATTAATAAACCAGAACTTTTGACGAACATATCTTAATAACGCATTGAGACTTGCATGCAAATTTAAAAAACGTTCGTTTCTGACAAACAGTTTACTGAAATTGAGGCTTGCAGGGAATAAAATTGCATGAATACGAGGACTGCCTCTTATATTGCGGGATTAGAGAACAAAAACAAATATTAATCATCGAAAATCGCTTTATTGTTTTTCAAAATATTCCCCATGAAGATCTATACACTTTTGCATGCGTTTGAACCAATTGTCGAAGTACTTTTTCCACTCTGATTGAGGCATTTCCAAAACATGCATTCTGAACGCAGCAACTGCTTCCTCACGTGTCGAAAAACGTTGACCTCTCAGTTTGTTTTTTACGTACGGGAATAAAAAGAAGTCATTTGGTGACAAGTCAGGACTATACGGCGGATGACTCATCAAATTGATGTTTTGAGTGCTCAAAAATGCAGTTGTTTGAGCCGATGTGTGAGAGTTCGCATTGTCGTGGTGAAGAGTGATCCGTCTTCGGCAGTTGGTTTTCCTGATTTCTTGGAAGACAACTGGCAAACAAATGGTTGTGTACCACTCAGAATTGACTGTTCTGCGTTGTTCTAGCGGTACGGTTGCGACATGCTCATTTTTCCCGAAAAAACAGGCGATCATTTGCTTGCAAGTACTTCGTGCGCGAACAACTTTTGTTGGATTCGGCTCATCTTGAAACACCCATACTGTCACTATGTCATAGACGTGTTTTGATGCACCGATCGTATTTTTTGAGCTTTTCTTTCGACCAATCGACACAAGCCTTTTTTTGAGCGATTGACAAATTGTGTGGGATCCAACGCGAACAAATTTTTTTGACATTCAAATGTTTATGCAATATTGAATGTATGCTGGTCCCACTAATGCCTATGGTGGTCTCAATCTCACGATAGGTCACATGACGATCTTGCAATATCAGTTCGCGCACAGCATCAATGGTTTCCGGAACAACAACTGATTCTGGACGACCTTCACGAAATTCGTCTTGGAGTGAACTACGACCTCGATTGAATTCACCATACCATCGATAAACACTGATCCTTGATGGAGCGTCATCGCCAAAAATTGAATTAAGTTCATCCATGCACTCTTGCTGCCTTAATCCACGTCGAAAGTTGTAAAAAATAATCACACGAAAATGTTCACGATGTAATTCCATTTTTTCGCCGAGATGTTGAGTTAATGAGTACTGTAAACAACACAAATAGCGCTCGAATGTCAAAACGTTCTGAGTACGTATAATCTCAAAAATGTCAAACTTTACGATAAAGCTGTCAGTTGCCAGATTGCAACACTAGGGTTGTCCAATCCCGAAATATAAAAGGCAACCCTCGTATTGTCATTAGGTAAAGATGAGTTAGCCAGCCGTCCACCTAGACGCATTATGCCATCATCGTCACTAAACGGGTTTAATTTTCTAATCGGATTTTTCTTGTTGAGAATCCCTTGTTTCTTTAAATCTTTCAACTCAACACAATAGACTTGTAATTGCATGTGTTTAACCAAACCCTTTAAGGTGTTATTAAATTTGACATGATCTAATTCGTTCAGATTAAGGCACGGCTATATTCTGAGTATTGATCTATAAGATAATTACTGAACTCATTAACTTCAACTAACGATTTAATCGGGGCTAACTCAGAATCCTCTGATGCAACTGAAAATTGCGGTCGCGTGAATTTGACAAAACAACGGTCCATTCCACCAAGGTAAATTTGATTCTAGATCCGCAGGCATTAAACCTCGCGAAACCAAATCCGCTGGATTTTCATGAGTGAGTATGTCAGCCCACACATCCAGAGGAACTAGATCTTATACTTTAGATAGTCTGTTAGCTACAAACGAAGCGTATTTCGAAGGAGACGATATTTCGGAATCTGACCACAAGACTACTCGATTGTACTTCAAATCTACCGACTTTTGAACTTTATTTGAAATTTTCGATAAAAGTAATGCTGCACGTAATTCCACAATAGTGGAATTGTATGTTTCTTGGAGTAATTTCCATTATACTGTAACTTCCATTATCCAATGCATATCTGATCAACCCACAACAACCATAACCTCTTTCGGAGGCATCTCCGAACCCATGAAGTTCTACTACTCGATTAGCGGGAACTACGCACCTTATGGACGCGTCGGGATAATTTCACATTCATCAAGAGCTAATTCTTTCAATGTGCGAATAGCCATAAAAGGCGCGCTCGAGGTGCCATAAGTCATAGTATTCAATTGATAAATGGATAACTTTTCACTGGGATCACTCCGCCAAATGATTTGGTGTACAGCTCGATCTGATTCGGGTATTAGTACCTGGCGGTACATTTTAGAGATATTCGATACCAGCGCAATCTGAAATGTACGGAAACGAATCAGCATTGCAAATATATAATCTTGGATCGTCGGCCCCGTCATTAAAGCATCATTTAATGATATACCTGAAGTGGTTTTGGCCGAAGCGTTAAATAGTACTCGCACCTTGGTTGTGGAGCTTTGATCCTTAAACACCGCATGATGCGGAACAAAATAAGAATTATCTACAAAAAGATGCTGACTAAGTTCCATATGTTTTAACGAAAATTATTCATCCATAAACTCTACATATTTTTCTTTTAATTCAGGAGTTCTTTCTAACCTTCTTTCTAAACACAAAAATTGTTTAAGGGCAGATTGATATGAATCTCTGAGTTCCGAGATATTATTTTTAGTTGGAAGGGCGACAATGTAGCGTCCTTCTGAGTTTTCTTGGACATGTTCCAGATAATGTGCCTCACAAGCCATTCCACTCGATGGAATAATTACTATTCGGACATATTTTTTCAGCTTAAAAAACTCGTTCAACTTGTTGGTTTAATTGGGAACAGCAATACATCGAAATTGACGTTTCAATACGAGGTTTGTTAGTTTTTCCGCAAATGAGATAACCCAAACATGTGTTAATGAAAGGAGGTAACTTCTCTACCAAAATCAATTTGTCAACACAAATAATTTGGTTAAAAATATCAGCCCCAATAGAAGATCAATATCCTGTGGTATGTTAAATGTTGGGTCAGCCAAATTAATGCCTTTTGGTAAAATATTATGGTCAAAACTAATTGGAAATAATGGAAGAACCGATATTTTTTTTTGGTAAAATCAAAAAATCAGACGTTGACTCATAAACAGAAACTATAGAGCGTATTGTTAAATTCGTGTACTTATTAATATTAACCCCTCTACCTTCAATTCCAGTAATTGGTTCAAAAGTTGATATTTTCGATGCTCTTAATCGTTGACATAATGATTCCGTGGCAAAATTTGACATTGAGCCCTTTTGATGAACAATATCTTTATCAGAGATACTAGAAGATTAGTTAACTAAATTTACATTCGGGCCTGTCGTTGATATTTTTTGAACATGTACCTGATTATTGAAACTCGTACTTTGCGCGGCTGGTACAATAATGTCACTATTATTGGCATTATTGATATATGCATTACTAGGGGAATTTGATTTAGTAAAATGAAACAGCGTTTGATGTGCCTTATGAGTGATATAATGTTTGTTAAATTTGTCTAAACATTTTTAACTCTCTTGGCCCTTCCCCATTGACGGATTCTAAATAATAAATTTCACTCATATGTATATTTTTAACCCGAGAGTCGTTTTCATAATACGTGTTAAGTGATTCCCAAACCTTTTGATAATTATGTAGCTGTCGGTGATGGAATCTCATCAATAAAATTAAATCCATCACCATTATCTAATGCATTGCGCAAAAAACGAAATTTTAATCCCGGTAATACACTCGCATTGGCATGAACCAACTCAACAAACACTTCTCGTAAGTTACAAAACGATAAAAACTGCCCTTTGAATTTTAGTATTTCTAATTCGGGAAGAGAAATTGGAATTGTTACTGCATTAGCGGCGTTTTTTTCATTGTTTTCAGTTTCAATATGAACTTGATTTACTTTAGGTAAAACACTTTGAGCTTCTAAAGCCTCCATTAATTTGAAAACACGTGTCTCCAAAGATCTAACCAAGCTAAAAAACTCATCCTGGGAAAGATTTTCTACCTCGGTAGGTTCTAACCCCTCAAGATGATTTTACGATTCCGAATATTTATCGTACAACGCGCCTAAATGCTTAATAATCCTTTTTAATTCCGATAGGGGAAAATCCTTGTCGGAATCTAAATGATTTTTAGACGCGGCGATTGAACGTTTATAATAACCGGCATCCATTGTCCCAAAAATTTATGATAAACCCAAAAAATTTTAAATATAAAACTACAAAAATAATTGCCTTTGTTGTAATTATTTACAAAAAAAACAATTCGATAAAAAAATTACTCACATTTAAATGGGGAATCCCCATAAAATATCCCCATAAACTTTTTTTATTATTTTATTTTATTTTACATAAAACTGGTACAATACTTTTTACGTACTACTCCTGACCGTGTTCGTAACAAGACTGACTTAATTCGGAACACCGGGGTTAAACGAGGAAATATAAAAGAAACAAAAATTCAGCTGTCAAATACATATTGAGGCATGACTTTGATAAATCATTTTGATGAGTGATCTCCATAATTCAAAGAAATGCGATAAAAATAAAACTCAAGCTTCTGTCAGAAAATGCAGTAACTGCAATGGAAACCACATAGCGAATTATAGAGGTTGCCCAGTTTATATTGAAAAGCAGAATTAATCCTAGACAGTGAACTGAGCAACGATTGCTTAAATTTCATTCAGAAGCTTAAGTTCAAAATGGAAACCAGAATATAAATGTAAACAATAGTGTGCATCACTGGGTTTCGTACGCAAGTGTACTTAAGCAGAATATGAACCCTCTAATGCAGATACTTGTTAAAAATCATAAATGACTCCTTAAAATAGCAATAATGAATGCAAACAGCCTAGCGCAGCATCTTGCAGAGGTTCAAGCATTTTTCAGTGAGCACATATTGACATAATGTTTATATTTGAAACACGTTTCACCAACAAGAACTACTTCAAAATTTATGAGTACTCTATTTATGACACTACGCATCCAGATGGCAAAGCACACGGTGGCACTGCTGTATTGATTAAGAGAAGACTAAAACATTATGAACTTATGGAATCTGAGAAAGGTCATATCCAATCAACGAGCATCTGTCTGCAGGAATGGTCTGGAGATTGTGTGGCATCAGCAGTGTACTGTCCTCCAAAACACGTTACAAAAAAATTGCAGTTTAGTGATTATTTTGGTAATAAAATTCTCGCAGAGGGTGATTACAACACCAAACATACTCAATGGAGTACAAGACTAACAACGCCTAAAAGCACACAACTTTATGAAGCTATAGATGAACAGTCTCTGGATTTTCTATCTAACGGTCATCCTACTTGCTAGCCCACGAATAAAAAGTAATTACCTGATCTAATTGATTTCTGCGTAACCAAAGACATGAGCGTAATTATGTTAACGCCTTCGATTGCTATGATATGTCACCTGATCATTCACCGATAATAATAACAATGAGTTCTGTTGTCTTAAAATCAGAAACACTGTTAATGTCTGACAAACAAACGAACTGAAAATCACCAGCAGATATTGATGTAACTGTAGAAAAGCTAAAAAGACACTGGAAATATCAGCTGAAAAGTCTTCCCCAATCATCAACAATTGTGAAAAAATTAATAAATTACCACATAATAGCCAGTCCCTAATCCAGGAAAAGCGGAAAATTCGACGGCAATGGCAACAAACAAAAGCATCATTATTGTTGAAATGCAAATTAAATCGAGCTATCAAAACCCTGAAATTTGCACTGCAGGAAGAAGAAAACCAATGTGTCCAGAATTATTTAAGTGAACTCTCGACTACAGAGAAGACTGAGTATTCTTTGTGGAAGACAACAAAAAACCTAAAAAGGCCTACAAAGTCGAATCCACCGATTGGTCTACAAATTGAAAATTGGGCGAGAAGAGATAAAGAAAAAGTCAATGCTTGCGTTGCACATCTAACGACGGTGTTTCACCGCACGAAAGAACTAATAGTATGGTGCTACCTCACCGGATGGATGACGATTCAGCAGTTAAACCTATTAAGTTTGAACGGAAGAAAGTTAAGAACACAATCAAAACTTGCATTAACCCGAAAAAGGCACCAGGTTTTGAACTTATTACTGGAAAAATGATAAGGGAATTACCAGACAAATGCATAAAACTAAAACCCTACATTTTTAATGCGATCATGTGAACTAATCATATTCCTCAAACGTGGAAGATATCTTTGATCACAATGATACATATGCTTGGGAAAAACGAAACTCAATTCTCGTCTTACCGTCCAATGAACATGCTTCCCACAATCTCAAAGCTGTTTGTAAAAATGTTAACAACAAAACTGAAACCAGTATTAGAAGAAAAGCAAATCATACCAAATCATCAATTTGGGTTCCGAAACCAACATGGTACTTTGAGTCAAATGGAAAACTATCTCCTCCAAAGGCAATACATGGTCCAACAAAATGATGCAACAACTTCCCTAAATGATATAAGAGCAGGGGTCCCACAAGGACGCGTTCTCTGGCCTATTTTATATTTGTTGTACACGGCAGACTTACTTGTTACCGACAATGTAATAATATCAACATTCGCAGATGATACAGCCACCCTGGTATCACACAAAAACTCGCAAAAAGCCTTAAGAGAAGTGCAAAGTCATCTGAGCAGAATTGTGGATTGGCTCAAGATCTGGCGAATAAAAGTAAACGAAAAAAAATCAACTCATGTATCATTCACGCTGAACAAATACTCCTGCTTACCAGTACAATTAAACGGTGTAAATATTCCTCAACAAACCAAGGTCAAATACCTAAGCTTACGTCTGGATAGACGGCTAACGTGGAAAGAACATATTGAAGTAAAGCGCAACCAAATAGATATAACATTTTCCAAAATGTATTGGCTGATAGGAAGAAAATCCAAGTTATCATTAGACAATAAGGTCTATACAAAGCGTTAATCAAGCCAATATGCACATATTGTATTCAGTTATGGGGATCCACCAGTTTTTCAAATAGAGAACTCCTGGAACGATCTCAAGCGAAAATACTCCGAAATATGGCTAATGATCCATGGTATATCCGAAATACTAACATACACGACGACCTTCCAATTCAGTTTGAAATACTACTCAAAACTTCAGGGACATCTCAACGAATTGGCCATGGATATACTAAAATAATTTCGATTTTAGTTTCAATTCCAATTTTAATTTATCAATTTCAATCTCAATATCAATCACAACCTCAATCTCAATCTCATTTTCAATTACTATTTTTATTTCTATTTTTATTTCAATTTCAAATTTAATTTCAATTTCCATTTCAATTTCATTTTCGATTTAATTTTCAATTTCAATTTCAATTTCAGTCTCTATCTCTATTTCCATCTCCAACTCTTAACTCTTAAATCTTAACTATTAACTCTTAACTCTTAACTCGTAACTCGTAGCTCGTGACTCGTGACTCGTGACTCGTGACTCGTGACTCGTGACTCGTAACTCGTAACTCGTAACTCGTAACTCGTAACTCGTAACTCGTAACTCGTAACTCGTAACTCGTAACTCTTAACTCTTAACTCGTAACTCTTAACTCTTAACTCTTAACTCTTAACTCTTAACTCTTAACTCGTAACTCTTAACTCTTAACTCTTAACTCTTAACTCTTAACTCTTAACTCTTAACTCTTAACTCTTAACTCTTAACTCTTAACTCTTAACTCTTAACTCTTAACTCTTAACTCTTAACCCTTAACTCTTAACTCTTAACTCTTAACTCTTAACTCTTAACTCTTAACTCTTAACTCTTAACTCTTAACTCTTAACTCTTAACTCTTAACTCTTAACTCTTAACTCTTAACTCTTAACTCGTAACTCTTAACTCGTTACTCTTAACTCTTAACTCTTAACTCTTAACTCTTAACTCTTAACTCTTAACTCTTAACTCTTAACTCTTAACTCTTAACTCTTAACTCTTAACTCTTAACTCTTAACTCTTAACTCTTAACTCTTAACTCTTAACTCTTAACTCTTAACTCTTAACTCTTAACTCTTAACTCTTAACTCTTAACTCTTAACTCTTAACTCTTAACTCTTAACTCTTAACTCTTAACTCTTAACTCTTAACTCTTAACTCTTAACTCTTAACTCTTAACTCTTAACTCTTAACTCTTAACTCTTAACTCTTAACTCTTAACTCTTAACTCTTAACTCTTAACTCTTAACTCTTAACTCTTAACTCTTAACTCTTAACTCTTAACTCTTAACTCTTAACTCTTAACTCTTAACTCTTAACTCTTAACTCTTAACTCTTAACTCTTAACTCTTAACTCTTAACTCTTAACTCTTAACTCTTAACTCTTAACTCTTAACTCTTAACTCTTAACTCTTAACTCTTAACTCTTAACTCTTAACTCTTTACTCTTAACTTTTAACTCTTAACTCTTAACTCTTAACTCTTAACTCTTAACTCTTAACTCTTAACTCTTAACTCTTAACTCTTAACTCTTAACTCTTAACTCTTAACTCTTAACTCTTAACTCTTAACTCTTAACTCTTAACTCTTAACTCTTAACTCTTAACTCTTAACTCTTAACTCTTAACTCTTAACTCTTAACTCTTAACTCTTAACTCTTAACTCTTAACTCTTAACTCTTAACTCTTAACTCTTAACTCTTAACTCTTAACTCTTAACTCTTAACTCTTAACTCTTAACTCTTAACTCTTAACTCTTAACTCTTAACTCTTAACTCTTAACTCTTTACTCTTAACTCTTAACTCTTAACTCTTAACTCTTAACTCTTAACTCTTAACTCTTAACTCTTAACTCTTAACTCTTAACTCTTAAACTCTTAACTCTTAACTCTTAACTCTTAACTCTTAACTCTTAACTCTTAACTCTTAACTCTTAACTCTTAACTCTTAACTCTTAACTCTTAACTCTTAACTCTTAACTCTTTACTCTTTACTCTTAATTCTTAACTTTTAACTCTTTACTCTTTACTCTTTACTCTTAACTCTTTACTCTTTACTCTTTACTCTTAACTCTTAACTCTTTACTCTTTACTCTTTACTCTTAACTCTTAACTCTTAACTCTTTACTCTTTACTCTTTACTCTTTACTCTTAACTCTTTACTCTTAACTCTTAACTCTTAACTCTTTACTCTTAACTCTCAACTCTTAACTCTTAACTCTTAACTCTTAACTTTTATTTCAATTTCATTTTCATTTTCATTTTCATTTTCATTTTCATTTTCATTTTCATTTTCATTTTCATTTTCATTTTCATTTTCAGTTTCATTTTTATTTTCATTTTCAATTTCAATTTCAATTTCAATTTCAATTTCAATTTCAATTTCAATTTCAATTTCAATTTCAATTTCAATTTCAATTTCAATTTCAATTTCAATTTCAATTTCAATTTCAATTTCAATTTCAATTTCAATTTCAATTTCAATTTCAATTTCAATTTCAATTTCAATTTCAATTTCAATTTCAATTTCAATTTCAATTTCAATTTCAATTTCAATTTCAATTTCAATTTCAATTTCAATTTCAATTTCAATTTCAATTTCAATTTCAATTTCAATTTCAATTTCAATTTCAATTTCAATTTCAATTTCAATTTCAATTTCAATTTCAATTTCAATTTCAATTTCAATTTCAATTTCAATTTCAATTTCAATTTCAATTTCAATTTCAATTTCAATTTCAATTTCAATTTCAATTTCAATTTCAATTTCAATTTCAATTTCAATTTCAATTTCAATTTCAATTTCAATTTCAATTTCAATTTCAATTTCAATTTCAATTTCAATTTCAATTTCAATTTCAATTTCAATTTCAATTTCAATTTCAATTTCAATTTCATTTTCATTTTCCTTTCAATTTCAATTGTATTTCAATTTCGCAATTTCAATTTAAAATTCAATTTGAAAGATCAAATTTGGATCCATCCATCGCCAAACAGACGGACAAACTTTTTTTTTAATTTGAAATTGAAATATTGAAATACTAGTACACCTATCCCCCGATTTACACGGTACTTTTTTACACGATTTTACTTTTACACGGTTTGATATAACAAAAAAAAAATTATACACTCCGCAAAACAAAAACGCAACAGTAAATGTTTTAGAAAAAGTATCCTATTTTCAAACGCTTGGTGAAATGTCGGTTTAAAAAAATTTTTTTTTACTTTTAAAATTTAGGAAATTTAGTCTACTTTCTGATGCTGTTCTTGAGTATCATACTCCTGATGATGACCTAACAAGTCGAAATCGAACGAGTGATTTTTTAAACTTTTTGAAAATATTCAAAATATAATTTTGCGAAATAAAAAACAAGTGTTTAAAAAAATGTGTTTATTAAAAATTTTACTGTTGCGTTTTTTGTTTTGCGCAGTGTATTTTATTTAAGTTTTTACTTGTTATTTCTAATTTATTCTATATATGTTACGTTAAAATAAATGAATTATTAATCCTCATGGGCGTAAAGAAAAATATCTGAATTGAGTGACTAAGGTACCTCGGTACATGCATTTTGTATGGAAACTAATTTTTTAAATTTTTTATTTTGCAATTATGAAATGTATAATGAAGAACATTCTTTAAATAGACCAACTATTTCGAAAATAATAAAAAAATGTGGGATAGTTTTTTGAAAATATTTGGATACTATTTCTTTCAAATATGATGTAAAATATATGTATATAGATACAGGGTACCTTTGTGACTTTAACTCGTACAGCAAAGCTACTTTTTGCTCTCACGCTCGTCCAAGTTGTAAAATTTCTTATTTTTGAGTGTGAAATCTATCAATTTAACTAAAAGTTCTCATAAAATTTAAAGATTTTATTACGACTAAAACATATAAAAATAGACGCCCAAAAGTACAACAGGTACCCGGATACCACGTCACTCACGTTAGGGTTAAAAATTAATTTAAGAATTCTATTGTATTTTTTCGATTTACACGGTTTTCATATAAAAATCCCACTTTCGATTACGGTATTCTGCGGAACCAATCGACCGTGTAAATTGGGGGATGGGTGTATATTGAAATATGTATGCGGTTTATATTGCGAGTCGAGTCAACTTGTGGTTATCTTCAGTGTAACCTTGAAGTTAACTTCTAGTATTTATATTGGCAGAGTTATCTTTGGATCGAGTCCAAAAATGTCTAGATGAATGCAATTAATTTTAGGGAAATCTTAATAAAGTAAAATCGGAAAAAATCACAAGAAATATGCTTTCGTATTTAGATACCACTGCTCACATAAAAAAATTAAAATTAATAATTTTTTGTGTTTTTTTTTTATTTAGTTTTAATTTTGTTGTTGTTTTTCGACTCGACCTAAGAAATTTTTTGAATTGAGCTGAGTTAACTCCAAGTTAACTTTTGGTGTTTATATTGAACGTTTAACCCAGGTTGAACCTAGGTTCAACCTCCAATATAAACAGTATAGTTGAAATATTGAAACACTGAAATACTGAAATATTGAAATTGGAATTGGATTTCGAATTGGATCGTATTTTCGTGGTTTATTCTTTGTCGTGTTTTCCTTGTGTTCTCATTTTTTTGGAGGGTACCTGCATGGTTTGGCATAAACAGGAGTTTCATCTTTCATTAGTATTTTATGCTTGATTGCCGTTGTCGCAGAAAGCTGCTCATTTGCTTTCAATACAATTTTCTGTTGGTCAAAGGTGGCAGTTAATAGAGCAGTTAATATATTTTATAATAAATACTAAATATTTGTTTTTGGTATGGCTGTATGGTTGTATGCTGGTATTTGGTATGGTTGTATGCTCAATTGTTTCTAAATTATTTGCATTTAAACTTACTTTAGGTAGTTGAACTGATAGTTTTGAAGTACTTGTTATTACAATATTCAATTTATTTTTGTATTTTTTGCATCTACCAGGTGCCTAAATGTGAAAAAAGAATTTTTTAGTAAGAAGTACACGTTCATCGTGTGATAATGATTTAGAGTATTTTATTCAAAGTATTGCCCATTATTTGGTTTGCATTTTTACCATCTTTCTGGCAATGTGTGGATGCCACGCCAATAATGTGATGGTACACATTAGTAGTATTTACGATTTCACCAGGTTTTATCAGCGCAAAATAAATCACACTCTTCTGATCCCACCAAATACAGAGCATTGTCTTCCGTCCGAAGTGATTTGGCCTTATACAGTCAATGTCGATGGTTGTGCTGGATCATTCTCAAAATAGATCTATTTTTCATCACCAGTCACAATTCGATAGAAAAATGATTTTATTTTGTATCTGGTGAGCAACATTTCGCAAATGGTTATTCTATTTTACTGTTGGCTTTCATTCCGTGTATGCGGAACTTGTTTTCACAGCTTTTCGGATCTTCCACATAGCTTTTCAAAGTATGGAGATGGCTACTTGAGACACATTCAATTGTTCTGCGCAATATTTTTGCGTTTGAGCGTCATCCTCATCCAACAATGCTTGCAATTCACTGTCTTCAAACTTTTTTCGTGGTTTTCCACGTTTTTCGTTTCTCACGTCAAAGTCACCACTTGTGAATTTAATAATTCAATCATCCATAGTATTTTGTTTTACCAAGAGCAAGCTCACCGTAAGCTTTGACAAGCATTCGATATGATTCTGCAGCAGTTTTGTTCAAATGATAACAACAAATCTATGATGTCCGCAAGTCGTAATATATAAACACAAAACTCAACATGTTTAACACGTAAAAAACGTGCGTTATTGTATGAAACTTGTATGGTTATGAATTGGATGTTGTTGACAAATGCCAAAAGAAAACAATGGTGTTATATACCTGAGTTCTGTGACTTACCAGCGGCCGTCTGTTTTTGAATCGAACGTTACCGTATGGGTATAAAAAATATGGTATGTGTAATATCTGAGAGGTTTTGGAACTTATTGTTAAGAGAAAGTGGATTCTATTTATAATCAAAAATGGCTTTCATATTGGCCATAGACTGGGAACTTAGTATTCCATTAAAGTATTCATGACAATTGAGCTCGTCAGTCGTAATTTGGTTGAGCTGGCAAATTGTTTCCGAAAAACTTAATTTTACCTTTATTTGATGCAATTTGTGTTCCTACTACGTTTCTTAATAATGCTCGGTCTGGCAGTAGTACAGGTAGTTTGGTATTATTCCGGTTTTCGATTAGGATTGTAATTGTTTGTTTTGTTAACGTGTCTTTTAGCTTGTGATATAGGAATTCTGTTTCAGTGAAATTGGGCTATGACACAGTCCAAGGTGTCTTACTAGAATTATTTTGTTCTGAATTTCTGGTTTGGATACTATTTTTAACATTCTTCATTTCTCTACACAACCACTTAATCATAATAATTTTTATCACACTACATTAAAATATCTTTTAAAAACCGTTCAATCAAAATTGACAAAAAATTTTGGAAAATTTATTTCCGGTGCCCACATAGCAATCAATTAATCAGTCTGTGAATGTCTATTTTCTGGTTAATAAAAACGCCAAACAAACCAACGAATTTTCAATAAAAATTCAGTCACGATATCGACAAAATTTATCAAAATACTATAGGTACTCGTAGAATGTACATTACATTATGTGGTGCACATAGTACACCTTCTTAGCCAAACCATTGTTATGTTTCATCGATTTTTATTGTCGCTCTGTATGAATAAATAAATTCTACTTTTGTAGGAAATTTATGTTGAAAAATAAAATATATGTCGGGACCAATCAAATAATCAATAAACAGCGTACCAATAAATCATACTATGTAATAAATAATCGGTTTTAATGAATAATTTGACGCCGATTTTCCCGGTGTCCAAGTTACCTCCTCCAAGTTAACAGAAAATGAATGCATAATTAAATAGTTCAGCTTTTGTCCGCCGTTTTCTGTTGTGCGCTAACTTTAGTTAAACTCAATTTTCTTCGTCACGCTCAGGGTGACATCTCAGTTTTAGTAGCGAAAGCGTTCGCTATAAATTATTATTAGTTCATGTCTTTGCTAACCATAATAATTTCTTGGATAATTTTTTTTTATTTTGGTAACGAATTCACGCAATTTGCTGCTTAATATTTTGAGTGGTTTTGTTTGCCGTTTAGCCGGGTAAGTTACTCAAGAGTTTTTGCAACGGAAAATGAATGAAATATTATGTAAAATCATTTAAGTTGTATCGCGGTTATAATTAAAGATTAAAATATAAAAATGTATGCTACCTATTTTGTCGGACATCCAGATTTTTGTAACTTATGTTTGAATGCATGAAAAGTTGTTTTGTTAAAGTTTGTTAAAAATATTTTTACTGTGAGGTATTGTTGAATAATTTGTTTTGTTCAAATGAAACATTGAATTTTTTATATTAAAAATCAATTGCTGTATTTTTTTGTTAGCGCCCGATAGCTGTATCCGGAGCAGCCAATTTTCTATGTCAAAACTAATATTTAGCGCGCTATTATTGCAAATAATTAATTTATTTAACTCTAAACTAAGATTTTTCATTCAACTTTTTAGTTAAAAATCGATAAAAAAATATCTTGCTCTACCTATTTATCGGGAGCCGCTATCGGGAGCGCTATCCATTTCAATGGGAAATTTGAAAAGGCTTTTATTTTGTAAACCCCTGAAACCATTAGAAACTAAATCTTACAATAAAAATTTAAAACGCAGCAAAATGAATTCTTGTTTATTGCTGTGTTTTAATATTGGAGCACTATCCGGAGCCAAATGGCAATTTTCTATTGAAACTGCAGCTATTATTCACTGGTGTCGCTGTACTATAAAAATTAAAACTAAATTCATCAATAAAACAAACATTTATCACCTGAAATATATTAATTGACATTTATTTTGACATGACGTTATAAACAAGAATTCATTTTGCTGCGTTTTAAATTTTTATTGTAAGATTTAGTTTCTAGTGGTTTCAGGGGTTTACAAAATAAAAGCCTTTTCAAATTTCCCATTGAAATGGATAGCGTTCCCGATAGCGGCTCCCGATAAATAAGAGAGCAAGATATTTTTTTTTATCGATTTTTACCTAAAAAGTTGAATGAAAAATCGTAGTTTAGAGTTAAATAAATTAATTATATGCAATAATAGCGCGCTAAATATAAGTTTTCACATAGAAAATTGGCTGCTCCGGATACAGCTATCGGGCGCTAATAAAAAAACACAGCATATAACGTCATGTCAAAATAAATGTCAATTAATATATTTCAGGTGATAAATGTTTGTTTTGTTGGTGATAAAAGTTTTAATTTTTATAGTACAGTGACACCAGTGAATAATAGCTGCAGTTTCAATAGAAAATTGCCATTTGGCTCCGGATAGTGCTCCAATATTAAAACACAGCATATATCAACATCATCGCGGACAAGCTGGATAGAAACCCATCGACCTTGGGAAATGCCACTAAACCTGAGCACAATATCCATTATACCAAAATCTCGATCGCCTGAACACCCCGATCACAATCACGGGAGATGATTCTATAACTAAATTACAATCGAATCCCTCACCGTCACACAAACAGTTTCTGTCATCATCGCATTTGCCGCGCACTCGAGCACTTCGCAAACCTATCACGAAATTAACTCGTTCACTCGTCATCACTTCGGACTCGCGCATCTTCACGTATATAGTTTGTGCTGGAAATCACAACGTATATTCCAGTGCGATGCATTCAAACCTTTAACATTAGAAGAAAAGACAAATCTCGGCCAAGAAAATGGTTGTGCTTTAACTAACTGCACAAAGACCACGCTATAGTTCGGATTACAAGTCCAGTTTTTTCCAGACTTGCAACAAAAGACACCACGCTCGAATCGATTCAATATTTTTCACTTCGGCAACAGCCCTATCGTCCTCAAGAAGATCTGAGGCACGGTGCCATCCCGACCAATGCCATGCATCAATATAGCCACATTTAAGCACTTGGACATTTGGAACAGGTTCATGCTGGATTACCTAGGTCACATGGAGGTAGGAAGTCTCGTAAGAACACAAGAACTCGCCGGGCCTGACGTGCTATCTTCGTACGCTACATCAACCGGCATATCACGTAACCAGAAGTTTTGCACTGGTCATAAGCTTCAACAGAACGTATTCAAGATACTAACTCGTTTTCACAAACTTCAATTTGTTTTCGTTTCACTTATCAAGCAGATGTATTGGCAGATCTTTAAGGTCGGGCGCCACAGAAATTATCAACAGATCGTATGGCAACTTTCTTCAGATGAGCCAGTTCGAGACTATCGTTTGTGCACCATCACGTACAGTACTGCCGACGCCCAACATCTCGCAATTTGCATCATCCTTCAGCTAGCACGAGACGAACGGGAGAAATTACCAACGGCAGTTGGGTAAAATCCCGGATTTAATGAAGGTTCAGAGGCAAATGGTGAAATTGCTCAGATGTGGCAGCTTCGAACTACGGAAGTGGTCTTTGAACAGCCAGCAACTTTTCAATGAGATACCAATCTGATTCCGCGAACATCAGGTTTAACTTAGGCTGCATTGGTCTCGTCCGGTACCGGACGAAGCACGGCTGGGTACCTCCTACCGCAATTATCGCAAAAATTATACTACAATACAAGAATTGTAGGTACCCGGCTTATAGTGGAATGAAGCGGTCCTAAAATCAGTGGCTAGTTTGAAATCGATGGAAGCTCTAACAATGGATCACTGGATAAATCATTCAACAAATCGCAATCGCCTACAAGTTCATAGACACAGCTACACCTCTGAGAAAGCATCCGCACCGGCGGTGTATGCTCTGCAACGTTAGCAGATGGATCCGCCAAATCACAATCCTGACTTGGATGCCAACGTTGCTCCACTGAAAACGGTCAGCCCGCCTTGTCTGGAGCTTTGTGCCAGCGTACTCCTAGCCAAACTCATGCACACCATCGTTCAGTTACATGACGTGCCACAGGGTGAAATGTACGCACGGACCTACTCGCAAGTGGTACTTCATTGACTACGCAGCTGGTCTAGTCGCTGGAAGACTTTTGGGGCTAATTGGGTTTCGCAAATTTTGAATTACATTCAACCTACCGATTGGAATTATGACAATCCCAAACATAACCCCGGAGATTGCGCCTCTCGTGGTGTTGACCTTTCATTACTACAAAGCCAAACGAGTCTTGTTTGTCGAGACACACACGGCAAGTCAAGGTTTATTCCACACACTTCCAACGATCAGCCTTGTGATTGATTAATCGTCATTACGAATGCCAGTGGCTCGGAAACTGAACACGCTTAAAATAAAAACCGCGAGTCTTGTTCCATTGCATACTTTTGGTTGGTTCAGGTTGCGTAACATGATTATCACTAAGCTTTGCTTGACCCACAAATTGTGCAGTGGATGAAATAATGAATTCAGGAATTCAATTGGATAATTGATGATTTCATCTGGATCTGTAATGGAATCGATCGACTTAAATGAATGCAACTGGCCAGCGATTTCACTTTTTATATTGAAGTCGTTCTAATTTTTCACTGCCAAAATGACTCGTTTGCCCAACCAAACATGGTTTTTGTAATTTACAACAATATTCGGGAACACTTTCGTGATCAATTCTTCTTAAGAGGTTGTGAATTGACCCAAATTAGGTGAAAACGAAGTGAGACCAGTCGGAGCGTCAATCTGAATTTTTTTCTTTACCGCAATGTCCAATAATTGCTTGACAAACACGTCCGCTGATTCGCCATTTTGTAACGCGACTCGCAAGTTCGTTGTTAACTAGAGCGTTTTTACGTATTTCCACAAGCAAGCGTTTATTTCATCAGCAGTTGTTGATCTTGGAATGACTGGCAGCGTTTGGCGAAAATCGCTGGCCAGCAGAATCATCGTACCTCCAAAGAGGTCCTGATTATTGCACAAATCTATCAACGTTCGATCGAGTGGCTCCAATTCAAGCTTGTACGTCATCGTTAATTTATCCCAAATTATTATTTTTCAATTCTGAACGTCGGTTCATCTATCATTTGCAATTTTAATTGAGTCTTGAATGAGCTGTTCGTTCTCCGTCTAACAATGTGGTAGCGATCACATATGATGCTACAGCATGCACTATTTGACTTTGTGTGCGAATCGAAGCTAAAATCAATGAAATTAGGAACGCTTTGCCAGTTCCGCCAGGTGCTATGCTGATTCAAAAGTTGGACTTTAATTCCTACTGATTGACTCAAACATCTCGATTCACGCGCATATTCACGTGCATTGGACGATTCGGCGTTGCATTCATAACTCGTGCAACATCTTGTGGACATCGTCAGACACAAATCCTCTATAGAAATCAACGCCTTGTTGTGAATCTCCGTGTTAAATTCAAATTCGGTATTCGCTGTTGTAGTACGCACTGACGCAAAATGTCTTTAACAAAATGATTTTGTATTTGATGGCAAAAAGTGATCGAATTTGCAGCATCAGCGTGTGTATGATCCCAATGAATGTTATTCTCGAATAAATGTAAACACAAACAGGCTTCTCAATATGTTGCACATAACTCAACATTAACAGTTCGTAGAAATTCAAATGAAGTCGGTCTACGAACATTAACCAATAACAAACGCAGATAAAAACATTCGTCATTCCTCGGATGAACTGTGAAAATGCGCATCGGTTTAATCTACATTCACATATCCAGAAACATGCTGCCGTGAAATAAATTTTTTATCCGTTCTCCAAGTGCACAGCTTAATGGACCAAAATGGGATGACTTTCGTGTATGGAGAATGAAAAGATTTTCCAAACCGCCTCATTGCTGGTGCCATCTGTTATTCCGAAACAACGCCGTTGCCATGAGGACCTGCAATATCAAATACAGCCATGTCGCTTCCCTTCGTGAAGTAATTGCAAACGTATTTGATGGACTTAACAAAATTGCAGGATGCAACATTGTAATGCGCATGAATGTTTTGGAAAGCAGCGGGGAATACGGAACAATGCAAATATTGTCGGCTCAAACGTCAATATTTTTCATTTTCGTCATCGTTCTGTCGTTATCCTCCGCAGAGCGACGACAATACAGGAGGTAACCGTCATTTCCTGTGTTTTTGTCAGCCAACAAAGCACGCGGATAACGTTTGGGACGTTAGCGTGATCGCCATCACGGTACATGATGGTGTTGTGTTTCTCCTTGAATACTCGTACTGTAATGTTGTGGCGATTGCTGGATGATTGGCCGGGTATTAATAGCTGCGTGATTTCGATCCATTTTGGGTTACAAGTGAATGTGATGAATAAGTCTGATCGACGGTATTGGCGCACATAGGTCGTCGCATGATGTGAAGTTATCACCATCACGCTGCCGAACCACAATGTCGCGATAGTCCAAATTGTCTCAAACAACCACAATGGTAACTTAATACTCCGTCGATGCATTGAAGCGACATTTCTAGTGCACTTTTGACAAACTTGACCAATTGATTGTGTTCATGTAGAGTTGTTGCAGTTGTGTAATAATGTCGCGCTTTAGCGCTCGACCATAGGCATAACGCTGATTGACTTCATCATCAGAATTTCCATGAAAATAAATCTGATTAAATTTGAGATCAGCATTTATTGGCGGCAAAAATGCTCCTGCATGATGGTGATTTTGTCATTGAATCTGTAAAATTGAAAAGAAATTCTTATTTTATGAGCCTCAGAGGTCCACATTATTCCCTAGTGGACGATTCATCCGCGGCGTATTCGACTGTTAGATCGTATCTGAACGCCAAACGTACATTTCAAATTGTGACGATTACCCGCCTGTTTTGTCGATGCTCCAAATTGTTTTTGTGCGTAAGCTCTAACTAAGCGAGTCGAACTACACTACATCCCTTGTTCCGGAGTCATAATGGACTACAATTGTGAAATTCTTATTCGATTTGCCTCCTAACGTTGTTTATCGCTCTTTATCCGTCTCATTGACTCAACGATCATGTAGTTGGCTTGCGTTGCGCGTACGCCGACCGATATTTCGACGCCTAACTGGTGGCATTTATGTTACGTAAAACGTATGATACATAAAATGGTTATAAAGCAATTAATATTTACTTATCGATAATCCCAATGAACCGGAAATTCTTATCTTACATAATTCTCTCGTAGTAATTTACTTACACATTATAGTGTTTTACACTTGCAATTTAGTTGTATACGTGCTACAAGATTTCAGTAACCACTTCCGATGTTTATTCTTAAAATTATCAGACAGTATTACGAAATATTTGCTAACCACATAATATTGTTGATGCTTCTTAAAGTAAAAAATGGATTTTCGCTATGTGATAAATTTTAGTCATTCAGTTTCATTACGTCTGTGGTTACAGATTTTTGGGCCAAAGAACTAACAAAATTTTTCTAAAATAAACAATTTAAATTTGAGCGCGATAGCGACGGTTTAAAGTTTGTGAGTGAATAAAATTAACGTTTCAATTATAGAGTTACTATGAGGTCAATATTATGTTCAATTTTAAACCTTTAAATTACAAAATTTATTTATAAAATACTAATCAACTTTTTTGCTTGTTTCATTTTAGGTAAGTTAACTTCTTGACTCACGATTACGGTCTAGGATTTCATAGCGGTATGAGATTATTTGGTTATTGAACGTTTACCGCCACTGTACGTAAGTACATATGAAACGGGTGAATATTTGGGTGGCTCCCTCTAATTTTAAATAATAAGTTCATGCTTCAATTTTACTATGAACTTGTTGAGTAGTTAATATGATTTCTAATTTGGTGAAAAATTAACGTACATGAAGCTAATTTTACAACATAATTGTTTCATATATTTTTAGTTTTTAAGTAAAATAATTTTAAGTATAAAACTTTCCTAGTCCTAGAAATACCCATGTGATAATTACTACTGAAAACGGTTTGTTCTTCCAATGAGTATAAATATTCGTTAGGGATACGATTCGATACTTTGCTTGATGAAAAGTACTTCGATACTTTCGAGTGATTTTTAATACTTTTGAGAAAATTCTAGAAATGTCACTTGTAATTCGATTCGAGACAACTTTTGTAGAAGAAAAGAATAACTACGCAGGTCCAATGGGTTTCATCTATAGAGATCGGGGTGTTCAGGATCCTGAATGTGGTCTCGATTAGTTTAATCCCATTTCAGGTTTTTGGAAATATTTACATTAAAATTTGAGTCTCGTGAATTGGATGTGATGCCCAGTACATTGGTCTGAATGATCGCTAAATTGTATCACTATCGATTAAAACTGTTGGAATCGACACACGAAGGCTTGCATTCTAAAAGATCTGATTTAACCAAATTTTTATGTTTAAGCGGTTAATTACTTTTGCTCATTACACTGCCAGATTTCTTACATAAAACAACGAAAATGCTATTTTTCAGAAAATTCAAAAGTATAAACAACTTTATGAGACGAGGTTTCTCAATTCCAATCTTTAACTGCGATAGTCGAGTAATAATTGTCAGAAACAGAGTATTAACGGTTAATGCCTTAGAAGAGGTTATATTCCATTGCGTTAGCTGATTTATGATATGTCATTAAAAAAGCGCTCCAATATAAACCTCTCAGGTAAAGCCAATTGGAATTTGAACTATGCAGTGAATGTTCAAAGTGCTCCAACAATTACTTTCAATTTATTTAATGTCGCTGTTTTCAGTCCCAAATTCCAGGATTAGCAATAATAATTGCTAAAGTGACGATAATATCTTCAACATGAAGCAAAAAAAAGATTTAATTACAAACGAGCAATGTCGGTGGTCCACAACGGCAAACGAATTTAATTAAATGATTGCAGTGGTAGGTGAAGGCTACGAAACTGAAAAATGCAATTTAATTGCTCAAGTAAAATCGATCGTTAAGATTACCTCAGTTTTAATGCTTTTCCTGATTTTTTTTTAATGACAGCATCAGAGGCACTCAGTAACTGCTTGCCAAACAAAAATAGGTGGATCGCTAAATGATTTTTTTTAAATGGGTTGTTGGTTGATTATGGTTTACATCGGTTTAACTGGCAGCATGGCGTCCGCTACTGAGTCCAGTACAAAAGTACGTTCAGTTCATCAATATCATCCCGTGCGTAGTTTTTAAACATATTACTTGTTGGGCATGCCAAAATGAATGGTTGGTTAAAAATATATTGTTTATAAATCATAAAGGGTGTGTATTTTGTTGATTCTAAAATACTTTTTTCGATACTTTGGCTGTACGAAAAATTCAACTGAGTCAACTGAGTTATGTTCCTGACGATTTATGCTGTTCTTCGGGCACAATATGCTATTATGCCGAGTTTGATAGCGATGGCAAACTCCTTCTTCTTTACACGTAAAAGATGAATGCCGTAGGTAGATGCAATGCAAGCACACTCCCTTACTGAGCGCTATATACCATCTCTCTTGCAGCCCAGCGCGCAGCATTGTGGAGCATCGATGCATTTTATGATTTCCTGGACATATCATGCATTTCCCTCGATGACCGCCCTTGTTCGTATAAATTTCGGACATCCCGATAATATTGGGGTCCTTTTTCGATAAGGGTTGAGGCAATGACCACGCCATTGGCGGGTATGTTACCCCTACCTTTGGTTTGTTAAATTTTTTTTGTTCCGCCGAATGATATGACAAGAACGAAGTGGACGAGGTTGATCGCCCTGATTTTTGATCGTATTGGCTGTATCTTACCATTCCCCCTGATGTACCTGCTCCAGAGGTACTGCCGAACTGACCTTCTCGGCTTAGCTCCCTGGACGGTGAGCTTTTGTCTGCGGACATCCAAACACAATAGGTTTAAATTCGACTTCAGGATTTATTTTTGATAATAGTTCTATGCCCAATGGCTCGCTGCCGTCTGATTTAAAATCATCGTACCCCAACGTCGTTATGTCGTCGAGTTGTAACGATGGATTCGCCTTTCTTTTCTTGGAGCGTTTTGATCCTGGTTGTGCTCGAGCTGGATTATTCTCGGTTGATAATACTGCCTTTTCCTTATGTGCGGTATCCTTATGGTTGGTCGGTTCCATCGT
Organism: Nephrotoma appendiculata; assembly: GCA_947310385.1. Classification (NCBI taxonomy): domain Eukaryota; kingdom Metazoa; phylum Arthropoda; class Insecta; order Diptera; family Tipulidae; genus Nephrotoma; species Nephrotoma appendiculata. The sequence continues at coordinate 262,630,126 of OX371224.1, forward strand.
TGGTTTAACGTTTTGTTCGTTAACCCCGACAACATCTGATATTCCGCCATCACTCTGCCTATATTTGGATCCTTGATTAATTTAGTTTGAAATTGGATCTCGCGATCAATTCCGTAGACTTCCTCTCTCAATTCTTGAATTTCCTTTTGCGAGTATCGCCGCTTGTCGTTATCCAGTTTATGGGTAATTTTCCGTAATTACTCCATTTGGCTCAGACGTAGCCGACCAAAAAATGGGTCTGTACAAAGAAGCTCTATTTACAAAGTTGCTTATACAAATCGATATATATATATATATATATCTTTTACTCATATCACATTCATAATTTATTCTATTTATCACCCTTTCTTATAATTCCTTGGCCATGCTTCATCTATTCTTTTCCTTTAACATAAAACATTCATGCCCTTCATTCCCAATTTCATCAAATTGTTCTTCATCATTTTCTAAATATCAGCCCTATTGTTCTTAGGTCTTTTTTCTAACTAACTCAAACTTATAGGGGAACTTATCCTCCTTCTATCCTCTACCTATCTTTCGCATGGTACCTAATACATATAGTGTAATACATTACCCTACTGCTAATACTCAACTCCATTTACTGTTTAACTCATTACATAATTGCCTAGGAACCACCTTGGTTCATCGTAAGTCAACTTACTATTGCTGGGAGTCGACTTCTCCCACCTTAACCCATATTACCATGGCCGAGGGTCAACTTCATCCCGACTTCATCCAACTAACTATTGCCGAGGGTCAACTTCATCCCGACTCAATCCAACTAACTATTGCCGAGGTTCAACTTCATCCCGACTCAATCCAACTAACTATTGCCGAGGGTCAACTTTATCCCGACTCAATCTACTTAATTATTGCCGAGGGTCAACTTCATCCCGACTCAATCCAACTAATTATTGCCGAGGGTCAACTTCATCCCGACTCAATCCAACTAATTATTGCCGAGGACCAGTATATACAGTGTGGCCCATTACACTATCGCAGGGACACAACTACATGCCAGTGTAAAACCTCACACTATCGCAGAGGTATAACTAGTCTGTAGGGTTATCCCCACTCCACCCCTTTCGTAGTTCATCTTACTATCGCCGGGTACCGAAGAACTTCCCATCACGATTAATCGGAACCAATTCAGAAGTTATTAACAAACGTATTATAACTAGTGAGGCGGCGAGAATATTTGATCCTCAAGGATGGGTATCGCCAGTCACCATCAGAGCAAAGTTGTTCATTCAGGAATTATGGCGTCAAGGTAATAACTGGGATGACCCACTAAGATTGTCAATACAGAAGGAATGGAAGGAGTTCTATAACGAATTAAAAGTCATTAATCACTTAAGAATACCACTATGGCTAGACACGGCAAGTGACCGGAAGATGCAGATTCACATATTTTGTGATGCATCAAATAAGGCATATGGCAGCTGTTTACGTACGAGTATTTACGAATAATAAATGGAGAGCAAGGTTGTTATGTTCTAGGAGTAGAGTAGCGCCAATTAAGATGGTGACTATACCAAGATTAGAATTATGCGCGGTGGAGCTTAGTAGTAAATTAATTTTTAAAGTCAAGGAGATACCAATGTTTGCAGCAGCCCCAATTAACATCTGGACAGATTCAGAAATAGTGCTGCATTGGCTGAGAAAACCTATTAATGAACTAAAAACATTTGTGGCTAATCGAGTCATCAAAACATTAAGAGGTTCAACATTAGAGCAATTTCGTCATGTTGGAACTGAATATAATCCAGCGGATCTGCTATATCGCGGAATAAAGGTTACAAATTTATTAACCAATAAATTATGGTGGGAGGGTCCGGAGATGTTAAAGCTGGATGTTGAATTCTGGCCAGTATGGGCCCAAAAATTGTTCAATAAGGAAACAGCAGCTCTAATTAAGATGGAATGTAAGGGTCCACAAGTTAAGGTTGATAATGTGCTATAGACCACAGTTGTAAATTGCGATCAAGAAATTGATTTGATGAATAAGACATCATCACTTGAGGTAATTTGTCGCATGACAGCATATGTTCTTCGCTTTTGTAAGTTATGCTTTGAACCAATTCAAAATCGGAGAATTCAGAAGGATGCCAAGAATGTAAACCAATTATTAAATAATCATAAATTATCAGAACCAAATCAAGGTCACGTTACAATAGTCACGGTAAACAATATCGGGAATAATGTGCCAAGATTATCGATTTGTGAAATAGAAAATGGACTAACGTATTGGATAGTTGCCGCGCAAAAACAATCATTCCCAATTGACTATGAGGCGATACGTTCCAAAAAAGGGCTATCAAAATCCAGTCGATTATGGATGTTAACACCATGGATGGATGATCAAGGAATAATGAGAATATCAGGAAGATTAGATAATTCACAGCGTCCATTAAATCAACGGAAACCAAGTATATTGGACTATAAAAGTATATTAGCTAAGAAAATAGCGCAAAGGGCTCATAAAGAATTGTGTCATGGGGGAGTGCAACTTTGTATACAATATTTAAGACGAAAATATTGGATTCTGCAAGGGCGGATTTTATTACGCAGTATAGTATATCAGTGTGTGACGTGTTGCAGATATAGACAGAGCGCAGCGCATCAATTAATGGCAGACCTGCCGCAGTATCGATTAGAACCGGCGCCTGCATTTTACCATTGTGGCGTTGATTATGCAGGGCCGATTCAATTAAAGCGAAGTCGTAATACAACAGTAAAGGGTTACATAGCGGTTTTTGTTTGTATGGTGTATAAAGCAGTCCATTTAGAATTAATTAGTAGTTTGGAATCTGCGTCATTTATCGCGGGGTTGACCCGCTTTGTGAACTTGCGAGCCGGAGCTATTCATCACATGTATAGTGATAATGGTAGCAACTTCATCGGAGCCGATCAAACTCTTCGTGAAGCCATCGCATTATGGCAGGACTCGTCGGTTATGAATTATCTGCAGACTCATTCGATCCAATGGCATTATAATCTCCCAAATGCTCCACACCATGGAGGTATTTGAGAAGCAGCAGTTAAATCGGTTAAACATCATTTAAAAAGAATAGCGGGAGCTCAGTTGTATACCTTTGAAGAGTTAGCTACTATCTTAGCAAAAATAGCAGCATCCTTAAATTTCAGACCATTGACACCGATAAGTAATGATCCAACGGATTTAGCAACCTTGTCGCCGGGGCATTTTCTAGCAGGGCAACCAATCCTCGCCCCGTATGAGACGTTGTTAGCAGAGTTTCCAACGAATAGGTTATCGGCCTGGCCTAATACAAAAATTACAGCAAGAATTCTGGGCCAGATGGTCGCAAGAATATATCACTGAACAACAGCGTCGTAATAAATGGGCAAGGGAAGTCAGATCATTAAAGGTTGGAGATATGGTATTCGTACGAAATGAAATCACACCACCAAGCCAGTGGATGATGGCGAGAATTATCGAGGTATTTCCCGGACCAGACGGAAGGGTGAGAACGTGTAAGGTTAAGACGGAGAAGAGCGACTTAGTACGACCCATCACCCAATTGTGCTTACTACCAACGGAACATGAGACGACTACAACATCCGATGCTGGTTTTCCTTAATTTTCTGTAGAAGTTTTTTCTAATGTTTTCCCAGTATCCTTGAGCAAATGCTGGATGTTTCATGAGACAGGTTGTATTGAGCCACGTAGTATGAAAAATACTTATTACCTTGAGTGAGGAGAATATTGAGGTAAGTTGTACCTCAAGGCGCCAGGTTGTTACGGCCAACGTAAGAAGCAGCAAGCAACGGATATTTATAGTGAAATTTGAATTAATTATGATTTTGTAATGTTAACGTAAAGTGATATATTATTTAAATGTAAAATATTTGAATTAATTGTAACGTATAATTATACGTATTATTATTACCATGTGAACGCGCTCCGCATGTTAGACCAATTGGTAGAAAAAACGAACTCATGATAATAGAATGGTATAAGGTCTAATATGCGAACGCGCGTACAAAATTATGTCAAAAAAGAAAACTAAAAAATCACAACGAAAAAATTGTTTTTTCAATCGTAATAAAACTACAGAAAAGTGAAGTCTAGAAAAAATATAAAACGTGTATTTTAATTATAAGCGTCGGCGTATTCAATTTACATATATCATTAGAATTGAGTGTTATTTCCCAGTTGATTGATTCTTAATAACTTTGTAGCCGCACAAAATTTGCTTTTTTGAAGTTGTATTTCATTGGTTGTTCCGATCTGACCTTGAAATTAGTTAATTCAAATACAATACCTAAAGATTTCTGATTGATGTCATTTGTAACAAAAGGTGACACTGAATCAGAAATTTTAAAATTGTTAATTTTGTAGCTGAAGACAAGATCCAATAATTTGTCACGACTATTCAATGGCGTTAATATTCTTCTAATTATAGAAAAGCGGGTTGGGTACGCTATAACATAATAAAATTCCCAAATACAAAATCCCAAAACCAAAATCCCAATTTACAAAATCCCAATTTACAAAATCCCAAAACCAAAATCCCAAAAAAATCTCCAGTTTTCAGAATAATTTTTATTAAAAGATGTGCGGCGCCGCACATGTTTTAATAAAAATTATTCTGAAAATTGGGGATTTTACATTTCTTAAATAATGCACCTTGTGATAATAATGAAATCATATCATACTATGCTTTGGAAAATGATACAATTTGTTTCACTATAGACAAAACGTATATAAACTTTGAAAATTCTATATATGAAACTTATAATTGTTTGTTTTTTTGCATTAAATACATTATAAGTTAGTTCTATTATAAAAAATGAATGTTTTAACAAGTAATAAGGGTGGGAATAAGTTATTCTATAACGGGTATTCCTATTATCTAGATAGTGCAAAATCTAATTTGTTCAAGTGGAGATGTGCTGAGAGAAAAAAGTTTTTCTGCAAAAGCAAACTTGTAACAACGGTGGAAGATAATATACATAAAGAGGTTCAAAAATCATTCGAACATTGCCATGATCCTCGTGCTGCTGATTTGAATATTACAGAAGCGAATATAGATCTAAAATGCAAAGCTGCCTCTACCACACAACCTGCATCTCAAATAATTCGCGAGGTAACCGTGGAATGTGAACCATTATCTCGTATTTACTTACCAAATAAACAAGCGCAATATCGAAAAATCAAAAGGATTCGCTCAAGTGTTCTTAAAGAGCCAACAAATTTAACCGAAATCGATATTCCGCAACATTTACGATACCTTGAAGAAGAATTATTCATATTATCCGAAAAGGATATCCAAAACGACAAAATTATCATACTTGGAACTATTTCGAGTATAAAGATATTATCTGAGTCATCTTGCTGGCTAATGGATGGTACTTTTTATGTAGTACCGACAATTATGGCGCAACTATTTAGTATCCACGGAAAAATGGGAAACCAAATAATACCGCTACTATTTTGCTTAATAAGCAAGAAAAATAAAAAATGCTATACAGAATTTTTTTTTTGAACTTCATCGTATAGCGGCGGACCACAACATCCCAATAAAACCAAAACGGATTATTTCCGACTTTGAAAAAACCATTCATTCCGCAGCGCGTGAGTTTTTTCCGTCGACGGAGTTTAAGGGATGTCTTTTTCATTTTGGGAGAATCATATGGCGTCAGGTTCAAAAATCGAAAGTTGCAGTTAAATATGGAAGAAACGAAGCTTTTAGTTTAGAGATAAGGATGATTAAAAGCCTTGCTTTTGTCCCTCCTACAGAAATAAACACTTATTATAAAGAGTTATATAAGCATTTAGAAAATAACGATTCCAAAAAAATCGCAAAGTGGTTAAAAATCAATTACATTTCAGGAATAAACAACACTGCTCCCAAATACGATCCAAAATTTTGGTCGATTGAAGATGCGTGGAAGCAAAATTTTCCGAGTACCCAGAATAGCGTAGAGGCATGGCATCGACGACTGAAAGTTGTTGCGGGGAAACGACACAGTGGGCTATATATAATTATAGATGATTTAAAAAAGAATTAATCCTAGCTAAGACAAATTATCAAAAAATTAACAGCGGCGAACATTTTCCACAAAACAAAAAAAATGTAAAAAAATATAAACAAATTAAAAATGTAATCAAAAAACGGTTGACTATACCTAAAATTGATTATTTAAAAAATATAGCCTACAATATTCATCTCATGAACTAAGCGACCTTTTCTAGAATTTATTATAAATTTATTAATTTAAAAATAATAATTATTCTATTTTTTCTTCATTGTTTTTACCAATTTTTGTGATTAATAATTACCATGTTTAGCAGTAATGAAATAAATTAGTACCTTTTTTTATTTATAACATGATATTTTTTGGGGATTTTTATTTTAATTTGGGATTTTACTAAAATGAATTTTGTGTTTGGGATTTTTTATTTTGGGATTTTACTAAAATAAATTTTGTGTTTGGGCAAAAAAATCGTTTTGGGATTTTGTCTACTTGGAATTATTTTTTTGGGATTCAGTACCGCTCCCTAGAAAAGCATGGCACCTACAAATAAACATTCCGCATCTATTGGTCAATAATCCAATCATCAAAACATTTTCCGGAATCGACTTCAGTTCTCGCCGTGGATTCTTCTGTATGTCTTCAAATGACTGAAAACGGGTACCTTGAAGTGGTAATTTGAGTTTTGGGAAGCGAAAAAAGTCGGCCAGAGTCATATCAGGTGAATACGCCTGATGCAAACGCCGCGTAACGGTCAGATAATATTGTATATTTACGGTTTGCCTTTCTGGCAAGAATTCCGAATACACAACACTGCACTAATCAAAGAAAACAGTTAACATTACCTTGATTTCTGAATGACTTTGACGACAATGCGCTATTCCGAAGCTTGTTGACTAGTTTAGCAGTGAATTGACTCGTTCCAGCATGTTTCCAGCGACCTTTACACGGTTGAGTTTTTGAAGTAATTTATGTCTGTCGGAACTAGTCGAGCGGCAACGTGTTTAATGCCCGAACAATCGTGTACGAATTGATTCGTGAAACACAAAAAGTTCAGCGGCTATCACTCTCAAACGTAAATGACCATTGATGTTAACTTCAGTGCGTACTTCTGTAACACTTTTAGCGATTCGGCACACGAAATTCTATATTTGCAATACAAAATTTGAGACAAATTCTTGTTAGTAAAACACATGTACCGACACAACATTGGCGGTAGGGTAATAAATTTGGTTAAAGTTACTACGGAGTTATATATTGATGTTAGGGTATTATTCCATTAGAGCAAAAGTAATATCAACCAGGCATATATACATACATGTGTCATAGTTAAGTATTCAGTATTTGTTATGAAGGCACTAGCATCGGAAAACGTCACAAGTCCTTAAAACTGTATCGTAGATCCGATTATCATTTATTAGATACGGGCCAATCGATTTGTAGTTTAATTTGTGTTATTAAAATTATTGTTTTCGTGCTCGCAACTAGCTGCTGCTATCTTTAATTTAATAACAGCAAATCATTCTTTATTAGAACATAGAAGATCACTGTCAAGTTTACATTCAGGTACGCCTTGAATATTTGTAATATACGGCATCTTACAGAGTTGTAAGGCGATGATCTAACATAATTTCCGTATCCAATGAAGAGAAAAATGGAACGGTGAATATGTTGTGGCCAACACCCGGCTTTGTTTTACTAGAGGTGTACCCAATCAATTGTATCAACGTATCAATTCTAAAGGGCATATGTAAACTTACAGCAATTTTGGTACACTGAGTTTTACAGTCACAAATGCCACTTCCGGTACACCAACGTTCACCAAATTTCGTATAACGATCTGTCAATTTATATGGAAAAAGCTTCAGTATTAAGTTTCAGTTTGAATTGCCAGGATCGTTGAGATGCCGAATATTGGTGAAATGAAGTTTTTTTAACATACTCTTGTTTATCATATTCCCTCGTTTTTTCAGAAAAAAATTTAAAAATGCTCTGAAATTTTTTTTTGGAATTTAATTTACAATATTTTGGTTTTAATCGTTTTTTCCGTAAATCTGGAAAAATCTAGTTAAAATTTTTCATGACTACTTTATTTTATTACGATGAAGGAAGTAAAATATATCTGCTCGGGGTAATAAATGTGTCCGTTTTCAGACAATTGGACCAGATTATTCCTATCAAAGCCAAACCATGTTTGGTGGTCGGTTTTTCAATATATTGTTTGATGACAATAACAAATATAAATATGTTCAATTGCTGCGAGAAAGAAACAGAAAATGGCCACTATGTATCGGGTCGCCTCATTCCTTTAGAAAGAATTAAATTTATTCTGATATGTCACCGGTGTGAAATTTCTAACGTTAAATAAAAGTGTAGCTACACAAAATAACCTAAAAGTGTAGGGTACACAAGAAATATTTTTAAAAGTGTATGCAACTTATCTGTATTTAACATGTAAATAATTTATAAGGAAAACCACAAAAACTAACATTTAGTTAATAATTTCGAATTAAAATCAAACGAAAAATATCCTGATATATGTACAAATTTTTACCAATTGAGGTTAAACACATAATTAACACTCCATCCTAGAGTTTTCGCAATATAGCCACTAGTATTATCAAATAGTAGACATTTGAGCCTATTCGATTTTGTATAGCCCGTATACATATACGAGGGTATATCAAAAAGTCTTGCAATATCATATGAAAAAAAAGAGTGAGTGAGACAACAATATATTTTTCAAACCCATTTTTTGTCGCGATGAAACTTCTAGAAGAACATTTCGATGTAAATTTTACAGTTCGTTTGTTTTTGTCAATTTAGTAACACGTGTTTTGAATTTTTCTTAAAATGAATGAAATTGAATATCGCGCCGTTATTAAATTTTTCTATAAAGATGGACGAAATGCAATTTATATATTCAACCATATATCAAAAGTTTACGGCGAATCTGCACCATCATATGCCACAGTAACAAGGTGGGTAAAATTATTCAAAAGTGGCCGGGAGTCATTTGAAGACGACAACTGCTCGGATCGGCCTGCAGATGCTATTAGCCATGTAAACGTAATTTTGGCCGAATCTATTGTATTGGAGGACCGGTGTATTTCTGTTCCGCGGTTAGCGTGGAGACTTTCTCTTTCATACGGTACCACATATACTATATTACATGACCACCTTCACATGTCGAAAGTAAGTGCGCGATGGGTTCCCCGTTTGTTGAATGCAGAACAAAAAAAAAATGCGTGTTCAAACTTCAAAGGCGATTTTAGATATGTACAAAGAAGATCCAGAAAATTTCTTGGATAACATAATAACAGGCGATGAAACATGGTTTTATCATTGGGATCCGGAATCCAAACAAGAATCGATGCAATGGATTAAACGTAGTGAACCACCACCAAAGAAATTCAAAACTCAACCGTCTGCTGGTAAGGTTGTGGCAACAATTTTTTGGGATGCTGAAGGAATTTTGATAATCGATTATATTGCACCGAAAACCACAATCACAGGCATATATTACGCAGAAGTTTTGCGAAAATTGAAAAAAGCGATCCGGGAAAAACGGCCAAGGAAAGTTAGGAAAAAAATCTTGCTTCTTCACGACAATGCACCAGTGTACAAGGCTAATATTGCTCAAGCTGCATTAAAGAGCTGCGGCTTCGTGGAAATTCCGCATCCACCGTACAGTCCAGACTTGGCACCCAGTGACTACTTTCTGTTTCCCAATTTAAAAAAAAAACACTAAGGGGCCCGAAATTATCCAGTGACTATGAAGTACAGTCTGTTGTAAATGAATATTTTATGGAGCAAAAGAAATCTTTTTTTAGAGGGTTTAGGCAAGTTAATTGATCGATGTGACAAATGTTTAAACCTTAAAGGAGATTATGTCGAAAAATAAAAATATTGCTGTCTCACTCACTCTTTTTTTTCATATAAAATTGCAAGACTTTTTGATTTGCCCTCGTAAAAGGGTTGGGTTCCTCCGAAAAAATTTCATATTTTGATAAAAATTGTATATGGGAGCTGATCCTACATATAAATTTTTTATCAAAATATGAAATTTTTTCAGAGGACCCCAACTATTTTTATATGTATACGGGCTATACAAAATCGAATAGGCTCAAATGTCTACTATTTGATAATACTAGTGGCTATATTGCGAAAACTCTAGGATGGAGTGTTAATTATGTGTTTAACCTCAATTGGTAAAAATTTGTACATATATCAGGATATTTTTCGTTTGATTTTAATTCGAAATTATTAACTAAATGTTAGTTTTTGTGGTTTTCCTTATAAATTATTTACATGTTAAATACAGATAAGTTGCATACACATTTAAAAATATTTTTTGTGTACGCTACACTTTTAATTAACGTTTGAAACTTCACACCGGTGATGTCATGTCTGACGGCGTTGGGTATCGCGACAAGAATCTTGCATAACTGTCTTATTTAAAAAAACTCTTTTTTATTTTTATTTAACACCACGTAAATTATGAATGTTTGATCCAGAAAAAAGAATTAAACGATACTCATCTGATCAAAAGAAGAAAATAGTCAATCATTTGGAACATACAGTGCGCGTCAAAAAATTCAGGACCCGACTTTCTTCATAAATATTTTTCTAGAGCAATTACGCCTTAAGCACTGACTGTCGTATTAAACAGTGCATAACCAAAAACGATGCTAATTGTGATCAGAGCTCGTGAAGGAAATATTCGATATTACAGTACAGAGTGCTTAGATTGATTATTGATTCTTATTTAAATAAAGATGAAGACTGAAATGTCTTTCCGTTACCTTTATTTAACAAAAACTTGTTCCGTTATTGCCTTTTTTCGCATATTGGGGTAGATGGTCGACCGACTAGCAAACAAGCAATTTGCTTGCCGAAATCTTGGCTACTCAATCAATTTTCCCAAGGAAATTTGAATTTCAAATTATATTTTTCATTTTTGCGATTGCCAACAAAAAATTTTGAAAAATACGATTGAAATTCAAAGTTTCTATGTGAAATTGATTGGATTTACATAACCGACGATTTTTGTGCGCTGAACTTCACGTGACACATTCATCCAATCAGAAAGGACTTCTTCACCGAATTTGCGGAACGGCGAAGACATGAACAAAATTTATCTTTTCGGCACAACGACACAGCATACATAGAATATTTTTTTTTTTTTTTAATCAAATAATATTATGTAAATCATTGATAAAACAGCGTTCGCCGAATTTCATGCGATTTTTAACGAGCCCGCCATTTTTCTCAAATTATAACACGTCAACTTCCGTACCCAATGCTCAATTAACGAAAACTATAATACTCAATGACGACCACCATTTGCTATCGAAAGTTTGTCCTAACTAAATATTTTGTTCTAAACCAAAAATATTCTATAGCAATAACAAAATATACAAACATTGGCCATACTCAAGGGTCAACCCAAAAATGTTTATCAATACACGATTTTCTATATACCAAATCAAAAATTATTCTGTCTCCGAAAGAGAAACCATCAAGTTTTAATTTCACACCAAAATTAAATCTCTTCGGATATTTATCATGATAGAAAATGATAGAAAAAGGTAGCCCTTAAAAAAGTAAAATACAATGAAATTTGTAATTGATTCTAATTCCTTATCGGATTAATTTGAGTGGGCTTTAACTTTGAAAGGGATTTATATTAAAGATCAGAGTATTAGACAAAATAAAATTTATTTGGGGATTTTGAACTTAAAGGGTCCCGGGAGCCATTATCCCGTGTCCGTCACACTAACTATGGAACAAGCAGCACGATTCATCGTGCATGATTGTGCACTATATTATTTTTCAGTCGCAACCTTATAATTCCAATCAAAACTTGATAAAGCTAGCCAGAACCATATAACAACCTTATAATTCCAGCCTGAACCATATCCTCTTCAGCCAAACTAACTATGGTACAAGAAGCACAATGAATTGTGCATCATTGTGCATTATATAATTTTTCGACCCGCACCTTATAAATCCAGATGATTTTTTGGTAGAAACCTTATAGTTCCAGCCGGAAGTATTCCTTCCACAGTGAAACTAACTATGACACAAGTAACACAATATATGGTGTATCATTGTGCATTATATGCCTTTGCAGCCGGAACCATATAATTCCATCCAAAACGTAATAAAGCTACCCAGAAGCATATAACAGCCATTCCAACTATGACACAAGTAGTTTTCGGTCGGAACTTTATAAATCCAGCAATATATGATTTTTCGGTCGAAAGTTTATAATTCCAGCAGGAACCATACTATCTACAGCCAAACTAACTATATGACACTAGAAGCATAATGGATTGTGCATCACTATATGATATATGATGTTTCAGCCGGAACCTTATAATTACAACCAAAATGTGATAAATAAAGCCGGAACCATATAACAGCCAAGTAAACTATGACACAAGTATAGGACGATGCATTGTGCATCATTGTACACTATATAATTTTTCAGTAGACACCTTATAATTCCAGCCGGAATCATGCCTTCCACAGCAAAACTAACTGTGACACAAGTAACACAATGTATTGTGCATGATTGTGCATTATATGCGTTTTCAGCCGGAATCACATAATTCCAGCTAAAACATGTTAAAGGAAGCCAGAACCACATAACAGCCAAACCAACTATGACACAAGTAGCATGATGCATTGTGCATCATTGTGCACTATATAATTTTTCGGCCAGAACCTTATAAATCCGGTAATACATTATATGATTTTTCGGTAGAAACCTTATAATTCCAGACGGAACCATACCCTATACAGCCAAACTAACTATGGCACAGGTAGAACGTATAGTTCCTCCTGGAACTATAAGGTTCTACTGAAAAATCATATATTGCTGGATTTGTAAGATTCCGAATGAAAAATTATTTAGATCAGCACAATGCATCCTGCTACTTGTGTCATAGTTGGTTTGGCTCTTATATGGTTCTAGATGGTTTTATCAGGTTTTGGTTGGAATTATAAGGTTCGGCTCAAAAGTTTTTGTGCACAATGATACACAATGCATTGTGCTACTTGCTACATTTTGTTTTGGATTAATTTCGGTTTGGCCCCTAACTATTAAAGGTACGTGAAACCTCCCAATGTGACCACCTCTTCATTCTGACCACCTCCTTAAATAGACCACTTTTCTACATTCCCAACACATTAACAATACAAATTTGTTCTAAAAATTCTCTTTAACCTGACCCAATGATTTTTGCAATATGACCAAAAATTATTTTTTCTAAATGTAAACAGAGAAATGATTCACTACCTTCATTCCAAATAACTCCGGAAGTAATTTTCCATCCCAATGTACTACGCCTGTTCTAAACTTGAAAGTCGATTTAACTGATGGTGCTATTTCTATTCTATTTGTTTCACGAAGACGCTTCAGTGTTGCTCGATTCAAAACAAGTTTATCAATAGAATTTCCAGGACTTTCGGCAACAATACTGATTAAATGCAAAGCGCACATTATTCTAGGAGTAATGAAACATGTGCCCCTAGAGGAGGCTCTTTCTTTGCTTAGCACGGGAAACAAACATGAGTTTATAAAACTCATGTCATTATCAGATATGCGTTTACAATTTTTCATTTTGCCTCCATAGCTTCCGATTCCCGCTTTTCTTTTTCAATTTCATATTCTCTGGCTCTTAATACCTGGGACTCCCTTTCTCACGCTACGTCAAGAGGAATCGCTTGTCATCTTCACTGGTCCTCATGGACAATCGGTATATGCGATATCGAAAATATCATCCAATTTACTCTTAAAGGCATTTTCTCATTCACAGTAAATTTGAAGGTTTATTTTTATTCTGTAGACGATTTTTTCAGTCATCATGCAATTATTCCAATTTTCAATAGAATGTTGTTTTTTCACTGGAATTCGTGCTTTTGAACAAAATATAGACACTTTATGGATTGTCAGAGCTGCACTTTCACGAATAATTAATTTTACAGTACGGTGGTGGTAAAAAAGAGACACATCTCTTAACTTTTTGAGGGTAACTTAGCACCAATAATTTGATAGCGCTCAAGGCCAAGAAGAAAAATTTCTGTTATGGACCGTAAATTATCTGCCATTTTGTCAACTTAAGTAGCACTTTCTTAAAAAGATTAGTAAAACTGTTAAACGAACCAGATTTAGTTATTACAAATGTGTGTCCTTTTCTCGAGAGATTTAACTCTAAACCATCTTCGATTGACCCAATATTTTTTCTGTTTAAGTTTTTAGCATAACCTTACATTTCCAGGTGGTATCCCGATAAGTATCTCTACATTTTTTCCGCCCAATACAAACAAGGACAACCCTAATGTACATACACCGGTTTGTTTTATTTACCATTTGTCAAACTTCTATAAAAAGACCAAGCTCCAGAACTATAAATTTGGTCACTATTCAAAGAAGTTTTTTCACACCGACCACCTCCGTAAAATGACCAGAAATTTGCAGTCCCATAAGTGGTCACTTTCGAGAGGTTTCACTGTATTTACAGTATGTGCAACAAGAGCGTGTATGGCAAAAAACTAAGTAAAAAACGAAACTACGATTTTTTTTTTGTTCTTATTAGGAAAGTTTGTTATATTTTCTAGGGCGCTATCAACTAATGCATAGTAAAGTCATCATTACTGTTAATAATTGCCTGGCTTTTTTGTCCGTACTATCAACCAATTTGACTGCATACTGTGGTGATAAATTTGTCCATATTTCCGGACAACTCGCGCTAGAGCGCTCAAATTTTTTATGTGGTACATTTTCAGCTTAATCTTCAAGAGTTTCCATAAATTTTGATCGGATTGGAATTAGGTGACTGACGTGGCCAATCCAATGTTGTGATACCCTTTTTGAGTTTAAATTTCGAACAGAGTATGCTATTGTGTTTTGAATTGTTGTCCTCTTGCAAGATCCAATTAGAGTTCTCTGCTCCAAAGCATTTAATAAATGGTAATAAACGTCGTGAATAAATTTTGTTCATGAAAAGTGCATTTAGGTTCCGTATGGAAACGATTAGTTTACCAAAACCTTGTTTAGTGAAGCATCCCCATACATGGTATCCGCTAGGGCGGGTATATATTTGGTAACCAAATGAATAGAAAACAGATGTAACCATGTTTGTTCCTATAGTTTTAAGAACAATTATGCCTTACACGCTCTTGTTGAACGTACTGTATATTAAGGGATACATCAGATCATTAGGCAACTTAAACGTTCTTTGTGGAATCGGGACTTAATGGGTTCCTCGAAGCCGTTATCCCAATGATAGTACTATAGGGAATTTTTAAAGTCCCAATTCCCCAAAAAAGGTTTATGTCGCCTAATGATCTGATGCATCCTTTAATATAAATGCCTTTAATAGTCAGGGGACAAACACAAATTAATCCGACACAAAATTAAAATAAATTACATATTTCGTTGATTGGTACTATAATTAGGATAATGGCTTGGGGAATCCTTAAAGTTCCCGTTGCCAATTTTTCAATACCATCCAACAAAAATTGGCGTTCGTTTTAATTCCTTGTCGAAATTCATCGAGCACTGCCGTTAACTTAAAATAATTTCGACTCGGGCTTAAAACGGAGGCAAATTATTGTTGATTAAACATATTAAAATATTAGCAACAGAAATCCTCCATAACTCTGATTCCCCAAAAAATAGTTATTGGTTTGAATGCTTTCGAGTATCTTTTAATAGAAACGCATCTCATAATTAACATCAGTACTCGAATAATTTCGATACGAAATTAACGCGAACGCAAAATTTTAATGCATGGTACATATTGAAATATTGGCAACGGAAAATCTCTAGAAGGAGGCTCCTGAATATGCTTTATTATAAAAGCATCTCAAAGTTAATGGCAGTACATACTCGAATAATTTCGACCCAAAATTAAAACGAATGCAAATTTTTCTTAAATGGTATACACATTGAACTATTGACAACGAGAACCACCCGGAAATCCGATTCCCCCGAAAATGGTAATTGGCATGGATGCTCCTGACTTTCAATTACAAAAACATCTGAAAGTTAACAGAATACTCAAATGAGTTCGATTCGGTAAAAATGATTTTGAAACTCTCAAGATCTTTTATTAAGTAATGTAATCAGAGAGTTTCCCAAATTAATATTTCGTTAAACATTGGTAAATTTGGTTTCAATTAACTCAATAATTATATTTTGCGAGGAAAATAAAATTCCGACTATCATGACATTTTTTCACTATCACGACAGTTTTATTTTTGGACTGACAGAAAAAATATGGCGGGTTTTTCTTTGAGTTAGATAATTTTATTTTGGGTTGACTGTAGTAAATAACTTCTTATAGAATACTTTTTATGCTAATACTTACTTATAGATATACTTTGTATATTTTGGTGTTGCCATAGTATTTTTTGGGTTTGATGTTGGGCCAACTTTACATACTCGTACAATAGTCTATGTCGATTAAATTTCCGCTGACCGACTGTTTTATTTTGATAATTTTTCCCTAAACATTCCTGTTTTCATCTGTTGAATTAGATGACACTGTCTTTTGGACACCAAAAATGACAAATATTTCATTCTTTACGCGTTTAAATATTAGACAAACTTATTCCTAGGAAAACACGATTTGAATCAAAAGGTAAAATCGGATATTTCAAAATAGGGGCTAGGGCAATAAAAATTATAACAAAACTATTCCAATAGACTTACAAAAGCTTGTATAAATCTTTTATACCATACATAATAAATATGTACCATCCACCTAGCGATAAATGCATAAAGGTTTAAACATAAAATGGTTTGTTTCCAGACTACGTATACAACTTTACAAGCTATACAATTTTAGTATACAGTAACTTTGCATGGAAAAACTTCGATTCGAAACTTTTGTTTAGAACAAATCATTGATTTTCTTTTTGTTGGTACATTTTATATTCCCCTCATTATGGTTTTTCGTTTAATGTAATGTTTCGCGTTATATACAAAATAATTTCATTTGTTACTCTTTTGCTGGAAAATAATTTCACTTTACTGTTTTTCGGGAGGAAACTAAACTTTTCGTTCGGCTTTTGTTTTTTTGTGTCTGTTAGCATAACAAAACAACTGTACAAGAGAAAAATGTACCGAAAATGTTTATAAAACAAATTTAGCGCATGTCATCTAAAATGGGTCAGGCAATGCGGGCAAATGCTATTATATTTCGAAATGTAACGAACATTTAGGGAAAAGCACAGAAGAGAAATGTATATTATTTACTATGAATAAAAAAGCTCAACTTTTTTTTTCATATACATATATTTTTGTTAAATTAAACATAATAACAAAGGACGTAAACATAATTATTCATTTTTTAATTTTTCCATTTTGAGCTTTTCGATGTTTGTCTTTTGCTTCGTACTTTATGCTGTGCGTGGCGTGGCGGCTGCCGAGCCAAATCGTATTTTAGAAGAAAAACATCATGGATATGTTTTTGTGAACAGATACAACATCCAAGGAAAGGATCAAATTGATTTTTGTCTGTTTATTTATTGATGCAGTTGTTAGGTTCGTGGAGAGTACTTGAGACCTAAATGAACGGAAAACACTATTTTAGGAAGATAAATTTCTAAAAGGAGGAGGGAAGGTGTTAATACTGACGGTTGTATTGGTTTTATGTTTATTTTTGTTTTAGTATTATACTGTACTGGTATAGTACCCCAAGGTCGGTTTATTGTGTGCATGAATATGTGTATAGGTTGGTAGGTAAATAGGTATACGAAAAATTTCGGGAATTATTATGATTATTTTCTCTTCTACGGCATTTATATACGAGTATGTATGCGTAGAGAATATTATATTATTTGACCTCGTATGGAGGTCGAGTATCTCTACATAAAATAAAATCGCCAAGATCTGTGCTTTTCGTTTATATTGCAGATGATTTTCTTATACAAATAAAGTTTGAGATGCTTAAGCTATCGAGATAGAAATTGTATCCTCCTCTAAAAATAACTTGAAATGTTATACATTAATCGTATTAACATTTTTTGGCAGACTTTAATATTTGACCAATATTTTAAAATTAATTTCAAAATAATTAAAATAGAGTGAAATCAAATTATTTCTACAAACATAAATCAGACACTATTAGATGACTGAAGATTTTTTTAAAAGAGATAAAACAAGATTAAGCCAACAACAAAAATTTTAATGACGTTAAGGTGGGCGTGATATTATAGTAAAAAAGTTTTTAACGCGTTACTAATTTCCCAGGTAGGTACATCAAATTTGGTTGAATCACATTTTTTAATTTTTTAAGTCTATTTGCCAAAATTTTTTTATGATTATTGTTTTTTAAGTGTTTTGCTGGGCATCGAGTTATCGACGTGATTGACAAACGTCAACAAATCAAAATATATAAAATGAAATATTGCTAAAGGTCTAAAGGAACTAAAAATTTAGTTTTAAATTTTTTAATGATTTTACGGCAGGATTAGAAGAATTTAAGAATCGCTTTGCAGTGGTATGCTGTTATTGTTTACACCGCGTAATTAATATACTGTAAGCGGAGACGGTTAGAAAAACTGCCATAAGCCCCAATCCATCTTGTGATTCTTTAACGGTTAATTCACAAATAAGAAATACTTGGAACAGTTTTTAACGGTTTTGTAAACTAAATTTGAAGGAGTTATGATCGAAAAATAGTTCGAAATTGCATTTCGAAATTGCAATCGACAAATTTTAATTTCGCACTTTTTTAACCGAATTAGTTCAGTCGGTAAGGTCAAGTAATCATAGCTTGCAAAATGTTAAGGTTCAAATAGTATAGTTAACCTTCTTTGGACCTAGCTTTAATTTCACCAGCGATAGTCTGAAGTGACACTATTGTTCCAAACTTAATTTAAAATCGTTTTTCTCGTAAGTGCTATATTTTTTAAAATGTTCGCTAAAAACCAAAAGCTTCTATGAAAGCTGTCACTTCCAGTTTTTGATTTCGGCCGAAATTCACTGGGATCTCCAAATTTGTGGAAAAAGCTTAAGTATGAAGTTTCATTCGGATTTTAATCCATCTGGGCTGTACTGGGCCGAACTTGTTGAAAAATAGTTTTTTGTCAAAAATCGTCATTTCCGGGTAAATTTTGGAAAAATAATCTGGACTGGCTCCTATGGAAGGTGCCACTTCTGGTAGACCGTCTGGGCTGTAGATAGGACACACATTTAGTCTGCACTCAACACACGCCCACGAGAAATGTTTACGTTGTATCGAGTTTTCATTGAAAAATCATTTTTTTTTTCTGAAAACTATTCGATTTTTATAATTAGACATCTAGTAGCCCATCTAATTTAGTCCCTCGGGTTACTGCTTCTACATAATTATTTACTTATTTTTTTTTCTATGATACAATGAAGAGTTTTACTTCCGAGTTTTAAACAAACCAAGAGCTGCATTTTGTCGCAGGAGTAGCTCCGAGCTCTAAGTGTCGATTTTGTACCAAAAATGAAAACGCGAGGTGAGCAAACCGGAAAAACATAGTAGTGGTTATTTTATTAAAATTGGTTTGGTTGAGCGCATGCGCGTCATTGTTTATATATTTTTTTTAATTGATGTGTCAAATGCGATTTCGTATTGTTTAAATATTTGAAAAAGAAAAATCAAATCACATAGCAAACAATCGGTTCCACTGCTCAAAAGCAAGCGAATAGAAGAGGCGAGGTATACGTCATCTACATAAATATTCAACCGGTTCAACCGGAACTTTTTATTTTGCTACTTGCCTTAGTAAAATTGACGAACAAAATGCACAGACACATTAGAGAAAAAATACAATACAAATATAAATTTGTATATTATACAGTGTATATGTACACAAAATTATTGCTCACCTCGCCAGCTCGCGCTTTAATTTTTGGTATAAAATCGATACTCTGATTATCTGGCAATGCAGTTTTTGCTTGTGGCCACCATCTTCATGCTTTCATCGTAATCTCGGGTAAATGGAGACATTCGTAAAAAATTATGTGATTATTTTAAAAAAAAAGTTTGCAAATAAATCGACACTTTGGAAAAAAATGGGAGCACCCAGAACCAGGGGTCTGAACCTTTCAAAAATTTTACGTAAACATGCTCATTTTTCTACAATGCACAGTTTCAATGCGATTGTAATGGTATGAACCTTATAACGAGGATTCCCTTAATCCAGGAGGCGAACTCCTCAGATTTGAGAATGTCTCCAAATTTATATAACTGCTTTTTAAAACTCATTTCCGTGAAAACATTTAAAAAAAATTGTACCGGGATCTCTAGATTCCGTGGTTTTACATACAACTTATACATGGTAATAATTTCATGATGATCGGTTGTGCGACTGAAACGCTCCTTCGGAACAAACAGATAGCCAGTTAAAAAAAAAATATATATATATATATATATATATATATATATATATATATATATATATATATATATATATATATATATATATATACGGTTAATAAGTAGACGTGATTTTTAACGTCTATTAGCTTACACCAGCGCGAACTTAACCTAGAGACGTTAAAGTTATTAAAATATAAGACTCTTTTCGTGGTAGGTAGTTTGTAACGAATACGGGACGTGAAAAATAATTTTGCTATTAAATGTTGCTAAAATAGCTGTCTAAAGCTTGTAAAATTTTGAATGAAAATATAATGAAAATTGACTACCCAAAATAAGAAAACTATTGACCAACGAATAATAACTGAGGTATTTGGTTAAGCACGAAATTAACTCCCTTAGAGTAATAAAATTCGTATTTATTTTGCGTCAAAACCAAATTATTTTGGAAGTTAAACAAAACATCTATTTAGTGTCATTTTAGCGATAATCGAATCGTTAGATATAAATTCAGTTATAAAATTTAAAATTTTAATTGTTTTTTTAAAGTACAATTTTTTATTTAATTAAAATTCATTACATTTAAAATATATTTATATATACCTATACATAAATACATCAAATTTACATAATTGACTACATTATTAAATACATTATTATAAATTTTTTAAATTCAAAATTTAGTTTGATTTTTCTTAAATAATACTAAGCTCATACCTATGCTACAACTTCCTGTTTGGCAATTTAACTAGGTTATATTAAAATTATTAAAAAAAATTTAAATAAAAAAATATCAGGAAAAGTAAATAATTAATCGTTTTATATAAAACCTAATTTATTTGTACGAAAACATAACTGCAAATTTATATATCAGGAATTAGTATTGTATTGCAATATTTTACCGTAGCTTTTGAACTGGGATATCGAATATATATTGTTCAACAGTTCTCCAAATAAGTTTTCCAAATGTCTGCCGTTTGTTATATTAAATACATAATGGCATTTAAAAAGTAAATTAAATTTATCTATTACAGTATTGTTTGTTGGAATAAGCTCTTGATCAAATGAAATGTAAAATTTTGAAATATTTGACTGTATTTCACTTTGAGTAAAAATAACTAGTTGTTGTTCGGCCGTAATGTCATAATTTGCACCAATAAATTTGAATAGCTTAACACCGACTGAAATAATAAAAACCAAAAGTATATTAAATTAATTGAAAGGGTAAATTATATATAATGTATTTCTACCTATAAAGTATTCAAAAATAGGTTTGTTTTGCCTATTTGTTCAGAGATTGTTACTATAATATGTTGACAAAACTCATCCGTAAATTTAGTTTTCAGGTTATTACAGGTATTTGGGTATAATACCTCTAAATTGTTGTGAATCTAAGAACGTTATTAAATGATTTTGTAAGTTCTTACCAGTTAATACGTGTCCGAAAGTCATGGATATTCTAACAGCATGAGTACGACATTTTAGATTTAGAATTCAATTAAATATTTTTCGTCCATCCAATAGTTTCCATTATGATTTTTGTTTCTTCGAATTTAATATTTAAATCCTGTAATCAAAGATGTTCATACTTTCCTTATTAAGATAATAATAATTGAGACAAGATTCTATTCAATATCAAAGCACCACGATAATAAAAATAAAAATTAATAAGTTAATAAAAAATTAAATTTTACCTTCAAAACCTCGACCTTAAGAAATCCTGTTTTTGCATTCGTCTAAACCAGGGGCGAGATTTTGTAACATCACTTTCGATACTATCGAAAATGATAGTCGAATCGAAAATGGTGAAAGGTGGTATTTAATACCATTTTCGACAGATAAGCGAAATTTATATATGGCAACCCTTTTTCGAAATTGAAATGACAGTTCTACAAATATTTTTTTATGTCAAAAATTGTGTTTGGATTGTCAAAATTACTGTTAAAAAATTTCATTCTGTCTTTAGTATTAAATTTATAAATTAATTTTAAATAAAATGATTAATTTTCAAGTTCCAATGAATCAAATGCTGAAAGAGACTCGAGGATAAATTTTTACATCGCACATCATTTTTGCGTAATCGCTATAACGTGCTGGATATGACTGATTAAAAGTAAGATACACTGAACATATAACTAGTATAATCCACCAAATTTATTAATTACATATACATGTTTTATTTAATATTTATGAAATCTTTCCGGGTTTCAAAGCACGTACTTTTAAATTTGCGCGACCAAATAAAACTCCGAATGAATTTGGTATTAAAAAAAACTAAAATTTCATTAGGAACCAAATTGGTGGCCGTCTAAAATTTGTATGCCCGTGGATCTTACCAGAGATCCATAGGAGACATAATGTCCCAGTCCATTAACCAATCGGTAAATGCCATAACTGAAATTACTAGAGTGTTGGAAATTACAATATGCGATCAATTCGTGGAATTTCCGGACGAAAGAGCAAAATCTGCTTATAAGGAACGATTTAAAAAAAAAAACAGGTCATCCCGACATTATTAGATGCATTATGCCACTTTAAATTAAAAATACAAATTAAATTTATTTTTATTTTTAAACAATATTATTATGTTTTAATATACTCGTATATTTAATTTATAAAATATACAAGAAATAAAATTTTATTATAAATTGGTATACAAGATCACTACCCTATTCGTTTTCAAATAATTTATTTTAATTTAAAATAATTATTTTAGATTATCATATAAAATATCACTTATCACTTTGATTTTCTTAAGTGATGAAGTATCGAAGTTATCGCTCGTCGATAATGATACAAAATACCGACTTTTCGAAACTATCGATATTTTTTCGAACTTCGAAAATTGTGATGTTACAAAATCCCGCCCCAGGTGTAATAATACAATTTGTCCTATATCATCAACAGTATATAGTTGAAACGGTTAATCCGGATGGACTTGGTGACGAAAACTTGGACTGACTTCTATCAAGCCTAAATTGTAGTTGAATCTATGTACAAACTGTTGATATAGAGTTTCCTTAATTTTGAATCCTCTGTAATCTACAATTTTAATTGTATTTTCGGAGCACTGTTTCGATTTTCTCGAGCTAAAAAATAAATAATGTAAATAATTTTATTGTAGAAACGCTAAATTATTTCACTATTAAATCAATAATCAAACTCCTCTCGATTGTAGCTAGTTATACTACGTCACTTCACTACTCAAGAAAAATTAAACATTGATTTATGTGATTACATTTTATCTAATGTATTTGTTGTTTGTCGTAACATTCAATATTACCTGCATCAATAATATTCCGATCTGTTGGAAAACACCAAATTTGTTTATCGTATTGCAGTAACAGGTATTGCATATCACATTGATATTCAATTGTCATAAGTAATATACAAACAATTAGACACAAATTATCACACTCACTCTATTTGAATTAGGTTGAGGATAGCCTTATTTGTATCGTGCACTTGTTCAAATTTAGTCCACTACCTCCACTGAAAATTACTATATCCCTTTTTCAACCAAGGGAAATAAAAAATTGGCTCAGTTTTGGTCCAACCCACACAAATGTGTGAATAATAAAACCATAGTATGTAATGGCGTTGTTGATAAAACATTTCGCTTGATTTGAAGTAAAACCAACTCAATTGTGTGTATAATTATAGTGTTTTTTCCGGACGAAAATAAGTTAAAAAGGAATTCACAAATGTGTAAGTTGGTTCAAAAAACATACAAAACTAAATTTTTGACATGGTTAGTAAATCATAAAATGGATATAAATTTATCACATTTTTTTTTATAAATCAATTTTAGCATGAGTTTAGCTGTTTTAACTTAAAAATTCCAACTGCAACTAAAAAAATTACATTCTAATTTAATCTAGTTACCAAAAAAATTAAAACAAAAATCAAGAGAATATACAAAATTGCTCACAAAGGGACAAATAATTTTAAAATGACAATAAAAATGGCGTCTCTCGATCGTTAAAATAAAAATTTTATATTTATAAGTACTCAAATTTAACATCCTCGATTTTACTAGGTCGTAAATTTAACCCACTTTTTTCGTTCAATTTGAACCTTGAGTTTACATTGATCTAGGTAAATTTTTGATAATATAATTAACGTAACTTAAATTAATATTTTACAATTATTATTTTTCGGTAGTGAAAAGCTATCATAGTTAAACTTTTTTTTCTGATTTTGACTAAGAAAGAATATTATCGCATCGTATACTGGAAGAATGTTAAAAATAACGTCTATTTTTTTTTTTACATATTGTTTGACTATCCTTATTTTAACCCCCGAAATAGGAAAGACGTCCGAATTTTTACCGTGTATATATATATATATATATATATATATATATATATATATATATATATATATATATATATATATATATATATATATATATATATATATATATATATATATATATATATATATATATATATATATATATATTATATTAATAATAGCTATCAGCGCTAAAACGGCTATTTATAAACTAAAATTTTATTGTCAAATTCTGAACGAAAGCCAAATTCTAATATTTCAATCACGAGTATATGGGAATAATGGAAACCAGTAGCTAATACCAAAGCTGTTTTTTGGTGATTTCCTATGGTAGGTGTCCCACTCCTTAATATTCAAATCCTAAAACGTTTTCAAATCTCCTAATTAAAAATTATAACTAAAAATAAAAGAAAAATTCTTTTGGAAAATGTCTGGATGTCTGACTGTCTGTACCGATGATTTTTTAAAAATAAGTTTGTGCGGAAGCGGGTGCCTGTCATAAAAAATCACACAAAAACAGCCAATTTCAAGATATTGGTTTACATTATTCGCATATAATTATCACCACATGCTCATGGTTAAGAAAACCATTTTTGTAATAGCTCTTTAGTATCCAAATATACCGTTACAGAGCTGTTGGAAAATCTCTGTTTATTATCTACTCGTATATTTGTTGTAAATCGATGAAAAGGTTTTGAATAATACCGTAAATTTAGCTAAAGCACGATTCGATTAAAAGGTATTGGAAAAAGCAGAAATTTTGTTACCAGCACTTTCGTTCAAATGATATGATCCAGTACAAGCTAGCTTTGAGTCCTAAGATCTTTTAATCTATCGATGTTACATTGCTTCCGATTTGTCGTGCTGCGTTTAACAAAGGCAGGCTTTATTTGTAATTGTTATTTATTTCCAGTTGGTGATCACTGTCTGCACCTCTCATTTCCCTGACATCTTGAAATGACGTGAGAAATTTCTGGTTGATCATTACGTGATGATGTAATGGGTTCCTTGTTCTGCCATTGTCACGCAGAAGTCGATGAGTCGTTCTCTCGATTATTATTTCGCACAGAATCAATGCTGGCCACCCCATATATGTCAGATCGGTGTTATCAGTTCTAGTTTTTATGAACTATGGTTGTATTTCATATTTTGAATGGAATCTTGCTACGTTTATTCTGTTATTAACTGTTTTCCAATACCATTCCCGTAAAACAATTTTTAGATTTTTGGCCAAGAAATGACTGGGTTTTGACCATTCGACCATTAGCGACGAAATAAGTCAAATGTCGGTCAATTGTTCAGTCATCTGAGGGTCTAGTCCTTGCCAGAAAAAGGACGAAATTTAAAGACAAATTCGACCATTTGACAATGAAAATTGGTAGACAAGCGTAACTCACAAATGTCGGTCTTTTGTGAGCCTGTTTCGTGTTCCAATAAATAGACGTAATGAATTGGTAATTGGGTGACTTTTACGGTGGACATTTTGTAGTTAAAATTGGCAACCTGTAGCGGTTCATAAATTCTGGTTTTCTGTGAACCTGTCCCGTCTTTCAATAGACAGACGAAACCAACTGTCATCTGGGGAGCTTTTCCGGTGGACATTTTGCAGTTGGTTTTATTTAATTTTAGGTACTGTTCACATTAGGCGCGAAATACAAATGAGACGAAACTTATTTTCAAAAAATACAATTCCCAATGAGTTAAAGCATAACTTTTCTTATGATTTTGGTAAGAAATTGGTTTTCAAATTACTACTGCGTAAAACAAGAACATTTTTTTAGTTTTACAAATGTTATTGTTGCAGAATTTTTTAGAAAGTTTAAATAAAATCATAATTAAAGTCATGTCTTAAATCACTGGGAGTTGTAATTTTTTAAAATCAGTTTTTTTAGTCTAAATGATGTTTAAGATGTTGTATTGTTACTATAAATTAAAAACCACTTATTTAATTTAATTTAATTTCTTTTGTTATTAATAAAATAAATATTGTTACATTATTAATATAATTAATTCTATTCAAATTTTATATGTATATAATATATTAAGCAAGTGCATGGTTTAATATTATGATAAATTCATATGGAAGATTAGAAAACAAATATACAACTTTTTTTTCTTATTGTGTGAATTATAGAAAATTTAGAGGTTTAGGCAGGATCTGGCGGCTTGCATAGCGATACCGCTAAACAGCTCGCTTCAGAACATTGACAAAAAAATTTCGAAGTTCTGACTTACTGACTTCGGGAAATCCCAATTCTCGAATAAAAACACAGACGTTCGCTCGATTGCACGTCATATCTTTGTCAATGTTAACCGTCCTCGTCCAAGTAAATTTATTCAAGGTGTTAGGGTCGATTAATTTTTGAAGTATGTTGCGAATATTTTTATTTATTTTCCGACCATCCACAATCGACTTAAGATAAATTAACTAAAATTAGAAATAGACAAAAACTTTATTTATTTAGAGCGGCTTTATTCATATTTATGTTTCTTTATACCATTTGATCGCTGAATATCCTTTCCATGAATTTCCTATTAAACTCCTCGACATCGGTTATGCTGGTAAATGGCATTGTTAGAATTTTAAATAATGGATCCTTCTCGATATCACTATTTGAATTTTTTCTTAACAACGACACCAGGTCTGGTAAAATCTGAAGGAGCGGCTGAATGGTATTCTCGATATTGTGAACTGGCGTTTGTAAGATGTGCATTCCTAAAGCCAAATCTGTAATCTCTTTACCCATTTTTCTCAAGGCGGCAAGGCGGTACAAGTTTGATCGTCCTCGCATTGTTGGTCTTCCCCTAAAGTGGCATTTCACCTGAACAGTTGATGAGCTAAAAAAACATTGTATTTTAATTCGATATTTTTTTTGTTAATGATTAAATTACCTGGATTACCATTGATGATTAAACCCGAATCCGGTACTTCATGGGCCATGAAAGATATGAAAAATGAAAATGGTGCAGCCTGATTTAATTAATTGTATAAAATGTTGCTAAATGTTGCTTGAAATGTTACCTAGATTATTCACGATTACAACTGAATAATAAGGGTATTTCAATGCCATTTATGGTATCTATAATAATAATTGTAAAAATCGTCCATTTATATATTTAAATTTTAATACATATATATTTTTTCTGATTAGTTAACCAATTACCTTGACTGTCGTTGTTGGTGTCTGGTGTCGTAATTGAAATATCTCCTTTTGTATTATCATTGCTATTTGTGCCCATTCGGCATACTGGTCGTTTAAATTTATGGTTTCAAATTTCGTTTTTTTTTATTAGAAACCGCCTCCGATTCAGAATTGGAATATCGCTCATAGACCCTGTCTCACTGTTTTGCTTCAGTAAGGGTTTCTTTCAATAACAATGAAATTGATTAAAACGTTTAAATACAGGATAAAAAAAAATCTTACTTATATTATTTTGAAGCAATTTATATGGATATTTCAGCCATGTTTCAGTTGGAGCAGCATGGTCTTCTAGCAGTTTCCGAATATTTTTTGTATCGGGCCAAACCACTGTTGTTCCGTTTATCCAGTTATTAAAAACAACTGACACCTCCTTTTCGTTATTTTTAACGATCGAGTAATGTGAGTATGTGTATTATAAGATGTGAATGTCTTTATGTATATAGAATGAGTAAGACCCTAAAGTCCTAAAAACTTCTTTGAATATAGTTTTGGTTCTTCCATTGGTAATGACATGTTATAAGAAAATAAGGATGCGTCTGTGACGATTTATATTTTATTTTTTATTAAAATAACATATTAACCAAAAAAACATTGAATATGGCACGCGGTTAAAAGGAATTATATTCATTAACGACACTACAAAATAAATAAATATGCTCACCTTATTTTGATAATTTACGTATTCCAATACTACGCACAACACAATTTTTAAAATTTTTTATTATTATTTTAGACTTCACAGTGCCGTAAAATGGTATTCATTGTTCAAAGACACTTTAATACTAAACCGCAACGCAGTTTTTTAACAACTGTAGGCCTAAAAAGTACGTATAACAGGTTTGTGATTCGATTGAAGGGAGGGTTGAAGTCTACGTTTTATGGTTTATGCCTACAAGCCTGCATTTATTGGGGATGTACAACAGCTTCAGACACTCTTTTAAGATATCTTCCAGCGAGGGAAGCAAGACCTCCGAGTTCTTCGGAATTTCTGCTGGTACAATCCCATCCGGGCCAGCTGACTTAAAAGGCTTGAACCTTTTAATAACCCATTTTATTCCCCGCATATTCAGAATGTCCTCTGTATACAACAGTTGGACCACGCAGTCATCCATAGACCCACAACCATCCAACGGCTCCCCAGTCGACACATCCTCACTTCCCGGGAACTGCGTTTCCATCAAGAGATCAAGAGTCT
The DNA here is from genome assembly GCA_947310385.1 of Nephrotoma appendiculata. Taxonomy (NCBI): domain Eukaryota; kingdom Metazoa; phylum Arthropoda; class Insecta; order Diptera; family Tipulidae; genus Nephrotoma; species Nephrotoma appendiculata. Next base: position 262,659,189 of record OX371224.1, read on the forward strand.
CATCACTAGAAACCGTTCATTCGCCATCCGGTTTTAACAGATAGCCTGGAACAGCTGGATTGGTAGAGAGAATTTTCTTTAAGCGTGAGGTTTCCGAGACCCCTTCCGTTCTATGACAGAAGCGTCTTCACGAATTTCATTGCGCCTTCCATAACACCATTTTGTACACTCTGAGGCATTTCTTATAGAAGTTGCAGTCTTGACTATCTCTAGACCATTTCACTCTATTAAAAGCAGACCCACAGACTTTCCGGCACTCCGCAATTGCCGGGTTTCACCAACCAGGTTTTTGGTACACCCTCAGCTTTGTTAAAGGCACGCTACCCTCGTAGAGGTATTGCAAGCCCTAGTCAGAGTGTCCACCATTGAATTCAATTTACTACCCGTGTTGGGAAGTCGTGGAACTCTAGATGGAATGATGCCCTCCAATACCGCCCTATATACATGGCATACTGTCCTCCTGGGATTTCTGAACACGTACTGTTTTGTAATATTGATATTAAGTTTAAATGTTAAGTATTTACGATAGTCGGAGAAGGAATGCTTCTTCACCACACTCCATTCCCTGACCATCGGTGAAATTAATTCGGAAACCAGAGTAATATCCAAAACCTTCTCTCTATTACTAACAATAAAGCTACCCCAGATGGCTGCTAGCCAGAACCTTCTCCCCTACGTCTCTAAAGATATCGCAGTAATGTCCCCATTGCTATACTGTGGAAGTAGAAAAACATTTATATTATTTCCCCTTCCTTGTAACCCTTCGCTCACAGACAGCAGATCTTGTTATTCTTCATCCAAGATTCTTGGATCAGAACTATTTCCTCGCCTGACTTAGCCAGTCTCAGAAGTAGCGTCGCCGAAGCAGCCTTGATGTGATGTAAGTTTATCTGCACAAACCTAATCATTGGTAACAGTCTTCACTTACCTTAATTACGACAGCAGTGTTACACCGGTTAGTTGGACCCGGTGGAGTCGACGGTATCCTCCGTCCCGCTCCCTACGCAGTACGCAGTCCCTAAAGTTAAGGGGGCCCACCTCTTCCTCCTCGGAATCCGATGTATCCCCTACCCCCCTGACAAGGGATAGTCGCCAGTCCGTCCTTAAGGTCGCTAGTCAACCCCTTACTCGGGTTCACCACTAGATGCAGTGCCTCCCCTGGAGAGATACCACAGTACTGCGCTGTACTTGGTTTCACTCAGATTTCGCCCTTCCTGAACACCTTAAGTGTAACAGAACCAAATTCGAAGTTGATAACCCCTTTGGTTTTTGACAAGAGAGCCAGGGATTCCTTATTGATCACCTTAATTGATGATCTGAAATTGCCCTTAGGCTCCTCCTGCTTATCAATCTTCCAATTCCCTGTCGGAAAATCCGGATTGCTGTAAAATTACTCAGTTTGAATTCACTCATAACTTAAATACTATTGCTCACAAATTTCACAAATAGAATTTTTCCTACCGCAAATAAATTAGTTTATCAAACACAGGGTTAATAGTAAGGTAAATTGATATAATAATTACACTTCACAGTCACACTAAAATCTTTCAATATTTCTTTAAAAAGTGCAGTACTAACATAATCTTCCAGTAAAATTGATTTGTGCTATTGATTCTTGCTGTTTGCCAAATTATTGGCCCGGTGTTTCATAAACTAATTAATTTGCAATAAGAAAACGTTTATTTGAGTAATTTGTAATTAGTAAATATGTAGTTGAATTCAAAGTGACTAATTTTACAATAGAACCTTGATTATCTCTATAACGGTTACAGATAGGATATGTGCTGTCATATAATTTTTTGTTCAGATTAGTGGCCTACATCATCTGCCGAATTTATTATACTTACTTAAGAGTCACCCCGTATATACAAATTAATGTTTATATTCTCTGTGTCCTACAGAGGGTCTAGGGTCCCCGGTACAAATGTTTTCTAAAACTTCAGGGTTTCTTAAATTTTTCCACACTGGAATGAGTTTATGAAAGGGGTTATATAAAATTAATGACTACCGTCTTCCCCCGAACATAAGAACCGGTTCTTCTATTCGGGAAAGAAAGAGTTTCGCTTAATTTTGATGTTAACCAATTTACCTCAAATAAAAGAACCTTCAATTAGAAGAACATTCAATTAGAAGATTTGCTTCAAAGATGACACCAAATAAAAAACAGAATTTTTTTATAAATAATAAAACAAAATTTCCTTGTCCCGAAATTTCCTTGTCCTTCAAGGTTTTCATAGTTTAAAACAAATAAATTATAAAATAATAAAAACTTAATACGCATGCCATTATAAATTCTGACAAATAAATCACAATTAACGAATTATTTTTACATTTTAATGCCAAAATAACCCATGCTATGTTAACTAATAATATTTCTTTTTTAGTTAAAACAGGTTCAAATAAGCGCTCATCAACTTTAACGCACTCCTCATTCAGCTCGATTATACGAATTCGCCTTGTTGTAGATTAGAGACTGCCACAATTTCGATTCCAGATGAGGTACTTTGTCCTTTTTCAATTATGGCCCTATCTTCTTCGTCATATACTTCAAGAAGTTCCGAGTTTTCTTCCAAATATTTTAGAATATTGGGAATAAACGATTTTAGCCAAACTGAAAAATCACATGTATTTGAATGCTGTATAGCGTGTATTACGCACTTGAAAAAACTTGTTTTAATATCTGTAGCAACTTCCGTTGGTGGCCAAAACCAGTCACTGATGTCATCGTCGAAATAGCACTCGCCAGATAATAAGTCGCCATATATTTCAATCCATTCGAAACAATCGAATTTAGGCGATAATATGTCATATAGTGGTTTATGAAGCGCAGTTATGCAAAAGTCCTCTTTCGGCCCGATCCCGCATGTATTGAAAGCTTTTTTAATGTTTTCCTTTGTTTGAGTTTTACCCCATTTGGATACCCATTCGGAGACATTTAAATATGATGGTACTTTCGGATTACCTGCTTTAGTTTGTTTACTCCTGTCTTCTAATGCAGCGGAAATATAGAAATCAAACTCGGTATTATAAAATTCCTGGAAACTACGGTTAATGCTCACATCCAGAGGTTGTAATATAGCAGTAAGGTTCGGAGGAACTAAAATTATGAAAATATTTAGTTTCTCTAATCCCTTGCTCTTGGCTAAAGTGACATGCGGTCCATAATGATCGATGAGCAACAGTGTTGGCTGTCGGTATAATGTGGTTTCTGAACGCTTCGTTATGACATTATCAATATAATGGTTGAGAATCTCATCGCTCCACATACCCGTTTTATTGACGTCCACTAAACAACCTTCACATACACTGTTTTTTTTACTAATTTGGAAAACAGCAAATGCGGGGTAAACAGTTTTCCATCCATGTTGATTCCAAATGTAACAGTGAAACGCTTATGTGAAGATGATGATTTTCTTAAAAGAACACTACGAATTCCTTTAGTTGTGATGGTTGATTTATGCTCGGATTCAAAATAACGTGGCACTTGATCAATATTAATAACGTTTCGGGGCAGGATCTTATGCTTGTCAATTGTCTCAAAAACAGTCTGATGAAAACTCATTATTATATTATTTACATCATCTGGCAAAAAACGCGCAGTTGATTGCCGTCTCGCACAGAGTTTATAGCGGCTTTTGAAACGTTCACACCAACCGGAGGAAGCCAAAAATAGCTCATAATTTCGGTTTCCTGTTTTAATTAAATATTTAGCAATGGCTTGTGCTTTTATTTGGATATATTTATCCTTTGGCCTTCGATTTTTCGTTTTTTGCTTTTATCCAGGTCAACAAAATCGACTCCATCTCCTCGTACTCGGCTTTCCTGCCGCCGCCTGGAATTCTTCGTGTCGTTTTTATCTGTACTTCGGCATCACTCACTAATTTTATTAGGTGATCTCTTTAGTTATACCATGTCCTTTTGGATATCGCTTCATAACCACTTCCACTTTGATTTGGTTTATAAAAACTTATTGCATCCAATTTTTGTTTTATCGAATAAGATTTCCTTTGATTTTTTCCAATTAAATTGTTCATGCTAAAATTATGCTAGTTTACAAAATATTTCGTTTTCAATAAATAATTAAATAATTAACTTACGTTTTTATGGAAATAATTTTTTTGGGGTTATGTTGCGACGCGTCTAAATAAATTTCAATAAATATTTGATTTAAATTTTAGATTATAATGTAAAACATTTATTTACATTTACCAACAAATATTAGTTTACATGTTTGTTGGTAAATGTAAATAAATATTTATATTTGTTACTCATTTAATTGAACTCACGGCACGCACAATTAATTTTGCAATTTACGTTTTTTCTAAAATGTCAAATATCGAAAAACCAGTAACATATTCAAGAAAAATAGTACTTTTTCGTATATATTTAATTTGTTGATACATTTTTTTGTACATAGATCGCGCCTTGTTTAATTTATTCTTAGCACTTTTTTTACTTTTATATATTATTAAGTATTTAACTTTTTCTTTCTTCGTGTTAAATTATTTGTTTGGTTTGATCATTGCTAATCACATCACCAATAACTTTGATTTTAAAATTTGTATCTTTATATATCGATAAAAAAGTATGTCGTACTTGTAGATCGATGATTTTGTTAATATAAATTTTTATTTTTTAATTACTCTTTTTTAGATATAACTGCACTCTAGAAAACCACATTGTACCAATCATTTAGGTCCTTAATGATGGAGTTCCGGAAATGCAATGTTTTAATTTCTTTAATGTTGGTATAATCACCCCGATTATAAGAACCGGTTCTTTTAAACGAATAAAAGAACTACCCGTTCTTCTATTCGTTCATAAGACCCGGTTCTTTTCTTCGGGGGAAGACGGTAGCTCTATTCTGAGTGGTCGGTCTCCTGAATCTAGGACCCTTCCTTATAAGTTTCATAGATATTTATCAAATCTGATTCTAATTTTGCATAGTTATTTTATACCACAATTAGCAGGTTTTCGTAATATTTTTGAAGGGGTTGGCCTTCTGGGTCTAGGTGGTCCTGTACAATTTTTCCCTAAAAACTTCCGTTTGTTCCGAGAAGGCGTTTCAGTCGTTCAACAGATCATCATGAAATTTTTACACTATTTAAGTTGCATGTTCAAAACCATCTTTAAGATATTTTTGAAGACGTTGGTCCCCGTGGTCTAGGGGCCCCGGTATACATTTTTCTAAAAAATTTCTTTTTTAATACTTTCAAGTGAATAAGTTTAGGAAATGGATTATCTGAAATTAGTGGCATTTTCTATTCCGAAGGGTCCGTCCCCTGGATCAAGGAACCCTCCCCAGTTTCCACACCATTCATCTAATCTGTCTCTAATTTTGCGCAAAATTTTTTTGCGAATGAGGAGGTTTTTCTTAATGGGAATGAAATCGCCTCAGCGAACATGAGGGAATGCTGTTGACTCTGAAAAATTGTACGAATCGAATTGCTTTATTAATCATCTGAATCAATCCTTTGGATGGACGTCTTCTAGAGCTGCTGAAACACGTAAATAGCGTGAGACGTGGGATGTGATCAATAGAAGCAAAACGCCTTATCTAGGGCTGGTGGTTGGACGGGTGGTTTAAAGTTAGCAACATTCAATTTCTAATTCCTCCCGTGCAACGGCGGGGTAGTTCAACTAGTAAATCAATAAAAAAAATCACCAGTTTTTTTTTATTAAAACCCTGTGGTTTATATCAAAATTACAACAAATTTAACATACATACACATATACAGTTTTAATCTCTCTCTCTCTCTCTCTAGCATTTACATCCCATGACGGGATTTTGCCGCCCGCACTATGGTCCTCCATCCTTCTCGGTCCATCGCTCTCGTCCTCCAATTTCGACATCCTAATACGAGTAGGTATTAGGCAGTATATTATCATTTTGTAATATATACTCATCTCGTACAAATATTTTATTGAAAATTCTTGATTATGATCATCATCAACCAAAAAAAATTAATTATTATTTATACATATTTTTATCGCTATAGCTCAATCCGTCAAAACATACTTATTATACGCCATCTCTGGTTTTTCCAAAAAATCGTATAATATGTCAGGGTTAATTTTATAACCTCGATTTTAAAAACAATAAATAGTTACGTCCGCTATAAAAAAAATTTATTAATTTGATATTTTTTTTTTTTTTTCATTTTAGGTAAGTTCGAGTTTCGCATGCCTTATATGTAGAACCGTAACGAGTAAGTTCTCTTTATCATATCATCAACAAATTTGCGGACTAGGTGAAATTTGCGGACTATAGCTGTCTACAAAAAGTTTTACCATTTTTGGATATTTTTAACGATTTTTTAAATCACTTAAAATAAAATAAATTTTTTTTATTATTTTTGGATGTTTATACATAACTCAACTAAATTAATTTTTAATTTTATGATTTATACAAAGAGAATTGGGTTTATTTCCTTCACTGCGAATACAATACAGTGTTTCACTTTTGTATAATTATGACCCATATTTATGTTAATGTCTAACACTATAAATATTCATTATGTGGAAATTTAAGAAATTGATTTTGTTTACAGCATTTTAAAATTATATACATTACGTCTCGCTATATATCATGCAAGGGATTAATTCAAAATTGTGAAAATTGTACACAGTAAATTGAAAAGTGTTAATGCAATTTAATTTATATATTTTTAAAATTAACATTTGCAATACAAAGTCGTATTTAATATAGTGTTGTGTATTTAGTGCGAGAATCTGGCACACGCGATTAATTTGTATTTTGTGTTAAATATTTAAAATAAAGCAAGTCCAACAATTAATCGAACTGATCATTAATTTAAACAGTACCAAGGCATTCTTCTAAAATTTTGGAAAAGTTTGTCTTTTCTCTGAAAATGCCTAACAACTCGGACATTTGTTAAACTGCGAGAGCTAGCAATTTTCCTAATCCGAAATGTACATTCCTCAAAATTTTTTATCGGAGTGAGGCTTATGCCAAAATAATAAAACATACATTCTGTCTGCCAAGATTTTTGTTATTAGGGAAAGAATGTCATTGAGTGTAGTACAAAATTCTTAAACATTTGAAATTATTTAAATCGGCGTTTACGGATCACACATAGATGGCCTAATTTGTTTTGAATTATATTCTCTTTGAATAACAGAAATCTTGGAAATTTCCGAGTATGATATTAAGTAAGGTCAGTTCAGTGCGATCCGAATAGTGCATTTTGTTTTAAAGAATTACATATCATAACTTTTCCTCAAAACTTTTCCAAAAACTAATTATTTTTTAAGTTGAAATATTTTTGTTTCTTCAAAATTTTCAAATATTATAATGAAAGTCATATTTATGAGTGTTTTTTAAATTTAGGTACTTAATTTAAGTACTTAAACATACACTGTGTTTTGTACCAAAACAAACTTCACTCCAATTGGTTTTCTCATTCTTGGAAAATATCATCCTATCGATAATGTCGCTTCAATGTTAGTAGTTTATTATAGTAGGTCTTATATTTCTATATTCCTCTGCTCTGAATTATTTACAAGAACACCCCTATTTCCGTAAAAGTTTGACATTTCATTCATTACACCAGCGGTTTCCAAACTTTCTGATACTGCGACCCACATAAGAAGAAAATAAAAAATTAGCGGCCCCCTTATTAGATAAAACAATAAATATAAGCACATTTTCAAGTTGTGACCCAAAACTAAATTAAAGTTTTACTATCAAATTCCTGTTGCAATGAAGTATCGCAAGATAATTCAATCAGTTGTTCTTTTTCGAAAATTGTCAATTCAAATGCATTAAGTTGGTTATTCAAAAATGGATTCTGGATCCACGCAAACTTTGTAAAATCAATATCGTCGAAATATTGTGAAAATGTTTTAGTAAACTTTGCAAATGTTCTATAAAAAGATTTCTTATATAGTATATCCTTTTCTAAGTTAGATATCCATAGCTCCAATTTTTTGATGAATGCATTTGATGAATGCATTTGTGGACCTTGCATTGATTTATTTAAATCGCTTAATTTTTTTAAAATTTCAACTAAATAAGCAAGTTTAAGAATAAAGTTATCGTTGCGAAAAGAAGATGCCTCATCTTTGTGATTTTCAGCAAGAAAGATCGCAATTTCGTCTTTAAGTTCGAACACTCTTTGAATAAATTTTGAACGAGATAGCCAACGTACTTCACAATAGTACAAGAGTGATTTATATTCAGCTCCCATATCTTCACACAACTTTCCAAATAATCTCACTTTCAAAGGACTGTTTTTGATATAGTTTACAAATAGAGAAAAAATTTGATATTATTGGCATTTACACGGATTCATAATAAAGTAATATCGCAACAAGAAATTTGCAATAAAATATAATGATTAAATAGATGTTTGTAAGTATTTTTTTTTTAAATATGTAAAACAGAAATTAAAACCTTCACGACCCCCTTGAGGTTATTACGCGACCCCCCTGTGGGTCGCGACCCACAATTTGGAAACCGCTGCATTACACGATTAGGTAGTTGCCTAAAATTCAGACAATGAAAATATATTTTATTTAAATAAGTGGAAATATTTAGAAATTTTCTGTCAACTTTATTTTGCAAAAAACCATATTTAAAATTTTCACTCGTATCAGATTTGTACGTTAATTCTAGTGGTGCTTTGACTGTATGAACTAACTATTAAATTTCTAGTCAATTTAACATTGAGTTGCAGCTACGGTAGTTGAGTGAAAGTCAAATTAATTGAATGACAGTTACATTACTCCCGGCCTAGTGACTCGAAATTCGACCGGTTCTTGTTGACTTTGGTAAGTTGATCGGGATGTGTGGTTGATTTGAGACACCTTTTGGATTTGTTTTCTCAAGCTAGCCTGGATTTTTTTTCCTTTATTTCTGTAAATTTATTTTTACAAATTTTAACATACATTACATTAAATATTGTATATTAGTTCAGTTTGCAAGATCCTTACGGGTTGTAGTGCAACTTCGTTGATCTTTTTTTTCTTTCAAGTCAATCTTCAGTTCAAGAAAATTTTGCATTGTTTCCCTCTAATTTTCAACGTAACCTTTTTGTTTTTGGTACGATTGATGACCTTTTTTTTGGTATGATTGCAGCAATGAATTTATGATTTTTTACCTGTTTTCTACTATATATAATCAAATTACAAATCAGTAGATACTCCTGATTATGACCTAACTAGTCGGTGATTTTTTAAATTTTTAATTAAAATATTCAAAAATCTAATTTTTTGCGAAATAGAAAACAAATGTTTAATAAAATGTAAGTGTGTCTCCCCAAAATAGTGTAAAAAGTAGATCTGGGATATGGTTATGTTATTGAGGCCGTGATAATCACAGATGCAAGCGACTGGATAAGAACTTTTGGATTATGGGCAAATACCCTTTGTAATAATATACTCGAACTCCTTTTTTGCTAAGGCGTATTTTTCCGTGGATAAACGTCTAGTTTTTCATGCGATTTGATGACCTCAAGTTGCAATATTCTGATGAACGTGCTGTTCTGCAGCTGTAATACCTTTGACGCCGAATTTAATCTCTTTAAATTCGTCTAATAAAGGCAACACTCTGACATCAATTATAGGACTAGTGTTAATTTGGGAATTTCTGATGGTGATACAAATGCAAATACTTGTAGTGAGGTTAGTGAGTCGACTAAACGATTGTTTTGGATATTGACCGAGAAACCCTCCATTTACAAAAGGAATATGATCAAGAGTGTTGTAAAGGTTTTTTAGTTTTTTGCTTTAAATTCACTCCGCCGGGAGCAATTTGTTTTACAATTCTTGGCTTCGTTTAATAGATGTGAAACTTTTGCGGAGTCAGAATGTCTACTCGATTCTCTATTTTGTGCCCGAAACTAGCGATCTGGAATTTACTGTGATCTACTACGTGGTAAATAATTTCGTTAATTTGCAGCCAATTAGTGGATTCATTTTGATTACCAAGCACGTTGCCTTAGTTGAGTGACAGCAACAGTGCCGTTCCTTTCTAAACTTTAAAGCTCGTTTCGGAAAATATCTAATATGGATAAATTGTGAAAAAATATGTGAAAGGATTGTTTTGCTTGCAAATTTTTGTAGCTATAAAAATGCATCTGCTATATAAAAATATTAAATAGACTAGAAATAAATAAACATATGTATATAATAGTAATACCATAATTCTTTTTATAGGATTATTAATAATTTATTTTTAATTAATTCAAAACCAACATTTACACTTTTATCTATGGCGTCTGTTTTTATAAACTTTAGCATTTATAAACATAAAATATTGTTTCTTATTTGTTAATTTTGTTTTTGTGACCGTAAAAATACTCAAACAAAACATATTTTATGCTTTTTACGCTATTGGCCGTAGGCACTTGGCGAAACACACTAATACTTAATAAAGACATTTTTATTAATCACTTGTTTTTTGTTTCGCAGTTATTTTGAATAATTTTCAAAAAGTTTAAAAAATCACTCGATCGATTTCCCTCGATCACCCTCGCCGTAATTTATCGTCGTTTGTTGGTAAGAATTTGTTATAATAATAATCTAATATGGTTTAACAGTAGTTGTAAAAAATTAAAATTGCTTCCTAACTATACTAACATTAAATGCAATAGTAAATCTTTGGAGGGAAGAAGAGCTATCAATCTAGCGCGTTGTAGCTGGAGGGATAACGAGCTGCGTAAAGGGTATGCTACCAGGAACAACTTATATCTCCATCTTAAAGTTGTTCACACTGAGTTAGCAATTCGTTTGCACTCTGTTGAGTTCGATTGGCTGGACAAAAAAGTTCGTGCAGAGGTAGCTGAAATTTCACATATTCAATATGTGAAACAAAAAGCTAAACTGGATGTGTTGCGAGATAAGGCTTATCCATTTAACCGTAGAGGTAATAGTGGTTCGTCTGATTTCCAATTTCATCCACGTTTTAAGAACTTGTCCTCAGTCGTTTTCCGTGATACAGAGGTGCAAATGCTTAGCAACGGAGTGAATTTTGCCCCTACGCCAAATAAAATCGACCTTCGATCATTCGAGAATCTTGCTGTAGATGCCGAAACAGCCTTATCTGGCGAGATAACCCAAATAAAATCAGTGTGTGCGTTACTAATAAAGAAAGGTATTGATAACTCTTCTTCTCCGACAAACTTTTCTTCTTCTGCTGCTTCTAATACTAACCTCAAAGTGATTGGTGCGATAAAGAAAAAACTACGTGACCATGACCTGATAGCGTGTAAAGCGGATAAAGGCAATACAATTACCGTGCTCACAAAAGTCGATTACTGCAATAAAATCTCTGATTTTATTACAGAAAGCAAAGCAATAGAGCTTGGCAGAGATCCAACTAAGTCTTTTAAGACTGCGGTTAGTAAGTGTATCAACCAATGCCAGAAGTTATTTGATGGAACTGGTTGGAAGTACTCTGTCATGAATCCGTCTGCCCCGATCCTTTATGGTTTACCAAAAATCCATAAGGAAGGCATTCCGATTAGACCAATAGTAGCGTATTGCAATGCTCCCGCCTACAAGCTATGTAAGGGTTTCATAATTTTTTTCAATTGTCATACTAATTTCTTTTCAGCTTACTCGGTTAAGAACTCGGTAGAATTGATTAACAAAATTCAAGACGTCGACATTCCTTTACATTCAAAACTAGTTTCATTTGACGTTGCCAGTCTTTTCACTTCTATTCCGATTAATACTTTGTCCCAAATAGTTTGTAATTACTTAGATAGGGATGTTGTAGATGAGAGCTTACGTCGTGAACTGAAGTTAGTTTTTGAGACTTGTATTAAACAAAATTATTTCTGTTTTGATAATACATATTTCAAATTCGCTGATGGTCTACCCATGGGCTCCCCTCTGTCACCTTTGTTGGCTGAAATTTTCATGAATTTCTTCGAACAAATGATCATATCAAACAACAATCCTTATTTTCGTCATATAATCTTTTGGTATAGATATGTTGATGACATATTATGTCTATGGAATGGAACTGATAGACTGTTAGACTCTTTCCTAACTTGGTTAAATTCTCAATATCCCACCATTGATTTTACGTTAGAAAAAGAAGAAAATAAATGTATTAATTTTCTAGATATAACAATAACCAGGATTAATTCTACTTTAGACTTCAAAATTTATCGGAAACCCACGTATACAGACGCTGTTATCCCTAGTTCTTCAAACCATCCCCATAATATTAAAATGTCAGCTTTCCACTCACTCATAGATAGACTAATAAACATCCCTCTGTCAAATTCAAATTATAACACTGAGCTTAACATAATTCTTCAAATAGCAACGAATAACGGATATGCAACTAGGACTATATTAAAGTTATTGAATAAAAAGCTAAAGCGTAAAACTCTAACGGGTATTTATCCACCGGATAGTCCACCGCGGGAAAATTGGCGTCGCTTAGAGTATATAGGAAAAACGAGCCAACGGATTAGCAACATCGTGTCCAATTATACCAATATTAGTTTTGCTTTTTATAATAATAACACAATAAAGAAAATGATTTTTAACAATAAACCTAGAGTTGATCGCCTTTCCAAATCTGGTGTCTATAGGATCAATTGCAATGATTGTAGTTTCTCCTATATTGGTCAGACTGGGCGCAATTTTGGAGTTAGAGCTAAGGAACATTTATCTGGTTGCAACCAATCAACTTTCCATAATCATTTAACGTCAGAAAATCATACAGCTAGCTTGAACAATTTAGATATATTACATCTACAACCCAAAGGCAGACGTTTAGATACCTTAGAATCTTACGAAATTAGAAAATCAATATTTCTTAACCAAAATATCCTTAACGAACAGAGAGAAATCCGGTTCTCACCAATTACAGATCCCGCCCTTTTCTATACTCACGTACGCAATAATATACCTTGAATTTTGTTACTCAGCCTATGACTCATCGCACACCTGCGCGATCCGTAGATTAATTTTTATTGCTTATTTTTTATTTTTTTTTTTGCCCTCCTTCTTTTATTTATATTTTGCTTTTTTCTACTATATAACAAAATTTTTTACTAACACAAATCAGTAGATACTCCTGATGATGACCTAACAAGTCGAAATCGATCAAGTGATTTTTTAAACTTTTTGAAAATTATTCAAAATAACTGCGAAACAAAAAACAAGTGATTAATAAAAATGTCTTTATTAAGTACATATTTTATGGTAAGTTTGACATTTTTATGGCGGATGTTATTCAAAATATATAATAAAATTTTCTGCAAAATTTTGCAAGTTTATATTTCTTTTCTTGTCTCTCACGTACAAAAAGTAAATGTGCTTTACTCTTCATTTTGCAGAAGAACATTGGTAAGAAGTAAAAATTACTAATGAAAAGCCCGTGCCTTTCGTTAAAGCGTTTTAAGCCCAATCATAATTAAATTTACGGCTTGTATTCATAACTAAATTTCGGATGATGTGAATTATAATGTGTATCAGTGAAATGGGTACAAAGTTTCACACAGTTCAGCAAAAATTGTTGGTAGGGTTCTGGTCGATACACACTAACAAAAGCGAAAAAATATTTAAAAAAATAGGTTTTTACTTGTTTAGGCTGCATGCCAAACTTAAGCTAAATTGTTTAGTATAGCAATTCAGGATTTTATTAGATTTTTTTAAAAATCATGCCTAAATGATCATTATCTTTTGTATTTTTGTTTTATCCTATATTTTATAATAGCATTTGGTTTACCTCATATACTGTCAAAAATTGCATTTTCCCTAGATTCACCTTCCGATTTTTAAAATTTTACTAAAATTAAATTAAAATAATTTTGCACATATAAATAGACATGAGCCGTACTTGAGTTTTGCGTTTTTATACTGTTAATTTAGCCTTCTCGCACACTGAATGCTCAAACAAAAATCAAGCAACATTTTGCTCGCTACGCAAAACTCAAGTGCAGCACTTGTCTATGTATATGAATAAAATTGTTTTCGTTTTTTATCGGATTCTTGGATGAGGCGAAAAAACAAAAAATAGTTAAAACAGCTAGTTGGGTTTAAAGCATTGTGTTGCAGCACTGTGTGAACCGGCACAACCCAGCCAAATTCCATGAAATACTTTATGCCCCTCCTACTAGTTTCATACTTGAGTTGAAATATTTTTAATTGAACAAAATCAATAGTAACTAACTTCAGTACATTACTATGGTATTTTTTCCGAACTAACACCCAATGACATGTAAGCACCATAAGAGCAAAAAAAACTGTTCACAGTGGTTAATAAGAAACATGTGCATTTAAGAATTTAAATCAAACTCCGTGGAATTTTCTGACGTGTTCAAAAATAATTCGTTACTTTTTTGTGTAACGAAGTATATTTTAGTTTATTTATTAAAACATATAGATTTTATTAGAAGGTGCCACTTCTGGTGGCTTCACAAACTTCTAACAAAATTTTACAAGGATTTGAGAAAAGGAAAAAAATCAAGAAAATAAAAATTATTTTATAAAAACTCGCCATTTCCGGAAAATTTTTACAAATTATCTGAACTTATTTTGTTTGAAATATCATTTACAATCTTTTTGTTTCAATCTTTTCTCGTAAGTGTTATATACTTTTCAAAATCGGCCGCTACTTCCGGTGGAACAATTTCGGCTAAAATTCATATCGATCTCCCAATTTATGAGAAAAGCTTAGGTGTGTCGTTTCATTCCAATCAATCAATCCGTCTTGGCTGTAGAGAAGCTACAAACATTAAACCTGCTTTTTTAATGTTTTTTGACCACTTTGACTTTGGCCATATAACGAATGGTAATCTGCAAAAATCTGGCGGTAAAACGTTTTTTTGATTACCATATTTTATTTTACTACATAAAAGAAAGTAAAATGAAATATTTAACTTTGGAGATATAACACCTACAATGTCAGTACAAATTGGCGTAAATCTTGAGTATAAAAAATCTGTTTTGAGATATTTACAATAATTGTTGTTGTCGGGACGCGGAGGATCACATTTTAAAAGATCTGCTCTTGCCAAAATTTCATGCTCAAGCGATTGATTATTTTGTATCCTAACACATTGGGACTAAGGACATAAAAATATTACAAAATATCTACTTTTACAGTAACCCCCATACAAACAGTTAATACTTAGATTTAATGCAGTTCTTAGATTTAACGTTAAATTAAAAATTTTCGCTAAATTCAAAACTACACGAAAATTTACGAGACGGGATTTTTCGATCGTATCATCCTTAGTTACAATAGTCGAGAATGAATATATTTACACTTATATGTACAATAAAAGTGAATACCGCTTATCAGGTACTCAGGATAGTCCACTCAGCACTTTAGTTTTGCTTGTGCGTCGAGGAACTCAAAATGAATATCTAAGTAGGCATGCTACTATCTCTGAAACAATCATGGACACGTTTATTACTTGGACCTCGATCCCGCATCCAAAATCTTACTGCAACTGACGCTGACCGACACCGATCCGGATTAATGAAGCCCTTTAATTTTGCCAAACTGACAGCTGCATGTACATAGCTTCTATTTGACTTATTCGTTGCATGTCACTTTACACCGCATGTGTTTCGCTGTGACTAGGTAAATCCTTGCGAAACTATAAATCAATCGATCGCGAACAGAACACATGTTTCATTTCCACTGCCATTTTCCTCACTATCAAGATTCGTTAACGCTTGCTATAGCAGACATTACACTAGTAGTTGGCTGAAACGCTGTCGTTGATATGGATGGCCACGTGTCTGAACAAGACCGCTTTGGCTGAGAGAAGTGCTCTTTGCAATAAATTCGTCAAGTTTTAGCAATTTATACTGCTGTTATTTTTAGTTTTAATGTAGTGTGCTGTTGCTGTTTGCATTATCGACACTGCAGTTTTATTACAAGATGCTAAAATAAAAAAAAATAATTTTAACAACCAATATTTTTCATTTTATTTTATGTCTTAATACAAATTTAGTTCTGTTTTATTTATTATTTTTATTTAATTTTCTTTACATTATTAAGAGTTTTAATAAAATGTATCGAACGCAGTTTTTTGCTTTCTGAAATTTTAAAATTTTGTGCTGTCAAAATGAACAACTTAGAGAACGATTCATGTATTTCAGTGAAATTGTGATATTTTTATGATATCTACCACGGTGTATACAGGGGGTCCCATTTGAAACGCGATATTTTAAAACGCGAATTATCAAAACGCGATATTTTAAAATGCGATATTTCAAAACACGATAGAGTACAATACGCGATATAATACAAAACGCGATATTTCAAAACGTGATATTTCAAAACACGATATGGTACAAAACGCGATATGGTACAAAACAGGACTTTAGGATCGAGTTATATCCTATCAATTTTTTTTTTTTTATTTTTTTCATTTTTTTTATTTTTTATTTTTTTTTTTTTTTGAAGTAGTAGTCCTAGCTGAATGGTTTGTTTTTCCGTGCATATTGAATTTTCCACAATTTTTTTTTAAATTTTTCCAAACCTTATAACGTTTTGTTTACTTGTATTGTTTATTTTACAGACACATAAAATATTAAGAGTGTACATATTTCAAGGATTGTAAATATTATAAATAAGTGTCGTTTTATTTTGTTTTGTTTTGTGTCCGCGAAAGCTAATAGAAATGGTGGCTAGTAATTGTGTTAGTTGTGCTAGTGAAAACGATATAAACGTCATTAATTGCAGTGGTAATTGTAAAAGGCTGTTCCACTATAAATGTGTGGGCCTAAAAAATTCATCATATGACTTTATTGTTAAGTGTATTAATGTGCATTGGTTCTGCGATGACTTTAATAACTTATACAAGATGCAGTGTGATAAATTTACTGATTTATTTGAACTATGCCATAATATTAATAGTACAGTGAAAAGTTTGTCACAATTAGTTTTGGCTAACGAAAGTTGTGTATCTTCTAGTAAAGGTAGCTCTAAAATTTACAAACAAATACCTGCTACTAAAATTTTAACTTTTGCACGAAAACCTGTGAATGAGAATGTTGTGGGAAATGCACCACATTCTGTTATATTATCTTCTGATGCCGTTTCTTCATGTGCTTCTAGTGGGGATATTAACCATTACCATCATCTGTCAGATGTTGGATTGTGTGCTAATTCGTTGTTAACTCCGGATTCGTGTGCAGTTGTAAATGTTCCCGAATTTTCGGAAATTCCGGTTGCTTCCTGTAGTTCATCTATTGGAGTATCTGCTGTCTCCCAGTGTGGATAATAATCTTAGAACTACTGGATTGTTCTCTGAAACGCTGATAAATCCGCAATCAAGTTCATCTTGTGATGAAACTGTTACAACTAATTTGGAGTTGCAAAATGATGTTATTATTGGTACAGCTACGGAGTGTACTTTACGTACTGTGGAGCCGCGTTCAAAAGTATTTATTTCAAGATTACATCCTGATGTGAATGTAGATAATGTGAAGCTGTACTTACGGGATCATTTTAATATAAGTTATGTTAAAATTCATCGAATCCAAAAAGTGCCAATGGGTTTATTCAAGATTATTCATCGTTCAAATTATCAGTTTCCAATGTTCATATGGATAAATTGTTAACTGCATCCTCGTGGCCGGCTGGTATTCTAGTGAAGAAATTTGTTTATAAGTCAAGAAATAATCCTTTTTTAGTAAAACTGCAACCTCCACAAATAGTGATATAGAGATTCAATTTGATAAGTCTCCTTTAGATGTTATTGATCATTCTATTTCAATTGATAAATTGCATTCTAATAATAATTGCTTATTTTTTGGTCATCTGAATGTACGTAGTTTGACGTTGCATTTAGATGAGATAATAATACTTTTGCATAAATTTAATTTTGATTTTCTAGCTGTGTCTGAGACCTGGTTAAATAAAAAATTTCAACTTGTTCTCTTCAAATTAATAATTACAAATTTCTGAGGTCTGATCGTATTAATGGTCGTGGTGGTGGAGTGGGATTATACTATCGAACTAATTTGAATGTTAAAATGTTATCATGTGGTTTAAATGGTAAAGTCGAATTTATGACATTTGAACTGTTTGGTAAGTTTAGTAAATTTCTTATTGTTGTTTTTTATATCCCACCTCCCACTACGAGAGGCGACATTACAAGTATTTATGATATTCTTACTGATTTATTACGGTATGGAAAAGTGTTTTGTTTGGGTGATTTTAACTTTAATATGCTAAATAATAATTTATTGACTGATTGTTTTAACATACTTAATTTATATTTTTTGCCATTTAGTGCTACGAGGTTAGAAAGCCTTTTAGACTTGATTGTTGTTTTTAAGCTTAACCGACATAATATTATCAGTTATGGTCAATATTCTGTTCCTTCAATATCGGACCATGATTTAATTTTTGCTTCTTATAAATGTTGTCGCACTAGAGATAAGTTAACTTATTCTATTGTGCCCAATTATAGGGAAATTAATCATGAATATTTTGTAAATTGTTTTTTCTCATTTGATTGGTCCATTCTTTATTCTTGCTCTGATGTAAATATGATTGTTGATTTGTTTAATTCAAATTTCTTATATTTAGATTCTATGTGTGTTCCCCGCAAAAGAACCATTAACAAATGTCCAACAGCTCCGTGGTTAAACCAGACGATATTGGATTCAATTCAATATGTATAGAGATTTAAAGTATAATAATTATAAAAGGAGTGGATTAGATGCTGATTTTAGTTCCTATAAAAGGGCTCGAAATAAAACTACTAAGGCTGTGTCCGAATAGTCGGGTAAATCAATTACTACGGTAAAAATCGATTTTAGTACAGATTTTTCGATCAGTTTACCATAGAGTTTTTCAAAAATAATTGAATTTACCGAAAAATTTACTTAAAACTGATTTTTACCCGACTATTCGGACACAGCCTAAGTTTATCAATCAAGCTAAGTATAGTTTTTATTTTGGTAATGTTTATAACTCTAAAATTACTTGGAATAATTTAGAAAAACTTGGTATTTCGTGTTCTGTTGCAAAAGTTGACATAAAGTTCACTGCTGAAGATATTTTAAATGATATCTGTAAATTTCGCGAAGATTTAGTGGTTCTGCCATTGCCAGATATTGGATCTGTTGATTCTGATGATAATTATAAATTTGCTTTTGATTGTGTTGACGAGCTAATTGTCTTGAGTGCTGTCCGTTCAATTAAATCTAATGCTATTGGATACGATAAAATTGATTTTAAAATTATAAAATTATTTATTGATCTGTTTCTTCCACAAGTGACATATATAATTAATCAATGTTTGTCAAAATCAGTTTTTCCGAATTTGTGGAAAGTTGCTTCTATTGTTCCAATTCCAAAAAATGATATTGTTGCCAGTCTTAAAGATGTTCGACCAATAAGTATACTACCTGCCCTTTCTAAGGTGTTAGAAAAAGTTATGCAAACCCAGATTCTGCAGCATTTTAAAGATTTTGATTTTCTTTGTAAATTTCAGTCAGGGTATAAGCATGGTCACAGTACTACAACGGCTTTGGTACACATTGTTGATGATCTTTCTTCAATCTTGGATGGGCATGGTTCGCAAGCTTTATTGGTTTTATTGGATTTCTCTAAGGCGTTTGATAGTGTTAATCATATACTTCTACTTCAAAAGCTTTATTTATATTATAAATTTTCTAGCTCTGCAATTAATATGTTGTACTCTTATTTGCATAGTAGGGAGCAATTTGTTAAGCATGGTGTTAACTGCTCTGGAATGGGTAGAGTAACTCTAGGTGTACCACAAGGATCAATTCTGGGTCCCTTGCTTTTTTCTATTTTTATAAATGATCTTCCATGGCGAATTCGTCATTGTTCTTTTCATCTCTATGCTGATGATTTACAACTGTACATCGGATGTAAAGCATTAGGATTGAATGAAGCTACAATGAAATTGAACGAAGATCTTAGTGATATCTAATTATGCTCTAAATTTAACTCACTGGCGCTTAATCCCAATAAAAGTAAAGCATTATTTTTATGTAAAAGTAATTTGAATAATTAAGCCTACTCTTGTTTTGGGCGATGACACAATTAAATTTGTTCCGACTGTTAATAACTTAGGACTGATATTAAATTCCAAACTTACTTGGTGTGATCATATCAGTACATTGTGTCAACGTGTCAATTATAGTTTATATTCGCTAAGATTAATAAAGAAATTATGTCCAATTCAGTTGCAAGTATTTTTGGTTAAAAGTTTAGTTGTACCTTTGTTTATGTATTGTGATGTGATTTATAGTGGATGTGACAGTTTCTCTCGGCGTCTACTTGACATTATATTTAATAATTTTATTCGATACGTTCATGGCCTCAGAAAATTTGATCATATTTCTAGTTTAAAAACTTCTATTTTGGGATGTACTTTGTTCGAGTATTATCATTATAGAACAGCTGTATTTATTTTCAAAATTATTACCTCTGGACTGCCTCTATATCTTTATGAAAAATTAAATTTTTCCAGGTCTCTGCGCACTAGAAACATCAATTTGCCCCTTAACAAAAGTAAAATGTATAATAATTCGGTTTTGATGAATGCGTTTATTGTTTGGAATAGTTGACCCTATGAACTTAAAAATATTAAATATTTTTAAAAATTTGTATATTTAACTGTACAGGAAAATGTTTAATGTAATTATAATTTGTAATAATATTTTTTTTTACCCCTTTGTAAATAATTTTGTATATTGATGAGATTGTTAATTTTTCTTTTTTTTCTTCTTTTGTGATTCTTTCTTTTTCATAGTATAAAAGCTTCGGCTTATGCTTGTAAATAAATATGTAATAAATAAATAAATAAAATAAATAAATATCAGTCGGGTGAAGGGGAAATTTAATTTCAGTTTATAAGAATTTAAAAATCGATAGGAGCGAGAGTATACAGGATCGGTATAAATTGGGTCGCTACGCTCCCGTCGCTTCGCAATGCACATTCTGTACCATAACGCGTTTTGAAATATCGCGTTTTATACCATATCGCGTTTTGTACCATATCTCGTTTTGTCATATCTCGTTTCGAAATATCGCGTTTTAAAATATCGCGTTTCGATCGGATCCGGTATACAGGCGTGATTCTCACATTCTTTTGAAAATAAATAAACACGCGTCGTGTGTAATACTGATTTATGACATTTAGAAAGACATTCGGGCGTATTTATCAGAGACGATACTTTCGCTACTAATGTATTTTTTCGATACTCTGGCTGTATGAAAAGTACTTAGATACTTTCAAGCCATTTTTAGTACTTATGAGAAAATTCTAGAATTATTACTCGTAATCCGTTTGTGGGACAACTTTTGTTGAAGAAGAAAATAATAAAAAATGCAATCCATTGAATTTCATCCAGTGCATGGAGCAATTGCAACTCTTTCTGTGTATCTCTTAGATTTAACGTATAGCATTAGTCTGTAATTGGTTTAAATTATCGTTGTAAAATATAAATAATAAATCTAAAATTGAAATTTATATATTTGTTTTCAGCAAATTTGCTTCTTAGGTAACTGATGATTAAATACTGGTAATACGAGTACTTATAAAAAAACATGTGAGAGATCGATAAGTTTAATCCAATTTTGCTAAAAGATAGGAGCGATATTTGCGAAAATTGCCAAATAAAAATGATTATCTCATTAAACCAGTAATAATAAATATTATTACTAAATATTTTATAATTTTAATAGAAAAATTTAAATTTAAAGAAATTATATTGAATGAATTTGAATCTGTCGCGGCATCAATAGATTCCACACCCAGCAGACTCAATTTACTGCTCTTTGCTGCAAGCAATAACCTGTATAAAATTGACACAAATCGGTTTTACTACAAAAACACAACAAACTGCTGCTTGATGTGCACGCCCAAACGAAGCCGTAAGTGTAGATTATTTGGAATATGTTGCACTGCTCTTGGTGTGTTTCATCCTTAAATTGGTGACTTTTTTAAATTGTTGATTAGTTAACATCAGTTATTAATAGATGGAGTTAGCAACAGCAACAAAAGTACAAGCTGTGCCTGACTAAATAGATGTTTAGTGTCTTTTCTTTTCAAACGTCAAACTACATATATGATCAAAAAAAATTATTTCGTACAAATCGAAATAAACTACATATACATATAATAAATAATAATGCAAATTAAAGGCGACAATTGAAAACTATGACAGAACTATAAAGAAAAAGAAAATATTATATAAAATGGCAGAGGAAAAAATTGTAACCTACAATTATTATCAATACCTTATTACCTATAATTAGAGGGTATCAATTCCCAACATTTTTTTGTTCCCGGGAAACGGGAAATTTGAAATTTATTTCCCGGTTTCCCGGGAATTCTCGGAAATTGTAAAATTTCATTTCTTAAACAAATATGTAAACACAAAAGCACAAAACTGCAATTGAATTTTAATAACAAAACGGAATTTATTTTAAAATATAAAATTTATTTTATTTTAAAAAAGAAAAAGTATAATTTGAGCTATAAATAATTCATTTCCATATATTACGAAAAAATTCATTTTACTTGAACAAGTAAACATTTTTTGAACTTGTTTGTTCAGGAAATAACTTTTTAAAATTGTGAGGCAGTCTAGAGATGAGTCACTAAGTGACAATCTTCGTTTAGTGCAGCAATTAGATGACAAAGAAAATACTCTCTCGCTTTATATTGAGGTTGGTTGCATGCAAGTTAGGGCATCTAGCAGCTTTTGTAAATTATTTGTAATATTTCCCGTATTCTCGTATATTTGAAATTCTTTTTTGAGACCTTTTTTGAATCTTTAGTTGCAACACACTTTTTAGGTTTATATGCTGCATTTATAGCTATTGCCAATCTATCTTTCATATTTGTATCTGTTAAACAATCATCCGCGATTCACTTTCAATTTCAATATCAACATCTTCACTGAATAAACGATTAAAAATCGTCATTCGCATACGAATAATTGCAGCTTTTGATGATAAAGGTAACTCAAGACAATGCCTCCTAAACTACAGGCCTCTTACTACTCTCATTTTTTGCACATGATGTCAATTTATGTCTAAACCGAGACTGCGCAATAATAATTTTAAGATATTTACACTAACAAAACAACGAGAGAAAGCAACAACAACGTAGACATAGTGTGTCGTCATCATTTGGTGTATGCGACCTGTAGTTTAGGAGGCATTGCTCAGGAGTAGGGGTTTAATGCAAATCGAGTGTTTGGAGGTATTTAATCAAAGTAACAAGATCTTGATTTCTTCGCTCTTTAACGCGAAGAGACAGAGCTAGCAACATCTCCTTTGAAATTGCATCATCATTGCCACATAGGGAATCAAGTAAAGAGTTCAAAATTGCCGCACCTGTAATCAAATTTGCATCACGTTTACCTAATACTTCTGCTGCTATTTTGATTGGTTGAATAGCATTCAAAATATTTTTCAAAACTGAAACATAAATATCGTTAAACAGTTCTTGTCATTTAATGCTTTTTTCACTTCAAATGGAGTCCGCCAGTTTTAAAAATCGTTCAACGTTCAAGTTTTCTTTCGCATTGAGCTGATACTTTTACCGAATTGATAATTTTGAACGAATACCGAATAAATACTTGTATGTGAGATTCGAAAATCTCTACTTGACGAATCGATATTGATATTCGAATTGATATTGAATGAAACCTGATACTTTCGGTTTCGGTATATTGATATTGATATCGGTAACTATTGTTGAACGTTTGGATTTAATATTGAAATATTTTACTTTATGGCTGATTTTTATTTCGAATGGATTGAACTTGCGATAGTCAATTATTACATAATCTAAAGACTGCGCTCTAAATGCGCGACCAAATGAGCGATCCGTTGCATGTAGACAGATCTATTTTTAATTTGAATAAATAAAGATCCTAATCTAGATCCTAATGTAATAAAATATATACACTAATAATCCTTTGAATTAAGTTTTTTCACGTTAAAATATTTTATTTTTCCCGGGAAACGGGAAATGGGAAACATCAAAAATTCCCTGGAATTCCCGGGCGGGAAATGCCGGGAAGAACCCTCTACCTATAATATCTTATTTCAGCCAGAAATAACATTCCTAAAACACTTTGTGAAATATAGCGACAAATACTAACCGGTGCCAATCGTTTTATCAAACAGCACATTCGCGTATCCGCGAAATCACTTCACAGAATGTTATTGGTATTTGACCAACACAATCTGGGGTACTGCATGAAATTCAAATTGTGCGTATTCTTGTATTGGCTTGCTTGTGAAGCCAGTTACAGGGCGACGGGTGTATCTTTTGAAATTCCACGCTTTCGGTCCTGACACTAATTCACATTATGTTGGATTTATTCATTGGCATTTCAAAAAATATTATAAAGCTTCCAGCATTTGGCGAGCTCGAAGACCTTGGCCATCATTTCAACTCCAGGGCAAATACAAACATATTCTCAAAAGCTGTAGGTGCTATTGATGGGTGCCATGTAAAAATTATGGTATCCACGAACTTGCATGTCCAGTTTATAAACCGAAAGTTGGATTATAGTCTAAACATAACGGCCATGTCAGATAGCCATGGAAAATTTATACGAGTGCTGCGCAACAGTAATATATATCGGTCTGGTAAATTTCCTCCACCTGGGTACTACTTGCTAGGGGAAAGTGGATATAAATGCACTTTCATGCCTGTGCCTATAATAACACCTTTTCATCAAGATCGTGTACTGACCTCTCAAGAAAGCCACTTTAATTTGTTGAATTGTCGAGCAAGGAGCATTGTAGAGAATGTTGTGTCATGTACAATATTTGTCTAACTGATGGTGTAGATTTGGAGGGAACCACCGATTTTTTGTTAGAAAACGAAACACCACAGCATAACGTTCAGCACACTGATGAAGAGATTGTTCTAACATTCCGCAACTCGTTACTCGCTCAAATGAAAATTGTACACCACGAGAAATAAATTACAACAATCGAATTGATAATAAATATATTGTATTTTAACTGGTATTTTAATCTTCTTCACTACTATCATCGGCCATTATATTATGTATACTTGCCATGTATTTAATAAAGGTTTTTGCTGCGTGTCGCATTAATTTCGCATCTTTACCTAGCGAAGTGGAGTCACCCTCGCCAATTGAGCAAGAGTCTTCGGTATTCAAAAATACTACTTCTGTTTCTGCTTCTGCAGGTGGTGCAGTATCGAAAATTTTCAGCGGATTAATATTATGTCGAGCGGACGCGAAGTCGTGTGTCAGTTCAAAATAAGGCCATGTTGGAAGCTCTTGCCCTTCGTTCTCTGTTCCTAAGCCAGTTGGAGGCTCAATTATCGTCTATATCAAATGAAAATTATCTGTTTGCAATAAAATTGTCAAACACTACACTTTTCCTAAATTTTCCCCATTCATCATCAATTCCATGCTTCTGCTCCCACCATCCTACAAAAATGTGTTCAAATTTATGAAAATACATAAAATAAATACTATACAATTATTTGTTCCCAGCTGCTCCTCAAATCGTAAAATTTTCCAGTAAAAATGTTATCCATTTTTGTACGAGCTTTTATAAACTTAACAGTTTCATCGTACGTTCCTAAAATTAAACATTTATCAAAATTGGTTGGGTTCCTGCATTTTTCGTACTCAGTTCCCCATAATGAGCACGTTTCGCAAACTATATAAATTAAATTAGTTTATTTTACATAAAACATAATCTAATCTCAAATTAAATATAACCACAGACGATACCTATACAATTACATTTGGTTTTAAGTTTATAGGTACTTACATCTAGCGGAATATTATCTTTTAGTCATTTTAAATAAAATTATTATTAAAATCACAATTGTAAACAATTTTTTTATTTATAATTTGTCATTAAAAGAAGTAATTCATTGCTAACTCTGAGAACCGCTCATATTAACAAAATGGTGGTTCGATGTATGCATTTGATGTTGATACTGCTACACACGTAAAAATAATCGAATTTCAAGATTGTTCTGTTCAACGCAATGCAATTAGTACTCAAATTAACGCGCTTCCCTGGTAGGATCCTTGGCATGAAGCAACAATCTTAGGTTTAATTACCAAACGAGCAATGCAGCTATACAACAGCAAATACGTCTAAGTAAAATATTTTAGTACTTTTGTTGAAACTATAATTAAAAGACATAGGGGGCACTGGGCGCTCAGTATTTAAAATCCAACTTCGTTCGCATTGAATCATTTTAATCTTTATGCATAAAAACTTGATCAACCAAACTCTATATTGAAATAAACCAATAGAAGTTAAATAACCCATAATTACGAGAGATTTGACAGAAATTCTTTTCGATTTAACAGTTGTCTAATTTCTGATGTGCAAGTAACAGCTAACTAAAATTGTGTCCATCCAAACAGACTGATTTGGATTGGCTGGATATGTGCTTGTTTACTTACTGAATTATTGGTGAAGTAGGTAAAAATCAGTACTCTGTTCCTCACAAATTTAGTACTTTTGATTTCTTGCCAATATCTTCCCTGGTACGATAATTTATAAATTATGTTTTTTTTGCTATTTTTACTGTATAACGACTCTCTAATATGTTAATTAAAATGAACGCCACTGTTTGTTTATGCAATATTTGACGCCAAAGTTGGTTCGATTAGTAACGTTCTCTCGCTTCAGCATGGTAAATCGTTAGAATCAGAAATTTATTCAGACGTTTATGTTAACCTCAAGAACTTGCTTTAAAAAAATGTAAAACCATGAAATTCGATCAAGGTTGCATTGAAAACTGGTTTTGTTGTCACATAACTTAGTTTTTACGATTCACCAACTAGTGCACTCAGAGAAAAAATATAAGTAGATTCTACAAAAGAATTTGTTGATTACACCAAACATTACTTTTACTATTAAATTGTAGATTCAACACATGCTTTCGTAAATCCTACTAAGAAATAGTTATATGTACTAGGATAATTGTAAAAAAGAATAAATATAGTAAAATATGTTATTACATTTAATTTGTAATTTCAAATAACAAACTTTTCGAATATAATATTTAAATAAAAATATTTCTTAGAATTATTAATTCCGTAGTTTAAATGTTATCTCATTTCCACCAAAAAGTACTCCGAGTGCCCATTATCTCTGCACTGTTTATTTGGTGGGTTTTTTTATAGTACCACGAAGTAGAAGTATGTACAATTAATTGTAAATTTCTAGTCTTTTACCATAGATACAAATTTATATAAAATAAAATGTTAAATTGGCTTTTAAGTTGTAATTACAATAAATATATTGTTACAAACATATTGTTATTGTATTATTAATACATATAATCAGTAACAATTATTATTAAATTGTAAAATTAAAAAATTATTGTTAAATATTACTAGAAATTTGTTTAAACTAAAATTTGTTCAGAAATTTTTATCAGTGCATCAGTTTCAGTCGAACTACGAATCAGTTTATAGTTTTATACGTTATCTAATGAAAAATTGATAATTTTTTATACCAGTTTTTATTATAAATAATTTAAAATTATTGTTTGGTAAGAAAGATTTATTTACTATAAAGTGAAAATAAGTTTTGTGCGTTTCTTATCTTTAAAATTTGAAGTTAAAAAATATTTTCCATTTTGTCAAAAATGGCGAACGTGTGTTTTCTTCCAGAAGTTGTCAGTGTGATCATTGAAATAATGCATGGTATTTAACGTGAAGATAATTTTATTTGGCATCACTTGTAACTAACTTGTAAATAAAATTATAGTTCCAGGTATATTAACGCCAATAAAATTATGAATTATGTGTTTAATGGCAATCTACGAGTATTACATATCATGAACAATAAAATATTAAACTTCCTTCCAATTAATTGTTTCATTTACTCTTAAATAGTGAATAAAACAAATAAATAAACAATAATAGCAATTATCATTAAATTGTAAAAAATTAAAACAATATATTAAATATTACAAGCAAAATTTGTATAATTTAATATTAATTTGTAAATATTATTATAATAAACCAATTTATCTAAAACAACGTGGTGATCAGTTTCAGTTCAACTTTAAACCAATCAATACGTTGTTTAGTGAAAATTTATTAATAATTATTAATTATTTTGGATACAACATTTTTGAATTTGGAAATATAAGTTCCTTATTTGGTAAGAAAGATTTATTTGATATAAATTCGTTTGATAAAAAAAACCAAAAAAAAAAAAAATCGGAAAATGAAATTTAGTTTTGTGCATTTCCATTACCAAATTTAAGGTTATAAAATATTTTCCTATTTATCGAAAATGATGAATGACGTTCATCTGTATGGTTTTAGCAATAGTTATAATTTGTAATTATTTTACATCATTTAAAATAGTTCTCGACTTGATTTTCGTATAAATTAAACTTTTGTTAAATGTTACAATTTATAAAGATTTATAAAAACCATTTCCTCTAGTTATGACAAGCTGTGGATACCTTATAAATATACATCTGGGTAGCCTTTGAATAACGACGGAGAGTTACAACTGAACAAAGTGAAGCCGATATTAATTTTTCCAAAGAAAGTACATATCAGCAATATTAAATGAATGCAGAAAGATATAATAAAAGAGAACACAGTTTACTTAATTGCATTATTGGGCTAATTTGTTGTATTAGCACCTTAGTTCTTTCAGAGGTTTTACAAATCTGTCCGTCCGTCTGTTGCATTTTTCCTATTTTATTGTCCGCTTCTACTAGTTTTAATAATATTTATCTTACATTAACAATAATTGCAAATTTAATTATAATACAATTAATTTGAAAATATTATTCTTATAGTGATTTGTTGATTTCACAAAAACGACAAATTTCTTGTAGAAATTACTATGATTATAATTTATTTGTGAATATTATCATTTGTAATATTTATTTGTTGAGAATACAAGAATACAAGTTTCTTGTAAAATTTACTAAAAGTACAAATTGTTCGTAAATACAACCATTTCTAACATTTATTTATTGACTTTACAAGCATGACAATTTACTTGTAGTACTTGTTAATATTACAATTTCATTGTATGTTTTACGATTTCTATCATTTACTTGTTGATTTTACAAGAACTAAAAAAAAATTGCAAATGTGACAATTTATTTGTTCACTTTGCTAATTTTACAATAGTCATAAATTATTTGTAAAATAAACAATTATTACAATTTAAACATTGAAATTACAATAAACAAAAATATTAATTTTAACAATAATTACAGTAAATATTATAATTTTTTTGTTGGCTCAAAATCAACCCCGGAAATTGTTGAATTTATCGGTTTTTTTGAATATTCATCAATTTTTTCTCTCAGTGTGGCACTATTCTGGCTTTCCCTGGGAAAAGGGAATCGTATAAATGTTTTCATTTATGTGTAAATTATATTTTTCTTGTCTACTGAGAGAACAAGTTTGGTGTAAATATTTTCGAAACAAAAGTAAATGGGAAAATATTTCCAACAGTTTCCCAATTAGCTTTTTTTTGAAAATTTTTTATGAAAAAATGCAATTTGAATAGAAATGCTATAAAAATATTTTTCCCAATTCCCTATCCCCAGTGGCCATATTCTCGTAATTCCCGAAAATAGGGAATTGGGGAAAGAATTTACATATAAATTGTATTTAAATAATTTTTTTCTGGCATACTAAAATAAAAAGTTTGTGGTAATGTTTTTGAAATCAAAATAAAATTGGAAATAGCTTTCCCTGATAATTTCGCTATAGAAAAATTAGTACCAATTTACAACATCAACCATTTTTTCTCAGCAGGCTAGAAAAAAACTGATATATAGATAAAAGCTATGTAAAATCTTTCCCCAATTCCCTATTCCTGGGAATTACCAGAATAGGGCCACAGGAAAAGCCAGAAAGGACCACAGAGATCCATACATAAATCTATAACCTATCGCAATAGGCATTCAAATGTATCTTTGAAAAATTCATCCATTTTAAGCTTCCAAAGTGCTAATTCTTATTTTTCCCATACAAATTCGAAAGGTTTCTCGCTAACCATGTTACGCACTTGTGCCTTATTACCGTACTATTTTCGTACTAGCTATTTTCCGTACACGCTTTAACTGAAACAATCACATGTTGTGCATATTGTAACGAATCATTACCAAGCTGACATAACATCCACGTCATTTATGACGATCTACTCCAATTAGTTTAAAACTTTATACAGACACAGTGTGTATCTCAAAAGTTTTTTCATATTTCAAATTTTTTTAAATTTCAAAAGATTTTAGTCAACTAGATTGTCTGTACACGAACGAGTATATATACCGTGTAGTGTGTCTAGTCTATTGTTGCCGTAAGTAGAAATTCATTGTTTATCAATAACAAAAAAATAAAAATTATTTTACTACCATGAAAAGACTAAAGTTCAACTATACACAACATGTTATAAATGTATACATATGAACCATGTATAGTTTATTCACCATATCATATTTAGGTATACATACATGTGGATATACATTAGACATAATGAAAATTCCGCCACACCAAAATCAACAGGTTAAATAGCATTTAGGTTATTTTCTATTATTTGTCATAAGTTTATTGTGTGATAGAGCTCGATGTATATAGATAGAGTAGAGTGTAGCAACATGATTGATTGAGCTTTTTTAACCGAAAATAACAGCGACGAGTATACCAAGGGTGGTCCGTGTTTACGTTACTCATCGGCGTCTCGGATCAAATTGATGCATTTAAACTTATAAGCGCCATCAATCAGTATAATAGCGCTAGGTTGTGTAGCGAGGTGCTGGCTCACCCTCTTAGTCGATATAAATAAACGTGTTTATACTAGCATAGTATTTTATAGACTTGTATACAAAAAATAATAATAAAATTAAGAACACAACGACTATTCGAGCATCGTTCGCCGCGCGCGTGAAAAAAATGATGAAAAATCCCCACTAATTTATTTGTTTTGATTTGAATTGAAATTATTTTGTTAATTTTTTTTCTTGTATATTAATTTCGATATTTTCGATGTGTAAACACCTGGGCCCCATCGATAGGAATTTGCCCGTTTTTTTTTTAATGTGTGTGATAATATTATTTTAAAGTGAATTATGTGTGCGGAAAATGTTCAGTGTTATGAAGTTGTGTTATCAAGATCGATATAATAAATAATGAGTGTTGAAACATTTTTGATGCAAGTGGCGAATGCAGTAAACAAAATATTTTTCGAGATTGAACTATTTGAAGCGAATACGTTGGCAGGAAAATCGGTCGATGTGAAGGAAACTGATGCGATTAAACTTGTATGTGTTGGGTATGTACATAAATGTTTATAAATTTTTTATTTTTATATAAAGGTGATATAAAAATGAAAACCGATATGTGTTGTATAAGCAAATTTAGGTTGGGCTACAAAATAAATTATGAATTTTGTATAATGATCTCCTCCGAAATCAGAACCCAAACAAATATAATAATTAGACAACTACAGTCGATCGATTTTCAAACAACCTTACAGTTTTGCCTTTATACGAGTATTGGTTTGATAAAATGTTCATATGTGAAGTTGGCGTACGACAACTGGGCCATAGGGCCCGTTGCACACTTGAGATATGATTACAGTTGCTCGTTTTACTTTAAAAAGCTGAAATAAGTGAAACCGATCTCATGGAGCTGTTCTAACTCGCTTGTATACGGTGGTATATTTAAACAATTTATTGAAACCTGTGACCTGTGGAGTAGACACATAATAGCCATCGCTCATCTCGCAAGCAATATGAGCTAATTATTCATCTCCAAGATGATAATGAAAAAATTAAAAATTAATTTTTAGTGGAGTTTTGAAAAGCAAAACGGGAAGCTAAAAAATAAAAATATAGATTACATCACTCCTAAAAAATTCCTGACGTGTGTAATGGGCCTTACTACTGCAGTAAGCTAAATTGAAAATGTCGTAAAAATCAAAGAAAGGTTTTAAATAAATTATAGCAGCATTTCGATATTCGAAAAAACATCAAAATTATAGTATCACATTATGTTCCCTGATCTATGAATCGAACCTACTGCCAAAATCGTCCGTTCAAGAATTTATTGAAATACTAACTCGGGATGATTTTCAAATTTAATGAATAAGATGAAAACGTGGAAAATATATTTAAATGGGTAGCACGACATTTCGCCGAAAAACAACTTACTAAAAAACCAATAACCGAACTAACGGATCTCCAAAAATCGCAATTCATCAGAAACAACAATTCGCTGGAAATATTTCAAATGAGTTCTTGCTTAGGGTTATATTTTTTATCATTCTTCTGTTGAACGATTTTGATAAAAATGTAAAAGGGAGTCGTTCGTGTAAGACCTAAGTCCTGAAAAATTTGTTTAGACCGTCCTGTTCTGTTTTTTTACAACACATGTTTTTTTTTCTTTGTTTGTAAAAGTTGGTTTGTATGCTGAAAATGAGATTCTAAAATAATTTTTGAAATAATTTCTGAAACATGGTCCAGTGAGCTTGAGCTCAACAATATGGAGGATGGAGCGTGGTAAAAATTGTTTACATAATATATTAAAAATTCAGCTACGTGGTTCCGAACAGCAATTTCGATTAACGCATATCACAATTTGAAGTCAATATTGACTCGTTCTGATGTGTTCCGCAAACCATACCCTATTTTTCGAATTTAGAGAATTAGCATCAATTTCAGAAGTATCTGGTTGGACATATTTGCATACAGTTAGATATCCATCAATAATAACTTCATTCCAAATTTCTGCCACAGTATTAGCAGCCAACGCAAAAATTTCCAATTTCAGTTTGTTATCGATGGTTCGTCCTTGAACATCTAGATGACTGTCAAATTTTTCATGTGGCAATATAACACCCGACAGTTGTTTGCTTAATGGTGCCATTCTTCTTTCGACTCTATTAAAGGCACTACTATCAGGTACTTTTGTTGCAATAAAAATGGCAACTAAATTAGATTTGATGAAGTGATGAATAGCAACATCTATAACTTTTTGATATCTGGGGTTTTCATCTGGGCCTCCGTCTACATTTAAAATAAAAATTGTTTTTTTATCGCATATTTAACGAATGATTCAAATTCATGAAGTTCAACCAATTTATTAATGTCCAAACAATGCGAATATGCGGTTTACGAAGAATGCCTTCCAGAACAGATTGCGATAAAAGTATAGGGCCACGCTACTGCTCTTGGATCTAATTTAGATTATGTATCGAATATGATACAGAAGCGTCTCGGTTAACCGCCTATGTATCATATGTGATGCATGAGACTGGCAAAGGATTAAATTCGTTCTTGTTTAGTTCAGTTGTTACCTCATCTAAAGTTTGAACAGATCGATAAATATGCGTTCATTACGTTTTTCATGGGATGCAGCACCATGAATCGCGATATCAACTATAGTTTTCAATAAGAATGGTTGATCAATTTTAAGTCGAGGCCTACCGGCAACATCCCGTTTCTTTAACGCCGCTCTTATTTCTGGATTATTTTTGCAAATTTCCTCCAGTTTCCGTTTTCGTTCGTCTCTGGATATTTGTGGCCGCTCTTGGTCATTCCGTTAGATTTTTTTTTTAAGTTTTGTTTCTTTTGTTTAAGTTTACCCAACATTTTACATTGATCCTCATTGAGCTGTCCAGCTTCCTTCCTTTTACATAAACCTGCTAGATCACAATTGATTATATCTAACTGTCTTTTGATCTCATCTTGAACTTTAGTCTCGCTCGCGTTTTGCTTTTAGAGATGAAGAGGAAGGAATAATTGGCTTATCGACATTATTAATAATAGGGTCTGTAGTCTAATTTGTAGAACTGGTTGCAGATTTTTCAGATGCAGAAGGCTTACTTATGACAGGCTGTTTACTCCAGAAATTCAATATGCGCTTGTTTTTTAGATTTCGTTATTTATTTTCTTAATTTACTTATTATTTATAATTTACTTATTTTATTTATTTTTTTTTATTTATAATTTACTTTAAATTTCTTTCTCTCATCAAACTAAGTCGTAATAGATTTTTTATTGCTAATTTAAACCCTTATTTTATATTGAAACCCCAAGTTTTTACTATTGTTTTATTCTGCTCTTGCGAAAATAAAATTTAAACTAAAATTTTCATCTCAAAAATGGCCTTAATTTTTGTTTTATTTCATTTCTATTTATGTTAAAGCTACTTCACCAAAAAAATTTTGTTGAAAAATGAGTCGTAATTAAAACCGGTATCATAGGCAAACGAGGAAAGAAACGAAAAATAAATAATTTCTTTGATATGCCGTGTGGAACGGCTGATTTTCTGTTTTGTTCTAATTTCTTCTCTTTCATGCATTTTATGCTTATTTTATTTGTAATCATATGAAATACGATTACAATTGTACGCATTTTATTTTTTAGTTTTAATATGACGTAACTAGGGAATCCAAGTCGGTTCTACCCGACTTCGTGTAGTTGGGCAATTATTCACCCCCAGAGACACCCGAAACCATCGGGCATCGCCGCAAACAACCGAAACCGACAACCCTTTTATTCATCTCAACGAAAATGGAAAAAACATAAACGTACATATCCCATACGTTGGAGGGAATCCAATTACCCGACTAGGGAATCCAATTACCCGAATTTCGGGTACCCGACTATCGGTTCCGTGTTTTTACCATTACCCCACCGGTTTCTACAAACATACGTTTCTATTTTTTCCATTTTCGTTGAGATGCATAGGAGGGTTGTCGGTTTCGGTTGTTTGCAGCTCACGAAGTCTCTGGGGGGTAAGTAATGGCCTAACTACACGAAGTTCGATAGAACCGACTTGGATTCCCTAGACGTAACCATGAGGGAGTTAGGGGGTTTAATAGAATGTCACTCACTATGCCATGGGTGGGGGGAGGGGTAAATAATAGGCAAAAACTGTGTGTCATCATTAAAGAACGTCCCTTAATATGGTGATCGACACTAGAGCAAGTTGTATCCGGTAACTTCTTCGTTTCTTTCCTCTTTATCTGTAAAATTTATTTCTTTTATAGGTAAAGAGGAAAGAAACGAAGAAGCCACCGGATTCAAGTTACCGTAGTATGGATATGCTTATAATGCTTTTCCTCTACCAAACTTATTATGTCGATCAATAAATAAATAAAGTGAGACAGAAAAAGACCGACGTTAAAGCTAGCAGAACCCATACAATAGAACATTTCAAGATTGTATGGATAAATATAGGCTAATAACAGGCTAATAGAGCATTTACTATTAAACAAATTTATGGATTCTGCCAGCTTTAGAAAATTTAGCAGAACCCATTTCAAAAAATGATTCAAAACCAATTGAAAAATTAAAGGTTACTTTTAGTCTACCAAAGTTCAGGTCATTTAATTTAAAGTTAGCAGGAAAAATAAAGTAAAACCCCATTAAAAAAATTTTATCTCCACTCATTCTTAAATTAAATGACCTGAAGTTTGGTCAAAAACAAGTGGAACCTAACATTTTACTGGTTCATTTGTTTCGGCCATAGCGAGCCTAAAATTATTTTTGTTTCGATTGATCTTGATGTTCGTACTAATTTCAGATTTGGTACGATTTTCGATTTGGGCTCTGCTATCTTTGAATAGAAAAGGCCTAATGTTTTTTCTAGTATGAGCAGCCTAAACAAATGTTAATAGGGCATTTAATTAGGCTATTATTAGCCTAATTATTCATACTGTCTTGTAATGTTCTGCTAGCCTTAGGGACGTGAGTACCAGCCCTTTGCCGATGAAATTGTCTATTTTTGAAAAGAAAAAAAAATTAGGCTTTAAAATGTTGTGCTAGGATCTGATATTAAGATGAAATTCATTTTCAAGTGAATTGCAATTAGTTTTTTTTTTTTTTTTTATTAATAAATGGTTTCCTTAAAAGTATTTTGGATGATGATTTAAAATATCTCATGATGTAAAATATTCCATGCCACTTGTTTTCTAATCTTATATGCTCGTAATCGAATTAAACTTCTAAAGCAAAATATGTGTGAAGTTCTGGAATATGGATATGTTTCTTGGAGCATTCTTCACAGAATAAGAGCGTTGGAATTTTTCGCGGTGTAACAATCAATTACAGCTCAGTTTGTAACGGAACACAAAAAGTTGGGCATCAGAGGCCTGATATTAGATGGTGTGGACATCTCCACCACATAGACAAAGCCTTCCTTATCAGGAGAGACCATTACAGAAAGTGCCAAACTCCTTAATAAACTTCCAAAATACCGATGAAAATTAATTTAAGCCCCGTTTGTTGTGACGTTCCTGTCAGGTGGACAATGGTATACAACTAACTGTCCGACCGGCACAACCAAAATTAACACAAACTTTCGAATTGCAGTAAACAGTACTTTACTTCACGAAACATGTAATTCCCACTTTTTCCACAAACAATTCGAAGTGAAAGTTAATTTAAAAAAAAAAATTAACAATTCAAATCTTCTAAGATTGTTGATCTAAGATTTGCATTTTTGCAGTTTGGTCGTTGCAACCTGATTTTTATTAGTACGAAAGCAGACTGCCAGAAAGAACTTGAGGAGGTTCTCATTTTCTGTAAGGGTTGTGTGTATTTTTACAGAATGACCCCTGGGGTTAAAATGGGAGGGGGCGGGGGATTTGATTATTTTCCACTTTTTGTGGTAGATATATTATAAGTAGATGACCTCTTTGTTTTTGCTGACTTGAATAGCAAACATTGTGAAAGTTATTTTAAATAGTATTTTGTCTAAAAAGCCAAAAAATCTTTAAATAAAACAATAATTTTAAACTTTTATTTATTTGTCACAAAACAAACTCAAAGGGTTTACTCGTTAAAACTAGAGTTAAAATTTTGCTGCCGCGTCAAGCTAATAAATATGTAGTGTAGTTGGACTGTCAATGGAAGACAATGCATACCAAAAAAATTAATCACAAAATATTCGAAAATTTTATTTTATTCATAAATATTCGTCCATTAGTTCAATGATGCTGACGGTGGTTAGGTTGTGGAATCCAACCTTCACAATTAAAAAATTATGAAGTTTCCATCCCTACATGTATAGTCCGGATTTCTATATCGCATATTATTTCGTTTACTTAAAATAGTAATCTGCTGAACTGAGTACTGCCATTTACCAGCATCTTTAGCAACTGTTCGGTACGCCTTTATTACTCGTAGAAGAATATTCCTCTTCGCACTTTCTAATGATCTGATGAAGTGACAGTTTATTCTTTCATATCATCCAGGCGCGGTGTACATGACTAACGCCTCCGCCATATCATTGTATTAGTAGTGTTTTTTGATTTTGCCCCATTCCTCCAATAACTATCTCGCCAGGGAGTAGAATAGTTTCTTAGCGTTTTCACAGGCGCTTAGAATATGAGAATTTACTCCCATGCATTCATCAAAGCCAACTCCTAAATATCTCACAGCCTTGACCATTTTTAAGTTTCGACCATATGGTTGGAGGTCGACAAGAATCAAATCTGTCTTGTAACGAAACTTGGCCGTTATCAGAATATTTATGTAGAGGTTTCTGGGCGGTGGTAATACACCGCACATGGAAGGAGTACAACGAATCATTACCTATAATCGACGGACTTACCACATACACTCATCATCGGTCGGGAATCTTGATTAATGCATAATTAAATATTTAAATTGTTCATTAAGTTCATATAATGGTATATTTGACAATTCAATATTCATCTATAAAATTATTTAAATTCGAAAAATAATATACTGGAAATTATTTATGATCTAAGTACTATATTGCATTTGTGGCAAAAACAAAAAAATTAATTATTTAAAAAAATTTACGACCTTGAGTTGTAAATAAAATAACTTGTCATCAAGTGTCGTAATAAAAAAATCAAAACTATCATAAACTTAATCTAATCAATTATCTATTCTATTGCTTAACTACCGATACCATCACCTCAAAATTAACAAACCAAAATTATTAACTTAATTTAATTAGCAAAAAAAAAATTTAAATAGTTAACGATTTTTAAATAAATTTAGAATTATACGTATACATAAAAAAAATATATTTACTATGTACATATTTGACGAAACGATGCGGAGCTTACATATGTCCTTTGTTGTTATTGTTGTTGTTTTACCGTAGAAATTTATAATCCGGATTGATGTTCAACTTTTAAGATGCATGTTAATACTGAGGCTGTTTCAAAACCACTACTGTTAATGACGTGCACCTTATTTTTAATTTTTTTTTGTTATGATCGTTCGATATTAGAACACTTTTATTATGATTGTTGAATTTAAGCTGGCTCGATTTAGTTTTAATTTATGATTAGTTGTATTTATGAGAATTATAGTGCACGATTATATTCTATTGCATACGGTTTAGCATGTTTTATTTGTTGAACGTGGTACATACCAGTATGAAACAGTATAGCTAGTTGGGTCGTTATGTGGCCTTTTACTTAGAGCCATCTGATCAGTAGTAACATACGAACGTAATACGAACTTAGCGGTGATTATATAGATTTGAATTATAGTTTTTCTATTATAAACATCCGGAACAGTAATATTAATTTATTAATTTAGATTATGCCTTAGTTGTATGTTTAGTATATACCCTTAGCACCAACACTATTATCCCTAATCCCAACGTTATCAATGTTATCGCCAGAACCATTGTGTGTATGACATTGCACTTATGATTTGTTAGCGTACTTCTTTATTACACCATTCATTTGTAGCCGCGTTTGCAATAATGTTCCTTTCAATTTATGTTGACTTAACGAACTTAATCACTGCGCTTAGTTTCATACACAGTAAAAAAAACACTAATCTTAAATAAATGTATGTATAATTTTGATTTTTTCCACGTTTTACTCAATAAATGTTTTACAGTTTGTTTGTTTGAAATTTAATTTAGCGGCACGATTAACCACGCCCGCAAATAATATCCAGATCAGGTGAACACAGAACAAAACTTTAACTTATCAGAAGGTTTATATGAACTCGATAACAGGTTTTCAAATTATGCACTCAAAATTATAATTTGTACACTTTAAAGAAATATTTTATTTTTAAGATAATTTTGGATGTACCTAGTTGTAAACTTATTATTCAATTTAATTGGTCTTTATCATCCAAAAATCTACACCTGACTGGTTGATCGTTTGTTTTCAAAAACCCTCTATTTATTTATTTTTCTTTCCATCATCACACTCATCATCATCATAATACTGGTCCACCAAAATCATTTTTTGTTTTAAGTTACTCAGCACTGGGAACGACGACAGCCGCGGGCGTCGTTACAGTCTTTTAGTTTCAACAATACTGTTTTTTCTGCAGATCGTGACATTTTATTTGCTACGCATCATTTGGTCATTCTATTTATTTTTATTTGACCCTGACGCTGCAGTTCGAGTTTCGAGTTGCCTTGAAATCGCGGGTGTCAAACCACTGTTGATGGCGATCTCATGCATAGTGTAGTGAATAGTTACCATATTCTCCCTTATTTTATACAAACAATATTATGTTTGTTAAATTATATAATTATATAATTGCATTGTTGTAAATAAGTATACAATTATGAATTACGATTGTGTATTAATATTAATTATTATGTATATTATAAATATTATATACCGTATTACATACTTTATATACTATATAGATAGATGTATTGTATATCTATGTATTATTTCTGACGATAACGAAAGTTTAAGTAAAAAAGATCAATTTAGATTTTGGTTCGTCAACAAGTGGTCATCTAATAATGTTCATTAAAGTAATTAAAAAATTAATAAAAGTTTAATAAATGTTATGAAGAAGTGTTTTTATTGTAAAAAGTTGAGTTAACTTATAACTGGTGGATTTCCGAAAATTCCATAAGGTGTATTCATACTTAACAAATTTGGTGGAAGCGGTAAACAGCCTCTACGTATAATACCATACGATTTGGCAAAATTCTTGGTCGAATGGAATGAAATCCTATAATCAGTTGCAAAAATTCATCAATTTTTCGTAATTAACAAAATAAAGTGATTGTTGAACAAATTAAAATAAAAACGCCGAATTTATCGAGTCAATTTGCTAATAACAGTTAAAACGCGAATCAGCTGTAAACAAAAAAAAAACTGTTATTCCGGATGTCCGGATGTTTTACGAACAAAATGTGATTGCCTTAATGAAAAAAACCATTTCAACGGTATTAAAAACAAAAAAAAAAAAAACGTTCATCTGTAAACCGACCCATTATTACGATTCATCTTTATAAGTCATCTTTACAATTCAACATTACATCGTGAACATCTTTAAGTTCAACGACACCGGGCAAATTTTTGGGTCAATATTTGATAACCAACTTTAAGAAAAATAGAAATTATCATCGAGTACATCATCATCATCATCAGCGTTATATATAAATTAAAAAAAAAAAGGATATAATCATCAAATTCAACACATTTTACATCAACTCAACATTAAAACTTTCATCGTGTTTCCAATAGCATAATTTCAAATCGTCTTAATTGCTACTACAATTTTTTATTAAAACGGTATGTACAAATGTTATCAAACGTCCTCAAACCAATACAAAAACTAATATATAATATAATTAATTCAATCATTTTTCTTCTATTCTATGTATTTAAATGCAAATGAGTTCGGATGAAGAACAAACACTCCATTTAAGAAACAGAATTATTTTAAAATCTACTTCATCTGCTGATCAGCTGAATGAAACCGTAAGTAATAGTTCAAGTAATAATCATACTTTAAACGATAACGATAATTCCGAAGAAATTTATGTTGATCCTTCTAATGAATATAAAGAACCAATTACTCCTAATAAAATGAATTTTTCTATTAATAACGCAATTAAATTAATTCCTGAATTTAATGGGGATAGTGGTCACCTCCATAAATTTGTCTCATGTTGTGACATTATAGCAAATTCTGCAAATAGTAAAGAAGAAATTACAATATTCCTTGATATAATTAAGTCAAAATTAGCTGGAAAGGCCTATGACCCTGTAAAATATAACACGTTTAACACATGGACATCTTTAAAAGATGCATTGCTGCATAGCAATACATATATAGTAGTACCATCATTCGAAAAAAATCTTTAGAGGGTGAAAATCCAGGTAGCGCGTTAATCGAAACTAAGTTATGCAATAATTTTACTAGTTCGCCTAAATGTTTGCAAGATTAAATACACTTACAGTACACACGGCGTATTTTTGTATACCATTAACCAGTATAGTATTGCTTCACTCTAACTTATTATACTACATATTAACACAGAATATATTTATTTCAACTCGTATTGTTTTACAATTGTCAAGGCCATGTAGAAAATGTGTTTAATAGTTTTTGTGATAAACAATAAAACAAATCATGAATACCTTACTTCAATTTTCTTTTTATAAAAAATAGCATAAATAATTTTTTTTCTATGATAGAAATGCAAAAGAATATGAATTGTTCAATCAAATAAATCCATTATTGGAAAGGAGATATGAACGATAGGATATATACATATGTATATTAATATATTGAGTACATACTTAGCTGTGTATTATTATTGTTTATTTTAAATACATCTGTCTCACAAACACAAACGAATAAAGATTAAAAATGAAAACGATGTAGAAATCTATATAGAACAACTAAATACAATTTTTTAAAAGGATGCCGTTGATTGCACTGTTACAGTATGGTAATTTATAATTGAAAATATGAACGAGTAATTTTCTTATATATGCATACATTAAGAACAATGTATTGTTATGGAAAGGCAGATTTTCTATTTATCCAAATCTGTGTGAAAGTTCAGGGACATTGAACCCAATATTTGCTTCAAAATTAAAATAAAATTTATTAATTCGATTTTATCATAAAAAATATTACGTAAGAGAAGTACGTAAAAATAGGAAAATTGTCACTTGAACATACTACAATAGTATGTCGTTTTTCATTATTGTCTTTCAATCAACTATTTATTAAGGGATTGTTCCTCATTGGAATAGAAAAAACGAGGATGTCATTATAAAGATTATAATTTCAACCAAAGCATGTCTGACTTGATCTGTTTTGTCACAGAATCCAATGAGAGTCATGTGGTGTTTACAGTGTGCAAATCTAGAGCGTATATTTATAATCTAATTATGAGCATTTAAGGTTCGCTAACAAAACTTAAATTCATTTTTCTGTTAATCTAATCTGTTAATCTCTAATAAATTTTATTGTTTAAATTGGGGGCTGAATTAATCCATCTCAAATGAATTACATATCCCTTTTGTGTTTTACTAACACAATTGTGCGGGTAGGGCTAAAGTACCATGTATATGTAGTTTTGTATGTTTTTTGAACCAATTTACACATTTGTGAATTCCTTTTTAACTTATTTTCCGTCCGAAAAAACACTATATCTATACACACAGTTGTGTTGGTTTTACTTCAAATCAAGCGAAATTTTTAATGAACAACGCCGTTACATACGTTAATTTTTTACTCACACATTTGTGTGGGTTGGACTAAAATTGAGAAGATTTTTTATTTTTCTTAGTTGAAAAAGGGATATAAGGAAGTATATAAGATATTTTTTATAAATTCAATATACAAGTGAATAGCTTACGAGTTTAGGTTGCCGCTCACTATTTTGTAATTAAAACTATTTTTAAATAGTAGTTAAGCTAGAGATTGGTCAGCATTGTCTGAAAGAAAACGTTTCAGTTCTTTATGGCAGGATAAATAATGGCTTACTTTTAAGTTCCATCTTTATTCGAACGCTAATTTTAAATTGTTTAGTTTGATGTACCATACAAATTATTTTTTTTAAATAAAAAATGCGTTGTGTATTTTATTTTGAATAAAAAAAAACAGTTTTTATTTTCCTCTAAATTGTAAAATTTTATTTTTATGTCTTAATTTAATTAATTAACCTTAATTTGTATTTAGTCTTACACCGTTTTAATACTTAAATACCTTTCCGAAACGAATATTTATTTGTGGAGACTTTAAACAGCTTTCACAATAAAACAATTTTTATTTTGCCTTAGAAGTTTGTTTGAAAATCAAACTTTAGAAAAAAATTTACTCTAAAGAAAAAATTGTCTATTGTGAGAGCTCTGTTAAGGTGATGATACATGTACAGATTTTGCCTTTAAGGCATAAAAATTATGCGCGCTTGTTGGTTAAAAGTCAGCCATCTTGAATCGCTTTGAATCAATTCGGATGATTTTGCATACTCATGAACGATGGCTACTAATAAGACAATAAGGCCTGTTTCAGCTGAACTAAGACAAGCGAACTGACCTATGTTCATCGTTCTTGGTTGTATATAAAAAACTTTTATAAGCCCCTTTTCCCACTTGAGCTAAGTATTTTGACTGTTACGAGCTATGTTTTCATTTAACAGCTTCACGTTTTTGTTTCTTTCCAAAGTCAAATAAGAGAAATATTGTAGATAAATCTCAGAGTCTACCCAATCTGTAAAGCAATGTATTTAAATTTTTATTTTCACCTCGGAGATACGAGGGTATATCAAAAAGTCTTGCAATATCATATGAAAAAAAAGAGTGAGTGAGACAACAACATATTTTTCAAAACCATTTTTTGTCGCGATGAAACTTCTAGAAGAACATTTCGATGTAAATTTTACAGTTCGTTTGTTTTTGTCAATTTAGTAACACGTGTTTTGAATTTTTCTTAAAATGAATGAAATTGAATATCGCGCCCTTATTAAATTTTTCTATAAAAATGGACGAAATGCAATTTATATATTCAACTATATATCAAAAGTTTACGGCGAATCTGCACCATCATATGCCACAGTAACAAGGTGGGTAAAATTATTCAAAAGTGGCCGGGAGTCATTTGAAGACGACAACCGCTCGGATCGGCCAGCAGATGCTATTAGCCATGAAAACGTAATTTTGGCCGAATCTATTGTATTGGAGGACTGGCGTATTTCTGTTCCGCGGTTAGCGTTGAGACTTTCTCTTTCATACGGTACCACATATACTATATTACATGACCACCTTCACATGTCAAAAGTAAGTGCGCGATGGGTTCCCCGATTATTTGAATGCAGAACAAAAAAAAAATGCGTGTTCAAACTTCAAAGGCGATTTTAGATATGTACAAAGAAGATCCAGAAAATTTCTTGGATAACATAATAACAGGCGATGAAACATGGCTTTATCATTGGGATCCAGAATCCAAACAAGAATCGATGCAATGGATTAAACGTAGTGAACCACCACCAAAGAAATTCAAAACTCAACCGTCTGCTGGTAAGGTTGGGGCAACAGTTTTTTGGGATGCTGGAGGAATTTTGATAATCAATTATATTGCACCGAAAACCACAATCACAGGCATATATTACGCAGAAGTTTTGCGAAAATTGAAAAAAGCGATCCGGGAAAAACGGCCAAGGAAAGTTATTAAAAAAATCTTGCTTCTTCACGACAATGCACCAGTGCACAATGCTAATATTGCTCAAGCTGCATTAAAGGGCTGCGGCTTCGTGGAAATTCCGCATCCACAGCACAGTCCAGACTTGGCACCCAGTGACTACTTTCTGTTTCCCAATTTAAAAAAAAAACACCAAGGGGCCCGAAATTTTCCAGTGACTATGAAGTACAGTCTGTTGTAAATGAATATTTTATGGAGCAAAAGAAATCTTTTTTTTAGAGGGTTTAGGCAAGTTAATTGATCGATGTGACAAATGTATAAACCTTAAAGAAGATTATGTCGAAAAATAAAAATATTGCTGTCTCACTTACTCTTTTTTTTCATATAAAATTGCAAGACTTTTTGATTTGCCCTCGTAATTAATCAGCTCACAATCAGCTATGTTT
Organism: Nephrotoma appendiculata; assembly: GCA_947310385.1. Classification (NCBI taxonomy): domain Eukaryota; kingdom Metazoa; phylum Arthropoda; class Insecta; order Diptera; family Tipulidae; genus Nephrotoma; species Nephrotoma appendiculata. Next base: position 262,704,001 of record OX371224.1, read on the forward strand.
CTATCCCACAGCTTTAAATAAAGAAAATAAATAAATCGGGACGTACGAGTGTGTTGAGTTAAGCTTCGCTAATTCGGTTTCACTTATTTAGGCTTTGCAAAGTAAATCGAAAGCTGTGATCTCAAAACATGCTCACTTTGCTAAAAGAACATAGCTTAAGTGTGCAAGGGGCCTTAGCGAGAAACGCAGCTATTAGCACAGTTTGGCATTCCACTGCACATTTGATTCCACTGCACATTTGAGTTGATGAGTCCAGCTCATTCCACTGCACATTTGAGTTAATTACATCGCTCTCACATACATTTCAATTCAAGTAAAATGCTATATGTCTGCCAAAATATTATTAGAATCACATAGTCACATAGGCGAATATGTACACAATAATAGCAATGTATGTGTGAACGATATAGCTGACTTTTGCAATCCAAAGACAACGCGAGCTAAGTTAGTTTCATCGCTCAAAACAGAAAAACATAGCTCGCATAGCTTAGCTCAAGCGTGCATCGTTTCATTAAAACTCTTTATTTTCAACCAAGAGCGATGAACTTAGCTGACATCGCTTAGCTTAGCTTAGCTCAAATGTGCAACGGGCCTAATGGAACGATGCACATTTGAGCTAAACTGTGCGAGCTATGTTTTTTTGTTTTGAGCGATACAAACTAACTTAGCTCGGGTTGTTTTTGGATTGCAAAAGTCAGCTATATTGCTCACATTGCTATTATTATGTGTACTTATAAAATATTGAAATTTGGATGACATTTGAGTATTGTTGTGTTTCTTTGGTATTGTGGATCAAATTCAAAAAAGTGGTTGAATTCTTAAATAATATAATAAAATTAGTTAATTAATTTTTGACAGACATAGGATTTTACTTGTATTGAAATGTATGCGTGAGAGATATAATTAGCTCAAATGTGCAGCGGAATGAGCTGTGCGAGCTAAACTATGCTAATAGAAACTACGTTTCTTGCTTAGCTTAGCTGAAATGTGCAACGGGCATTAGAATGAAATAAGTAGCCGTTTTGAACAGAACCAAAGAGCTAAATAAAAATTAAGGTTAATTAAATGGGAGCATTATTTTCATAAAAGCTCCCATTTAATTAACTTTATTTAGGTTAATTAAATGGGATTTCAGTTGGGCTCTTGAAAGTTCTTGTTGCTACAATAGCTTAAATTGTTGTAATTTATTTTATCTTAAAAAACAAATTAATCTCTCATAAGATAAAACAATAATATTTTTATCTAAATTGTATTTTAAATAGGAAAGCAATCGCCAATGGTAGTTTTTAACTTGCTTATTAGAGTTTTAATCTCTTTACAATTTTCATAATACCCTTCTAAGACCCTTCTAAGTCACATAAAAATAAAATTAAAATTTAACCCATACAAAAATTTTAAAACATGTACTAGTTTTTTTATACTGAATAATACAATTTTTTATCCTTATCTGGCAAATTAAAACCTTTCTTTAATAAATGCTTGTAACATGAAGTTGATTTAAAATCAAATTCCAAATACATTTTTTGTTCAACTTGGGTCCAAGATAATTTTAATTTATGAAATATTTGTGCAAGTACAAAATGTGTTTACTTGTGGTCGATCGTCAAGTGTATTATCAATTAATATTTTTATTGTGTTTTCTTCTGTTTGCATTTTACTTTTCTGAGGGGTATTTAATATAAACCTGAGAATTTTGTTTAAAGGTTGAACGGGTTCTTTATTTTCGTCTTCAATTTGATGTTGCGGACTAGGAAATTGCGATGGTGAGATGGGACATTCATGAGGAATTTGTGGAACTTGATAATTCTTTTAATAAGTTCTTGGAGGCCCTTTTTCATATTTCAATGTTATAGGTGGGAAATCAGGTGTTTTCAATATTCTTGTTGTTTGACTCTCAGTGTTGTGTGTCTGGTTGGAAATCGTACGCTAAACTGTTGGAATCAATTTTTTTTATTTAAAAAAATTCGAATTTTAATAAACGCTTGCATCGTGCATCTATGTCATTGACCTTACACTTACAAACAAGATTATTAATTGGCTGGGAAAGACAGTTTTTTAAATATTTTTTGTTCTAAAACTACTTATTTTGAAATCATTAAAATTAAAGTTCTTCATAATAGTTATGCGTTTGGAAGTAACTTTAGTCTTGTCGAACATACGACGATGGTCATGCAGCACCGTAAAAAATGTTCTGGTGGATTTACAGTCATTTTTATTTAAGCAGTTTTTGTAAGCTGGTGTGTGCTTTTTATAACGTTTAAAAATAAGAAAACACACAGCTAGATGCATTACGATTAGACGACAAGCAATAAAATTTTAAACGAACAAATTTACGAAATTAACTTGCAAACAATTTTTAAATCTTTGTTAGTGTAGATGTACGATTTCCTTTTACATACATTGATTTGCTGAATGTGTGCGTGTAAATAAGTATGTATATTATCGGTGGTCTATCTATATAGTTATCGAAACGAAAACTAAATAATGTGTATGTGTTGTACCTACAAAATCATTTAAAATAATCTTTAATTGGATTTAAATGTAGATCGTTTTTATGGACAATCTCCAATGATTTTAACTTTTTATAATTTTCAAGGAATATTTTAATGTTCAAAATTATTTGTCTATAATTTAGAAAACATTGTTGCAATTCAAACAAAACCAACTTAGTTGCGATCGGTATTTTCTCTTCATCATCTTTGTTACATTTTCTATTTACTTTTGAGCGTAAAACTGTTTTGAGTTATAATGAGAGCGTCATTATATGAGTATACAATGCGATTCATTAGTATTTATGATAAGAAAAAAATTTAGTTCCCATTTCTGTTTTTTTTTCATATGAAATTATTATTTTTATTACTATTTTATTTGTTAATTATGTATTTGGTAATTATTATTATATATGTTATTTTATTTGTCAATTTGATATGAAAAGAAATAGAAATGGGAACAAAATTTTTTTCGTATCATAAATAGTAATGAATCGCATTGTAAGTATATGTATAGAATTTTTTTTGTTTGTTTTCTGCATGTTGCATTATAAAATATTCTAGCTACATTTAGGAGAAGGTTATGCTATTTAGGCGGATAGGTAATTGCAGAAATTCTTTAAAAAGTTTAAAACGATACCAGTAGTGGTATCTAACATTTCACTCACGAACCTACCATTACATTACTATATAATGATTATACAATGATTGCTGTTACAATTTTCTGATTGTCGTTCTGTCGAACAATTACAGTTAGAATTAGTTCAAATACAACAATCCAAAAACGAAAATATAAAAACCTTTGCTCAAAGACTTGAACAGCTTATAGCAGATCTTAATGACGCTTGCATTTCCAGAGAAGGAAAAGATGCCGCTAATTATATAACCAAAATAAATTCTTCAACTGCATTAAGAGCATTTGAAAATGGTTTGAAAAATCCTGTAAAGTTAATAATCAAAGCATGTCGATTTACAACTTTAAAGGAGGCCATTGCCAAAGCTCTTGAAGAAGAAAAAAAATTTAATTTTAATATAAACAAACCTAATGAACATATTAGTAATAATGTAACGTGCCAATTGTGCAATAAATTTGGTCATGTTGCAAAAGCATGTTACTCGTTACGTTCTCCGAACCTTAAAGCAAATGTTCAGGCACCAATTAATACAAGTAATAATATTAATCAAAGTTTTGTTAGATTCCCAAATACTAATAATCAAACTTTTCCTAGACATCCCATTAGAACGTACAATACTGTTTGTTCGTATTGTCGTAGATTCGGACATCATATACGAAATTGTCGTACGAAAATAAACAAGGATTTGAATCGTAATAATAAACCTCATGAAACAATTAACGAAACTCGAGAACTTGATTCGGAAAACTCAACAACACTCGACATGATCAAACCGAGCACGTCAAGCCGGGTGGACAATTCATAAAACCGTGTTCAAATTTTATTTTTTCTAATAACAGTCAATCGAACAATATAAATATTGATGAAATCGTGTGCTACAAATTTAATGAAATTCCTAATCCTGATTACGTCAATATTAAAATCGATATCGCAAAAAATGAACAGATAAATCTAAGCTTTCTAATAGATACTGGGGCCGAAATAAGTGTTGTAAAACACGGAGTATTAGCTGGTAAAACACAATGTTATCCTGAAAAAAAATGTATAATAAAAGGAGTTACCAACCATGATTTTACAACAATAGCTCTGTGTAATGCAAATATCCTACTTCACGAAAATATTTTAATTCCGCAAAAATTTCAAATTGTACCAGATAACTTTCCTATCAACTGTGATGGAATTCTTGGAAAAGATTTTTTACGGACAAATAAATCTATAATTGATTACAAAAATAATACCATCATGTTAAATCCATTCAAAAATTTTAACATAATCTTGAATTTAACTTCTCCCCGTTCAGAGATTATTATTGTACCTCCACGAATTGAAAAAATAATCAAATTACAGATCAGTAATTTTAAAAGCGATGAAGAATACGTTTGCAAGGCCAAACAAATCCAACCTGGTGTATATATTCCTAACTGTTTAATTCGTGTCAAAAATAATTATGCATATATTGCAGTCGTTAATACAAACGAATTTCCTGTTGAAATAAACCATTCACTCATCCAAACAGAATTATTAAATCAGTATGATATTTTTCAACTTCAATCTTGGTCAAATTCTCTTTTAAATCGTTTTGATACTATATAGAATCAAAACTAAACTTAGACCATTTAAATATTGAAGAAAAAACATCAATTATGAAATTATGCCAAAAACATAATGATTTATTCCATTTAGATGGAGATAAACTTACTGTAACTTCAGCTACTAGCCATACAATACCACTTAAGTCAGATTCAAAACCTATCAATATTAAACAATATCGGTTGCCGTATACCGCAAAATTAGAAGTTGAAAAGCAAGTCGAACAAATGGTTAATGATGGTATAGTAGAACCTAGTAATAGTCCATTTAACAGTCCGCTAATAGTTGTTCCAAAAAAATCAGTTAATGGTGAGAGGAAATGGAGAATTGTAGTGGATTTTCGTCGCTTAAACGATATCACTATCAGTGACGTTTTTCCACTACCAAATATTACTGATATACTAGAACAACTGGGTAAAGCAAGATATTTTACTACCCTTGATTTGGCTGAGGAGTATCATCAGATTCCGATGGACGAAAACGACAAATACAAAACAGCGTTTAGTACACAAACAAATCATTACCACTTTAATAGAATGCCATTTGGTTTAAAAAATGCACCATCGACGTTTCAGCGTGCGATAAATAATATTTTGACAGGTTTAAATGGACTTAAATGTTTTGTGTACCTACACGATATAGTCATTCATGGATATGATCTTAAAGAGCATAATCAAAAACTCGAAGAAATTTTTCAACGACTCCGACACTATAATCTTAAACTCCAACCAATTAAATGTCGTTTTCTCTGCAAAGAAATTCTTTTCTTGGGGCATCGAGTAACAGCCAAAGGAATAAAACCCGACCCTTTCAAAACAAAAGTAATTCATGACTATCCTAAACCAACTAATTCAAAGGAAATAAAATCCTTTCTTGGATTATGCGGTTACTACCGCAGATTTATAAATAATTTTGCAGAAATTGCAGCACCATTGACATCGTTACTAAAAAATGATTCTGTTTTCAAATGGGACGCATTTTGTGAAAATTCATTCGATACTTTGAAATCTGCTCTTAGCTCGTCTCCTATTCTTATATCCGCAGATCATTCAAAACCATTTATTATTAGTTGTGACGCTAGTGATGTAGCAATTGGTGCGATACTATCACAAGAATGCGAATCAACCGACCTACCGATAGAATTTGCTAGTAGAACGTTGAATGCAGCAGAAAAAAATATCCGGTGATAGAAAGGGAGCTGCTAGCGATAATTTGGGCCGTGAAGAAATTTAGACCCTACATTTATGGTCGCAAATTTATAATTAGAACTGACCATAAACCTTTAATTTGGCTAAACAAAAGCGCTAACCCATCGGCTAGACTCACTCGTTGGCGAATTGAGATGGATGATCATGAATACGATATTATATATAAATCGGGCAAGACAAACACTAATGCCGACGCTTTAAGTAGAATCGAAGCAAAAGATCCTAGTTCCACTGAAGTCAACAATACACTTGTAGTAACTCGAGCTCAAGCAAAAAATGCTTCAAATGCCATGCTCGACTCACCCCACACTTTAAACAATACTTCTGTCGATGGTTCAAAAATTGATTCTGGTTTAAATTTAGTCGATAATTCTAATGATGCAAATCATCCTATAAAGAAAAGTCAATCTACAGCTTATTCGGGTAAAGTAGAGCTTTCAGAAGAAAAAGACATTCAACGAATATTAAACGAATATCATAATTCTCCTATCGGTGGACACCAAGGTATAATAAAAACTTACAACCGAATCAAAATGCATTATTTTTTCCCTAAAATGTTGTCGCGAATAAGAAAATATATTCAAAGTTGTGAGAAATGTCAAAAGAACAAAGTCGGTAGATTGAACAAACTCCCCATGAAAATCACCAGCACATCCAATAGACCTTTTCAAAAAATCTCCCTAGACGTAGTTGGACCACTTCCCGAATCCTATAATAAAAATAAATTTATTCTTACAATGCAGGATGATCTAACGAAGTATTCACTAGCTGTTCCACTCTCAAACCAAGAAACATCAACTGTTTCAAAAGCATTTACTATACATTTTATATGCCAATTTGGTGCGCCTGAGTCTATCGTGACCGACCAGGGCAGCAATTTTATGAGTGAGATGTTTAAGCATATTTGCAAACTTCTTTCTATTAAGAAATTCCATACAACTGCGTACCACCCACAGTCAAATGGCGCACTAGAACGCTCCCATCGAACACTGGCTGAATATATTAGACATTTTTCCGAGGGTAATCAATTAAATTGGGACGATTGGATCCCATTTGCCCTGTTTTCGTATAACTCTTCTCCACATTCTACAACAAACTATATGCCTTATGAATTGGTTTTTGGTCATAAACCGCTTTTACCCAGTTCATTAAAGAAATCACCTGAACCCGTTTATAACTATATATAATGATTATACATACGAATTAAAAAATAAACTACAAACAGCTTGGGAAATAGCACACAATATTTTAATTAAAAACAAAGAAATTTCCAAAACTTATTATGATCGTGGTGCCTCCACGAAGTCCTTCTTAAAAATGAAAAAACAAATACAAAACTTGATCCTCGATGGTTAGGTCCATATGAGATAATAGAAATAAATTCAAAAGAAAATTCAACACTCCGCGTTAATCGAAAAAATATCGTCGTACATAATAACCGTATTAAATTATTTAAATAAATAAAGTATGATTGGTATTACTTGAAAGTTATTTACTCAAACGAACCTGTTGTTTCCTAAATGAAATGTTTATTCTTGAACATTGCATAAATTAATTATATTTGTTCAGTATATCTTCATTTAGAAGTTACTCGTTTAGTTGGATTTTGATAACATTTATTTAATGAGACATTGTAATTATAATAAATATAAAAAAAAAAAAAAATAAAAAAAAAAAAAGGAAAAGGTCAATTAAATGTTAGAATTATCAAATAATTTACATATGTATATAAATATATGAATTTACTTAGTTTTAAGACTATTATTGTAAAATAAATCATTTATAATGATTTATTTAGTTTAGGGGAAAGGAATGTAGTGAATAGTTACCCTATTCTCCCTTATTTTATACAAACAATATTATGTTTGTTAAATTATATAATTATATAATTGCATTGTTGTAAATAAGTATACAATTATGAATTACGATTGTGTATTAATATTAATTATTATGTATATTATAAATATTATATACCGTATTACATACTTTATATACTATATAGATAGATGTATTGTATATCTATGTATTATTTCTGACGATAACGAAAGTTTAAGTAAAAAAGATCAATTTAGATTTTGGTTCGTCAACAAGTGGTCATCTAATAATGTTCATTAAAGTAATTAAAAAATTAATAAAAGTTTAATAAATGTTATGAAGAAGTGTTTTTATTGTAAAAAGTTGAGTTAACTTATAACTGGTGGATTTCCGAAAATTCCATAAGGTGTATTCATACTTAACAATAGCTGCATGTAACTCAGTTTCGTCTGGTTTTTCAGTGGAAGTAAGTTGAGCAACTCCAACTGTGTGTAATGTCACGTATCTATGATGACTCCATAATGGTGTTTGAAACTTCTGAACCGAAAAAGAGATGGGTCTACCTTCCTTCAAATTATACGGTTTCAAACTACACGATTTTCGAGTAATTCTCTTTTATTTTGTTTTTTGTTTACCACGTAACGTTTTTTTTATTTTATTTTCACACTCCCGTTTTTCGTGGTCACAAACAGCATGGTTTCAAAGAACACGGAACCAATTAATCGTGTTCTTGGAGGGTTACCTGTATTAAAGTTCATCAACTGTTTTGTTTCTAACCTCCTCTTATATGTGGAATTGTGTTATGGTAGACATTGATTTACTGTGCACACGAGCATAGAGTTCATCGATCGAAACAATTTCTGGAAGTACTTCAACATCATCCCAGGAGCCAACAAAATGTCTAGCAAATAGTTGTTGCTACCTGTGAGCGGTGTTTGCTATACTTATGACTATTCTGTGGCGAGTTTCATAACTGGAACGTGATGACTCTGTGGTCACTAGATATCTAACTTTCTCAAATGGTCCACCCAGCTATGGAGCTCAACAAAACTCCATAGACTATTGCTAGATCAACATTGGTATTTCGCTGCTTGTTCTTTATATGAAGTTCTATACTTTTCTTCCGTTTTCATCAGTTAGACGGTCTTGCCACATTTTACTTCTAGCATCGAACTCTCGAGTGATCATTACCTTTTACTGTTGACCCGATACTCGATCGGTTTGCTGTATTGGGTGTATATTGGAAATTGGTAGACGGAATCAAATTCCAACTGATGTGAAATTAATTTTTGCCTAAACATCTTATTTCGTATTAAATTTCAGACGTTGCACAGCACTTTTTTTATGCTTACAGGTAGCGCGACCTACTCGGTGTTCATGTGGTTTTTGCATTTCCTTGCAGCTTGTTCAACTAGCAGTTTTGTATTAATTTGGACAACCCTTATATCAGTAACCATGTTGTGCACAGAGAGAAAATATAATTGTTTGTGATTAGGATCATATCGCTGGCACTTAAAGCACCTAGTTGGAGTCACAATCTCTGTCGCAGTCCACGTGCAGTCTTCCATATTTTTGCATCATTGCACCACCAATGGGCGGTCTCTTTATTATTTGCACCAGTTGTATATATAGGAACTTAAAATCTTTTCGTTCAATAAGCTCTGATCTAACATGAAAGATAAATGGAATAGGTAATAGCTTTTCAGGTTCTGGTTCCGTGGCTACGAGATCTACGTCCTCTAACTCTACGTTTTCTGCAAATACGTTTAAAATGGATTCTTATGACTGATTCATTCGGACGCATGACTTGATTTTCTTCGATAATCGCTTCTGTTGACAAGGGTGAAATAATTATTTGATTTATTTCTATCATATTTTTCCAACGCTTTCGGTTTTCATCATTGTTTTCTATTGGTATAGTAGCTAAATCCGGTGCAGCCAATTTTGGTGCCTTTTCCAATGTAACCAAAGTTATTGGTTTCTAGTGACAATCGTCCTTAAGATGACATGCCTCCTCCAGTTTACCAACAACTATTGTATTTTTGGTTTATTCTAGCATTGTTTAAAGATAAACAATTTCTTTCATCAGGTTTCCATTGAGCATTTCGCAGGTTCATGCTGACTGGCCAACTTTGCTTGGTGAAATAACAATAACTTCAGCCGTGTCCTCATCAACGCCGATAGACTAAACATCTAAGTTCCAACCGTTTAGATTTTTGTCGTATTTATATTTTTTGGTGCACGTTGACCATCAGCATATTCTGAACACTGACCAGGATCGCGTTTTTACCCTTACCACTACCTCTAGGTAAATCAGCTGTTGCTATTTAGATTTTTATATGCTTTGTAGTTTGATTCCTCCTCCTTGTACGTTCCTGCTCAATTGAAACAGATTAAAGTGGGTACTAGTGTGAATGATTGACCAGATAAAAAGCTCGCAAATGTGACAAATCAGCATGTGACAAATCTGTAAAGGTGTCGCCTAAGCTATCATCATATTTATAATATTCTAATAAAAATTTATGAATTTATTCGTAAGAACCTAGTCGGTCTAAGAATAATAATGAATTCAGAAAATGCTAATTAGACCTCGAACAGGATGTTGAATTTTATTACGAGCAGTTTTATTACTCTTTTTTTTGTTAACTGTGCAATCTGGAGTGGAGCCGAAGCACTCCCAACTCTTTCGCGGTTCGCTTTTAACCTCCTACCTCAATGATCGTAATCTGTTGACGGAAAAACCTTCATGCACCCTGCCCCTATCGCGATTCGGACCCGGTATCACCCGATCCAAACATCAAAGCTCTAACCACAGTGTGGTTTGGTCGGTCTTTTGTTACTCTTTTATTCGATGAGACACACATTTTTGCGAAGCTCCGATAATTGAAGTTGCGATTTGCAAAGAAATTAGAAAAAAATGTCTTATGTTTGTAATATTTTAGGGACTGCCCATTACAAAAATACTACGATATGAAAATACTGAAATATTTTTGAAGTACACTGTATATGATAGTTCCAAAACTATTCTACAACATAGAAATGTGGTAGTGTAATACAGGCCAAATGCCAAATCCCCTTCTTGCTGGCTTAGATTAATTTTTCAAGCAAATATTTAGGTGGGTGAATTAGCTGACCCAATGGGAACGCTTTTTACCTGCGCATCTTATTAGACACGCTTTACGGGTTCATGAAGTATTAATAAATTGCTTTTGCCATTCATTTCTCATTTTTGAAGATCAAAATGTATTGGGGCAATGTTCCGATGTTAGCTCTCAATTGAGTCAAAAGAACAAAATAATGTTTCTGACGTTGCTGTTTGTCAATTAGAGTAAAGCTTTTCCCTTAATCAATTAATGTCTACCAATTTCATTTCTTTCTAAGTTCCAATTGGAATTTCAACAACAACTATTACAAGGTTTTTCATTGGTAGGCCAATAACACTTCATTCCTTCGTTTTCACTCTTCCAGCATACTACAGACATGAACACAAAGAAGCCCATTGAACAAGACACCCGGTCTATTGTCCAATTGCTGATAAAATTCGTCGCCACCAGATTTTGTCGATGACATGTTTTATTGAAAATGTATCTAAATATTTATTAACGTAAGATATTTTCGGGATCTAATGACTATTCTGCCCCACTAACCAGATTGACTTTCATAAGGTTTGTGGACATGTTTTATATGGCAGAAATTAATATTCTTCGTATAAAAGTAAATTCATTTGTCTGAATAATCTTGTCGTCTTATTCAATTCGACACAGCCTTTCTAAATATAAAACAAGACAAGCAACTTTTTATGATATATAAAAAGTGTCTTTCTGTCTTTATACGTTATATAGTTTAATAGTTTTCATTGGATCGATACAATAATGTTGCGCCTAATCAATAAGTTTTATGTTCTGTTTTGTAATTGGAATTTCCACTATATATCATTAGAAATTTATAGAATGGGGTAAATAAATTCCGCAATAAATACGCTTAATTGGAACTGAAATAAACGATTAATAAGACGCGGAATTTCCTATGAAAATTTATACGATTATAATATGACTAATTTGGATCATTAAATCAATAAACTTTTGAAACAACAATTTTTTAATTTGATGTTGACTTGAAAAATGGCGATGTTACTTTAATGCATATTATTCATCAAACATAATTTTTTGATAATGGAAATTATTTTAAGAGGCTCACGAACGATTTTCGTTTGCGGTACTAAACATTTGAACCGCCCAGTTGTGGCATTTTCAACCTAAAAAGTTGTCTTAGCTAATGGCTTATTTATCAGCTCAAAATATTCAATTTACTTTTGTGTATATAGTAGACTACTTGTAATAAAAGAAATACACACGCAGCTACCAACCATGTTTATGTGTAGATTGGTAAACAACTTTAAGCAATAACCTGTAAATTGATATACATATTTACTCTTGATGTAAATTATCCACAGTAAATACATTTGTTTGCCAAATTTTGTATATACGTAGTAGTGACCCTATTAAAGTTAGCCGACTCCATCTGAAAAAATGTCGGAAAGTAATTATTAATATTAGAAATTTTATTTTGTTCTTCCTAAAAACTAAATAAAAAATTTAAAATAAAAATTTTCATTCGAAACAATTTAAACAAATATGCCAAACCAAATTTTTCTAAGTACTATTAGATGTTTGGGGAGGTAAAACGTAAAATGCATCAATGAAAATGACCTGTTTGGGGAATATTTTAAATAAAGTGCCCCCTACTAATAATTATCATTTAAAAAATGTCAGGTCAATTTTAATATCGAAAATACGGGAAAACTCGATTGAATATATCGCACACACAAAATTTGAAAATTTCTAAAAATTGACCGTTTAAATCGCATCTTTGAATAAGATTCACAACTTTTTTGCCTTTATAAGAGAAGGTTGTTAGCCTGCCGCTGAACATGCTAGTTACGTCTAAAGATTTCGCACAAAGAATAATCTTATGGCATCCAGTCTTAGCCATTTCGAGTAAGAAGTTTCAGGAGGTTGTGATGGGGTCCCCATACCACAAATGGACTCTATTCAGCCGCTTTACGAACAACCATAATATTTAATAAAAGTTGTAATTTTCGGTGTTCCTCATCGGTCTCACTATGATTTTCGGGCAGATCTGGTTCTAGCCAAAGGGCAGATTTAGTTGCGAGCCAAAGACGGAACGTAATACTGCTGCATGACAACACTCGTCCACATACAGTAAAATCAACCCAGAAACTCATTTTCTCCTTAGGGTGGAAAGTTTTACAGCAAATGGCGTACAGCATCTCTAGACATGGCTCGCTCTAACCACTTATTCAGATCGATGTCATCATATTTGAAAGACTAGTGGTTCACGAAAGTTGAAGATGGGCAAAAATGGCTCGATGACTATTTTGCTCCGAAACCACCAAGTTTCTATCGCGAAGGTATTCATCATCTACCTGATAAATGACAAAAGACCATAGATAATAATGGCGAATATTTCGATAATCAATCTTTGTAACAATTATATTTTCAATAAAGTTGAATTTGACCGAAAAAACCAGCGTTTCTATTTGCAAACCTACTATAAAAAAACAGCACCGGACATTGTTTTAAAATGAATGTACACATTGTAAATCTCGAATACATCATACTTGATTTCTACGGTGAGAAATACAACTTACCAAAATTTTGGTAAAAACGTTTGTTAGGCCTAAAATCTTCATCCCTACTCTTCGACTACTCTTCTGGAACACGTAATCTATAAATTTATTAGAATCTTTTAGTTATTAGTCGGCTTTTGTAAATTGTATACCTATCAACATTGCCAAAGTTAAAAAACAATCACAAAGGTGTCCACTCCTAAAACACCGTTTTAGCCAAATTTTGGAAAAGACTGAAAAAGTTTAATACCGATCAATCAATCTGTCTGAGAAACATCCTCGCTTAAATTCTAGACCGACTTCATAGCAAATTATAATTAGAACAGTTTTGTTTATAATGATTTTTTGAAATATTTGGGAAAACTATGAAAATCATGAAAGTTTAATTAGTAGTTGCTATCAATTACGGTTCGCAGATTTCCTCTACATTCCACTCAATATTATGGTTGTTCGTAAATTGGCTGAATACCGGCCATTCTCAGTATGAGGACCCCATCACAAACTACTGAAACTTCTTACTCGTAATGGCTAGAACCAGATCTGTCCGAAAATTATAGTGAGACCGATGACCAACACCGAAAATCTCAACTTCCATTAAATATTATGGTTGTTCGTAAAAGCGGCCGAATATAGGTCATTCTCATTATGATGGTGTATGAGTTTTATATGCATATTAAAATAAAACATAATGAACGGATCGACTAGTCGTATTTATATATGAAGCGTTTATTAACAAAGGCTGATATACGTCATACATTTTTTAGTTTTGAAAAATTCCAGAAACTCCTACTTCATTAATAGAAGTTTACATATTTCGAAGATAGTAAACAAAAGTAAAAAATTCCGTTTAAATTCGAAAAATTGATATTTTTGGCGTATGTCCGTCTTTAAAACAAAAAATTTGGGCTGAATTCAAAAATCTGTAACGAAAAATATTTTTATTTTTTGGGCTGACATCGTTAAAATGTCGTGATAAACGATTTTTTGGGCTGACAGTTCATACGTGACAGAAATTATAGTTTTCGTGTTGCCACTGCGTTTATTTCGGCTGACATTTGGGCCAACTTCACATACATTCCAGTCTTACAGTTACACATTTATATAGCCAGCCGGTTGCTGCACAAGAAAGATATGCTCTTCAGCCTCTCCTAACTTAAAAAAAAATAGTTTTTTACATAAAATTTGCATCTGCATTATCGACATTATTCGGCTGGGTATTTCTATGGAATAATTACCCATTTATATGTTTTATTCAACCGAATGTTTTAAAAAACCCCACATGCAAATTGACCTGTAATTTTTTCGAGGTGTGAGTTTTCCCGAACTTTCAATATGAAAACTGAGCTGAAACTTTTTCGAGGTGTGAGCATCATTTGGACCTTTCATTTGAATTTATTTATGGTCATGTTACTTTAAACGGTAAATTTTTAGAAATTTTCAAATTTTGTCTGTCTATTCAAACAAATTTTCCCGGACTCTTCACATGAAAATTGACCTGAAATTTTTGAAATTTTATTTGATATCTTCCAATGAGTTTTTTCAGTAATTAATAGGTTCAGTATTTAATGTATTTAATAAAAAAATGTAATTTTTGATTTAATAATGGAACAAAATAAACATCAAAGCTGAGGTTACCAAGACTTTGGAAATTTAATGAAACATTGAATTCTTTATATTAAAAAATTCGATCGTCTCAACAGACTGCAGTGACCAAACTACAAAAATTTTGAAAATACTTTGAACTAATCAAAGTATAATCACAATGCCTTAGCGAATTTTAATGATTTGCTACGCAATTCCCAACCCCTTCGTAACCTCTGATGAGACGACCGAATTTTTTAATACAAAGAATTCAATTTTTCATTAGTTCGAAACCAAACTTACAAAGTGGTAACCTCAAATTGATGTAAAAACACTATCTGGCTATTATCCAGAATAATCTAAAATTTCATAACAAAGTAAACATTTTTGATTTAAAAAGTAATTACTGTTCAACACCAAGATTATTTATCTGCTTTGTCGGCATTTGTCGGTCAACTATTTATATGAATTTTTGTTACCGACTTTTACAGGCGGACATTCCATGTTGTTTTGAATCTGCATTATCGGCATGTTCCGGTTCACCGAATCTGTATTAGCAACATTCCCAGCTAGCTCATTTTGATTGTTACAGCCTGCATTACCTACCATGTTCAGCTGGAGTGAATCGGCTAACTTTCACAGTATATTGTAGTGCTCGACTTTTAAAACTATATCAGGGGAGGTATGTTGTACTCTACTTCTGTTGTACAATTTTCGACTTTTGACTAAGTTTATGTCTCATTTTTCTAAGCAAAATGCTATGGGCTTTCACTCATACAATTCATACAACACGATTACACAAAAGTATCACAATTTCAACCTTTCAGTATAAATATGTTCTCTGTTCTTTTTCCTCACTGCGGCAAATGTATCGCCCACAAAAATTTCAAGTAATGTATAAATAAACAGAAAAAGTAATCGTAGGCTTCGTAAAATGATGTTTTATTCGAGCTTGCTGAGACCACAATAGAAAAATAATAAATGAAAAGAGGAAACAGTATATCATTTAACTCTAAAACGTGAAATATAAAATAAGTCGAAAGTCAAAAATTGTGATGTATACAACATCCCGCCCTAGTTGCTTTCCAATCAACGACTCTAATATCCCGAATAAAGTGTGAATTAGTTAAACGGGTTCAGCAAAATTCAATCAAGCACCCTATGAAAAATCCGAATTTGTAAGCTACCTTTGCAAGAAATAGGTACCAATGAATTTATTACAACAGCCCACATCCACTAAAATCTAAATCTATCCACTATTCCTGGAGCCGTATTCTTGAAATCTACACCAATCGGTGGAAATTTCCCCAATCGAAACACAATTTGCTTTGAAATCCTCTATATTATTCGAATTTTTCGCCGGCTACTTTAATCATTTTTTGAAACTTCTTTTCTTTTTTTAAATTAAGAAACATAATTTCTTCCCCATAATAAGGGAAAAATTCCGACTACATAAATCGATTTGATATTATTCCTTTAATAGGGAGAAAATTATTAGTAACCTTGAAAACTAATTTGAAAAAATGATTGGGGTAATAGAATTGGGGAAATTTCAATCGATTTCAAGAATACGACCCCTGTGCAAGAAATAGATATCACTGAATTTATTACAACAGCCCACATACACTAAAATCGGTCATAATGCATCGAACTTCCTTCCTGTGCAAGAAATAGGTATCCCTGACTTGTCTAATCTACCTGATAGTTTCATTGATCGTACACCCCAGGAATTTAAATAAATATGGTAAATATTTAACTTTTGCAATTTTAATATAGAATGCCGTTTTGGGCTTGGTAATCGTAATCGTGACCGCTCATAAATTACTGTATTGTATCTTATCCGAAATATCATATCCGACATTAAATTATAATTATTTGATAGGTTTTTGTTTAATAAGGTTTCCGTCATAATCTGGGTTCTGTTTTATTCAGGTTTCCGCCATAGTCATTTTTCCATTATAAGCGCCATAATGACGTTTCTGCCAAAATCAGAGTTCCGCCATAATAAGATTTCCGTTATACCGGTTCCGTGATCCGCAGGTATCCTTTATAATAAATTTTCCGCCATAATCACGTTACCCCTATAATCAGAGTCCCGCTATAATCAGGGTTCCGTTAAAAGCCGCGTTCCATGATAAACAGTTATTCGTTATAATGACGTTTCCGCCATTATCAGGTTTCCGCCATAATTACGTTTCCGTCATGATCAGTTTTCAGTCATAATTATGTTTCCGCCATAATCAGTGGCCCGGCATAATCAGGTTTCCGTTATAATCAGGTTTCCGCCATATTCAGGTTTCCATTATAAGCGCCATAATGACGTTTTTGCCATAATCATGGTTCCGCCATAATCAGGTTTCCGTGAATACCGGTTCCGTGATCCGCTGGTATCCGTTATAATCATGTTTTCGCCATAATCAGGTTACCTCTATAATCAGAGTCCCGCTATAATCAGGTTTCCTTTAAAAGCCGGGTTCCATGATAAACAGTTATTCGTTATAATGACGTTTCCGCCATTATAAGGTTTCCACCATAATTACGCTTCCGTCATAATCAGTTTTCAGTCATAATTAGGGTTCCGCCCTAATCAAGTGTCTGGCATAATCAAGTTTCCGTTATACGCAGCTCCGTTATAATCAGGTTTCCGTGATAATCAGGTTCCGAATCAGGTTTAATGAAAAACTTGATTTTTTTTGATATTCTCTGGTTTTGAAAATTTCGGTTAATTAAAAAATCGACGCTATTAATAAAAAAATCCACAATGTTCATGATTACGGAAGAATTATTTAACGTGTCTACCAAAAATAGATGAAAACTAGCCAACCAACCAACTATACCATATTTGGTTGCTATATTAAATTAAATATTAATTTATAACGTGAATTTATTTATTTATTCATAAATTGCAGTATTTTAATTTTATCAAGTTAATTTAAAAATTCGGTCGTTTCATCAGACTGCAGTGACCAAACCTCAACAATATTGAAAATATTTTGAACTTACATACAAAGTAAAATCACAATGCCTTACCGAATTATTATGTTTCACTTAACTTTGTTGGAAACAATTTTTTAGCGAAACATAATAATTCGCTAAGTATTGTAATTATATTTTGTATGTAATTTCAAAGAATTTTCCATATTGTTGTGGTTTGGTCACTGCGGTCTGATGAGATGACCGAATTTTTTAATTTAAAGAAATGAATGTTTCTTTAGTTCGAAACCAAATTTCCAAAGGGTCTTGGTAACCCTAACCTCACCTCGACAATATCTGGTACGGCTATCACCCAGAATAACCCAAAATTGTTATATGTTTAAAAAAAATACGACCACTCGACGACATAAAAGTCAAGGCCAACACAAAGAAGAGGCAAGAGCGGAAAAATGGCCGTCAATCAACCGACAAATATTAAAAAGTTAAAATAAAATTCAATAATGGGGTGCCAACACAATGTACCTCAGGATCTTATAATTTCCGATAATTTTGAAAAACCCTGTACAAACATCACACAAATTTATATTGATAACCCTACAACTATTTTAATAAAGTTACCAAATTCTCGTCGAAAATAAATTAAAACCATACCAAAAAACATGTTGGCGAAAATTAATTGGCGACCAAATTTTGTTCAGTCAATTTATAAACCCTGTCAACACTATATGACGAAAGTGATGAAAATTTAGTGCCCATTTGTTGTTGTATTTTTTTATTTTTTTCAAGCAACAGCGACATTATAAGGTTAAAGTTTTTTTTTCCAATTTAATGCGCTATATATGTCGCGTATTACACACATACACACACAAAAAAAAACTTAAGTATATAAGAGAACTTTATGTCTGAAAATTTTCTTGACTTTTCCATATTTTCTCTTTACATTTTTTTTTTATTTTTTTGTTTGTTTGTTATGAAAATGTATTTATAGCATTATAAAATAGTTCTAAGTTTAGATCACAATGAAATAGTTTTTAATGATGATTTCTTTTTATTGTTAGCATTATTATTTCACAGTTATGTTGTCTAATTTTCTCTAACATTTTATGATCTGTATGTATGTGCATTATATAAACATACAAAACCCACAAACAACGAACAAAAAAAAAATCAAACCAACGAAATGACACAATTTCGCAATTACAATGACGTCAGTTGGGAAAATAAAAATCGGAAAATATACATTTTCATATTATTATAATAATAAGTGTAGATATAAGAAAAACACTGTACACAAGTAACAATACGATTTGTTGCTGTTTTTTTATGAAAAGTTGTCAATTTTTGCAACTTACTTGACAGGCATTTTATGTCGTTTTACAGATAATATCACAACTATTTCCTCTTTATACCACTATATTATTATAAAGCTTATATTATAGGAGCTATTATGTGTTTCTCTCGTATTTTTGCTCTAAATGTTTGTTGTATTGTATATTATGGCAAAATTGACATATTTCCATTTTTTTTTTGTAATATTAGAAAAGTTGTAATAATAGTAAAATGAAAAACTGAAAATCATCTTGTAAAATCTATATAAGCTCGATATGACATAATAAATATATTTCCACAATATCACCGCAATCGACATCACAACAACATTATGGGTTGTTCATAACTTCTTCACCATTTATATGTATAGTATATACTATTATGATTTAAACTATTATTGCCCAAAAAACTTGAACTTGAAATTCCTTACCATACCATTTATTTTTTACTAATAAAATAATAAAAAATAAATTGAACTTTTGCCAAAAAGTCTTATTTATATTTTATACGTTGTCCTTTGCAAACGAATTAAGTGAAAATAAAACGATTTTGGCTCATGCTTTTAAGAAAAGTGATTTTTTTTATAAACAATATAATAAAACTACAATTATTATTTTAAAAATTTTTATTAATGAATTGGATAATTGTATAATACTCTTTAGGTTGAGGTAAAGCCTTGAAAAATTTGTATATAGTATGGCTCATTAAAAAGTAAAATTGGGTCGAAAATCGTTCTAATTGAAAGTTAAATTGTTTATTTTGTAGACTTGTTGCCAAAATCAAATATTTATTACAAACGAAAATCATCTACTACATTTGGTGTACAATTGAAGCGTTTGACACAAACTTTTAATTTTGCAAAATGTGTTAAATTAAACCTAATGAAAGATTAGAACAGAATCCATTTTGACCACCTCTTTAATAAAATGAATATTTCATTTTCATTTTACTGATCAACTAACAATTACAAACTGGTGCAAAAATATTTTTTGACATTTTTCACATAAATAATGATCATCATATGATATGCTAAAAGACGTTCAGGCCAACTATAATTACGATCATATGTATAGCAAGTTATATTCTAAAATTATGTAGGCCGAGAGGTCCTGCCTGCATCCTCCACAGATTAGGTTGATGTAGTCACAATGACGTTGGAACCTGAATTTCCGCATTATTTAAAACAGTGTGGAGTTTTAATAATATAAGTTACGTGCTATTAAATTGCATGAAAATTACATTAACAATTACATAAAATAACAAGAGATATTTATATAAAAAATTAAACAGCTACTAATAGTAAATATAATTTAACAGATAATTTCCTTTACGCGCCCATCTCTTATCAAATAGACTTACCTATCGCGATAGAAGATTTTATCGACCATGACAGGATACATTATTAAGATTTTTGTTTTGTTTTTCATACGTCTGTCAACAGTCACATACAATTTCAAATTGCAGTGTGCACCAAATTTTCACAATGGAAGTATAAATATTGTTAATGTTGTGATAATAATGTATCAACTGAAATTTGTGCTAAGAATAGTTTCCAGCTGCTGGATGTAACGTATTTTCTTCCTCTTCATTGCTATTAGTGAGCTGACAATCTGGATTGCCAGGGTTACGCACATTCATTTGTGCAAACGAGCATACCTTCATCCACTTCAACGACAGCATCCATACAATTTCAAAAAACGATTTCTAAGCCACGGAGTCGATACCAAAAGTGAGTGCAAATTCAGACTGTATGCCTCCCCGATCTTCTTGTTAAATATCCGATTAATCAAATTGATGGTTAGTTTATGCCAGTCGTTCATATATGGCACAATGAATACCTCTTTTGAATCAGCGACTAGTAAATCTTAACTATGTTTGCGGTTTAGCCCAATATGCAACGCCGACGGAATTCCGTTTATATTCGCGTTCAAAAACCACACTCATTTTTTGGAAAGAACCATGTTATGCACACGGAAAACCGTACTACTCGCCAAAGAAAAGTGTCACAAAAATTCCAGTGTGGGTGTGAACCCCGACTAAAAAGAGAAAAAATTAAATTGGAAAGAAGATCGAATTTCGTCGGAAACTCGGGATTTTTCCATACATTTTTCTATACTGATTCCCAATACGTTTCTACGCGATAAAGAGCAGATTTGGTTAGTATTTTTACATAAAACTTGAATTCGAAATAAAAGATTTTATCATTTGTGTTTGTAAAGGTAAATATTATTTTTTATTTAATTAAACATACATAGACAATTTATTTATATATTTAAATTTCATAAATTGTGTTTTGTATTGCATCCGCCACGTGCTACCAGATTAATCTTCAGCATATTGAGATCTTGAAAAAAAATGCATTGAAAATTTACAACGTAAATGTATTTCGCGACGACGCCATTGCGAGACAGATCTCTATTATCTTTTTAGTCCAAATTTGTACATCGCGATCACTAAATAAGTTAATAATTATTATTATATACTTAAATTTAAAATTATTTACTTTAACAAATCGAAAAACATTATAATGAAACACAACACTTTAAAGAAAAAAAAACCAATTATGTAGTGCAACCGTGCACGCCGACTTGTGTCAGAAGAAACTGAAAATAAATGATACAATCGAAACTTATAAAACGAAAATAATATTACCGCGAAACAGAAAGAGAAAGACAATTATTTTTTCCAAAATCGATATTTTTGTGTCTTTGATATATTGTAGTACGGAATTTAGAATGGAATTAAAACAGTTTTTTCCACACGGCGGAAAAATTGCATACTGCGACCCAATATGCAATGCCGACGGAATTCCATTTACATTCGCGTTCTAAAACCACACTGCTTCTATGGAAAGAACCATGTGTATCACGCGGAAATTCGGACTCCCCGCCAAAGAAAAGTGTCACAAAAACTCCGGTGTCGGTGCGAATCCCAACTAAAAAGAGAAAAAAACCACAGAAACAAAAAGCACGTGTTTGTATATATTTTCCAATTGGAATAAATATTAATTCTTATTTGAAATAAAACAAAATTTTCCATTTATAATAAAATAAATATTAATTTTTTATTCCCATTATTTTTTATTTGTGTACAAAAAAACATAGAAAATTTATTTACATATTTAAATTTCATAAATTGAGTTTTGTATTGCATCCGCCACGTTGTATTGCATCCGCCACGTTGTATTGCATCTACCATGTTGTATTGCATCCGCCACGTTGTATTGCATCCGCCAGCATATTGAGATCTTGGAAATAAAAATCATTGAAAATTTACAACGTAAATGTATTTCGCGACGACGCCATTGTGAGACAGATCTCTATTACCTTTTTAGTCCAAATTTGTACATCGCGAGCACTAAATAAGTTAATAATTATTATTATATATTTAAATTTAAAATTATTTACTTTAACAAATCGAGGAACATTATAATGAAACACAACACTTTAAAGTAAAAAAACTATTTATGTAGTGCAACCGTGCACGTCGACTTGTCAGAAGAAACTGAAAATAAATGATACAATCGAAACTTATAAAACGAAAATAATATTACCGCGAAATAGAAAGAGAAAAACAATTATTTTTCTCCAAAATAAATATTTTTGTGTCTTTGATATTTTGTAGTACGGAATTTTGTATGACATTTGAGCAGTTTTTTCCACACAGTGGAATAATTGCATACTGAGGAGGCTGCGTACCAATCAAAGGGTAAATCGTTTACTATGGTAAAAATCGATTTTAGTACAGATTTTTCGACCAGTTTACCGTAGAGCTTTTCAAAAATAATTGAATTTTCCGAAACATTTATTTAAAGTGATTTTTATCCTTGGATTGGTACGCAGCCTTAGAACTAAATCTCAAGCATACTTTGTGATATGGACATTAACGACATCTATCAATAGCTGGTATGATCAAACTATCAATTTATTTGGTGAAAACATCAATTGAGTTAGTCCGAAATTTGGACCAAAATTCAACATCAGGCAACATTAAAGTTAAAACTTTATTACTACGTGAAAGTAAAATTTTAATGTTCTTTATTTTACGAACTAAGTTTAAGTTATTGACTAAACTAATATAAACTTAGTTCGTTAACCACAATACACTAAAATTTTATTTTATTTCATAAATTTAATTTAAGTTTTATCCATTGTCGAAGTGTTATTATCGATGGTGGTATTAACAATTTGGTATGCAATTTTGGATTAAATAATAGGCACAGTACTTTTCATGATTACAGCGACAACACTATCTATGCTATTTGTTTGCCTAGATTTAGAATTTTTAGAGGTGATTGGTGTATCTATACAGAAGACTTTTTTACTTGAAGCATTTTGGCGTGCCGTAGTAGCAGCTGTTGTTGTTTTATGCTTTTTTTGTTTGCTGGAAAATTCGTCACAATTGATTTGAATCGTAAGTCGTGCTTACATAATCAGACCGCAAATATGTTTGCACTATATGCGCTGTATAATAACGTAACTTGGAAAACAAGAATGCTAAGAAAAACATTATAAAAATTTTTAAAACTCTGAAATTTTCTCTCTCAAATCTTCAAAGAACACACGATGAGTAATAAAATTGAAAATTGAATGTGGAAAAATTTCTAACTTTTACCGAATTTTATTCCGTTATAATAAAATTTACAGATACTAGATCAGTTTTATACAATGAATCTAATCACCTTCAACGCTTCACCTTCTTTGCTTTCTTCACATGTATTTCAAGTGCTGTTTTATAGATAAATCTTCGGTCGACCATTCATAGGTTAACTATAGGTAAAAGCTTTGCTGTGTGCCGTACGGAACCAAAAAATGGAAGGGTGGATATGTTGTGGCCAACACACGACTTTCTTATACGTCAAATGTACATACCTAGATCTCGAATACACCATACTTAGTTTCTAGAGCGAGAAACTGAACCTGCCTGATTTCTGATAAAAATCATTATCCGTGCTTAAATTTCAGAAAACCATCAATGTGTTAACCCTTCTTAAAAATTTAATCTTCTCATCTCTAATCTTAATCTCCCAATTTATGGTAAAAAGCTTTAATATAAAGAGATGCCGAATTTAAGTGAAATAAAGTTTTGTTTTTCTTTAGGAAAAAGCTTTAGTATGAAATTTTATTCCGAATAGTCAATCTGCCTGGACTGTAGGAATTTTGGTGAATAAAGTATTTTTTGATCAAAACTCGTCATTTCCGGTAAAATTTAAAAAAATTATCTAAACAAATGTTTGTCCCAACTTAATTTTTACAAATTTTAATTTTACAATTTGCAAAAATCGAAAAAGTTCCTATGGGAGCAGCCACTTCCGGTGCTCCGATTTCAGCCAAATCAGATTCGTCTGGTTTCAATTTTTGTTGAAAAACAGTTTTGTGGCAGAAAAAGTAATTTCCTCTTAAATTTTGGAAATTGTTCTGGACAGGTATGGTTGCAAATTTAAGAATCTTTTAGTTCATAATCGTTTTTTTTTTTTTTTTGTAAATATTTAAAAAAAACACAAAGCTCCTACGGAAGCTGCCACTTCCAATTTCGGCCAAAAATCATTAAAATCTTCCAGTTTATGGAAAAAGGTTTAGTCTGAAGTTTCACG
The DNA here is from genome assembly GCA_947310385.1 of Nephrotoma appendiculata. Classification (NCBI taxonomy): domain Eukaryota; kingdom Metazoa; phylum Arthropoda; class Insecta; order Diptera; family Tipulidae; genus Nephrotoma; species Nephrotoma appendiculata. Next base: position 262,728,825 of record OX371224.1, read on the forward strand.
CTGATTAGACAATCCGTCTGATCTATAGAGAACAAACAATATTTAATTTGCACGGCACCACACACAGATGGCGGCCCATTGAATAGGTTGACGATGTAAATTTCGGCGATATAGTGAATGGTAAATCTAGAAAGATGAGCAAAATCCATAGAGTTTCTATTCTAGCCTAGTGTTCATTTTCGGAAACTTGCCACGTAATATTTATTGTTTTTTATTACTGGACCTAAAATTAGCTACTAGTGTCTACACATTAAAATTAAGTAGGCCTGATCCGAGTCATTTTTATTGTTGGGAAATGGTTTTATCGAGAAGGACGAAAATTTAAATAAAATTCAGTGAAATTTCTAGTCCACAGTTCATTTTCCGGAATTTGCCACGAAACCGCATAATAGTTGTATTTAATATTTAATTTTTAGTTCACACATTTAAAGTCATTTAATTTAATTGAATTAGGCGATATCAAAGCAGAAAAAGAAGGGCAGTATTTCTTCATAAAATAATTACTCATGATCTCCATTCACATTGGCTATTTTGCTACTAAAACATAATATTTAATGAAAAATACCCTACAAACGATATTTTCTCCAGTCAGAAGAATTAAAAAGTTTATATCTCACGCTCTTTTAAAAGAATTATAGAAACAATTTTTCACAAAAATGGACACAAATTAGTTTCCTGTGAATTTCTGTAGTCTAATAAAGTTTCTTTTTTTAAAGCCATATGGTTCTCCGTTTTGTGCAAATTTTCTTGCAAGTTTTTGGACAAAAAGAATATTCGAAAAATTAAAATAAAGTATATGATGCGGTGTTTAAGGGACCAGTTCAGCTGTGCTCTGTTTAGTTTTTTATATTTCACTGTTTATTCGCATTCTCGCAAAAATTATTTATTTTCTCTTCTTCTATCAGTCTTGAATACGCTACCGGGGTGGCGCGTATTTGTTTTAACGTTATCGACAGCTATCGTCTGACAACTCTTACAAATCGAAAACAAATATAGTTACTTATGTTTAAGCACAGTACACCCTTCAAATCACACACAACATATTTAAACTTTCTCAAAAGGTTATGCTATTATGTCGGACTGTCACGACAAATTGAAAATAAGACGGAAGAATGAATCATTAAAAGTTTGCCAAATTACTTCCATTATTTTTCAAGGTGAAAAGGGCTGACAAAACTGAGTGTAGTTTGCGTTTCAAAATTTGTGGTACACCCACATTATACACAATGAAATTATTCACCTTTTAATAATGACAACACAAAATAAAAAATTCTAACTAAATATTTGTTTTGTTGCCAAGTGGATGAATAATAATTATTAATAATTATTTCCTACGGATTTAGCCAAAATTAGTCTTCATGGGAGTTTTGATACAATAGAGCTATATTTAACTATCGGTCTGTTATATTACACGTTTTAACGTTTGAGATACTTTGAAAATAACATACTATAGTAAACTAGAGTATAGCACTCAAGAAAATGTATGACAATGGGCAAAATTCCGCACAGAAACAATATAATTGTAGTCGAATTACCGTTAATATAAAAAAATTTTTGTAATTAGAAACAATACAAATATTTTACTTCTCAGAAGATTTTAATTATAAATAAAGAGTTATGTCTTTGTACGATTCCGGGGTATCTTAACAGGGAAAGAATGCAATGCAATTAAATTCCGCGTGTGCAGTTATGAAGGTAATCGCCTAAACGAGCCAAGTAATAAAATCTTGGAGATAAGTCAAATTTTAGCCGAATAACAAAAACTATACATGCTGCGAATATATTACTATTTGTTTAGGTAAAACGGATAAATGGATTGACTAGCAATAACTGCAGCAGTTATTGTACGAAGTTTCAATGTCAAATTTTGTTCTACAGAAGTTGAAAGTGTAAACTTTTATAGTATAAACGTATATAAAAAAACATTTTATTTTGATTTGTTAAGTATTTGACAGGCATGGTCTTGGTCATATTTCTTGCAAACCTGTGTCACATTTTCAATAGAAATATTTCCCGTGAGGTAAAAAATATTTTGCAGTCCCTGGAAAATATTTAATGAGCCAATAATATGGCTACCCGAACTAAGAAAAGTTGAATTAAGAAAAGTGAATTAAAAAAAGTGGTATTTGTATGAAAAAATCCACTCATTTTAATTCGTATTTTAAACAAATTTCCTGAATTTAAAAAAGAAATTGCAACAAAAAAAATGCATATCTTATTTCATGTTTTAGAAAATTTATCTTAATTCATTTTCAAATTGATTTAAAATACATTTATTTTATTTCATGTTTTGCCCACTTTTTTAATTCATTTTCAAAATGAATGGATGATTATTAGGCTAAAGTTTACTTTACGTATACATCAATAAAATCAGATAAGGAGTACACATTTTTAAAATTTTTAAATGCAGGATTGTTTATTAATAGTTATTAGGAGGGAAAAGCTAAATTTTTCCGGAAAATTTTTATTTTTTCAACATTTTTTTTTCTTTTATTTATTTCTATTAATAATAATTGCTTCGTCGGGCTCCCTAAATTAAGAAAAGCGAATTAAGAAAAGAGAATTAAAAAAAGTGGTATTTGTATGAACGGTTATTTTTTTCACGGTTTGCACGTATCACCGCGAAAAAAAGGTTTGGGTGTATTTTTTTCCATTATAAACATAAAATTTACATTTGTTTTTAATAACAATGAAATGCATGCTAAATTTAATGTTTTTAAGAAATGTATTGTGAGAAAGATGAAAAACATGCATTTCATAAATTTCATTTGTGAATTATTATTTGTGTATTAATTGTGATTAAAAATTGGCATTTTTTAATTCATTTATAAATTTGCGTTTATACAAATTTTATTAATGAAAGGATTAGTTGAAAATTTTGAATGGCTTTAATTTTCATATTACAGTAAAACCCCGATTATCCGGCATTCAATTAATCGGAACACTCAGTTAATCTGAATTTAAATTTTTAGGAATTTTTTTGCTCTTTTTCTCTTTCATATGCATTTTTAATTCATTTTCAAATTAGCAATTGTTTTTTGCACATTTTGATTAATAAAACCATTAGTTGAAAATTTTTAATAGTTTTAATTTTTAAATTACAGTAAAAGCCCGATTATTCGGCATCCAATTAACCGGAATATTCAATTAACCGGATTTTTAATTTTTAGGATTTTTTTTTGCAAGGGATGATTCTCTTTCACAAGGGAAACTATTTTTGTTATTATTCGGGAATTCACAGAGAATATACTTTAGTAAAAGCTCTGAATTTCATTAATTTTTATGATTCTCGTTTATTTACTTTCAAATTGTGTACCAGAAAACATTTTTTTATACATCAGTTCATTGAATTTATTGCAAATAATAAATACTTACATATTATGTATACTCAAATGAGCGTAACGAGTACCCAAAATTTAATAATGTATTCAATATTTTACTAACCTAATTATAATATAGTACAACTTTACACATTCAATTCAAATAGAATAACGCATAAAACAGAAAAAAGTAAAGGAAAGTATATTTTCTGTGAATATCCGAAAAATAAAAAAAATAAATTTCCCTTGTGAAAGAGAAAAAAGCAAAAAAAAATCCTAAAAATTAAAATTTCAGTTAACTGAGTGTTTCGGTTAATTGGAGCCGGATAATCGATCTTTCACTGTAATATGAAAATTAAAGCCATTCAAAATTTTCAACTAATGCTTTAATTAATAAAAATGTGCCAAAAACAATTGCAAATTTGAAAATGAATTAAAAATGCGTAAGAAGAAAAAAAGGCAAAAAAAATCTTCCTCGAAATTAAAATCCCGGTTAACTGGTTGTTCCGGTTATTTGATGCCGAAGAATCGGGTTTTTACTGTAATATAAAATTTAAAGCTATTCAAAACTTTCAAAGAATGCTTTTATTAATGAAAATGTGCTAAAAACAATTGCAAATTTCAAAATTAATTAAAAAATTAATATGAAAGAGAAAAAAGCAAAAAAATTCCTAAAAACTAAAATTTCGGTTAAGTGAGTGTTCCGGTTAATTTGATGCCGGATAATCGGGATTTTACTGTAATATGAAAATTAATAAAGCCATTTAAAATTTCCAACTAATGCTTTCATTAATGAAAATGTGCCAAAAACAATTATAAATTTCAAAATGAATTAAAAAATGCTTATGAAAGAGAAAAAAGCAAAAACAATCTTCCTCGAAATTAAAATTCCGGTTAACTGGGTGATCCGGTTATTTGGATGCCGGATAATCGGGCTTTTACTGTAATATAATAAGTCAGCTGCGGACACACTATAATTGTGGTACTTTTTAAAATGTTTATTCTCTATAAATGTGTTGCCATTTCTCAGAAAGTTTTTAGACGACAACAGACCGCAAAGTCTTATTTAAATATATTTTATATATGAAAAATATAAAAGAGTTGTTTGGAGAAATATATGAAAAGAAACTACTGAGCCGAATCGGCCATCATTGCGATAATTTAAAAAAATGCATAGATGGTAGTTCTGATGAACAAATCTCCTTATTTCTATTTAACGTAGAAATAATTTAGTTGACATCCGGTACTTTCCTAAAACCATTTTATTATGAGTTCATGTTTGACAAAACACCCACATAGTAAGCGCAAACAACACTTGGTGCAGCAAGAATAGCTCGATCAATGGTCCTTACAGCAAACTACTTGTCTTTATTTTACATGAGACCTAGATAGCTTATTGAAATTTCATCAATCGTGTCAACATTGCGTAGTGTTTTACCTGAAAAAACTAAAAGTTCATCGTACCCTGAGCAATGAAGTCTAAATGTCGAGAATGCTTTAGACTTTTAGCACTCAGAAGCGACACAATCCAAAACATTTAATTTTCCAGTGGAGCGATTTTTTTCAAAAGTAAATAAAAATATATTACTACAATTACTTAAATATTTTTTTTTTATATTCATACATCTCAATCGGATCTTAATTTTTATAATTCTTTAATATAGCTTGCAAATTTTCTTAGGATAGTTTCCAATATCTGAAAATGTTAATTTCTTTCGAGAATTGAGTAATTTTTATATGAAATTTTACCTAATTTGCTAGAAATAACTACATAAGAGATACACGTGAAGTTTGTCCTAACTTTGTCCTAAAATGCCAAAAACAAAATTACGGAAAAATTTAGGACAATCTTCAGGCGTATGTCCACGAGCGTGAAGTTTGGCCTTTGTCCTGACTATTTTATTATGAGTATGTATTAGTTAATCTCTCGTTATAATGAATTATCATATTTGTAATATTTGAACATACGTACTCGTATATAAACAAATTTGAAATAAAGGTTTAGTGAAAAAATCGTTAATTATCATTTCCAATTCAGCGACTTATTTATTGACCAAGCAGCAATATTGTAAATGATTTTAAAAATATGAAAGTGTGTATAATATTAATATATTTCGTTAGCCCACACATTTACATTATGTTGAAGATAGTTATGGAAGAAACCCCTTAATTATCCATTATTTGTCATTCTATGTCTATGAAAATGTTTGACGCATCTCTGAAATCACGTAAATTTTACTACTTATCAAAATATTGCATAGCATGTAAAATTTGGAATACACTGAAAAAAGTCGGTGCACAAAAAGGGGAGTAATATTTACTGAAAACTGATTAAAAATTGAGCTATACAAGCGCTGTGTATTTACTACGATCTTAGCAAATTAATTATTACAACTTGCTAAGTAAATTTTATTGTTTTTATTTTACTTGCTTACTTGCTTTAGATTCTCAATGTGTCCTGGGAGTGAAGTCGAGAATACTATGATGTCATCCATGTAACACAAGTAAGATCGACCATAAATATCGCCTAACATATTATCCGTGACCCTTTGAAATGTTAAAGGTGGTTTTAAAGATGTCTTGTAGTATTACCGCTGGCGCAAGATCCAAGGTTGTGAAATACATACATTTCCCTAATTTATCGAGTATATCCAGCTTCCTTTGGTTTATCCAATCCCCTGTTCTTTGCACAGTCCACCTATCTCAACACAAAACCGACAAATTACATAAATATAATTTTCCAACGCCTGCACGTCATCTAACGACATCTTCTCATGCGATCACCCTCCATTTCATTTTGCACAATGTAATAATATATACTTTTCTATTTTCTTATACAAAAAATCACACCAGAGTTATATTGAAAAATAGTAACTGACCTATTTTCTTTTCTCTATATAGCTATTACATATATATAAACCAAAAAGAAAATTATAACAATCTTTTAAAAATAAACGGTTCAACACTACAAGTATAAGAAAATAAATAGATATTTTTAATTCAAAAACAAACATGTCTTTGAACTTATAGCCATATCATCATATGATATAATTATATATTTATATATGTACGTACATATATACATTTTAAACTATTGTATAAAAAATATAAATATATATATAAATATATAAATATATATATATATATATATATATATATATATATATATATATATATATATATATAATTAAATAGAACAGAAGTTTATTTTTTTTTTTCGTGACGTATAGCACACGCTGCATTCCTCTACATAATAAAGACTCAACGTCATGTGTAGCGTATTAATATAAATAATAATAATATGCGGGAGATACATGTAATATACACATACTTGTTTAGGTTTGATTAAAAATTAAAATAAATTTTCTTTTCTCAATATTTGTTGTTTGGGAAAACAAAAAACGTAAAAAAGAAAATATATAGCATTTTCTTTTTTTTTTTTTTTTATCTTATGTTTATAAAATATAAAATAAAATAAAAAATGTTATAGTTCTCATGTTCATAAGTCTTGCGCATTTCAATTACCTTACATTTTTTTTAAAGTTTTTTTTTTAACATACAATATACATTTTCCGACGAGAGAATTTTTTACGTTATATACCTACACCGAAAAAACAACAACAACAACAACAAATAATATATTTTCCTCATATACGAATTCAACATGATTTTCATTTGATTTTTGATAAGAAAATTTATATGCATGTGTGTATATGTGTGTATATAAATATGGATGTGTGTAAGAATAAAACGTTCACATAAAAACTTTGCTCAAAATTTGACAGTGTTTTGAAAATTTTGTGTTTATATAGTGTGCGGCGGCCTAATGTTATTTATGGTTTATTTTTAAAAAATTTGACAGTAATTTGTTTAGAAATTTAAATTAATATGTATTTTTTGTTTTTGCTTAATTAAAATTATAAATAGACAAAAAAAAATTAAAATTAACTAATTTTTTTATTTTTTTTTTTTTTTTCGAAAAGTTTTGGAAACACTTTTGACATTTAACGCATGCGCTTAAATTTTCAATGGCCTCTCTTTTTTTCTATACTTTGAAAAACTAGCCAGTATTCCCCAGTACATATAACGTTTTAATAGTTAATAAAAAATATTATATTAAATTAAATTATTTAATAAAAAAATATATATATATACATATTTTAAAATTAATTAAAAAAAAATTTAATATTGGTATATATATGAAAATAGTGAGTGAGTGTGTACAAAATATCGGGAAAACGGAAAATTCTTTGAAATACTAAAGTAAAAAAAAAAATTGGTTTTAAACCCAAAGATATATACGGAAAAACAATTTATTATTTTTATTTTATTTAACGATATGTATGGATAAAAAAAGAAAACAAATGATACGAATTTTCTTGTAAAATAATTAACCAACAAAATTTTAGTTTTCGTGTATAGTGAAAATATTTCCAAAAGTATTTTTGTGTAAAAAATTATATTTTTTTTTTGTACTGAATGGGTGGATAATTTTCAGATTTTTTTTCATGGCGTGAAAAATTACAGTTTTCTTTTTCCAATATATATATATATATACACACAGTACACAATATATTGTATATATAAAATTATTCCAAAAAGTGTTTATAATATATATTTTCGATCAAGTGAAAAATATTTTTTTTGTTTTTGGTGCGCAAATTTTGCAAAACATATAAAATTAATAAAATTTTAATTTATGTATATATAATCACAAAAAAAAGGAAAAATATGATAATATATAAAAGTGTGTTCGGCTTTTACAAAATATACACATAAACCATATGCCATGAGGATAAATTTTGGATTAAATCAAGCTTTTTCGGGAAAATTTACCAAGCTACCTAAAACAAAAGCTTTTTACATATGATTTTATAAATAAATGAAAATTTCTAAAATTTGACGAATGAAGCCATTTTTCTTTATTTTTTTGTTTTTTTTTTAATAATATTCAGTTCATGGGTCATGAATGAAAATATGGCTGAAAACTTTTCTCTGTACGTGTATATCGTAATTTTTACAAAATTTGCGTAAATTACAATTGTAAATAGTTTTTTTACACTGAAAATATTAAATCGTGGACTAATTTCTAATATTTACCGTATATATAGAGATAAAAAGCTTTGTACCAAAACAGTATTATTTTAAAATGACCTTCAATTAATTCTAAAAAAAGAGCTTTTTCTCTATATATACACACTGTGTGCTCAAGTACATGGTATTTTTGTGTTTTCTTTTCTTTAACACACACACACGTTCATACACATACACATACACGTAAAAAAATAAAATAAAAATGGCAAATTTGTGTTATTTTCATTGATTTTGAAAATAATAAAATAAAATTATTTAATTTATTTATTTTATAGAGTTATAAATTAAATTGGAAAATTATTGTGGCAAAGTGCATAAATAAACGTAATTAAGGAAAAAGGATAACAGTTTTGGTTTAATATTCTAATTAATATAATATTGTTGTGCTGTACATAGTTAATAAATTTAAAAAAAAAAAAATATCAAATTTTATAATGTTGATTATGTGTTGTTTAATAAGTGTAAAGTTAACAAATTTAGATAAATGTTTAAATTATCTACGTGCCGTAGTTTTATGTTAAATAAATGCCAAAAAAATAATATTTTAACTAGATAACATAATATTAATAAAATATAATAATATACCTATATATAAATTTTTTAAAACACAAAATTTTTTAAAAACAACAACAACATTATTATAAATCTAATAAATAGTGCAGTCGTGTTAGTCGGCCGCACCAACCATTTCTCGTATAGAATTTGTAGAAAGATGGGGCCTGACACCAGTATTAAGGCCCAGACAGGAACCTCGAGTCTGCGGTGAAAATCAAAATAGTCAACCTCCCCCTCTTCTTACAGACAGGTAAATAACTATGTGTATTAGATATAAAATTATAGCAAAAAAAAATTTCTAATCATTGCGTTTTGTTATATAATTTTTTTTTTTTTTTTTTTTGGTTCTCTAATGTTGGTAATGTGAAATAATCTTTTGTGTGATGGGAAAAGTGTAAGGGAAAAAGATAATTTTCTTAAAAATGACGGTATATAATTTATTGATTTGAGTACAGAAAAATGTAATGTAAATTTAATTAAATTCGCATGCACATATTATTTGCAAGTACAAAAATTAATATTGATTATTTTAATAGGCAACATTAAATTTTTTGTTCGATCAACCTGTTGCTTCAAAGCATATTTGTTGTTGTTGTTGTGTTCAATCATATAATCTAAGGCCTTGGCATAACGTAAATAATGTACTAAAAATAGTTTTGTGACCTTCCCCCGTTTTATACCATAATATTCACCTTATACAATATAAACCTGGAATAAACAATTTCCTTCGTTTTCGAGAAAAATGTGTATAAATTTATCCTACCACACCCCGAATTATATTCGTATATAAATACCGAAATTCTATAAATAACTTTTCCTATAAATTTCATCCCGCATTTTCGTCCTTAACGATATAAATCGTTTATACATATAGTTTGAGTGCAATGTACGTCACAGTGAAAAATATAGGTCAGAATGACGTCATTTGTTGCCCTATTTAAAATACCGAGTCTATGTACAAACCATCAATGAAACAACGATTTTTTTTATTTTTATTTTGTGTTTATAGTTTATGTACGTAGAACCATTTTATGTGCAACAAAGTACTTATAACACAATAAAAATTGAAATTCATTCAGTGTCGGATGTAACCGGGAATTTATTTATTGTTTCTGTATTCTCAATATATATATTTTATAATATATACATTTAAAATTTAACAAAAAAAAAAAAACAATAAAAATGTATATTCTAATTGTATTATATTATTTATAATAAGCAATAACAATAAAAATTAATTTAAGTAGCCGAGATAATTAAAAAAAAATTTAAATCGTTAAAATTGATCGTTTTGGGTAATTTAATAAGCAAATATTTGAGTAGGTTTTGTAACTAAGAGTATTTGGTTCGGTACGAACCATCCTGTTTGGAAGACCTCCCATTGTGCTGTAACCTATAGGCAGTGTTGTGCGTCTACGCGTATTTATTGTAATTGTCGACATGTCGGTGTCGAAAATAGTGTAGACAATTGATTTTAGCGTAGACAATGTCGATAATTGGTAAACAATAGCTGTGGGCCAATTCTAAGGTAAATCTAGGGTAAATGCCAATTTTAACAGTGCGTGCGGTAAATTGAAATACTGAACTAAAAAGTAGGGTAAAACGAAGACACAAAAGGTAAATAGTAGTGGTTTCTGTTTTTGCTAGACAAATCATGAAAATATGGCGGCCATGTTTCTAGACATAATTGTTTTTATATTCACTACCATTTCCCATGAAATAGTTTTATTTGTTAAAATTTTTATTTATTTTTTTAATAATTTTATTGTATATAGTACGCAACAAATTTGAGGAAATATGTAATTTAAATTTATTCGTATAAATATACGAATAATTGGAACAACAACAATAAAATTTATGACATTAGTTCGTGTACCTAAATACCAATTTTTGGATATTCCTAGGAACCATGTCCCTTAAAGCCGCATTTACCTAATTTTAAAATTTCAATTTACTGTACTAATCGATTTTCCTGAGAATTGGCCCACGACCGTAGAATATTTCTATATTTTGTTCTTTTCCATTTTGCTTTAAAGCGGGGATGTCAGAAGTTAAATTTCATTATTTATTTCAAAGCAAAAAGGAGAATTTAGTACTTTTAAAATAATTCAAGATATCACAAATATTTTTAAATTTTTTATTCGTTACGTTACGGAGAAATTATAATTTTTGACACAGATGTCACTTAGTAATTTTTTCGAAAATATGATAATTTCGAAAACATTCCAAACTAAACTGTAAAGGTTTTTTTTTGAAATTGTCAAAGTGTATGCCACCTGTCAACACTGTCTCCGGTAATTGAAATTAAAATTTTCGTGAGCAATGGCTTCAATGACTACATATTAAATTTTGATCCCAACGATTTAACATGACCCTGTAACATTAACCCTTTGAAACCCGGCCCCAAACCCTTATAAGAATTAAATCAATTATGATGGTACTTAACTAATTGAAGGGCGCGTTAACATATGTCGACAATCCGACTCATCGGTTGTAATATTCAAATAAATTTGAATGTATTTACTCCATATATTTTTCGATTTATTTATGTACACATTATTTATCAATTCACCTATGTATAAGTGTTTTATAGTAATTTATAAGTAACGCATGGGCTGAAAAGTCGTGGCCCTAACAAAGAAATCAGGTTTTTTTTATTCAAAATTGACTTTATTCATCAACGTAAGCTCCATCAAGAACAACACAATCATTCCAGCGTCGCTCTAACATTTCAATACCACTTTTGTAGAACGATTTATTTTTTGCCTCAAAATAGGCTTCAGTTTCAGAGATAACCTCTTCATTCGAGCAAAGTTTCTTACCGGAGAGCATTTTTTGAGGTCTGCAAACAGCCAGTAGTCGCTGGGAGCCAAATCTGGCGAATACGGTGGATGTGGGAGCAATTCAAAGTTCAATTCATGTAATTTTGCCATTGTTTTGATTGGCTTGTGACTCGGTGCGTTGTCTTGATGAAACAAAATTTTTTTCTTTGCCATATGCGGTCGTTTTTTTGCAATTTCGGCCTTCAAACGCTCCAATAACGCTATATAATATTCACTGTTGATGGGTTTTCCTTTCTCAAGATAGTCGATGAATCTTACACCACACACATCCCAAAATATTGAGGCCATAACCTTTCCAGCCAATTATTGTGCTTTCGGCCGCTTTGGACGAAGTTCACAAAATGCTGTCCACTCAGATGACGATCGTTTTGATTCCGAAGTGAAGTGATGAATCCATGTTTCATCCATAGTCACAAATCGACGCAAAAATTCCACTTTGTTACGTTCAAACATGGTCAAACACTGCTCAGAATCATCAACACGATGTTGTTTTTGTCAACAGTGAGTAAACGCGGCACCCATTTTGAACAGAGCTTTCTCATAGTCAAATGCTTATGCAATATAAAGCTAACACGTTCTTTTGATAACTTTACGATGTCAGCTAACTCACGCAACATATCTTTTCGATCATTCAAAACGATTTTGTGGATTTTTTTTATATTTTCTGGTGTTACCACCTCATTTGGACGTCCACTACGTTCAGCATCATCGATGTCTCTACGACCACGTTTGAAGTCAGCAAACCAACGTTTTATTGTTGTTTCAGATAGAGCGGATATAACATTTTTCAAGCCATTTCTTCGCTTGAACGGTATTTTTTCCCATCAAGAAGCACTGTAAAATTAAAACACGAAATTGTTTTTGGTCCATTGTTTTGAAACTAATAAAAGTAGCGTCACTCTTAGCACAATAACTCACAAACTAATGAATAGAATATAATGAAATTTTGACAGCTGTCTTTTAAAGGTTATTACCAACTGAACAAAAAAAATTGAACAAAAAAAAAACGTGTTTTCTTTGTTAGGCCCGGGACTTTTCAGCCCATGTGTTATATCTAACAATAGCTATAGATAGTAGTTTATTTAGTATATTTCAATATTTAATTAGATTTAATGCTTATTTTGGTACTTTCATCACAGTATGTTATTCAGTCAACGTTTTAAGATTTATAAAATTAAAAAATAATAATTATTTCACATTGTTCATAAATGTAATATCCAAATAAAATCTCGCATACAAATATTTATAATGAAAATCATGAAAGCAATTATTCTTAGATTTAATGCATAAATGAACTTTTCACTTAGTACAAAGTAGTCTAGATCAGTGGTTCGGTTCTTAACCTTTTTTTATTCGCGGCCCACTTTTTTTTATATAATACTAACTGCTGTTCTCCGCGACTTCGTTCGCGTGGTTTTCAATTGAATGCGTTAATATATATAGTACAAATCCCGGCATGCATTGCAATGCCACACAAAGAAAAAAAGTGTTTGTTTATAATTCTGTTTATTGAAGTCCTTTTGGATACAAAATATTTTTTGTTTTTCCATCAGGTATGTATAACAAATAAATCAGACGGTTTTCCTACACGTGAGCATGCTACATACAGCTGTCCATGTGAGAAGAATGGGTTTTCCAAATTTAGTTTACACATTTGTAGCGATTGTGCTTGTGCTTTTTTGATGGTTGCAAATCTGAGTCGTACCGGAAACTGCAAACGTTTTAATTCTAATGGCAGATCTGTCCGAATCATTGGGATTCGTGACACCAGTATTTCTTCTGGCTTAAATCTTCCACTTAAAATTATAGCTTTGACGATATTGTCCATCATCTTTTTCACTAAAAACCTGGTACGGTAGCAGAGTCGTGATAGATAGATATATAAGAGAAGAATGATAGGCACGCCAATTCTTACTGCTCTCTTATTGCTAATCACAATCAAAAATGTCGTTTGCAGATCCACTCGGCCCAGTCATTCTGTATTGAATCAGTGCTTTGATAGTGATTGCATCATTTTACACGTTTGACACGATTGGGTGGTAATCGTATTTGCTGTGGTTGAGAAGTGCCCCAGTATACATCGTTTTTGAAAAAATTTAATTCTCGTCAAGTATCCCGATAAGTGGCATGTGCTTGACCGTTAAGATTTCTCAATTCTTGGAAGGATGACGGTTCACGTGCGTTTATTACAGTGTGAGTAATATTTGCGACGATAAAACATTTGCGTTGATGCATTCCATGTGTTTACTACACTTGGTACTTTAGAGTAAAAAAGCGTCTTTGCAAACATATCAAATGATTTCTCTTCTCTAACTACAGCTTTGTAGTCATCAGGTGGCATTTTTTCAAAGGCAGTTCTAACCAATGTATGTTATTGTTTATAGATCGAATAACACATTTCAAGCGATTAAGGTACACCTGGATTCAGGGGGCCTAACTCTTCATAAATATTACGAAAACCTGCTTATTTTAATATAAATTCGTTATAAAAAGTTTGGATCAGGTTGGATAAATGGTGTGAATACTTAGGACGATTTCTTAATTCACGGGACGGCCCCTCGGAATCAAGCATGTCACTAATTTCATATAATCTCTTTCCCCATCCTGTACATGCAACTTATAAATGGTAAAAATGTCAGGACGATAGAGTGAGCGGCTCAAACACCCTTTCGCAACAAACAGACATTTTTGGGAAAACATTTTCTGGATCACTTATATCCCCTTTAAAAATATTACGAGAACCTGCTCAATTTAATACAAAATACCTATGCTATATTAGAATTCGATTGGATGAATGGCATAGAGACTTATAAGAAAGGACCGCTTGATCCATGGGATGGACCCCTTAAATTCAAGCATTCCACTAATTTTATATAAACCCTTTTCTAGACTTACTCCTGTGGAAAAACATAACATACAACTGATCTATAACATAATCAATTAATTTGTATGCCGGAAATGACATCCATATCCACATTATAGGTGCAATTAATATAATTAGGTATACACCATCTCGACTTGCGAAAAACAAAAGTCAGCTATGTAAAATTGATACCGTCGTCTCTACCACACTTTGCGAAAACCCAAAGGTGAGTAATGTAATCAGTACCTTCGAAATTGACATCCACATTGGCGTTAATAGTATAGGTGAGCACCAAAAACGACACCGCTTCTCATCTCGAATTCAGAAAAACAAAAGTCGGTAACTTAATCAGTATCGCGAAAACCCCGAATATGACACTCATATCGGCATTCTCGGCGTAGATAATAGTTAGGTACCAAAATAACACGGTCGCCCCCTCCCTGGAAACCTCGAAAATTAGCACTCCCGAAATAATCACGAAAAAGACATATATTCTAAAGGAAATTTTACAAACTTTGGCGGCCTCCGGCAAACTTCTTACTAACCCATGGGGGGCCACGGCCCCAATGTTAAGAATCACTGCTCTAGATGATCCTTTAAAATTCGGATTTTTTACATCTACTCGATGAGTCGTTTTGTTGTAACTATGGAAGATGATCAACCCCCATCGTAGCGGATATCTATTTCCGATCGAACTTCCGCGATGGTACAGTGGTCGTTGGTGATGATGTTGTACCTGTCTCTTCGTATTTTCTTTTATTCGTAGATTTCTGTAAACTAGTTGCACTTCCAACAAATCACTCGTGATGAACCCTTGCAATCAGTGTTTTTGCATCTGCTAGCTTAGTGGCTTTCTTGAAATAAAAGGAAATGGCAGATGGTCTGCTCCATCAAACAGGACATCATTTTCTGGACGAATTTCCATAAATCGTACAGGTGTTGTTGTTGTAACCGATGGTTCGTCATTTTTCCTTTTGTTGGAAGCTTTCTTGAAACTCATTTCAACCCTAATTTCAATTTGAAATCTTTTAGCTTCAAGTGGAACAAATACAAAATGCAACTCTTCAGTCAATTTGTGCACATATGTAGACTTAAAGAAAAATGGTTAAAGAATTGGCATATAAGCGTTGTTACTATTGAAAAGTATTAATTTAAGTTTTATTCAGTTACTTCCTTAACGAAACCAAACAAAGTGTTGGTTTGTAATGCCCTTTCATGGGGTTTATCGACAACCATAATGCCAATCATACAAGGCTTAACATGACTATGAGAGGGTTTCTCTTCAAATATGCCGTCAGCAGTGTTCTAGCGTAATGTCTACACCGCATCGTAGATTAATAGATCATACGTCGACAATGCCGAAAATTACTGCTTCTGTCACTAATCAGCAAAATTGTTAGATTTCTGTGATAATGGAACCATTTCAAGCTGGAGATCATCATTACTCCACATTTTTAAAAGCTTCAGCTTAGACAATTTGGAAAATCGAAAATCGATAAACACCTGTGTTAAAAAGTAAAACTTTCACAGCGTACACATTTAAGTTTTAAAACCAAATTAAGAGTTGCCAAACTGTTAATGGTACAATGAATAAAAAAACAACCTCGATGAGTGGTTGCTTATCTCTGTGGTTGCTCTTGGTTTCGAAGAAATGAATGTTTTATATCTACACTGGATATAAAAAAAATCAGGAACGATGATCTTTTTGTTCAAAATTCTTTGATGAAGGATTACACGAAGTGGGTTTTCACGATGTATGTGTAGTATCGATACAAATAACATGCCTGGAAATGTATTGGATCATTGAAAATCTTTAAGATCAAAGTTGATGTAGGTAGTTGTGTATGTTAATTTATCGAGTGATATGAAATTCATGTTAGATGCTGATTCTACCGGTTTTGGCTAATTTACAATTTTTTTTTGATCGCTAATTGTGCGCGAAAGGTTATGTTAGCCAAAATATTACCGAAGCCAAACTATTGATAAAATGCTTTATGAGATTCATCTTGGATTTGAAAATAAAACAATTTAATTTCGCCAACGGCAGTACGTTCTGGTTGTACCAAAATCTGTTTCCCAAATGGCTGGACTATACTTCGCAAATATTCTAGGTTATATATTTATATTTTTTTTTTATTTTTTTTTGTTTCTTTCAATCATTTATACAATGATAACATTTGTCTCTTAACATTTAAATTACATGAGTAGATAATCAAAAATCAAAATTCTAAAAAATAGTAAAAATTATAAACTAAACATATAAACTAGATAATATTTTAAAAAAGTTATAGGATTGAAAGAACTAGAAAGGATCCTATATGATCTTAAGAGATCAGTGTCGGAACCCCCTACACATAATGTAAATTTTATTATTGATGTTTGAGGGTATACACGTAGTGGATAATATCTAATAACAAGTATTAACCCACACTCTGTGCATAGCTTACCAAGACGTTGTCTGTGCACATTGGTCAATCTGACCCCACATACGTTATGGTGCACTTTTTATAGAAATAATTAGATATTGTTATTTATAATGTTATTGCAAAAATGTAATTAATTCAAACAAACAAATCACAAATAAAATCACAGTCAAATTCATTAAACATATAAATTCATGAGGCATATATTCTATTCTGATGCATCATTTGATGAACCGCTTTCTTCGGTTGAATCATGTTCATCTTCTTTGAAGCACACACGATTTTGGCTTGACTGGGACATGATGGCTGAATGGCATTGAGATCTAGTTTTAACTTGGACTAATCGAGGGCACAGGTAGAATCGTGAACGTCGAGAATTAGATTGATCGCAGTTTTCACATTTTTTTTTAAATCGTGTATTGGATAGTCGCTGGAGTACATTTTCCTGGCCCAGCTTCTCATGCTCTGAACAAGATTGTGGTTCAAAATGTCTATCGCCGTACTTCCCAGTCTATCGTCCCTCAATCGTGTGATATTTTCCAACTCCATTCCAAGTCGTTCACCTCCACAGCACCAACGATCCGTCGCCAAATTTGAGGGCTGGCCGCATGTCTTACAGTTAGTCCTTCCTCTTCCGCGCTCAACCCACTGTCTCCCATCTGAATCAAATCTGTTTATTTTAGTCTGGTCCGACCATATTACCTTCTTCTAATCTTCAATTGAATAATTTTATGCGCCTATGGTGCTTTGTCAAAAGATATTTCTAAGCCTTGGAGCGACCTCTTAACTCATTTTCTTAAAGAATATTTCGAATAGTTTCATCACAAACATTAACATTATCAATTGAATTTTGTTGACTTATAGATAGAAAATTTGTAAGAAACCCAACAATCAGTTTCGAGCAAAAGAGATTATTGATTTGCAAAAATCCATCGTGTCATCAGGACATGGATTCTGTCATAGTAGTAGTGTACATATTGGTATACGTGTTTGATCAATATAAAGATAAACTTGAGAATATTAATACTTATGAAAATACATTAATACAATTTATTTTATTTAAAATTTATCTAAATATTAAAAAAAAAAATCTCAAACAAAATTGCAATCGCAACTATTTTCTTCTCATCTGTCATTTTTTCCTTTGCTCGCGAGCAGAAAAAAAAATACTCATGATGTATTGTTTCACGACCGACAGTATCATTTTAAAAATCGGGTCAACATTTTGGCGAGATTTCACGTGGATTTGACACACACAATGATAGAAAATGACAGCACACAATATTAAAAGTGTATATTATGAAAATGTGTGAAAAACGAATAGAATCCATGTCCAGGTCACGATGCCGGATGTTGTATAATTTACATTAGTATATTGTCTATATATATAGAACAATACCATGTAGTTGTAGTACTAGCGAATTAGTGCTTAGCACACGAAATTCGATTCTCTCAAATTTTTCATCTATATTTCATTCTTTCAACTAACTTTTCGTGTTTATAAATTTTCATATTTTACTTTGTTGTTTTATGGTAATGGTTTTACAATAACACAATTGGCTATTTTCGGTTTGGGAGCGTTTCTCTGACAGGTTCACTAGCTTTTTTCGAGCCATATTAATTGTGGAGGTAGAACAACCAACCCTACGGGCGACCCGACTTTTCTATTAATTTAGCAGTTTCCCTTGAGATTGGCTTCATCTAAAAATCGAAATTTTCTTTTTAAGATTTTTATTATGAATAATAAAAGTAGTTTGATAAAAGTGAAGAATACTAATCTCCCAATTGAAATATAATAAAATACCAATGCTGTTTTCTGTTTTTACAGAAAATTACCTGCCTTCGTCAATTTAAATGAAAATATTAATTTACAATTTAAGAAGACATAAAATTAAGCTGCTCAGATCTGCCAAGAGTTTGCTGCATTTTCTAGTTGAGCTAATGCATCATTTTTCACAGGGAAATGTTTATAAAAATTTGATTCTGCCCTCTGAAATTAGTATGTGCAATGCCGAAGTTAAGTTTATTTTATTGATCATAATATCCTATAGATAATCTATAGAATTTCCCTTCTCGCAAATTGAAAATTTTTTGGTTTACAAATCTATTGAACACTTTACATAAATTTAATAATTTATAAATGCTAGTATTACGAGGGCAAATCAAAAAGTCTTGCAATATCATATGAAAAAAAAGAGTGAGTGAGACAGCCATATTTTTATTTTTCGACATCATCTCCTTTAAGGTTTATACATTTGTCATATCGATCAATTAACTTGCCTAAACCCTCTAAAAAAAAAGATTTCTTTTGCTCCATAAAATATTAATTTACAACAGACTGTACTTCATAGTCACTGGAAAATTTCCGGCCCCCTAGTATTTTTTTCAAATTGGGAAACAGAAACTAGTCACTGGGTGCCAAGTCTAGATTGTACGGTGGATACGGAATTTCCACGAAGCCGCAGTCTTTTAATGCAGCTTGAGCAATATTAACCTTGTGCACTGGTGCATTGTCGTGAAGAAGCAAGATTTTTTTCCTAACTTTCCTTGGCCGTTTTTCCCGGATCGCTTTTTTCAATTTTCGGAAAACCTCTGCGTAATATATGCCTATGATTGTGGTTTTCGGTGGCATATAATCGATTATCAAAATTCCTTCAGAATCCCAAAAAATTGTTGCCAAAACCTTAACAGCAGACGGTTGAGTTCTGAATTTCTTTGGTGGTGGTTCACTACGTTTAATCCATTGCATCGATTCTTGTTTGGATTCCGGATCCCAGTGATGAAGCCATGTTTCATCGCCTGTTATTATGTTATCCAAGAAATTTTCTGGATCTTCTTTGTACATATCTAAAATCGCCTTTGAAGTTTGAACACGCATTTTTTTTTGTTCTGCATTCAACAAACGGGGAACCCATCGCGCACTTACTTTCGACATGTGAAGGTGGTCATGTAATATAGTATATGTGGTACCGTTTGAAAGGGAAAGTTTCCACGCTAACCCTGGAACAGAAATACGCCGGTCCTCCAATACAATTGATTCGGCCAAAATTACGTTTTCATGGCTAATAGCATCTGCTGGCCGACCCGAGGGGTTGTCGTCTACTAATGACTCCCGACCACTTTTGAATAATTTTACCCACCTTGTTACTGTGGCATATGATGGTGCAGATTCGCCGTAAACTTTTGATATATAGTTGAATATATAAATTGCATTTCGTCCATCTTTACAGAAAAATTTAATAATGGCGCGATATTCAATTTCATTCATTTTAAGAAAAATTCAAAACACGTGTTACTAAATTGACAAAAACAAACGAACTGTAAAATTTACATCGAAATGTTCTTCTAGAAGTTTCATCGCGACAAAAAATGGTTTTGAAAAATATATTGTTGTCTCACTCACTCTTTTTTTTCATATGATATTGCAAGACTTTTTGATATACCCTCGTATATCGAATTTTATTCAAGCAAAATTTTGCTTTTTGATCTGAGAGCAAATTTGAGAAGGGTTATAAGTTTTCGCGTATTTGTTGAATGTGGTTCAAAAATTATTTCTCGTATATCTTTCGATAAACGGCGTGTTAGCTACAGATTGCGTGATCTGCATATCGGTAAATAAGCATACACTGGTATAGTTTCCTTAACTTTAATCCCAAGTGTTTAACACCACATTTAATACAGCTACTACACAGTTGTCGATGTAATCTGTTTCGAGTAATTAGTCAAGGAACCCAGAAAAGGGGAACATCTTCAAAGAATTTTCAGTATCAAGTGCTGTAATTTAATGCAGCAAGTTTTAATTCTAGTTGAAATCATGTCAATCAGGGCGTATTTTAATGAGACCAAATAAAATGTGGTTATGTATCGCAGTTGTACCATTATCCATTTCTTAAGCAAAATTGTGGCATACAGATATGGCGGACATGCGATGGGGTTGTGTGAAGAGTCGAATATGTTTGCCCGTTGGTTTTATAAGCTTGATAAAAATATTGGGATATTTGAGTGGTTTTACCGTACTAAAATTGGTCCTGTGTGGTAGTTGTTATTAATTCTTCCATGAATTTGTGCTTTAACATTTTATTGTTTTGTTGATAACAATTGATGTTGATGATTGTTTTGTTCATTGAAGCACCGTGACTGAAAGTAGTTGATTTTGATCGCTCTATATTTGCTGTAAAAATTTAACTGTGTATATATATATATACAGTGACTCACAGCTTATTTGATCCAGTCGCATTTTATGAACACAATTGTAAATATTTCGCGATATCTTATTTTGATGGTTTTTCTTTTTTTTCTTGTTTTTTGTTTTTTGTTACACGGAACCAATTTAGAAAATATAGGAACTTCGATTGCAGGGTGTAATCGCATTAGAGTGTAATCGCATTATTGTGTTACCTCGCAAGATCTTTGTAGCATCAAAGTCGTTTGTGTATGACTAGGAATATGATGGAGGTTCGCACAACAATTTCGATAAATTGGAAGCATCGACTACCTATATCACCATTAGTACATTTAGCGACGGATGCTCAGAAACTTTCCTTTCACACTGTATGCAATTTGTTTAACTGTATCGTGAAACCAAAAATTGTTATTTTTGTTGTACTCGTAGTGGAAATATTTTTCTTGGTTTTTATTTTTGTTTTGTTTTACTACGTTTTGTTTCCTATGCATTATATCGATACCAACAACAATAATGCCAAATGCCATAAAAACGCAATACTAACAAAAGTAATTTGACGAAATTTGATGGTATTAGTATGTTTGTGGCAGTGGATCATTTAAACTGTGAGTTGGTTATGCATTAGAATTTTTGTTTTATTTTTTGTGTTTTATAATAAAAATAAATATAGCTTTCATATTACATCTAGTTTTTTTCAAAAAAATAAGACATCGCGAGATATTTACAATTTTGTTCATAAAATGCGACTGGATCAAATAAGCTGTGAGTCACTGTAGTTCTCCTTTTTAGCATAGGGGTTTAATTTTTTTTTTTTATATTTCTAAAATTGTACTATAGCTGTTTTAGTACTAATTTATGCTAGAAATAATGAGTGTGAAGTTTTTAACAAGAAAATAACAACAATACGTATACGAATCCAATAAGAATATTCTAGAAAGTTGCATGTGTTAGTTTCTACACTGTTAAACAGATTGTTGAAAGAGACAGCTCTACGATATTAGAAAGAAATGAAACGCTCGCCATGTTTTTTCATATGAGGTGTCTTTCTAATGATATTCAGCTCACTCGCTCTTTCATGTTTAACTCATATTGGAGGAAATAAAAATTTTGATCAAACAATCAAATTTTCCATCGCCAGATTTATGTTTAAATAAAACTCGTTTATTTTTAATAAAATAGGTGGCACATTTTAAAGTTCTAATACAAGACCACCGAAAAGTGTGGTGTCATCAGTATATATAACGAAGTTTTGGTACAAACTCTTCGATGTCCCGTTACTGGTCATTCAACGTGCGCCACCCAATGAATTCCATGAACGAGTTTTACTCAAAAAAATCTATCGTGACCAATCCGTTTGGAAATCGAACCTATTTTATTTGAAAGGTTAGGCATATAGCAATCATCCGATAATAGTGGCATTTTGGTACAAACTATGCAATGTCTTGTTATTAGCTGTTGAAAGTAAACTACTATTTATAGTTTTTCTTTATGATTTGTTGATCATACCTTCTAAATTTATTTTCGAAATAATCTGTTTATTTACATCGCAAAATGTAAGAATACGTAACATTTTAAGTTTTAGATAGTTTTTGTACAGATATTGAGTTTTTTTCAATTTTTTAGTGTCTTTTAAATTGATTAATTCAATCTTATTTTACCACTAATATTTAAATAGGAATGCAGAATCGACGGAACGAGATAGTTGTTGGAATCGTAGATAGTAATAAAAGGATGGTGTGCTTATCTTAATTATCATAAGGAAAAACCAAATTTTGGTTTTCCTGTTTTTTTTTATTTCACTCAAAAATTCTTATAAGAAATATTTTAATAATTTACTTACTAATACATATTTATTTTTGTTAATTCTTAGAAACAGCACTACCATAAGAAATACCCATTTTTTATTATCATACCGTTTTTCGGGCATAGCAACACATGCTAATAGGAGTACGTCATTCAAAAAAACTAAACCCAAGTTCTTTCAAATGCGTCAGTTAGAACTGAATCATGGAATCATTAACATTAAGATGATTTTTAATAGAAACAATAATTTTCGACATTGTCTACATTCTCTACATTGTCGACGTTTCAACACTGATTATGAGTCAACAAATGTAAAATAATGAACAAAGCAAAAAATAAATTATCCACCCGAATTCCCGTTTAATGATAAATCAGTCAAATCCGCCGTTCCACACTTTGATTCTTTCGTCGTGAATCTTTTCTCGTTTCCTTTCCCTTCACCAACAAACTGTTGTTAGTTTGAAAGTGAAGGCAAAGGAAACAAGGAGCGAATCACGACGAAAGAATCAAAGTGTGGAATAACTTGATTAATTTTTTCGACTAGTCGGTTCTGAGGATCAAAACTTTTCTAGTATTCAATCAAATGCCGGATTACTGAAAAACAGCGTTTATAGGTATTAAAATTGAAATGACTGAGTTTTGTACAGTCATTGCGATTTCCGTTTGGTGACTGAGAAATAGACACGCATAATAGTTGTCAAATTAAACCACAAAAAAATGTTTACATGAGAACTAAATTTTCTAACAAAATCTGAACATTTATAAAATTTTATATAAATCTATCAGTTGACTGAATTGAACTTATTCTTAATAGTTTTCGTTTCTTTATTTGAAAATTTTCTGAAAATACCTTTAAATTGTTCTTTATTCATTTAGCTCTACTTAGTTATGACTTGTTATTAGAGCTTATGAAGTCTTAAGCATAGAACCTGAAAATCAAACTGCCTATAAAATGGATCGGACTGAAGTTTTTTGTCAATATAATAAAATTTACACTGTGTGCTATATAAGTACTTAGAATTGAAAAAACATTCAAGAACTGAAATATCATAATAATATTTGAAAATTCTTAAAAAACACAAATAAGTAGAAAACATGTAATTTTTGTGCAGTTTTGAGTAAATTTTAGAAAGTGAAATTTTTTTAAACAAAACACACTCTAAATCACACAGAGGTGATCAGTGTGTTTCTGAACTAGTATTTGATGTAAGAAACTAATCTTATTTATCCACATTATAAGCCACGGAATTACTCAATTTAAGTCGTTTTCCATTGCTGTTCTTAGAGAATTCATGTCGGGAACTGTGTACGTTATATAGGCATAGTTTTCACTGGAAAAAGATACGATTTCACCCTATTAGTTTCAATAAACTTCATTAATTCCACAATTTCATTCAAACTTTCAATAATTCAACGATTAATACAGTCGAAAGCTTTCTTAAGTCAAGAAAAATAGTAGCTGCAATATAGGTTGTTTCAATTGATTGATATAGTTAGAATGAAGATCTATTGGCAGTTAGGAAATCTACGAGCTGTTGGTGGTACAGATATTGGCCGATAATTTATTTTAGAAGAAGACATTGTTCGGCATCTTTTTCTTACAATTTATAAAATTTATCTCGCATTTTAATTGTATTTTAATTCATTGGAGAACCATCGCTTCTGGAATAGTTTAAAGAGCTTTATTACCTGAAGTGAAGTAATTTTTTATGCGCTCCAATAAATTATGATACAAATCACTAAAATTTGGTTTGAAATTGCAGGTACTGTCGAAATGTCTTATGGAATATTCGTTAATGTAATTTTTAATAAATGTCGAGAGCATACTTATGATCACTTAAAGCTGTGTGTTCATATAATACTGAACTTTTGAATAACATAAAACAAATTTTTTAAATATTATCAACATTAGCATAAGGAGGTCACCACTAGTAGTACGCTACTAAGAAATCATTTTAAAGATGAAGTCGTTGCACTCAAAAATGGATACATACCTACCCCCATTAGATATGACATCTAATATAATGTCTGTATTTTATTTTTAATCTATTTACATATGTTCAGTTATATAATTTTCAATCCACTTCTCAGATCAACCAAGATTTTAAATTTATTTAAACCAAGAAAATGAATATTATCAGCTAAAACACATTTGTAGAAAATAATGGACACGATTTACAACTATGAATATAGAAAAAATTTTTGTGGCCAACACCCGACTTTTCGAATACATCACACACTATCGGATTCTTGATAAAAACTGTCCCGTATAATAAAAAATCATAATTCCTGCTTAACTTTCAGAAAATCAACAAGGTCAACTAAATTGTTAAAAATTTAATCAAGCTGCCACTTCCCGTACATACATGTTCACCACATTTCGCATGGATGTCCCAATTTATGGAAAAGCAATCTAACCCTCAATCCGAACAGTCATAGTCAATTTGCCTGGACTTGGTTAAATAAAGATTTTTACCGTCAAATTCGTCATTTCCGGTAAAATTGAAAAAATAATTTAAACCAATTTTCTGTGAATCTTAAGCTACAATTTTTTGTTGTAATCGTGTGTTTGTAAAGGTTATATACTTACAAAAAATAAAAGCTGCTCTTATGAGAGCTGCTACTTCCGGTGAATCGATTTCGGCCATAAATCACTGAGACCGCCCAATTTGTGGAAAAAGCTTAAGTATGAAGTTTCATATAATAAAGTTCTATATAATAGTTACTTAAAATTAAATTTTGTTTTTGCAACTGATGTACTGACAGATGTTTGGTTGTAAACCGAATTATCATTGTTAATGAAATTTGATGATGCCGTCTTCCGATCTTGTTGAATCTTTTTTAAAAGCCGTAGGTTTTTTCGTATACACCTAAGATAAAGACCTAAATACTGACATCTTACAGATATCAAAAGGCAGTGTATACACTATTTTGCATGTTGTTCATGAGAAAGATCTGTGCAAAGTGAATGCTGCACATTGAAGGAAAAACAGCTACGTGTCACTGATTCAGAGAGCTATTTGAAGCTGTTTAATATGGTTTGCGAGTTTTTTGCGTCGGTATGTGACAATGGATGAAACAAGTATCAACCACTACACTCCGGAATCAAATAGTCACTCAGCTGTGAGGACAGCAGCTAGTGAAAAATGTCCAACGCGACCAAAAAGCACAAAAATCGCGGCGGTGATGTTTTGGTCTTCGTTTTGCGGTGCGCTAGGTGTTTTATTTGGCGACTATCTTGAAAATCATCAACAACAGCGAATATTACATGGCGTTATATGCGCTTTTGACGGAAGAAGTTGTGAAAAAAACCTCAAATTCAAAAGAAAAAGTGCTCTTTAACCTAGACAATGCACCGTGCACAAGTCGTTGGTTACGATGGTACAATTGCATGAATTGAAGTTCGAATTGCTTTCCCATCCACTGTGTGTTCTATCTGACCTCACTAAGGAAAAGAGATTTCGCCGAAACAAAAAAATATTTTGAGGCCGTAATATTTTTTTGCAGGAAGTTATGTTGATGAAAAAAGTCGAATTTTGTAAAAAAAAAATGTTTTTTTCAGCTCACCTCGGTTATTGTGACGGTCGTATGTTATGGGATACATAGTCTAAGACGTAGATTACCGCACTGATATAAAATAGAATCTGGGAGGCAAAATTTTTTGAATCAAACAGAAACTACTTGGAAGGAGATTCCAGACTTATCAAATAGTTAATGGTCCATACTATATATAGTATTATGACTTCGTGCATCATCACTCTTACCTACAAAGGACCTAAAATTTAGAAATTGAACTTAATTAGTAGACCGTATCTCTGCGGTCTTACTTAGGGTGTAGTTAGTAAGAATTATTTTTAAAGTTCCCAAGAGGTTCCAACAGAACGAACCGATAGAGCTCGCTATCTCCGGTTTCAAATTGATCCGTTGGCGGGCCTCTTTTCGTCTGGTACCAAAAAGTTAGTAAGGTGTATAACGGAATTTTACACAATTCCATTACATAGATTTTATTATTTGTTTCATATTGCTTCTGAGGGGGAGGTAACTTACGCTTGTGTATTGGGTGTGTGAATATGACTCCGCTCATTTTTATTAAAATAAAACACATTTGCTTGTTTAGAAAATGAAAGAATTGTATGACAAATATGCTGCATTTCCACCCTTCTTTCAGGTAATTTACGGATTGCCTCTCCGAAGAAATCCCGATTTTTGGAAGCGATCCAATCAGTAAACTAGTTTTCGATCTTTGCACGAGAACTGAACCGGAATAAGTAGTAACCTTAAGGAACTATATCTGGAAAATACGGCGGTGGGGTGGAACTTCTTAGTCCTGTCCTTTTAAATAATTTTTCACAACGTTTGCACCATGTCAAAACCTCATTGTTGTGCTGAAAAATTAATTTGTTGAATCTATTTACCCATTCTGGTTGTTTTTTATAGCTCGCTTTAAACGTATTAAGCGCGATTTACATGATGAAAAAATGTTGGCCCAGCAAAATGTTTGCTGTGTGTTTAGAGCTGTACACAATATAAATTTTTCGCATTAGTTGAATTGAGAAAGAAATATAAACTGCCATAAGTAATATTGGCTGCCATAAACTATACTAGGGTCGATTATATTTTATGGCAGTATTTTTATTTTATGGCAGCATTTGCTCAAAAAAAAGACAAAAATGCACAGCAAAATGTTTGCACGGTGGTATTCTTTTCTTGTCATACACACGAAAATTTTAATATACCAAACTCTTCTTTTTTGCTGGGCCAACATTTTTTCATCATCTAAATCGCGCTTTAGTTGTCGTCAATAGAAATCCCATTTTGGAAATCTAACGGTAAAATTTGTGCATAATGTATTTTGGGAGATAATGTGGTATTTCATTAATAAACTGTGGGATTTCCAGAATTTACACTACAAAATTTTTCGAAATTATGGTTGAAATAAGGGTTTTCTACGGATGATGCTGGCTGATAAGGAGCATACACAATCATGAAATTTGAAAAGTATGTTCAGTACAAGCAGTTTAAATAAGTTCATTAATAAAAGGTGAAATTTCCAAAATTCGTTCATAAAATGTATTTCAAAAATTTAACTTGAAAATATATGGTTGAATTAAGGGTTTTCTATTCTCAATTCTGGGTGATATGGAGTATGCAACCAGTGAATCCTGGCCTTGTCAGCTTATATACATCTGACGTCTAAACATTAGTGACTATAGAAAACTACGACATTTTCTTACATAGTTAATATACTACTTCGTTTTTGGCATGCACAGTTTGGCACAATTAATGGGATTTCTGGTGTGGAAACTGGAACTACGACGATTTTGTCAAAAATATTGATATACAAGCCCTATTATTTGACACATGCTATATCTAATCTGACATCTTAATTCATTTAAAATATTTTTCAAAATTCCGTTTGTTTATAAAATGTCGGCCGACAAAATCACACTTCCTCGCCAATTTCAACAAGCAATTTATATATCTCTGCACATAAACAACGACATGTTGTTGATTTTCACGTCAAATCAACTGTCAAATATAAACAATTAATGGCAACTGTATGGGATGTCAGTACAAAAAATATACAAAAGACCGCAATATGCCGAACTATATACAAGAAGACATTTTTTTGTATAAAATATACATTTGTATAAATCATAATACGAAAATACATCTTTGGAAAATGAATCATTTTCCGTGATGAACATTTGCAAATTTCTACTCTCGAATATATAACAGTTTATATATGTACTTATTTTATAATATATATAGTAAAGCTATAAAGTGGGTTTATCAAATTTGATTTTTGCATTTTGATGTTTGTGGGTCAAACACCGAGGTGGAAAATATCATAATAAAATCGTCTTACACATAACACTTTATAATGTGTCGACCAATTAACAAGTGTGTGTTCTCCCCATATTTTTTTTTTAAACTTGTATGCCACATACAATTCGCAGGGGAACGATAAAGTGATAAAGCATAATAGATTTGTTAAAATATTAATACATTTTATGTATGGATGTGGTATACGTAATCTAATTATGTATGAGGGATGACAATGTATGTATGGATATGATTAGAGATAAAATTAAATTACCGGGTGATTATGTGTGAGGTGTTTTTATTTTACAAAGTGTTACTAAAAATAGAAGCGATGTGCTACGGATGAAAAGTATTGTTCAAAAATGATTTGTGGCAGTTAAGTATTACAAATATGAATTTTTGACAGTTGTTCTATAAATAAAACACGCAACAAGTGTTTTCTATGTCTGAGCTCTGAAAATAAATTATTCACAAAAAATTGAATTTTATTTTAACTTTTTCCTCCATGGATAAATTTGGCAGCCTTATTGTGTTTACAGAAATTCTTTGTTGTTCGGATTAATGAGTGATTGGTTCATTTAATTTGTAGCGGTTTATATATTAAACATTTAACCTTTAACATTTAAAATAATCAAAGATTCATTTCAAATCGTTCACATCCCGCTATGCCCTCAGTTGAATTAACATTTATTCAGCACAACGTTGTTTGTCTATGGTTCAGCTGATTGTACTGGTTATCTCTGGGCAGATTGCCGTTTCGAAATCAGACCTAATTATTGCTATATCATCATCACGTCAGGATCATCTACATGTTGGGCTCAGATTTATCCCACTACTTAATTGTTTTTTTTTTCACAATAAAATTCTGAATTTTCTTTAGAGATTTTATACAATATTTATTCGTTTCACAAAAATGAATCTAAGTATAAATTACATTGTTTTTGGACTTTCTTAAATGAGGTCTAATGAATAGTAATATTGTATTTTTCATTTTTCTGATAAAGGTACTGACAATAAGGCAGGTGCTCAAAATATTAATACAACTAATGTATATAAAGTTTTAATCGAAACTAATACGCCATTTAACTTTTAATACGCCATTCAACCGAGATGATCTAGGAATTCGGTTCTCTCAGTTGGAGGCACAATTTCAAATTGGTGTTATCACCGTCGATGCGACCAGGTATGGTCACCTAATCGCGACTCTCGATCCGCAAACATTAAAGTGTGTTCGAGATCAAATTCCCAAACCACCGAATAATAAATATGAAACATTAAAAGGGGTAGTTATCGAGAGTTTGCGCGAGTCAGCAAAAACCATATTCGATCAATTTTTATTGGGTTTACAACTGGTGATAACCGTTAACCTTGGACAAGTTACTGAACCATTTCTGCGGAACTTATGTTGCCATGACTTCCGACTAATGCACAAGAGATATTATCTTGTATATGGATGATTCAAATTTGACCCAATTACCCCAAGCAGCCTACAAAATTGTTCCTGTGCAGGAGCCTGCAAATATTTATATATGTATAATTTAAATGCACCAGCAAAAATTAGCAGAAATACACAGCAAAATAGTTTAGTTTATCACATCAATTATCGCAATGAGTCGAAGAACTGTTTAGCCAGTTCAATGCAAGTAGTTCAAAATCATCCCCTAGTCGGCCACATACACCAAGTTCAAAAACTATTAATCGATATCGCAGCCAAAAATATGTTTGCAGTTTTGATAATGTCAACTCAATAATTACGAAATTGGAAAACTATATAGGCACCGCACTTCATACGGTAACCGACGGTAACCAAAATTTTAATAGCAGCTTTATCATAACGGATTCACAAAATAAATTTAATTTTTTAGTTGACTCCGGTGCTGAGGTATCGATGGTTCCACGAACAAATTTCCAATTAGCCGAACCATCGACCTTCAAATTATTTGCGACAAATTCTTTAACAATCGATACATACGAGGACAAAAATTTAATTATTAATATCGAACTTCGTAGACCATTGACTTGGAAGTTTATAATCGCGAATGTAGATCGATGAATGTTAGGTGCCGACTTCTTATGACATTTTGGTGTAGTAGTCAACGTCAAGCACAAAAAGTGCATAGATCCAAATACAAATTTGATAACAACGGGAAAAACAATACAATCATCCTATGGTATAACAAAAATTAAAGCCGATTTGTACGCCCCAGGATTACAGAGCTATTACATGCAGAGCATAGCACTATATGACACAAAATTACTCATTGCATTGAGATAACTGGCCAACCATGTCACTCAAAAGTTCAACGCTTTAATACAGATAAAATGGCCATCGCCAAGTAAGAGATCGAAACTTGGTTAACACAAGAACTTTACAGATCGCCAAAAAGTAATTGGGTCAGTCTAATTCAAATGACGTTACAAAAGACGGTATGTGGCGACTATCTGGCATTAAATTCAAAAACAAAACTCGATCGTTATGCAATTTGTTACTGATTTTAAGCACCTATACCCAACTCATGGATGTCTTTATCTCACGAAAAATTAAAATCTTTTTTAAATTTTGCTCTCTTGAAGTACAGTCACAATACAAATTTATGTGTATTATAAAATAAGCAATTTTTGCTTAACGTAGGTAAGTCTCTCTGCCACAACCCTAATTTTTAAGAAACAGGTTTTTAGATTAATGTAATAGGAATTACTTAATGCTGTGTTGGGCGAAAGTTCAACTGAATAACATATTTCAAAAAGGAGTTTAATAAAATTTGATAAGGTCTTCCAAAAGTTTACAAATAGGCGTTAAACAGGAATGTTATTTTGGCATTTTACTGATCTCCATTTGTATGTAATTGATAGCTTAGAGTCTCAGGATAACCTTTTCCTTTCCGTTCCTTAAAATTGTAACATGATTATATACAGTTTTCTGACGGTTTCTTCTTAGAGAACTAATCCA
The DNA here is from genome assembly GCA_947310385.1 of Nephrotoma appendiculata. Lineage (NCBI taxonomy): Eukaryota > Metazoa > Arthropoda > Insecta > Diptera > Tipulidae > Nephrotoma > Nephrotoma appendiculata. The sequence goes on from OX371224.1 coordinate 262,760,685, forward strand.
TGGCGGATGGGAGTAGTGTGATGAGTGACTTGAAAAGCTATTGGTAGGCGCGTTATAAAGTGAACACGAGTAGTATGAAAGGCGGGTCAAGGTTATTAGTGAAAATAAGTATAGCTAGGTAAATGGTCAGAGATGGCGGTGGCTTTTTAGTTTTTATCTCACTGTTTGTTTATCCACTAAGCTACGGATTTTGTATTGGTTCTTCCCCCCTTACAGTGTATTCCGTCAATGTTTTAAATAATCTAAGTACTGCACGGCATATCCCAAATAAAGTAACAAATTAAATGTATCTTTAACATCTTATCGTAATAGTACGCAAAATCTAAAAATTGATTTTTATTATCAAATAAACAAATTAATTTTCACATTGTCAGCAACAAGTTCAATTAACTTGGCTTAAAACACAGCTAAAACTATAAGCCGCTCAAGCGGATTAAAATGACTGCCCAATCAAGATTTTGTGAGCTCATTATCGGTGATAACCTCTATTTATTTTACGGTTGATTCCTCCCGGCTCAAAATATTGTGCGAAGGCGAGAATAACGACAACTTCCATTTTGTTAGCCTACGGTAAAGCTTTTTTTTGTTTGTATTATCCTTACAGAAGAGGTATGTAATTATCAAGGAACCAAAACTTTTTGAATCAATGGATTCCGCATAAACCAATTGTATCTTCGGCACACCACGGTTTGGATCCAGAGAGGTCTACAGTTACGAACCTTGCCAACTTCTGTTGTGACTTATTTGATAGTTAAAATTAAAACGTTGTTTATACAGATTTTGTGAAGGAGTTCGACAATATTGATCACTTAATTCTTACCACTGAGGCGTGAGGTATTTAAGGTGCCAATTTTTTTTTTTTTTGTTTTTTTTTTATTTTCATTACCAACTTTATCATTATAAATAAAAAGCTACGATAGTATGTACAATATTATTAAAACTAAAAAATTCAGAAGGTAAGATAAGTGAACCATTGGATCAAATAGATCACTTGACTGGTCCCTTGATTCTAAATTACAAAAAAAAATGTTTAACTCCCATTTACAAAAAATAAAAATAATATAATTTGCGATTAAAATTAATAAATATATGTAATAGATAATTATAACTACTATTATTAATTCATTATACATTGAATATTAAAACCTCTTAAATACTACATTTATATAAGTTTTCTTTCTTTTATTATTCTTCCCGTATTTAAGTTATCATTGTGAAAACAAGAACAATTTTTTAAACTAATAGTTGAAAAAGATGGTCGATATTTTTAGTTTGATGAATCCATTCTTTAAGGAGTTTTGAAAAACTAGAAAAATTGCTGCACTTTCGAATATCCAAAGGTAAATTGTTAAAAATGATTGGTGCAACGATATTAAAAAAGTTTTTCCGTAGGTCTAATCTAAATTTTGTAATATGTTTTAAAAAGGTATGATTCGACCTGTCATTATAACGTGCATGAGTCTCAAAATTATTTCCACTGTTAACATAAAATATCCTTAGAACCTTAATACAGGGTTATCCAATTCGAGGTTGATAAAGTAGAAATCTGTATACCGACATCTGTCAAAGATAAACGTCAAGTACGCTGTCATTTATTTAGTTGACATTCTGCCATTTAAGAATATGGAGCATTTAACAATCGACCAACGCGTTAAAATTAAACGCGGAAAAACAGGCCGTCGATGCTGATTTTTCGAACAAAATTTTCTTCAGTGATGAAGCTCATTTTTCGCTTGGTGGATACGTTAATAAGCAAAACTGTAGAATTTGGGGCTCAGAAAATCCACAATTGATTGTAGAGAAGCCATTACACCCGGAAAAAGTCACTGTTTGGTGCGCATTGTGGTCTGGTGGTGTGATTGGGCCGTATTTTTTTGAGAACAACCATGGACGAACCGTTACCGTCAATTCTGAGCGCTATGGCCGCATGTTAACCGATTATTTTTTTACGAAAATCGAAGATTATGATCTTGACGATATGTGGTTCCAGCAGGATGGAGCAACCAGTCACGTAACACGAGCAAATTGAGATCTTTTGCAAGAGAAATTTTCTGGACGTTTGATTTCGCGATTGGCTGATGTCAATTGGCCTCCAAGATCCTGTGATTTAACGCCTTTGGATTTCTTTTTGTAGGGCTACGCGAAAGATCGTGTTTACGCAAACAATCCTCAAACTCTTGACGAATTGAAAACTAATATTCGTAAGGTAATGGCCGAGATACCGCCCGAAATGTGCCGAAAAGTCATTGAAAATTACCTCAAAAGAATCAAGGCCTGTAAGAAGTCCCGTGGAGGACATTTGAATGATATCTTGTTTAACTAAAAATGGCAAGGATCAATCTGTAAAATGAAATAAAAATTACAATACATTCCGAATATTTTGTGTCTTTTTTTTTAAGTTTACTTTATCAAGCTTGAATTGGATAACCCTTTATTATTCGAACTTTTCGCCGGCTGCTTTAATCATTTTTTCATGTTTTCAAGTTTACTAATATTTAGCCCTACTAAAGGAATAATTTCGAATTTACCCAGTCGGAATTGTTCCCTTAAAGGGGAAAAAATTATATTTCTTAATTTAAAAAAATATAAGAAATGTTAAATAATAATTTGTTGATGATTAAAAAAATGTAGCTAGCGAAACTTTTTTTTTCGAAAAATTTGAATAATATTGAGAATTTCAAAGCAAATTGTATTCCGATTGGAGAAATTTCCACCTAATTCAAGAATACGGCCCCTGAGCTGCGGGAGAATATGAGTGGTAATACAATAGGGTAACTTATTGTGTCAGCACTCGTATTCTCCCGTTGCTAAATATATCACAAAAGCTGAGTAGCAATTCATATCTATAATGCTCTCATAATGGGTGATGAACACAAACATCTATTTCTAGGAATATTTCCAGGATACAAATTGGGTCCGATTATTTTATTTACCCTGGCAAGCAGCCATATACATATTTTCTCAGAAATCTCGTTTTTTACGTTGTATTTTCCAGTACTTTAGAATATATTCATCGGTCAGTAATTCATTTTTAAGTAATTTACTTATTGAGCACCTCTCTTCTAGATAATTAATACTTTGAGATTTTTGGATCAACTCGCTTTCACTGTTATCAAGGTTAATCAACTACTTTTTCCAATGAATATAACCACCAGTTTGGTTTTTTCGTTGTTGAAGTGTTCGCCTAAAGATCTCTGTTCTGTTGTATTACTAAATAACTCTAATTTATCTCATTATCACAACGTCACAAATTAGATACTATTCCATTATGAGTGTGAGATTAACATTAATCTTGCCATTATGAATACACTTGGTTGACCAAGTGAATTACTCTAGTTATCGCTAGTAGAAGATCTAACGATCAAGTGTATCGAGTTAGTAAAAAACTATGTTGAAAATAAATTTGAATTTTCCCAAAATACTAGTTTTTACACATAAAATACATAATTATTAAATTAAAAATTGCCGATAAAAGAAATAAATTGCATTGAAATTATCTATGAAACCAGTTCCATAGTCAATATCTCAAAAATTACGTGTCATTTTCATATGAAAGGCAATGACTGCAGTAGGAAAGTGCCAAAGCTTCTATTTTGCAGAAGTTTAGCATAAAGAACTCTTGATATGTAAAATGTTTACACCACATGCAATACGTTCCACATCTGACTTTGATCGATTCAAGTGTAAAAGTACAAATCACATTCAAAACAAAAACCCTTAAATGTTGGTTTGTTAAAAGATGGATCGATTCAAATTTTTAGCTACAGTGGACGCTCAACAATTTATGGTTTTATTATTTGGGATTTTGAATCAGAACACTTTCTGTAATTCAAAAATTCAAACAAACAAGATAAAAGGCAGTCTACTATGAAAGGAACTAAGGATTTAAAAACAATGGATATATACAATTCTCGGCCCTTTTCATTTAGCTATACAACCAATACGTTTGATGCAAATCGACAACACTCAATTAAATATTTGAGGAGTTTGACCCTTTGTGTTATTCAATCACAAAAAATTTGCGTAATTCATTCATATTACGATTTAGTAAGGCAAGAATATTTTACTCTAAAGAAAGGTCAAAGCTTGAAAAAGGGCTTTCTTTGAGAGTTTCTCCTGCTTTATGTAGTTACTATATTACCTTTATTTCACTAAAGTAACGAAAAAATCGTTTTACTGTTTTACCGCAGACACTATTTCAACACTTTCTAGCTTGACATTCTAAAAATGTTTACCCTTGGTTTAAGCCCCGTTAGTAGTTTTTTATACAGCCCCCATCTTTTCATGGCAAGAGATTGCTCTCGACTGCAAAACATTTTGTTGCTCTGTAGGATTTTAGATTTCTTCTTCTTGACTTTCAATTTCTACTAACTATGGTGTCCTTCTTTAAATGGTTTGCCATTAAATGTTGCCTCTTTTCCTTGACAAGAAGTATTTTCTTCAGAATTGTGACCGTTAAATTTTTACCGTTCATTCATATAAACACACAGAAAAATCTTTAACTGTTCTGACTTTCTGTCGTATGTATATGCAAAAGGCATTGTAAGTTAAATATTTTCGATTTTATTCACTTAAAGACTTTCGGTCAAATTGACATTTGACAGCTTAATTCTTGTTTACATTATTATTATCTGGAGCGGTATGTTGCACCATCACAATTTTCGACTTAGTTTATGTTTCATTTTTCTGAAGCAAAGTGATATGCGCTCTCGCCCAAACAATTACAGAACAAGTATCGTGATTTTAACCTTTCAGTATAAATAAGTTCTCTGTTCTTTTTCCACACTTCGACAAACGTATCACAACAAAAATTTCTAGTGATGTAAAAATAAACAAGTCGGGTAGCATGAAGAATACTGTTTTTTCGAGCATGTTGAGAACACAATATAAAAACTAATAATTTGTAAAATGAAACAGTATATAATTTAACTCTAAAAAAGTGAAACATAAAATAAGTCGAAAATTGTGATGGTGTACATCATCTCGCCCCCTGCTGCTCGCTCCGATGTAATAAAAAACAAGCCAAATCTACTGAATCCAAGGACCTGCTGCGAGTACATAAGAAATTACGACGATATCATTTTTTAATTGCAGAAATTTGATGTACAGGTTGGCTATTCATGGGGTATGATGTACACAACTCACATACCGTAACACTTTAATGATATGACGTCCGAATTTAACGTGCTGTACCACAAAAATGTTACCGATTTTTTCATCGACGTATGCCTTCTATATATACTGAAACGTACACGGTGTACAAAATTACAAACACACTACCATTTTGCAAAATGTTACGGGTTTAAATATTGGGAAATCGTGTTTAAGACGTCATCTTCTGATTTTCTGCGAATCTATGTGTGTATCTATACATGTATACGATGTGTATACAAATACAATATTGTTAAATGTAATAAAACTAGAGATCAATATTAATTTTTTCAGATTTTGAAAATAATAAAAAAAAAATTACAAAAACAAACAAATTCTAAATATTTTCTTTTTCTATAAAAATCAGAGATTTTCCGATTTTTTTTTTTTTACTTTATTTTATGAAATCATTAGTTGATGAGTTTAAAGTGAAATATAAACTTTAAGAAAATTGGAATTTTACTTAGAATATTGATTTGTTTATAAATTTTATTTATTTCCACAATCAATACACGCGGTTGGATTTTGAGAAAGAATAACAAATTTTTTTTTATTGTTATTTAGAAAATTTAGCATTAGTCGAAAATGTTATTGAAAAATAAAAAGTACAACAACAATATGCACACGTTTGATTAATGATGTTAGCGAAATATAAATAAAATGTATCATGCGAGCGAGCTGATTTCACTTTCAGAGTCCCTAATTCATATAATAAAAAATAATAATAAAATATTTTATTACTTTTGGAAAATTATATAGGACTACATAGATGGTCTACCAGTCTACACCCACTAGAAAATTATGTGCTCAGGTCTGTCTGTGAATCAGAAAGTTGTATTAAGCTCGTTTCATTCCACAATTCGAAAAAGCACTGACTTTATTATTTTCTGTATATACGCAGTGATTATCATTTTTTGGTTCGAGTTTAATGATTTGTTGATTTGCTTTTGTTTGGTTGTTTCTATTTTAAATACGAAGTTTTCATTCAAATCATATTTTGGTTTTATTCCGATGACTATACAAAAATTAACTCTATATTTAAATTTGATTTCACGGATATTTAGTTTTTTCGCTAAGTTCAAAAAGATTTGATTGATGTGTGGTGGTCAATTGATTTGATTTTATTAGGCGTACAGTAAGCGGTAGAAAGTTCCTGGTGCATTCTCACTTAGTGTCAAATATGTTTAAACATGGTTATACTGTACAGTTGCTGGGTCAAAAACAATAAAAAAATTCTATCGATGACAATAAATTTGTCGTCCTCGGTAACAGGATGGGCAGAGTGCTTACATTGTTACTCTTGGGGCCCGGATTCAATTATTACCTACATAAAGCTTAATCTATGATATTTAACAAACACCCAGAATTTTAGTTCAATGTTCTGAATCAATCGGGAATGCCATCACCGAATCGAACTGTAGCTGCTTCGTTCGATGTAGAATTACGTCGTGAACAAAATTACATCATGGGGGATCTTTTGTCCGTCTTACGGAATAGCTGCAACATTGCTACCAGATGGAATAACTGCTCATTCCGCCTTGAAATTTCCATTGAACATGCAATTCATTGAAACTCCCACCTGCAACATTTACAAAGCATCCGGTATGGAAAAAGTATTGAAGAAATGCAAACTTATTGTTTGAGTTGATTGCACAATGGCACAAAAAAATCACTCAGGCTCTTAATCGATCATTGCAAGATTTGCGTGGAAATATCATACTATTTGGGAACGCATTAATATTACTTGCAGGAGATTTCAATCAAACATTACCTGTAATTCCTCAATCGACACCAGCGGGCGAAATAAATGCTTGCCTGAAATACTCTACTTCAATTTCAATTTCTCTTTAATTTCAGAAATTGAAATTTACTACAAATATGCGTGCCCGGCTGCAAAACGATCGATCAGCTGAAATAATATCACGTCAATTGCTGGAAATATTGAACGGAAAGGTGCCGGTTGATCTGACTTCAGGGCGAATTTCACTGCCTCATAACTTCTGAAATTTAGTGATTTCAGTAGAAGAGTTGGTTGAAAAAGTATTTCCTAATATTCAAACCAATTATAAGAATCACGATTGGCTAAGTGAACGTGCTATTCTTGCCGCTAAGACCAAAGACGTCTATGAACTTAATAATATTATTCAGTCTAACATTCAAAGCGAGGCAGTCACATACAGGTCCGTCGACATTGTTGTGGATTCAAATGAAGCGGTTCATTATCTAATAGAATTTTTGAATTCACTCGATCTGCCAGGGATGCGCAATATGAATCAGCCAAAACTTTGATCGGCACGAGGCTTGCAGTAAAAAAAATTATGAGCAATATCGTAGAAGCAACAATCTTGATATGGACCATTCAAAGGTGAAGATGTCCTCATTCCTCGCATTCATCTGATTCCAACGTCGCGATTGGCGTTTGCAATCACCATCAACAAAGCTCAGGCTCAATCTTTTGAATTGTGCGGTTTAGATCTAGACACGGATTGCTTCTCACATGGATAATTATATGTTGCGTGTTCTAGTCGGCAAACCAGACAATCTCTATATATCCGCACAGATAATGGAACATCAAAAAATAAAATATTGATTGTATACCCACAAACATTGTGAAATTAAACTTATTAGAAACGCGTACTTTCTCTTTTCTTTATTTTCCATTAAACCCTGAGCCACAGCAAAGCATGGCCGGGCATAGCTAGTCCTAAATATATTTGAAAGTATTAGTCAAAATGATAGATAAAATTACGTTTAAATTCAATTTGCCGAAATGTTGGCTATTTTGAATTATTATCACATGCCAACATTAGGGCAAACAAAATTTAAACTGCCTTGAAAATTATTAAGAAATAACAGTGGATAAAGAACGGATACAAAACAAAGTAGCTATGACAATATTTTCGACTCTGTGTTTATGTCTCATTTCGGTAGAATAAAACTTATCTGTGTTTCAAATTTTATATCATTCCCAGCCTGGTTTCTAATCCATTTCTATCGCCAAATAATTTATTTTTAATACTAGAATGAAATTGGTGAAATACTAGAACAAATATAGTTCAAATATATTCTAGTAGGTTGTGAGAGCAATCGGGAAGAAACGGAAGCAATATTGGCGAAACAGAATTCAAAGTATTTCTAGCAGAAAGACAATGTGTCCCATGAATAAGATACAGGAACGTGCAAGATTGTTGAAAAATTTTCAGTTTGCTGAAAATACCTTGAACTTTCTTTGAATAAACGCTGAGAACTACCACATCTAAAATGGCTGTTTTCCAAAGAACAAAGAGTATCAATAAACCAAAACGTAAAATTTCTTTGGAAAATCTAGCCCAGAAGAAGGATAGTGAAGGAAAGATTAGTATTCAACGTTTTTGATTGACAAATTGACTTAGAAACCGAAAATATTCATGGATTTTCTTTGAATGCACGCAGACGGCTACCATACCTGGAATTGCAATTTTCTTATACTATGAGGGCCTGAATTACTCAAAATATTTAAGGACATATGAATAATTTTGTCACTCAAAACATTGAATACTACTACTATTAAGAAAATTGCAATACAGATGTGCTTGCAGTATTGCTTTGTTTTTTTTTTTTTTTGCTTTTTTATTTTATGCATACAATTTTTTTAAATATATTCGTACTTGAATTACCAAAATTTTGTTATAAGTACAACACAATACGAATCTCATAGAATTAAATTTTGTTTCTAACAAATACGAGTACTGCAATTTTACTGCATAGTGCATATATAGGTCGAATGTAATCCAATTTTCCAATGTCGCCTAAATGTTGAGTATTTTTATTATATTACATTATAAGTATATACATTCTACACTATTAATACATTCTCACTACAAATGTTTTTTTTGTTGGTTTAGGAAAGTTAGGACAAACTTTAATTACGTCAAATATGTGTCTTCGAAAATTTTCAAAAGCTGGCTTAACCGCAGACAAAACCAGAAAAGCTCTGGAATTTAACCTTGTTGTCATGCCTTACCATTTTGATTACTATGTCTTAATTATATAGATAATGTGGAAAATGAATATCTTAGAACTATTGAGATTAAAGTTCTTTTATTTATTTAAGACAATTGTTTTAATTATAATTTTAAAAATCATTGTGAAACTACTCGAAACATCGCCAATTTTTTTCAACAACTGTCAAAAATGTAAAAGTACAATTAACATTCGCTTTATGTAATTGAACATTTAAAAGACCGTCACATATGCATTATACAAGACTTGTTACCTAGATCTACAGTTCAAGTACTCGTGTATGTAATATATTATCTATTTAATATATATTAGAATAGAATGTAGTATCAAAAACTTTATTTTTTCTTATCGTGTATTTATTTAATGAAAAATTCCTAAAAATACGGGATTTGAGTTTTTCCATTATTTCATCATCCCGAAAAAAATCGAAAAAATTCTTAACACAATATACAAACATGCAGACATTGAAAACACACATCTAGATATATTTTCTTGGAGCTTTTCGAAAAATACTAGTATACAAAATATTCGCGCCTGCGTTGAATTTTACGTCATATAATATTTAAAAGGGATACAACAGAAATTACACCAAAGGTGTTTTATCATTTACACAGACTAAATCTACGTATACAGTGATACATTTATATCAGAAATATATTGGAGTGAGGGGGGAACATTTTATTTCGCGTGTTTTGAAAAATTTATTTTTTCTAATTGGATTTTGTATTGGGAAAGTTTTCTGCTCGCAGTCTCCGCTGTAAATGGTTAGCTAAAGCAAAATTGAAATTTGCTTGTTTTATCTGATTTGTATTTGAGTGTGCGTGATATAAATTAGAATAAATGTTCCAATTTTCTGAGATTTGTCTTATTTTAAATTATCGTATTTGAGTGCACACAAATAAGGAGCATAGCTAGAAAATATTACAAATACCCTAAAACTGCAAACTTTTTTTCCAGTTGTAATAGAGTAATTTTCAGTAAAATCACAAGCGGTAAAAGACAGTTTGCGGTTTTGCTTGCTAGAGACGTACAAGTACTTGCTCCATCATTTTAGTGATGGAGCAAGTACTTGTACGTCTCTAGCAAGCGAGCTTATCCTAAAGGATTGATGAGCGGCTTTGTTTCATTCAAATTGACAATATTCTAGAGCCAGTTATATAATTTATAACAGGTTTATGTTTTGATAATATAAACGGAGTTCATTGTAAACTGTTGGGAAAAGGTTCTGTTCTATTCGGATTGCTCATATCCATTTTCTTCATAAAACCGAAGTATGTATGTTCTAATTGTCTGTTCTAACATTTATTTATGATTCTTTTTCTAGAACTTTATTTGTATTTTCTATTGGAATATATACTTTTATATCATACGCACCCACTTTCATTAAATTTTCCTAAGAAAAACTTAATTCAATTAAAATTGAATAGTTTCCAGAAGCAAATTGGTGAATTATATTTAAATCACATTTTGATCATACAAAATACGTTTCATCCCAATTGAATTTTAATTCGATTTTACATTTTAACAAATCTGAAGCTTTTTTTATATTTCCCGTTTTATTTAAATTGATAGCCGAATGACTTAGCTTCTTTCTAGTTGGCCAGTTTCCTGCACCTTCAAGTCACATTAAGTAATAACTTGTAGATCATAACATTGGTAAAAATTGTATGGCTTCTATATGTGAAAATTAGGTTTCCCTGACGGCTTCTAAAATCATTTAACAAATCCCATTTCCATTCAAATTTCTAAATCTCGTCATAAGCAGTTAATAAATATTCTAATCTCAGAACTTCCTCAAACAATTATTTTTAATTTATTTCCATCCACCATACCCAATTCAACCCATGATCGGTTAATGAACGGTTTAGTTCTGTCGCAGATGGTCATATGATGAGTATGGATTTTTTTCAAAAATCATTTTGGAATCCCATTGCCATATCCACCGTATCAAATTTTATAAAAAAAAAATATTAAAAAATAAGAACTTAAATTTAATTTTAAACGTGTCCATGCCTGCAAGACCCTCGAAACAAATTTGTTCCTAATTAAGAAATTCAGAACTACAATCGATTTCTGGCATTTGAAACCCACTAACAGAAATTTTTCTTATATCAAGACTCATTGCAATCAATATGCATAAGTCGAAAATAGTATTTCAGTAATTTTCATGAAAACCATTCGGGCCTGTTCTGAACCCCATGATAGTTTAGATTAGCAAAAAAGCAAGACGAAGGGATTCCACAAATATATTGAGGCGTTTGTTATTATGTTTGACCGATAATAATATTGACCACTAGTTGCGAATATTAACTTTGCTTACCAAATTATGGCCGTTCAACTGTATCTCCTTACATGATCGAGACTCATTACTTCCTGGATTATACACTGGTATATTCTTGTTGGATGCGGTGAATTTTCTTCTCAGGTTCCAAAATTATCACGTTCTGTACATCTCTAGTTAAACAATCATCATGACGCACACGTGACATAATTCTCACGACCTTTAATTTCTCTATTGATGGTAAATTATTAGTTGTCATCTGGTATATAGTTTTTATACACAACATAGGCTTCAAATAACCCAAAATTTTAAAAACGCTTGAAGAGAGCTGAAAATACTCCCCCAAAAATTATGTATACAATTTACTTCTTTCAGCAATTCCAAAACGACAACCCTGCTTCCAACGAATGAAACTTTGAATTTTTAATATTTAAAGATTCGCTCATCCCAAGTAATCAATCTACAAAAAAAAAAAAATTGAAAGTACTTTGAACTTATATTCAAAGTAATAATAACAATACCTTAGTGAATTATTATATCGCACTACGCATTTCTTAACCTCTTCGTAACCTCCAATTTTATTGTAAATGAAATTTTGATTTATTCTTGGTGATAGCGGAGAAGTTTATTTACCAAATAAAATGTTTTGGTTTGTCTGTTTTAATCTCTTGCAATATTTTCAGTTAAATTTGTCTGGAAAATTTTGACGCAGTAGTAATACGCTAGCCTTAGAGAGTTGTAATCCCAGCAGGGTCGCAGATTATCGGTAGAATATATGTAGAATGCTCATCGATCGACTAATCGCGATATCGCCTATAATTCGCAAATATAGAATGCAACTTTCGTAAATCTAAAGGATAACCGGCACGTACTCGTCAATATATGGGAAGAAATATGAGCAATACACATTACTATGAAATGAAAGTCAATATATGGGAAGAAATATGATCAATACACATTACTAATACCAGAGACAACCTAAAAGAGATATTTCATCCTATGTAAACGTAAAAATTTAAACTGCGATTTCATTTTCTGTAAATAGCCGCATACAATCAAAAATATTTTGTTCTTTTGCGTATACGTATACACAGTTTAACGAAAAATCACAGATACAACGATGACATTGGAATTATCAGAAGTTTGTTTTGTTTTCATTTTTTAGTTCAAATGAAAAATCTAATTTGATTGTCTGTGCTAATACACATTACTATCAATACATATTACTATGGGAAGAAATATGATCAATACACAAAAATCCATACTACCCTTCAAAGAAAAATGTCTCTTCCGGTGTCGGCGTAAATTCTATTTACTAAATTTCGAAGCATGTGAAGTTAGCCCAGTTTTTCATCTCAGAAAAAAAAAATTTCCTCAAACAATACTATTGCATTTCATTCCAGTTTTTTCTATTTAAACTTGTATAAGACGGAATTTGTTTTAAAGTTTTTTTTTCTCGACAATAAAATATCCATCCCAGATTTTTTCATTTAATTGGTGTTTTTGTACTCTGCGTATGAATAAATCATAAAAATAGTTTTTCTAAGAAAAAATGATATATAGGTGATAATTGTTTGTTTTGATTAAAGATGAGAACAAAATCAGTCACTATATTGTTTCAAGTTGGTAATAATAAGGGCCTACAATGACTAAGAAAGCATTACCATCCGTATGGTAGTATTGGCGCAAATGGCCAAGTTCAATATGGCCCCATATAAGAATTTGAGAAAATCGTGCCATTCTCCAAGAAATATGATTTGCCGGAAATAATTCTTTATGTTTTGAATAATGTATTGTACGGCCAGTCTATTGTGGCCAGTCGGACAGTATCAGCCGTATTTTAGGATTTGCACAATCGACCAGCTTCCATATGGCCCAAGATAAAAATTAATGGAACTTGACCATTGCGCCAATACTACCATACGGATGGTACGGCTTTCTTAGTCATTGTAAGCGCTTACTATTACCAACTTGAAACAATATAGTGACTGATTTTGTTCTCATCTTTAATCAAAACAAACAATTATTATCTATAAATCATTTTTTTTAGAAAAACTCTTTTCCGTCTTATACAGGTTTAAATAGAAAATCTGGGATGAAATGAAATAGTATTGTTTGATGAAATTACTTTTTTTCTGGGATGAAAAACTGGGCTAACTTCACGTGCTTAAATTTAGAAACCTGTGGAATTTCATTCGAACCCCTTGTTTTTACCATACTAATTTCAATCATTTTTCTGTAAAATTATAGATCAATTATGTACTCACGTTTGAATTATAATAATTTTGGTACGGTTTATGGGCCGGTGGAATCATCGGTCCGTATTTTTTCAAAGATGTCCATAGCCATAACGTTACATTTTTTGCCCAAAATGCATGAACTGAATCTGGTCGATATGTGGTTTTAGCAAGATGACGCTACATGCCACACAGCACGGGAAACCATGGACTTATTGAGAAATGAGTTCGGTGAGCAATTTATCTCACGTTTCCAAACAATAACTTTCTTATATGATTTTGAAATACATTACCAGACAAATTTATTTGCGCAGCGTAATCTAGTTAAACGAAAAAGATGTTGTGATATCTTTAGTAAGCTCGATGGCATCTGCTATAACCTAAAAACCACCTTCAGTTTGACTTATGACGTTTTTATTAGAAAAGTTGCTGTCACAACACGTTTTAAGTAGAAATATGACGTGCTTGCTAGAATGAAAAACCATTGTTAACAAATAATTTTTTAATTTATTAGAAGATGATCAGAATCGACGGTTTTTGACAATCTGTTAACATTAAAACTCTTAAGATAATAATATAAAACGTTTATTTCTAGCGTAAATCATACAAGTTTATCACAATATTTCAATCAGGCGAATACATAGGCCCAGTTTTAAGCTGGTGTTATTGACTTGCCTCTCTATTAAGGAGTGAGCTGAATCTCCTGATTCTGAGTGTGGCCTTTAATTAAATATTTATGTGTGTTGCTTTTTATTCCCAGGTTACGTGATCTTTGCTCTCGTCCCATACAAACCAGTCAAGTTGAAAACATTTAATTTCGATTTGTACTGAAACACAGAAACATCGCCTTTAGGTAACTGGATTACCGCCTGAAGATCGTAAACAGCTATTATTATATTATTATTTTCCTTATCTGCTTTTTTCTGCTCTTGATAAATCTTTTTGTATGAGATGAATATCATATCATACCAAGTATCGCTTAAATCCTTTTTGGTACGAAAAAGGAAATGTTAAATTCTTCAATGAAAACTTTATAAAACAAAGTGTAATTAGCAAATTGCACGTTCTTTTCTTCGCAATTATCCACATAACGCTTGTGAATATCTGATATAATTTTGCTTTCGTCAATAAACAACTTTCATGTGTTCACACGCGTATATGGCTTTCTATTTTTGGGATATTCCTGCTCTAATACTTGGATCTAACGATTTTTGTTTACCATGTTTTCCGCGCAAATCAGGTTCTAGTAGAGTATTTACCAATTTATTACTTTTTTGCAACACGGTACGAATCGGAGGGTCATTTTTGTTATAAGTATGTAACAACCCTTATCATACAAATGAGAGGATAAGGGTTGCTAGCAGAATTGCTAATGAATTATCAGGTGTTAAAGTAAATATCGACCAATTGGATAATAGAGTTGAAATGTGCAATTATCGAATCCAGTTATTAGAAAACGAGGTAGCAGTTGTAAAACAACAACAAATTCAAAATGATATTGTCATTAGCGAATTTCCATCGTTACATTACGCAGCTGGTGATGTAAACTCGATGAATTATTCCAATTCGGCATCGATAATATCGTTCAATCATATAAAAAGGAAATACAAATTAAAGATCGCATCAACACGGTAACCATAACGTTTATTCATATCATTGTAATGTTTGAAACAAGTTCAATTAAATCTGATTTTTTGTTGAAATTGCGGAAAAATGGTGGTCTATTGTACTTTGATCAGCTGTACCCTAATCAAGAAAATCATCAAAAAATTAAGCAAATTTTCGTTAATGAAAGAATGACAATAAAAACATTGAATCGACTAAAGAGAGACAAAAAAATTGTGCATGTCTGGTTTCGCAGCGGTAAAATTGTTGCACGCTTCAAAAAGAGTGATCCTTCAATATTAATCAGATCAAACGATGACACCACCAAGTTAACAGAATAATTGTTCAGCGTTGACGGTTTGCGATATTATAATGAGTGAACAAGATAAATATTATTTAAGATTAAATGATTATATTGCATTACAGTCTTCGTTAATTTCGGCCTCGATTTCGAAATTAAATGTAGTATATCGTACTTGAAAATGATTTTCTAATTATTCATTCTCCAAAGCTTAGGTTTAATATAATAATTGCAAATGGCGAACGAGTAGATAGTCGCAAATTTTGTTAGTGAATTTCAAAATAAAAGCTAAAGTTAATAAAAGTGATAAAATTACAAATAATAATTAGGAAAATATAGTAAAACATGCAAATTTACATGTTGTAAATCTAGATACAATTCTGAATAAGTTTCATTAAAAAATTTAACTAAAATAAAAATAAAAAACTTAATCCGATTGCCCTGTCAAACTGTACAGAATTGGTGCTGTGAAACATTAATAAAAAACAGTTCATTATAAAACATATACAGATTGTTGTACTCAGTTTTTCGAAAATCAACACATATTACGGAAATATAATATAAATCTCGTGTAATAAACTCAAATATCTATTAAGAATAATTTACTCGATTGTGATTTCCGATTTAGTGCCCCGTGCAGTGTAACTAACAAAAAAAATAACAACAACAAAAATTGTGTGCATAAATTCATATTAAACCCCAAGAAGATGGAGCTAAACAGTATTATTTAAAAACCAAACCCTACCAATACTGATCTGATGACAGCGATTACTAAATTTATGGAATTAAATAACACCCAACTCCAAGAAATAAAAAAGTGTTCAAATCAAATTAATCACAATCTGGAATCAGTTGAAATTAATCTTTTAACGGGAAGGATAAACAACTTAAATGACGAATTATCCAAAACAAAATCAATAATAGATACTCTTAACAGTGAAATTAATTTCATTAAACAGAAAAACCTCGAGAAAGATGTAATAATTTCCGGAATCCCGCACAGTGTGAATGACCATATAGACCTGCTAACTAAGTTGAGTAATATCTTTAATTTCTAATTGGACACTATCGAGTCATACTATCCAAAAACAATTACGTTTAAGCGGAGTGGGCGTAGCGGAAATGGTACAATGAACCAAATCAGCTTAACTTTCAAAGATAAAGGATCCAAAAATGCATTTATGGCCACAGTAAGGAAAAACGAGCCTCTACAGACGAAACAACTTTATCCACAATATGGGAAATATTCATCAGTGATAAGTATCAGAGAGAAATTATCTTCGATGAATTTACAAATCTTTAAAAAATTATTAGAATTTAAAAAAAAGAAAAAATTTAGCTTCTGCTGGTTTCGTCATAGTAATATTTATGTTAAAATTACACCAAACGAAGATGAAAAACCGCAAGTGATTCGGTCGCTTAATGACGTAGTTTTATTAGAACAATAATAAGCGGCGTTAGCAATTTTTTTCTTTCTTTTATATTTTATGTCATTGTGATACAATGAAAAATAAAAACCTTCAACTTCATCATTCTTATTATATGTATCATTAAAACACAACATTTTTATTGTCTCTTTTAACACAATTACGAGGGCTGCCATTTATATTTCGGGATTAGAGAGCAAAAACAAATATTAAAGATCGAAAATCGCTTTATTGTTTTTCAAAATATTCCCCATGAAGATCTATACACTTTTGCATGCGCTTGAGCCAATTGTCGAAGCACCTTTTCCACTCTGATTGAAGTATCTCCAAAACATGCATTCTGAACGAAGCAACCGCTTCTTCAGGTGTCGAAAAAAGATGACCGCTCAGTTTGTTTTTTACGTACTGGAATAAAAAGAAGTCATTTGGTGACAAGTCAGGACTATACGGCGGATGACTCATCAAATCGATGTTTTGAGTGCTCAAAAATGCAGTTGTTTGAGCTGATGTGTGAGAGCTCGCGTTGTCGTGGTGAAGAGTGATCCGTCTTCGGCAGTTGGTTTTCCTGATTTCTTGGAAGACAACTGGCAAACAAATGGTTGTATACCACTCAGAATTGACTGTTCTGCGTTGTTCTAGTGGTACGGTTGCGACATGTCCATTTTTTCCGAAAAAACAGGCGATCATTTGCTTGCAAGTGCTTCGTGCGCGAACAACTTTTGTTGGATTCGGCTCATCTTGAAACACCCATACGTATCGTATTTTTTGAGCTTTTCTTTCGACCAATCGACACGATCCTTTTTTTGAGCGATTGACAAATTGTGTGGGATCCAACGCGAACAAATTTTTTTGACATTCAAATGTTTATGCAATATTGAATGTATGCTGGTCCCACTAATGCCTAAGGTTGTCTCTTGCAATATCAGTTCGCGCACAGCATCAATGGTTTCCGGAACAACAACTGATTCTGGACGACCTTCACGAAATTCGTCTTGGAGTGAACTACGACCTCGATTGAATTCACCATACCATCGATAAACACTGGTCCTTGATGGAGCTTCATCACCAAAAAATGAATTAAGTTCATTCATGCACTCTTGCTGCCTTAATCCACGTCGAAAGTTGTAAAAAATAATCGCACGAAAATGTTCACGATTTAATTCCATTTTTTCGCCGAGATGTTGAGTTAATGAGTACTGTAAACAACACAAATAGCGCTCGAATGTCAAAACGTTCTGAGTACGTTTAATCTCAAAAATGTCAAACTTTACGATAGAAGTGTCAGTTGCCAGATTGCAACACTAGGGTTGTCCAATCCCGAAATATAAAAGGCAACCCTCGTACATATTATTGAAATTAATTTTTGTATTTGAATTCATTCAACATAATTATTGAG
The DNA here is from genome assembly GCA_947310385.1 of Nephrotoma appendiculata. Taxonomy (NCBI): domain Eukaryota; kingdom Metazoa; phylum Arthropoda; class Insecta; order Diptera; family Tipulidae; genus Nephrotoma; species Nephrotoma appendiculata. Next base: position 262,779,085 of record OX371224.1, read on the forward strand.
ATAAACTCATATTATAAAATCAATCAATTTTACTGCTACAAAATCAATAATTATCTAGGTATGTCAAATAATTATGACGAAAAACAAGCATTTTAAGTCTTTAGAATCTTTTAACCGTAAAATAAATCGAGCTCTAACACTAAATTTATTCTATATTAATATAAATCGATTAAAAAATAAAATTAATAGTCTTGAGTATTTATTGCATTCACTAAAACAACAAGTCGATGTTGTTGTTTTAACTGAAACATTTTTAAGCTGTTTAAAGACACAGTTCTATAATTTATAGTTCTATAATTTAGGTATTTACAAACCTCCCCATACTTCAACTAGTTATTTCTTAATTACCTTTGACAAAATAGTTTCGAAACATAGAAATGTGATCATAGTTAGAGACCTTAATTTAAATTTACTGAACGTTTTTGACTCACAAATTTGCAATTACAAATCGACGCTACAAATAAATGGTCTCAATATAATAAATAACATCAGTAGATCATATGCGACGAGAATACAGGGCAATAGCCATACATTTATTGACCATGTACTATCTACATTTAAAAATTTGTTTTATATTTATTATGGAGATGCAGATCTCAGTGACCACCGATATCTATTTATAAAATTTGTGATTGCTAAAAAAAACTCTGAACGTATCGTATACAAAAGTTTCAGTTGATAATGACCTTCGGCGATTTTGAAAAATTGTATGAAAGTTTGACTTGCGCTTTTAAAAAATGTACAAGCTACACTATTTCTAACCATGGTTTAACGCAGAGCTTAAAAAAATAGCGAAATCAAGAGATAAATTTTATAAGCTGCATAAAAAGTATCCAAATAACGCTTTCTATTCATATTCGTTAAAAAAACTAAATACATTTTTCAAAACGCGTAAGATAATAAAGATAATTTATAAAAAGCAGTATTTTACTCGGGAATTCAAGGTAAATATGAATCATCCTAAGTTAATGTGGAAGCTTATAAATCAAATACTTACAAACTCCGGATTTTTTACATCAACGCGCATTGAGTTAAAAATAAATGAAGTAGTAACTGATGACCCACTGCTTGTGGCTAACCAATTTGTCGAATTTTTTAATAATGTGGGCGCTAATATTACTAAGGACTATCCATCTACCTTTAATTATTGTGCACCAACCTACGGAATAAGAACCACTTTAGATTCGCTAGCACATACAAATGAGGCGGAACTTCAAAATATAATTGATAGCTTAGATGCAAATACATCCGGAGGCTACGATTTAATTAATCTTGGACATGTTAAAAAATTACGCATAATCTTAACACCACTATTAACAAAGTCAATTAATAAATAGATTGACAATAACCATTTTCCTTCATTTATGAAGGTGGCTAGAATAACACCAGTATTTAAAAGTGGCGATAAATCCGCAGTTGAAAATTATAGGCCTATCTCGGTTCTACCAATTATTAGTAAGATTTTCGAACGGGTCATCCACACTAGGTTAACAAATTACCTAAATGAGCATAAGATAATACATCAAAATCAATTTGGATTTTGTAAAACGAAAAGTACGGTGTCTGCTACTCTAAATTTAGTTCAAACTCTTTATGGGCACATGGACAATCAAAAAATTACTGCTGCTACGTTTCTAGATCTAATGAAAGCATTTGACTGTGTAAATCACGACATCCTATTACGCAAACTACCCTTTTATGGATTACACAACAATGTTGTAAGCACTAAAGCAAGTTATCTTTCCGACAGGAAACAATATGTCAAGAACGGGCTTTTGTCATCTAGTTTTGAACTGTGGTGTTCCGCAAGGATCAATATTAGGCCCGGTTTTCTTTTTGATCTATATTAATGACATATTTAATTTAAATTTATTTGGTAAAGTTCAACTGTTTGCAGACGATACAGCTATTACCTATGGATGCCAGAACTTTTCCGAACTTAAATATCATATGGAAGCAGACCTACGTAAAATTACAGACTGGTTATATAACAGCAAATTAAAGCTTAATTCCGACAAATCGCATTTCATTATATTTTATTTACAGAGGCGGCCACTAGATATGTTTGAAGAACTAACCGGTCAGTCTTTCAACATAAAAAGGTCTCATTCAACAACCTATTTGGGCCTCACAATTAATTCTCAGCTATCTTGGACGGATCACATTAACTCGTTAAAAACAAAAATATCTCCCTTCATAGGAGCTCTCAAACGAACTGCACGATATATTGCCGAAACCCTATCTTATACCGTTTATACAGCAGTTATATCTATTCACACCTTATCTACTTAATTCAAATCTGGGGCTCAGCTAGCAGATATCTAATAAATAATTTGCAAGTACTACAAAACAGGTCGTTAAAAGCAATAAAAAATTTGCCCTACTTATAACACCATCTAAATTGTTGTATAACAAAAATGTTTTGCCAGTAACCAAACTTATTGAATTTGAATATATCTTTACTATATATTTATAAAATAAAAACTGGTATGATAACTTGCAATGTGGATCTAACTACTAATTTGCATTTAACAGAAAGAACTACTATAAATTGTAACAATTTCCGCCTTCCAAAATACAAACTCACCCTAACGCAAAATAGTATATTTTACAAGGGGCTTGAGTTATTCAATAAATTACCTGAGGCCGATAAAGTCCTGCCTATAGCAGCCTTCAAATCGTCAATAAAAAATCAGCTCTATAATACATATTTCGGTTAATACTATTTCAGTTAATGTAACAACCATCCAAATTGTATATTTTGTTATTTATTTATCTGGCATCCATATTTAGGATTTGGCCGCCTCAAATGGTGTTACAATATCATGTTGATCTCAGATTAATGATTAATAAGTTCATTAAATCCTAGCCGGACGATACATAATTGTATACTGGCATATCGACTGGCGGGATAATCTAGTTTTCTCCTTCTATTTTACCAATTGCTTATGTGCTGTTTCCATGCGATCACCCTAATTTGTACTAAGGCAAATAATGGTTTGTTGACGTGTATGGTGAAGTGGTTATCACATTTTCTCTCTTTACTACGCGGCGTCCCCCCAAAATTGTATAGACTGCTCATCAAAATTAAACAATCGGTTCGTAAAATACTGGTGGTCATACCGATCATGCAGATGGTACAAAAGAATGCAACTTCCACTCTTGTGGTCACTGAGTGTGACTTTACGTAAAGCAAATTCATAAACAACGATTTTGCGGATACGGATTAGCGCGGATACGGATTTTAAAAATTATCGCGAGTGCGAATGCGGATAAATTTATATTTTTTTCGGCGGATGCGGATTGGATGCGGATACGAAAAAACGTATCCGTCCAGTGCTCTAATAAACAGATCATTAAATCTTGAAGAGATTCAAGCGAAGTCTTGCAAAATCGCAAAACGAAATTTGAAGATAATATTAGCTTAATTATGGATGATACATTGATCACAAATCAAAAGGAATGTAAATAAATTTCATAAATACTTCAATGATATTGGTCTGTTTCCCTATAATACGGGCCCTACTATTTTAGTAGATTCTAACGTAAATATTATACTGGATAAATTTGAACTAACAACATATTATGAAGAAGTTAATTTAATCATATCTGGCTTAGATTCTTCTAGCTCAATGGGTTGGGACTTTATATCAGCAAAACTTGTCAAGAAATTTAATGCTAAAATAACACCTAGTTTATGTACTATTCGAACCAATAAGCAGCCCGATGAGTGGAAAATTGCTCGTATTACTCCGGTATTTAAATGAGGGTCTAAGCATGACATTAATAATTTCAGACCTGTATACGTTCTTCCAACTTTTGCAAAACCTTTCGAAAGGATAATCCATAAAAGGTTACAATTATACTTGGATGATAATCAATTAGCAATACGCTTTCTGCATCTTTAAACTTATTAGAAAACATTTACAAAAATCTTGAAGCCAAACAAATTACGTCCTGTATTTTTATTGACCTAACCAAAGCTTTTGATTGTATAGATCATGCCATTTAATTAAAAAAGTTAAGTAAACTTGGTATTTGCGGTGGAGCTTTTTCACTTCTTGAAGATTACTTACTCAATCGAAAACATTATGTTCAATTGGGAAATTACAAGTCCGAAGTACTTTTACTACTCAATTTATCCGGCAAACTTGAGCTATTTGCGGATTATGCGGTAATTACGTATGGTGCTTTGAGTAGAGAAGATCTCCAACTACAGATGGAAACCGACTTAAACATCTTAAATACTTTTTTCTTGCTAATAAACTCGTCTTAATACATCCAAAACTAAATTCATAATTTTCTCTCTATTTATTTATTTATTTATTTATTTAGTCACATACATAGTAAAACCATAAAAATACTGGTAATTTTGTGAACTGCCTACCCCATTTTGAGGACATAAGCTCATTTATAATAAGGAGTGCAGTCCAAATATGTTGAAAAATAGTGCCTTCAAAAATATTTCCGATTGATCATTCATGTTGCCTCTTTTAGCACTTTCTAGCTTGCAAGGTGCAGGAACTCTTCATTTCTGAATCTGTGCTACAAAAATTTTGGTGGATCGAATTATTCAACTCGATTTCAATGGCGAACAGTTTATTTTTCTTCATAAATTAAAATTGGCCCACAAATAAAAAACTGTCTGAAGATATCATTGAAATTTTTCTGGATGCGGAAAAAATCTGTAGGGTAGATAATATTTGTTACCTAGGACTGAATCTTTGCTATAATTTAAACTGGGCGACACAAATAAACTCTATAAAGCAAAGTTGCATTAAACTGCTACTATTCATTTGTAAATTCGCGTTTACTTTATTTGATTCAAATTTGGGGATCTGCAGGTAGTACTAAAGTTAAAGAGTTAAAAATCTATCAGAACCAAGCTTTTAAAAGCGCTCAAGAATATTGACATGAGAATACCGACGATTTCCCTCTATTCTAATCGACTGTTACCAATATAACAAATGGTAGAATATGAATTCATTCTGTTAGTTTATAAACTCAAATATAAAATGATTAGAAGTAATAGTGTTTTAATTACTAATTATGATATAACCGAACGCGCTAATAGATCAGCTGTACATTTTCGTTTACCACAATATTTTTAAAAGGCATCTCAAAATAGTTTTTTCATCGGGGATTAAAGTTGTTTAATAACCTTGAAGCTGATTGGAAGTCTATGGCACTGGGTATCTTTAAAATAAAGGTGATAGATTTATTGTTTTTGGAATTTGTTCAGCAATATGAAATTACCCATATTTCCACTGATTGATTGATTGTTGTTAGTTAATAATTTTACATATTATATCAAATTAATGCATTATAATGATTATGTTGAAAAAGAAATTGTTAATTTATTGTAATTTTTGATATTTTCCAAAATAAAAATACAAAAAAAAAACAAAAAAAAATTATTACTTGTAGCGTACCTTAGTGCGGTCGATTTGTCTCCGGCTATAACTCGTCAGTACAGCGTGGGTGGTCCAAGGCTACAAGTAATTATGAAGTAACCGCATTATAACACTATTAAACATTAAACACTACTATTTTGAAGTTAACATCACACCACATGTCAGCTAACAGTCCTGTTTTAGTTTCATTCCGTGATTTTTAATTTGATAACTCATAATGTCACTATACAGCAAAACCGAACACGCGGAAGAAAATAAAGGATTACAAAAATAGAAATTTCTGAAAAACACTTTACATACTCGGATTTTTTGATCGTTTAAACCAAAATAGAAGGCATTCTGTGATCACAAGTCAACAGTGGTAAAGCCGACGTAAGTTTAGGACAATTTAAAATATGAGTTTGTACTAAGTCAACTTTACCACTTTTGACTTGTGACCACAGCATTATTATTAAATCTTTCGTTTCTGATACCACCAATACGAATGGATCGATATGTAGGTTGAATAGTCTGTAAAGAATTGGCTAGGAACTGCCTCTGATTTTCAGTGTCCCATAAATTTCAGTAATCAGAAAACGGCTGTTATCTTTAGTCTGCACTAAATTTCGATGAATATTGTAGTCGGCATGTTTTTCCAACACCAAGTTTCGGTTTTCGCTCATTTCGGATCTTTTTTAGTTTCTGTATGCGATTCGTAAGCTTTTTCGCTGTTCCACAACTTCTTCGCGATATTTCCTTTCAAGGCATCTTTTTGTAATTCACGTTTGAGACCTTTTTTATGAGGTTTAAAAATAGAAAGATCCTGCGAGGGCATTATTGGAATTGAATCACTGGTTCGATTTGCGTAAATACCGTCTTAGCTTTTAGAAATTGTCATGCTAGTACCAGGAAACACTGCATTAAGCTGAACATTATGATTCACAGTTTTCAGTTCTTCGTCGACATACTCTCACTCTTCATCATCTCCCGGTCTTTTTGTCTCATTCTCATATTCTTCAGTTGAAAATAAACTGTCATCGTTAGGCGATGAAGTAGAGGTGCAAGAAGTTTCACGACTTCTTGCAATATTACAGGATGAGTTCAACACACATTTTGGGATGAAAAGTCATAAATTAATATTAAAAAGGCAAGGTGGTTCTATCCCATTTATGTATGAAAAACAATATCGTTCATGTTCGAATGTTTTTTCAAATTGTTGAATTGTTTGTGGATGATTAGTATATACCTTACGTTTCAAATAACCCCACAAAAAATAATCAAGTGGTGTTAAATCCAGGTTTCTTAGTGGCCAAGGAACTTCACAATTTCTTGAAATTATGCGATCAGCAAATTTTGTAGACAATAAATGAATTGTTGCACGACTTGCGTTGCATGTCGCTCCGTCTTGTTGACACGCAATTCATTCGATTTGGGACACAAAAAACCAATTAACATGTTGTGATAACGTTCCCTATTCACTGTAAGTGTATTTTCCTGTTTCTTTTCAAAGAAAGGTCCAATGATGCTACCAGCTCATAAACCACATTAAACAGCGACTCTTGGAGGATGAACTTATGCTTCGTCAATAACATGAGGATATTCCGTGCCCCAAATTCGACAATTTTGATTATTGACGTGCCCACTAAGATGAAAATGAGCTTCAATGCTAAAGATGATTTTTGATGAAAAACCTTCATTTCGTTCAAGCATCCAATTAACAAAACGATGTAAATCGTCAAAAGTCTGGTGGCTTTAATTTTTTGAGTTAGTTGAATTTTGTATGGATGCAAATGAAGATCAACATGCAAAATGCGTCGTAATTTGGTTCATGAAATGTTTAGTTCTTGTAAACTAGATGAACATACGATCTACGACCTTCCACTGAACCAGTTTCTTCAAAACTATCAATAATTTTGCCAATTGCACGCTAATTTACGAAATGTTGTTGTGTTTCAACAATTATTTTCATAATAAATTTGAACAATCAAAATGCGTTGTTGTGTTGTTAGCGACATGTGGTTATAAGAACGCCATATATTGCAATTAAACAAGCTTGAATGATGTAGATTATTTCATAAATATTTTTTTCACAATATTAACAGCAGCTCGTAGAATTTTCATAAGTTATATAATTTATTTATAAATAATAGTCGTTTTTTATTATTCGTGCACTCTCCGGAGCCGAATAGGAAATTTCTACTGAAACTGCAGCTATTATTCACTGGTGTCGCTATACCATAAAAATGAATTATAAATGCATCCATAAAACAAACATTTATCGACCTGAAATATACTAATTGACATTTATTTTGAAATGACGTTATAAACAAGAATTCATCTTGCTACGTTTCAAATTTTTATTGTAAGATTAAGTTTCTAATGGTTACAGGAAAAACCATATACCGGATAACCAATTTAGATTAAATGATTACCCGAACCGGTAAAAACCCAACCGAACCGAATAGTAAACCGGGTAACGAACCGGGTAATAAACCGGGTAACAGATTAAACTATTAAAACCTCGATATGAATTGCCATCAAGTAAATTTATTACATACTACAAAAATTATTCCTGATATGAGAAATGCTAAAAATCAAAAAATTAATTGACATTGAAAAATTGCAGTTTAATTATATTTCTTTGACATCTGACATATGGACCTGTTCGAAACGCATGAAAGTTTTTAATGTCGCAGTGGTGACTGGTTGACTAACAAATTTGACAAAGTGTGTGTAGTGTTAAACGCTCTTCATTTCGCCGCAAGTCATACTGGTATTACCATTAGTGATTGCTTTGATGACATGTTGAAATCGTGGGACCTAAATATGGAAAACCATATTGATCTTCTTCTACGAGACAACGCACGTAATATGATTAGTGGGGCGACCTTTGCTGATTTAAAAATGAGTCTTTTTTTATGCATACTCTAGAATTGGTGCATAGTGGTTCTGTTGTGTATTTTCACTAAAATTGATTTCAGATTTAATATCCAAGTGCCGGAATATCGTAACGCATTTCAACCACTCTCAAGGTGTGTAACCTCATGGCTTGGTTTCAGCTAGGTACGGTAGCTGCACACTGGGTCGATAGGTAGCTCATTGTCGGCTTGGGGGGTCCCGTTATCACCGTACTAGCAGCCATGTTACAAAAATGACAAGTAGTGTGCATAGCATATAGAGATGGTTCACAATACACAACACTGATCTTCATATTCCTTCGCACTAGAAAACTTTTAGTTAGCCATGATTTATCGTACGGTATATTTCACGAAGGGAAAAGTTATCATCGGGTTGGAAGAATATTTATATACAAAAGGCGCGTATATCCTCGTTCACCACCCATATGTATACTAAAATCACCGAGACAAAATCGACCCAAATGAAAATATTTACAAACGAGTAGCTACATTATTCGCGTAAGAAATAAAGAAAATTTAATAAATATGATAGAAACTATTCTAAGCTGAAAGAATATCAGTAATTAAGTTTAAATAATATAATTGGCATGCAATACGTTACTAATCGGACTCCTAAGATGACGATAACCTTGTATACGGGCTGGTAGGATGATATGATGAAGATATGACCAACCTGGTCGACGATGCTGTTGTTGCGGTGTTGAAATTTTTCGGTTCGATTGGTTGCCACTAACGGTGTACAATTTTCGCTCGTCAAAATTTGTTGATCGCTCTGCACGGGGCGACAAGGTTAACTGCGCCGGTTGGTATGGCGTATCTAATCCAATGTACCATATGACTTGTGTGTATAATAACGAAGATGTGTCCGCAAACGCACCAAATTTATATAGCGAGCGATTTACTGATGCTCGTACTTAATTGTTTGAGTTAACCTTTCACGAACTTTCACTTTAATTATATCGAAATATCCCGTTGTAGGTCACTCAAGTAGATTTGGTTTCTTTCGTCGGTTTTAGTTTTTTATTATTTTTTTTTTTTCTAATTTTTTATACACAATTAGAGCACATAATTACAACTTTTTATTTTTTTTTTATGTTACAATGGTTACTTTTAACAATTTTATAAGGATTACAGTCTTAAATTATTTTCAAATTTTAACAATAATTATATTTTTATTTTGATAGATTCTTTTGGGTAAATAGCACGTTACGGTCTCCAATCCCGAACTTCAATCCCATCCAACTCGTTGATTTCTCTCCTTGTTACCACCACTTGCTGTATAAATCCCAACACTAGTCTAGCAATTAAAGTACACGAAGATCTGTATGTATAATAAAGGTACTTATTTATAGCACAGAATTATTGACAAGGGTAATTGTTATAGGTGGTATGATTCGAGAAAAGCCTATTGCAAAAAATGGAAATGTTAACGCTGTAAATAATTTAATGGCCACAAATATTTAAATGAAATGTTTCAATGGTTAAAACTTGTGCGATCGTTACAGATGCTTGCACAAAACTTAAGGAATTGCTAGAAAGCCTTTCTGTTCCGAAACACAAACTCATTCAAGACGTCACTACACGGATTATAGCGGAAATTAGGGCTTTTTCTTTTTCAACTGCCGTACCGGTTGATCTTGATAATCGGTAATTGGAAATATTGAAGACGCTGACTTACTTGAAGATGATACAGTTCAAGAGGTCATGTATGGAAGAAATTTCGAAAGAAAATGAAATTAAAAATTCTGCCGAAAGTCAGAAAAAACGTACATGACTCCATTGAAGTGCTTGAACTTGAAAATTATAGTAAATGCCCAAACATCTCTACCAAAGAAAATCCTATTGCTTGATGGGCTAAAACTTACACAATTTTCCTAAATTAGGACTATTGGCGCGACGATACTTGTCGTCACCTCCAAGCAGCATACCTAGTGAGTGCATGTTTAGTGAAGCCAGAATTATTTATGAACAACGATGAAACAAATTGTTACCCCGAAATGCTGAACAATTATTATTTCTACATCACAATCTTAAACTATTAAATTTTAACTATAAAAGAAAATTAAATTTTATTTAATTAATTTCTAAATTTATTGAAAATTTAATCCATTTATTATGATTTCATACCCATTAGACTAAATTATTTTTAATTCAAGTACATGTAAATTGAAATGTGTTTTATTTTTTATATTTCTTGAAATAAAATAATATTTTGTACCGAGTATTAAAATAGTAAGCCGGATCCGGGTTAAAACCGGATATTAAATATCAAGTTTCAGGGGTTTACAAAATAAAGGCCTTTTGAAATTTCCCATTGAAATGGATAGTGCTCCCGATAGCGGCTCCCGATAAATAGGTAGAGCAAAATATTTGTATATTGATTTTTAATTAAAAAGTTGAATGAAAAATCTTAGTTTAGAGTTAAATAAATTAATTACATGAAAAAATAGCGCTAAATATTAATTTTGACATAGAAAATTGGGTGCTCCGGATAAATCTATCAGGCGCTAATAGACACGGCTAGTATTAAGTGAGTGAGTGGTTTTATCTGTACAAAAAAAAATTTGTTTTGGTATTTTTCAAAATGTCGTTTTAAAAAATGTTTCTTTTAATTTGTCTCAAATTATTTTAAACTCAGGTAAATTTAATTTTAATTTTTGTGTTATGTAGTTAGTACATTATAAAATTAAGCTTACATGTATCTCGAAAAATTTTTATACAATAGTAAGTGCCACTGAAGGTGATGTTAAAATCGAAATATTTGGCCTATATACAACAAACAAATTTTTTTAAAATAAAAATTGTACGAACTGCTGTTATTGTGAAAAAATGTTGGCCAAAAAGGAAATACTTACAGCGAAAAAATATTATCGATATTTCACAAATAAGCTCATAAGCTCTAATAGTGCATTATTTAATTAAAAAATAAACAATAAGTCGACTTACCTTTTCAGCAATACAGTTATTTTACAAAATAAAACACTTTTTCTGGAAATTACGCAGGTGTCTCACTAACAACGAGAAAACCACAACTGAGATAAAACACTATTGGAACAAAAACAATTCAATAAAAATAACTGTGTACTAGCGACACATCTGCTCAATCGCGGTGAGTATTTGAAGCTCATTAGTGTAGTACTTGCAGTTGAATCTACCTGCAAAAACAATTATTTCTGTACTAGTAACTCAAAAACGGTCATTTTTGAGTTGTGTCATTGTGTAGCGAACGAGCGATATATAGATGTACTTGAATTTGGTTTCATTCTTTTCCTAAATGTTCGTTTGAGCAACATTTAGGGGCACAAATTACAACTGCATATACAAGGTTTTCCATCAATGAAAATTTTGTTAAGATGCCGAATTATGTAAGCATTACGAGTACGAATTACGACAAATGACGTCAAAAGGCCTTTTTATTTAAAGCATTTTGAGGGTTCGTAATTTTGACTTTTTATTGTTGGTTAAGTTCGAGACCAAAGTCGTACTGATATTTTTTCTTCTTTTCATTCGTAATGCTTATATTATTCGTCCCATGTTTTTTGTTATATATTTCATATCCGTATATTTGAATATGTTTCCATTTCGAATAACATCGATATTATTCCTATATAGCCTGCATATTTGAAAGAATCTTAACTTCACGTGTACTCAAATCAATATAGTTTCTTCTAATTTTAGTTAAAAATTATAAAAATTGATGTACAGAATATTCAAAATATTAATGCCCATTTTTTTAAATTGTAAATAATTTAATTAAAAAATCATAAGTCTCACACATATCTCAGTAATGGCACTTTATAAAATTGAAATTCACAATAAACCCTACAAGCAAATTGGTTTAACTAATTATAAACTGGTTGCTTGAGTTAAGGTTTGTTACACTTAAGACACGCACAGTCGAAACATAAGTAGAAACAATAAACTATTGAAAATATTTAATATGTCGAGAAATGTGACAAAATAGAATGCAATAGTTTTCCTCGTAGTTTCAAGACTTTTCAGTAAAGATCTAGAATTAAGCACAACATTAACGTTTTTTAACATTCGCAACACAAAAACCAAAATTAAAATAAATAAGCACACTAACTCAGTTATAACGAGTGACTGGCACGTGAACATACTCGCTCGTCAAAATTATATCAAAAAATGAAATATAAGATCTGTTCAACTTAAGAACATTAATTTATTCGGAAACTAATCAAACAATTTTGTTTTGTAACACACACTATTAAAAAATCACGAGGCGCTATAAATTATACAAATTATTTTCCGCTCCACTTACATTTCGATATGACATAGTGTTAAGCTATAACGAGAGAAAAACTACTTTGGTACATAAATAGTTAAAGAGCACAAAAAAGTGAAGAGAAGCTCCGTCATAACATCTAGTTGAATCGTATTGTTTTATGTTTGCTCATTTGAGATGTGAAAAACATTCAAATAAATGTTTAATTATACGAATAATTGTAAATACTTCTCGCTAATCTAGGGTTAACTATTTTATTCCCAATACGTTTTAAGATGTAGAATTTTTTACGATTATTATTCTTGGCACAGTACCAACTACGAGATATGAAATAAATGGCATATTATTAATTCTTCGTATAAGCTTTCTTTTTTACTTCTCGATTCATGGTAGTAAATAGTTTTGTTTTATTAAAGTTTTGTTCATAGATCATCATCGGTGCTTTTATTTTATTTTATTTTAAGTGAAATTGGATGTCCTATAAAAGTTTATTTCATATTATATTATCAAAATTAATAACATTTTTTTATTTCTATTTTTAGGTCTTTACCCAAGCTAAGCAGTCAAGATGAAGAAGGGGGGGCGGGCCATGGTTTCGCTGGAGGTCACGCACATTTTGAACCTATACCACATGATCATGATTTTTGTGAACGGGTTGTGATAAATGTAAGTATTTTTTTATTATTTTGCGTATACTCGTATAAACACAATCGATAGGTTTATTTATATATCAAATAGAAGTGAGGCTAATATAAGAATAAAAATATTCCCCGCTAATTTCCGCTAATAAATTTTATAATAGTATGAACAAAAAAGCAATTGTGATTTCCTTCATTTCCGGAAATCATGAATAATAACGACGCAAATTTTCATGACCATACTATAAAATTTAATTGTTGGGGTTATTTGCGTTTAAGAAATTCCGGAAAGAGTTTGTGTGGTATTTTAAACAAAAATTAATTTAATAACCGGTATATAGATGACTTACAAATTGCACTAATATTAATTGCTGTTGAACAAAATTAAATTTAGTTCGGGAGTGTGTCCTGTAAATAAACTTATAAAAAAATTCTCAATTATATAATTTTTTATTTACCCCAATCGGGCATTAAATAAATGTCGTTTTCTATTTTTAATCGGTAATCTCCGTTTTGTCTCGTTACAATACAAATATATGCATACGTATTTGTAATTTCTGAAAATGGTGGTTAGTTATGGTACCATCTTACTAAAAAAAACCATCATTGCAAAGCGCGAGATATAAAAGAACCAAAAATGCAAATAGAAAAGGGTTTTTTTATATAATTTTAATTCCTTCAGGTAAATCAACTAAGGAAGAACTTTTATAGCTAATGTGACTTTCATAGTAACGAATATTGTTAAGAATTTTGTATATTTACATTTGAATTTAGTTTTAGCTTTTGCGGTAAGATGATCCTGTTAAGCATTGCTGCCGACTTTTTTATTTTTTTATTTTTTAATCCCTATCATCTGTTCTGGGGACGAAGCACACCATGCTCTTTCGCGGTTCATTTATCCCGTCTTACTTTACGCAATTACTGCCAAATCGAAGACGTACGGCTGTAGGAGCGATTTAAGTTTACCATCTGCGCATTGCGGTGGTTCCATGCAATATAGTACTGGACATTGAAGATGGGATGCTGTATAAGATAGCAGAAAACTTCCAGCAGAAAAATGTGTTTTGCTATTCACCGCTAGAGGCATCACTATCACAAAAATGAATTTTTTTCTGCTGATATTTTTTTACACCAGCAGAAAGTTTTTGATATTTTTATGCAAATTAAAAATTCTTAGCAGAAAGTTTTATGAAAAATCAGAGAATTTATGAAAAAGAAGAGAAAATGTATGTTTAAACGTTTTGAAGCGATGAAAGTTAATTTTCTTTAAAAAACGATTTGCGTATGTATAGTGTAAGGACTCTCAAAACATATTAAAATTATCATAATCATCATTATGCAAACACAGGGCAACATCAAAAAAATGGCTATCGTTGAAAGCACTCCATACATTTCTGAAGTCATTTTAATGTGAAATGTTTTCAGTTTTTTAACAAAAGTGTTAGAAAAACCCGCCTGTAACTACCCTTGGTGTATATTTTTATGGTAGCTGAGATCATAATCTATATACATGAGCAACATGAGATTCACATCTGGCGTCAGTACATACATTTTGGAAGTAATTTTAATGTGAAATGTTTCCAGTTTTTAATAAAAGTATTTGAAAACCCCCTATAACTACCCTCGGGTTATGGTTTTATGGCAGCCAAGACTAACGTCAAATAATTCTAAAAAATTCCTTAACTAAAAATTATTGAAGGCTACTGACGCCAGGTGTGAATCTTATGTTGCTCAAGTATATAGATTATGATCTCAGCTACTATAAAAACGTACACCCAGGGTAGTTACAGGCGGGTTTTTCTAACACTTTTGTTAAAAAACTGAAAACATTTCACATTAAAATGACTTCAGAAATGTATGGAGAGCTTTCAACGATAGCCATTTTTTTTTTATGTTGCCCTGTGTTTGCATAATGATGATTATGATAATTTTAGTATGTTTTGAGAGTCCTTACACTATACATACGCAAATCGTTTTTTAAAGAAAATTAACTTTCATCGCTTCAAAACGTTTAAACATACATTTTCTCTTCTTTTTCATAAATTCTCTGATTTTTCATAAAACTTTCTGCTAAGAATTTTTAATTTGCATAAAAATATCAAAAACTTTCTGCTGGTGTAAAAAAATATCAGCAGAAAAAATTTCATTTCTGTGATAGTGATGCCTCTAGCGGTGAATAGCAAAACACATTTTTCTGCTGGAAATTCTCTACTATCTTATACAGCATGTATGTAGATGGGTCGACTCATGAGTTTTGCACGCCGATAGGGGGTCGTAGTTGTGTTCCTTTTAATCACCTCCCGATCCAAACGCCATAGCTTTAACCACTGTGCCATTTAGTCGGTAGGTGCCGACAATTTTATAAATAAAAAGTATATTGTTGATACCGTTATAATTTGAAACGGTTAATAAAAAGTTGTGCTTAAACACGTGGTTCGGTGAACAGTAATTTGTGATTATAAATCAGTGAATTAAAACATAGTGTATTAGTGGTAGTAATAGCCCCCCCCCCCCTCCCCCCGCTCATTCTACATAGCATGGAACAGTTTGTTAAAACGATTTAATAATAATCGAGATATAATTGAAAATTAAACGAAGGATTTTTTAATTTAAAAACGATTAAATCGGAACCACAGCACAGGGAAAAATTGTCAGGGCATAGAGCATAGAACTGGATTCCAACGCTTCATCAGCTACGTTGACAAATGACGAATAGTATTGTAAATCGCATTTCAAGACAACGCATACTCGAGACGATACTAAATAGAAGATATTGTTTAGAGCTATCATTTAAAAATTATGTTGATTTGATTGGAGAGTTTTTACAAAAACGAGTTCAAAGATTCATATTTTTGGATTCAAAGTTGAGTAAAAACCCTCAACTAAAATTCCAGTGTGTATAGAGTTGATGCGGGAGCATCGTAATCTCGGCCATATGACATCGATTTCGGAAAATAAAATTCAACTTTGACATGAGAATATTTTCTGCCTCACCATGCAGTCTAAAACCTGAGTCCAATACCACAGCACTTCGAGTGGGACTTGTAGCGGCAGGGTCAGTATGGTCATTGAATGATGTTTTGTATATGGGACCAGTTGCTCAAAGAGTTGCAGTTGCGAAATATCACTTACGAAACGACATCAGCTTCTCATGAGGCCAGAAAAGTGTTACAGAAATTGACAATTGATGAAGGTAGCACCTTCGGGCAATGTGTTAGAATTGCAGCATCAGTTACTTTAAACTATCGTAAAGGTGGTTTGGAATTGATAAAATAGACATCGAATGTTGATCAACTATTAAAGTACTATATATCGCACGGAATGAAAAGCATGACGTGTTTTATTTTTGCACGACCATTAAAAATGATGGTATTTATTTAAGCCAATGAATGGTTTTATCGGTAACTGTAAAAATATTTAACCATTTGGGTTTTGCAGCACCTTGTATTTTAAGAGCTAAAATTTTGATACAAAAAATGTAGATTTCTAATTTGGGATGGGATGATAGTTTACCAGCAGAATTAATAAGTGAATAGATACTCTTACTATATGTTTTAAGGTTTTCGAGGTGTATCGTGCTCCAACTCCAAGACATGACACAGTCAGGATGGAATTACATACTTTTGCAGACACAAACAAGCAGGGATATGGTGTTGGCATTTATTTGTTGTGCGTAGATAATAAAGATAACGTTAATGAGAGACTGGCATGCAGCAAATCAGATCGATTGAAACTGAATACAGCTGAATTGTTGATACAAATTATGTATGGTTTAAGTGGCAGAAGCAGTTTAATTGATCAAGGATTATTTGTTAGTCAGATTCCACAATCCTCTTACAGTAGTTAAAAATTCAACCTTTCAATCTGAAAGATTACATAGTTTTTGCAGCAGAGACCCCACACCCAGCGACCAACGAATGGTAGTTTCGGGAGGTATCATCGGGTTCAACAGCTGTAGGGATGTATTTAGAATCGATAAGTAAAATTCGTAACGAAAATTAATTACTGTCGTTTCTTTTTGATTTACTTTTGTGCGGCATTCCATCCATCTAATCAAAATAATCTAAAATATAATCAAACCAAAGGAGTTTTGACTGGTGATCAGAATCGAATCATCACAAAAGTGGTTCATCTAAATAGTACAATTTTGGATGAAGGATCATTGCTTCGAGTTGGACGTCATTTCAATAAGACATGGATAACGATGTCAATGAACGATATCAATACATGTTACCTCATCATAATTTTACCACGCTCCTAGTCCGATGTGAACACGTTATCAATTTTCATTGTGGTATACAACAAGTGTTGACTAGTTCGCTGGAAATTTCGGATTGTTCATAGCACTAGTTTTATTCGTTACATTGCGCTATATAGCATTTTATAGAGCAAAGCGTGCACATAAATTAATGGGGGGATTGCCTCGACATAGAGTCAAATTCTGCTTGCCATGTTACAGTGAGTTATTGTGACCTGTTTTTGGCGAATACTTAAATCAACGCAAGTTTGCTTGCCATAAAATGTAGATTTGTATTTCTATAAGCTGCACGACAAAGGCTGTTAATTTAGAATTGGTTGAAGATGCAATAGTAGACGCAAAAAGTGCTCACAAATGCGCCAACAACAAGATTATCGAGAGATACCGAATGTTGAATGCAAATAGAACAGGCATTGCACGTTTTTGCACAAAGAACTCAACTGTTTGGCACTTTATATGTCCAAAAACTCTTAATTTCGATGGATTGTGTGAGTCCGGTGTTAAAATATTAAATCACCATGTACCGAATCGTCGAAAATACATCTTTGACACATGAGACCATGTAATACAATGGTCAAAGAAATTTAAGATCTGATGAACTCAAAACCGTTCAAGCAGTTATCGTCAGATCCTAGTGATCTGGAACCATTAACGCCTGAACATTTTTTGACTGGGACTGCTATAAACTCAAGGTTGGAACCCAATATAGGCCAACTATTTAGCGAAATAAAAATAGGCACGGTATTACAATTAGAGGAATATTAAATCTCACGATCCTACGCGAGCCAAACACACTATTACACAAGTCTAATTTAATCTGATTTATCCGTCGCAGCCCAAATACGGTCAGGAAGAACCAATTAAAGGCAACTGGATTCAGAGTTTTATCGACTGGAACCATTATGAGCACTGAGTTTAAATGGTTGCACAACACATAAACTTCAACTTGAACCATATCAAGGGCAGCCTGATCTACTACAATATCAGCAAAACCATATGAAGCGTTGTGCACTATCTGATCTCTGGTTTTTAAAGCGGCATTTCATTTTACCAGCCGGAACTACTTTTCGCTTGCACAAGGAGCACAGAGTAATTAGGGTGGTCGCTGAACATATAAGCTTCCATCCAGAACCATAACAACACCCGCTGGAACAACTACAATGCCACCACGGTGATAGATTGTTTGATTCCGGCTGGCTTTATATGGTTTCGGGTGGCTTTGTCAGTTGATAAGAGGAGACTATCCTTGCTTTGTGGTCTTGTCTCTATAGAGATTGCATTCGAGGAACTGCTTGTGCTTGTGTCCCGTTTTCTCGGTACGTCATGATGGCCTGGCTTATTACTCTCCAGACGTTCTTTGATTCTTACTGTGTAGTTATCTTACCAATGTCCTCTCGATCTTCCTTACTTGTTCCACAGGGTCCAAGCTGCACGGTAACGTCACTGAGATGCTCTTGACTTGCATTTAATGAACTTCTGATTAATAAATCCAATTAATCCCTTTCAACGAGTGAAAAGTGGTTGAGTGCCTATAGCTAGTGCAACTATGGCTTGTGGTAAGCTATGAAAAAGTTATTTTTCTTCAGAGACAATCACACACAATTAACCCTCTTGAACATTAATCCTTGAGCCTTAAGAAGGGTCAACATTTTATTTTAATCTGGCAATCGAAATATTATTGATTGTTAGTAAAGATGAAATGGTTG
Organism: Nephrotoma appendiculata; assembly: GCA_947310385.1. NCBI lineage: Eukaryota > Metazoa > Arthropoda > Insecta > Diptera > Tipulidae > Nephrotoma > Nephrotoma appendiculata. Next base: position 262,798,244 of record OX371224.1, read on the forward strand.
GATGTTATGATGATGTAGTAATATACCAGGAATACTTTGAGATATTTCAAAATTGCGAATTCTGCATATTTGACGGGTTTTGATAACATCAACCTAACATTTCGCTAGATATAGCGACATACCTTCTGCGTTTCGTTTTATAGGTTTGTATAGTTCTGTCGGAGTTAATATAGCTTTAACACCATTTTAAAAACTATCGAATTTGGTAAATGAACCGCGTTCAACCACTCATTTACTGCTAAATTTTCGTTCTTCAGATGCAAACACAGTTTATGAACACAAATGTGAATCTAAAATATCTACCAATAAAAGATATGACCTAGTTATTTCGATGTATTTGCATAAAACGACCACCCGGTAAAAATAATTCCAATTGTCATTGGAAATTTACAAAATTTGATTTGCTAGAAAAACATTTTGGCTGAAATCTACTAGATTGTCAATAAAAAGCCTTTCTAAGTTGAGATAAATTAATAAAAAATTTTGTTTTTGGAATTAAACTGGGGGCCTACTATGGATATCGATCGTCGACGTTTTTTGTTCGTTGTTTATATTCAGCAATAGTAATTACTATTGCTGAATATAAACAACGAACAAAAAACGTCGACGATCGATTTCCATAGTAGGCCCTCTGATTACGCTGCGGCGGCGATGTTTATCGATGTTTTAAACCAGATTCCATTGGTTTCAATCTATTTAGTTTGGTTGCCATATTATATTACTCGTGGACACCTTATCTTTATCATTTAATCGATGATGAGGTCATCTTTGGTGTATAGTTGAATTACCATCGTTGTCTTTTCATACTAAATGTTTACAACTTCATCATCAACACTAAAATAAATTTTATTATTTTAGAGTTCACGTGAAATTTTGTTAGGCTCCCTGAATTAAAAAAGGCTGAAATTAAAAAGGTGGACTTAAAAAAGTGTTTTTATTTGAAAAATAGGACCTTTTTTAAGTCATATTTTTAACAAATTTTCTGACTTAATAAATGTGTTTTACAAAAACAAATTTAATTTCAATATGACACAAGAACGGCATATTTTATGTCATTTTACAAATATATTTTTTAATTCATTTCCAAAATGACTAAAGACCAAAAAACATAAACTGTGTTGGTTAGAGTAGTTTAGATAACATCGGCAGTCCTACAAGAACATCCCTAAGAAACTGAACATTTCAATGCCAACCAGTGTATCGTATAACACTTAAAAATTACTAAAGAATTTATTTATTATTATTTTGTTGATTATATAAATTTATTGATCCCATAAAACGTGAACAAAATTTTTAATTAATTTATTCACTAAAATAAAAACAAGCACATGAAAATATGATACAACATCAAAAAATAATAATCATCGTCAGTATCATGTGCTTGTTTTATTCCAAGAACAATTTATTAATTAATAGGCATGATGCCAAATGGAAAAGCCCCATATACTCGTTACCCCGCACAAAAGACAAAATAACATTATAAAGTGATAGATATACGCAATATTTTCAACCATTTTACAAATACCGAAGGAATTCTTAAAACGTACGTGCCAAAATTTTATTTAAACAAAATTTGACTCACACATATAGGAACCAGTCCGTTATGCCGTAGACATTCTCACTTGAATCATCTTTGACTAATTTATGAACACAGAATTATTCAGATGTTTGGAACGTTATTTCACGCTGAACAATAATTGGAAACTTTTTGTCGCCATCTATTGATTGACGAAATCAGAAGCGCACGATGTAACATTTATGTCAAAATTTCATTTCACTCGAACTGCGCACCATGTTTAAATTTAGAAATAGCAGCCCATATGTAACAATAAAATTTCTTTTAAGGCTGCAAATAAGTTAATAAATTGGATAAAGGTCACTTAAAACTTGCTGCACGCGTTGCGGATAAGAATTCGCTGTTCTATTCGTAAACTTTCAGTTAATCAAGGTTACTGAAAAGACAAAATCATATTCTCCTCTTTTCAATTTCTTCTCTCGAGCTAAGTAAAAAATCGGCGAATTTTTATCAGCACCAAACACGGGTCTACTGAATTCATTTGGCATAAAACGCACTCATTTTGCAAAGAAAAATCAAGTTTTATTTTGGTTTTTAGGGTTATGGCTGTCAACATTTTATTTTATTTCAATTCTATTTCAGTGGAACAATATTTTGGGTTTTTGTTAATATTAATTAAATAAATAAGCTTTCTAAACAGTAAATAACGTTTCGAACCAGCAAAAGCATTTGCTTCATTTTGATTGTTCTACTGGGATTGACATTTACGTAAAGAAGTTTGCGTGCGATAAAATATTGCGGTGATATCTTATGCATTATAGGAACGTTAGGGACAGCTAAGGGCAGAATACCTCCGTCCTTTCCGTCCCGTTCTTTATGACAGTTTTCATTTTATTTTCATCAATAAACCGAAATATTACACCGAATGAACAGTCTTAGACCTTTTTTAAACAAATTAAAATTATACGGAAAGACGGATCGAAAAACGGAACGGGTGTATTCTATTCCTAACTTTAACCTTGACAGCACACATACAATACAAACGATTCCGGTTTTGTAAGTTTTTTGTATGAAAAAGGTAAATTTAGTTACTCTTGCAATTAAAAAATTAGTAATATAATAACCGACGCGGACCGAAACTAAATGATTTGTATGTGCCTCGGGCTTAAATAAAATGCTTTATTTAAACAGCAATCTACTGCAAATCAGACTGCAGCAATTTCATCTTTCGAACCAAGCACTTCCAGCTTTCATCAAGTAATAGCAAAGATTTTGTTTAACAAAAGTAACCACATGGTTCAAAACAAATGAAATAACAAAATTACCGAAATGCGGATATTGATATAGCTTCAATAAAAATCAACAATCATCTAAGCGATCGGTTTTAGCATTTCATCCACGAGTTATGATCACATCTAGCAATCTTTTTGGCATAATGTGCGCTAGGTTTGCAATGTATTGCTGCAGTATCATTTCCCATTCTTCCTGCAGAGCTTATTGAAGATGATCTAAGGTTTCTGGAACGACTTCCTTTTACCTTAAACGATGCCTCACCTTGTGTTCAACAATTTGATAAATTCCCACCTTATCCAAATAATTATTGACAAGGTTTGCAACGTGGTGTCTGGCATTGTAATGCATTAATTTGCTGTCTTATAAATGGGGCACATATGGAACCACACAATCTTCTAGACAATCTACAAAATACCGATCGGCAGTTATGGTGCCACCACGAAACACAAGGTCCGTACGGGCGTTTATAGAAATGCCTGCCCACACCTCCGCCATACTCTTTCACGTCCATCCGGTGATCGCAGACTGAACCTTGTTTCATCAGAACAACACGGACTTTCAGTCGTCTGTAACCCAATGGACGTGGTTACGCGCAAAAGCCAAGCGGGTTTTACGATAACAGCCCCCTGTATTGCAGTCAGTCCATGTTCGTTTAAGATTCGCGTTGCTATGCTGACTGAAATATTGACATCACGTACCCGGGCCAATCGACCAGCGACGACTCTAGCTGTTTGGAAGCGATCTCGCAGTACCATTGATACTAACCATTCCTTGAGACTGACCAGTTTCACGATATCGTTTAATAGCGTCTTAAACTGTACTTCGAGGGGAATTTAGCGATTATTCTTGCGACATTTTCTGGTCTCATAATTAAAATGTTTGCCAATAATAATAAATAAGAACTGTTAACGTAAACTTTAATAATAATACTAACAGTAAATGCTACTTTAAAAAACAATTGATTGATGCTCATTTATTTAGAAACGTAACAATCCAAATTTTGAATACTTTTCATTTATTACACTTTGTTGCTGTGATTGGATTTAAAATCAAAAAATACGATTTTTCGGTCATGTTAGAAAAATATTTATGAAGAAATTCAAGTGTCAAGTGTGTAAAGAATACTTTTGAGCAGTAGTATCTAAACATCAACTTTTTATTAGACGATTTAGTCCAAGTGACCAATTACGGTAAGCCATATTTTGCCAATATCCTGAATCGTAATACATAATATTTTTACGAATATGAACTGTCTAATCCTGTCCGTGTCATTGGATTATGACCATTACCCCAATTATTTATACATTTGTATTATTTATACAGTAAACACGAAAACACAACAACAATATAATTTCCACAATTATTTATTAATCCATTTTACAAGGTTTCCAATTTCTTAAAACTACATCACTAATATCATTTTAAACACCACTAATAATTTTCGCTGCTCACTCTCGCTTTTAAGCAAACGCGCACCGCGTCCTAATAAATGCTTTAAAACAAAACTGTTACAAAAATTATTTTAATACTTAAACCTAGATGTCACTAAATTTATATTTGCCATTAATTCATAACTTAAGGCCTTATTCCATGGGAAAAATCTCTCTCTCTCTCTCTAGCATTTACATCCCATGAAGGGATTTTGCCGCCCGCACTATGGTCCTCCATCCTTCTCGGTCCATCGCTCTCGTCCTCCAATTTCGACATCCTAATACGAGTAGGTCTTGTTCGACGTCGCCACGCCAGCGCAGTCGGGGTCTTCCTCAACGACGTACTCCGGCTGGTTGTTGATGGAACACTTTGTAAATCATTCGTTGTTGTGGAGACCTTGCAACGTGGCCGAGCCATCTCACTCGATTAGATTTAATGAAGCCGATAATATCGCTACCTCCGAGAAGTTGCTTTATTTCGTGGTTCATGCGAATCCGGTATTCATTGTTCGCAACTTTAATAGGACCAAAAATTGAACGGATGACCTTTCTTTCGAAGGTAGATAATAATCTACAGTCATTAGAGGTCATGGTCCAGCTCTCGCTTCCGAAAATCAGCACAGGTCTTATAAGTGCTTTATAAAGTGCGAGCTTGCACGACTGCGATAGGTGTTTAGATCGCAATAATTTTGATTGGGCGTAGAAAACTCGTTGTCCGGCAGCGATTCGGGCTTTTATTTCTGCCTGCATATCATTCAAGGATGTTATAAGTGACCCGAGGTATTTAAAATTTTCGACGCTATCAAAGTTATGGTCGCCAATTTCGAGATTTGCCATTGAGATGTTCCTGGGTGTTGTTAAGAATTTCGTTTTGGTACTGTTCACCTCCAAACCAAGTCTTCTTGCGCAGCGATTGTGCGGTATGAAACTGTCCTTGATGTCGCTAGGTCTTCGGCCAAGAACCACGATATCATCTGCATATCCAAGAATTTGGCCTGATTTATTGAATATACAGCGCGAAGTTTCAATGTTGCTTTTCCTCACTACGTACTCAAGCGCCAAATTGAACAGCACAGGCGCGAGTGCATCTCCCTGTCGAACACCAGATGTTATTTGAAAGGAGTCTGATACAGTTCCTTCAATTACAATTCTACATGCAGATCCAGACGTTGTTAATTTACACAGAAAAACGAGTTTCTCTGGGATTCCCAGGCATATGAGCGCGGCCCATAGGTTGTCGCGGTTTATACTGTCATACGCCTGTCTGAAGTCTATATATAGCTGATGTATGGTTATGTTGTACTCCCAACATTTTTCCAAGATCATCCTCATGGTGAAACACTGGTCAGTGGTCGATCGGTTGGGACGAAAACCACACTGATAGTCGCCAATGATGTTTTCGGTGAAAGGGATGAGTCTGGCAAGTACAACATTAGCCAACACTTTGTAAGCGGTGTTCAATAGAGCTATGCCACGAAAGTTTTCACATTTAAGACGGTCACCTTTTTTATGCAAAGGACATATGAGCGCGGTCTTCCAATTATCCGGTAACTCTTCTTGATCCCAAATACATACGATCAGATCGTATAAACTTGTTGCAAGAGTAGCGCCTCCGAGTTTAATTAATTCTGCGGGGATTCCATCGAGACCGGGTGCCTTGCCGTTCTTCAATCGACTAATAGCTGCGTCTACTTCCTCTACTGTGGGATATTCGACAATGACCTCTTCACCTGGCGGAGCTATTGCTCTAATGGGGGTCACTTCGTCATTCCGGTTTAGTAGACTTTGAAAGTAGGTTTGCCATACTGAGAGAACATCAGCCACGTTTGTTCTCAATTCTCCATTCCCGTCTTTTATGGCTGTACTTCTTGGGTGGAAGTCTTTAGTGAGATTCCTGGCATTAGCAAAACAGTCCCTTGAATTTCCTACTTCCGCTTGGAAGCTGATGTTTTCAATGCACGACCTCATATAATCGCGTTTCTTTTGTCGAAGGAATTTAATCGTGGCTTCCTTGCGCGTAGGTATTCTGCCTGAGTGCTTCTCGTGTTGCGAGCCAACCATTTTTCACGAAGCTTTCGTTTATTTTCGACGACCAGGCGGCATTGATCATCGAACCAATCATTGCGGGATCTCGGCGGTCTTCTGCCGATAGTGTTTTGCGCCGCGGTGGTAATGGCTGACTGTATAGCGTGCCACTGCTCCTGGATATTAGGAGGAGCTCCTTCGTTGTCACTGGGCCGCTCTAAATAGTTAGTGACAGCTGATTGGTAACTCTGCAGTAACGCTTGGTCTTTTAGAGCATCGACATTCCATCGAACGGTTTTTTGTGATTATCTATTGAAGGTTGATGACAGTTTGCACTTATATTTAAATATGACAAGCACGTGATCGCTGTCCATATCTGCCCCTCTGTAAGATCTAACGTCAGATATGCTGGTGGAGTGTCTCTTGGACACCATGACGTGATCTATTTGGTTTTCCATTCTTCCATGGGAAAAATCTGCTGTCAGCAAAAATAAAAGCGACAAAAAAATATAGATTTTATTGGCTGTGTACTAAACAAGAAATGTTGTCAGCAATATTTTACTGAGCAAATAATTGTGATGGTGTTAGTGTGCTGCCATAATGTTTCTTTAAAATATGTAAACTGAAGTATTTTTTATCGCAGCACTGTTCACACATCTACAAAAAATGTATGTAAAGATAAGAAATTTTTCTCACACTCATACAAAATAAGTTGTTGGCCATTTTTATAGTCAAATATCGAATTGTTTTTTTTTTAGTTTAAATTTGTTACCGTTAGTGGTTTTCTGGGGTACATACATAAAATTAAAATATTTATATACATAAAAAAATCGAAATGTACGAAAATGTACAAATTAAAACTTTAATGAAATTTTTATGGTTATGCCAAAATGTAAAACCATAAAATTTTACTATAAAAGTGAAATAAAAAATATTTCTTGTCTTTGTCACTCTTATGGAATTTTTGAATTTTTTTTTTGTATTTTATCAGTAAAAATATGCCTCAGCAAATTTTTCCCATAGAATTAAGGCATCAAGGATGAAACACACCAAGAGCAGCGCACCGTGTTCCAACCGATCCACACTATCCGTTGTCAATTTTATGTAGGTTATGAGTAGTAGAGAGCAGTTAATTGATGCTGCTGGGTGTGAAACCTTTAGTGCCGCGACCGATGCAACTTCATTCAATATAATTTCTTTAAACTTAAATATTTCTTTTAAATATTTGTTTTGTTTTATTAAAAATTTCTATATTTATTCTAAAATTGTGATTTTGCATCATCTGCTGCTCAATGCTGCTGCTTGGTGTGTTTCATCCTTTAACGGTCAAAGTCCGAAATCGGTAAATGTCAAAATAAAAATTGGAAAAACTGTTTTGTTGCTCTGAAATTTAAGAAATGGGACCCCTATATTCCTGAAATGATATACCTTACAGCCCACGGAATAATTTTTATGATATTAACACAAAAATATAGCCAGAACCGTCATTTCGTAAACGAAGTAATTTTTTCGTACCTTAAATTTTTCACAGGAAACCTATATTTTAAGTATAAATGTTTATAATTAGAATGGCCGATTTTGTCTTAATTAAGTTTTCTGGCAAAATAAAATACAGAAAAATTACAATTTCCTTCCTTTCTTCTGCGAGTCCAAGTCAAAAACATCTGTCGATAATTTTCCATATAAAAACAGCGTTATGACGTTTCTATTATTATTCTGTGGTATTGGTGCAAAGTTGTTTAGTATAGTGGAGTTTAACTAATTATCATGGAATCGCAGAACCTAATTGCGCCTCTCATGCCGATGCCTTCTATAATGGCGAATAAATGAAACAAGGAGTCAAGGTCAGCAAACATTTTGATAACATCGGACCTTTGTACAACCGGTTTTTAATCGAGAAAATTAATTAAAATAAAAAATTCAGTTGAATCAGTTGAATTTTTGAAAAATAATTGAATCTGTATCCTCGTTATAGTGCTGATTTTAAGGCCTAGACACACCAAGCGTCGACTGCGAGCGATGAATTTAAATATGCATTAATTTGTGTATTGTTTAGAAACCGTAGTATCAATAAATATATACATACCAATTATTTATAAAAACATTACAAATTATGTTCCACATCATGCGACCAAAAAAGTTCCGTCAGTCGCCGCCGAATATAACCTAAAAATATTGATACTTCAATTTTGGTTACTACATTTCTCAATCTCAACATTAATCAAAACAAAAATCGTCGCGCGCTTTATGATATACGTGTCGAGTAGTATGGATTATTTGAAATTTGACAAGCCGTGCTTTATGTGTCTAGTCCTTTCCTCCAGTATTCCCATGCATGCAGCAGTATTGTGTTTTTTGCATGTATTACGTGGTTAAATTACTAAACTTACAACAATTTCATTGTATAAATTGAGAGAAAATATAGCTGGATTGAAATAATATTTATATTTGCGTAAATTAAATTAAAGTTTTAGTTAAAATGCTTGCCATTAGGAACCATTTTTTTCAATAAAACATGTGGCGCAGTATTCTGAATCTCTTGCATCAATGATTGATCTAGTCAATACAGACAACAAAACATTTTGGCAGTTGCTTTGGTGAAATCCTAAATTCACTAAATTCTCTATATTCACAAAATTTGATTTTACCAATATATAAAGGATGAAACATACCAAGCAGCAGCAGTGAGCAGCAAATTTAAATATTTGCTTATTCGCTTATGTAATGATATAAAATCATAGTTTGGGTGTAAATATACGTATTTCCAATAAAATAAATCAAATATTTTATAGTTTTAATAAAACATTAGATGCAACTTCATTCAATATAATTTTTTCTATTAAAATTACAATAGACTTGATTTCTTTTATTGGAAATACGTATATTTTCACCCAAACTATGATTTTGTATCATTACATAAGCGAATAAGCCAATATTGAAATTTTCTGCTCGCTGCTGCTGCTTGGTGTGTTGCATCCTTCACACTTATTATCTATTTTCTATAGAATGCTACACCATCTATTGAGCGTAGATAATACTTGCGAGTTCTTTTAATTAGTTTCACACAAATATGGCCATCTTAAACAAATTTTGTGTTTATAAAACCACGTGTGCTAACCTTCAATGAAGTAAAACCAATAATTTTCTTTCTAAATGCGTCATTTCCTTTAGCTATCATATTATTTATATAGCATTATTTTTGAGAAGTCGGATATACCTATTTCTTGCTTTATGTTCGTATAAATAGAAATATGAGTGCTTGAAAACATAAAATAAAGCTTCCATAAATTTTTATTTCATTCCAGGTGAGTGGGTTAAGGTTTGAAACGCAGTTAAGGACGTTAAATCAATTTCCGGATACTCTGTTAGGTGACCCAGCGCGAAGGTTACGTTATTTCGATCCGCTGCGTAACGAATATTTTTTTGATCGTAATCGACCGAGTTTTGATGCTATATTATATTATTATCAAAGCGGTAAGTTACAATTTTTTTTCACCTGTACATGCATATTTGTTTATTTAGTATTTATATATAATTTTCTAATTCCAATTTTACAAATATACATATATATAAATAATACCCCCTCTCACCAACAATAAAACAAATTTTACAAAAAATATTATCTATACATATAGAACCATTTTGTTACATTATTTTTTTTTATATTGTTAAATATTCTTTTTGTAATTATTTCCCAAAAAGCATGATATAATATGAAAATGGGCAAACACATATTTTATTATTTTTATGTCATATAAACGTTATCCATAAATGTATATTTTTGTTTATTTGGTACATATCCATTTTTTTAATTTATTTTTTGTCGTGGTTTTCTCGCATCAATGAAGCAAAATCATTCGAAAAATTTGATAACATAACCTAAAATAAAAAATTTGTTTAATTATATGAATATTGTCAAATTTTCAAGGAATTTATCGTTTACAATATGTGCAATATTCATTTTCAAACGATTTTAATACACAAAATTTTAACAAAAATCCCCTAAATTATTTTTATTAATTATTTAGTTTAAATAAATATATTTAAAAATTATCACTTTTGTTAACGAAAGCATTTTATCTCATTTCTTTCATATAAAAATTTAAAAAACTAAAACTTTAAATTACGAAATTTATTGTCATGAAATATGGAACAGGTTGTAAGTACAAAACAAGCAGTTTTACTATTAATTCAATACTTTGGTTAATTTTTATTTTACAAATATTTTGTAGTTTTTTTTATATATTCTATATCTATCCTAGATAAAAGTTTTATATTGATAACAACTAGAAATTAATGAAAATAAAACATATTTTTTTTATTGTTTTTACAACAAATTTTATATAAAGTTAAGGTTATGCCGTTTATTTATTTAGAGTTTCTTTCTTAATTTTTTTTTTCACTTAACTTTCTAATTATATTTTAGTAAAAAGAAATTTATAATTGCTTTTTTTATTAACAAAAATATTTAATATTAAACCAAATTGTGTCTAGGTATCGTTGGTCAGAGGTGTAATTAAATTTTTTGATTTATGAACAAAATTTATCAGGCAAATGTTTATTTTTGTGTCTAAAATACATTACATGTACATATCGCAACAATAACAAGCGTATATAATAAACAACAATAAAACATTGTAGTATACGCGTACCTTTACTATTTACGGATGAAGCCAAGCCGGTTTTACACGTAACATAAATTGACATTTGTTTTTGAATGAACTAACAAATAACTGTTTTGTTTTGAACAAAAGATTGCGGTGTGTTATTGTGCTTTGTACTTTAAAATAATTATATTAAATAATTTAAAGTTTGCTGATTAACAGAAATTAAAATGTTGATAATTGTTAGTAAATTGCTATATCTTGATATTTCAATGTTTGTAATACATAATAATAAAATGCGTTGTTAGCCATGTTTCAATTAGAGAAAATTGCATTGAAATTTGAATTCAATTTAGAACAGGTATGAGATTTGCAACTGATTATTTCCCATAAATCTAAATTAAATAAATTCTAGTTGAAGTTAATTAGTAATTTAAATATTCGCAATAAAGTTAAGAACAATAGTTTTGATAAATGTTCGATTTTAGTATAATATATAACAAAAATAAGTTTTCTAATGCATTTGTTGAACAACTCTGCCGAATTGATTAACTCGGTTTTCAATTGATTGTTTTAGTAGGAAATTGATCAATTCTAAATTGGAATAGAATACATTCGTGATTGTTTGTCGGTTATTAAATACATACAATTTAGTTTATACAGGTAACCCTCCAAGAACACGGTATTCGAAAAACACGGTTTCGAAGAACATGGATACCCATTTACTCAAATTACACGGTTTCAAATACGATTTTCGTTATCCACTTATATTTTTTTTTTGTATATCGTAATAAAAATAAAAACGTTTTTTTTATTTTATTTTTGGAACTCTCGAATAACACGGTTTTAAAGAACACGGAACGAATTAATCGTGTTCTTGAAGGGTTTCCTGTAATTAAATGTATTCTAATGATAGTCGACTAGTAAATGGTTAAATTTTTTATTCATTTTAGACTACCATTTGCTTATGAGTTACCAACCTATGGTTCTAAATCTTATCGATATAGCCGAACACAAATATCGAATATTTAACGGCATTTTATTAGCAGGGTTCCACTGGCGTTATCAAGGTACTCAAATTTGAAATGGTATTAATTTACTGTCTTAATTTAGATTTAATTCAGGGGTTGGATCACTTAGCTCTCGAACAATTGAAATATCGAGTACATGGTTGGTGTTCAATAAATATTTCAATGATTGCCTAGAAATATCATTTCATTTTATTTAAAATAATGCAATATTAAAATAGTAATTTTTGGTTAAAATTCAGGATTTGTTTACCAAATCCCTTATTTTCAATACCATACTCTGATTTGTCTTTGGCCCTCGAATAAACTTATTTTTATTTTTATAAATTTTCGTTGTATAGCCACCTAAACTAATCCGAAATTTTCCCTTTGCATTTAATTTGCTGGTATTGGAATTTTACTTCCGCATAATAGGTTTCGAATCGGATTTAAATCTGACGATTGTGCTGGACACCGAATGCAAGTGCATGTTATTCTCAGCAAAAATCGCATAGTGCTGCTTTAATTTAATGATTATAAAGAATTAAGGTGAAAGGTCATAATATCACTTAAACTGATTTTATTTAACTCACTTTAAATATTTGGCATAGTTCAAAATATTTGATGGGTCGACAATTTCCACAAGTGAATTACATATACAGGATGTCCCAAAATTGGAAGATTAAACGAAGCAGGGTGATAGGGGGAGCTCATTTCCAACAAAAACAGCCAAGTAAAGTTTTTTCGAATTGTTGATGGTGCAAAAGTTATTTAACTTTTAGAGTTATGACACTTTTATAAACGTTAAAACGTTTAAATTATAAACGTTCGAGTATGTATGGAACTACTAATATGAATTAAAAAATGTTTTTATTTTTATACCACAAATTTTGCTTAGTTTGGGCAGATTTGCTTAAAACAAGTAGTATACTTTAATTTACCATTGTGTTCATCAATTTGTTTTATTTCTCACAAAGCACCTATTTTAGACCTCGAAATTTTGTCCATTTTTTAATAAACACGACTTACTTTGCCAATTGCCAAACAAATTGATAAAAAACATTCGGTTGTGAATAGCCCAGTGTGTGATACCATTTTAAAATCTGCATTAGTGTGGTGTAGTGTATTATTTTTTTGATAGTGGGTCAAATTTCTGTACTACATTGTTTTCCCGCTGGCGTCACTTAAACATCAACAAAAAAAGTTGAAAAACAAAAGACAGAAGATAATGCAGTTAATAAAATTGATCTTATTGGAAAGGTACACTCTTCTAGATCGTATTGAAGTAGAAAGTTAAACAAAAGAACTTTTTTTAAATTAGTATTTTGGTGGCGTATGCGATTTCTCTAAAAACACTAAAAGTGGAATGACTTTTGTACCATCAACAATTCGAAAAAACTTTTTTTGGCGGTTTCTGTTGGAAATGAGCTCCTCTATCACTCTGTTTCGTTTAATCTTCCAATTTTGGGGCACCCTGTTTAAGTTTATACATATAGGCATTAATGCACAATCAACCTTATATTTATGTCGTTGACTCTAGTTGATCCTATACGATCGAGGCAGCGCTTGCGGTGTGTCTCTTCAAACTGGCAGATGCTGTGTTTGTCTTCTTTGATATTGTTAAACTGTAATTGGATTTACTGGACCAATATATTAAAATGTATGGATTGCATATAGTTACATGCTCTTGACAGGAACAACAGGATATTCTTCTCTGCTTTGGTGACTTCCTCCCAGTAACTCTTCAATGTATATTGAATGATTAGATTTCAGTATACAGCAAGCACCTGAACCTCTCCTATATTATCGAAATATATGCCTCCTGTATCTTCTAACTTCTGCATCGGCAACTTGGTGGGGTGAGTTTTAACAAATACGGTATTAATTAAAATGAAGAATACTTAAAAGTTGCCTTGCTTTCTTCTTCATAGGCTCTCACTTTAATCTGCTAAATCTGCCAGAGGATACAATTTTGTAGTAGGAAGTTTAATTTCTGCTTTGATAGGGAAATCGTGGCTGCTCTTATACAATTATCTTTACCCGGGTGAATTTCCTTGATGCGCTGGGAGGTATAAAGTGCCATGTAATTGAAAAATGATCCTAGATAATCGTCTCACAGTGCCGTTGGTTTTGGATTAGAAGTTTGTTTGCCTTAATGAAGTTCATACCATCATCACTGGATATGTGGGAAACATTTCCTCGTCCCGTTGTAAATCTTTTGAATTAAATGAGAGACCACTTCGAGATGAACTGGCTTTGTCAAAAGAGATACAAAGGCCACAATGTAGCCCTTGTAGGCATAATCGACACCCGTTTGCCTGAATGATGGCGTCGGGGTCTCTTCCTCTTTATAGATCGCCCATGAGTTGTTCTGTACGTTTACTTTGGAATCAGAAACAGATATTCCATTTTTAAATGTGATTCCTTATTCCTTGTGCTCCCTTTATTATCCAAAAAGTTTTTCGAAAAAATGCTAATGTCAAGCCATTGATGCCATGTAACGTGGACGCATGTGTCCAATTAATGATTAGGCTGGTAAGGTGTGATTTAAATGGTAGAATTAGACGGTGTTTGATATTTTAATCATCAAAATTTAACCCCGAAATTAGAACGTCTGATGATGCTGGTTGAATACGAATAAATTTGTTCCCATGTCTTTTCGTGATTCACGACCATATCATTAATATTAAACCATTTAAAAAATTTGAAGATCGTGTTACATTTGTCGTAGAGGCTTGTAATAAATATAACTCCGAACAGCAAAATTCCGCGAAAAATTACGAAAAGATGTAAGCTTTCGTTAAATGATTAAGAAGTAAGAATTGTAAATGATTAATAAAAAATTTAAATAGTGCGGATCTTATGACATATTAAATAAATTCTATACTAACCTAAGAATTTGGGATTTTCTTAAGGAATTAAATTTTCCGAGACCTAATATGTTCGGTACGGCATTTCGTCGAAAATCACCATCCGAAGAAGGTCGAGTTGCGAATCCAATAGCGCTGGTTATAATGCTCTCTACTGCGGCTTAATCATTGTGCATTTTTCGTCCCAAAATTTCCATTGGCCGATTCACCCTTAATCATCGTACTAAAATCTTCGTTTGGACCTCTCTCATGGATCTTTACTCAACGCGGTAAGTTTATTTGTTTCTTGTACATTTTTGAAGTGCACTTTCTCCTCGCAGTCTCCCTTGTTGATCTTGGCTGATTATTTATCTCTAATCTTGATCGATTCTAAAATCTTCTGTGGATACCTTATTTCCAGTCCCTGTTCCTTTCTCCATCTCTTATATTTCCACCTCGTAAAACGACCATTTCAGCGTTGCTTACGGTTTCCGATATGTAGTGACTTAAGTTCCCACACTTGAAGCATCTCCGTAGAATTATTATGTCACGTGGCCTTTTACTTGTTCGATGAAATTCTTCGTGACTCTGAATGGTTTGTACTCATCTCAACTACTGTTATTAGTTTCATTATTTGCGTCCTTATTGAACCTCAAGAGACTTTATGTTGGATTTAAACTCTTTAATTTGAAGATATTTGGCATGCCTAATTATATCAAGATTCTCCTCCAACTCAGTAAGCCGGCTGTGGTCAACTAGTTTACCAGTTGCCAGTCTAATTTTGCTGCATTCTGGGCCATTTTGACACTATATTGATTACATTTTGCAGCTTAAACCGCTTGGATTTCCTTCATTTGAAGTGACAGCACCTTTCATAATATCTCCCATGTTCAAAGTTAGTTTCCATTGTTCGGAAGTAGGCGTCTCTTCTGATATGGTTTTTTCTGTTTGATATACCGCTTCGATTCCTTCACTTCTTATTTGGGCCTTACTATTGAATGTAACGGTAATTTCGATTGCTATAACTTGCTTCTAATCGACAAAGGTATTAAGAAGAGGATTATATGAATTTTTTTACTGTTATTTTGTTTGCCTATAGGCGCGAACGATAGCTGTCGAATTCAATAATAAGGTCCTGCTGATGGTTCGATAGTCTGGACTTTCCGCTTTTATTCGAGATAAATAGAGTCAAGGTCCTGGCATCGGCCACTAGCCCTTCAGCCAAAACTTCGTCAAAAAAAATATAATTCAGGAGTTTTCAATTTCATAACCATCACTAGTATTTGCAAAATCCCATTTCTGACACTAAACGTTACGGATTTCGGGTGTTCGGTAGAGTATTGAATCGTAATGATTTTTGCACATAAAACACTTATAGCATAAATTTCCCAATTTAATTTATTAAGATCCTTTTACACTTCTTCAATAAATTCCAAATTTGTTGTTTTATACTTTTGCACAATTGCAATATTTATCTTTAATCACTTTGTATCAACTACAGTACCACTACTGCACACTGTTAAATTTCAACTGTACAATTGTTGACTGAGAACTGTGTCTGCTATACAATTTTCTTGCGCTTACATACTTGAGTATTGTTGTTCCAGATTATTTTATTTATTGCAACCGCTGATTTCTGCGTGTCGCAATTATAAATCACCATCATAAATCATCTTGGTGTCATTCGCGAATATTCCATGGTCTTCTATTCCTCTGTAAACTCCTCCTGGTCCCAGATCGCAACTATGAGTTAATTTCGATTAGATGCAAAAGTAAAATTTGAAAGTAGGATTGAAATACTGAGAAAACGACAGCCACATTTGTTGCATAATCCCCATTCGTGTCTTTGTTGGCTGGGAATCTTGGATGGAAGTCCTTAGGAAGATTTTTGGCATTGGCAAAGTAGTCTCTTAAGTTTCCGTTTTCCGCTTGGAAGCTGATATTTAAGATATAGGTCCCAGATATATTAGTGCTTTTTCGTTGGCAAACTTGGTCGTATATTTTCTTTAATCAGTTTTCGGTTAATTGCTTCGTGTTTTGATTTCCAAACCTTAAATGAGATAATCATAAATATCAGGACTAATACCATCTACGCAACAATATATTGAAATGTTTTATTTTCACATTCGATACAAATAATTCGACCACAACGCTCAGAAAATTAGCTATATCAGATTTGTATATTTCCCACAGGTTAAGCAAAACATTCATATAAGTCGTACGGACGAGCTAAGCTAAGGTCCACGAGATCGGTTGCACTTATTTTGAATTTGCAAAGTGAAATAAAAAGCTGTTGTCTCTGACTTTAACTGTAGCTCAAACTTATCCCTCGAAGATATAACATCCTACTTTGATCTTTAGCAACTATATTGACTCCCTTTATAGAGAAACAGACGCCCGCTGTAAGACTAACCATTTGACTTTGTTAGGAGCTAATGCTTTCAGTTCTATGCATATTTGTACAGTTTTTACGCCTAGCAGACATTAATTGAATGTATCTCTTGCTGTTTATTAGTATATTATTTTTATAAGCTGCTTGAAGTCGGCAGCCTGTCTTAGATATAGAAATTCAAGTACACGACCCTTTCATTGTCTTTTGTTTGTATATTATTGATCGTGATTGTTGTACTAGGTTGTAGTTGGCAATGTCTGACTTATAACACTTTTTATGATTTAAATTAATGATCCTTTCCAAATAGTCAGTCGAAAACATCCGAATAAGACAGATTTCTCAAAAGAGCTTTTAGAACATTTAATACGTTTTGGAGGTAAATAATCGATGGGACATCAATAATACTACGCAAATAGAAACAAGAAATATGAACGAAATACCGTGTGCTGCTTTTTTTGTTTAAATTTCTAACTAAATTGATGATAAGTTCATTTCAGTCGTGTACAGATGACACAACTAATATTTGATTAAAATTTGGTAAATAACGTTGCTAAATAATAAACAATTTCTTTAATATTTGTAATCGGCGATTGATAAATGTGAACTAAATTAGCAGTTTTGAACTAAATATTAGACACAATTTGGTTTAAGAACAGGCTCTATCAATTAGTAGTACAAACTAACCATCAATTCAGTTAGTTAAATATTTCGACAGAAAGTCGGCGTAAGGCACACACCAATATTTATCCTTTTGTTTCTAAGCTTATTGGTAAATTATAACCTTCGTACTTTCGGTTGAGTTGTATTACAAGATCAAGTTATTAGGCCATCGCTTACCTAACAAATAAGTTATAGTATTTTCGTTATGCTCCCTCTCCTTATGCGGAATTTTATTTACTGGAATTCTAAAGGGTTTGCATGCGTAATACTACAGACACATTACTAGTTTCGGAAACAAAATTTCGTAATATTTGTTTATATTTTAACAACTGTCACTGTGGTGGGGATTAACAGCTGTGTACTACAACTAGTGTAAAAACGTCAAAAGAAAAACACAGCAATTCTTGCTGGTTTTCCTTTCGAATTTTCAATTTCGCCTACATTATTAATCAGGAAACTTTATTTATGGCCGGTTGCACAGAACAATGACTAACGGCCGGTTAGTTGTGCGCCAGTTAAATGTTTTATGTGAATTATGTTTTCGCAGGTAGGAAAAAACCAACTTGATTAAATATATTTTATTCCATGGAAATATTTAACGATTAGTTAAAAAGTTATTCAATCAAAATTGGCCATTTAAATATTTATATGCAATCTAAATATTTCCACGGAATAAAATATATTTAATCAAGTTTGCGTTGATTTTTTTGCTAACTGCGAAAACATATTTCACATAAAATATTTAACTGGCGCACAACTAACCGGCCGTTAGTGATTTTTCTGTGCAACCGGTCATTATTCGCATAAGTTTGCATACGTTTTTATACAACAGCAACACATTTATTACAAAGAGAGACTTGATTTGGGTTCAAAATAATGTTTGTATTGTAACAATCCTCATTAGCTCTAATTTTATTTGGAAAACCTGATCCAAATTTAGTTTTAAATCAAGAATTTGTATTTTTAATCTAGTAAGCGCCTTTGTGTTGTTTCATGAAACATGAACTGAACTGGATTAGCGAAACTTTAATTACTTTTCATTCAGTTTCGTTGAAATTGAACTGCCACTTAACATTCTTTAACAAGAGCGAATATTATCGCCTAATCTAAAGGAAACATCGAAAATCACATTTATTGTGATGTGTCAAAATTTCCGTACCTAAAAACCTTTGTTAAATTCCGTAAGGTACCATTATAGTTTTTTAAAGACTCTGGTTGGAAAAACAGAAAACTCAAAACTAACTAGATTTTTTGGAACACTATTATCTGGAATCTCTATCATGATTGATTTGGCGTTGTTGGCACTAAAATGCGAGAAATAGATAATAAATAAATGAGAAAAAATATCCCTGAACTATGTTTAGGCATGAAACACATTACCTACAATGAAATCATGAGTGAACTCGAAACGAAAACTTAAACTTTTTTCAAGAAAATATTTATTTAAAACTGTTAAAATGTAATTACCACTATTACGTAAAAAGGTAAACATGATGCTAGGTTTAGGAACTCTGCATATACTAAAAATAATTACACCACTGATTAATCAACACACTTATTGATTTTTACATGTATCCACTTTAAATTATTATTATTTATTTTACTATTGAAAAAATTTAAAATTATTTTACTACCAAATTTTTAGTTTAAAATATTTATTTATTTCAATAAATGGTTAAAATATTCAAAAAAAATAATTTCTAGAAAAAATATTTTTTTTTAATTAAATAAATAGAAAATTGACAATTTCATATAATTTCGCAATTTTTTTATCTGGTTTTAATTTCTTTCTAAATATTTCTTTATAAATGTTCTTGTAGATATTTTGAAATGATGTACTAAATTATCTTTAATCTCTTAAATACTCGTATGTTCATTTAGAATTTATAAATTATTGTCGTTTTGTAATTTGCGTTATGTTAATGTTTAACGAAATTTAGCGGTTATGGAAATTTAGATTTAATTTTTTTAAATAAAAATTTCAATTTTATAAATACCAACATATTTTTTGTATAATGCAATTTTCGATATTTACTTTGCTTGCAAATAATAGCTATAGGTATTTTTAACACTTCAAAATTGTCATGCATTGTTGGATATTTAGAAAATTTTCTACAGAGGTCGCTGTATACTATACATTCGTATCATATAATTCAATCTTTAATTTATTAAACATAATATTTGAGGGGCATTCCCAATAACCACAACAAAGAAAATATCCCGAATTTTTAGAATTATTGAAATGTGTATGTTACCCTACTTTCATTCTAATGTTATCTTAGAGTTTGATAACAATGAAATATGTAGTTCTATTTTAGTTTGTTTTTTGTATTTCCTCTATTTTGTAATTTACTAACGTATTTAGAGCATAAAATTAGGGTAACCACAATATGTACACATTTAATAACAACATTTGTAAAATTAAATGAATTTTACCAAAATCATTGAAAATTGTCATACACAAAATATGACTGCATTATGGGTAATCGATTTCCCACCGAGTTCTACGTAAATTGATAATTTATAAAAACTTAATATCGGAATAATTTTTCCTCAATAAAAAGTGATGTGTTTGATTCACAAGTTTTTTTTAGACCTTCTTATAGAAATCAAAAGTATAACCGTTTCAACATTTAACTCGTGACATCTTAAGAGTCTGCAGAGTAATTTTTTTGTCCCTGTTAGAGCTTGTATTCATTAGACTAAAAGTCGCTTTATTCTTCCCTACAAAAGCTGCACAATTTTGCGTTTATTTATAATGACAGGCTACATAAACCAAAATAATGTTTCACAGTTATTCTCACAAAATATTATTTATTAATATTTATACTCAATTTTATATCAATCAGATTATGTTTCACATAGCCAATCAAGCAGCGTAGATAAGTATTAAACGATAAAAGTCGCCAAATATGTATATGACACTTCATTATTGAACATTTATGTAAATTTATTGTTTCAATGTATTGGGCTTTGTTAACTACTCTACTACACTACCCTACAATTCTTTAAAATTTAATAAATAATATTCTGGATTGAGTTATCAAACACACGAGAATCATACATTAACAAGCCACACAACATGCAAGTATTATGTGAGATTTGGAAATAAAATTTTTAAGAAAAGGGATTCTTCCGAGGCCCGAGCATTGTTAAACTGTATTGAATAAATCCTTAAAAAATAAGTTTATCAAATGCCTGTAAAATTGGTTGTAAGTCGAAAAATCCCGAAAATTACTACAATATCTTATCAATTCGGTTCTTTTCAATTTTGAAAATTTTCACTGAAGTTATTTTGATTTTGGTAAAAGTTAGCCTCACCTGATCCGGTAAACCTTGAATCCCGTGGAAAATCATTCGGTTCATCTCATTTTTTTGCCGTTTTTATTATCTGGCCATATTGTGAAGGAACGTAAATGGACCCTAATTTAAATGACCTTTTATTATGTTTTTCGACTGTAGAGTGCACGCAGTGTTGTCTTCGTTTTGTGTATGGCCTGTTATATAGTATTTATGGCTTTTAGAGTAAATTTATGGAAACTTTATAACTGCATAAGTGTAGGTGGCAACCATGCATTTATTCTTTTGTTGGCCGCTGCAATTATCCGAGTAGGAAACTAAATCTGCACTTTCCGCATCTCCTAAATTATTGATAATTGTTTCCCTCGATTTCATTCACCCTCATGCCATAAATAACACTCAGTTCTGCTGGTTTACAATTCTGAAAACTTTCAGTTATAAGTATTTAACTTGGATTTATAATAAAATAATGACACGTTGCCTCGTGGAGTAGGCAAAACAGTCCGCAAGTCGTAGAGTGCCACTACGTATTGTTGATTTGATTTAGCTTTATCTTCTTTTGTTTCGTGCCTCTTTTTCGCGCTGGTGTTCTTCGTACTTATGTTTTAAGTTGTATATGTCCTTCTTCACAAAAGACCTACGTTGAATTCTTCGTTCAATATTTTGAAAATCATCAACAGATTGCGAGTACGGGTAGTTAGCACTAATATAGTTTTGTTAATAATCTATCCATATATTAGACAATGTCTTTCCGCCGGCGATATACTCACACGGTTTGCGCACGGAAGTAATGGGATTCAATCCTAAAAATTGATTCAATATGTTTTCGAGCTCCCTCTTTCATTTCTGTGTCAATCGTATTACACTTTTTTTCTAAAATAATTCTAATCAGATGGTCATTAATATCCAACGTCGCCTTGTAAAAAAAATCTCCTTACAAATTTGAGCTTGCAAATTATTCATTTCAAAATGAAATGCATTGTTTAATTGTCGATAATTCACTGTGTTTGAGTAACGGTATTTAGGCTTTATCACACCAATAGTAGTGAGATATTTGTTGCAGTTGAGTTTCATTAAACTTAGAACGTGGCGTTCGAAATCTTAGTTTCTATATACGCTTTGGTTGCTTTACATTCCATTCATAGGTTTAGCTTTCTTTTTTTCCAACCCCCTTTTCAATGTCGCTGCTATTTATAACTTCATTCTCAATATTTGGCACGCTGGAAAAGGTGGTTCACCACAAGATTCGCTGAAAAAAGTTGATTCTCCACGAAACTAGTCGGAAGAAGAAGTTATTTCCTTTGCAGCTACATACATAATTAAATTCCGGGCCTAAATCTAAATCATAATAATCTGATTAACTGCTCATCCTTAGGAGAGTTATTAAATATATTTTTTTATAAATGATCGAAGAATAGTGGCTTTGGGAGGATTTTTTGGATTCACTGGTAGGACAAATTCAGATGAGACCCTGTCATCAAGTTTACTTAGTGATTGTTGTTATTTGAAGAATTAGTTTGTGGTGTCATTTTAGTCAATATTAGATAAGTTCTAAAAATAGCATATTCTTTGTTTTTTTAAATTTCTGCCATCTTCTGGGGCCGAAGTACTCCCTGCTGTTTCGCGGTTCATTTTCTTGTCCTACTTTACGCGATTACTGCCAAATTGAAGACGTACGGCTATAGGACCGATTTAAGTTACCATCTGCGCATTGTATAGCTCCATACCAGCCTATAGTGGCCTACTGGACATGGAAGATGGGTCGGCCTACAAGAGTTTTGCACGCCGATAGGGGGTCGCAGTTGTGTTCCTTTTAATAACAGATTGTTATTCGAGATTCTTGGTTATATCATTTTTGTTTCGCGATGGTAATTTTTACTTTGTTTCGCGATGGTAATTTTTACCAGCAATTTTTTTTTATTTTATTATCTTTGCAATCTGTTCTGGGGCCGAGGTCCCTACTTTTTCGCAATTCGCTTTTTCTATCCTTACTTTTACTCCATTGGCAGCCAATTCGTGGACCTACTGCTATAGGTCCGATTTTCCGATCATGCCAGCCTAGAGTCCTGGAGATGGACTGGCCAACCTTCTTCAACTTGTAATTCACAACTGAAAATGTGTCAGTTTTTATATGCATGGATAACGTTATTTTGTAAAAACTAGAAGCGACACTAGCGCTCTACTGCGGTTAATAGCAAAAAGTCAGGGCCCTATTCCTGAATATGATACGAAAACGAATGTATAAGATTCATATTCCATTTTAAATAAGAATCGTACGAATCTGATTCAATTCAAATATGAATTTTGTATTTTCGTTTTCGTATCGTATTCAGGAATAGGGCTGCAGATGTGTCTTTTATGTAATTCTATAGTTAGTTTTATTGTAGTATGTAACACATGATAAAATGCAAAATAACGTTGTTTAGTTGTGCCACTTTTGAAGCGGATGTGCGATATATTCCTTGATATTTCTAATGCATTCGATATCCGTTAAATTTTCTAATAAATTCCTTTTGTTTCTCTGCCAGGCTTACACACATTCATTTGCACATTCAAGCTTACATCACCCATTCCAACGAAAGCGACCGAGATCGAAAGTAAAAGTGCAGAGTCTACAGCAATATCGTCTTTAAACATTATGATGAACATACATAAAATTGCTCCTCAAATGAAAACCAATCACAGCCTCGAGCGGCGATGAAAATGAATTATCTTTCCAGCTGGCCTATATGTCCGATTTAATCTAGCGTCCATTTCGATGACCCAATTGAGACTTAACCCTAATATACCTGGTTCACAATTAATTAGCTCAAAATATTTAAGCAAGAAACACATTAACTATTTTTTTCAGTGAATGTTTTGACCCGGTGGCAAAGTGCTCAACATGCTTGTTCCAGTGACCGGAGGTCCCGAATTCGATTCCCGGTGGTGACAAGGAAACAATTTCACGGCTGGTTTAGGATCAATGAATTAATCACTCATTATCCGAAATGAAAATATGATTATGAAACCTCATTTGAGGCGGCCAAATCCCTCGATGGGGTATAGTGCCAGAGAGAGAGAGAGAGAGAAATGTTTTGACAACAGCACTGTTAAATTAATGTATGCAAGTTAGAAAAGTGCATCAGTTCAAAGAACAAAATAATTATCGTTCAATTCAACATGATATTGTTTAGTTTGGCCATATGTTAATGTTACCTACATGTCTGTAAAATATATATCGTTTGTATATGCAATGCATGATTAACTACACACAATCACCAAAGCCAATTATAACGAATCACAACCATCAATATTGATAGATTTTCATATCGTCCGAATTGGCAGAAAACAAATTCAACCCATTTTAACTTATCATTATTTACACTCACATATAGTTGCCTCCAGCCCACTCACTATTCTCAATTTTCAAATATTTTCTACAAAAATTTCCACCAATTCAGTTCGGTTTTCAAAAACGGAATTACTAAGGCAAATCGCCTAAACCAAATCTTGCGCCTGAATTGATTGCGCGTTGTGGTGGACACCATGTTTAATAATTACCATAACAGTTTTGTTGTACGTTATCTATGTCCATAAAGCTTTTCATACTGTGATGTCTAGTGTTTCTAATTTTATTATTCATATGTCATCCCTGTACTGTGACACGTTCAATGTAAATAAAAAACATTTCTAAACATTCAGTTAATTTAGATGACTCTCCAAATGTCAATAAAACAAATTAACCCATCTACACTTAGAATATAAACAACATTTTCTCGCACACCGTTTTTATCCTTGTTTTTTGAACAGATACACTATCTACAAAAAATATTTACATATAAACGAGTTACACATATTTCGGAACGAGTAAAGTCTCTCGACAGTTGTTAGTTTATACCGCCATAAACTATTTAATTTGTCCAGAGTTTTTTTTTGTTTCTGTGTGTATAGAAGGGCTGCAAAACGAAGAAGAAGAATTCTAATTTTAGCGCAACGTTGTAAGTTTTTTAATCAAAATTTTTTATTTAATTGGGCGGCCAATTTAATATAAACGGCATCATCAAATAGTTAGAGCTTTTATTGATAATTAAACCATCATATAATTAAATATTTTAATAACATGTATATAATATTACTTGGCGAAAAAATTACGAGGGGTAGAAATACGTATAGAGCATTGCTTTACATGTATAGTGTGATATGAAATGATATTCGTACACATAAAAACATAAGTCCCCTCAAATGTATAAATATTCACCTTTTTTCCGAGTTCGAGGGATTTTGTTTGGGTGGCGAAAATATATTTCTATACGAATTAGTTACCTTACTGTATTACTACTCAAATTATGTTTGATGTACATTTCTATTTTCCTTTTTATAAGTATACAATAAAAAAAGCTCAATCTAAGAGCTTTTCTCATATTTTAATTACAACTATATTGAAGGTGCAAAATAAAACAAAACAAATGTAACGACTTATTTCATATTTGCCTTATTTTCTTTTCACTGTTTTCTGTACAAGAAACAATTATTGGTTTTTCCTATTTTGTTGCCTCGAGGAGTTTTTCCTCTTGTCGGTATCTAGAAGTTTAATAAGTTTATATACATGATGAAAAATACTTCTTAAAGCTTGGTGTACGCATGAGCAGGAAATTTGATTTTTTTTTTGTTTTGTATTCATCTGTAGATAAGGATTTTTATATATTGATCATCAGATGAAAGAATTCTAAATTAGTATTTGAGATTAAAACTATCCTCGTATATAGAGAAAGGAAAGTTTTATTATAAATAGTATCATACATAATAAATAATTTTATGGTCAAAATGCAATAAATTCAGTTTAATATTTTTGTTATAGATTTTGAAGGATTTTCTGTTTGGGTTTTTGTGTGTACTAAAATCAACATTAAAGTTTGGTTTCTTTTCTGATTTTATTTTTGATTCGTGTGTGAGAGATAAAATGGCTTACTGGTTCTTTTAGATTTAGTTCAGACTACGATGAAAGTGATGTACTATATTTGGCAGATCGATCATATTAAAAAACTTCTTTTTTGTGCGGATGACATAATTTCTTCTATATACAATCGATATGTTTTAATATTTTTCCGCAATAAATTTAATTTTGTTTGAATTTAAAACGTTTAATTATTATTTTTTCCTCTAATATTCGATGTGTTTTATTTTTTCAATAAAAACAAATAAAAAATAATTAACATTTATTTACATACCGCAATCAAGTACATCATGTGCGCAAAGTGTATATAAAACTATATGGACTCGAACAAAAATTTTAATTTTTTGTTTAATCATAATATCGTGCTGTTTCAGAATTTCTTAGTTTTTCGCATTGTGGTTGCAAAAATAAGAATTACGTATTTGCTTGGAAATTACTATTTAGATCAGCTAACCACCACACAGTGGTCTACAGTATTCAATTCGTTCCTAGTCTAAACAAACTGGTGGGGGTCAATATTTCTCACATTGGCATTTCATGTACAATTAATAATTGTTTAAATTTAGAATTGCAACTTACAGAAGAGTTAATATTTCACATTTTCGGAAACGTAACTCGTTAGTTAATGAGGCGATCGGTTTAAGCATTTCGAAAAATTTTAATAAATTTTATAACTTTATAACCATAAAACACGAACAACATACTCCGTTTTACAAGGAAACGTTGTTTTGTATTCACTTATACTGTGTGGGCCAAAAGTCACGCCCTGCGTGTAAAAAGAGTAATTGTGACACAGACCTTGTGTGGTGTTGCTCCATCCTGCTTGATCGATTGTTCGCTGCCACAGGACGTACAAAATTATGAATAATAGTCACTGCGTTATCAACTTTATTCTTAAAGAAATAGGACCCTATAATACCCTTTGTGATGTCACACCACACCATACTGTACACTTGAGCGAGTGCAACTTGCGCTAGTGAACAACTCTGGGGTTTGTACTACCCCAAAAATACATATTTTACTTATTCACATATTCATTAAGTTCAATCAACTCCAAGAAGTGTGTCGCCCAAATTAGTCGCTGCTGCATGTACAAATGCCGATATAAAATCCTAGACATGCCCAGTTGTCCAGAACGTCTTCGCGTTGATGTTTCTAGATATTCTTCAACATTGGCCCGTACACGATCAATGTTCACCTGGTTCTGCACTATTTTCGGTCTTCTTGTTCGTGGCAAGTCTGACACTCATCCTTATTGTCAGAACCGTGCAATTAAATAATTAATTGCGGTTTGGCTAGGTGCATTTCTGTTGTTTTTTATGTTGAAATAATTTCGATAGGCTCTTTGCGTCAGTAAAATTTGAAAGGTCGTTAGAAAAGTGAAATTCTACCACTTTGGTCCATTGCTCATTCGTTAATTTTGTATGTTAGTGTAACAAGGTTCAATGAATAAAATCTGAAAATAAAAAATAATAATAAACAAAAAAGTTATTCAATTTTTACACGCATGCGATATTTCGGGCCCACCCTGTACAACTCGGAAAATAGTGAAAATCCTCGTAGTAGATTTAATTGTGCTTGCGTATAATTACAAGACTACATTTCGATACGTATAATGTGTTTTTTATTTTTGTTACATTTTAGTCTAGTAACCTAATTTCACACAATACCCTTTTTTCAGCCCCATTCAAGTTTATTACTACATTTGTGTGTTTGTTCCCGGTTTCTATTTCGAAACACCGTTTATTCGATATCAGACACTGGATTGAACTACAATATCTTGCTTTGAAAATAAATCAGCCGGAGCTTTACTTTTGGCTAATTCATTCGTCTGTGAGTGGTAAAGTAATTTCGTTATGGTTTTATTGATTTCCCTTCACATAATGCTTGGGATTTTTAAGAAAACATTAGAGGCTGTCATTTTTGGGGAACTGACAATCAAATTTGCCCATGTTGGAGTTTATCTGTTGTAACGTAACACGTATGACAGTTTGCCAAGTGTGTGAGAAAAAGAATAGTGATCCTAATTGGAAAATTACCATCTAGGAACCTGTTGAACTTCTGCATATAAATAAAACATTTTATTGTGACTCACTACATTTACGGTTCGTCTAGCGCCTATTTAATAGTTGTTTGGATCAACTGGTGTTCAACGCCTTTATCAACTAATCCGTTGAGTTATTTTTCACATTATTTGTCACATTTATTCATTAAAATTTGGTATATCGAGTGTGGGGTTTCGCCTTGTCGGTCTTTGATGCATTGCATTGTTAAATTGATTAACTCGCTGAAATCCTCAAATCGCAATCGCTGAATTCCATGAAACAACGTCCAGTTTTCGCGTAATCGTCGATTGAATAATCGGTTTTTTTTTACCAGGACAAATGGACAAAGAAATTTTTTTGTTCCAAATCATGGAATATTGTACCAATTATGAAAGGTTAATTAATTTTGAATAATAATCCGTTTAAAATGAGCCGAAACTACGACCAGTTTTCGCGTGATCGTCGATTGAATAATCGGTTTTTTTACCAGGACAAATGCAGATAAAAATTTTTTTGTTCCAAATCATGAAATGTCGTACCAATTATGAAAGGTTATTTAATTTTGAATAATAAACTGTTTAAAATGAGCCGAAACAACGACCAGTTTTCGCGTAATTGTCGATATAATAATCGGTTTTTTTTACCAGGACAAATGCACAAACAAAATTTTTTGTTCCAAATCTTGAAATGTCGTACCAATTATGAAAGGTTATTGACTTGACAAACCCGAATGTCAAGTACCCTTCTCGTTTTACGTAAATCGTATGAATAAAAGGTGTGTGTTTATTGTTTCCAAATTTGTACTATACCAGGTTTAATGAAATAAGTGGCGTAATATGAAATTCGCTTGCATATCTGTTGCTAGACAAGAATTGGAAATTTAGTACTCTCAATATTTATTGTTTTTAAGGTGAATTTAGTACCCGCAATGAAATATAAATATATCTAAGAAAATCGAAATATTCGATTCCGAAATATTGAGGGAAAATTGGGAATTGAAATTTCAATTATATATAAAGAGAGGCTTCGTTCTACTACAATCAACGTTGGTGCATATTTATATTCCATCGTTCCATGTAAAGGGTGCGGCATGTGTAGTCAATTGCCGAAACTTGTCGAAATCAAATCAGCGATATTACTTCATTCAATTAAATCATCGTTTCCGACGAAGCTCATTTACATCTCGACACTTATGTGAAGAAGCAAAATTGCTATATTTGGGACACAGAAAATCCACACGTGGCAGTGACTGTTTGGTGTGGAATATGGTCAAAAGGTATCATAGCGCATTTTTTTCGAAAATGAGCTAAAAGCCGCACTAATAATCAATGCAATTTTATATGGAAAAATAATGCTGGAAACAGACGTGCGGATTTTACGCATGCGAATACGCATGCGGAAACGCAAGTTAACTACATGAGCGTATTTTTCTGACATTGCGTTTTTATTTTTCGCTAGAGTTTTCAAAAAACAATATAAAATTTGTTATGGAATTTCTGTCAAAACATTGAAAAGCCAACGTGATGTTAATATTAACTCATGTTATTTTTTTTTTGTTATGTAGTCAACACTGCTGCGGTGCGTTTTTTTTAGAAATAGAGACAACTTGCGGAAAAACGCAGCCTATGCGGAATACATGTATTTCATTTCATTTAAAGTAGTGTATTCTAATTTAAATTCACGCGTTTTTCCGCACGTCTGTTTCCAGCATTATGCTGGTTGGTAAATTTTTTCTCCATTTTGGTATTCCGTCTGGATGGATGTTCCGGTCCATATACCAGGAAGTAATGCAAGTACAACTTTAATTTAGTTTAGAAAAATTCAGCTGTCTCGATTTCCTTTTATAAATAGATTGCTCAAGAAATCCGCAATTGCTACGAAGAAAATTAAATTCTCTTTCAAAATATGACCACCTTTCCAGCTTTCACATACCATGTAGAGATTTTGCCACCCGATGATATCGCTAATTCCGAGAAGTTTCTTTATACCGTGGTTCATACGAATGCAATTTTCGTTTTGCACGATTTTAATTTGACTAAAGATGAAACATAAATATGTTCATGGGGGCTTGATACTTTAACTATCGTAGCACTTTTTCATGGCTTTTTTGTTTTAATCGTACTATAATCTCTAATCATAACTACTTTATTAATGTTAAATGTCACTGCATGTTTTCTCTTAAAATACTTTTGATTTTCAAAATTTTTTTATAATGTTTTACCTAACTTTTAAATTCGGTTCTACATACCCCTATCTACCCGTTTATATCTAAGTAGATCAAGTAGATCTTTCTAGCAGAGATTATCTTACATATAGGGACTCTCCTGTTGAACAGTGTTCAGACAACCGATAATGAAATACCTATACTTTTGTACAATCTCGCGCAATAGCTGCACTTATCCTTTTGTCAAAACTTTTAACCGAATTTCATGAAGCTCCGTTTGAAGCAGGATGTCCTGGAGGGATTAGTATATGACGAATACGGTATTTCTCTATAAAAATTTTAAAAATCGATAACTTCAATGGGGTTCTGTTGGCTGGCACCACCGTATCAGGTAATACAGGCTCTAAAAATGTCTATACATTTAGAAAATGAATCCGTAATTATTAAAAAATAGTTTCCATTGCTATGTCCATCTCAATATGAATTCTTGGCCATACCGTATTAGTGTTTTCCCATGAAATTAGTTCTGGTTTTGCTGGTTTAACTGTGCGTTCATGACATAGTGAGTTAGTTCGGAAAAAATTCTATGGAAACACAAAAAATGTATTAAAACAACAACAAAGATAAAACAATTTCAACTCGAGTTCGAAACTAGTAGGCGTGGTACAAAGCATTTCAAATAATTTGATTGGTTTTGAGTTCGTTAAGCGAGTATGGAAATATTTGTTTCCGATGTCATGTACGCGACATCAGTCTAACCATGGACGAATTATTTAATGACATACAAAGCCGAATACATTTCTCCATCATGTTGTTTGTTGCTGTAAAAAATCATTAAAACCCTGGATGTGTAGTGGTACAAATTTAAAATAAACGTATAAGAAATAAAATATTGTTTATTCTATAAATAGTGACATATACATCCATACACATTTTGTTTTTATTATTTTGCTTACATTTTGTTTTTGAGTGTATTTATATTTTTGTCGTTTACTTTTTCCCCTGATATAATCGTGAGGGAATATAAAATTGAAATGCCGTATGATGATCTACAATCTACATAATATTTTCTATTTCGTAATTTACACGAGCTGTGTTTTGTAGGAATAGAATAAACGCACACACACATACCAAAGATCGCGCGTTCCATATTTTTTTTTATTTCGTTTTCCAAAATTGTGTTTATTTATAAAGCGCTATGTCAATCGAATTATTGAGAGCTTAAAGCTGCACCAACCAAATTGCCCGCCTCAATGAAATCTGTACGATAATTTGTTAGACATTAATTACAATTTATTACAACAAATCCCGATTGTATTACAGTTGCCATTTTACAGGAACGAGTGGTCGATCTAGCTTACAAATAAACTTGCATCGCCAAAACTGTAACTTTATATGTAGTTATGATATCGGGATGGTTCTTGGAGCAGAATTTATTACAAATTAATTACATTGAATAATTTAGTTCAAGACCACCCCTTTAACATGCCTAAGCGTAAATTTCATCCCAAAACGATTTGTTTATTTCATAAACGCCAATTTAACCAAATTTAATAAGGTTTTTACACCAGACTGCCACCAGATCTTGGACCAAATGTTGCTCCAAAGCATTTTCGGTAGGTAGGTCGACCTTATCCACGTGTGTAATAAATTATTTTTGTATAATATTAGACGGAATATGCATAAGAAGATATAGGTTTCAAATTACGATATAAAGATTGGTTTTGCCACATTTAAGAATTTATTACACCAGAGTCACTATTCTGGCTTTCCCTGGGAATAGGGAATTCGGAAAAATATTTTCATAGCATTTTTGTCTAAAATGAATTTTTAGACTGAAGGAACAAGTTTAGTGCAAACATTTTTAAAACAAACTTAATTGGGAAACTTTTGTTCCACAAAATTTTTATAGGGAATAATAATTTCCCATTTAACTTTGTTTCTAAAATATTTACACCAAACTTATTCCCTCAGTAGGCCAGAAAACTACAATTTAAACAAAAATTTTATGAAAATATTTTCGTCAATTCCCTATTCCTGTAGGAAAAGCTCAAATAGGCCTACAGTGGTACTATTCTCGTGATTCCCCGGGAACAGGGGAGGAAGAATTTATATGTAATTTTTATTTAAACATTTTTTTCTGGCATACTGAGATAAAAAGTATGTATTAATTTTTTTGAAAACAAAATTAAATGGGTAATAATTTTCCCTGCCAATTTAGGTATGGAACTATTTTTCTTATTTTATAAATGTATACATCAAGCTTTACTCCTCAGTAGGCCGGAAAAATGTTTCAACAAAAATTACATACAAATTCTTTCCTCAGCTCCCTATTCCCGGGAAACCACCACCAGATATTGGATCAAATGATACTTCGTTAACCTAGTGAAGGGAAATCAACATGGTTCAGGGGGGTAACAAATTATCTTTGTATCAGGTTAGACGGCTTTAAAGGTAAAGGCTACATATATGTAATTTAAAGGACGACTTTACCATATTTAATAATTTATTACATCAGACAGCCACCAGATATTAGTTCTGTTGAATTTTGGTGGTAGTTGTGAAGGGCAGGTCAACTTTATCGAGGTGTGTAATAAATTATTTATGGGTTAGTTTACACGGAATTTGATTCAAAAGCTAAAGGCTACAAACGGGTTACCCACGAAATCCATTATGTCACGATCCTTTTTGACAAAATCCATTTTGACAAAATCCGTTTTTGACGTAATCATCTTTTGACAAAATACATCCTTTTCAAAATCCATTTATGATAAAATCCATTTTTGACAAAATCCATTTCTGTCAAAATTCATTTTTGTCAAAATCCCTTTTGTCAAAATCCATGAAAAAACCATCGAATCCATCGTTTTTGTTATTTTTTACAAGCCCGGGTTTGTAAAATATAACAAAAACGATGGATTCGATGGTTTTTTCATGGATTTTGACAAAAATAACAAAAACGATGGATTCGATTTTTTTTTTCATGGATTCTTGGATTTTTTTTCATTGAAATACGAAATTTATTTTATTTGTACGATCATGAGTTTAGTGACATTATACTAGAGGATTTTGACAACAGTGGATTGTGTCATAAATGGATTTAGTAAAAATTGGAAAATAACAAAAAAGGGTTTCAACAATCATGGGTTTCAACATCAATGGATTTTGTCAAATGAGTATTTTTATAAAAAACTACGAATTTTAGCAAAATGGATTTTGGAAAGATGGATAACGGGGGGATCCCGCTACAAACTTGTAATTTAAAGGTCGATTTTACCACCATTAATAAATTATTACACCAGACCACTGCCAGATATTGAGTCTTATGTTAATCCATGCCTTGTGAATGGTAGGTCAACCTTATCCAGGTGCGTAATAGATTATTGTTGTGTCAGGTTACACGGAACTGTAAAGGCTTCAAATATGTGATTTAAAGTTTGATTTACCACATTTAATAAACTATTACACCAGACCGCCACCAGATATTGGGGCAAATGTTACTCCATGGTCGTTGTGAAGGGTAGGTCAACTTTATTCAGGTGTGTAATAAATTATTTTGTAGTCATATTACACGGAATTGGCTCAGAATGGTAAATGCTTCAAATGTGTAATTTATTACACCAGTCAAATGTTAAGTCCTTTACCATTTTGGTGGGCAGATCAATATTATCCAGGTATGTAATAAATTGTATTTGTGTCAGGATACGCGAAATTGGCTTCAAAGTACAAAGGCCTGAAATAGGTAATTTAAAGGTCAATTTTATACAACATTTAATAATTTATTACACCAAACCACAACCAGATATTCACAAGGTCTATGCGGAGTAATCATTTTACCTAATATCTGGTAGCGGTCTAGTGTACTAAATTATTAAATGTGGTAAAATCGTCTTTAAAATTACATATTTGAAGCCTTTAACTTCTGAAGCCAACTTCGTATAACCTGACCCAAAATTAATTTATTACACACCTGGATAAGGTGGACCTGCTCTCCACAAGGTAAATAGAGAAGGATTTTATACAATTTCTGGTGGCGGTCTGGCGTAACAAAATATTAAATGTGGTAAAATCGACATTTGATCATAT
Source organism: Nephrotoma appendiculata (assembly GCA_947310385.1). Classification (NCBI taxonomy): domain Eukaryota; kingdom Metazoa; phylum Arthropoda; class Insecta; order Diptera; family Tipulidae; genus Nephrotoma; species Nephrotoma appendiculata. Next base: position 262,832,551 of record OX371224.1, read on the forward strand.
TTGAAGCCTTTACACTCTGAAGCCAATTCCGTTTAACACGCTAACCTGATACAAAGATAATGTATTACCTGCCTGTGGCACTATTCTGGTAATTCCCTGGGAATAGTGAATGAAAGAATTTATATGTAATTTATAATTAAAAAAAAAATTCTGGCATAGGTACGGAGGTAAAAAACTAGAGTTACATTTTTTTGAAAACAAAATTAATTTGGGAGTAATTTTCCCTGAAAATTTAGAAATGGAAAAATTATTCCCAATTTATAAATATTTACACCAAACTTTTTTCTTCAGTAGGCTGGAGAAATAATATTTGAACAAAAATTACATATAAATTCTTTCTCTAATTCCCTATTCCCGGGGAATTACCAGAATAGTACCTCTGAATAAGGTTAATTTTCCCTTTACTAAGTTAACGAGGTAACATTTGACCTAATATCTGGTGGCAGTGTGGTGTAATAAATACTTAAATGTGGCTTTGCCAACCTATATATTGCAATTTGAAACCTACATCTTCTTATGTCTAGTCCGTCTAGTATTATACAAAAATAATTTATTACATACCTGGATAAGATTGACCTACCCTACCGACAAGGCTTTGGAGCAACATTTGGTCCAAAATCTGGTGGCAGTCTGGTGTAAAAACCTTATTAAAGTTGGTGAAATTGGCGTTTATGAAATAAACAATCGTTTTGGGATGAAATTTACGCTTAGGCATGTTATAGGAATGGTCTTGAACTAACTTATTCAATGTAATTAATTTGTAATAAATTCTGGTCCAAGAACCATCCCGATATCATAGCTACATATAAAGTTACAATTTTGGCGGTGCAGGTTTAATTGTAAGCTAAACCGACCACTCGTTTCTGGAAAATGGCAATTGTCATAAAATCGGGATTTGTTGTAATAAATGTCTAACAAATTATCGTACAGATTTCATTGAGGCGGGCTAATTTGGTCGGTGCAGGTTTAAAACAATGAATTATTGAGTAATTTACGTAAGGCGGTTGGTTAGAAAATAATCATATCTCTACTTATATTCAATTACTTCGAATTTGCGATCTGCAGAAGAAACGGTTGTACTAAACCGTTAAAATTTTCTTCTATAAATTAACATATACTTGACATTCAGAAGTCCTACGCGGATCAATCAATATTTTTTGGGAAAGATGTTTTCAACAAAACATGTTCTGTTGTTCTTCAACGCGTGCCTACTCCTATAGTACACCTATTTTTGTTTCAGTATTTATAATTTTCTAATACCCTAGACAGACACAAAAGTTATCGCGATTTCTTCCAATCGCGATTACATGTCAAACAAATAAAATCGCGATTTTATAATTATGGTGCGACAGACACAAACCCGATTTTGTAAATCTGCAAACGTTCAAATTCATATTTAATTAATGAAATAAAGCAATTTCAATGCGTATTTGATGATTTTGAATTACATCGAATCAGTTACAATAAGTTAATAAAAACTATATTTATAAATAATTTTTGTGACAGTTTAAAAATTTTAAAATTTAATTTACAATCTAACAATTTTTCTGTATACATTCAATGAAAATGACTTATGTTCCCCATCCACATACAATCGTACTGATTTTGCTTATATTTCACATTTATCTTCTCCCTACAACCCGATTGTAGTAATCTTGTTCTATAAACGTAATAATCCTGTTTTGCCAAAATCGTGTACTGACAGACTGAAAAAATAACTACGTAATCTTGAATTCGCGATTAGCTAGTTTGTGTCTGTCTAGGGTATAAGACTCTTTAAATAATCAGTTTTTAAACGACAAATGTGGGTAGCGACAATTTACCACAGCAAACGAAAAATGTATATTAGAAAATAAATTGATTAGTTTTAAGATAGGTTAAAAGCTGTTTGTAATCAGCGACCTTACAAGCTACATTTTTTTATTTTCAAACTTAAAAACTTATATTTTTCGTTTTAAAACAATAAATTTTTTAACGGAATAGTTAAAAAGTCAAAAAAATTATTATATGTATAAACGTTAATATTTAAGCTGCCAACATAGGTGTTTTCATCGAATTTGCGGCGTCTATAGCCGGTTACAACATACTTATGGTGTCTGTAAAATCAAAAATTAAGAACATAAGTTAATGAAAAAATTAATTGTTTGATTAATAATCATAATCTCAAATTTAGATAATTTTATGGGTTTATAAATTAATAAATATAGTGTTCACTGTCAACTTAATCAGTCTTATTTAGTAGATTAACAAAGTTAGTTTCGAAATCTATTCAATTTTAATTGTTTCAAAATATCTAAATATGTAATATAAAGAAAATTAATAAATTTGCCTTTTATTGGTCTGATCGTGGAACGTACAATCGTATATTTCCGTGAGCATATAAAATTTTGTATTTTCCTGCAAATACGAATTTCTATTTATCGGTAAACAATATACATAAAGAATTAAAGAGAACTACATGTGAAAGATAATGCATACAAATAAAAGGTGTTTGTATGTATATGTAACCATTTATAGAATAAACAACGTTTTATTTTTTATACGTTTATTAGAAATTTGCACCACTACATATCCAGGGTTGTAATGATTTTTTACAGCAACAAACAACATAATGGAGAGATGTATTCGGCTTTATAAATCTTATTAAATATAATTAATCTATGGTCTAACAGACGTACATACATGCTCGACGCCCTTTAATTAAATTTTCGAGGTCTGTATCCATACCTAAAATTTTAAATTTGGAAACAAAATTTCTACCTAAAATCTTTAGACCATCGGCATAGAGAAAAGTAATATAAACATACAAAATTTTGAAAAAAACCTTTTTTTTATTGTAACCCCAAAATAGAAACTCGTTTTACGACTGTAATAATAAACTTAGAATGTCGAACTCTTCGAATGTGCATTTAGTGTTTCTTTGACTTTTCATATTGGTTTTGTTTCATTTTTTTCGCACCTCCACAATATTTTCATAATTTTCGCCTTGTTCAATCTTTCGTATATTTTTCTCGTGCTTTTCTCCTTTTCTCATATTTTCTCTCTTCTTAACGACTATAGTGACATGTTGCCTTTGCAAATCTACAATTCACGCTCAAATGATTTTTGTAATGGCAATGTTCACATTTTCTTCGCTCACATTTACTATTTTGATGGTTAGGTTTCGTGGACACGTGTGTATTTAATTGAAGTGTTTCTTTTCCATTACATCTCTTTTCTCGGTGCTGCATCAAATTTATATCCGCTATGGCGTAAGATTGAACGTTTTCATGTTTTTTTGCTATTTGTGACTTTTTTCCAAGGTTATTACTTTCTGATTTTCCTCACATAACCTACCGAACACCTTTCTCGTTTGTCGCGTAATGCATCTATCCACTTATTAACCTTCTAAATGTTCACTGAATTCACAGTTACAGAATAATCTCTTTAATCTCCATACACGTTTTTTTTATTCGGATTTTCCGGAAAGCATAAAGGACACCAATTTATAAGGCTGACAGTACTGTGAAAAATACTTGTGAGAAAATTTCAGACATGGTATTCGTAATCTGTTTGTGATACAACTGTTATAGCTGAATAACAATAATGTCGTCAATTGATTTTCATCTAGAAATCATCTTGTGTCGTCTTTAAATCAAAAACTAGAAAATCAATTGTATGATTTTAAAGTCAAGTATGAATCTCTGTGATATAAAAAAGGAGTTATCCTTTATTCTCGGCCAAATTACTTTTCTAGTATTTGATTTAATCACTTGTAATTCTTATATGAAAACACGTAAGGGGTAAGGGAAGGCAAGTAAAGAATGTGTGGCCTTTATGATGCAACAAAATTTTACCTATCTTATTAAAAAACGAAAAAAATATAATAATGTTTAATTCTGAGAAGCAAAATATGTACAGCGGTTTTAAAAACGGAAATTTGTAGGTTAACATCTCAGAAGAGGAGATATTCTAATATACACAGCAAACTAAAACTATACACAGCAAAAATCATTCATACTGGGATGTATATATATAGTGTATATGTTACGGTAAAAGCCCGAAATCGGTAAATGTCGGAATAAAAAATAATAATAATAATTGGAAGAAGCTGTTTTATTTCTTCGAAATCTATAATATGGGATTCCTTTATTCTCGAAATGGTTCACCCTTTATCCCACGGAGTAATTTTTATGTTATTAGTGCAAATTGGAATTTGCGAATAGTAGGGACTAACGGCTTTTCCATCGGACTCACGCGAGCTAAATGTGTCCTCTCATTATGCTTAGTCCTTTCTGATCGGGGAATAAATGAAGATGCGGGGATGAAGAGTAAAAATTTGTAAAAAATTTGAAATTTCAGACGATTACCGATTTCCTTTAACCTTAACATATATATATATATATACCCGTTTTTAAAATTATGTACATATATGCACAAAAACAGTCAGATTTAAACAGATTAGCAATTCGATATATCGCGAAGTAAAAAAAGTGGTTTTTAAAAAAATCTTTACGTTCTGTACGCCCAGATGGATTGACTGATCGGGGTAAACCCTCATACTTAAGCCATATATTATATAGTATATATATACGCTACTAGGTGGACCAAAATTTATTTGACAATACCCTTTTTGAAGGGTATTGCCGAAGTTCAGTGCACAATTTATTGGTTCAGGGCAGAATTTTTTGTTTTGTTTTGAAATTGAAAAAATTAGCAGTGTGAATGTGAAAATAACAAAACAACTAGTTGTCAAAATCAAAACAATTTGTCAAATTATTTCAGTGTGTTTGCGTTATAATTATGTTATTTATAATTTTATTTTAGAAATAGATAGTTATTTATAAGATTTTGTATTATTATTATTTTTTTTTTCAAACAATTACAACAAATATACAGGGTCAGGGGTCTCTGTGTTGTGGTTGTTTGTTTTTTTTTTGTAAACTATTTTTGCATATGATGAATACCTGAATTACAATATATATTTTGCTCGTCAAAAGTAGTAATTCTGTAACCATACATCGGTTACACTCTGATGCATTTGAATTAATAAATCTGTAACATTTTAATAATCAATTATAATAAATTAACTTGTTACAGTACTTACATATCTACAATCTTTCTTTTACTTATTTGAATAATTACAACGCGGCACAATTGAAAACAAATTGCAAACAATTTGAATATTTTGTTTCTGTATTTTAGTTTTACATGAATCCTTTGGAGTGCAAGTTGCGGGTCGCTTATTACTATTACCACCACGATTTTTTTCGTCGCACTAGAATTTGGTGAACCCACCGCTAATGTGGTCGGAAGCTCTTTCGTTGTGGTACACCATACTTTAACACCGAGATGAGACCAATTTTAAAATGGATTCGGTGCAATCCGATTTAATCTTTGTACCAAAATGTCTTTGTTGTCTAAACGGGTTTGTTCGGCTATATGCGAAACAATATTATCGAATGCCTGCCCAGAAGATGCTCCATACCAGTCGCACCAAACCAATTCATCCAAAAATTGTTGAATTATTTGACGCGAGAGTAACGATAGTGTATTTTGAAACATCGTAGGCACAATTCTCCTTAGATAATCCATTATGTGGCTGTTTGAATTCCAATTTTGAGCATCGTGCGATGATGAATTCTAACAAATCAATAAAAAATATTAAAACATTTAAAAACAAAAATAAGAGTTAAAAGATACCTGATGTACAGCTTTGTATCTCTTTGTATTGAGTGTTCTTTTATCCACAGTTGAATCCGTTAAGATAATACTATCCTTATGAACCCAATTGGCGAGGGGCTCTATTTTTTTTAAAAATCATTCTTTATAATTTCGTTCGCCCTCATTTAGAGGCTCTACAGAGCTCAACCGAACTAATTTCGCTTCCGGATCTAAAACACCAAGTACCTCTAATTTAACCTGACGCTCCTGTCCATCTTGAGTAGTTGTGCCTAACGAAATAACACCAACTTCAATCCGTTTACCTGTTCCGTCTAATAATGTCATATGCTGATGAAGTGCTACAGTGCATACAGCTCGAAGTCATGTATACAATCCTTTTACAGAGATTATCTACCTTAACCTATTGCACAACATTTTGAACATTAGTTTGGCATGCCCAGTGATAAACAGTTTTAATAAAACCGATGGTGGATGTAATGAACCCTCGAATCCGTTGCAAACGAAAACAAGTCGCGCTTGAAAGTCGTCTGATATCCATATATAACCACCAGAATGTGGAAATTTTCTTGCATCCGAATACATACCAATCACTAAGAATACTCACGAAACTTAAAATCGTCTTACTTAAATTAATAATTAAATTTTCAAACTATTATGTATAAAATCGCGAATAGTTTTGGAAGTTTCCTAATGTCAAATTGTTTGACAATTAAGAAAAAAAAATTAGTACACTGTTATGATTTTTGATCGATTTTGATTTTATTTTTTTTTTCAAATTTTAATGCCACCTATAATTTTTTTTTAAACTATTCTACCCTTTTCCATACAAATCAAGGTCAAAAAAAACGGTCGAAATGTTTCCATACAAAAATCGAGTTATGTCCTTTCTGCTTGTTAATATATTCTGTGCTTAAGCTTTTTCCAAAAATTGGAAAACCTAGAGATTTTGGCCGAAATAGGTCACCGGAAGTGGCAGCCTCAGGAGAAGCATTTACGTTTTTTGAAAATATTTTGAAAAGTACGAGTATATTGCATTCACGAAATACGATTAGAAACAAAAAGATTTTAACTTAAGTTTCAAATAAAATTTGTAAAATCATTATTTTCAGTTTAAAAATAACTTTATTCCACCAAAATCCGGCATCTTTACAGTCCTGGAGGATTGATTTTTCGGAATCAAACGTCACACTTAACCTTTTCTAACGGTTATGAAAGCTTCCATGGGAAGTTTTCAAATTTTTGGAAAGAAGTTGAAAAGTTTAGCTTTTACAAAAAACGACAGAAAGATTCTAATATATTCCGTGTTATCTGAAAACACAACTAAATGGATTTATTAGTTTGAAATTCGGAAACTTCGATTTCTTTAATATTATTAAAGGACAAGTATGTTACTTCAAATTCAGTCATTCCCCAAATAGACGTACTTATCAAGAAAACTTCTTCTAGTAGTGTAAAAAAGTATGAGTATATATTCAACGCTTGAAAATGAATCGAATTTTTCCAACGCCATGTATTTATTTATATTGAAATAAGTCTACAAATGTCGGTGGTTTCACCAGACTGCAGTAATCGAACTACATACATATTAAAAATACCTTGAACTTACATACAATGTATAATCACCAAGCCTTAGCGAACTATTGTGATTTGCTAAGCATTTGTCAACTCCTTTATAACCTCGAATTTTATTGTATTTAACGCATATATACATTCGATTTCTATATGAAATTTTGAGTTATGATGCCAGATATTACTTTTACATCGAGGTGAGGTTACCGAAATTCGGTTTCGAACTAGTGGAACATTTGCCGTGTTTTTTATGAGCGCCCGATAAATGTGAATGCAGTGAATAAGTGATAAAAACAGAAAAAAACAACTTATGTTCTGTTCGGTCTGTAATGACAATCCAGTTACAAGTTGAGGTCGTCTACATACGGCTAATAACTTTATTAATCGAGTATGTACACATGGCTCTTCAAACTGTCCAACTTAAAATTAATTGCAGTGGAACTGCACGATTGTTTTTTCTTTTTAATTTATTCAGTAAATTATAAGAAAATTATCTTTCTGCATGCAGTCTTAAATTGAGTTATGGTACATTGTACATCGTCAAGAATGTAATTTATCAGTCAAACATACCCAACTAAATATGCATTAGCAAGATTAATAGCAAAACTGTAATATAGTAAGATATATTCCATAACTCCAACGGAGCTACTAAAATAACGCCCATTTGTAATTACCCACGCATTAAACACATACGATATCTACACACTACAAATTAAAATACATTATTAATTTTCTTTTTATTTAAAAAAAAAATGAAAGTGAAAAAAATTATAATGAATAAACTGGAAAATTAGTAATTGTGAATGAAATTATTCAGTGCTGGTTAATTTAATTTATGATAATTATTATTATTACTAGTAATATTATCATTACTACTGAGTACACGGTTTTTAATAACATTAATATTTTGAATATAAACAGCGAAAGAAAAATTTTAAAAATCGATTTCCAAACTATTTTCGATTGAGTCATGATTTTCATTTAGTTAAACTAATAAAGCATTAAGTGCTCGTATATACATTTGAAATCGAATATTTACTCGTATATTTCTTTAATTTTTTAATTGAGCACTATTTATTGAGATTTTAAATTTTTTTGTAAATAAAATTTCAAATTTTTATTTTATTTAATCATTTTATTTGTAATCAGTCAAACTAAATTTAACATCAGATGCTTTTATACATGTATATTGTACTATGAGGCAAATAACGGGTGTAAATAATGTTAATTGCGACAATTTTTTTGGAATTGGCAAGTTTCGATTTTTTACTTTGCAGTTTCTTTAACTCAAATAGGCATCTACAAATCGCACTAAGGGTATAAAACGATAGCCAAAAGCGACGATTTTCAGGAGAAAGGATTTTATATTTTGTATCTGGATATTTTTAAATATAAAGTTAATTTAATGTATGATGATGGTATAAAATATTCAAATTTTGCTGCTAATTTGGAAAATGGTGTAGAAAATCAAATACATTTAATTCAAAGAGATAAATCCGTTAGTCATATATTCAAATTTTGCTGCTAATTTGGAAAATGGTGTAGAAAATCAAATACATTTAATTCAAAGAGATAAATCCGTTAGTCATCATTTATAATCTTATTATAACAATATTCTAAGTACGTGATGGCAATTTTGGTGCTGAGGACGATCCACGTCCAGGTGCAGTAAAACAATTTGAAGACGAACAACTAAAAATTTTACTGAATGAAAATTCGTGTCAAACTCAAAAAGAGCTTGCAGAACAGTTAGGAGTTACTCATCAAGCAATATCACTTCAATTGCATTCAATGGGAAAAATACGGAATTGAGGAAAATGGGTTCCTCATATTACCTGACCGAAGGAAACAAAAACCGAAGAGCTGACATCTGCATGAATTTGCTTGCTCGGTACTAAAGAAACAATGTTTTGCACAAAATCATCACGGGTGGTGAAAAGTAGATTTTGTATACATCCTAAACGCTGAAAACTATGGGTAATATAGGTCAGCCATAAACGTCAGTTGCAAAAATAATTATACATGCCAAGAAAGTGTTACTGTTTGTCTGGTGGGATTGAAAAGGAGTCATTTACTATGAGCTTCTGGAACCTGGTCAAACTGTTACAGCTGAACGTTACCAGGCCCAATTGATCAAAACAAGTGATGCTCTGGAGGAAAAAGATCATTTACAAGCCAAGAAAGACGGAAGGTGATATTGCCGCATGGCAACGGTCGTCCACATACAGCAAAATCAACTCAGGATTGGGAAACCATCTAATTTCTATCGCGAAGGCATTCATCATCTACCTGATAAACAGTAAAAGATTATAAATAGCAATGGTGAATGAGTAGAGTTTCTACTGGCACACCTAATATTTCGTAGGATTAATGAAAATTCATTAATTATATCATCCGGCAACGCCATATTTCTATGAATATTTAGTAACACTTTTAGTAGGAGTTGCTATAAATATTTTTAATAGTGTATGTGCTTTGGTAAAATCATTCTCCAATACGTCAATCCTAAATAACTGTAACTCTTACGTATGTTTCATCAAAACTACATAACAAATCTTCATCATTTTTCATTAATAAACAATTTTTAGGTTTTCATAAAATAAATTTGAAAGTTGACGATCTGTATATTAATTATAGGTCTTTGGTCAATTTGCATCTATACTACATCCAGAAACGGAATTTAAATATGATTTCTCTAGTATTCTTCAAAAGGTGTTACACTATCACCTCACTAAGCAGATAAACGCGAAGAATTCATATCTACCTATTGATTTTGGTAAATGTAGGGTACTTCATTTAAAATATTCAATAAATATTTTTTCGCATCACAGATAATTCGAGTGTCGAAATAAGCTTCTGACTAACGGTTACTAAATCGTAATTTTCATCTTTTAAAAGGCGAATTTTAAAAGATGAAAATTAAAAAAAGCGAAAGCTGTTGCACTGATTCAAGGAATTCAAATACTCGAAATTGTACTATCCGTTGTTTGGTTCTGAATTATTATCGATAACCAACCGTTTCAGAAAGGATTTCGAGTAGTCGATGGGTGCTTTCAGGACACCCAACAGTTGGGAACATATTGGCAATGATTTTACTAATCATGATAGGGGAATTGAAAGCGCCCAATATTTAATAAAAGTCAATTGTGTGTACTGTGTTTCGAAAGCAGGCTGATTTATTAATTTATGAATTCGAGAGTAACTTCGCATAAATTAAATAAATGTTCTTTTCTAGCAACGATAGTAGTTTTTGGGGACAAATGTCTAAGAAATACACAATTAAACTGATTATCACACGTTCCAACGCGAAATTCATGATTTATTTTGCGAAGGCCGACATATTTGAGCGTTTAAAATACCTCTTCTCTTAAGGATACTCATTGTAAGCTAATTTTAGAAGTTTGCAATGTGCGAAAAATCTGTCAAATGTCGATAATATTTTTTTTGCAGGTCTTATGTACTTGGTTTGCCATTACGAGTTCAATTCCAGTAGTTCGAAGGAGATTTATAAATGAAAACTGCCAAAGGAAGGGGGTTTTAAGTGAGTGATGCACTACCAAGTAAACTATCACCTCTAAGAAAATGATCGTACTTCTTATATAACGCAATTAAGCCAATGGGGAGGAATGCTTTAAAAAAAAGCTAAAACCTGATCATCCAGCTTGCTGCGCAAGTAAATAATGCTCTTTGCCCAGATTACGGAAGAATCTCAAAAGCAATTTGCACCCTGAAACAGTTGGATCAAATAACCCTGAATTAGAAGTGCTGAAGTTCTGCGAGACAAATACCATCCGAGCCATCAGCTTTGTAAGGTGTAAAGAAGAAGCTCCAATGTCAAAAATCTTGATTAATAAGTGTCTGACCATATTCATGACCATTATTGATTGGGTACGCGAGAGAGATACGTTAGTAGTGTTGTTCATAAGTTGAACTCGGGAAAGTTAACCCCAAAAAATTCAAAATTTAAACTTCTAGAATTATTTTTGAATCGCTTCACACTTTTCTTATTATAAGATGGAAACATCAATGGTTTGATCTGTGCTGTTTGAGAGATAATAAGAGGGTAAAAAGCACTAAAGATTGGTTGCTTTAGATAAGAACAACTGTGACACTATTCTTGCTTTCCCAGAAAATATTTTTCGCAATTCCTTATTCCTAGGAATAGAATAATGTCACTGAGAATTTAGCTTAAATAATAAACCAAAGATAATCTTCTGTTAGTACAATCCGAACTGCCTCGCTCTAATTGATGAACATTAGCGTCCCTCTAATCACCAAGGACATGTTTCTATTTGTACACCACACCAAATTCGAAAGCTGCTCTTAATGAGAAGATGAAATGAAATTGCAGAGAAGAAATCTTAACCCTATTGAAGAGTAATGATAATAGTTACCACATCAGCTGACCTAATCTGAATGAATCGATATATTCACAAGCCGTAGCATCTGATGGTCTTATATGCAGCTCTCATAAGAGTCGTACTAATATTGCTATAAATAAAGATACAAGTTGTATTGCGCACCCAGTATTGAAATCGAACAACTTCTACTAGACCAAAATTGTGAAAAAAATACTAGAATTCTTAGCTAACCCGAGAATCCAAAATGCGAATTAGGAGGTTTTCGGGGCGAAACGCGACAGTCTGAGTTTCACGAGAAAGAGCTAAGCCGAATCTTTTTCTTCGTATATTTTTTGTGTTGCCAGAAAATCAACCCTATCAGACACAATATTAAATCTTAGAATTATTTTTAAATAGCTTGACAGTTCCTTAAAGCAGTTCCTCGCTGTTGGTTTTATAATAGGAGAACGGAAGTGTGCTAGAGTTTGTTGCTTTAGATAAAAGAACTGGTACATCCGAAAACATCTCTGAATGAGGATATGCAGTGGAGCTGCAGACAAGACTAACAGATACAACCTGTGAGTATATCGAATTATCGTGAGTAATGAAAACCGCTGTCACATTAGCATTCTTAAAAAAGATACGTAACTAATATTTCTAAAGAGCTCAGTATATCGATTTTGTCTCGTGAGTTACTCATTTAAAATGAGTGAAGCAAAAAAAATCGATTACGTACACAGTGTATAATACACTATTATGTCTTTGTATTTGTATTTTTCTTTTGTTCGTATTTGTGTCATTTGTATGATGAACAGCACCAAACAACGCGATCCGGGCGAATCGGTTTAATTTTTATGGTGCTTATTTCCTTTTCTCAGCACATTACGTCTGCTCTCGAGCTGTGGAGTGTCATTATTTAACATGCCAATGTATTTTATATTTTCTATTATCATAAATTAATTGTACATCTATTAATAAAATTTTATAAGTAAATTTATTTTAAATTCCATAAATTTTAAAAATAAAATGTTAATTATAAAATAATCGAAAATGCATAAACAAAATGGCAAAAATATGGCGTTTACAATGGTTAACCCTTTGAGTGCCAAAAAGCGCAATCCTGTTCCTCAATACACTAGCCGAAATCATGTTTGCACTCAAAGAGTTAATATGAATAAACAAAAAAAAATGACACGTGACTTGCATATGCAGAAAAACAATCATACGCACGAAACTAACACAAACACATATGCTACTACTATATCATTCCGGTTACACTCATTTCGTTTCACACATTTCGGGACAAAATTGGTATGTTTCCATTATCAAATGAAAACTTTTTGCTTTCCTCGAAAATTTAAAATTTTTCCTCAGTTTATGCGCTCTTTTCCACAGTTGCCCTGCCCCCCTATTCCTGAATACGAATACGAATCGAAAATGTACGAATTCGTACAATCGGTATTCCTGAATACGAATACGTATAATTCTAATACGTATACGAAAATGTACGATACGTTCAAAAATTTCCCCTATTCCGCAATACGAATTCGAATAGTTTTTGTACGTTCATGAACGAATTTTTGTACGATGAATATTAACGACTCCATAGAAAAATCGAAAATATAAAAGACATTGGGGTCGATTCAGGGATTCGACTTAATTTAATTAATTTAATGAATTTAATTAATTTAATTAATTAAATTAATTTAATTAATTTAATAAATTTAATTAATTTGATTAATTTAATTAATTTAATTAATTTAATAAATTTAATTAATTGGATTAATTTAATTAATTTAATTAATTTAATTAATTAAATTAATTTAATTTAATTAATGGGGCACTATCACACCATAAGAAATTATTCGGTGATTGAATTTTATTATCGATCCTAACAATTTTGTCGGCCATACAAAAATACAAAATCTTCTATTTAATGGATGCAACAATAATATTATTGTATCCATTTCAAGTAACCAAAACGTCAAAACTCAAAATAGTGTCCAAGTTGTACAATTTTATTGCAGGTAGATCCATTTAAAATAAATTTCCCTTATAGCTAGGACACACACCAAACAATTACGTACGTTCGTATTCAGGAATACCAAAGTATTTTCGTATCGTATTGAATTTTCGTATCGAATACATTTTCGTATCGTATTCAGGAATAGGGCCCCAGATTTACTCAGTTCTCTCGTTGAGTAATTTTTGAAACAACCAGTCATTATGTAGTGTTAGTTTTAGCAGAGGCAACCTAAAACAGATATTTCATCCTCTGTAAACGTAAAAATTTAAATAACGATTTCATTTTCTCTAAATAGTGCATACAATCAAAAATATTTTGTTTTTTTGCGTATACGTATACACAGTTTAACGAAAAACCACAGATACAACGACGACATTGAAATTATCAGAATTAAATTGTGTTTTAAGTTTTTAGTTCAAATAAAAAAAATCTTCTTTGATTGGCTGTGGTTTCAGTCAAACGAATTATATCAATCTTTTCATATATGTATTTGACCCAAGGATCTAGCTGCTTATTATATTGCTCTTATTGACTAATATTTTCCACAAGAGCATAATAAAGCCTCCTATATCTCAGTAGTCTTGATATTAGTCAGTAGTCTTGATATAAGAACAAGACAAAAACTCCCTCCATAATATAATCAATTTATGCCGACATACCTTATATTTATGAGCATTATGGCATTCTTGAGATTTGTTTTTGGGTCCAAGTTGCACAATCCACCGCTGTTGATCGAAGGGATTAACCAAGCTTAACAAGTATAGCTATAATATAGGCACTTACTCATTAATTATACTTATTAAGCTTGGCTATACTTATTAAATTTAATATTTTGAAGGGAGAACTGATAAATTTCTGATAAATGTGACAAACTTTCTAATTCTAAAAACTACCCTAAAAGATATAGTATTTTATTTAACCCAACGTCCATTAACCGATACGATTAGTTTTTTGGAATTACGATTAGTTTGAAAATAACTTGCAGAACTTCCACACGCAACTGCGACAATATATTATTTGTTAAAAGTTTTTATTCTTGGTTTTATGGTTCTAGCTAGACTTTTAGAAGGATATCCTGAAGGCGTTTTTAATATAGCTATTTTGAATCATCACTCACTTTTCGCTAATATCATATGTTATGCTTTTTTATTGACGCCTCCTGTTTATATGTCTGAGCTTTATGCATGCTTTGTTTCATAAGATATTATATTATTCTTTGTATTTTGGTTTGTTTTAAATTCATGTTACCAACCTTTTTTTTTTTTGTTTTAAACTATCCTTTACATAACTATTATATACATTAAAAAATATTGCATCCCTTTTGCCTCTAATAAATGTCGGACACAGACATTTTAAAATCAATAAATTTCCATCTCGGTTATTATTTAAAAAACCAATGACACTATAAATATAAAATATACTTTTAACGTAAAATTTATTTTATTACAATTTACGACAAGTACAACAAATTTTGTAGTTATTATATTATTATACAAATTCATTTTTTATTACATTAAAATAACTTCTTACTTGTAAATCTCTTCTTATAATAAAATAACATTTTTCTTATTAAATTTAATTCAGTTAGTTGAAAATTAATTATTATTATTATATTATATACAAACCATATATTAAATATTAACATTTGTGCAAAAAAAACAATTTTTCTAAAATTATCTCTTTTCTCATTTTTCTTTTTCTATGGTGGAAATTTAGGCGGTCGATTACGACGGCCGGTTAACGTACCTTTAGATGTATTTAGTGAAGAAATTAAATTTTATGAATTAGGTGAACAAGCAACTAATAAATTTAGGTAATTTTTTTTAATAAATCATATTCGTATTGTTAAAATTAATAACGATTTGTATTTACTTGTTTTATATTACAGGGAGGATGAAGGTTTTATAAAAGAAGAAGAAAAGCCTTTGCCGACAAACGAAAACCAAAGAAAAGTGTGGTTGCTGTTTGAGTATCCGGAAAGTTCACAGGCAGCACGGGTGGTTGCCATTATTAGCGTATTTGTTATACTTCTTTCAATTGTTATATTTTGTCTAGAAACTTTACCCGAATTTAAGCACTACAAAGTAAGTATAATTTTTTAATTATATTACCTAGATTAAATTTCAACGAAATGTTTATTCTTACCCCGTATGATAAGTTTTCCGCATATCAAATATAAACTCCGAAAGCATTTATAGATTTTCAATGCATTCGCCGCAGCGCTTTATGCAATTTTTTCACATTTAAAAAGAAATACCTTTGAACGACTTGCCCGTAAATGCCAAACATAGTATGTCAATCATGCCAATACAGTATTGTGGGGTGCGTTATCGAGACAAGAATTAATCAAGTTTTTGTTCGTTTTTCTCGCATTTGTGGCACATCCGGCAAATTGTATAATCTTGAGCTTTTCCAAGCTTGACTAATTCCAGAAGATAATTTGCAATTTTTGTTTTGCTTTGGCGTGCCCAAATTCCGAGTAAATTATACAAGGACACATGTACATAATAATGAAATGATGGAAAGTTGTATTTACATGATTAAAAAAGTACAAGAAATGTTAATTACTTTTATTAAATCAGGTTGACGAAAAAATTTGGACATAATAAAATAATAACGTGTCAGGGTTTGACCTGACTTAACACTTAACCAAAATACGAGATAAATTGTGAAGATTATCCATCGACTGCAGCATGAATGCTCCCAAGTTTCAACGTCGAATCCTTCAAGTTTCAAATTTTATTTATAATTTTAAACTAAGTAAAAAAACTATCATATTTATCAGTTTAACCAAAGGGGTTTGGTAGTTATATATAATAACCGGTTAAAATGATAATTTAAAGGAAAATCATTGATGTTTCACAAATTTAATGACCGGTAACCAATTACCGGTTTTCAATTTTTTCAATTGCTTTTAAATCATTTAGATTTTAATATTACATTTATATAAAATTCTAATTTGAATAATATCGGAAACGAATGATTGTTTAGAACGGGATAGCACTTCTCATCTCTTTCTGATTTTGTATATCTGTCTCATTAAAAAGTATGTTTTAACAGTGTAACACTAATACACAAAAGAAGTTTAATAATCCAATTAAAATCGAATAATACGTTTACTTGTTAATTTTATTTTAGAAACTTCACTGCCGTCACTATTAAAATTAATATGTTATTTTATTATTATTATAGTTCGGATCTAGTACGAATCTTAGTTAAATCGGAATTCTTTTTTAAAAAAACATTATAATTTGATAACATATAAATTATTTGTTTTTGTTAAACAAATAATTAATATTATTAAAAGGATAAACTTACATTTAATTCCCCACAGAATACACCAGCTCCCACTCTACCATTGAGCTTGGAGTTGTCGGTGAAGAATTAACTGTCCCGGTCTCCATAACGAGACCACTATTCCAATCTTCCCTAGAGGGGATAATCACGTTGAAAAACTTGTCGAAGCACAAACGGGGTGTTTTGTAGTCAAGATTCACCAGTTCATGCCTCACTGAATTAACTATAGTTGAGTGCCTTTTTTGCAAGCACTTCCAACCCGAAGTCGCTGAGAGCCGGGCGGCCGTGTTAACCGCCATTTGCTTGCCGAGAATATTCAACGGGAGAAGGTACAGCGAAACCTCTAGGGCACTAGTGAGGGTCGTTTTCAGCGCCCCACTAATGAGCAAACAGGCTACCATCTGCACCTTCGCGATCATGTTCCTATTTGATACTTTCTACAGAGCAGGCCACGACCATACCATGTTTAACATACCGGTACTCGTTCGATCACCGAAGTCAAGCAACATAGGGCATAGTTAGTACTTAGATGGGTGACCGCTTGGGAACACTATGTGTCGTTGCCTAAGTCTTATATTTGCCGCCCCGGTGGCAAAGTGGTTAGCATGCTTGCTCCAGCGACCGGAGGTCCCGGGTTCGATTCCCGGTGGTGACAAGGAAAAATTTCACGGCTGGTTCAGGATCAATGAATTAATCACTCATTATCCGAAATGAAAATATGATTATGAAACCTCATTTGAGGCGGCCAAATCCCTTGATGGGATGTATAGTGCCAGAGAGAGAGAGAGAGGCCACCATACACTCACACCATACAGCAGTATGGGCCCTTACAACTGCCGTGTAAAGAGTAGAGCGCCACAGTTGCCTTCTTTACTCTTTCAATCGTGTTTGGTTTCCAACTGAGCTTACTGTCTCGAAAAATCCCAGGAATCTTGCCTTATCAGTAAGAACCATTCAGGCTTGATAAAACCATTGCCGGAATTTTATACCTTCTAGTGTAAAGGACCAGTTCTGTTTTAGATGGGTAAATCCACATCTGCTAGTCCACCCCGCAGTTATTGATAACGCATTTTGCATCATATCGCTGATTGTACTCAGGTGCTTACCCGAGACAGCTATCGCCACGTTATCGGCGTAAGCAATCACACCTATTCCTTCCCCCTACAGTTCCAATAATAATCTATTGATTACTACATTCCAGAGAAGGAGAGAGAGGACACCTCCCTGGGGAGTTCCCCGAACAACTCTCCTTCTGACGGCAGCTTCCCCAATCCCCGCTATGACCCTTCTGCTACCTAGCAAATGAATAATTAGCTTGATTACTGGGTCTTCTATCTTAAAAGGTCGCAATCCTTCTATAATAGCTTCCATTTTCACGTTATTGAACGCGCCGCCACCAACGAGAATTCCTGAAAATCCAGTGACTTCTCAATTCCACGAACCAGAATATGTAATGCCGTATCCACAGACTTACCTTTATGGTACGCATGTTGAGACAGCCCAGTTTCTGAGTACATTTTTTGAGCGAATATAGACATCCAGCATTCTTTCCATGGTTTTCAGCAGAAAATATGACAAAGATATTGGCCTAAAATTCTGAGGGTTGCTGTACAAGCTTCTTCTCTCCATTTCTTAGGAATGTACTCCAGCTTCAGACACCCTTTGAAGATAACTTCCAGCCAGGGAAGCAAGACCTCCAGGTTCTTCTGAATTTCTGCTGGTACAATCCCATCCGGACCGGCTGACTTAAAAGGCTTGAACCCTTTAATAGTCCATTTTATTGTCCGTGTGTTCAGAATATCCGCTGTACACAACAGTTGATTCCCGCAGTCATCCCTAGACCCACAGCCATCCAAAGGCTCCGCAGTCGACACGTCCTCACTACCCGGGAACTGAGTTTCCATCAAGAGATTAAGAGTCTTCACTAGAAACCGCCCATTCGCCATCCGTTTATAACAGATAGTCTGGAACAGCTGGATTGGTAGAGAGAATTTTCCTTAAGGTAGAGAGAATTTTCCTTTCCGAGACCCCTTCTATTCTATCACAGAAGCGCCTCCTTGAATTCTTCTGCGCCTTCCTTAACTCCCTTTTGAATACTCTGAGGCATTCCTTACAGAAGTTAGCTCCCCTCAGCTTTGTTAAAGGAAAGGCTACCATCATAGAGGTATTGCAAGCCCTTCAACCATTGAATTAAGTTCACTACCCGTGTCGGGGAGTCCTGGAACTCTAGATGGAATAATGCCCTCCAATACCTCCCTATATACATGCCATACTGTCCTCCTGAGATTTCTGAAGACGTGCTGTTTTGTAATATTGAGATTAAGTTTAAACGTTACGTAACGATAGTCGGAGAAGGAATGCTCCTTCGCCACCCTCCATTCCCTGATCATCGATGAGATAAATTCGAAGACCAGAGTGATATGAAAAGACCTCCTGCCTATTACTAATAATAAAGGTGGGTTCCTGGCCTATATTACTAATAGTGAGGTTAGTTCTTAAGAGAAATTCAAAAAGTAACTCACCCCTGTCATTTATATCCGAGCTACCCCAGATGGTATGGTTCGCGTTGGCGTCGCACATAAGGGTTTTAAGTAGTGTTTAGTTCCAAAAATGTCTAGAGCCTAGCAAAATGCACCAAATTGAGTATTTTTTTTTAAAAATACTCTGAGATTCTTAAAAGATCCCTCATGAGTATTTTGTCTGAAAATTTTTTGTATGCAAAGAAAAAATTTTGATGAAGTACATACTCAGATATTTGTTTAAAAACATCACTTTTTTCTTAACCCTTATTTTTTTCTAAAATTTGGTACACATTGTTTTTTGCGGTCGCTACGTTCAAATATGGAGTTAGATTTTGGATATTGACAGCTGTCAATTAGCAGTCAAATCACTTTCATTTGTTATAAATCTTGAATTTATTCTCATTTAGTACGTTTGTTGGGTCTGAGTATGTACTGATTTCTATGCATACAAAAAATGTTCGGACAAAATACTCATGAGGGATCTTTTAAGAATCTCATAAAGAGTATTTAAAAAAAAAATACTCAATTTGGTGCATTTTTCTAGGCTCTAGACATTATTAGGACCAAACACTACTTAAAACCCTTATGTGCGTCGCACCCTAAGATAACTCCCACCTTCCTTCATTCTGCATCAGAAACCAGTGCCCCCTGTATATCTGGCGGCACTTGTATCTCCCGGTCCTGGCGGCACTGGCTCCTCCCGGTATGCGGCTGCTAGCCAGAACCTTCTCCCCTCCTTCTCTAGATAGACCGCAGTAATGTCCCCATTGCTATACTGTGGAAGTAGAAAGACATTTTTGTTATTTTCCACCATTATACATGATCTGCTTTTTTCAGTCCCACAAGGTTGAAAAGAAGTGTAACCCTTCGCTCGTAGACTACAGATCTGGTGTGATGTAAGTTTATCTGCACAAACCTAATCATTGATAACAGTCTTCACTTACCTTAATTGCGACAGCAGTGCTACGTCGCTTAATTGGACTCGATGGAGTCGACGGTATCCTCCGTCCCACTTCCTCCGCAGTCCCTGAAGTTAAGGAGGTTTGCCTCTCCCTCCTCGGAATCCGATGTATCCCCCCTGTTAAGGGATAGTCGGTCCCTAAGGTCGCTAGTCAACCCCTCACTCGGGTTCGCCACTAGCTGCAGTGTCTCCCCTGGAGAGATACCACTCCTTGTGCTTCCCACAGCAGACTGGACCTCTTCCTCCCTCTTCTCAGGCTGTGCAGTAGTTCGTTTGGCTCCGACCTCGTCCTTTCTGAACACCTTTAGTGTAATGGAGCCGAAGTTGATAACCCCTTTGGTTTATCAACTTCGGCAGGGGAGCCAGGGATTCCTTATTGATCACCATAATTGATGATCTGAAATTGCTCTTAGGCTCCTCCTGCTGACAATTTTCCAGTTCCCTGTCGGGAGATCCGGGTTGCAAACCTGGATAATCCTCAGGGCTTCATCCAGGTTAGCCGGCTCCGTGGGGAGCCAGACCATTGCCCTCGGTCTGCTGGGTTTTTTCACTTTGGGAATTGCCTTGAGATTAGCTTCCGGCCAAACCCCGCCTACCTCTTCGATTGCCTTCCTATACAAGAAGACCGATTGTTGATCAGCGCCCGCGGTCAGCTTCAGCTGGTACCAACCCGCGTCCCTGCATATTGGTGGTGGTCCCGGATGTTGTCCAAGTAGCCTAAGGAAAACAAGGTTCAGTGCATTGAACACCGACCTCCATTTTTCCCCGGTGATGCTCCCATCTTCATGGCTCTCGTCCACGACGGCTAGCACCACCTCACTTTCCTTCAACACGTCGCTGAAGAGCTTAAGCCCCTTCCCCAACTGTGCCACCTGAAACTTGGCCCATTCCGAATCAAACTCTTCCTCGTCATACCTCTGTCTTTTCGACCCAAGATCCTCCTTCCGAGCTTCACTAACATCAGCAATGCAGCTCTTCGCCCGCTCAACCTTTTGCCTCTGTTCCTCGGTCCAGTGCTCCTTCCTAGTCCTATACCTCCGAACCGAAGGAGCAATGACCTTCTCCTTACCGCTGCCACTAGTTCCTGGCTTGCAAGCCTCGGAACCAGTTTTAGCCCCACTGACGGTTGGAGTCGCAAACCCCTCGTCCCCACCAGCATTTGAGAAGTGCTGGCCACTTCTTTTTGTTTTTTATTTTTTAAATCCATATTGTGTTCCCACGAATATGGGAGAAAATGATGGTCACCCCGTGCAGATCTCCGTATACACGGGGAAGGCTAGATACAACTGGAGGTCGCCAGTTATCTAGAGGCCTCCGTTCACGACTGGGCTTTGTTAAAAGGGCCCCAAGCATAGTCGATCATCAGCACGGATCGCATAACAACTTAATCCAGCCCCTCTGCTCCCCGAGCACTACCGCCCCGCGCCCCTGTCCTCTAAAATGCACCCACCCATTGAGCCTTTCATGTGGATATCCCAAACCAATGGGTTCCACTCCATTTAAGGGATGGCTCGTTTATAGGGGTTCCCAACTCACTCCTTGGAGACCCGGGAACGCCGAAAGATCTGACGCTCAGTTCGCCGCTGTTGGTAGAGGATGGTTTTATGGCGCCATCAGTTTGCACTTCCATGCTGGGTATCATAGGCACTCAGAATTTAGTGAACTAAGGTTAACCACTCCCCAGTTCCCTTAGACTTTCCTCCCAGCACAGCTGTGGTTGAAGGCGGCTTATTTAATTCACCGCTAACCTACCTATCGATAAGCCATCCACCACCCGTGACCCCCTCCCCCCCTCCCCTGTGGTGAACAGTGTAAACTTGCCCCTACTGTAAACTTTTTCAGTTTTTTATACTTACAATTGTAGCTTGTACTTCTTTTCAAAATATTGCATTTGGTTACAGCTATTTTTCCTCATTTAAACGATCATTAGAACTCCTATAATATTTTGGGTTTACTGGTCATTTTTATTTTTGTTTAAATTTGGTGAACCAGTAGGATTAGTGGAACCGCATAATGAACGCGTGAATTCTCGCTCGCTTTGTCGGAGAAGTACTGAAAAGATTGGTTCTTCACAAAAAAAATATATTAAAAGAGATGAACGAAAAAGTTGATCGAACGAATAGAAAATGCACTCTTCTACTCTCGCAGCCACTCTATTTACCAGGCATATAGGCTTTCCAAAAAAAAAAATAAATATTTTGGGTCAACTATTCTACAGTATACCGTTAAATGTCTATGCTTTGGTGTAGTCGCTTTTAAAGCAAAATGTCTGACATTATTTTTTTAAACTGAACAATAAGCGTTTCTGGCGGCATTTTAAAGATAAAGAGGAATAAGAACTGCCAAGTTTAGAACAGTCCAAATTTTGTTCAGTCGAGAAACAGTTTAAAATATGCGGTTAAAATAGTTTAGTATGATTTCACTGGCTATGAAATAGTAAACAAAAACATTTAGTTTATATTAAATTTAATAAATGTTACTTAAATATATTACAATAAATTTTATTCAGAACAATTAAACAATTAAAATTTTTTTTTTTTTAGGTGTTCAATACGACAACAAATGGCACAAAAATCGAAGAAGATGAGGTTCCGGATATTACGGACCCTTTCTTCCTCATAGAAACAATATGTATTATATGGTTTACTTTTGAACTTAGTGTGAGGTAAAATATTTTAAAGTCATCCGAATATTAATTTATATAACTAGTACAAATACTACCAATCTAAAATTTATTTTTCAAATTTTCCTAACGTCTCATTTTCTCTTTTAAATATTTTCAATTTTAATATTATATTTTATAATAAAAATTATAAAACACCACCAAATTAAATTATTAATCATAATAAAACGTTTTTTTTTCTCTCTCTCTCTTTGTACAAAATTTAAATTGCAGGTTCCTCGCTTGTCCTAATAAATTAAATTTCTTCAGGGACGTTATGAATATAATCGATATTATCGCAATCATTCCTTATTTTATAACATTGGCAACCGTTGTTGCTGAAGAGGAGGATACGTTAAACCTCCCGCGGGCGCCAGTCAGTCCACAGGTAAATAAGTTGCACAAAGTAAGTTTTATTTATATTCGTCTCTATGTACTTGGTTTGCTGTATGATGATATTTAGTTAACTTAGAAAATAATAAACTCAAATATAAATAACAGATCTTTTTAATATTAATTTAAATTCTAAAAAAACCTTTTTATGTTTTCTTATAATTTTATGTTTTATAACTTTTTTGTTTTGTTTTAAATACTAATCAAGTGTTTTTTGCAATTTCGACGAAATTTAATTTTTTTAACATTTTTGTTATTATAAAAAAAAACGATTATTTAAGTTCATTATTTCAAAAGTAAACCACCCACGTTGTAAGTAATATAAAACAAAGGACATAAAATAATTTCATATATTTATAAATTCATTGCGTATCTATATTATCATTAATTCACATCTTAATTCATATGTTGGCTGCTGTGCAGCGGCACATTATCAATTTATCACTTTATAGAAAATAGATCACTCGTGTTTTAGTGCAATAATTGTTAGTTCTGTTGTTTTTTGAGCGCGGGAAAAATAAAATTAGAAGAGTTGGGTAGATGCCAAAAAAATGTTTAAGACATTCATTACCGATTTGTTATATATTTTTTTATATTTACAAATAACTAGAATTTTAATGGATTAGTATATGTATGTATAGTATAGAATATATGTTTAGATAGTACACGCTAGAATGATGTCAATTATCAGGTCTACACAGTGATAATAATACACTAGTCTTGTCTAGCAAACTTCTGTATATTGTATGTGTTGCGATGTGAAACTGACCAGAAATTATATATATTTACAAATTTTCGAGAGAGGAATTTAAAATATGCATTCTAAGCAGATTTTATTTTGAACCACACCATTCATTGTATTTATCACGGAGAACCGCAAAAATTGTACATCTACCAAAACTAAATTAAGCAGGAGCATATTTACAAATGTTCATGACGTTGGGCCTTCTTTGGCTGCCCACGATTTATAGATATCGTATCTGTTTATTTGTATTTAAAACAAATATTTACAGATAATTAATTATTAGTATGTATACAGTATAAAGATAGACATTATATTTTTTTAATAATTAGCTAATTGTAGGTGGTGTACATCAATGGGCAATTTTAATTTTTGATTGCAGTTTGCGGTTTTCTTTGATATCATTTTAAATTTATATAAAAAAATAAACGATTTACTTAGACTGTTAAACGATTCAACGATTTATTATAAATGCCATAAAAATTAGCATTCATTTTCTTTTGATGCCGGGAGGGCGAACAGCGATTAAAATATCTAAATTAATTTTCTTTTTAAATTCTATAATTTGGGAATATTTTTCGCTTCACAGTGCTCTAATTTTATAATATACTCTTCCTACTCTATTATCTATTAGAAGATGTCATTCTTCTGACAAAACACATGAACGTGTTCTAATCAGAGAGGGTGTCTACACAATTGAAATTGTGTAAAACCGTTTTCTCCACCCTTTTTTGCATGATTGAAGAGTCTCATCTGTAATTTTTATTTTTTTATCGATCTTCGAATATCTTGCATTTTATTTATCTCTAAAAACATAAAAAATTTAAAAGAATCTAAAATATTTTATCAAATGGATTTTTTTAAAAATGTAAACCAAATAATTTTTAATTTTAATAGTGTTTCATTAGTGTATTAAAAGTTAACATTGTTTAATTGGAACTCAATTAAAAAAAAACAGGTTTGAAGATGGAACTTGATCTCGATCCTGAAAACAACATTAAGAAATCAGTTTTAGTGGATTTCAAGGATATATAACAGAACTGGTACTCTGAACGTGTTGATCATTAAAATATCTTTAGAACAATCGTTCGGATCCTTTCTGAATAACCGGTACTGTTTAAAACTGTTTACCGATTTTGGATTAAGTTTATAATACGTTATGTTAAGTTTATATTGAGCGGAGGAGCTAAGCTAAAAATAAATACACTGCCCCAAAAAAAATTGGGAACAGATATTTTAAATAACATCTTTCAAAAAATAATTTTGCGTGTCTAATTAAAGGAAATTTTGCCTTCGATAGTCCGTTTCTAGTCTGTTTTATTTTATTTTGTTTTTATGACTTTATTGAGTAAAATAAAAATTGTCTAAAAGAAACAAAAACTATGCTGATGTTAGAAACCTTGAAAATAATGCTTTGGAAATTTCTCTATGACGACAACTTGTTGATTTATTGAAGTTTTAGCGAGAAACGTATTTAAAAAATGAGACACGCACATCAGACGTAATTTTGGTGGTTCAAGATCAAGGAGAAAATAAGTTTTTACAGTTTTTTCATCTCGGATTTGCTGCAAATTTCTTGGTTGCCTTGTCCGTTTTCTTACACGCTGTTGTAATATAACCCACACGTGCTTTAGAGGGTTTAAATCTTTGCGGAAGATGGTTTATTAAATTACTGCGGTGCTGTTGCAGAAATTGGCGCGTGTTTAGAACTGTGTGCAACCGGGCATTATCATGCATACAAAAAAATCAACACCCAATTTGTATTTTCATAGAAAGCATAAGCCTTAAAATTTCTTCCACATATCCTGTTGATGTTAGAGCTGGATGTGTTATTACTACCAAATTTTCACCTAACCTCCATGAAATTGTACGGGTGTCATCACGCAATTAGGGTTTAATCTTTGTCCTGGTGATCGCCAAACTCTGCATCGGCCGTGTGATGCATACAAATTGAACCGCGATTCATCCATAGGACATTACACCAGTCCCTCTGGCTCCATAATTCTCTGGCTTCGCATAATTTCGTTGCCGACGATGATTATCAGTCAGATACGGAAATGTAACAGATCGACGTGATCTTAGTCGATACGCTTTCCACCGACTTTTTATCATCTGGTTTTGAACTGGTACATTTCTTTTATTAATTTCTTGAGCACTGTTTCCCCGTTTCTTGCAGCATAATGTGCGATGCTTGATCTTCTCTTGGTGTAGTTTTTGTTGGTCGACCAGATTCTTCACGCCGACTCACACTGCTTCTTTTAAATATCGATGCAAAGTCCGGTTCACAACATACACACTAATATCACAGATTCGCCCAATTTCACGATAAGTTACATCGGCTTCAACTGAAGCCACAATTTTTGTAGCGCGAACGAGTAAATTATTGTTTTCCATAAAATGACGTAAAATTCAAAGGAACTTAAAATTTTATCGTAGAGTGCTTAGTTTGAAAGATATAAAAATGTACTTTTTAACGTTTATACGCTTTTTGTTTCTCGCTAAAACTTCAATAAATCGAGGAGTCGTCGTCGTATTGAAATTTCCACAGTATCAATTTTCAAGGTTTTTAAATTCCCTACAAATAATGACTAATTTTGATTTTCGAATGAAATATCAAGCAAGTTCGTTAACAGTCCCAAACAGCAGTATAACTTGTTTTTTCTTTTAGACAGTTTTTATTTTTCTCAAAAAGTCATAAAAACAAAATAAAACGGATTTCAGTATCGAAAAGGATATTAAATTCCTTCAATTAGATGCAAAAGTAACTTACTTTTTTCTTTTTGAAAGGTGTTATTTCACCAAGATAGAAGCGTTCAAATCTAGATATTTTTTTAAGAAAAATTTCTGTTCCGATTTTTTGTTGGCGCCGCAGTGTAAGTTTGCTAAAAGATTGCTTAGTAAAGTTATGGAATAGTTTGGAATGTGATCAACATGGAAGATTTTAACTAACTTTGAAAAATTTAGTAAGTGGAAGAAAATGGGGTTCTTAAATGAGGTTTTGGAACAGCTTTCGGCTAACTGAGATAAAACTAGACTATTTCTTAAGAGCGTTCTTTACTAAATTAAATGTATTGTTAAACCAAACCTAAAACTTAAATTTCAATGTGTTTATTCATTTTTGTTTTACCGTAAATCAACCTAATAGAAAAACATATTTGCATACCACACAACCACGCCCTGTATCGGCAATTTTCTTTTTGATTTCAATTTTTTCTTTAATATACAATTAAAATATTTAAAAACAAACGAAACTAGGCACGAGCTCATGGATGTAACTTTAATATTGTGGAAAACATGTTAGACTTTTGTTAGATGTATTCTAAGTCTTCTAGTTAAAAACTAAGCACGAGTTATGAATGAGCTTTTGAATTAATATCAAAGAACACCGTTTTGGAATGTAAAAAATGCTTGCCAATCTAACCAAATCTACTCTGTACATTTTTAAATCACAACTCGCTGACATGGAGAAAACAAGGTGCGAATTTTCAATATTTCAATATCGATGAAGTTGTGGTTTACGGAAATAAATACTTGGCTAGTCTGCTCTGTAACGATAACATATTCTTATTTGAAAAGCACTGAAATTGCGCAAACTGTAACGTGCTGTTGTACACCTGCATTGTTCACTATGTAAAACCATCTTATTACTTCATGTTAAATATCTTATCATAACCTCAGCAATTATTATTCTTACTCCTGCAACTTGGGATTTTAAAAAAATAACGTTAAGTAAATTCTAAGTAATTATTAGAACGCTTTGAGCACTCAATTTAACAGTAATTACGATATGTTTACGCATTTTTAGTTTCAAAATCAAACTCATAATTTACAGATGGGTCTATCTGAGCGGTTTAGCTTAGACTGATTAATTTAATAAATAATGCACAAATCAATTGTTGTAATGGAATGTTTCTGAGATATTAATCCTCAAATTCACGCTGTTAAAACTGCTACCAAGTTAGTCTTTATATCTGAAAATTATCACTAGACTATCGCAGTTAATAATTGAGATTGAAACATCTCTCGTTTTCGTAACATTTTTTGTTGTTTTGAATTTTCCGAGAAATTGTAATTTAACGTTAAATCAATTAAGTTCAAAAAAGATTTAAAATTTTCAGGTTCAAGGATCACTGAAAAGAGGTGATATTTTGTGATCTTCCTCTGTAATCCTAATATGCTAGCAGCCAAAATACTTAACCTCGTTAACATAAAACTTTGGCAGATCTTTTAGAATGCCTCCTTATTCCGACAATATAATTTAACAGGAAAACTTCTAAATTTAGTGATTCTTTAGAACAAATTACTATTGTTTCCACAAATAAACATTATATTATTTTATACATTAGGACATTATATTATTTTATGCATTGATTGTGTTATTTTGGTATTTAATGTCGACCAAACCTTTTAGCGAAATGCTAAACGTACCCTTATTGTGCAGGTTCGATAAGCATCAGCGGGAACATTTTCTTCTAGAGTTTTTTGATATACCATAGCTATTATCGAAAACTCGTTCTTAGTCGTTTCCTTTTCCCGAATTTTTTTTTTAATATTTTGTTATAAGCTCACAAACTTTTAGAAGTTGTGCAAGCTCGATAGGAATTTACAACAATAGACTCAAATATTTTCGCAATAATATAGTTAAATCTATAATCTCGTGCCTAGTTTTGTTTGTTTTTAAATAATTTAATTTTAAATTATAGAAAAGATTTATATAAAAACAGTCTACCAATAATTTCCAAAAAAAATTGTGAAAACTAACACAGAAAATTGCAGTTGCCAGGGCCAGAGATTATGTGGTATGCAAATACGAAGTTTTCTATTAGGTAGATTCGAATGATGAAAAAATGTATAAACAGGCACATTGAAAATTAGTTTTTAGGTTAGGTTCAACAAAAAATTTAATTTAGTAAAGAACGCTCTTAAGGTGATTTTATCATTATAGCCCTTTTGTGTTTTACTAACACAATTGTACGGGTAGGGGCCAGGTCAAAAATTTAGTTTTGTTTTTGAACCAACTTACACATTTGTGAATTCATTTTTAACTTATTTTCGTCCGAAAAAAAAACTACATCTATACACACAATTGTGTTGGTTTTACTTCAAATCAAGCGAAATTTTTTATCAACAACGTTATTACATACGATGGTTTCTTACTCACACATTTGTGTGGGTTGGACTAAAATTGAGCCGATTTTTTGTTTTTCTTGGTTGAAAAAGGGATAGGTTCATATACTAACGAATAATTTATGTCGGTATCTAGGTAGGATAACTAGATTCACCTGATATAGCTAGACAGCAACTTTATCAAACCGGCCAACTAAAATATCAAGAAATGTGAGTTTTAAATATCACGTCCTAGGTTGTCGCCGTTGTCTACATTGTCGACGTCAGCAACGTAAAAAATCTTAATGTAATCTACGTAATAGATTACGTGTCGATAACCGCGTAGATTACATTGTGTAATCTACTTCGCCTATCCCTGATATAAAATGTATTAAACTTAAATCGCTCGGACAGCCTAATAGGGAAAAATAAAACATAAAGGCTTGCATGGGATACTTTTACCGTTATCAAAATTATACTTTAAAACAGGCCATGGGTGACAAATACAGGACCTCATGAGAGGCCCTCTATTCGATAGATGGATAACGTTGCGGGTCGAGAGTTTTCTAAAAGAGTATTAAGGCGGCCAAATCGGTCCTGGGGATGTAGCGTCAGTGCAGAAGAAGTTTGAAATGGACAGTTATTTGCACATTCACAATTTACAGACCAAGAGTTTTTGTATATGATCTCCTTTCGGCATTGTTCCGGTCTGTCTATCTTAAATTGTAGTTTCTCAGTTGATGACGAATCGATTACTGTGGTACTCGGATCTTGGTTATTCATTCAAAAATAATTTCTGATTCTAATTAGAACTGCTCAGCTCCAACAGTTTGTGCCTTCTGCGTATTTGAGGTGTCTAACATACGAGATGACGTATGTTTGCATTTTCATACCAGATAATCGCTGTAATTGTATCCTTACTTGTTCATGTATTTCATCAGTGACGTATCCCATCTTTAAGTCTCTATGAAGGTTGTCGTTTCTAATGTACCGTGGGGCATTCACAATCCCTCACAGCACTTGATCTTCTTGGCAGAACCCTAAAGTTGGATATCTTCTGGTTCAAACTAGTATGCTAAAGCATTTGTCTGTATAGAAGCAATTTGTTAAGTATTGTGAGCTCAGAATTTCGACCGATTAGCGAGTACATTTTCCTATATTTGATATTTAACTTTCCTTTTTCTTTTCTTGACATTTTCTTTCCATCTTATTTTAGCTTCGAGGGTCATGCTACGGTATTAGGCTGCATTTGCATATGGAATTTGGTTTGAGAACCACAGGAATGGTTTGATATGAGAATGGTTTGATTTGTTAAGTTGACATGTACTGATTTGGCTTTATTTAATAATAAGCGCCGTTTTTAATTCCAGTTACTCACTGAGTTAACTGCATTTTGGACTTTGCCTGTTGCTTCCGGTTGCTACTGTAATACCTTGAATATTCGGTAAATCTCTCGTAAAAAGGATGAATAGAATAGTTCCAAGTATGCTACTTTATGGTATACCTGCTGATATTCTTTTTAGTTCAGAATACTAGCTTTCAAGTTTGACTCAAAATGTCGATCTGCAATGTAGGATATAAGGATTTGATAAAATTGCGTAGGTAACTCTCGATGCAGTTTAAATTCAAGCCGTTGGTGCCAAACTTTGTTTAAAGCTTGAGCTACATCTCAGAAAATACTGGGGATTTTCTTCTTATTCTCAAGGACCTCCTCAATGACATCCGCTATTCTGTGAACTTGTTCAACTGTAGAGCGATTTTCTCTTAACCCAAATTGGTGTTTTGGAACTAAACATCTTTCTTCTATTATAGATTTCGGCCTCTTGAGCATTAGTTTTTCAAATATGTATTTTGAATGAGACTGGAAGTAGTGAACTCGGTCTATTAGATTTTTTATCGTTTGCTGGTTTACCAGGAATCATAATTATGGGATGGCTTTCATAATTTGCGCAGTAATTAAGTTATAATCTGGAGCTTTTTTGATACTTAAATTTATTGATTTTATTTTTTTGTTCCAATAAGAGTATAAGTTCTAGTTTTATGTTATCACCTAATTTGTTTACAGTAGTTTTATTTTCATTTGCTGTTTGACTCGACAAGGGTTGAAAATCTTCCAAATGGACAGCAAATAGGGAAACTATCTGCTTACTACTTTTAGCCTAGGATCCATAATCGTTTTTGATAGGTGGCATATGCATGTCACCCTTTAAATCAGAAAGATCTTGCTGTCGCTTATTTATGATTTCGTTCTCTTATTCCTTTATAAGTTGTTTTAATTTGTTATACTGTACACAGAAAATAGAGGATATTTCATCTCTCTCTAACTAGTTATCTGACCTCAAAAGAATAAATAGTTATGTTTCCTTATACAGTTGGTATCAGGAATGCTGCTTGTATGATAGTGTTATTAAATGCTTCTAGTTCATCTTCTAGCTGCATTCTTACTGTTCTAATGGGTTTCCGGAAATTTATTCGTCTTTCCAGTAACTTCTTGAATATTGAAAAACTGAAAATAAGAGTTGTTCTCGCGAGCTGCATTAAATAACTCTTGTCCTTTAGGGGTTGTAAGTCTAGATCCCCAGGTATTTTTTGCATTAAAATCACCCTCTATGATAAAATTTGGTCCTGGTGATTTGAAAAGTTGACTGTAGTATCAAGTTTAACTGAAAACGTGGGGTACATTAAACACAGGGAATACTGTAATCCCTATGATTGATTGATCCATTTTTATCAAACCATAAAACATGAGTCAATCAATAATATGGATTGTAATCCATATTAAATTGTATCTGCTCTATTTAATGTAGTGCAAGTGGGGTTTGCATTATTTCTTTTTCAATACCGGGCTCTTCGTAATGCTCCTGAACTGCTCTAGCGTTTGCTCCTGAATAAATCGCATGGTAGCATTCATCGTCACGTATTATAATAAATGAAGTTTCTTTAAATGAGTTTTTGATCCAAGAAATATATTTACATATTTGTGCTAATTTCAGGCAAATTTCGAGCGCTGGAATATGATATAGTAATCCATTCGCATTCCATACGACAATTCTAAGTATTCTGTCTATTTGCTTTGTATAGCATTGCTGTTAGCTCATTCGTAGCGTCAATGTGATCATGAATAGCGAGAGCCATCTTTTAATGATTTTGGTTCCTTGGCTGTTTTCATTTTTCTCCCATTTAAAGATGCTTACTATTTCTTCAATTTTTAATTCTTTCATCTGGAGGTCTTCTATTATATCCTTCGTCTTGCAGGTGGGATGAAGTCATCTTGCTATAACCTTATTTTCTCGGTTAATTTTATCTTCGTAGGTATACACTTTTTACCTTCTTTAGTGAGCTTTGTGGTTAAAGCCGTATGTGCATCGGGATCGTTTGTATTTATCTTCCAAACACACTGTATAGACACTGGTTCGGTAGTTTCATTAAGTTTTGCTGGTGAATGCTCATTAACTTATGGTGAGAATTCTACTTATAATAAGTATAACATCATTATGTATATAATCAGTTTCTCTTGCAAGTTTCTCATCATATGTATGGGACTCGGTCTTAGTACAGTATTCATTATAACTAATAATGCTGTATTCATTATAGCTAATAAGAGAAGTTTCCAAATCTTCCATCTATCTAGTCTTTTCAGCTCCTCGTTTCATAAAGACATCTGCGTTATTCAGCATTTTCGTTGTCCTGCTGATCCGTGGTGTGCGTTTGTCTAACTAGTGATCTAAAAAAAAATTAAACTTCACATGAATGGGTGTCACAATTGTTGGCTCACCCTAGATGAATCCAGTGAGCCGGAGGCTCGTAAGAGGGTCAATTGGCCAACTGAGCATTTGATGTACCACCTGGAATAAAAATTAATTTTTGTTATAAACTCATTGCTTTAAGGACTGGGTATTCAACCAGCTACGAACCTAACCAGTGAAAATGGTAGTGGGTCAATGGGGGAAAACTCATTAGCTAGTTTCTCAATGTTTAGTTATCTCGCCGTTTCTAGGTATCCAGAGCCTCGTTGGTTGGTTAACAGAGAGCTCCACGTGCTGGTAATTTTGACATATGGCCTGGTAAATTGACCTTCTAGATCGATACCCGTTACCCTCCTAAAAAGAATAAAAAAATCTGTCAGGAAAATCAGATAATCATAAATATTTGTTTCAATAGCTGTTCAACATAATGACAACCATAATGACATAGCCTAGGTCCGTCTCAGATATTACCTAGTTTCGTTTTGAAATTTACAAAACTTCCTATCTTGAATCCATATACAACGTTTTAAGAAGTTAAATATTCTAGTGAGCCTTTCAAAAACTTCACCTCGGAAATCATTTGAGAAATCAATTTTATTCCCACGTACCGATTTTCATCAATATCGGTTAATAAGCCTAGGTAGTTCACATTTGAGATCTTTCAGAAACCACTTTCGAACTGACTTACCAATAATTCCAACATAAACGATTAACAAATAGGTTAGGTTAGGTTAGGTTGGAGTGGCTGCTATCGCACACTTAGGCCAGTATTGGCCCATTGTGATACCACAGGATCCTATCTCCCCTTTACTCCTGCTGAATCCATCCAGAGCAACTTATGTAGCGTAAAATATCTCGTATTCCACAGCCCGCGAGTTCCGAAAGGCTGTCCATACCGTACACACCTAAATACTTATGCCTTCTGTATGATAGTGCCGGACACGAGCATAGGAAGTGATTTAGCGTCTCTTCCTCCTCTTCGTCTAAACAACTTCTACAGAAGTCATTCGTCTGTAGACCCAGCCTTCTTGCATGTTCCCCAAAAAGGCAGTGTCCTGTCAGTATCCCTACGACCAATCCTAACTCTCATTTTCCCAGGGATACTAGTGCTTTGGAGCGCCGCAAGTCCAGTTTTGGCCGAACCAGTTTTGCTACTCTGCACGTGAGGGTGTTGGTCCACCTCTCATTTGTCAAGGCGTTTGCCTTTTTTCTGAGCGCCGATCTAAGCGCTGCTATAAGGCCTCCCCAGACCTGCTCTTTCCGGTTGCATCTGGAGAGTCGTACCGTACCTAGCTAGTTCGTCCGCCCTGCAGTTTCCCGTGATGTCCGAGTGACCAGGGACCCAGATTATCTGGATACTGAAATACTCGCTCATCTCCTTAAGAGATGATCGGCAATCCAGCGCCACCCGTGACTTCAGACAAACTGCCTCTAGCGATCTGACCGCCGCCTGACTGTCCACATAAATTGCGATATCCCTAACGGATACCACGTTATGCTTCAACCATGTCCCGACTTCGCCTATCGCCACCACTTCAGCCTGGTACACGCTGCAGTAATCAGGGAGACGAACGGAAATATTAACATTAAGCTTCTCACAGAAGACTCCGGCTCCTACTTTGCCGTCTAGCTTAGAACCGTCCGTGAAAAATTGCAGTGCCTCGTTTTCCAGTATTGATCCATTCCTCCAGGATTCTCTCGAAGGACTGATGGTCCGGAAAACTTTATCGAAGCACAACGTTGGTTTAATATAATCTAGATTCGCCAGTTCTTCCCTTAGCGATCAAACTATCGTTGAGTGTCCCGCCTGAAGACACTTCCACTGAGAGACAGCCGAGAGCCTTGTAGCCACATTAGCTGCCATCTGCTTACCAAAAAATTCGATTGGAATAAGGTGGAACATAACCTCTAAAGCGCGTGTAGGTGTTGACCTAAGCGCCCCACTTATAATCATGCAGGCCGTTCTTTGCACCTTCTCCAACATCTTCTTATATGTTACCTTCTCCAGAGCTGGCCACCACACACCCACCCCGTACATCAGCACAGGTCTTACCACAGCGGTATAGAGCCAGTGTACCAGCTCTGGTTTTAGACCCCATCTCTTCCCTATGGCGTTCTTACACGAGTAAATGGCTACATTAGCCTTATTCACCCTTTCTACAATGTTAGGCTTCCAGCTTAGCTTACTGTCCAAGATTATGCCCAGAAATTTCGCTCTGTCAGCAAAAGCCAGTCTAGTGCCGTTCACGGTAGGAGGACTAACTACCGGAATTTTATATTTCTTAGTAAATAGTACCAGCTCTGTCTTGGAGGGGTTAATCCCTAATCCACATTTGCTGGCCCATTTCGTAACGATTAGGAGTGCATTCTGCATAACATCCCTAATCGTATCCAGATATTTGCCTGAGACAGCTATCGCTACATCATCCGCATACGCTACAACCCCTATCCCCTCTCCCTCCAGTTCCAAGAGCAATCCATTCATCACAACACTCCAAAGAAAGGGGGACATTACACCTCCTTGCGGGGTTCCTCTAACCACCCGCCTTCTGATGGTGGCCTTCCCCAGTTTCGAGGTAATAATCCTGCTTACCAGCATCTGATTTATCAACCTACATATGGGGTAGTCCACGTTGAAAAATAGCAATCCTTCCATGATCGCCTCCGTTTTAACATTATTAAAGGCACCCTCAATGTCGAGAAATGCTACCATACAGAACTCTTGCGAGTAAATTGACTTCTCAATCATGCGTACTAGATCGTGCAGAGCTGTGTCCACCGACTTTCCCTTACAGTACGCATGCTGCGACATTGCCGAACTCCTGGGCTCAATTTTTGATCGAATACCTATATCTACCAACCTTTCCAAGGTTTTCAACAGAAAGGATGATAGAGTTATAGGTCTCAGATCCTTTGGATAGGCATGCGAGCTTTTTCCCGATTTCGGGATAAAGACCACTCTGACCTCCGTCCATTTTTTAGGAATATATACCAGTTTCAGACATCCCATGAAGATACCTTCCAGCCAGGGGAGGATGACTGCTGAGTTTCTCTGGATCTCTGCTGGTATAATCCGATCCGGGCCCGCCGATTTATTAGGTTTAAACCCGTTCAGCGCCCAACGGATTCGCTCATTATCCGCGATGCCCTCCATCTCTATTGAAGGTGTTACTCGATTAGCTCCAGGCTCTGTCGAGTCTTCAAAGCTTCCCGGAAAATGGGTCTCGATGAGGAGCTACAATGATTCCGCACTTGAAGTTGTCCATGACCCGTCTGGTCTAATTAAATAACTAGGACTGGTTGGGTTAGTAGCTAGAATTTTCCTAAGGCGAGAAGTCTCAGAGACCTCTTCCATTCTACAACAGAAGAGTCTCCAAGATCCCCTTTGTGCCTTCCTCAACTCTTTTTTGTACTTTCTGAGGTCCTCCTTATAGGAGTCCCAATCCCGAACCTCCCTTGTGTTCTTAGCTTTATTAAAAGCTCTCCTACACACACTCCGATATGTTCCCAACTCTTTGGTCCACCATATCGGTTTCTGCCTACCCCTAGGCTTTATTAGGGGGCACGCAGCATTAAATGAAAGATTGCATGCCTTTGTGACAATATCAACCATGCCATCTAATTCCTCTACTGTCGCCGGAAGTCCAGGAACCTCCAGCGGCAGTAGTTCCTTCAACACCTCTCCATATTTGTTCCAGTTTGTCCTTCTGGGATTCCTGAAGGATTTCCGGGTAACAGGTTTAATGTCGGAATATATAGAGGTTATAAATTACATATCGATGATCAGAGAATGAGTGCTCTTTCGCCACTCTCCACCCTCTGATCATATGAAAGATCGTTTCTGACACAAAGGTGACATCTAAAACCTCCTGTCGATTTTTAACAATAAATGTTGGTTCTCGTCCAATATTGCAAACTAAAAGGTTGGTATTTAATAAATAATCAAAAAATAACTCACCCCTCGTTGATGTCTGTGCTTCCCCAGATTGTGTGATGCGCATTTACATCACATCCGAGTACAACACCTACCCTTCTTTGATCTGCTTCCCGGATCAGTTCCCCCAGGTTGTCCGGTGGAACCTCCTTCTCGCGATCCATATAGGCTGAGGCTAGCCATAGCTTCCCACAGCCAACCTCAGCGCTCACCGCTGTAACGTCTCCGCTACTAAATTGTGGAAGAAGAAAAATATTCAAATTATTTTTCGCTAAAATACACGATCTGATCTTCTCAGAGTTGCTTGAGTATAATAATTTATACCCTTTCATTCTGAGGCCACAGATCCTGTTATTGTTAATCCAAGGTTCTTGGATTAACACTAAATCCTCATCTGACTTAGTCAGTCTGAGAACGAGAGCTGCCGAGGCAGCCTTCGTGTGATGTAGGTTTATTTGTACAATGCTAACCATTGTAGTCGACCTTACTCAGCTCTTCCTGCACTCCCTGCATCAGGATAGTGCCATCTACCTCTTTGTTCTGGACGCTGTCTTCCTCTCGTCGGGAGCCTGACAGGATGTCCCCATCATAATCCAGAGAGAGGAAGCTATCTCCCCTAACTATGCTTCCCAGAGCCGAAGCATTACTTTCTTGGCCGTCTTCAGCCCGCTTGACCGTCTCCTGCTGGTTCCGTTCGCCGTCACCCCCAGGCCGGTCTTTCGCAGTTGCGTCGGTCTCGTCCTTTTTATATACTTTGAGAGTGATCGACCCGAACCCGAAGTTGATCACTCCCTTTGATTTTGCAAGGGAAGCCAGGGATTCTTTATTGATCAGCATGATTGCCAATCTAAAGCCTCCCTTAGCTTCCTCTCGCTTTATAATCCTCCAGTCTTCCGTTGGAAGATCAGGATTACTGGCCTGAATGATCTCGAGGATCTCTTCTATTTTATCCGGCTCGGTTGGCAGCCAAACACGTGCCCTCGGCCTGCTCGGGATTTCCTCCCTGCAGACTGCCTCAAGCCTCGCGCCCGGCCACACCTCGCCTACTTCGGCCATTGCCCTTTTGTACAGGTCGACCGATCTCTGATCTGAGCACGCAGTTAACTTCACGCGCCCCTGGTACCATCCCGCAACTCTGCAGGACGGGGGGGATCCCGGATTTTCTCTCAGGATCCGCAGAAAAATAGAGTTTAGTGCGTTAAACACTACTCTCCATTTCTCTGACGTGATGCTCCCATCTTCCTGACTTCTGTCAATAACGGCTAGTACCAACACGTGCTCCTTTAGGATCTCACTGAATAGCTTCAGTTTTTGGTCCCTAGGAGCACCCGACGTTTTTTCTACCTGGACCTTGGCTCGCTTACTCTCGCCCGTTTCCAGCTCTTCCTGGGACCTCTGTCTTTTAGACACAAGGGCCCTTTCCGAGCTGTCACGGCCAATAGTTTTTTTAGCCCATGCCACAGATCCTCGTTGTTCTACTGTAAGCTGCCCCTCAGGGGTCGCAGCCAGTTTTTCTAGAACTCTATACGCCGACCGTCTCTCCCTGTATCGACGCTTCGAATGAGGGATCTCTCTCAATTCCCCCTTTTTTCCTTTAGCGGTTCCGCTTCCACCTGGCTTCGATGCCAAAGTGTCGCTTATCCCTGATGATGAAGCCCCACCTTTACGGTTAGAGTTGCTAACTTCTTCCGGTTTTTGAAGGGTGCCGGCCCCTTTAGTTTTAATTTTAGTTTCTTCCATGTTTTTCCCACGAGTATCGGAGAAATATAGGTCAACTTGCGCAGAGATCCGTATACGCAAGCAAGGCTAAATACAACTGGAGGTTGCCAGGTATCCAGAGGGCTCCGTTCAAGACTGGGCTTTGTTAAATGGGCCCCCAGCCTAGCCGATCATCAGCACGGGTCGCGTAACACCTTAATCCAGCCCATTGGCTTACTGAGCACCCCACCCCCCGCACCCTCGCCCTCCTCCCACATTCACTCACTCATTCACCCACTCATATGGATATCCCAAACAAATGGGACCCACTTCATTCATGGGATTACCGTTTATAGGGTTCCCCACTCACTACCTCGAGGCCCGGGACACAAGGAGACGTGATGCTCAGTTCACCGTGGTTATGGTCGATGGTTTTAAGGCGCCATCAGTTCGCCTTTCCCTACTGGGTATCCTAGGCACTCAGAATTTGGTGAACAGAGGTTAACCACTCCCCCGTTCTCTGAGACTCTCCTCCCAGCAGAGGATTAACAAATAAGGCCCAGTTAATATTTAAATGGATGATGAATTCGAAAAATGTAACGATTTCTGCAGTCAACTTCCAACGGTTGCAGACTCTTCAATAAAACAAAAGGTTTTTTTTGTCAAACGACAGTTTGTTGTGCTTTTTTGGTGACATTTTCTATATGCTACAGAACACCATTTTTTAAACAAGATGCACGCAGCTTCCGGCATTACAAAGATTACAAAGTCTGTCACGAAAGCTAAATATATTAAACAATTACCTAACGAGATACTATCAGAACACTTTTTTTTGTGTGGAATATTGATTAAATAATTAATGATTTATATTATGAAGGCTGCATGCTCAAAAATATAACATGTACAGTACCTGGCAATTGACCCTTGCATATCAAGTAATTTGTAATGCAAGCAGTTTGTATTGAAATATATTTCAAATTTTCGAATGTAAATGGTTTTAGTTGTTCAAATAGTATCTATTTCTATAAATAACAACCATTATATTATTAGGGTAATTCCAGGATTACCGGTTTTGGGCCAGGTACCTGCTATTAGACTCTAAACACAGATAATGAAATATGTAAAATGGGTGCGAGTAATAACCAAATTTAGTTGAAATGTGTACGTTCTCGTGTTAAGGAGTGTAATAAAGTGTTTTAATAATAAATTGTGAATTTTATAAATTTGTTGGTGAATTTATAGGCTCTGTAATTTATTCGGAATGGAAAAAGTAAAAGACATTAGTAGCGTGGCAATCATTGCCGTGTTGTTCATCAAACCACCGAGAGCACTCCAAAATAGATAAAGTTCTGCTAAATAAATTAAAAGTGCATAATATTAACATATCTGAGCGCACGATGCGATCACGATTATACTCCGCCAGTCTCAAAAGTCGCAGACCAGCCAAGAAGTCCAGTTTGACACCAAAAATGAAGAAAGCACGCCTGCAATGAGCAAAAATGCACAAAAAATTTACGACTGAAGATTGGTGAAATTTAAATGAGTACAAATTTTTTCATTAATAAATCATTTCTTCAAAGTATCAATTTTTATAATAAATTTCATTTTTACAACTCACATCCTTTTTGCAACAGGAGGTCTTCAGCGATGAACGTTAGGCACGTTATATTGATGAAGCGGTACAGAAAAAAATTAAACACCCACAATCAGTCATGATCTGGTCATGCATAACCGCAAATGGCTCCGGACGATGTATTTCTGTACTTTTACCAAGTGCAATATAAAAAGGTTGTTGAGAATGTATTTTTGCCTTACCTAAACTCACTAAATGAAGAAGAAGGGTTCATACACCGTCATGCAGAATGGAGCACCGTGTCATACGGCGAAAAAGATAAAAACTATGTTTCAAGAGCATAGCATACCACTTTTGCCATGGCCCGGAAACTCACCCGATCGAGAATGCATGGAGTATGTTGAAAAAGGTTGTTTACTCATCTCCGAACCCAACAATAGCTGTTTTGAAAGATAATATTCACGGGCATTGGCAAAAGAACGCAAAACTGCAAGAAGTGGTAAAAACTTGTATTTCCAGTATGTCAACTAGAGTTAGTGCAGTTATTAAAGTCAAAGGAGGATTAACAAAATATTGATGTAATATCTAACATAAAACATAAATATAAACATTTTGTATTAGTAATATTTGTTTGCTTCTATTTTGTTCCTGGTAAATTTGAAAAAATACCAAAATCAGAAGGTGGCTCGTAATTCAATTGCCAGGTACTGTATATAAAAAATGCATGGGATGTGTCCTCCTTTCAGCAATTCTTTTAGTTTAACGACTTTCAAACATCCAAAAAATATAATTTGTGGTAAAATAGGCCTCTGTTTGACTCTGGCAATGACTTCCCCATTTGACATGGAACGCGCTTAATATTGGACTTAGCGTAAAACTGATTACAGATTCGGAATCGGCGTTTGCAAATCGTTTTGCAATCGGCGTTCGGAATTTGCAATAGGAATCCGTTTATTCGCCGCCTAGCCAGTTTTTTTTTTCATATTTAGAAACAATAAAAATCGCGGAGCGACAAATTTGGAAAATAAGGTAGATGATGCAGCAAGCTACTTATAGTGTCCCAGCACGAAAGTTATTGACGGCACATTAATGACTCATCAGCGACAGTCAAGCATGGCACGTATATAGAAATTTATCAAACGGGACTAATTTTCGTTTGTGACATATCTGAGATGTATCGTAGGTGAGAAGTCATAGACGAGTCTTATGTGAAATCCACCGATTCTTTTCACTACATAGGGCCGCTTTCGCCAATTTAGTGCCAACTAGTGCCTCCCAAAATACGGTAGCCATGAGTCCAATGTTTTGACTGTTGTTTCGTGTTTGGCGTGTAACGATTTATCCATTCACGAAACGCCTAAGAAAATCTCTCAGATTGTGTTTAAACATGTCCAGTGTTTCGAAATTATCATGCGATTCTGTTTTTGTTCCAATATGAGCAAACTCAGTACCCATATTGCCGAAAGTATTCCCACTCTTAATTTTATATGAGGTCGACTTCATTCGCATTTAATTGAGATATTTATAATGCAGTAAGCTCGTTGATCCAGCGGTCTGTTAACGTGTACGATTTTGTGAACTATACCTCCATAGTCCACTTAATCAGACAACTTTGACGCTTTTTATCTAAAACAGATATTTCATGCCACGCTTCATCAGGAATTAAATCATTGGCCGTTATTACCCTGTCTCCATAATACAATAACACAAACTGGTCCCCTTCAACAGCTTCAAAATTGAATTTTGTAGTAATTTTAAACTTGCTTTACATGTTCGATCTGACTAAAAATTAAATACGAGTTTACTGATAAGGTTAAAGAAAAACAGTTGCGGTCAAAAGTAAGTTCATTATTGATGTTTTACGAACCAAATACGACATTTGTGCTCAAAGTATTAAAAGCTATTAAATTAAGAATTTGAATATTATGATAATTATTTGTGGTTAGGTTTCCGTGTTCCCCCAAAACCACAATCGTTTAACTAGTTTGGCCACAAAAATCATACGAAACCACTCATAACAAATATCGTTTTCATCTCTTGGTTATTCGAGGTTTCAGGATTGCTGTTTGGAAGACATCTAAAAATATGATAATCACATTCCACTGATGCTCAATTTTCCTTTGGATTAAATTTTCGTAAGTTAATACTGATCGCCTAACGCCAATAATTACCAGTTGCTGCATTTATTCTACAACTAAATTCGCAATGTTATATAAATGTTATTTTCATATAACATCGAATTTTTAGCTGGCTGAGCTACGAGAATGTCGCGTTTATATCGGTGGTAGACATCTCATTTTGCATTTAGCATTGCTAATTTGGCTGTGGAATACACGCAGCAATTGATGGTCTATACCAATTATTCATAGATGGCACAAACAAACCATCGCAAAATTCCTATTAATAAGAAAATGTCTAACCCACCTTTGATAAATATAAGTTTATAGTTTAGAACTGAATATCAATTACAGTTTGGTTTAAGAATATTAGAGGCACCTAATCAATAACTGGTGTGATCAAACGATCAATTTAGCTTGTAGGAAATTTAGACAAAAAAATCGTCATCAGGCACAGTATGAAATACACAACTTGGATCCAGCTCATGTATGGTGTGCTAAATTTTAGTAGATTCTGCAATTCATTATTTATTATGCGGAACATCTTGTAAAAAAATATGTAGGGTCTACTCGTTTTGAAGAATCTAAAAATTCTAGTTTACATTTTCGCGTAGATATTTTTGTTGTTTAGTTTTATGCTACATTCTTTATGATTTTAAATGTAAACACTACATGCTCTAGAGGTATTACCAACCGAAATTATGTATTCAAATAAATAAAAAAAAATCAGAATTAAATATAGAAAGTAGTACGATGAAGTAGAGTCCGAAAATGCGGCGATGAAATTAGTAAGAATATGTTTGTATACAGGCTGAGGATTTCTACCGAGTAGTATTGAAATTGTCACACCAAAAATTGGCGATTACCAAAAATCTTAAACTTATAATTAAAATTTATGAAATCTTTTCTAAAAATATTGGTTTTTTTAAATAGACAACATTTCGTTAAAAATTCAATTGTTAATTTTAACAGCCTGCCGGCACATGTAAAATATGGAGCAAAATTCTTTAATGTAATAAATTGGTTAAAATAGGTTTACCGGTGTAAAATGATGAACTTTTGGTGTGGTAGTAACTCTACACAATCTTTCTATTAATCTTAGACGAAGGGTCGTATAATGATGGACTAACATTTTGTGTTGGAATTGGATGCGTGGCAGAGAGATAATGCGACAACAACTTAAGCATCAACGTCACGCAACCAATGCTCGAGTTATTACTTCCAGGAACCTGGCCTTCCCCTGGAACCTGGCTTGGATTCAATGGACCAATCACACATTAATCCGAAATTGAAACTGATTATATCCCCAATAATGAGACGGCCAAATCCCTTAATGGGACGTAGCTCCAACATAATAAAAATGAATAAACCATATAGTAACATTAAACATTTCTTAAGCAATTAAATTCACTGGGATATGAAACCATAAATTCCCCTTCAAAAACATGAGTCAAAATTGTATTAAATATTTATATTTTCCGATAATCTTCATATGCTACGTGCTTGGCGCCATTTCTTGTCTAATTCTTCTACTAAATAAATTGACCGTTAGTCCAATCAATGTAAAATGTCTCTAACGTTCGTAAAATAAAATGTACGTGATATTTAATCCTAAACTATACATCTAGTTTGCCGATTAGAAATATTATACAGATTGATTAATATTATT
The DNA here is from genome assembly GCA_947310385.1 of Nephrotoma appendiculata. Classification (NCBI taxonomy): domain Eukaryota; kingdom Metazoa; phylum Arthropoda; class Insecta; order Diptera; family Tipulidae; genus Nephrotoma; species Nephrotoma appendiculata. The sequence continues at coordinate 262,876,570 of OX371224.1, forward strand.
TTAATTTATTAGGTGCTCAAGTAGAAACTCTTCTGTTTTTGGTCAAATTCATCTTGATTGAAAATATAATTGCTACGATTAATTATCGAAATATTCGCCAATACTATCTATGATCTTTTGCTATTTATTAGGTAGATGATGAATGCCTTTGCGAAAGTAAGTTACTGGTTTCCAAGCAAAATAGTCTTCGAGCTATTTTTGCATATCTTCAAGTTTCGTGAATCGCTGGTCTTTCAAATATGATGGCATCGATCTGAATAAGTGATAATTAGATGAAGACAAGTCTGGAGAATACGCCGCATTCTGTAAAACTTCCCAGCCTAAAGAGAAGATGAGTTCCTGGGTTTATTTTAATGTATATATGTGGACGAACATTGCCATACAGCAATATCACCTTCCGCCTTCCGTGACCCGCAAATGGTCTTTTTTCTCCAAAGTATCACTTATTTTGATTAATGGGGTCTGGTAACGTTCAGCTATAACAGTCTGACCAGGTTCCGGAATTTCGTAATAAATGACTCCTTCCTGATCCTACCAGACATACAATAACTCTTTCTTGGCATGAATATTAATTTTTGCAACTGCGATGTTGATGGCTGGCCTAGATCAACCCATGCTTTTCTGCGTTTAGGATTATCCTACAAAATTCACTTTAATGATAAGCAACGAGTTTCTACTAGCACACCTAATAAATCATAAAATAATAAACAAGTAAAAATTTAGAATTCATAACACTAAAAACAAAAGTTCAAATTTAAAGTTTAAACAATGAAAAACATATTTAAACAAAAAATGAATTAAAAATGATTTCAAAGATCACCGCATAAGTAGTGTAAACAATTCTTTTAAACGACAATTTGCTAATGTTAAAATCAAAAACACCGACCAAACGGAACAGTGGTTAAAGCTTTGGTCTTTGGATCGGGAGGTACCGCGTTCGAATCCCGATAGGGGTAGCATGCAAAAAGGAATTTTCATCAACAAATTACGACCTGTGATGAAAAACAACACAACTATTATGACCCCTGTCAGGATGCAAAACTCATGGACGACCCACCTTCCATTCCCAGTACTATAGGCTGGCATGGAGCTATGCAACGTGCGGATGGTTCTACGAAAATCTGACCTATAGTCGTACGTCCTTGAATTGGCTGGCAACGGCGTAAAAGTAAGGATGGGAAAAGCGAACCGCGAAAGATTTGGGAGAGCCTCGGCCAGCCCCAGAGCAGATTGCAAAATAATAAAAAAAAACAAAGTTTTGATTAGTTTCGCGGAGCATTCGAGTAATAGGTTTGCTCGGTTGATAGTATTAAAAATACAGTTCGTTGTCGCAAATGACACCCAAATCTCGAACTGAAGTAACTCCAGCTACGGTATTTGATATAATAGTTTCGTAATTGGGAATCTATACGCTTACGGTAGTACCCAATGGATTGGCATTTGTTTACGTGCAAGTTCACGCTATTTTTCATACACTGTACAGCAAAGCTGTCCAAGTCGGCTTGTAGTAAATTCGAGTCAGTGGATGGATCTATAAATCTTCATATCGTCGGCATATACGAAGATGGATGAGTTCTTAATAACAACAGCAGCGTCGTTTATAGATAAAATGAAGAGCATTGGTCCCAAATATTTACCCTAGAGCACTCCAGCTGTGGCTGTGAAAGCAGATGATATTGATGATCTGAAGATCACCTGATACTTTCTGTCTCTCATCAGAGTCCATCCACATGAGACGATGCAATGGAAGCCCTAGGGTGTTGAGCTTAAATATAATCACTTTGTAATCTACTTAATTCCCTGTTTCCATGATATTCATTGTACTTGATGTAAACTCGGTGAGGATAGTGGTCGTGGAACAATCTTTGGGTAAACCATGTTGAAAGACAGAAAGCAAAGGTTTACATTTAACGTACAGTGACTCATAAATGATGACTTCATATAATTTTGGAATGCAGGATATTTTTCAGTTGCCCTATAATTACTAATGTCCGATTTTTAGCCTGTGTTATGAATAGGAACAATAAAATTGTCCTTCCAGCAGGTCGATTCTGGCTTTCCTATAGGAAAAGAATTAGGAAAAATATTTTCATAGTATTTTTGTCACAAAAATTTTTTTTCTGGCATACTATGGTAAACAGTTGGTGTACATTTTTTCAAAAACAAAATTAAATTGGGAATATTTTTCCTATATCCAATTTCGATACGGAAAAAATATTTCTTAAATTATAAAAATTTAGATCAAACTCAGTAGATCAGTATGTATATCTCATTAGGCCAGAAAATGATATTTTTGAAAAAAGCGCTATGTAAATATTTTGCATAATTCATTTTCCTATAGAAAAAACATTATCGACCTGCAGATGTACGGAAAAATTCCTACCGCGAGTGTTTTTTGAAAAAGGGTCGTAATTGACTTAACCAGACTGCCTCCGCATTTTATTAAGGTGGTGGACGGCAAATCATCAGGGTCATGTCACTCGACACCGAAAACAAAAGAATTTCTGAGTCAATTATTTTTGAAGTAAGCATAAATAAGTAAGCATAATAAATATTACATGAAATGATTTATTATTACATTTCGTTTTATTTTGTCGGTAACGGACAAAATTAAATTTTCGCAGTTCACGCATAGAGATTGAGGGGTGTGCTTCAAGTCGACGACCCATGCTATTTGGAAATTCTTTTTTACTACACAAACACGAAATAAGAGTTATAATACCACAAATATCCAAAGTTAAATTTGTTTATCTGAATGTTCTTGGTGCACCTGAATATTTTGTTCCGTGGTTGTATAGATCCTAAAACCTCCTAAAGATATTTTTAAATTTTAAATTCTACCGGATTATGTACTAGTCAACTGTGCCTTAAAATATAAAGAAAACATACCTACATGCAGTAGGTTGTCATTGCCTTGAATTTAGTTTGATTTTAGCTTTTTTTTTTGCTTCTAGAAGATACATCGATTGCACGTACGATATCAAAAACATTTCAGGAATGCCGATAAAAGCGGTTATTGTATTATTGAAAAAGTGGTTTAGCCTATTTGAGTTGATTTGTTGGCTCAGACTTTATTCAGTTTTAAAAAAAGAGTGATTTTAAAATTGTGAAATTTTTAATGTAGTGTAGTGCAGCAATACATAACGTAATCTAACTCATATTGCAATGGACGAAGCAGTAGGAATGCTTCGAAGTGGAACAAGCCAAACAAATGTTGTCCGTCATTTTAGTGTGTCCCGTAGCGTCATATACAGATTATGGCAGCGTCAAAGTATGACGGGGAGTCTATACGCGCAGCGTCCAGGTCGAGTAAGATTAACAATCTCAGCGCAGAACCATTATATTCAACTGCAAGACCATCAAAAGCCATTTTAGCTGCCCGTCAATTAAAGTCACGTTTGTGGACAACCTAAATGCCATCTTCAGATGATTTAGATGCCACATTTGCTATCAGTTCATGTGCCATGCAGAACATTTCGAAACCATGAGTTTCAACCGTGAGTTTAGCACTACAACACCATTCTACAAACTATCGAGAAAACAACCCCATTAATAGGATGTCTAAATCATTCTACATCATCGACGACCTATTCGACTTTAATTTATCATAGGACAACTTCAAAAGTATCCTGAAGAATTATTTTTAAAATTTTTAAATGTTAAATCAAAATTTGATTTATAATTTTTTTTTTTGTTTAAAGTTTTTTGGTTAAATTTTTTTATTTTTTTTTTATTTTTGTTTTAAACTAAATAATCTTAAATCATACATGTTAATCACAGAATAGATTTCTTTGAATAAATAAATAAATTAGAACATGTATGTTAAAGATCAAACCTTCAAGAATAGACTATGGAGGAGGAACAAGAATATGGTGACAACCTAGTAACGCAGAATGGCTGAAAATTGTGCAAGAAATGCACAGGTACAGTGGAGGCACTGTTATGGTATGGGTTGGAATTATGAGTGGTAAACGACTGATATCGTTTATTCAACAGGTAACTTGTCGGCATCCAGCTACATCAATGAGAAACTGGAACCTGTCGTGCTTGCATTATCAACACAATTCGGATCAGAATTCATCTTAATGCAAGACCATGCCGACCACACACAGCAAGAATCACAGCAGACTGGTTGGAAACACAGGAAATTCACGTATTACCATGGCCAGCACAATACCCGGACCCGTTACATTTATCATCAATAACAACGCGAGTGCGGCTACACAATCTCCTTCAAGATCACTGGAGACAAATTCCACAAGACAGCTTTGATACGTTGATTAGCTGCATGTCCAGAAGATTCCAATCTGCCATATAAATGCAAGTGGAGGCAACACCACTTATTATGAAACGAAAACAACTGTACTAGTTAAATGAATTAAAATGAAATAAAATATTCTGAATTGGGCAAAGTCGTAAATTTTTGTTTTTCAGAAACAAAAATCAGACCAAATTCAAAGCAATGGCAACCAAAAAACCATGTGTTCCATTTACACTTTGGATGTGTGTATTTATCACAAACCTTCATCTTTAAGATCCCTATAGTCTCTGATTTTTTTACTGAATCCGATTTTTTCCGATTAGTCCAAGCCATAGTTTTTAGATTACATTTTTCATTTAACAAGCGTAATCTAACCAACTCGAAATGTGAGGAAGTAGCCAAACATTATGATCATAACCCACGAATACGTCTAGAGTTTTACTTAATTGGGAGAGTAGAACATTTTTGGTTGCGACGCTCTTGTGGTGCTTTTGGAATGCTAAACAAAACAAAAAAGATAACAGGGACAGGAAACAATACTTGAAACTTTACTTTCAAAACATAAGCTTTCAAGTGGACACAAATGTTTCTTTTTATAACGCTAAAAATCTAATCAGTTAAAGGATTTTTTTAAAATCAACTTCTTTACCAATAACGGGTTGTTCAAATGATGCACAGGAAAATAAAAATAATTTTGCAAAGACGTCTTGTTTGTTTTCTGTCATTTCATGTCATTTTGTTAGTTGAACGTTTGCCATTTATCGCTATGGAGTCGTATTCGATTGAAGACCGTGTTAAAGTTATTCAAGAGCACTACAAAAATGGTGAAATAAAAAAACACATTTCGCGCAATTCGTGAATATTTTGGTCGCCAATTTCACGTTGCATATGGAGATTTTTGAAAAGCAAAATGTACGTTGATAGTCCAGCCTTCATCCAAGAAACGTAGAAACGTCCCTATTGAACAATGCCATGAACAATTTTGACCACCGGATCGACATCTGTAATTCAGCCTTGCTGAACATTTGAGTGATATCATTTTTCATACAAAAAATGGCATCGATAAACCTTCAAAATAAAGTACCCAACGTGATTCAAAAGTAAATAATTGTAGTTTTAGTTTGCGTTTATTTTCCTGTGTCTGAATTGGACAACCCTTTAGATACTATGTTACGAGTAATTGGAACGTTAGACACTCTTTTGGGTTGTGTAATTTTGCTTGTACATATATGGAAATTTTTTAACGTTTAAACAACAAAATATTAATTATTAACGTCATTAAAACAAAAAGTTGCTAAGATTTATTTGTCAATATTAAATAATTCTAAATAAGTCAAAAAATTTATTTATTTATTTATTTATTTGTTTGTTTATTTATCAATAATGACATTTTATAATACATTGTTATTTAAATTAATTAAATTTTATTTTATATACTAAATGTCTACTTTATCTTTAATGAATGTATGCAATAATTTATTAAATTGACCGTACTCTAACTCTTGAAGTTCACCTAGCATGCAATAGTCACCCAATGAATTATACAACTTTACTCCATTATATCCCAGCGACCGTTGTGAAAATGATTTACTATACATTGGTAGTCTGAAGTGTGTACTCCGAGTATTGTAAGTATGAACATTTCTATTAGAAGCAAAGTATCTAAATATATTTGGCAGATCTCCCTTTTCCAGCCTAAACAAGAATTTTAACACATTAAATTGTATTCTCTGTTTGATTGACTTCCAGTTTAAAATGTCCAACATGTCTTTTATGTGTGTTCTACTTTCCGCATTCAAGATACGTCGCATGAATCGATTCTGAATTTTTTGAAGACGTGTAATTTAAGTTTGATTCATGATAAACAGCACAGAAGAACAATAATCAATATGTGGAGTTACAATTGATTCATAAAAAACAACTTTTGTCTGCATTGGTAATTTGTCTTTAATTCTGGTGAAAAATCCAAGTTTTTTATTCATCTTTTTAGCGATATAATCCAAATGATCGTTAAAACTTAAATGCTCGTCAATAATAACACCAAGATATTTATACTGTTTTACTCGTTCGATAATTTGGTTATCAACTATTATATCTGCATTACTCTCGAACTTTGCTTTGATTGATAGGAGCATGTACCTCGTTTTCGAGATATTCAGTGATAGTTTGTGAAACATCAGCCATTTCCGTAGACTCTCGAGATCTTCGTTTACTTTCTGCACTGCTTCTGGAAGAGTTGTTGCCGAAATAGTAAGTAAAGTATCATCTGCGAACATATTTATTTTGCAATTTTGAATAACATCGACTATGCCATTAATGTACAGAATAAATAGTAACGGACCCAGGGCTGATCCTTGAGGTACTCCGAGATTATTTTGTATTAGTGACGATGTGTAATTATCAATTTTCGTATATTGTTGCCTCCCTTGAAGATAACTGTTAAACCACTCTAGTTCTTTCCCAACAACTCCGTACTTGGTTAACTTTTTAAGTAGAATTCCTCTATCGATGGTTTCAAAAGCCCTTTTAAAATCTAAAAAGACTACAATGATTACTTTGTTGTCTATTTCTATTTCCGTTTATTCGTATACCTTGAAACACGGGCGCATCTTTTTCTGGTTGGGAAAATATTTCTGAAAAACTCAATTTTTAGCTGATTCAAATCAAATTTGTTTTGTATGCTTGCGGCATCGGGATTCTAACATGAATTTTTAATGAAGTTCGGGGGTGCTTTTTTGAACATGAAAAGAACAACCTTGTTAAAGTTAGCCGATAGTTTCCAGCCGAAAGATAATGCAGATTGTGTCTTGACTATTTCAGCCGAAAGTTAAACTCTCTTTATACTCACGCTCCTATCGATTTTTAAATTCCTATAAACTGAAATAAATTTCCCTTCACTCGAAGGATATAACACGATCCTAATTTCGAATTTATGACTGATTTTTGCTGTGTTCAAGACACTATCTGCATTATTAGTCGGCTGCAAAATGTCGGCTAACTTTAACAGTATAAAAGAACACGAACGTAATTCATATTCTATTTGAATCAAATTCGTGCAATTTTTATTCAAAATCAAATGTGAATCTTGTACTCCCGATTTCGGTGCGTATTTCGAAATAACTCTTCTGAATTCGATTTGTAAAGTGTTCGATTGATGTTATCATAATTAGGATGAAATTTTCGGATTCGGCGATGCTAAAGAAACTTTACCAAATTTGTAGAATTTAGGATTCTTAACATTCTAAATGAAGTCTGTCAAACGATATGAAAAATGTTACATTGGGATTACAACATGAATTGTTGAAAACCTAACTACTATTTCCTATTACCTTATTTGGTTACAATCGATTTAGCAGGTTGGCAATAGCAAGAAAGCGATTTCTGTTTTATAGTCAACCACAATTTTTTGTACTTCATTGCAACTTTTTCTAAATCAACCTCAATTTTTTGCAAAGCAAATTCGTGTTTTTCCAAAGTAACTTCAATTATCAATCAAAATTTGCAAACAATTGAGGCTGATTTAGAAAAAATTGACAATACTTCATTGTCAAAAATTGTGGTTGACTTGTTAAAAGTTGTGAATGAGAGTCGTGAATTTGAAGTGCAAAACCTATAAAACTCATATTTTTATACAAAACAATAAACTTTAATCATCTTTTGGGTTGTTCGGAAAGTAATTTCGTTTTTTCCCAACAGAGGAGTAGAATGTAATGCTTCATAGCCAACTTCAAACTTAAGCCGCATTGTTATTATATATTTTGACAGCTGATATAGCCGGGCTTATTTGTGCAAAATTTTGTTTGATCCCGCGAAATAGTTTGTGTTTGATGCCATATTAAATTTGGAAAATCGAAAGCCGCATTGCCGGTATATTTTACTTTCTATTATCTAAAATGCTGCTCAAACAAGAAAAAAGTTGTGTGATGTGTAGGATGAAGATGTATTGACAGAACATAAGCGTCAAAACAATTTTCAAAATTTCGTTCTGGCAATTTTGATGTTGAAGATGCATCACATTGTGGAAGACCAGTTGAAGTTAATGAAGACAAAATAAACCTATTGATTGATGCAAACCGCCGAATAACAACTTGTGAGATCGCTGGCAGATTAAATTTATCGATTTCGACCGTTTATGATCACGTAAAATACATTGGTTTAGTTTCAAACTTACTTATGATTGGTTGAAAAATGGCTAAAAAAGCAAAGTTCTTAAGAAAAAGAAAAATTATAATATCACGAATGGGAACTCTGCGTAAAACCAATATCGTAAAATTTTGTTCGTTGTACAAATTTGTTCAAATAAATTGAACAATTGAATTGTACGAAATAATGTAACGTCAATGAGGCGCTCAAACCCCTTCATAAAATGTAGCGCCAGTGGAAAAAGAGGATTTATCTTTACGTATATCTGGATACTGTGCTTGGACGAGTGGTCCGGAACCTCATTTGAAACGTTTTGTTTTTGTTTTGGGAATACATATGAGGGTAATTTAGAAAAATCCGAATGTGGACTCGAAAGATCTGCCACGCATAAATTAAATTTTGCATCACAAAACAAAACGTCCATTTTTACATATTTTTTTTTTTTATTTTATTAAAAAAATTATTAAAATTGTATCTCGTCCACTGCAATAGAGTCTACTAATGAAAATAATTATAAAATATCGTTGAGATCAAGGAGATCAAGGTTTAAAGAAATACTTGTGGTTTATGCATATCCTTATATGTAAATAAAATTTCTGGTCACGTTACTTTAGTAATTAGATAGATTTAAACGAGCATATATTTAAATTAGTTGTGCCGTCTCGTGAACACAATTAGAAGATTGCACTCTTTTTAATTTAAAAAATAGCTATATATGTGATGAGATTTGAAACGAAATAATGAACAATAAAGGTAGGGTGTAAAATTGTCATCGACAAGATAGTTTAGCAATAGTTTCTATATATACTATGAACTTTATTTTGAATTACAAATCTAAGGTTTTTTGAATTTTGAATGTATATATAAATAAAATCAACGCCCAAAAATTAAACCCCTATATGTTTTTCTAACCCAACTAATTCATCCATGTTTTTTTTTGTAAGTGATTTGTATAAAAATTGCAAAATTTTTTTTTCTTGTTTTTTTCTATTTTATTCAGTTCTTAAAACATCATTTCAATTTTAAGTTTTATAACTTTTTCAAAATTTAATATTTCAATTTAAAAGAAACACAACAAAATTGTTTTAATTCTATATCTAAAAAAACAACAATTTTAATACATTTCACAAGCAACGAACATAAAAATATATTTCGAATCAGATTTGAATGAATATTATAAATCATTTTTAAAACAAAAATTAATTTATTACAGTAAAAAAATCAACTACAATAAACATTTTTTTCTAGGACAAGTCAACGAATCAGGCTATGTCCTTGGCAATACTTCGGGTGATACGTTTAGTTCGAGTATTTCGGATATTTAAATTATCTAGGCATTCAAAAGGCTTACAAATATTAGGACGAACATTGAAAGCATCTATGCGAGAATTAGGTTTATTAATTTTTTTCTTATTTATAGGTAAGTCAAATTTTAATTATACTTATTATTATAAATTATATTCATTATCACTATAATAAAAAAAATATTAGTAAATTAAAAATTAAAAAAAAAAACAATTATTTCAAGAAAAAATATTTTATATCATAAGAATTATATTTGTATAAAAAAAAAGTTTAATGAAAGAAAACTCCAAGAACTTGCTTTTTTAATTAAAATAATTACGATAGTTAAAAAATTATATTATATTCCTTACAAAAAAATAAAATAAAATAGATATTTTTAAATTAAGCACAAATTTATTTTATTTTTTTTTGGATATCGTAAAATTTTGTCAAAATGTTTTATTTTAAGTTAAACCAATTACAAAGAATTATAATTTTACAAATAACTATTTTCCGAAAGAGACCCTAAAAATTTAATTGTTTGCGGAAATAATTATTAAAATAGTACATAATATATTATATATTTAAATAATAATAAATTTATTATTATATACCATCAAATATTTTCTAATGTAAATATTAATAATGATAATAACGTTAGATAATCGTAATATATGAGTACGTGTATTTATTTTTTTTATATAATAATGTATACTAAGTACTTCCTTTGTAAAAAGAGAAACTCATTATCGTCGCGATTTTTTTATTTTTATCTAAAATTCAAATTTCCGATTTCCTTATTAATAAGAAAAGGTTGGTAATAAAAATAAAATTTTAACGATATTTAACTACAGTTTGTCATAATTTGTTTATATGTTTAATACCTATATGTGTACCTAATAGTTTTGTTATTATTATTACAAGATTTTGTAAGCATATTATTTGTAATTTGTACGCGAACAGTATTTTAACGGTATAAAGGGAGAATAAAAACCACCTGTTGGTACTTTTAAATGCAATAAAAATAACATACGTGTTTAAGGTACGCAATACACTTATAAGGAGGAGAAGTTCGTCGTATTATCACATGATAATTTATTACTAATGATGATAACGCACTTGTTTGAAACAAATAAGTGGAGTAAGAGTGTAGGTTTACAAGCAATCAATATTCTGCTCCCAATAACGAACCTTCATTTGTTATCGGAGTAAAGTTTATGCCAAAATAGCAAAATATTGTGCCCTAAGTACTTAGAATTGAAAAAACACTCTAAACTGTATTTTCATAATAATACTTGAATTTTTAATAAACTCAAATATTTTATTTCTACACAATAAGTAGAAAACATTTAATTTTTGTGAATAGTTTTGAGTGAATTTTATAAAATGAAATTTTTTAAAACAAAACACACTACGAATCGCACAAAGGAGATCGAATTAGTTCTAAATTAGTACTTGATATAAGAAACAAATCTTGTCTTACCACATGCTCGGAAATCTGCCATTTTTATTATTTGAGAGAGAACATCATTGAGTGTAATACGTAAATTGTTAAACATTTGGAAATATTTAACTCGGCCCCTACGGGTCGCACAATGATGGATGATCGAAGTGGTTCTGAATTAGTATTTGATGTAAAAACCCAATCCTATTTAGCCACGTGCTCCGAAATCCTGAGATTTTTGTTATTCGAGAGAGAACATCATTGAGTGCAATATAAAACTATTAAATATTTGGAATTACAGTAGACTCGCGATAACGTGAACTCCCCCGGTAATTTGTTTTTTTTTTAATTTGTATAATGAATTAAACCCGAATTAAACAAGAGAATAATCTTTCAATTAATTTATATTTATTTAATATTGCTGGCTATGTGTGTACATTTTGCGAGTCTACTGTATTTAACCAGTGCACCTAGAATACTACAGGCCACACTTCTTTAAAATTTTACTATATGACGTCAATTTATGTCGACAGTTTTCTCTTTGGCTATTGTAGGCAGCACTAAAATTAAAAAGATTGTTTTGATTTTTTTTTTGTGTTTGCTGTCATATTGATAAGAAAAAAATTGTAAACAAACAACAAGAAAAATATTTTAATAATATGTTTTAAAATTCAATAAAAAGCTATTGGTAAAAGTAATAATTCATAATATTATTATAAAATTATGCATTCTAAATTGTGTTGAATATGTAAACCTGCATAAAATGTGTACACATTTCGTATAATTTACGAGAATACATGACCTTAATTTTAGCACTCGTATAAATTTTTTTTTGTGTTTGTTTTCGTTTTTTCTTTTTATGAAAATGACTGCCGTCTACAGTTTTAAGAAAAAACTATAGACATAAATTTAATGACATAGCAAGCAGTATGGCCTGTAGTATTCTAGGTGCTCTGATTTAACTCGGTTCACAATGATCAGATGTTGTATTATACTCAGCGATACTCTCTCTCGAATAACTGAGCGACATAGAGGCCGAGTTAAATAATTTAAAATGTTTAAGAATTTCCGTATTACACTCAATGATGAGATTCTATTACACTCAATGCTTAAATAACAAAAAACTCAGAGATTTCCGAGCTGGACCATATGATTAGTTAAAATATTAAGGACAAAGCCGTAACGAAAAGAAAGAATACGGAATTTTAACTTATTTTATAAAATTCACCCAAAACTATTCACAAAAATTAAATATAATATTTGTGTTTATTAAAAAATATTATGAAAGTTAATTTTTGAGTGTTTTTTTTTCAATTCTAAGTACAGTGTATACTTTGTTATTTTGGTATAAACCGATTCGTTTATTAGATGACTAGTTCATGCGGTTTTATTCTTTTAAGGCGTCTCAGTTCTTATGTTATGTCAAGAAGTTGTATTGCTTCACTGTTGGTATGTTGCAGTAACCTTCTTTCATATTTGATAGCAAATTCGCTTAGTGGATCACTTGATCAATCCATTTAACATTTAGCTCGTTGTGTAATTCTTCGTTGGTTGCGTACCGATAAGCATTCGTTATTTCATATAAAATTTGGTTGTTTAGTATAGCCCCAGAGTTTGATACCTACCATACGTAAAAATTGGTTTAATTATCGTATCTCTAAGCTTAGAATGTTTTCTTATTAACCAGTACAACTCACGTTGTTTTATTTTAATTTGTTCTGCTTTTTGTTTAACGTGGTATTCCCATTGGCTGGTTTTATCGAATGCTTGCTGTACGTATGCAACTGCTTGATCCTGCGATTCGCTTGATGCCAATACTGCCAATACTATCATCAGCAAAAGTTCCGATGAAGGTTGTTTCCGTTGTCAGTATATCGGAAGTGTAAAATAGATAAAGGAAAGACCCTAATGCGCTACCCTAGGGCACCCCTGCATGGCTGGGTAAAAGTTGGAGTATATTTCTTCATGTGATATTTTAAATTTTTGTTCGGAGAGATACGACTCGAACAATTGGCAGAAATTGGGTGGCACTAATTTACTTATCTTGTAGATAAGACCCACATGCCACACTGTATCGAAAGCCTGTGATACATCTAGAAATACGGCAAGGCAATATTTCTTCATTTCAAATGGTTGTTCTATCTTTGCAGTCACGCGATGAACTTGATCAATTGTCGAATGTTTTTTCCTGAATGCAAACTAAAGGTATCATGATCATTGGATCACAAACAACTTTGAGAGAGTAGGTCACAAAAAAATTGGCCTATATGATGCAATTTGCTCAGCTGATTTGTCTGGATTTTTTATCATGATTATTTGTGGAACCTTGAAACACTCAGGCACTCAAAGTACTACCAATTAAAAATGCTGCAAATTTGTCAATTTATATTTTTTTTATTTCAAAACTTCAGTATATCGTAGAATCATTTCAAATTTAACAAAAAATATGTTATTGTTTGATGTAGCGCGGATAATAGCATGGATGGAGTATGTCCGAGAGAGCTTTACATGCTGCACGAATTTGATTTGATGATATTTTGTCCCATTCTTGGAGAGGGCAATCTTTAAGGCGTCGACCGCTCATATATTGTATTTATTACTTTGGCCTCTAGTATGGACCACACGGAAAAATCCATTTGGTTTAAGTCCGGGAAATATGGTGGCCATTGTTGTGAAGAAATGAAGTTGAGACCTTTTTCTTGTAAAAAACGTTGGATTTCACGAGCTTTATGTGATGATGCGGAATCTTGCTCAAACGCTCAATGCTTTTTACACTATTTGCCGTAGGCACTTGGCGAAACACACTTACACTTAATTACACATTTTTAATTAAACACTTGTTATTTGTTAACACATTTTTTAATAAACACTTGTTTTTTATTTCGCAAAATTATATTTTTTAAATATTTTCAAAAAGTTTAAAAAATCACTCGATCGATTTCATCATCATCATTTTATCATCATCAGGAGTATCTACTCTTGTTTATGTCTCTAAGCCAACAAAACATCGTTTAAAATCTGTTCACGATAGATTTGTTGATTAACCTTTACGCCTTGTTCAATGAGAACGAGTGGTGTGTGTCCTGTGGCAGTTACCGCAGCCCTACACATCACTGATGCAGATGCTTGCTTTCGCAGAGCAATTCGCTGGTCTAAATTGTCTTTTGATTTGCACTCCAACCAAACATAATCGTTTTGTTTGTTTACATATTGCTGAACCGTAAATTTTTTTTCATCAGAGAAGACCAAATTCTCAAGCACGCCACCAACGTGCAAGTATTTTAACAACTTTGCTCTTGCTAGGCAAACTGCCCTTTGTGCAGGTGTTAAATCTTGCACTTTTTTATTTTGTAGGGCTCCAATCGTAGTTCCTTTTGTAATATGTAGCGTATGCTGCGAGCAGACACCTTTCGAACCATTTCTGGCGATGTTGCTGTTTTTTGGATGTCCATCACCATGGCGTTTTTGATGCGCTACAATTATCATTGTAACGTGTAATGGGATACATAAATATTTTGTGCACAGGTAAATGTCGTAGCTCATTAACAATGGTTGGCTGCGATTTTCCAGCAATATAAAGCAATAAGGCTTGCGTTTGAATTCCATGTCGATAACTTTTTTAACTGCAACTTAAAAAGATCTGCTTCAGTAGGGCTTGTAAACAACATAACAAACTCACGCTTATCAAAAAATGAACGCGATTTGATCAGCCGTTTGGTTGGTACAGCAGCGTGAAGTTGGTAACACTTCGAGCGGCGACCCCTGTATAATTAACTACCCGTAATCTAATACTTCAGTAGGAAGGTGCAAGATCAACGACGAGTCTGCTCACTAATTACTTTCGATGTTACAAAAATGGAGAGATAAATAAAGCTTTATCCAATTTATTTGCAACTGTTTCAGGTTGTTTCTCTATCTCTACGAGCTCGCATCCTTCGGCAATTATGTTCTACCCTTTGTTGAAAGCTTAAGATTGTCTCAATGAACTTCTAATGAGTTTACATGTGGTTCATTAGGTGAGATGTAAGATTGTTGGTTTTTTACCAACTAACCCATTCGCCGTTCCACACAGCAGCACTGGACATCACGTATAAAGCAGCTAAGCTTCAGGCTTTATGACTCTAACTGATCTCCCGTTCATCTAAATTTTTATGCGAGGTATCAAAGTATGAGTTCATCGGCCTTTATTTGATTGGCCCATCTGATTTGCAGCTCGTTGATAGTTACCTCTCAGAAAAACTTGCTTCTTTCTTTTTATAACTTCTTAAATAGCCTACCACGTGCTGGGTACAATATTTTACGAGCTTTACCTAAATCCTTTACCGTTATCCAGAGGTATTTTTATTATCACGAACTTTATCGTCCGAAATGCGCTTAGTAAACAGACGGATTTTAACTAACAACAATATGAGATATTTGTTTCGATAAAAAGAATAAAAATTCTTTGGGTCGTGAGAAAGTTGAGGCTTACATGCTCCTGGTTTACACTGTAACAGAAGAGTTATCTAAAAAAAACTGGAATATAGAGTTATCTAAAGAAAACTGGAATTTAATTGAATTTTTACTCCAGAATCCGGCCAAAATTTGAGGAAAGTGAAAAAATATAATAATAACCGGGTGTGTCCACATCGGAACCACCATATCTCCCCGAATGACAAGTATAATGTCTGCTGAAAAAAAACCCCGAATAACCGATCAACTCCTAAGCCGATGCCCATCCGCAACGAAGCAGCATAAGAGGGTAGAGACGTTACTCCAACAGAGAAAGCGTCTCTTCACAAAATCTACCACAATTCACACTTCGACAGCTTGAAACTGCTGGAGTGTCACGGTGAGACCGTTTAGATTTTACGGTCACCCCGAATGGACGACACATATGCGTCATCTTATTATTCCAAAAAAAAGGAAAAAAATACAAAAAATTAGGTGAAATGGCGAAATAATCAAAGAAATAAATAGACCGACCGAGGAGGAAAGAAATAAACCAAATGCCGAAAATAGCTCGCCGGACTGTATTTTATTATATAAATTATATCAAAGTCAAAAGGAAGAAGGAGAGAAAAGAGGAAATGACCGACCGAGAAAAAACGAAATTAAAATAACAGGAAATAATAAAAAAAAAATTTTAAAAACAAAAATAAGAAAATGATTACAATATAGAATTAAGAAATTTTAAATTTAAAGATTGAAAATTTAGAAAGATAAAATCTGATTACAAAAAATAAAAAAATATTTAATAAAAATAAAAATCGATACCATTTGACCGCATTGAGGTCGACCTTGAGAGTGCAGTGTCCTTTATGGCCGAAATGGGTTGGGCGTCGTCCCGCCGAAAACATCGAATATACCGTTGGGCGTTTTCTCGCCTTTAACCGTAAATAATGTGGGTTCGAGCGTTGCGGCCCTACCGGCGGTATAGAAAAAGTTATGAATGGCCACGTTGTGGGCCAGCCTGTACTGTATATGTGTTGGGCGTCTTTCCGCCTTAACCGTAAATGATTTTAAATGGCCTCAACCTGGTTCACCTGCGGGCCTCAGCCGCCTGCAGAAACGTACCACAAAACTATTCTTCTAGTACGCCTGCGCACACGCACAAGGTTCACATTTGTCTCGCTTTCAAAATTATTCGACATTTACGCGATACAGCAAAGGTGAGCAAAACGTTAACAAAAATCACAATCACAAAAAAGCCTTAGTGCCAATGCTCGAGAACAGATGGCAATGCCATCAGTAAAATGCATCATTTATTTGGTGGTAACGAAATTAAAAATTCAAAAACAAAACTACATATGAAATAATGTGATAATCCCTCAAGGTGTAACAATTTTCCGCCAACCTCATTAGCACATTCATGTTACAAGAAATTCAAGTTGGTTTTCGAATGTATAAGGCTTATGTTAAACTGGGCCTACAATGAGTTTGTTTGCTTTAATGCAGAATGCTTTGATTAATTTCCGATGATTATAGATTAGCTCTTCACATCAGACTTACCTTATTAATCGTGACCTTTCGCCCTGAACATTATCTCCTTGGATTTAGTTGCCTATTCAAATCAGATCAAGTCGGACAGTTAATAGTGCTACTCGAAGACGTCACAACAAATATGAGTTTGATCTTTTCAACGCATTTTAAAAGTGGCAGCCTATTTAAACATAACATAAACGAATGGTCAAACAAATTACATTTACACATCGGCTCATAATTTATTTAAAACGTTATTGTTATTATTAAATTTACACGATAATTTAATATTAAAATTATTGCAGTTTAATGCAGTTTATTTATAACATAAGAATTTATTTTGATATCATATTAATAATCAAAATGTATGAAATAATATTATATCAAATAATAGCTATAATTAAAAATTTTATTTTATTTTCAAATTTTTATAATTTTAACTAAAAATATAAAAATATTGTTGTAATTTAAGAACCGAAAAAAATTATTTAATTTAATCTTATATTTCAACAAATACACTAAATATTTAATTCTATGATAATCATCAAAAATAATTTTTAAAAATTAATTATTAAACAATTAAAAAATTACATAAAACTTAAGGGGTGGTACTATTCTCATCGGCTGTATACTTTGCTGAGGCGGGTGCTGAAATGTCATTCTTCAAATCCATACCAGATGCATTTTGGTGGGCAGTTGTCACAATGACCACTGTGGGATATGGTGATATGAGGTACATCAATCATAAAAAAATATGAATTATTTTTTTTAATTAAAGATAAATAAAACAACAAGTAAAATAATAAAAGTTATATATCCATAAATTAATTTAATTTATTTTGTTTTTGTATTTTAATTTTATTTTTTACTCAACAATAAAATACTAAAAAAAAAAAATAATTTTTGCAAATCTTGCGAATTTATTTATTATTTAATTTATATTATTTTCGTTACATATTTTTTTTTCATATATATTTTATATATTTTTGAAAATTTATTATATATAAATTAAGTATTCTAACTGTTATACAAATGGATGGACGTCTAATATTCTGCTAATCTCTTATTATTATTACTATTATTATAAATATAAATATTGTTAAATGTTGTACAAATATATGTGTTGCTGAAATTAAATTATATATACCTGAAAATTATATATATATATTTATATATATTATTTATTATCATAATTAATTTTCATTATTTATTTATTTTTTGATTATGGTAAAATTATAATTTTAGTTTCCTTATTCTCACAGTATCTGTTTCTTTCTTCTCTTCTCAAGATACGCAATAAACAAAACAAGAATAATAAACTTTTAAAATTATTATTTAAATATAATAAAATTATAATTTTATCTACTTTATTTTATATTATTAATATCCAAATATTTAAATAAAAAATATATCATATATTAAACTATTTTTTATAGGTTATGTCTTGTATAAATTACGATAAAAAATATGAATTCTATGTCGTTTGTGTCTTTCTGTGTTGTTTCTTAATTATATACATAAAATATTATGTTTCTTTTTTATATTATTATTTATATATAAAATTATTATTTACACTTGTTTTGTTTTTATTGTTTATTAAATTTTTGTTTTCCTTCCTATTTTAAAAATTTAAAAAATTTTTTTTATTTATTTATTGTTTGCAATATAAAATTACAAAAAGAAAATTTCAAAAATAAAAAAAATATTTCTATTTACAGTGGATCGTAAAATAATTTACAAAATTTAATTTCACTTGGACGAAGTAACGAGCGAAGGAATACAAATAATTACTGAGTTATTTCATATTGAGAAATATTTTTCGTTTAGAGCAAACGATAAATTTAGCAAACATTTTTTTCAAAGTTTCAAAGACAATTATTACATTAAAAATTGACTTGCACGCAAGATATAAATTACTCTATCTATCTTCAAAAAATAAAGAGTACTAGATAAGGAAAATTCTTGGAGAATGAAAAAATGTAATTTAGTTTTCCAATGGTAACTCATAGTCACATTTTAAGAATTTTATAATCTAGATTCTCTCTTTGCCTATCTGTCTGTGGTGAACTTTTGTAATCAAATTTTCACCAACTTCCTGTCTAGCTAAAACTCTGAAATTTTCAGCATTTACGTAAAGTTACTGACCACACAATATTAAAGCAGGTCAGACGTAAAACTCGTTAAATTCTAAAACAAATTTCAATATTTTGAAATTATGAATAAAATTTGTTTCAAACTTTAAAACAACATTTTTAATATTTGGGTATTGCATAGGTGACGTTAAAAAATCGATTATGAATGTATACAAAGAAAGCGTATAAAAGAATGTCTTCAATTTTTTTTTAATTTACTCGTTTTAACATCAGTATTAGTATTATACGTAATATTTTTATTCTTAATAAATATCTAAAATTTAAATATAGAATTTGACGCTTTTTTTATACCAGAGTTAGCCATTCAATTTTCCAAATCAAGTCCAAAACAACAAAATGCCAAAGTTAAGATTTTAACCTTATGGTTGCGAATGGCTCATACCTCAAGCTCAGACCCAAGGTCAAATAAGAGAGAACGTCGAACTTCTGTTTATCATTCAAAATAAAATATTCAATGCTCAATGGATTTAGGGAGTTTCATGTGTTGTTTGTGAATTAAAAACCTCAAAATCGGGCGTTTGACTACCTAGCCTTCGTTGCACAAAGTAACTCTAAATGGGCAGTTTTTATTTTATTTTAGTATATTATGTTGTGTCTTTTGTCTTATAAATCTGTGCACCAAGGGCTTATTTTGGCATTCAGTGCGGACCCGTGTTTGGGTTCTAGCAATTTTAAAAATATATTATGATTTGTAAAAAATATTGGAATATACTTATTTGGAAAAGTATCAATATACAGGGTGGTAGGAGAAGATAGGATAAATTACATACACTAGGAAAAGTTCAGGGTCAAGGAGGGCGTTTAGTGGTGATCTTGAATAAACATGAAACTCATTAATTTTGAAGATATTGACGAAAGTTAGTTGTTTTTGCAGCAGCACATCTGAAACAATTTTGTATTGAGCATCACCGCATCTCGTTGGATTTCCTATGGTTCAAAATACATTTATTTATTTTTTTAACTGCGAAATCAAAAATGCTCTCGGAAGGATAGGTTTTAAAAAAAATAACTTTCGACAATATCTTCCAAACTAATGAAATTCAAGGTGATTCAAGATCATAACTAAACGTCCCCTTCGAGACTCCATTCCCTTCGAGAAAACAAACCACATTTAAAATAAACTAAAGGGTCTTCTATCTGTTAGTTTTCTGATTGAAATTTTTGAATTGAAAATACAAGTTGGTTCTATGCCATTTATGTATGGAATACAACATCGTTTATGAAACCACCCTGGCGCCTGTTGCAGGCATGCATCTGAACATCAAAATTTTTAATGACTTGTTGAATGTTATTCTTAAGGCCTTGATTTTTTTTTTCCTTTATTATAGTAAAATCCTAATTTATAAACATATATCGGAGCTACGATTCTTAATACAATTAAACATAAAATAAAAATGAACAACTATAATAAATTAAAATTTTAAAATATATTTTAAAATAAAAATGTTACTGATTCAAGAGTACAAACTGGACGATGGTGTTCATATGCTCTACGATCTGCAACTGATCCAGTGTTTTCAAAACGTTCAACAATTTTGCGAATTTCAGGCTCTGTAGGACGTCCATGTTGACCAAAATCATCACGTAATTTACGAAATGTTTTTTCCGAATCGACTATTTTCGCAATAAGTTTGGATAAAAGGCGTTGTTGTGTTGTAAACGAATACGTGACTATAACTGGCATAGTTTGGACTTTTGATATGTCAACAAAAATTTCGGGTTGCTACCGCACAATAAATATAAATGTTTTTTTAGCTAAAAAAACAACAGATGGAACACCCTTTATTTAGTATTTCCTCATCTCAGTGTGCTCACACAGTGTAG
The DNA here is from genome assembly GCA_947310385.1 of Nephrotoma appendiculata. Lineage (NCBI taxonomy): Eukaryota > Metazoa > Arthropoda > Insecta > Diptera > Tipulidae > Nephrotoma > Nephrotoma appendiculata. The sequence goes on from OX371224.1 coordinate 262,897,640, forward strand.
TACCAGGTAGTACTATAAAATATTATATAACTAAAAAATTAACTATAAAGTACCATAATGAATTATTTTTTAGATTAAATACTTATTTAAAATGTTAAAAAAAAGTTATTTGCATAAACATATCGCACATGATAAGGAAGGAAAAGTGTCACAACTCAAAATATATAAAGTAATTTTTGTTTTTTCTTCTTCGAAAATGGTAGATCACGAAGTATCATTCTTCGTTTTATGATTTTGATACTAGATAATTACTATTTTTTGTTTCTGCTCTCCTGAAAAATTGAAATTTTTGAGTTGTGTCACTTTTCTTTGTCAGGTGTTAAATGATTAAAAGAAATTGAGGAGCCTATGAAAAACTAAAAAAAAATAAAGTTTGTTGAACGCGGACACGTTTTTTTTAAATTTACACAGTTCTTTTGATATAGTTTTTTAATTTCTATATTCCCAACAAGTTTGAAGACGCCTCTCCCAGTTTTACATAGATTACTGATTAAACATTTTATTTTTCTTAAGGTTTACTTTTAATTGATAGAAAATGTAATTTAGTGAAAAAAAAATTTACTACACGTAATGTGCAAATAACTAGGATAAAATCCTGACCGCAACTAGTTTCTAATAGGGCATACTAAACAGTAAATGAAATAAATAAATGAATTCGTACAATATATCCTGCTCAATGTGGCTGCCATGGTTGGTGACCCGAATCTGATGGAAATGTGAGTATTTAACGAATTTTCGCAATAAATCGATATGTCGGAAATTCGGGATGACCAAACGAAAACCACTAGTAACCAATTCTTAATGACAGTTGACCAAACGAAACCGATTTATAAATTTATTAAAAATTTCACATCGGTCATCTTTCCAATATATAAAGAATTTTCGCAATAAACCGTTATGCTGGGATAACCAAAGGAAAACAACTTATGACCAGTCTACATGATCAGTTGACCAAACGATTCCAGTCTTTAAATTTATTAAAAATTTCATATTGTCATCTTTCCAGACATGAATACATACTCGAATCGTGTGGTAATATGAGTTTTATACGATTTTTTGCAATAAATGTTTACGTAGGGATGACCAAATGAAAACAACTATTGATCAATACTCAATGACAGTTAACCAACCGATTTTTAAGTTTGGATTAGTCAAAATATTAGTATTGGTCAACTTTCCAGATCGAAATAATCCGAATTGTGCGGAATTGATAGGTTTTCAACGAACTTTCGCAATAAATCGTTACATTGAAATGACCGAACAGCTAGTGATTAATCTTCAATGACAGATGGGCAAACGATTCCGATTATTGGATTTGTGATAATATTAGGATCATCGCTTTTTAACCTATTTCCCGTGCGTGTATCTTAATGAAACATATATCAGGTGAAAGGTATTTTTTAAAATATATGTGCAGAATATATGTTTTATTAAGGAACGTGTACGAGAAATAGGTGTAAAAGCCAAGGAAGTTTCACCTATACTGAAAATGGTTTTTAATCACATACGCTGTTGCAAAACACTGTGTTCATCAAAGAAAACGGGAAGAAAATTCATTTTTTTCAGTGCAGACATGATACAAACAAGTTTCTCTATCAGATAAGCTCAATAAAAGGCGGTTGTCGCTAGTACATTTAAAAGTTTCCTAGCTGCTACCAGTGGCACTATTCTAGTAATTCCCCGGGAATAGGGAATAATTTTTTTTTTGTAGCAGCTATTCCCCAGACATTTTTTCCAATTCCCCGTTTTCCAAAAGTTAATTCTGTCAATTGGGGAATAAATTTACGGGAAAATAATTTAATTATTAGCGGTCGATACGCGATCGCAATAAAACAAGAAAACAAATATCTATAAATAATTGACGTCGTTTAATTGTTTTTTGTTGATATTTTAATTGAATTATATTTAAAAAGCAAATTTTGTTTGTTAAAGTGAAAAATTGGATAATGATATTTCCAATTTATATTACCTATTTTCACTATAAATTTTCAGCCATAATTAGCTATTAGTAAATACAATAATAAATTAAATTAAACTCTATCAAATATATCTTATAATAAATTCCATATATTCCGTTTAATTCTATTCCCAAATAATGCTTGCGTAAAATAGGTATGGAAAAATAAACGTCAAAACTGCTAAAATTGGGAATAATTTTTTCCCAAGAAACATTTTTGCCCAAAAGCCAGAATATACTTTAGGGAAAAGGGAATTAAAAATGCTATAAAATTTAAAATTTCTATTCCCGGGGAATTACCAGGTTAACACAACTATAATTTGGGTATATCCGAAAAGTATTACATTTTGTTTTATTCCCCTCATTGGGCGTATTTAGACGTGGACTTTTTCAACCAATTTTTCGGCGTTAAAATACCATGTCGTTTAGATAAGGCGTCATTCAACTGGATTTTTTTTGTCAAAACCTTTATATGTATATGTTTTAAATTTCAAATCAAATAATTTAAAATGTATTAAAAAACTGTAACTTTTGATAAAAAACTAAAGAAAATATTTTAAAAACATTTATTCTAATTTTCGCATGTAACACCAAAAACAAAACTAAAAATAAAAACATGAAAACATTGACGAGTTGTTATTTATCGATTTTTTTTTTCGTTTGTATTAGTATTTGTAAAAAAAATCCAAGAAACCACCAAAATTTAGGCTGAAAAAAAAATCCACAAACATTTTGTCTCAAAACCGGTTTTGTATGGAAAACATAAAAAAATCCAACAAAAAAAGTCTTCGTGTAAACACACGGATTGTCTGTCTAAAGATGTATAATGTGCAGATGTTACTTTCTTCTTTATTCTGCTTTTGTTACTTGAGCTGTCAAGTGCAAATTTAACAAGTGCCGTTTTTCTCTTGGCATGTAAATATACATTTTGGGTGGCATGTAAATATATATGGTTCACAATAGACCTATAATTTCAAATTCAAATATGCCAAGAAAAAGAATAACTATGTTACAGTACACATCTTATAGACTTGCTATTCGCGACGATTTCAGTATTTTACATCATGCACAAAAGTTGTTCTTGCAATGGATTGCTGATATGTATGTATGTTCGCATTGAAGGATTTAGATTATACATTTTATTTGGGATCATGTGATCCCGAGCGCCCGCTCCCTGTTTGAGATTTGAATATTTGGTTTGGGCGCGTGGTTTGGTCATGTGATCCCGAGCGCTCGTTGCCTTTTTGAGATATGAATATTTGACTAGGCACGAAAGTCATACTGTGTGCATTTGAATCGCATCATTTTAACCGCATATATGAATTTACTTTATTTTTGATAAAAGTGCGTCAAATTTTTATCTTAAAAAATCTTCTTAATCATTTCTTAACCAAAAATTCAATAAAATGTATTAACTTGACTGATTATTCAGTCACAGGTCAGCTAGTTATTCTTAATAACGTTTTGGATTTAATTATTGATTTTAACTTTATGTCCTTCCACTTTAGATACAATTGTTTGAAAGATATATATTTCTATCCAAATGATATATGCAAATTGGATTTGTTGTTAATTTTGTAAAATGAAATTTCCAAATGAGCCGAAAAACGGTATGATTTTCTTGCAATAAAGTACTACCCGGATTTTTGTTTTTTTTATTATTTATTTTGTAGCGGTTATAATATTGCAAACTAATATTCTAATCGCACATATTGCAAACTTAACATCTCGCAAACTTATCGCTAACTCATCATCACTCTGTACGTCTAAACAGAGTAAATGCATCAACAGATGCACATTTACATGCAAGACGGAAGCAGCACGACGAGCATTCCAAACGAAAGCAAAACGACGAATATCAAACCTAAACAAAACGAACAAAATTTATTTGATAAAATAAATTTTCTTTTTTATCAGTTCGTCTCAGGTCTCACATTATCGCCGTAGCAATAAGGGCACAACACTTGTGCTTACCGCACACCACGATGCACGCAAAGCCATCCGCCATAAATTTAAAATATAAATTAAATAATAATATCAAATAATAAATTTAGAATATTTTAATTAAATATTAATTTAATAAATAATAATAAAATATATAAAATTATATTTTATGTTCATAATAATAAATTAAATATAAATAAATAATAAAAGTAACAAGAACTTTTATAATTTAAAAGGTAAATCGTAATACCTTCGACACAAAATTATCGCGATAATAGCTGATTACGATTTAATTTTTGTGATCGCGATGTTAAAATATTAGTAACCAATATTAGCAAACGCTTTTTATAAATTTTACCAACTTCATTCGACGTAACATTTGCATTCTGCCTGGTTTCAGTTTTTTGAAATCTGTCATAGTATTTGGATGGTGCAACAGCAAAAATTTACTAGAAGTGCTAGAACTTTACTAGAACTACTAGTTATTGAGTTTTTACAACTAGATTACGATTACCAAGTAATGAAACGCAGTAATCCTGTTTTGCTAAAATCGTGTGCTGACAGACTGAAAAAAAGAACTATTCGTAATCTCGAATTCGCAGTTTATGTCTGTCGAGAGTTTAAGTGACCAAACGATCAAAACTAATGACCAATCCTGATCAAACTATTCCAATCACCATTTGTATCAAAAACTTTGGATGCGGGACTCATGATGGCAGATTTCCTGCTAAGCAATATTGCCCAGCAGCTAATTCTAAATTGATGTATGAAGCTAATTTACCAATGTTAAACACAACATTCCTATAACTAATTATTTGTAGCTGCTGGAAAATCGAATTCGGGGTTGGTTGATTTTCACCAAAATCTATTAAAATTTATTAAACAGCTCTATGTAATCTTTGGACTTCAGTCGAGTCGAAATTTTAAACATAAGAGGCTTTCCCTCTCAAAATAGGAAAATGCGACGCTTTAAGAGGTCAATTTGAATCCATTAGGTCCGTCTAAATTAAAATTCTTCTCGTCCATTAACCTTGGACCCATTTAACACGATTACTCTGTTGCAAAATGTGCTCTATGCAGATTACTGTTTTGTAATAAGCAACACTACAAATATAATTGATTAGTAAGGTCTCGCAAGGGATTTGAGAGGCAAAAGCCAGTGACAAGCCGTATATTATTCTTCTATATTAATTCAATTAAAAAAATCAAATACACACATAAACACAAGGGCACACGCACACACACATACACTTAAAAGCACACCTTAGTAATTTTAATATTAGATTTGAATCCGAAAAGTGAATTTAATTTTTGACCACCGAAATAAGTTTTCATATTTCTGTTTAATTATGCCACTGTAAATAAAAAATTACTTTTATTAAATATAATTATACATTAAAACAATTCCTTATTTCTATATTATTTATTATAATTACAAACGTATTTCTTCCTTTTCTTGTTTTTATACACAAATTATTATAAAACCAATAAAATTTATTATTAATGAAATAATATTTTAGAACGACAAACTTTGATGATATTATTTCATTAACATAAATTATTTAAAAAATAAATATTAATTAAAATAAATAAATTACAGTCAAGTTAAAAAACAAAAAAAACTTTTAAATTAATTGAATCAAAATAATTTTTTAGGAGCTAGAGTTATATTATTGAATTAATTAACGAACCAAAAAGAGCTTTATCGCTATTTTTTGATTTATACTATTGATTTATATACTATATATATATAAATATACAGAACAAAAAAATTTCAGCTACTCCTCCTAGATACTTGAGAGCTTCAGATATATATTTATTTTATCATAATTATATATTAATTTATTTACTTGTAAAATAAATATAACAATATATACATATATTGCTTGTTTAAAAAATACTTTTAAAAAATGGAGTAAAAATGACTTAAAATATATGTTGAACATACAAAAAAGTCTCTTTTAGAAAAAGCTTTGAACTTCGACATTTTTTTTTACCATATATGAAGGAATTATTGACATCGCTTAACTATTTTTATTATTATTACCATTATTATTATTATTATTATACATTAAAAGAAAAAGTAATTTTTTTTTTTTAATTTTTAATTTCTGGACCTTAATTTTAAAAAACCAAATATTACTTTAAAAAAGGACACGCCATACCATACAAAAAACCTTATAATTTATTTTAGGCGTTGTACTCTTCTCATCGGCTGTTTATTTTGCGGAAGCAGGAAGCGAAAATTCTTTCTTCAAATCAATACCAGATGCATTTTGGTGGGCCGTTGTTACTATGACCACAGTTGGATATGGTGACATGACGTATGAAAAACTCTCTTAAAAACAAAAATAACAAAAAACTTTTTTTTGTGTTCTCTTTAAAAAAAAAATTAAAATACATTTAATTTTTTAACCGATTAATTTTTTACTCTTTATTTTTATTAATTTTTCTTTCATTTCTAATTTATTTTTAATTATAACAAAACAAACAAAACTCATAAAAATAAATCAAAGCGTTTTCTAAAAATACAAATTTAATTAATTTTTTTTTAAACCTAAAAATACAAATTAATATTTAGTTGAAATTTTTATATTTAAAACATTAAAAAATATTATATATTCAAAAGCTTTTTAACGTACCAAAACAAAAAATCAGAATTTTTAAATTAACACCGGATGCTTTATTTACAAATTATTTTAAGTTTTGTTAATTTACATTTTTTTTTTTTTTCAAATTCATTTAGTAATCGTAAATGCCTTCATATATTTACACCAAAAAAAAAATACATAATTATTTTTTCTATTTTTAATTTCATTTTAAAATTTTACAAATTAATATTTTAAATATGGTAGTCATAAAAATATGAACGCGTAACGTAGTGATGTCGCAAAATCGGACTATCATAGTTAAAAAATTAACAAAATTCATTCACTACTTTTATGTTAATTTTAAACTCAGCTTATTATATAGAATTCATAATTAATTTAATTTTATGTTTTTAAATAACACACATTTTAACAAACAAACAAAAAAAAAGTTAAAAATCAAAAATTATGACTTAGAAAAATATCGAAAAAAATACAAGTAAAATCGATACCGGAAAATTCTTTGTTCCTATTATATCGCACACAGCTGAAATTCAGAGCTTTTTTATTAAAAGGGCAAGACATAATTAGGTGATTTTTAGAATAAAATAATATAAATAATTATTTTGATCCGAACGAAAATATAAAATATCCAAATATGTAATACTCTCCCTATATATCTTCCTTAAATGTATAAAAACAAATTAACAAAAAAAAAAATAACACTAACAAGAAATCTTAAAACAAAGAATTTTCTTATCAAAATAAAAAAATCTACTTTGCATGGATTCATAAGCTTCTTATTTAATTTTTGTCATGTTGTAAGCTTTTTTCTCGAACTCTTTTTTATATTACTTAATTCATCTAATAATTGCATGTATATTTTATACTTATTTTATTTACTTTAATATTTATTTGAACAGCTTGCTTTAATGATAATATTTGTTTATGTTGTGACAAAAGAAATGTTTGATGCCCCATATATTATTATATTTATTATACATTCGAGCTTTTTTTTTTTTCTTAATATTAAATTTTCTAATAAAACATGAAATACAAATTAATACAGTTTTATTTATTATTTTATTTATTATTATTAAAAAAATATAACATATTTTTTATGTTGAGCTTATATTTTGATTTATTTTATTTTAATTAACATATATTTTTAATTATTTAGTTTTAACTTAAGTTTCTTTTAATTATAGACAAGCGATGTAAAATATCGAACGCATAATAATAAAATATTTTTTTGTGTAATATATAGGCCCGTCGGTGTGTGGGGTAAAATAGTAGGATCATTATGTGCCATTGCTGGTGTATTGACAATTGCTCTTCCTGTGCCGGTAATTGTCAGTAATTTCAATTACTTCTATCATAGAGAAACGGATCAAGAGGAAATGCAAAGCCAAAATTTCAATCATGTTACTAGTTGCCCTTATCTACCAGGAACTTTAGGTATTTGTAAATAAAATTCGAAATTTATAAACTAAAATTAAATACTAATTTTATACGTAATGTTTTTTTTTAAATTTAGGTCAACATTTAAAAAAATCATCATTATCTGAATCGTCATCAGATATGATGGAAATAGAGGATGGTGTAGAGTCAACACCGGGAATATTAACTGATCCACAGTCAAGGCTGGTTCCGTTTTTAGGGACACATCAAATAAATGATAAACAACAGTTAAATTGTTGTAAACAACCACCAAGTGGACAAAATTTACAACAACGCCAAAATAGTGCATTAGCAGTTAGTATCGAAACCGATGTTTGACTACTGGGTAAGTTTTAGAAAATTCTAATGTAAAAATACTTTTAGATTATGAAGGAGAAATTGTTCATTATTTATATTAGGGGTTCATTTGGCCAGAGGATAAACCTCGTGTTATGATTTTACCTTTCCCCAGATAGAATTTATTTATTTCGAGTGTATCTGTTCACACTACTTCAAAACTACATATAAAACAAATATGATTCCTTTTTCTTCGTTTGGCTATAAAATTGTATATTGGGGGTACAAATAAGTTTTGAGGTTTTTTTTGATAACTTCGAAGCGTTATTCAGAGAAATTGGTACAATGTATTTTATTCAAAGTATTGTCCATCATTAAGCAGTGAAGTGCTGCTCGGGCAGGCCATGAGTCATCGACCGGAATAAGTGGTAGTCGGAAGCAGCAATGTCTGGTGAATACGAAGGGTGGGGTAGGGCACTTCATTGAAGCGCCTCCAAACTTTCCTTGATGGCTCGGTAAGTTGACGGTTTAGTTAGGCTGGAGCAGCTCATAGATCACTCCGAACTGATCCTACCAGATGCACAGCATTAGCTTCTTGCCACGAATATTCGGTTTTTCAATTGAAGTTGATATATGACCGGAATTACTCCACGATTTTCTGCGCTTTCGATTGTCGTAATGGATCCAGTTTTCGTCCCTCGTCACGATTCGATGCCAAAAATCCATTCCGATTTTGTCTTTGGAGCAGTTCTTCGCATGTGACAAAACAGTGTTCGACATTTTTTGGCTTCAGTTCCTATGGCACCCAATTTCCTTGTTTTTGCACCATACCTATGGGCATTGAGACGGTTTTGAAACGATTGTTGAGGCAATCAAGCCATGTTTTATTATTCGAGCACTATCCGGCGCAGAATGGGAATTTTCTACTGAAACTGCATCTATTATTCACTGGTGTCGCTTCTAATCAAAAAAAAATTGTACTTAACTTCATGCAGTCAAATGACAGTTCTACTTTTCTGTTTATTGTTATTTGTCACTTGTTTATTTTTTCTTAGTTTTCTTCAAAATTACACAGAAACCACTTTTTACTAATAAACTAAACAATTTCGTATACAAAAATTTTCGAACTTGCAAAACAAAAAATAACCGTGCGATTCTGGCGTTAGTCACAGAGGTCTTAACTACAATATTTCACATAACCAAGAGATTTCTCTTACTTAAGACTATTTTGCGATTCTGCACATACTGATCAGTTAAGAGGTTCTCTTAAAAACCTCTTAGCGTAATACCTACCAATTAGGTGGTCTTAAACATCATAAATCCTAGAATTTTTATTATGTTGCACTAAAACTAATAAAAAATGATGATTGTGTAAATAAATAATTTATTAAATTATATTTTACAATTCACAAAAAGGATTTATATGTAATATTTTTAGAAGAAAAATTATTCCGACATGGTCATTTCGAGCAGAAGTAAATATTTTGTTGTTGTTTATTTTCGGCAATTTATTACAAATTTTCTGCAATATATTCTCTAATTTATTACAAAAATATGAATTGTAAAACATTAGTTTTCACAAAAATATGTCGTATTTTATCGTTTAATTAATAATAAAATACAATTTCAATGGCTCGCATTAATAAAAATCACATTTGACAGATCTCCAAAAATATTTGGAGAGTTTTTAATATAAATTTCAAGAGTATTACTAGCAGAATACCAATTAAGAGATTCTCTTAAAAAAAAAACCTATTAACGAAAAACCTCTTTACTGTTAGCCTCTTAATAGTCTTAACATCAGAATCGCACGGTAAAATTCACATTATGTCAAAATTTGAATACGAGAATGAAGTTTGCTTTGGTTTAATGGTTGTACAAAATAAAGGCCTTTTCAAATTTCCCTTTGAAATGATAGCGGCGCCCGATAAATAGGTAGAGCAAAATATTTCTATATCGATTTTTAACTAAAAAATTGAATGAAAAATATTAGTTTACAGTTAAATAAATTATTTATCTGCGAAAATGGCGCTCTAAATGAAAGATTTGATATAGAAAATTGGGTGCTCCGGATAAATCTATCGGGCTCTAATAAAAAAACACGGCAACAATCATGGTACAATAATGCCTTCAACTCAGCGTCTTCAAACTTTACTGGTCTCCCTTCACATCTTTATCACTGGTGTAAAAATCGCCAATTTCAAAACGGCGGAACCAGTACTCACATGTTTATATTGATGGAACATGTTCCCCATATGCTACACGCAGCAATCGATGTCCATTAGCTGCAATTTTCTTTAAATTAAAACAAAGTATGCACAATATTTCGACATGGTTAGAGCACAACTATATTGTTTACAATTCGGCGACATGACACATACCATAAAGCAAAATATACATAAGAGGACTCATGTAGAGATTCCGAGGTTAATTTATTTTATTTTTGGCGATTTCTATAAGCCTAACAAGAATAATGAAATATAAAATAACTATGCCGATATGTTTATAAGATACATATATATGGATTAAATATAGAAAAAAATTAAATTTATGTATATAAATATATTAAAACTATAAAATAAGTATAACCTCGGAAAAACCTGCTTATAAAATTTGCACTACTTGATTTCTCTTATATATTTATTGCTCGATGCACATACTGATTTGTCGAGGGAAATAATGATGCTTTATCATGAACATAGTTACATGATGGCCCGATGCGATTTAATACTAATTACGCCATCTTTTGCAAATCCCTCATAACTTATTCGTACTCCCAATACAAAAATTTAAAGGAAATGAAAATGTTAATCAAGCACAACTCAAAACAAATGTACATTTTCTGAGGTTGCAAGATTGCATTTTCATATTTTCAACGCAATTGTGTTTATTTCGGTAAAATTTATTGGTCTTACTTTACAATACGGAAAACATATAATTGGATCGACTTTTTCCGAAATACTACACAACATTCCTCCCCTGGTAGATTTTAGAGCAATAAAATAATTTTTTGTAACATATATACTATTGGACGAATATTCGCTAATTGTGAATTATCTGGTTTTATTGTGTTTTATCGCACTTCTTGGAGCTCTTTGATTCGTTTTGTTTTACTGAGATTCATGAGCGCTAAGATACCTTTGTCGTTTTCTTTCTAATATTTTAGCAGCTAGATTGTTTTTTTTTTTTGGTTCTAATGGTCTTGATTGTCTTTCTTTGATTACGCACATGTCGGTGCCTGAGCTAATTAATAAATCTGCTTTGTTGTGGTTTATGATAGATGAGCTTATCCCCTAGTTATCTTATAGTCAGTTAGTAAGTTTATTGAGTGAGTTTTGATTGGATACAGTAAAGTTCTTATTAAGTTTGATTAAAGTTGCATGAAATGATTGGAATTTCAAAATTACCGTTGTTCTTGTATATAGCTTTAATTTTCGTAATATAATATGGTTACTGTTTTGGTTTGGATTGTTAGGTGCTTAATAACTAGATGATGAGAATCTGACTGAACGGTTTTATTCGATTTGTTTGATTAGTGAGTAACTGGATTTGGTGGTTTGTTAATTAGATTTGATGAATGATCTAAATTTGCTAGATTTATGTCGTTGGGTTGGTTTTGTGCTTGTTTTAAATTGTTTGATGGCAATGATTTAGTTCTCCTTTGTAATTTTGCATCCTCCTTGTCATTGTGATGAGTTATTTGAGATGAATTAATTTGAAGAATGTCTGGATTTGCTTGATTTGTATTTATGGTTTTTTTTCGTTTATTTGATTATGTTCGCTCAGTTTCTCAATTAGCAGGATTGGCGGTTGCTTGTCATTGCTGATTTGTCTACCAATATTGAGTTTTTTGCCGATTGGAAATCTATTACTCGTTTCTGGAATATCATTTTGGCTTTCGTTGAATTTGTATGTGTGCCTTTCTGGCTCGTAGTAGTCGTTTCACTGCTGTGGTGTACAGTAAGTTTGAGGATTGATGTTATTTATAATTTATTTATTATTTGGCATTTTGTAGTAACTTGTTTGTTGCTCCGATATAGCAAGATTGTTAAAACGGCTCCAGGTATACGGCGGTGGTTTATATATTTGCTATTTTCTCTGCGTGTTATTCTGGTATGGCAAATGTCCCAAGTATGATTAAATTTTAGACAATAGTTACACCTGATTTGTAATGATCTTGGATATATTTGTTGACTGTCGATCGTTGTTAAGGTGGGTGATGGTGATTCATTTAGCTTGCTGGTATGTCTATTATCGAGTAGAACATATGCTCGGTTTCTTCTGTTTCGTTTATAATTTCGATTATACTTTCGGCTATCTTGTATCGGCCTGTTTGTTGTATATCTTGTCAATATTTCCGTATTTGTTTTTAAAACTGGTCTTATATTGGTCATGTTCATCATAAATCTTGTATCTGTATTTTCTGGTTGTCTTCTCATAATTTTGATTCGTCTCCAAAAAATTTTCTTCCATTTCAGTTACGGCATATTTTGGCAAATAAATTTCAATAAGCGTTTTTCTGCAATGTTGGATTGCCATTTATCTCTCTGATATAAATTCGCGTGAATACAACTTCTGTTAGTCGGAGTTTTATTAGTTTGTCGAATAATGGCTTTTCTGCCTTGATAAGCGTTTCATAGATACTGCTTGTTCTATTATTTTCGGTTGATCACATTGATTTGTCGTTTTTAAATGTCGTGGACTTGATTTTAAAATGATGTATATTTGTAAATTTTAATATTTCCAACTGTTGAAAAGTTTTATTTCCGACCTTACATTGGAAGTAAAGCGGAAAACAAATAAATGGATCAAATTTTCCGGAATATTACACAACAATACTTTTGGTCAGAAGTTATTAAACCTCATGTTATAATTTTACCTTTTCTCAGATACACATTTAAAGAATTCATTTATTTTTGTGCATCTTCAACTATTATTATTTTTCTCTTATATCTGTTTCTTATTCACACTACTTTAAAACTACATATAAAACCAATATAAATCCTTTTTTTTGTTATCTAAGAAATAAATTAAAGTAAAGTAAATCTCGCAAAATTGGCTTAGGTTGTAAAGCTCCAAAGAAATATAACATTTTCCTCTGAGGAAACGACTGCGATCGATTCGTCCACAAACTGATCGTGAAAAATTTTTGCATTTAGTTCCACCAAGAGACGAAATTTTTGAATTGAAGTCGCCTAGTGAGTGAAATGTGAAAAAATAATAGGGGTGGTACACATCCAAACAAGTTAGTTGAGAACAATCACTTGCGACCGGCTTGATAACACTCAAGCAAATTCTCATTTTCACCCCGCGAAAACTAAAATTTTAGATTCGCAGTATCGGTCAACCTAACGACCGGTCAGGTTCACAATTCGAGCTATTCACCGAACTTATTCATCTCTTAGGCCGAACTTATTCATCTCACATTGAATACAAACTGCTGCCCAAACAACCACAAACAGAAAAATCACTACCAAAAGATTTATAGGTCATTCCCTATCTAAAAATTTGACTTTTACCTTTTATTTTTAGCTTAAGAAGGGCATTCGTGTATCGACCAAACGGCACAGTGGTTAAAGCTTTGGCGTTTGGATCGGGTGGTACGGGTTCGAATTCCGAGAGGGGCAGAATGCAAAATAAATTTTTCGTCATCTGATTACGATCGGTGATGAAATTGAACATACGCAGCAATACGCAGATGATTATTCTTAAATTGGACATATATCTCTACGTCTTCGATTTGGCGTAAGTTAGGACGTGAAAAGCGAACTGTGAAAGAGGTGGACGTGTTTCGGCCCTAGTGGCACTATGTATTCTGGTAATTGCCCGGGAATAGGGAACTGAGCAGTAAAAAGCTAGTGTTAAATTTTTTGAAAACAAAATTAAATTGCGAATAATTTTTCCTGAAAATTTGGATATGGAAAAATTATTCCTAATTTATAAATCTGTACCTCGGAGGCATACGACACCATGTGAAAATATAATTTTCAGAGGTATATGAATTTATGTCCAGATACTCCCGTTTGCCTCTAACGGAAACTGCACATGGTGTTATTTCAAACATGTGAACCGTAAGGACTTTAAGGATTACATCGTGTCATATTCCATTAGAAAGGGAATTAAACATTATGAAACACAATGTGGACAGTTCATTTTGTGAAAAAATTGGTATTTTAAAATAATAAATGGTATATAAAAATAAATTGGTAATATAACCATATCTAAATATGTATATTATTATATCTAGAAAATTAATACATTTATTTTCTTCTTTTTCTAACGTAAAATCAATGGTGGGGTATTGAGAATTTAACCAAGTAAGGAAAGAGTCTAACAGTCTATCAGTTCCATTCCATAGACATAATATGTTATCAACATATCTATACCAAAAGATTATATGACGAAAATAAGGATTGTTATTTGATATGATCATTTGTTCGAAGAAATTCATGAAAATTTCAAGCCAACAAAGATTACAGAGGGGAGCCCATGGGTAGACTCCAATTACAGACCCCGCCCTTTTCTATTCTCACGTACGCAATAATATACCTTGAATTTTGTTACTCAACCTATGACTCATCGCCTACGCGCGATCCGTAGATTAATTTTTATTGCTTATTTTTTGTCCCTCCTTCTTTTATTTATATTTTGCTTTTTCTACTATATAACAAAATTTTTACTAATACAAATCAGTAGATACTCCTGATGACCTAACAAGTCGAAATCGATCGAGTGATTTTTTAAACTTTTTGAAAATTATTCAAAATAATTCTGCGAAACAAAAAACAAGTGATTAATAAAAATGTGTTTATTAAGTATAAGTGTGTTTCGCCAAGTGCCTACGGCAAATAGCGTAAAAAGTATTTCTCATACTCTTCTGTAAGATAAAAGTCATAAGTTTTCTATTTGGGATGCACTGTAAATCTCGTAAAGAGCGGTTATCGTTCGGTATCTCAATCAATCGGTCGCGGCCCGGCCAGAAATACTTTGTGCAATTATTTTGCAAGTTGCATGTATTCCTTGGTGAGAGAGATTAGCAACTTTTTTCACTTTTCCTGTGAGTTGTATGGTCCCAAAACACCTGTGGATGTCCCGCACCAGAATGGCAGTTTACACAGTATCAGGTACTAATTCTATTTTCCTTTTCTCGTTGCTTGATTTCTCTTGTAATGCGGCCGTAAGTTCTACATCCGATTCTTGTAAGGATGCTACTTTCTCCAAATCGAGTGCTGAATGACAAATAGTACTTACTTGATATAATATAGATGGCGACTTTGTCGACTACGCTCCGACTTCGTTGCTATCCCGGTAGTTAGTGACTGTATTGATATGTGATATGTATTGATATAAAATATTCTACTTTCAACAAAACAACGAAAATGCTTGATGGCACAATAAATGGGTAAAAGTTCTCTATTGAACGTAGAATGTTTTTATACGACGGGAGAAAGTTTCCTGGAAAAGAAATCTTGCGGTTGCCAACTTATATCATGAAATTGTTCCAATACTGCGCCCTAGTAGTGTGGCCTGAGTGAGGGCTAGTTTTGTTGTATTTAAAACAGCTTCACATTCAGCTGGCCACAAAAATGGGTTATCCTTATCACCGTTGCCTAGTTTGCTGAAGAAACCGTGAATTAGAGCAACAAGATGTTCGGCTAATAGAAGTTGGTTGAGGAAAAGACTTAATTTCCATGATTCGACCCGCAATCACCGAATTCGCATTTCGAATGTTTTATAGTCAATTCATACTCCCATAAGCGAATGAATAATACGATTAGATGCTCGTGGTGTTCCGCTTCATTTTTAGTCGATACCGAAATTGACGATATTATGTCAATTTAGAACTGGACGAAATCCATACCTTTGTAATCTCGTCCATTAGGCGTTAAAATGTTTGTGCCCGATTCGTCAAACCTTATGGCATTCCAGTAAGTTCGAAAAGTCAGAAAGGTACGGTGAGTGCTGTTTTGTATATGTCTTTTGCGGCAACCGGTATTTGATGATACGCACGCACGAGATCAATTTTAAATAAAACGGTACAACCTTCCCCCCAAGGACGCCAGCCGTTTCGCTTCGGATCTAAGTGCAGCGGAGAAGCACAACTTGAAGAACTCTGTCTACATAATCCTAATGGCAGCATCTGTTCGAATTCGGCTTTAGCGATATGAAGGTTTTCTTTATCAAAACGTTTTGGTCGTGAATATGGTAAATGGCTTTCGGTAACAATCCGATGCACAACTTTATGTTTTACCATAGATTATCATAACGGACTGGTTCAGTGAGCGTTGGATGACGTTGAAGAAGAACACCATAATGGAAATAATAAAAGTTCGTGGAATTGCATCAACTGGCATGGCAATATCGACTGTGCTGGCCGACTAGCAGGCGCTTTTTTTAAGATCTACTACTAGGCCGAATGGATGTCGATAATTGTGACGCAAGCCTAAGTCTAGGCACTAACGCGAATGACGCACTAATTTTTTGTCGGCGATTGCGTCTGGTTCAACCTCTAAGTCTTTATGATACCAACATAACCATATTATGCAGTACGTTGTTGTGAGTTGCTGCGACTTCTGTAAATATTGCTTTTTCTGCTACTTGGCCGTTGTCTAAATATTAGACGTTTTGAAATTCGCGATTGAATCTAGCAGTAAGTTGCTCAATAGCTTTCTGGGCATTATCCAATGTGGCCTGTGATTTAATTGAGTCGCATTTAGGTTTCCGAGATGGTTCTGTGTCTACAGAGTTACACCCGTCATTGGATCGATTTATTTACAATAGTCGATGATCCTGCATTTCCTTCGAGATGTCGGTAAAAATACGAGTGAGCGAAAAATCACCCATATCAGTCGATTTTAAGAGGTTCTCGATTTTACCTGGCTCTGACATGGCTCTTAATTACCTCATCTTGAAGGGCCTCGTATTTATTAAAGTCAGGAGGTTTGCGGACTAACCTTGCCACTGTAGCTACCACATCCATCGATAAGTGAGCTGTCGCGAAATTAAATTGGTTTTTGTCATCTTTATTCGTTTAACTTTAAATAATGCCTCGAGCTGTTTGTACCAAAGTCCAGTAAAGTCTTTTCAGAATTGCTAAATAGATCTTCCGTTGTATTTACCTTAAGTTTGGTATTCGTAAGGTTCTTCTTTGGTTTCTGTTTGATCGGGCGTTACGTGAAGATTTCTGGTGGAGCTTGAATTTTTCCGCAATTTTTGCCTTCATCTTGTCAAGTAACGATGCGTGCATCCTGTAAAGGATTTCCCTTTTTGAAGATAGTCGATTAATGTAACTCCATGGCTGACCCAGGAAACAGCCGCCGTCACATTCCCAGCCGAAGCAGCAGCCTTTGTTTTTTTGGAGCCGATTTCTACTTGGCAGTCCACTGTCTTTACTGTATTTTTGATTCTGATTTTCTGTCAAAACTAGGATTCCCCTCCCCTTAATTAACTACGTCAACAGAGCTTTTGGAAATGTTCATTCAACACGTATCTGGTCCAAAGTGAGTAAACGTGGCATGCAACGCGCGGACTGCATTTTTATGTCTAAATCTTTGGTTTAATATGTGACAAACACGTTCTTTGGACATATTCATAGCCTCCTCTCCTATCTCCCTAACTTTAATTCGACGGTTGCCTAACAGCATTTTGTGAGCTTGAGCGATGTTATCGTCAGTGGTTGCAGTTTTTGGACGTCCCAAACGTTCATCGTGGTACGGTCTCGTTTAAATTCAACTGAGCTGTGCAGAATTCCTGTACACAGCCCAACTCGTTTTTGATTTGCGTAGGCGTATTACCTTTCAAAAATATATATTTATAACAGCTCGATACTCGATTTTTCCATTTTCAGAAAAACACTCACTACGAGTCACTCAGACGATTGTTAAAACAGCGCTTCCAAAATGGCTGATATTCTCGAATAATGGCTTGTACTCTCGAATGTAAACGTGATTTACATTTGTACTATGTATACTATTATATACAACATAGAAAGTAGTACAATATAATAATTTCTCACTCATTGCCAAAATACAATAAAGGTAATATACAGCATACACAATTGGAATGCACTACGTGGTGAATTTTAAAATTGCAATTCTCAAACATATTATGGAAAATTCATATAATTTCATTAAAATATAAAAGTGGACGTATTCACTTCTTGATCGAGTATAGATTAATAATTACAATTTTGTCCCAAACCACTATGAATTACATACGTTCCTTGGCATCTGAAATGGTTGGCGCAGTTAGTTCGATAAATAACCATTTTTTGACAATTATTTGTCTGTCAACATTTAAGACCAAAAATATGCAGGTTCTTATATCAAAAATTGAATAATACTTTGTATTAAATTTATCGCACTTATCGCCAAATTTAAAAATTCCAGCAACAACAGTTTTCCCATTAAAGTAATTTCCTATTTTACACTTTGGCTTGTACGAGTAAAAACTATACTTGAAATTAAATTTTAAACGATTAAAATTAATTGATTGTTAATTGACTTATTGCCATTCAGATATGTATATACTTGTTACGAGTATATTTAAAACAAATAATAATTCGTATTTTCAATCATTTTGGCATAAAGCCAAATTTAAAAAATGAAACTGTGAATTCTATATTCCGAACGGTTTTAAAACATTTACAAAGAATATTAAATTCGTTTCTTTAATTTATTAAATACATACTTATAATTGAAGCATACATTTGATTAACTAATTTTTAAAATTTGTTTATTCATTTTTTAGTGAAAAGAACTCTACGCGCTATTTGTTGGCCATCTGAAATGCTACGTTGGCTGCCAGCATCACCAAAAGCGGTTTGAAAATCGGTTACATAAAAATAAATCAAACATATAGTCGGACATCTATATATAAATTTTAATTAAAGAACACAAATTAAAATTAAATCAAATACAATATAATAGTCAATTTAAAACTAAAAAACAAAATAAATCAACAGCAACAAAATCAACAGAATTGGATAAAACCGTGTTTGTTACAACCAAAAAGTAATAATAATTTAAATTTAATTTTTATTTATATAATAATGTAAAATCAATATTTTATTTTTATTCTATTTTTTATTTATTTTATTTTTTTATAACTATAATTTTATTTAGTTAATAATAAATTAAAATAAAAAAAATACAAAAATGCAAAAAAAAAATATTATATTATATATTTGTTAGACTATTAAAAAAATTAATAAATAATGAGAATGAGGCTGATTATTAATTGTATCAAAACAAAATAAAACTTAAATCTTTAATTAAATTTAAAACAAAACAAAAATATAAACCGCATAATGTATATGGAAAAAAAAATCCCAGAACATCTCAAAGAAATGAAAAATTTATGTAAAACAATTAAAATATGAATTAGGTAAAACAAAAATTATTAATTAATTATTGAAAAGAATAAAACAAAACATGAATTTATATTTTGTATTAGTTTTTTAATTTTTAATTATAAATTTATTCAACAAAAAAGTATGAGTCCCCCTCCCTTATCAACGTTTTGTTTTTATTTTAAATAATTTATATTTCGTTAATTTTTTTAAATTATTATGATCAAACCATTATTTCGTGATGCTAAAAAAAAATCTTATAAAATTAAAAAAATTAAAAAATACCAGAACGCTTATTTACTGTAATTATAATATTTTATTACTATAGATATATTGAAAATTATTATTATTATTATATTAATAATAGTAATAATAACAATAGAAATTATCATAGCAATAATAATAATATAAATAATAATAACTCACATTTTTAAAATAAATTATAAACTTAAAAACAAAAGAATAATAATAATAATTTAAAAAAAAAAGTTATGCACTGATTTAAAACAAAATATATATTTAAACTGCTTTAGATTTATACTGTTTCCAATTACTTGGCCGCAAATATTTCGGCCGAATCCGGGTAATCCTCAGGAAACAAAATAGGTTGTAAAAATTAAGTAAAACAAACAAAGTAAAATCTCTAAATCTAAACGCTTTATTACATATTAATTCAATATCAGGCTGTTATTATTATTAAAGTATAAATTATTATTATCATTATTATTATAATTATATATTGTTATTGTTATTATTATTATTTATATATATTGTTATAAAAACAAAAAGGGAAATTAAATTCTTAGAGTTTTTAAATTGGTTGATTTAATAAAAAGGAAACACACAAAATTGTTATTTTTAGTTATTTAATTATATTTTTAATTATTTATTTATTTATTTTTATTATTTTTTTGTTGTTATCCACAATTTTATTATTTTGTCACAATTTCAAATAATAATTAATTGCTCATTAATAAGAAAAAAAAAATTCAAAATTAACATTTGTATTTAAGAGCTCAAATCTTATTAAAAACCAAAATGGAAAACAACTAATTTATATAGGTAAATAACGAAGCAATTTCAGTTCAACATAATGAAAGACTCAATATAACATATCATTTCACTCCTAAAACTCTTACGAATATAAAAAATTTATATTGAGCGAAAATTGCTTATAACAATATAACTAAATAAAAAAATCAGCTTGTGATAAAAATTAATTAAGGATCATTAAAAAGTAAACATCTCATTTAATTTAAAAAAAACTGAATAGAAAATCTTAAAATTAATTTAAATTAAAAAAATAAAAATAAATCGGTGCAAATATTACTTTTAATTTATTTAATTATAATTATATTTCCAAATTAATAGGAACCATTACAAATTAAATTAATTAGAATAAATATTTAAAACAAAACGTATTAAAAAATAAATAAAACAATGAATTCGAACAAAATTAATTTATTTTTATTTATAAATTATTATTTATATTTAATTTACGTTAGTTTTCGTCTAATTTATAAAATAAAACAAAATGTTATTGTATAAAAATATTATAAATAATTGTATAATTGTAAATAGTTTTATTAAAATAAAAATATTAAAATTTTTTATATTATTATTATTATCATTATTATAATTATTATTATTATTATTATTATTATTATTATAAAAGCATTTTTTTTTAAATATTAAAAGTGATGTACGAAATTTTTGTGCAAATTAAAATCAACACATAATTATTTTCATAATTTGTAACTATTATAATTTTATTTATCTCACACTCTGCTAAACCGTTTTATTAAATAAATAAAAATAAAAACGAATTAAATATTCGTATAAAATACGCTTAACTACATTTTAAACTTAAAATAGAATCCAAAACCTTTTCGTACATCATACAAAAAAAAAAACAAAAAAAAATAAAAAACTTAAAAAAAAAAATAATAAATAATTAATTATATAGTTATAAATTATATTTAATAATAATATATTTTTTTAAATTTTTGCTGATCGAGATTTAAAAATAAAATAAAAAATACTTAAAAAAAATATACAGCATAATTCTATTAAATAATATTTTTTTTTATTTAAATTTATTTAATTTTTTATTGGACTCGAGCGATTTAATATATATAATATATACAAAACTCAGAAAATACAAAAATATTTATTAATAATAATATAAGTATTTATTATATTTTTTTATTTTATTTTGATAGGTGAATAATAGTGATATTTAATTAAAAGACGATTTTATAAATTGTATATAATTTTGATTCATTAAAATTTTAATTTTTATTTAAATTGTATACGATTTTATTTTATTGGTGAGATTTTTGTTATTAATACCGTAAGTTAATTTTATTATTTTGTATTATTTCGTTTTAACATAGAGGCAACGAATTATTGTAATATTATTTAATTTTCTATTTTCACCAAATCACAAATAAAATTTTAAAATTTAATATTACACATCTTAAAAAAAATTATAAATTACACACATATTTATTTTTTAAAATTTAGTATATTTTTAAACAAAAACGTAAAAACACAGCTTTTAAATCTTCCAAGTTTGAAATAAAAACAATTTAATAATAATAAATTTTTAAATAAATTTTTTTATATATTTTGTACATAAATATTGCTGCTTTGTTAACAGTGTTTTAAAATAAGTACAAATTTACATCAGATTGAGTTTAATAATACAAAAAAAAAATAATAATAAATTATAAAAAATACACGTGAAATATTCTTATGAAATATTTTTTTAATAATTTTTTTTATTATTATTACAGATATAATCATTTTATATTAATTAGGAAAATTAAATGTAATTATTTGGAAATAAATTTTAAAACACATGTTACGTTAATTACCCAATAATAATAATAATAATTATAATATAATTTATTTTTTATATACATAATTTAATTTCACTCAAAATTTTATTTATTTAAAATAATAGTTTATTTAAAACTCGGCCTCAATTGTGTATAAAAAGATTTTTAAAACGTCGCAAAATATATATTATTATTTTATTATTAGTTAAATTAAATTATCACAAACAAACAGCGAATAATATACAATTATAATTTTTAAACATGTCGCCACATAAATTTAAAATTAAAATCTATTATAACATACATAATTAATTTGCTTCCAAATAATTCAACAATTTAAAAAAAAATCGTAAAATCTTAAATAAATTAAAATAGCTTTATTTTAGTTTTTAAAAATAATGTTTTATAAATATATTTAAAAAAAAACATTCAATCAAAAATCGATAATCAATCTTATGTTTTTTGTTTTTATTAAATAAATTTTATTTTTATTAATTATTTATATAAATGTATATGAATAAATAATATAAGTATATTTAAAAATAAAACGACAAAAAACCAAATGAAAGCTAAGATCTGCCCACTGCTTTTCAATTTCAATTGAATTATATTTATAATTAAATTTTAAATAATAATATACAGTCCAAAAAAATTAAATTAAATTTAAATAAAAAAAAACTATAAATAAAATTAATTCGCTAAAAAAATAAGTTAAAATTCACTGAAAATTGCTCCTGCCATATTTTAGATTTACAAATAAATTTAAATAAAGTTTAAAGAAAAGAATATAAAAAACCCTTAAATTTAATTATTTAATTAAACAAACAAAAACTTAAGACCGAACTATAAAATAATAGACTAAATAAAATAGAGTTGAAATTTTATTTCACGTTTCCGATTTATTTCAGTTAATTTATAATTTTGTATTTTATATTTCGTTTCTATTTTTAATAATAATGATAATATAAAAATTATGAAAAAAGACTATAAAAATTTAAAAACCAAAAAAAAAATGATTAGATAAAAAATTTTATTTCTTTGCATTTTTTATTGTTAAAATTAAAGTAAAATAAAATACAATTACTTAAAATAAATATTAAAATGAAGAAAAAATTTTAATAACAAAGCAACGTAAAATTATTCCCCCCTTATTAAAAGAAACCCCTTCTGAATCCTATTTATTCTTAGTATTCAAAATCATTAATAGAATTTATTTTTAAAGAAAAAAAATTATTAAATAAATAGATATGGATATTTGAAAATTAAAAAAAATTAATTACTAAGCCGTTTTCGAGTTCTTGCGTATTAAACAAAAAATATTAGTCGTGTCAGTACATTATACAGCTTGTGAAAGGAATATGAAAACTATTAAATACTTATCTATGTTACTCTACTTTTCAAACAATAGAAATTTAACTTTAAAGAAAACAATACTGAGCACAAAATAATCCATTTTTAATGTTTAAAAAAAAACTAAAATTAGTTAATAATTTATAAATTAAATTAATTAAAAAAATACTCGAAAACGAACTCATATCTTTCCTTAGACGAAATCTGTTTTATAGTTATAATTTTTTATTTGAATATAAACTTTAAAAAAATAATAATTTATAGACCAAAAACCAAAAAAAAATATCACAATTTATTGTAGTAAAAAAAACTATTTTATCTTCCTTGCAGTAGTTTAGAAAAATAACAAAAAAAAACTAGAAACTATGCTCTATTCTACTACTCTATAATTAAAGAACTACATTATACTTTATCAAAAATAAAATAAAAGAAACACACATCTTAGGGTTGGCAGAGAGACCGAGATAAATAATTTATATCTTAATCATTATTTAAAGCAACAATTTGTAAATTCAACACAAACCTCTTTCAGAAGGAAAACAGTATGTAATTACACCACCCCCGTTCAAGACATCGCACCACATACACACACATTTAATTAATAATTAGATATCGACAAAAAACTGATTAGCGAATTATTTTTGTTTAATTTTCTTTACGTAATGGACAATTTTTTTTGATTTTAATTAATTTAGTTCATAAAACCATGACGCCGTCCAAATAATAAACATAAATTTTCTCGATATAAATATATATATATATATATATATGTATATATATATTTATTATTTTATATTAATTAATATTAGTTTTGAACAAACAAAACCAAAATACTAAAATTCGTGTATTATTTATTTATTTGTTTTATTTTACGAATTTTGCAGAACTCATTCTTATTATAATATATTTTTTGTTAAGTAATAAGCTTGATTTTATTTATTTTTTATGTTTAAATAATTTTATTGTTAAATAAACTGTCGATAAACTAATTATTATTAAAATACTGTCGAATATTTTTTTTAATGTCTCGATTCAATGAACGTTATATTTTTTTTAAATTAACTCTAAAGAAACATCAAAACCTATCTAGAATTATTAAAAATTACAATAAAAATTTTAAATCTATAAATAAAAACTAACCTTTAAAGTAATAGAGGCCTGAGTGAGTTTTAGTTTTTAATTTTAACTTTAATATTTAAAATTAAGAGAATGATTAAAAAATACACAAAAAAATGAATTTAAATTATTTTTTTATTATTTTAGGCCGTAAACAAATAAATAAAAATTATTAAGAAAATAAAATAAATTATTATCATATAATTAAAATTAATAAATAAAAAAACGAAAACACCAAAAAACGTTATTAATTAATAAATAATTATTATAAAAATAAAAAAATGTATAATTAATGTAATCTATATAATTTTTGTATTCTTTATTTTTAATTTTAATTTTTTCAACAACTAAAAATAATGGCGGTACGATGAGATAAAACATGAAATTAAAATGAAAATTAAATAATTTTTATTTTTATAAATTTCTCTTAACATTATATTATATTTGTATATAATATTATTAAACACACAACAGAAAAAGTTAAAGTCAAATTATAAAAACCATATTAATAAATTAAAATTAAATATCCGCCAAACAAATAAATAAATATTATATGAATTCGAAATTTTTCGCTATAAAAATCCAACTCAAATTTTTATTAAACATATTAAATAAAAAAATAATTTATGTGTAAATATTTTAATAGTTTCAATATGTGTTCAATAATAATATACCAAACAATTAAATATTCATTATTATTATTTTTGTCTAAATCCGATTTATTTCGAAATTTTAAATTTATTATATTTTATTTTTATTTAGAAGTAACATATCGAAAAGCTTATAAACTAAAAAATAAAATTATAAAAATGTCCATTAAATTATTTAAAAGAAAAAATCATTGTAATAAAAATTATATGTAAATTTTTAATATATGAAAAAAAAATATTTGTAATTTATGTAATTTTTGAATTTTTTTGATTAACTATTTACGTAACTCCGGTTTTTTACGTTATGATAAATTATGTAAAATCTCAAAATTAAGAAACGCAAAAAAAATTCAAAAATTACAATTTGTATTTATCATACGGTATCAAATTGTATAAGTTCTGTAAAAAATCATATTAAAATAGATGCAAAAACTAAAATTAAATATTTAATAAATTTTGACAAGTCCATAAAAAAAATATTATTCGTATAAGAAATGAGATAATTTATGTAATTATAATTTTTTATGGTTCTACTCAAAAAATGCAGACTCCAGTTGCATCCAGGAAATTTTAAACAAAACCAAATTCGATGTTATTCTCTAAATGTAATCAAAACTAAATTTCTCATTATCAGAAATGCTTATGAAAAATTTGTAAAAATAAAAATACTTTAATGAAAAGCAAATGAAAAACAAACAAAAATTATATGTCTCGTCGTCAGATCTCAAAAGTGAACAATTCCTAAAATTTGCGTTGCAATATGTTATCGTAAATAAATCACGACCAATAATAATTTGTAATTAGATTTTATTTTTATAATTTGTTTTTTTTTTAAAACCCTATTTTAAATATTATAATTATAGTAAAATTTCGAAATTATCTTATTTAAAAATAAAAAAAAAATAAATTTACAAATTTTTGCCAAATAAAATTATAAAAAAACAAAATGTTTAATTATTGACAAAAAAAACTAACGAATAATAATAATAAAATACTTTTTCCTTTATTTTATTTTATTTATTTATTTTTTTTTATATAAGTAAATTAAATTATTAAAATGAATTAATATTAAAAAAGATAAAACAAAATAAAAGAACTCTAAGTATTACAAAATGAATAAAATAAACTCAATGCGAGCAACTATCACAAAAAATCGATCAGGCAAAATTAATAAAAAAAAAAGAACAAACAAAATAGAAAATTCATAAATATTATGAAAAATTGTATAAAATACCAAAAACAAAAAACCAACCATGAAGCAAACAAGAAAAATTATTATTTTTAAAAATTAATAAAATTACAAACAAAGAAACAAACCAAAAAAAGGAAAACACAAAAATAAATTATTAAAGTGGTTGCGCAAGATAAATGCAAAAGAAACCAACCAAACAAAAAAATAAATTAATTAAAAAAAAATCATAAAAAGTAAAAAAAAAATCCAAAAAAATTTAAAAAATCAAATAAATTACAAAAAAATAAATAAATAAATAAATAATTAAAAATATGACGTTGTTAAGATTATAAAATGTTTTATAATAACCGTTAATAAAAAAACGCTGCGATCCTCACATTCCTTAAAAAATGAAAAAATTAAAAAAAAAAAATTAAAAATGCTTGCGTTTTATTTACCTACTCGTACCTAAATTTTGAATCATAAAGTTAATGAACGAAAATATTCCAAAAGATGCGCATCAAAATTTTTTTATATTTCTTCTGGCATTATTTTCTGATGTACTACGGTGACATATGCTTTCCGGCACTTCGACTATCAATCTAACTATGAACAAGCAAATTAATTATGAGGAAGGCGGAGATTCGAAGTTGAACAATTTCAAAAACCTTGCAGAAAAGATATTGGAAATTTTTACCAAGGTAAATTTTTGAAAATCCAGGACTATGAAATTGCCTCGCTTTGCTTTAATCTGCATTTGAATTTGAGACCTGAATTACTTCCAGTGGAATCAACGCGCTTCGAAACCATAATTTACTCAATATTTCTTCGTGAACATTAGGTTTTAATGGTCAAATTGTTCAACGTATTTTGTCACATTGATGATGGGTTAGCATAACTGATTTTGAATTATTTCGCCTGTAATCCAGGTTCGATGTATCTATCGGTTATTTTAAATTATTGATGTAGTTTTAATCAGATCAGCGTTGAGATTGTTTCAATATGTCGCCTCATTCGCCTGTAATCCAAGTTCGATGGCATAATATAACCGCGGTTTTCAAAATGCCAAATTTCCAATAACTGCGCCTTCCACATACACCCAGCCATTAATTCCTTTACTTAAGATGCTATTTTCAGTACCTATAATCATTTTGAGCCGAATGCTGTTCAATAAAATATCTTCAATATTTTTGCAAAAATCCCTGATGGTTAACCTTACCGATTTTGAACGGATAAAATTTATTGTCGCAGATTCCGCATCTATCGGTTATTTTAAATTATTGATGTAGTTTTAATCAGATCAGCGTTGAGATTGTTTCAATATGTCGCCTCATTCGCCTGTAATCCAAGTTCGATGGCATAATATAACCGCGGTTTTCAAAATGCGAAATTTCCAATAACCGCGCCTTCCACATACACCCAGCCATTAATTCCTTTACTTAAGATGCTATTTTCAGTACCTATAATCATTTTGAGCCGAATGCTGTTCAATAAAATATCTTCAATATTTTTGCAAAAATCCCTGATGGCTAGCCTTACCGATTTTGAACGGATAAAATTTATTGTCGCAGATTCCGCATCTATCGGTTATTTTAAATTATTGATGTAGTTTTAATCAGATCAGCGTTGAGATTGTTTCAATATGTCGCCTCATTCGCCTGTAATCCAAGTTCGATGGTATAATATAACCGCGGTTTTCAAAATGCGAAATTTCCAATAACTGCACCTTCCACATACACCCAGCCATTAATTCCTTTAATTAAGATGCTATTTTCAGTACCTATAATCATTTTGAGCCGAATGCTGTTCAATAAAATATCTTCAATATTTTTGCAAAAATCCCTGATGGTTAACCTTACCGATTTTGAACGGATAAAATTTATTGTCGCAGATTCCGCATCTATCGGTTATTTTAAATTATTGATGTAGTTTTAATCAGATCAGCGTTGAGATTGTTTCAATATGTCGCCTCATTCGCCTGTAATCCAAGTTCGATGGCATAATATAACCGCGATTTTCCAAATGCGAAATTTCCAATAACTGCGCCTTCCACATACACCCAGCCATTAATTCCTTTACTTAAGATGCTATTTTCAGTACCTATAATCATTTTGAGCCGAATGCTGTTCAATAAAATATCTTCAATATTTTTGCAAAAATCCCTGATGGTTAACCTTACCGATTTTGAACGGATAAAATTTATTGTCGCAGATTCCGCATCTATCGGTTATTTTAAATTATTGATGTAGTTTTAATCAGATCAGCGTTGAGATTGTTTAAATATGACGCCTCATTCGCCTGTAATCCAAGTTCGATGGCATAATATAACCGCGATTTTCAAAATGCCAAATTTCCAATAACTGCGCCTTCCACATACACCCAGCGATTAATTCCTTACTTAAGATGCTATTTTCAGTACCTATAATCATTTTGAGCCGAATGCTGTTCAATAAAATATCTTCAATATTTTTGCAAAAATCCCTGATGTTAACCTTACCTAACCTTACCGATTTTGAACGGATAAAATTTATTATCGCAGATTCCGCATATATCGGTTATTTTAAATTATTGATTAGTTTTAATCAGATCAGCGTTGAGATTGTTTCAATATGTCGCCTCATTCGCCTGTAATCCAAGTTCGATGGCATAATATAACCGCGGTTTTCAAAATGCGAAATTTCCAATAACTGCGCCTTCCACATACACCCAGCCATTAATTCCTTTACTTAAGATGCTATTTTCAGTACCTATAATCATTTTGAGCCGAATGCTGTTCAATAAAATATCTTCAATATTTTTGCAAAAATCCCTGATGGTTAACCTTACCGATTTTGAACGGATAAAATTTATTGTCGCAGATTCCGCATCTATCGGTTATTTTAAATTATTGATGTAGTTTTAATCAGATCAGCGTTGAGATTGTTTCAATATGTCGCCTCATTCGCCTGTAATCCAAGTTCGATGGCATAATATAACCGCGATTTTCAAAATGCGAAATTTCCAATAACTGCGCCTTCCACATACACCCAGCCATTAATTCCTTTACTTAAGATGCTATTTTCAGTACCTATAATCATTTTGAGCCGAATGCTGTTCAATAAAATATCTTCAATATTTTTGCAAAAATCCTTGATGGTTAACCTTACCGATTTTGAACGGATAAAATTTATTGTCGCAGATTCCGCATCTATCGGTTATTTTAAATTATTGATGTAGTTTTAATCAGATCAGCGTTGAGATTGTTTCAATATGTCGCCTCATTCGCCTGTAATCCAAGTTCGATGGCATAATATAACCGCGGTTTTCAAAATGCGAAATTTCCAATAACTGCGCCTTCCACATACACCCAGCCATTAATTCCTTACTTAAGATGCTATTTTCAGTACCTATAATCATTTTGAGCCGAATGCTGTTCAATAAAATATCTTCAATATTTTTGCAAAAATCCCTGATGGTTAACCTTACCGATTTTGAACGGATAAAATTTATTGTCGCAGATTCCGCATCTATCGGTTATTTTAAATTATTGATTAGTTTTAATCAGATCAGCGTTGAGATTGTTTCAATATGTCGCCTCATTCGCCTGTAATCCAAGTTCGATGGCATAATATAACCGCGATTTTCAAAATGCGAAATTTCCAATAACTGCGCCTTCCACATACACCCAGCCATTAATTCCTTTACTTAAGATGCTATTTTCAGTACCTATAATCATTTTGAGCCGAATGCTGTTCAATAAAATATCTTCAATATTTTTGCAAAAATCCCTGATGGTTAGCCTTACCGATTTTGAACGGATAAAATTTATTGTCGCAGATTCCGCATCTATCGGTTATTTTAAATTATTGATGTAGTTTTAATCAGATCAGCGTTGAGATTGTTTCAATATGTCGCCTCATTCGCCTGTAATCCAAGTTCGATGGCATAATATAACCGCGGTTTTCAAAATGCGAAATTTCCAATAACTGCGCCTTCCACATACACCCAGCCATTAATTCCTTACTTAAGATGCTATTTTCAGTACCTATAATCATTTTGAGCCGAATGCTGTTCAATAAAATATCTTCAATATTTTTGCAAAAATCCCTGATGGTTAACCTTACCGATTTTGAACGGATAAAATTTATTGTCGCAGATTCCGCATCTATCGGTTATTTTAAATTATTGATTAGTTTTAATCAGATCAGCGTTGAGATTGTTTCAATATGTCGCCTCATTCGCCTGTAATCCAAGTTCGATGGCATAATATAACCGCGATTTTCAAAATGCGAAATTTCCAATAACTGCGCCTTCCACATACACCCAGCCATTAATTCCTTTACTTAAGATGCTATTTTCAGTACCTATAATCATTTTGAGCCGAATGCTGTTCAATAAAATATCTTCAATATTTTTGCAAAAATCCCTGATGGTTAGCCTTACCGATTTAGAACGGATAAAATTTATTGTCGCAGATTCCGCATCTATCGGTTATTTTAAATTATTGATGTAGTTTTAATCAGATCAGCGTTGAGATTGTTTCAATATGTCGCCTCATTCGCCTGTAATCCAAGTTCGATGGCATAATATAACCGCGGTTTTCAAAATGCGAAATTTCCAATAACTGCGCCTTCCACATACACCCAGCCATTAATTCCTTACTTAAGATGCTATTTTCAGTACCTATAATCATTTTGAGCCGAATGCTGTTCAATAAAATATCTTCAATATTTTTGCAAAAATCCCTGATGTTAACCTTACCTAAAACCTTACCGATTTTGAACGGATAAAATTTATTATCGCAGATTCCGCATATATCGGTTATTTTAAATTATTGATTAGTTTTAATCAGATCAGCGTTGAGATTGTTTCAATATGTCGCCTCATTCGCCTGTAATCCAAGTTCGATGGCATAATATAACCGCGATTTTCAAAATGAGAAATTTCCAATAACTGCGCCTTCCACATACACCCAGCCATTAATTCCTTTACTTAAGATGCTATTTTCAGTACCTATAATCATTTTGAGCCGAATGCTGTTCAATAAAATATCTTCAATATTTTTGCAAAAATCCCTGATGGTTAACCTTACCGATTTTGAACGGATAACATTTATACATAATATAACCGCGGTTTTCAAAATGCGAAATTTCCAATAACTGCGCCTTCCACATACACCCAGCCATTAATTCCTTTACTTAAGATGCTATTTTCAGTACCTATAATCATTTTGAGCCGAATGCTGTTCAATAAAATATCTTCAATATTTTTGCAAAAATCCCTGATGTTAACCTTACCTAACCTTACCGATTTTGAACGGATAAAATTTATTGTCGCAGATTCCGCATCTATCGGTTATTTTAAATTATTGATGTAGTTTTAATCAGATCAGCGTTGAGATTGTTTCAATATGTCGCCTCATTCGCCTGTAATCCAAGTTCGATGGCATAATATAACCGCGGTTTTCAAAATGCGAAATTTCCAATAACTGCGCCTTCCACATACACCCAGCCATTAATTCCTTACTTAAGATGCTATTTTCAGTACCTATAATCATTTTGAGCCGAATGCTGTTCAATAAAATATCTTCAATATTTTTGCAAAAATCCCTGATGGTTAACCTTACCGATTTTGAACGGATAAAATTTATTGTCGCAGATTCCGCATCTATCGGTTATTTTAAATTATTGATGTAGTTTTAATCAGATCAGCGTTGAGATTGTTTCAATATGTCGCCTCATTCGCCTGTAATCCAAGTTCGATGGCATAATATAACCGCGATTTTCAAAATGCGAAATTTCCAATAACTGCGCCTTCCACATACACCCAGCCATTAATTCCTTACTTAAGATGCTATTTTCAGTACCTATAATCATTTTGAGCCGAATGCTGTTCAATAAAATATCTTCAATATTTTTGCAAAAATCCCTGATGGTTAACCTTACCGATTTTGAACGGATAAAATTTATTGTCGCAGATTCCGCATCTATCGGTTATTTTAAATTATTGATTAGTTTTAATCAGATCAGCGTTGAGATTGTTTCAATATGTCGCCTCATTCGCCTGTAATCCAAGTTCGATGGCATAATATAACCGCGATTTTCAAAATGCGAAATTTCCAATAACTGCGCCTTCCACATACACCCAGCCATTAATTCCTTTACTTAAGATGCTATTTTCAGTACCTATAATCATTTTGAGCCGAATGCTGTTCAATAAAATATCTTCAATATTTTTGCAAAAATCCCTGATGGTTAGCCTTACCGATTTTAAACGGATAAAATTTATTGTCGCAGATTCCGCATCTATCGGTTATTTTAAATTATTGATGTAGTTTTAATCAGATCAGCGTTGAGATTGTTTCAATATGTCACCTCATTCGCCTGTAATCCAAGTTCGATGGCATAATATAACCGCGGTTTTCAAAATGCGAAATTTCCAATAACTGCGCCTTCCACATACACCCAGCCATTAATTCCTTACTTAAGATGCTATTTTCAGTACCTATAATCATTTTGAGCCGAATGCTGTTCAATAAAATATCTTCAATATTTTTGCAAAAATCCCTGA
The DNA here is from genome assembly GCA_947310385.1 of Nephrotoma appendiculata. Lineage (NCBI taxonomy): Eukaryota > Metazoa > Arthropoda > Insecta > Diptera > Tipulidae > Nephrotoma > Nephrotoma appendiculata. The sequence goes on from OX371224.1 coordinate 262,930,895, forward strand.
TGTTAACCTTACCTAACCTAACCGATTTTGAACGGATAAAATTTATTATCGCAGATTCCGCATATATCGGTTATTTTAAATTATTGATTAGTTTTAATCAGATCAGCGTTGAGATTGTTTCAATATGTCGCCTCATTCGCCTGTAATCCAAGTTCGATGGCATAATATAACCGCGATTTTCAAAATGCGAAATTTCCAATAACTGCGCCTTCCACATACACCCAGCCATTAATTCCTTTACTTAAGATGCTATTTTCAGTACCTATAATCATTTTGAGCCGAATGCTGTTCAATAAAATATCTTCAATATTTTTGCAAAAATCCCTGATGGTTAACCTTACCGATTTTGAACGGATAAAATTTATTGTCGCAGATTCCGCATCTATCGGTTATTTTAAATTATTGATGTAGTTTTAATCAGATCAGCGTTGAGATTGTTTCAATATGTCGCCTCATTCGCCTGTAATCCAAGTTCGATGGCATAATATAACCGCGGTTTTCAAAATGCGAAATTTCCAATAACTGCGCCTTCCACATACACCCAGCCATTAGTTCCTTACTTAAGATGCTATTTTCAGTACCTATAATCATTTTGAGCCGAATGCTGTTCAATAAAATATCTTCAATATTTTTGCAAAAATCCCTGATGTTAACCTTACCTAACCTTACCGATTTTGAACGGATAAAATTTATTATCGCAGATTCCGCATATATCGGTTATTTTAAATTATTGATTAGTTTTAATCAGATCAGCGTTGAGATTGTTTCAATATGTCGCCTCATTCGCCTGTAATCCAAGTTCGATGGCATAATATAACCGCGATTTTCAAAATGAGAAATTTCCAATAACTGCGCCTTCCACATACACCCAGCCATTAATTCCTTTACTTAAGATGCTATTTTCAGTACCTATAATCATTTTGAGCCGAATGCTGTTCAATAAAATATCTTCAATATTTTTGCAAAAATCCCTGATGGTTAACCTTACCGATTTTGAACGGATAAAATTTATTGTCGCAGATTCCGCATCTATCGGTTATTTTAAATTATTGATGTAGTTTTAATCAGATCAGCGTTGAGATTGTTTCTATATGTCGCCTCATTCGCCTGTAATCCAAGTTCGATGGCATAATATAACCGCGATTTTCAAAATGAGAAATTTCCAATAACTGCGCCTTCCACATACACCCAGCCATTAATTCCTTTACTTAAGATGCTATTTTCAGTACCTATAATCATTTTGAGCCGAATGCTGTTCAATAAAATATCTTCAATATTTTTGCAAAAATCCCTGATGTTAACCTTACCTAACCTTACCGATTTTGAACGGATAAAATTTATTGTCGCAGATTCCGCATCTATCGGTTATTTTAAATTATTGATGTAGTTTTAATCAGATCAGCGTTGAGATTGTTTCAATATGTCGCCTCATTCGCCTGTAATCCAAGTTCGATGGCATAATATAACCGCGGTTTTCAAAATGCGAAATTTCCAATAACTGCTCCTTCCACATACACCCAGCCATTAATTCCTTACTTAAGATGCTATTTTCAGTACCTATAATCATTTTGAGCCGAATGCTGTTCAATAAAATATCTTCAATATTTTTGCAAAAATCCCTGATGGTTAACCTTACCGATTTTGAACGGATAAAATTTATTGTCGCAGATTCCGCATCTATCGGTTATTTTAAATTATTGATGTAGTTTTAATCAGATCAGCGTTGAGATTGTTTCAATATGTCGCCTCATTCGCCTGTAATCCAAGTTCGATGGCATAATATAACCGCGGTTTTCAAAATGCGAAATTTCCAATAACTGCGCCTTCCACATACACCCAGCCATTAATTCCTTTACTTAAGATGCTATTTTCAGTACCTATAATCATTTTGAGCCGAATGCTGTTCAATAAAATATCTTCAATATTTTTGCAAAAATCCCTGATGGTTAACCTTACCGATTTTGAACGGATAAAATTTATTGTCGCAGATTCCGCATCTATCGGTTATTTTAAATTATTGATGTAGTTTTAATCAGATCAGCGTTGAGATTGTTTCAATATGTCGCCTCATTCGCCTGTAATCCAAGTTCGATGGCATAATATAACCGCGGTTTTCAAAATGCGAAATTTCCAATAACTGCGCCTTCCACATACACCCAGCCATTAATTCCTTACTTAAGATGCTATTTTCAGTACCTATAATCATTTTGAGCCGAATGCTGTTCAATAAAATATCTTCAATATTTTTGCAAAAATCCCTGATGGTTAACCTTACCGATTTTGAACGGATAAAATTTATTGTCGCAGATTCCGCATCTATCGGTTATTTTAAATTATTGATGTAGTTTTAATCAGATCAGCGTTGAGATTGTTTCAATATGTCGCCTCATTCGCCTGTAATCCAAGTTCGATGGCATAATATAACCGCGATTTTCAAAATGCGAAATTTCCAATAACTGCGCCTTCCACATACACCCAGCCATTAATTCCTTTACTTAAGATGCTATTTTCAGTACCTATAATCATTTTGAGCCGAATGCTGTTCAATAAAATATCTTCAATATTTTTGCAAAAATCCCTGATGGTTAACCTTACCGATTTTGAACGGATAAAATTTATTGTCGCAGATTCCGCATCTATCGGTTATTTTAAATTATTGATGTAGTTTTAATCAGATCAGCGTTGAGATTGTTTCAATATGTCGCCTCATTCGCCTGTAATCCAAGTTCGATGGCATAATATAACCGCGGTTTTCAAAATGCGAAATTTCCAATAACTGCGCCTTCCACATACACCCAGCCATTAATTCCTTACTTAAGATGCTATTTTCAGTACCTATAATCATTTTGAGCCGAATGCTGTTCAATAAAATATCTTCAATATTTTTGCAAAAATCCCTGATGTTAACCTTACCTAACCTTACCGATTTTGAACGGATAAAATTTATTATCGCAGATTCCGCATATATCGGTTATTTTAAATTATTGATTAGTTTTAATCAGATCAGCGTTGAGATTGTTTCAATATGTCGCCTCATTCGCCTGTAATCCAAGTTCGATGGCATAATATAACCGCGATTTTCAAAATGAGAAATTTCCAATAACTGCGCCTTCCACATACACCCAGCCATTAATTCCTTTACTTAAGATGCTATTTTCAGTACCTATAATCATTTTGAGCCGAATGCTGTTCAATAAAATATCTTCAATATTTTTGCAAAAATCCCTGATGGTTAACCTTACCGATTTTGAACGGATAAAATTTATTGTCGCAGATTCCGCATCTATCGGTTATTTTAAATTATTGATGTAGTTTTAATCAGATCAGCGTTGAGATTGTTTCAATATGTCGCCTCATTCGCCTGTAATCCAAGTTCGATGGCATAATATAACCGCGATTTTCAAAATGAGAAATTTCCAATAACTGCGCCTTCCACATACACCCAGCCATTAATTCCTTTACTTAAGATGCTATTTTCAGTACCTATAATCATTTTGAGCCGAATGCTGTTCAATAAAATATCTTCAATATTTTTGCAAAAATCCCTGATGGTTAACCTTACCGATTTTGAACGGATAAAATTTATTGTCGCAGATTCCGCATCTATCGGTTATTTTAAATTATTGATGTAGTTTTAATCAGATCAGCGTTGAGATTGTTTCAATATGTCGCCTCATTCGCCTGTAATCCAAGTTCGATGGCATAATATAACCGCGATTTTCAAAATGAGAAATTTCCAATAACTGCGCCTTCCACATACACCCAGCCATTAATTCCTTTACTTAAGATGCTATTTTCAGTACCTATAATCATTTTGAGCCGAATGCTGTTCAATAAAATATCTTCAATATTTTTGCAAAAATCCCTGATGTTAACCTTACCTAACCTTACCGATTTTGAACGGATAAAATTTATTGTCGCAGATTCCGCATCTATCGGTTATTTTAAATTATTGATGTAGTTTTAATCAGATCAGCGTTGAGATTGTTTCAATATGTCGCCTCATTCGCCTGTAATCCAAGTTCGATGGCATAATATAACCGCGGTTTTCAAAATGCGAAATTTCCAATAACTGCGCCTTCCACATACACCCAGCCATTAATTCCTTACTTAAGATGCTATTTTCAGTACCTATAATCATTTTGAGCCGAATGCTGTTCAATAAAATATCTTCAATATTTTTGCAAAAATCCCTGATGGTTAACCTTACCGATTTTGAACGGATAAAATTTATTGTCGCAGATTCCGCATCTATCGGTTATTTTAAATTATTGATTAGTTTTAATCAGATCAGCGTTGAGATTGTTTCAATATGTCGCCTCATTCGCCTGTAATCCAAGTTCGATGGCATAATATAACCGCGATTTTCAAAATGCGAAATTTCCAATAACTGCGCCTTCCACATACACCCAGCCATTAATTCCTTTACTTAAGATGCTATTTTCAGTACCTATAATCATTTTGAGCCGAATGCTGTTCAATAAAATATCTTCAATATTTTTGCAAAAATCCCTGATGGTTAACCTTACCGATTTTGAACGGATAAAATTTATTGTCGCAGATTCCGCATCTATCGGTTATTTTAAATTATTGATGTAGTTTTAATCAGATCAGCGTTGAGATTGTTTCAATATGTCGCCTCATTCGCCTGTAATCCAAGTTCGATGGCATAATATAACCGCGATTTTCAAAATGAGAAATTTCCAATAACTGCGCCTTCCACATACACCCAGCCATTAATTCCTTTACTTAAGATGCTATTTTCAGTACCTATAATCATTTTGAGCCGAATGCTGTTCAATAAAATATCTTCAATATTTTTGCAAAAATCCCTGATGGTTAGCCTTACCGATTTTGAACGGATAAAATTTATTGTCGCAGATTCCGCATCTATCGGTTATTTTAAATTATTGATGTAGTTTTAATCAGATCAGCGTTGAGATTGTTTCAATATGTCACCTCATTCGCCTGTAATCCAAGTTCGATGGCATAATATAACCGCGGTTTTCAAAATGCGAAATTTCCAATAACTGCGCCTTCCACATACACCCAGCCATTAATTCCTTACTTAAGATGCTATTTTCAGTACCTATAATCATTTTGAGCCGAATGCTGTTCAATAAAATATCTTCAATATTTTTGCAAAAATCCCTGATGTTAACCTTACCTAACCTTACCGATTTTGAACGGATAAAATTTATTATCGCAGATTCCGCATATATCGGTTATTTTAAATTATTGATTAGTTTTAATCAGATCAGCGTTGAGATTGTTTCAATATGTCGCCTCATTCGCCTGTAATCCAAGTTCGATGGCATAATATAACCGCGATTTTCAAAATGAGAAATTTCCAATAACTGCGCCTTCCACATACACCCAGCCATTAATTCCTTACTTAAGATGCTATTTTCAGTACCTATAATCATTTTGAGCCGAATGCTGTTCAATAAAATATCTTCAATATTTTTGCAAAAATCCCTGATGGTTAACCTTACCGATTTTGAACGGATAAAATTTATTGTCGCAGATTCCGCATCTATCGGTTATTTTAAATTATTGATGTAGTTTTAATCAGATCAGCGTTGAGATTGTTTCAATATGTCACCTCATTCGCCTGTAATCCAAGTTCGATGGCATAATATAACCGCGGTTTTCAAAATGCGAAATTTCCAATAACTGCGCCTTCCACATACACCCAGCCATTAATTCCTTACTTAAGATGCTATTTTCAGTACCTATAATCATTTTGAGCCGAATGCTGTTCAATAAAATATCTTCAATATTTTTGCAAAAATCCCTGATGTTAACCTTACCTAACCTTACCGATTTTGAACGGATAAAATTTATTATCGCAGATTCCGCATATATCGGTTATTTTAAATTATTGATGTAGTTTTAATCAGATCAGCGTTGAGATTGTTTCAATATGTCGCCTCATTCGCCTGTAATCCAAGTTCGATGGCATAATATAACCGCGGTTTTCAAAATGCGAAATTTCCAATAACTGCGCCTTCCACATACACCCAGCCATTAATTCCTTTACTTAAGATGCTATTTTCAGTACCTATAATCATTTTGAGCCGAATGCTGTTCAATAAAATATCTTCAATATTTTTGCAAAAATCCCTGATGGTTAACCTTACCGATTTTGAACGGATAAAATTTATTGTCGCAGATTCCGCATCTATCGGTTATTTTAAATTATTGATGTAGTTTTAATCAGATCAGCGTTGAGATTGTTTCAATATGTCGCCTCATTCGCCTGTAATCCAAGTTCGATGGCATAATATAACCGCGGTTTTCAAAATGCGAAATTTCCAATAACTGCGCCTTCCACATACACCCAGCCATTAATTCCTTTACTTAAGATGCTATTTTCAGTACCTATAATCATTTTGAGCCGAATGCTGTTCAATAAAATATCTTCAATATTTTTGCAAAAATCCCTGATGGTTAACCTTACCGATTTTGAACGGATAAAATTTATTGTCGCAGATTCCGCATCTATCGGTTATTTTAAATTATTGATGTAGTTTTAATCAGATCAGCGTTGAGATTGTTTCAATATGTCGCCTCATTCGCCTGTAATCCAAGTTCGATGGCATAATATAACCGCGGTTTTCAAAATGCGAAATTTCCAATAACTGCGCCTTCCACATACACCCAGCCATTAATTCCTTACTTAAGATGCTATTTTCAGTACCTATAATCATTTTGAGCCGAATGCTGTTCAATAAAATATCTTCAATATTTTTGCAAAAATCCCTGATGGTTAACCTTACCGATTTTGAACGGATAAAATTTATTGTCGCAGATTCCGCATCTATCGGTTATTTTAAATTATTGATTAGTTTTAATCAGATCAGCGTTGAGATTGTTTCAATATGTCGCCTCATTCGCCTGTAATCCAAGTTCGATGGCATAATATAACCGCGATTTTCAAAATGCGAAATTTCCAATAACTGCGCCTTCCACATACACCCAGCCATTAATTCCTTACTTAAGATGCTATTTTCAGTACCTATAATCATTTTGAGCCGAATGCTGTTCAATAAAATATCTTCAATATTTTTGCAAAAATCCCTGATGGTTAACCTTACCGATTTTGAACGGATAAAATTTATTGTCGCAGATTCCGCATCTATCGGTTATTTTAAATTATTGATGTAGTTTTAATCAGATCAGCGTTGAGATTGTTTCAATATGTCGCCTCATTCGCCTGTAATCCAAGTTCGATGGCATAATATAACCGCGGTTTTCAAAATGCGAAATTTCCAATAACTGCGCCTTCCACATACACCCAGCCATTAATTCCTTTACTTAAGATGCTATTTTCAGTACCTATAATCATTTTGAGCCGAATGCTGTTCAATAAAATATCTTCAATATTTTTGCAAAAATCCCTGATGGTTAACCTTACCGATTTTGAACGGATAAAATTTATTGTCGCAGATTCCGCATCTATCGGTTATTTTAAATTATTGATGTAGTTTTAATCAGATCAGCGTTGAGATTGTTTCAATATGTCGCCTCATTCGCCTGTAATCCAAGTTCGATGGCATAATATAACCGCGGTTTTCAAAATGCGAAATTTCCAATAACTGCGCCTTCCACATACACCCAGCCATTAATTCCTTACTTAAGATGCTATTTTCAGTACCTATAATCATTTTGAGCCGAATGCTGTTCAATAAAATATCTTCAATATTTTTGCAAAAATCCCTGATGGTTAACCTTACCGATTTTGAACGGATAAAATTTATTGTCGCAGATTCCGCATCTATCGGTTATTTTAAATTATTGATTAGTTTTAATCAGATCAGCGTTGAGATTGTTTCAATATGTCGCCTCATTCGCCTGTAATCCAAGTTCGATGGCATAATATAACCGCGATTTTCAAAATGCGAAATTTCCAATAACTGCGCCTTCCACATACACCCAGCCATTAATTCCTTACTTAAGATGCTATTTTCAGTACCTATAATCATTTTGAGCCGAATGCTGTTCAATAAAATATCTTCAACATTTTTGCAAAAATCCCTGATGGTTAGCCTTACCGATTTTGAACGGATAAAATTTATTGTCGCAGATTCCGCATCTATCGGTTATTTTAAATTATTGATGTAGTTTTAATCAGATCAGCGTTGAGATTGTTTCAATATGTCACCTCATTCGCCTGTAATCCAAGTTCGATGGCATAATATAACCGCGGTTTTCAAAATGCGAAATTTCCAATAACTGCGCCTTCCACATACACCCAGCCATTAATTCCTTACTTAAGATGCTATTTTCAGTACCTATAATCATTTTGAGCCGAATGCTGTTCAATAAAATATCTTCAATATTTTTGCAAAAATCCCTGATGTTAACCTTACCTAACCTTACCGATTTTGAACGGATAAAATTTATTATCGCAGATTCCGCATATATCGGTTATTTTAAATTATTGATTAGTTTTAATCAGATCAGCGTTGAGATTGTTTCAATATGTCGCCTCATTCGCCTGTAATCCAAGTTCGATGGCATAATATAACCGCGATTTTCAAAATGAGAAATTTCCAATAACTGCGCCTTCCACATACACCCAGCCATTAATTCCTTACTTAAGATGCTATTTTCAGTACCTATAATCATTTTGAGCCGAATGCTGTTCAACAAAATATCTTCAATATTTTTGCAAAAATCCCTGATGGTTAACCTTACCGATTTTGAACGGATAAAATTTATTGTCGCAGATTCCGCATCTATCGGTTATTTTAAATTATTGATTAGTTTTAATCAGATCAGCGTTGAGATTGTTTCAATATGTCGCCTCATTCGCCTGTAATCCAAGTTCGATGGCATAATATAACCGCGATTTTCAAAATGCGAAATTTCCAATAACTGCGCCTTCCACATACACCCAGCCATTAATTCCTTACTTAAGATGCTATTTTCAATACCTATAATCATTTTGAGCCGAATGCTGTTCAATAAAATATCTTCAATATTTTTGCAAAAATCCCTGATGTTAACCTTACCTAACCTTACCGATTTTGAACGGATAAAATTTATTATCGCAGATTCCGCATATATCGGTTATTTTAAATTATTGATTAGTTTTAATCAGATCAGCGTTGAGATTGTTTCAATATGTCGCCTCATTCGCCTGTAATCCAAGTTCGATGGCATAATATAACCGCGATTTTCAAAATGAGAAATTTCCAATAACTGCGCCTTCCACATACACCCAGCCATTAATTCCTTACTTAAGATGCTATTTTCAGTACCTATAATCATTTTGAGCCGAATGCTGTTCAATAAAATATCTTCAATATTTTTGCAAAAATCCCTGATGGTTAACCTTACCGATTTTGAACGGATAAAATTTATTGTCGCAGATTCCGCATCTATCGGTTATTTTAAATTATTGATTAGTTTTAATCAGATCAGCGTTGAGATTGTTTCAATATGTCGCCTCATTCGCCTGTAATCCAAGTTCGATGGCATAATATAACCGCGATTTTCAAAATGCGAAATTTCCAATAACTGCGCCTTCCACATACACCCAGCCATTAATTCCTTACTTAAGATGCTATTTTCAGTACCTATAATCATTTTGAGCCGAATGCTGTTCAATAAAATATCTTCAATATTTTTGCAAAAATCCCTGATGTTAACCTTACCTAACCTTACCGATTTTGAACGGATAAAATTTATTATCGCAGATTCCGCATATATCGGTTATTTTAAATTATTGATTAGTTTTAATCAGATCAGCGTTGAGATTGTTTCAATATGTCGCCTCATTCGCCTGTAATCCAAGTTCGATGGCATAATATAACCGCGATTTTCAAAATGAGAAATTTCCAATAACTGCGCCTTCCACATACACCCAGCCATTAATTCCTTACTTAAGATGCTATTTTCAGTACCTATAATCATTTTGAGCCGAATGCTGTTCAATAAAATATCTTCAATATTTTTGCAAAAATCCCTGATGGTTAACCTTACCGATTTTGAACGGATAAAATTTATTGTCGCAGATTCCGCATCTATCGGTTATTTTAAATTATTGATTAGTTTTAATCAGATCAGCGTTGAGATTGTTTCAATATGTCGCCTCATTCGCCTGTAATCCAAGTTCGATGGCATAATATAACCGCGATTTTCAAAATGCGAAATTTCCAATAACTGCGCCTTCCACATACACCCAGCCATTAATTCCTTACTTAAGATGCTATTTTCAGTACCTATAATCATTTTGAGCCGAATGCTGTTCAACAAAATATCTTCAATATTTTTGCAAAAATCCCTGATGGTTAACCTTACCGATTTTGAACGGATAAAATTTATTGTCGCAGATTCCGCATCTATCGGTTATTTTAAATTATTGATTAGTTTTAATCAGATCAGCGTTGAGATTGTTTCAATATGTCGCCTCATTCGCCTGTAATCCAAGTTCGATGGCATAATATAACCGCGATTTTCAAAATGCGAAATTTCCAATAACTGCGCCTTCCACATACACCCAGCCATTAATTCCTTACTTAAGATGCTATTTTCAATACCTATAATCATTTTGAGCCGAATGCTGTTCAATAAAATATCTTCAATATTTTTGCAAAAATCCCTGATGTTAACCTTACCTAACCTTACCGATTTTGAACGGATAAAATTTATTATCGCAGATTCCGCATATATCGGTTATTTTAAATTATTGATTAGTTTTAATCAGATCAGCGTTGAGATTGTTTCAATATGTCGCCTCATTCGCCTGTAATCCAAGTTCGATGGCATAATATAACCGCGATTTTCAAAATGAGAAATTTCCAATAACTGCGCCTTCCACATACACCCAGCCATTAATTCCTTACTTAAGATGCTATTTTCAGTACCTATAATCATTTTGAGCCGAATGCTGTTCAATAAAATATCTTCAATATTTTTGCAAAAATCCCTGATGGTTAACCTTACCGATTTTGAACGGATAAAATTTATTGTCGCAGATTCCGCATCTATCGGTTATTTTAAATTATTGATTAGTTTTAATCAGATCAGCGTTGAGATTGTTTCAATATGTCGCCTCATTCGCCTGTAATCCAAGTTCGATGGCATAATATAACCGCGATTTTCAAAATGCGAAATTTCCAATAACTGCGCCTTCCACATACACCCAGCCATTAATTCCTTACTTAAGATGCTATTTTCAGTACCTATAATCATTTTGAGCCGAATGCTGTTCAATAAAATATCTTCAATATTTTTGCAAAAATCCCTGATGTTAACCTTACCTAACCTTACCGATTTTGAACGGATAAAATTTATTATCGCAGATTCCGCATATATCGGTTATTTTAAATTATTGATTAGTTTTAATCAGATCAGCGTTGAGATTGTTTCAATATGTCGCCTCATTCGCCTGTAATCCAAGTTCGATGGCATAATATAACCGCGATTTTCAAAATGAGAAATTTCCAATAACTGCGCCTTCCACATACACCCAGCCATTAATTCCTTACTTAAGATGCTATTTTCAGTACCTATAATCATTTTGAGCCGAATGCTGTTCAATAAAATATCTTCAATATTTTTGCAAAAATCCCTGATGGTTAACCTTACCGATTTTGAACGGATAAAATTTATTGTCGCAGATTCCGCATCTATCGGTTATTTTAAATTATTGATTAGTTTTAATCAGATCAGCGTTGAGATTGTTTCAATATGTCGCCTCATTCGCCTGTAATCCAAGTTCGATGGCATAATATAACCGCGATTTTCAAAATGCGAAATTTCCAATAACTGCGCCTTCCACATACACCCAGCCATTAATTCCTTACTTAAGATGCTATTTTCAGTACCTATAATCATTTTGAGCCGAATGCTGTTCAATAAAATATCTTCAATATTTTTGCAAAAATCCCTGATGGTTAACCTTACCGATTTTGAACGGATAAAATTTATTATCGCAGATTCCGCATCTATCGGTTATTTTAAATTATTGATTAGTTTTAATCAGATCAGCGTTGAGATTGTTTCAATATGTCGCCTCATTCGCCTGTAATCCAAGTTCGATGGCATAATATAACCGCGATTTTCAAAATGCGAAATTTCCAATAACTGCGCCTTCCACATACACCCAGCCATTAATTCCTTACTTAAGATGCTATTTTCAGTACCTATAATCATTTTGAGCCGAATGCTGTTCAATAAAATATCTTCAATATTTTTGCAAAAATCCCTGATGGTTAACCTTACCGATTTTGAACGGATAAAATTTATTGTCGCAGATTCCGCATCTATCGGTTATTTTAAATTATTGATTAGTTTTAATCAGATCAGCGTTGAGATTGTTTCAATATGTCGCCTCATTCGCCTGTAATCCAAGTTCGATGGCATAATATAACCGCGATTTTCAAAATGCGAAATTTCCAATAACTGCGCCTTCCACATACACCCAGCCATTAATTCCTTTACTTAAGATGCTATTTTCAGTACCTATAATCATTTTGAGCCGAATGCTGTTCAATAAAATATCTTCAATATTTTTGCAAAAATCCCTGATGGTTAGCCTTACCGATTTTGAACGGATAAAATTTATTGTCGCAGATTCCGCATTTATCGGTTATTTTAAATTATTGATGTAGTTTTAATCAGATCAGCGTTGAGATTGTTTCAATATGTCACCTCATTCGCCTGTAATCCAAGTTCGATGGCATAATATAACCGCGGTTTTCAAAATGCGAAATTTCCAATAACTGCGCCTTCCACATACACCCAGCCATTAATTCCTTACTTAAGATGCTATTTTCAGTACCTATAATCATTTTGAGCCGAATGCTGTTCAATAAAATATCTTCAATATTTTTGCAAAAATCCCTGATGGTTAACCTTACCTAACCTTACCGATTTTGAACGGATAAAATTTATTATCGCAGATTCCGCATATATCGGTTATTTTAAATTATTGATTAGTTTTAATCAGATCAGCGTTGAGATTGTTTCAATATGTCGCCTCATTCGCCTGTAATCCAAGTTCGATGGCATAATATAACCGCGATTTTCAAAATGAGAAATTTCCAATAACTGCGCCTTCCACATACACCCAGCCATTAATTCCTTTACTTAAGATGCTATTTTCAGTACCTATAATCATTTTGAGCCGAATGCTGTTCAATAAAATATCTTCAATATTTTTGCAAAAATCCCTGATGGTTAGCCTTACCGATTTTGAACGGATAAAATTTATTGTCGCAGATTCCGCATCTATCGGTTATTTTAAATTATTGATGTAGTTTTAATCAGATCAGCGTTGAGATTGTTTCAATATGTCGCCTCATTCGCCTGTAATCCAAGTTCGATGGCATAATATAACCGCGGTTTTCAAAATGCGAAATTTCCAATAACTGCGCCTTCCACATACACCCAGCCATTAATTCCTTACTTAAGATGCTATTTTCAGTACCTATAATCATTTTGAGCCGAATGCTGTTCAATAAAATATCTTCAATATTTTTGCAAAAATCCCTGATGGTTAACCTTACCGATTTTGAACGGATAAAATTTATTGTCGCAGATTCCGCATCTATCGGTTATTTTAAATTATTGATGTAGTTTTAATCAGATCAGCGTTGAGATTGTTTCAATATGTCGCCTCATTCGCCTGTAATCCAAGTTCGATGGCATAATATAACCGCGATTTTCAAAATGCGAAATTTCCAATAACTGCGCCTTCCACATACACCCAGCCATTAATTCCTTTACTTAAGATGCTATTTTCAGTACCTATAATCATTTTGAGCCGAATGCTGTTCAATAAAATATCTTCAATATTTTTGCAAAAATCCCTGATGGTTAACCTTACCGATTTTGAACGGATAAAATTTATTGTCGCAGATTCCGCATCTATCGGTTATTTTAAATTATTGATGTAGTTTTAATCAGATCAGCGTTGAGATTGTTTCAATATGTCGCCTCATTCGCCTGTAATCCAAGTTCGATGGCATAATATAACCGCGGTTTTCAAAATGCGAAATTTCCAATAACTGCGCCTTCCACATACACCCAGCCATTAATTCCTTACTTAAGATGCTATTTTCAGTACCTATAATCATTTTGAGCCGAATGCTGTTCAATAAAATATCTTCAATATTTTTGCAAAAATCCCTGATGGTTAACCTTACCTAACCTTACCGATTTTGAACGGATAAAATTTATTATCGCAGATTCCGCATATATCGGTTATTTTAAATTATTGATTAGTTTTAATCAGATCAGCGTTGAGATTGTTTCAATATGTCGCCTCATTCGCCTGTAATCCAAGTTCGATGGCATAATATAACCGCGATTTTCAAAATGAGAAATTTCCAATAACTGCGCCTTCCACATACACCCAGCCATTAATTCCTTTACTTAAGATGCTATTTTCAGTACCTATAATCATTTTGAGCCGAATGCTGTTCAATAAAATATCTTCAATATTTTTGCAAAAATCCCTGATGGTTAGCCTTACCGATTTTGAACGGATAAAATTTATTGTCGCAGATTCCGCATCTATCGGTTATTTTAAATTATTGATGTAGTTTTAATCAGATCAGCGTTGAGATTGTTTCAATATGTCGCCTCATTCGCCTGTAATCCAAGTTCGATGGCATAATATAACCGCGGTTTTCAAAATGCGAAATTTCCAATAACTGCGCCTTCCACATACACCCAGCCATTAATTCCTTACTTAAGATGCTATTTTCAGTACCTATAATCATTTTGAGCCGAATGCTGTTCAATAAAATATCTTCAATATTTTTGCAAAAATCCCTGATGGTTAACCTTACCGATTTTGAACGGATAAAATTTATTGTCGCAGATTCCGCATCTATCGGTTATTTTAAATTATTGATGTAGTTTTAATCAGATCAGCGTTGAGATTGTTTCAATATGTCGCCTCATTCGCCTGTAATCCAAGTTCGATGGCATAATATAACCGCGATTTTCAAAATGCGAAATTTCCAATAACTGCGCCTTCCACATACACCCAGCCATTAATTCCTTTACTTAAGATGCTATTTTCAGTACCTATAATCATTTTGAGCCGAATGCTGTTCAATAAAATATCTTCAATATTTTTGCAAAAATCCCTGATGGTTAGCCTTACCGATTTTGAACGGATAAAATTTATTGTCGCAGATTCCGCATCTATCGGTTATTTTAAATTATTGATGTAGTTTTAATCAGATCAGCGTTGAGATTGTTTCAATATGTCGCCTCATTCGCCTGTAATCCAAGTTCGATGGCATAATATAACCGCGGTTTTCAAAATGCGAAATTTCCAATAACTGCGCCTTCCACATACACCCAGCCATTAATTCCTTACTTAAGATGCTATTTTCAGTACCTATAATCATTTTGAGCCGAATGCTGTTCAATAAAATATCTTCAATATTTTTGCAAAAATCCCTGATGGTTAACCTTACCGATTTTGAACGGATAAAATTTATTGTCGCAGATTCCGCATCTATCGGTTATTTTAAATTATTGATGTAGTTTTAATCAGATCAGCGTTGAGATTGTTTCAATATGTCGCCTCATTCGCCTGTAATCCAAGTTCGATGGCATAATATAACCGCGATTTTCAAAATGAGAAATTTCCAATAACTGCGCCTTCCACATACACCCAGCCATTAATTCCTTACTTAAGATGCTATTTTCAGTACCTATAATCATTTTGAGCCGAATGCTGTTCAATAAAATATCTTCAATATTTTTGCAAAAATCCCTGATGGTTAACCTTACCGATTTTGAACGGATAAAATTTATTGTCGCAGATTCCGCATCTATCGGTTATTTTAAATTATTGATTAGTTTTAATCAGATCAGCGTTGAGATTGTTTCAATATGTCGCCTCATTCGCCTGTAATCCAAGTTCGATGGCATAATATAACCGCGATTTTCAAAATGCGAAATTTCCAATAACTGCGCCTTCCACATACACCCAGCCATTAATTCCTTTACTTAAGATGCTATTTTCAGTACCTATAATCATTTTGAGCCGAATGCTGTTCAATAAAATATCTTCAATATTTTTGCAAAAATCCCTGATGGTTAGCCTTACCGATTTTGAACGGATAAAATTTATTGTCGCAGATTCCGCATCTATCGGTTATTTTAAATTATTGATGTAGTTTTAATCAGATCAGCGTTGAGATTGTTTCAATATGTCGCCTCATTCGCCTGTAATCCAAGTTCGATGGCATAATATAACCGCGGTTTTCAAAATGCGAAATTTCCAATAACTGCGCCTTCCACATACACCCAGCCATTAATTCCTTACTTAAGATGCTATTTTCAGTACCTATAATCATTTTGAGCCGAATGCTGTTCAATAAAATATCTTCAATATTTTTGCAAAAATCCCTGATGGTTAACCTTACCGATTTTGAACGGATAAAATTTATTGTCGCAGATTCCGCATCTATCGGTTATTTTAAATTATTGATTAGTTTTAATCAGATCAGCGTTGAGATTGTTTCAATATGTCGCCTCATTCGCCTGTAATCCAAGTTCGATGGCATAATATAACCGCGGTTTTCAAAATGCGAAATTTCCAATAACTGCGCCTTCCACATACACCCAGCCATTAATTCCTTACTTAAGATGCTATTTTCAGTACCTATAATCATTTTGAGCCGAATGCTGTTCAATAAAATATCTTCAATATTTTTGCAAAAATCCCTGATGTTAACCTTACCTAACCTTACCGATTTTGAACGGATAAAATTTATTATCGCAGATTCCGCATATATCGGTTATTTTAAATTATTGATTAGTTTTAATCAGATCAGCGTTGAGATTGTTTCAATATGTCGCCTCATTCGCCTGTAATCCAAGTTCGATGGCATAATATAACCGCGATTTTCAAAATGAGAAATTTCCAATAACTGCGCCTTCCACATACACCCAGCCATTAATTCCTTACTTAAGATGCTATTTTCAGTACCTATAATCATTTTGAGCCGAATGCTGTTCAATAAAATATCTTCAATATTTTTGCAAAAATCCCTGATGGTTAACCTTACCGATTTTGAACGGATAAAATTTATTGTCGCAGATTCCGCATCTATCGGTTATTTTAAATTATTGATGTAGTTTTAATCAGATCAGCGTTGAGATTGTTTCAATATGTCGCCTCATTCGCCTGTAATCCAAGTTCGATGGCATAATATAACCGCGGTTTTCAAAATGCGAAATTTCCAATAACTGCGCCTTCCACATACACCCAGCCATTAATTCCTTACTTAAGATGCTATTTTCAGTACCTATAATCATTTTGAGCCGAATGCTGTTCAATAAAATATCTTCAATATTTTTGCAAAAATCCCTGATGGTTAACCTTACCGATTTTGAACGGATAAAATTTATTGTCGCAGATTCCGCATCTATCGGTTATTTTAAATTATTGATTAGTTTTAATCAGATCAGCGTTGAGATTGTTTCAATATGTCGCCTCATTCGCCTGTAATCCAAGTTCGATGGCATAATATAACCGCGATTTTCAAAATGAGAAATTTCCAATAACTGCGCCTTCCACATACACCCAGCCATTAATTCCTTTACTTAAGATGCTATTTTCAGTACCTATAATCATTTTGAGCCGAATGCTGTTCAATAAAATATCTTCAATATTTTTGCAAAAATCCCTGATGTTAACCTTACCTAACCTTACCGATTTTGAACGGATAAAATTTATTGTCGCAGATTCCGCATCTATCGGTTATTTTAAATTATTGATGTAGTTTTAATCAGATCAGCGTTGAGATTGTTTCAATATGTCGCCTCATTCGCCTGTAATCCAAGTTCGATGGCATAATATAACCGCGATTTTCAAAATGCGAAATTTCCAATAACTGCGCCTTCCACATACACCCAGCCATTAATTCCTTACTTAAGATGCTATTTTCAGTACCTATAATCATTTTGAGCCGAATGCTGTTCAATAAAATATCTTCAATATTTTTGCAAAAATCCCTGATGGTTAACCTTACCGATTTTGAACGGATAAAATTTATTGTCGCAGATTCCGCATCTATCGGTTATTTTAAATTATTGATTAGTTTTAATCAGATCAGCGTTGAGATTGTTTCAATATGTCGCCTCATTCGCCTGTAATCCAAGTTCGATGGCATAATATAACCGCGATTTTCAAAATGCGAAATTTCCAATAACTGCGCCTTCCACATACACCCAGCCATTAATTCCTTTACTTAAGATGCTATTTTCAGTACCTATAATCATTTTGAGCCGAATGCTGTTCAATAAAATATCTTCAATATTTTTGCAAAAATCCCTGATGGTTAGCCTTACCGATTTTGAACGGATAAAATTTATTATCGCAGATTCCGCATATATCGGTTATTTTAAATTATTGATTAGTTTTAATCAGATCAGCGTTGAGATTGTTTCAATATGTCGCCTCATTCGCCTGTAATCCAAGTTCGATGGCATAATATAACCGCGATTTTCAAAATGAGAAATTTCCAATAACTGCGCCTTCCACATACACCCAGCCATTAATTCCTTTACTTAAGATGCTATTTTCAGTACCTATAATCATTTTGAGCCGAATGCTGTTCAATAAAATATCTTCAATATTTTTGCAAAAATCCCTGATGGTTAACCTTACCGATTTTGAACGGATAAAATTTATTGTCGCAGATTCCGCATCTATCGGTTATTTTAAATTATTGATGTAGTTTTAATCAGATCAGCGTTGAGATTGTTTCAATATGTCGCCTCATTCGCCTGTAATCCAAGTTCGATGGCATAATATAACCGCGGTTTTCAAAATGCGAAATTTCCAATAACTGCGCCTTCCACATACACCCAGCCATTAATTCCTTACTTAAGATGCTATTTTCAGTACCTATAATCATTTTGAGCCGAATGCTGTTCAATAAAATATCTTCAATATTTTTGCAAAAATCCCTGATGGTTAACCTTACCGATTTTGAACGGATAAAATTTATTGTCGCAGATTCCGCATCTATCGGTTATTTTAAATTATTGATTAGTTTTAATCAGATCAGCGTTGAGATTGTTTCAATATGTCGCCTCATTCGCCTGTAATCCAAGTTCGATGGCATAATATAACCGCGATTTTCAAAATGCGAAATTTCCAATAACTGCGCCTTCCACATACACCCAGCCATTAATTCCTTACTTAAGATGCTATTTTCAGTACCTATAATCATTTTGAGCCGAATGCTGTTCAATAAAATATCTTCAATATTTTTGCAAAAATCCCTGATGGTTAACCTTACCGATTTTGAACGGATAAAATTTATTGTCGCAGATTCCGCATCTATCGGTTATTTTAAATTATTGATGTAGTTTTAATCAGATCAGCGTTGAGATTGTTTCAATATGTCGCCTCATTCGCCTGTAATCCAAGTTCGATGGCATAATATAACCGCGATTTTCAAAATGCGAAATTTCCAATAACTGCGCCTTCCACATACACCAAGCCATTAATTCCTTACTTAAGATGCTATTTTCAGTACCTATAATCATTTTGAGCCGAATGCTATTCAATAAAATATCTTCAATATTTTTGCAAAAATCTCTGATGGTTAGCCCCACCCAATAATCAACCTAAACCACTGATCTATATACATGGATGCGACATGAATGTCAGAAACCATATAAAACAACTGCAAAAAATGGGAGCACTTTTCTTTATAGTCATATCGCTCGTTTATATACACCTCTTGCTTTAAAAAAATATTTCCGAAAGATAGGACCGTATTGAGGATAGATTTAATTTCGAAAATTTCTGAAATTGGTTTTTTATTATTATAGTCAATGAACAAATAATAATATTCAAATGATTTAAATTATAAATCATATTTTATTCATTTAATTCATGTGGTACCGTTATTGTATGCAAATTTCTTCTTCCGATTTCCCTTGATATTTCAAATGCGCACCTGCAAATATTTCGAATAAAAAAAAGAGTTCGTGTCGTCAAAACGTCAAACGTCAAAAACTCATAGGAACTAGTTTTCTGTTTACATTATTTGAATTTCGAAAATTCGGATTCAAGAAAAAAAAGAAAATTTTTCTGTCTCTGTCACAAACGTAGAACTATTTTTTCACTACCATATAGTTTTTGTCAAGTCGTATCCATGTATATAGATCAGTGACCTAAACATATTCTCTCTTGTTTTATAATTTTTTTTATTTTAAAATTGAATGGAAAATTTCAGTAAAATTACTTTTTGTGTAGGGTTGCCGGTATTCTTACCATGTTATTTAAATTTTTGGGCAACATTTTAAACATTTTTAAATCACCTTTGGAACCAATATTGGCAAAATTTGAAGTTCCGGGCTAGACGGGATCAGGGACACTAAGCGTTTTCAGGGTTAATTGCAAATCACTTATTACGTGCCCCAAAAATTTAGATACAATGGTGAGAGCCATCCCGATTTTATTTTTTTATTTTTGAATCAAAAAATAATATATTAAATAATAAACAGCATAACATTATTTTTAAATTTAATCTTAAACTTAAGAAATAATTATAGTAATAGATCTCTATAAGACTTATCTCGTACATTTATAGCTTAGAAAAAAATACAAAATACTACAAGAGCATTTCGTGAATTATTTATAATCAAATTTTAATTGTTATTAAAAAATAAATTTTCGCATTTTACTTATAGTTTTTAAATATTTCGTCAAACTTTAATTTACAATTACTTATTTATAAATTTTTAAAACAAATATAATAGCAAAAACAACAAAAAAATAAAGTTTTCGGAACAACATGTCAGTCGACACATTTTGTATCTCATAAAATTTCATCGCACTTCAAACCGGATGTGGCACAGTTTAACGTTTTTGATATGCCTTTTGATTGCTTCCATATTAGATTAAATCTAAAACGAATAAACAGCATGAAATTAATTGATTTAGGTAATTAAATTTTACAATAATTATTGTCTTAACGAAATTCTACGTACAAATCATCATCGTGAATCTCCTCATCAACCATTGATTTGACACCACGATAATTTGAACCAGTCACCACTGCACAATGTCGTTGTAAACTGACCAGCGAGAATAATTTATAGTCATCGTATATTTGTAGGCCCGGCAAGCGTTTACGGTTTCTTAGGCCGAAGAAATCGTATGTCACCCCTTCGGGCAACGATATCACATGGATCGGATTGTTGTCATCAGCCGCTCGTAACAGTGATCGGAATGCTTTTAAAACTATATTGCTGGCAGATATTCCTTTGAACGCCTTTAGTTTCGCATTTATGGGTAGTGCACGATTGCTATTTGGTAAGTTTCTGAAAAAAGACAATAATAATCATTTTAATATTAGAGTATCTAAATTATATGGTGAGAAGTTAAGAAACTTGTAAGTATTTGGTTTTTCTTCAAACTCTTCTTAATCGAGAATATATAGAGCCACATAAGCAGTCTCTTTTGTTTCGAATCCGTTTAAATCAGTAACGAACCTCGATAAAACTATCCTCAATCCAAACTGCGGTGCTTTTGTGTCCAGGAATAAACGTTCAAGAAAACGCGTTTGTCATAAATTCAAACATTCTTACTACCCTAAAAGACTATTAAGGCGATGATTCATGTAGAAATTTTGTCTGACAGACATAAATAATAATCTCTCTGATTGGTTAATATTTTTTTGTCTTATACGATCAAAATGAAATTCACACGTAAGCGATTCATGTACAAAATTTTGTCGTATGGATATATTTTGACATTTTATAAAGCAAGCAACCTAAAAAGTGTTTTTACTTTTGTTCATTTAGAATTCTTTTTTATTATGTATTCTTTTGTTCTCACTGCCGTCAAATCTTATACAAAACTGAGCAATGTTCAATTTTTAATTTTTGGCGTACGATAAAAAAATATGGCCGACATTCAACCAATCAGAGTGATTATTATTTATGTCTGTCAGATAAAACTTATACATGAATCACCGCCTTTAGCGTCTTACTTTGGAAATTTTACAACAACAATTCCATTTAAATTTCAATCCGGAATGAATAATTTCATTCCACCTAAAAGTAGGATTAGAAGAATTAGTCCATTCTTCGTGTAGTTCAAATGTTCACCGCCCGGTGAATTTTATTTTTATGAGTTGTCGCTCTGGGAGTAATGTAGTATTTTTATAAAGTCATAATGAATGAAAATATAAAACGCGTTTTCGGCGTAGATATGTCTTATTTCTCAGATTAATTTATCATCGGAGTTCATTTTTTGTATCGTTGATTTATGTTATTTGATTCTTTATCCATTCGTTATGACATAAAAGTAAATCGCATGCTTAGTTTGATTTTACTAAATTTTTATACCAGCCGATAAAAGTATAAAAATAATCGTTTAGCTGTTACTTTGGGCACAAATTTCATTCCTATTCGAATAGGAATAATATTTCCCAAAGTAAGACCACATTTGTTGCTCATCATCGAAAAATCGGAGGTGACACCTATTGGTGGGCACTCCACAATCAAACATTGGGTAATAAATGGCAACATCAAACAACACTTTAGCGCTGTCAAAATCATCCGTCCATGCGTAATACTTTCTTCTTATTGTTAATAAATATGTTTTGTGTTAATCGTAATTAAAATCAAATTTTTTGGCGCATCGAGCCGAATTGTTCGTGTCGGGCCGCAAAAACTCGCATAAGTAAGAAAATTTAACATTTCGGTGCAGTGTGCGTGACTCGTGAAATTAGTGTGAAAACAGATCTAGTGATAAAACGAATGTAATTAGGTGGTGCAATGACAACCCGCATGACGTCTCGGTATAATGAATTCAGTGGCGTACAAGACCAGACCGCGTGTGGTGCGGAGGAACTCGAGGGATAGAATGGTAATCTCGATCAAGCTGATGACTATTACTTCGACGCAGTGTCAAATTTGAAATCCATACAGACAGCCCCCATCGAGAACTCGCAAGGTGACGCCAAGCTAACTCACGTACAGCAGTCGATCGATACAAAACTGCCTCGCAGTCTTCGACTGCAGAAGCTACACTATCTTAAGCAGTGCGGATTCTACGAGATCAATACAACCACCGTCGGTTTATGACCGACAACCATTTTCGAAGAACCATGCCGTGGGGTTGCACAAGATCCTTGATAGTGTGGCCGACACCGTTCGCAGTCTGAAAGTTTTAGGAGTACCGGTCACCACATGGGATATCATCTTAATCAATATCATCGCAGACAAGTTGAATCCAACCAGATGTATCCAGAAATTCATAGACATTGGGAGATGTTGCTAACCCGCGCGCAATATCCATCATACTAAAATCTGATCGATTGAAAATTGCCTTTGACTTTCTTGTCACAGCTGTTTGTTTTAATTTTATCGCGAAAAATAAATTAAATTTATATTAAAATTTATATTTATTTTTAATTAAAACCTAAAGTATTACGTACAAAAATGCTGAACGTGACTGAAAGTAAACCGCCAGACATTATGATGTACAAATGTCACAAGAATCATGAATTGAAAACCTATATCTGTCTAGTGTGTGGAGAGGGGTACCATTTGAGCTGTCTTGAGAAACTTAGCCAAGTTGTTTATGTTAAAGGTGCTTTGGTATATGCAACAAACACACACAAGCAGATGAACTACCAAGCGAACCGGCGCCCCACACGGCGAGTGAGCAGACATCAACTCAGGTGATAAAAGAACAGCTGATCCAAATGAGAAACAAAGTACATGATTACGAGTATCTTAAACAGCAAAACGATACTCTAACCAAAATAAATGATGCATTACAGGAAAATATACATTTATTAAAAGAGACACAAAAAAGTTACAGTGACACATTAAAATCCGCAAGATCTATCGAACGGCCTCATACAATATACACTAGTTACAATACAAAGAAATCACCGAGTCTTATAATATCCAGCGATCATTACACAGAAGACAAAATTGCCGAAATTATTAAGGAAAAAGTCAATCCAGTTGAGTCCAAAATTGGCATAAAACAATTTAAAATTATTAAAGAGAAAAAAGCGATTAAGATGGCCTGCCGAGACGAGGCAGAAAATACAAAACTTGAAGAGTTACTAAAAGCTGCCATGGCAGCACAGATCCGTGTTGAACAGGAGGTCCTAAACAATCCTAGAATAAAAACAGTGAACATTCAAACAGAGTATACAAATGAATCCCTAACTAAAGCCATATTGGAACAAAACAACTTCTACCATGAAAACCCAAACATCACAGTGAAACACATAGCCAAACAGAGAGATGGACAAAATAGATTTACTGCCTATATTGAAACAGATCCAACATCTTTTAGAACAATAATAGAAAAATCGAGACTGAGCATAGGGTGGGAAAGGTGTAAAGTATTTGAGGACCTCAACATAAATAGGTGTTTCAATTGTAATAGTTACAACCATAGCAAAAATAAATGTAACAAGAGTATGTCATGCATAAAATGTGGAGACGAAACCCACAAAGCAAATGAATGCCGCAGTAAGGAACTTAAATGTTCGCTCCTGGGCAAATAATAAATACAACACAAAATATCAAACAAATGACACACAGAATTGTGAGTACTATAAAGCTCAAGTTGAGAGGATCACGGCTTCTACAAATTACAATGTCCAGTAATTTTTTCTCGTTGGAAGCTGCCGAATATAAAAATACTCTTGAGTGTAAAAATGCAATAACTGAAAATATAAGCGGACTAACGATGCTCCACCTGAACATCCGCAGTATAGATAGGCATTTTGAGGAATTGCTTGTGCTACTAAATGAGCTGGAAAACCTCCCTGATGTTATTGTATGCACTGAAACTAGAAATGTAAACGCTGATCTTTATGGCATAATGGGATACAAGTATTACTATAACGATGGCCATGTCAACAAAAATGACGGAGTAATAACCTATATAAAATCCATTATAAAACAAGAACATAAAGTTGATATTGTTGGAACATGTTCGATCAATGTAACCACCGTAACAAAGAACCAAATAGTATATGAAATCATGGGAGTTTACAGATCACCATCAATAAATGAAATCCTTTTTATTCAAGAAATGGACAATTATCTCAACCAAGTGAACTTAAGAAACGAAAAAATACTAGTAGGAGATATAAACATTGACATCCTAAATACAAACAACCACATATCTACTAGCTACTTAGATATGCTGGCAATCAATGGTTTTATACCGCTCATAAACAAACCAACGAGAGTTACTTCAACATCATCCACATGTATTGACCACTGCTTCATAAAAACTACAAGACCTGTTGGAACAATCACAGCTGGAGTTTTGTTCAGTGGAATCATTAATCACTTTCCAATAGTAATCCAAACACAAGAAAATAATTCAGAAAACAAAAAATCTGAAACTAGTAGTACAAAAACCATGAACTACAGGAAATTTCGCTCAATCCTTTTGCGTATGGATTGGTCTAAATTGTATAACGAAAACGATGGAAATGAATGTGCCATGATTCTCCACTCCACTTTGATGGATGCGAAATTATAGAGCTCAGTGACTCGCAAAATTCGGAGCGATAATAGAAAACCATGGATTACACCTGCCTTGATTAAACAAATAAGAAAACGAGACAAATTACATAAAACAGCACTGAGGTCCAATAATGAACAACTTTTAAATGAATTCAGGATTTTTCGAAATACCCGAAATGCTGACTTGAAAAAAGCACGATATTCTTATTTCAAAGACCAAATACAAGGCATCAAAAATCAAAGGGATATATGGAATATGGTAAATGACTTCATGTTAAATAGAGGACATAAAAACAAAAGTATGCAAGACATTCGCGTACTAGATCCAAATGGTAATCTTACCAGATCAGATGAAGAAACAGCAAATGAGTTCAACAATTATTTCTCAAAAGTGGGAGAAACTCTAGCATAACAAATACCTAGCAAACATTTTGATTATATGTCCATGATCAAAATATCGAACTCGTTCCTGCTACTTCCCGTGAGTGATGAAGAAGTTTTCAAAGAAATAATGCTGCTGAAAGAAAACAAAGCACCTGAATATGATGGATTCACAACGCGACTTATCAAAAATGTAGCTGACGTGATCGCCGGGCCATTGGCCCATACGATAAACGTAAGCTTCCAGTCCGGAATATTCCCAGATCTCTACAAAAGAGCCCAAATTACACCGATCTACAAGGCTGGCAGTAAAAACAAAGTTGGGAACCACAGACCTATATCCGTGATATGTAAATTTGGGAAGATTATGGTGAAAAATATTTACAGGAGACTAATGCAGTTCCTTACAGAACACAACGTCATCAATAAAAATCAGTTTGGTTTCAGACAAAAACTGTCCACCGAAGATGCACTGGCCGAATTCACAAACGTAATATATTAAAACGTAGATAAAGCGAAACCAGTTTCGTCAATATTCGTTGACTTAGCAAAAGCCTTCGATACCTTAGACCATAGATATTTGATAAGAAAACTTGATTATATATAGGCATAAGGGGTCATGTAAGGGGTCATGCAAAGGACCTAATTGTTAGCTATCTCTTATATCATCCTACGGAGTTCCCCAAGGGACTGTACTTGGACCCTTATTATTCATACTCTACATCAACAACCTGTTCAACGTCAAAATACCAGGAAAAATTCTATCCTATGCTGACGATACATCAATAATCTTTGAAGGGAAAAATTGGGAGGAAGTGTTTGAAAAAATGCAAGTAGGAATGGCAACAATCCAGAACTGGTTCTCCAATAACTCGCTGACAGTCAACATACAAACTTCATTTTGTTTGGATCACACATAGATGCGATACCACCAATACAAGAAATCCCGTTCACGTATACTGGAGGAGCAATGCTCATAAAGAGGACTAATCATACAAAGTACCTCGGAGTCACAATTGATGGTCATTTGCGCTGGGACGAACACCTCAAAAAACTTAATAAAAAACTGGGATACCTTCCATTCACGTTAAAAAAATTACGAAACATAATCAGCACAGAAATTTTAGCCAGCAGCATTTACCATGGTTTGACTTGGGGTGCAGCATGTAAAACCCACATCACTCCACTAGAAACACTCCAGAAAACCGCTATCAAAAACATATATAACAAGCCACGTCTCTATCCAACAAAACAATTGTTTGAAGAAACCGGAAAGCTTGACCTCAGAAAACTATTCCTCTCTATAGTTATTTTACATTTGGCTGCATCAGGATCACTTCAAGAAAGCAGACTGAATATAAGAGTCACGAGGGCAAACATCGAACTCCAATTGAGAACACCAAAAATGTCGAAGTCTGTTGGCCAGAGGAGCTACATGTACATTGGTCACCGAATAATAAATGAAATGCCAACATCATTGAGAAGAGAACTTCTAACTTTTGAGAGCAAAAGTAGAGCTACAACTAAACTTCGAGTCACCATGTGGCTAAATGAAACTGATATTCAAAATTTTGATCTGTTTTTGATCTCTATACTTTTTATATTTTCATATTTTGTACTTTACAATTTTTATACTAATTTTAAGTGTTATATAAATATATTAATATTTTATCCTTGCATACGAGATTTTGATTTCTCAGGCAGATGTATCTAAGTTTACATTCTTGAATAAATTGAAATTGAATTGAAAATTTACAGAACACCCGATGGCAACTCTTTGCATCTTCACGTGTCAAATTTGGGCTGGTAATCACAACGTGTTCAATTCAAACTTCTATCATTCAAAGAAAGGTCAAATGTCGTCGCAGAAAAGATGTTGTGCTTCAACTGCCTGCGTAAAGGTCACACCAGTTCGAATTGCAAATCCAGTTTGTATACAATCCGAAGCTGAATAACGATGATCCGTTGAATCATCACAAACTCCGGTCTCTACGAGTCACGTCGAATCGCCATTCACAGCTTCATTCTTTTTATCGGAAAGTACAGTAATTCTCATCGGATTAGTAGGAATACCAGCCATGTCCCTTTCAGTTGCCGAAAACGTATTATACTCCCGAATCGATTCAACATATTCCATCTCGGTCATAGCCTGCGTCATCGAGAAGGCACGCTGCTATCCCAACCAATTGGCACACATCAATGCTACACTTAAAGCAAATGGAAGTTGCTTATCTTGTTGAGTCTATAGTAATGAAGGTCGCCTCATTACTATAGACTCAACAAGATAGAGATTTTACTCGGATATGACGATATCATGATACTTCAGAAGGATCGTTGCGTCAGCAGCGTTAACCGTTCATCATTCGCCCAAAATACGAAACTTGGTTACATCCTATTCGACAAGGTAGACCGCAGAATAATCAATCAAGAATGATCAACTACTTTCTGAGAACAACAGATTCATGCAGAATCTGGAATCGTGCCATATGGAGGAAATATCAGACGATCACAACAACTCACAACAACCAGACGTACTATCTTTCACACCACAGTGTGATGGAACGCAAACTACGCGTAGTACGGGACGAACAGGATAAATACCCAATTGCAGTCAAATTCGAATCCAGAGACTTCTACGATGATGACCTGATGACGGGCTCAGACAACATCGCGGATTTTTTCGAAGTCCAGGAGCAAATGGTGGAGTAGGCCTCACATCAGTAGTGAGCATCACAGTAAACATGAGTAAAACGTTGACAATTTAGCCAAACACTCAGGCTACATTTGTCTCCTTCGGCGGATTATTTTGAATTCAACATCGGCGCGTTATCAGACACTCGTGCACCAACCAAACGAACAATACTGTCGCTAGCATCAAAGACATTCGATCCGCTCAGCTGGGCATCTCTTATCACAATTATCTTGAAAACATAACTACAAGAATTAAGAGTGGCATATAGTGGGATGAGGCGGTCTAAAAATAAACCACTCAAAGATGGCTCCTCATCGAAATAGTTTGAAATCATTACAGCTTCTCAGAATCGGCCGCTGAATAAATCATTCGACAACACGCAGTCATCTACAAATCCACGGATTCAACAACGCCTCTGAGAAAGCATACGCAGCGGTGGTGTACGCTTGTACAACGTTAGCAGATGGATCCGCCGAAATCACAATTCTGGCATCAAGTACCAAGGTTGCGCCACTGAAAACGGTCAGCCTGTCACGTCTGCAGCTTTGTGTCAGTGTACTTCTCGCCAAACTCGCGCACACTATGGTGCAGTCACTTGTCGTGCCAAAGTATCTCGTTGGCTACGCAGCTCGTCTATTCGCTGGAAGACTAATGTGTGACCAGTTTGCGGCCAATCGGGTTTTGCAAACCTCAAGATCAAGGTCAATGTCGAGGCCAAAGAATGATCAAGGCTTACATAAACATCGACGAGTGAAAAATAAAATCATTGATTACAACGCATGCAGGAACCATGACGGCTCGTCACGACCTTCTGCACACGTTTTATCCAATATCGACATCTTAACACAACAACAAATTCGAGAGACTTCATCACAGTGCCTGTATTTTGGGTGCAGCTGATTCAAGAATCACATTTCGCGAAGGAGATATCAAGACATTAATCCAGACGTTTGTGAGACTTCGATCTCTGAACCCTTACGGAAGCACTACTAGCGTTTGTGCTAGCTTTCGCACATCGCGCAACGCCAGCAGATCAAATCAATCTTCCATCGCATCGTAGCACAATTTCGAGACCGTTTCTGTACAGTGGCGTGAACTATGCAGGCTCAATACCAATCAAGCAGCACAAAGGTCGTGATGATGCAAACAAAGATCAACAAAGGGCTACATTTGTATTTACGTCTGCTTATCTGCGAAGACATCAAATTTGAAACTGGTGTCCGACATTATTACAAACGCATTCATCGCGCCGTTTAAAAAGTTCACCGCGCGAAGAGGCAAAATCCGAAGCCTTTACAGTGATTTTGCAATCAAAAGATTGGCTATAATATGCGACCATTCGCTTTTGCCCTCTTGCTTCTGTTACAATACTGCACTTTCCCCGTGTTGCTAGCATCTGTATCCAAGATGAATATCTCACTATTACCACTGAGCGCTACATAATTTCTTTCTCTGTGTTCCACTCAAATGGTGACTTTTTTGTATAAGGCGATGAAAACTTCGTACAACATCTGCGAAGTTTGACACAAATCCTCTGTAGTATAAGCATAATCCTAGGAAACATCTTAGTTGGCTAATATCTTTTGGTAAAGGCCAGTCCATTACATATACTAACTTATTTGGATCCGTTCGCACACGATTGCTTGAAACAATATGAATTAAATAGTTAATGTCTTGCCACAGTCTACATTTCGTTGCGCTTAACTGCAATCCTGCCGCCCGTATCGCGTGTAGTGCTGTTTAAAGTTGTTGATGGATACATAAAATGTGCGGCCAAGTACTATGACGTCATCCCAATAAATCAGACATTTTTTCTGTGAAGTTAGAAAAATTTCAGGAATTCATTCCAGAGAAATAAAAAAAATCATCGGGTAACACTAAAACAATGATATTCCAGGACAAAATTTAAGATAGTAATTTCCTTCAATCTCGACATTTTATTCTTCTCTAAAATCAAAATTAAAAATTAAGTAAAAATTATAATTCTGGCATTTTATAAAATAACGAAGAGCCATTTGTTGTGCTATAAAAACATTGTCAATAAAAGGCCATCGCCTGAAGCCGACTCTTTGAGTGCGAATTTTTGTGCGGATATTTAGAATCACACTTTTCCATCGATTTATTGGACACAATGTAGCTCATAATTTTATTTTTTTTATGATTAGGTTGGTCGTCTGCAAATATTTTGCTTAAAATTAAAAATATTTTATTTTTTATGGGCGTAATTTGATTGGTGGAAAAGTGTGATTCTAAATATTCGCAGAAATAATCGCACTCGAACAGTAGTCTTCAGTCAATGGCCTTTTATTGATCATGTTTTTATAGCACAATAAATAGCTATTCGTTATTTTATAAAATCCCAGAATTACAATTTTTACTTAATTTTTAATATTGACTTTAGAGAAGAATAAAATTTCGAGATTGAAGGAAATTACTATCTTAAATTCTGTCCTGGAATATCATTGCAATTTTAATGTTACCCGATGATTTTGTTTTTATTTTTCTGGGATGAAATTTTGCGCTAGCTTCACATACATTTTTCCAATTTAGGTCTCTTGGAACTTGTTTCAGTAACCTCACAAATGTAGCAGGCGCATTGCATAATCCAAACGGTATTACCACAAATTGATAAAGAACGTTTCCTACTGAAAATGCAGTTTCTCTCTGTCATCAGCAAGGCTTGCTATGTACATTGCAATGTACATAAAATCTTGACTCCCGCCAACGTGTCTAAGGTGGAGTCAATGCGCGCGCGGTAACGGATAACTGACTTTCTTCATCACTTCGTTTAATTCGCAGTAATCAACGCAAAATCGTGTTGTCCCGTCCCTTTTCTGGACAAGAACCATTCGCGAACTTCATGAGCTGCTAGACTACTAAATTACTCCAACAAGTTCCAATTTTTAAGGTAATTCGGTTCAGCGGGCGCCTGCTGCTTCGCAAGCGGCACTCGTCTTGGCGCTTGACGAATTGGAGTAGCATTTTCTGTGTCGATTCTATGTTGCACAATATTAATTTTCCCTAATTTGTCATCATTAAGAGCAATTACATCGGCTATTTCTTGCTCGATCTACGATAAACCAATATTTGAACCACATCCTGCCGAAAGTTACTAGAAGGGTACTCTCTCGTTTCCCTATCGCAGATTCACCTGTTGCTGTCAGCAAGTTATAACGGACAGTAGCATCTATCTGCTCTGGATCTACCATATCAGGACAGACCACCGATTTCGAAGCCCCGTTACTCAGTGTAGTGTTATGCCAATACGCCAATAACAACCACACTTTTGTAATCCGTCACTAGTTGTGTGATTTCAACAGTGCTCTTGGAACATTTTCTCCCATTCACCAGCTTACGCCCTTCAAAACTAGTGTTAGTTTTCCGGATCAATGTCCATTAAATGAGAAAAGTGTTTTTCTTCTCGTCTCGTCCAACAACTAACTGCCTTATTTCTTCACGTTTTCACAGCAACCAAGTAACGTGTACTTGGTTGCTTACAATCCCTCATGCAATGCCTGTGTTGTTTGCATCGAAAACAACGAGACTGGGAACGCGAGCGTTTTCTTCCGTTACCTCGAAAAACTGGCCGTGGTTTTATTATCTCTTCTTTAATAAGAATCTTTATTTGCATGATATCCTCCGAATCAGGCTTGCGCAGCTTTACTGTGTCAGTGGCTGGACTTGCTAATTCGATCATGGTTTTACCTCTAGTATTTGGTTGTTAAATGAAGTTTCAGATAGACGTCCTTGACAGCACTGATAAACACGTCCACTGTTAGTCCATTCAATACATATCCAAATTCATTGCCATATACTTGACTCGCCAATTGCGATACTTCGCTCCCCAGGGCTTGCAGGCGTTGAGCTGTTACTCTGAAGTTGATCTTTTGTGCTTTACTGCCACTTGAAACTGGCTTTTAAAATTCTCAAATGGGATCTTTAAATTGGAGGTCCTGGGCATGCTGAATTTTATTGAGCTTCTGGTCCAACTCGTCCAACAGCCCATCTTATTCTGCTCGTAGTTCTGCCGTAGTTCGGTCGATTTTTGCGCCTTGCATGGTCGAAACTTTGTTGGTCAAACTTGGCAGCCTGGTCTGTTCTCTGTTCTCATTTCTATTACTTCATGTGAAGTAACAGTGCCTTCATCATATCTCCTATGTCTAAGGTTGATTTATAATGCTCTGGAGTAGGCGGCTGTACCGAAATAGTTGGTTCCGAGCATTAAGTTGAGTTGCAAGATTGCTAGAGTTTCATTAAAATAAATTCTTGAACAAATCAAATATGTAAATTCTAGATGTTTTTCTGCTCAGTAACTAAACAACAAAATAAAACAGTTAATCTTAAACAACACAAACAAAATCTGATAAAAAGCCATAAAGTCTAATAGCGTCTTCGATGAGTCAGAAAATTATGCAATGAAAATAAAACCAAACAAAGAAATACAAGTTTCAATAAAATAAATTAAAAATTAATTAGAGAGCCCACAAATAAATTATCTGGCTGACTTAATAACAAAAAACTATAAACTTACTTCTCAATGCACTTAAATCCTTCACCTTGTAATTCGATCCCATATGGTAATGGTTTTGGATGTGAACTCAAAACGTTGAGTTTATATTCATCGGCTGCGATTTGCACCACGTCGAACAAAACTTCGGCTAGATCAGACCCAAATCGTGCAAAATTTATTGATCTATCACGAAATAATACAAAAAGACATAAATAATATTTTGTGCAGAACTGTCTCCAAACCAAAAAAAAATCTTCTTTTAGTTAAAATATTGGAAAGAACACAAAAATTGTATAAAAAACTAATTAATTAATTTAATTTACATAAACTTTAAATATTAATAATAAAATATGGGCTTACATTGGATACTTATGATTAAAATAAGGTTTACGTAATAATTCTGGGGCCACCACGATCATATTCAACTCCGGTGAATATTTAATTTTTTTGCCACTTCGCTTGAACACATTCGATACAGGGAACAATAAATCAATTATTCTGGAATACAAATTACGTAATTATTCTTTTTAAACATATCTAATAAATAATTAACAAAAGTACATACTTATCAATATCTTCACCATTATCATTTAATCGTTTGGCCATAATTAACTTCTCAAAATCCCATTGTGATTCCGTTTGCTCCACAAAAAAGTGAACTTTCAGCAGGAACTCCTCATAGTAATTGTTAAAATAATCGTTGTTATTTAGCACAAAACTTGGAATGCCAACTTGAATCCGCATCGTTCTTAATTTATTTACAATGGATCGTGTAATCTCGGAATTTAGCCAACTCGCATCTTCAACCGATCGTTCAAATGTAAGCCGTAAATAGCTGAAAATTATTTTTGCCAATTCAAAATCATAATTTATCATTTCACCGTTCAGTCCCTGGAATGAAATGAAATCAGAAAATAAAAAAAAATTAGTAAACGGTGTAATTAAAAATTTTATTAAAAAATTGTTCACGAAAAATTGGTGACAATTTATTATTTCTAACTGCCAAATAAAATTTTTGGTGACCAAATCTATGTAAATGAAAATCAATCGCATGTATATGAAAGATCATCACTAGAAAACGGCTCGACCGATTTGGCTGATATTTTTTGTTGTGTTCGTAATTGTCAGGACAAGGTTTGTGTGAAAGAAAATTTTGGGAAAATCTACCGGAAAAATCGGAAAAATGGAAAGTATTTTTGATAGTCCTGCTGTCACATGCTTTCACAACAACATCAAAATCCGCATTGAGCATTGAGATTTTGCGCAAAAGAATTAAATTGAAAGCGATAGTTCAGTGTGTTATCGGTGGTGAACCTATCTTTGGTGCATTCAAAATTCATCAATTTCAATTTATCTAAGTGTTTTCGAATTGGGTGTGTTGCAACCATGAATTGATATTATTTCGAGGTTTATTTCTTTGGAAAAAATGCCATCAGTGAGGCGTCGAATGATGTGTGGCAATGAGACAAATGAAGAGCGTAGACAGCGTTTAACAGCGAGGCAAATCGAATAAAAATTTCTCAATTGCCGCGCCCTAATGACTACAGAACAACGGATACAGTCGAGTTCGACCCGGATAGTTGGAGCTTATACACAAAACAATTTTGAACGTCGACACGAAATAGACGTTTGGCGTTCAGATATGATCCAACAGTCGAATAGGCTGCAATTCTTTAAGGCATTGTTCGACACGAACCACGAGGATTATTACCACAATTGACATCGTCACCAGAGCCACTGGCATTATTGCTTTCTGGCCAAGAACCTCGATCGAAGCATTAAGCAGGCAAAACGAAGGGCGTATCAATGCATCGACGTTGAATGAAGTTGCCATTGCGGTTGTTGGCGAGAATTTGGAGCCTCGCGCCATTATGGTTCAATGGTGTAATGGTAGCAATGTTGGAAATTGTTTTCCAATTCAATTCCCAACAAAAGTTAATTATTCATTTACAGGTCAAGAAACAAACAATAAGGTTAGCTCGATGGATTTTGATGCCTATCGTTTGATGATTCGTCGAAACGAGGACAATATTGACTTATATTGAAATGACGTAGATTCTTTCAGCAGTCAAAATCGAAACAGAACGTCTGATATACGTTTAAAGCTCGATTTATATTATCTGTTCCTTTCACTTCCTTTATTTTTCGTATCAGACAAAAAAAAAAACATTGTTACATGTATTTTCACAGAAGTATTTATATTATCCGTTCCGTTCAATCCCTGCAAGTACGGAACGGATAATATAAATACTCCAATGAAAAAAAACATGTAACAATGTTTTTTTTGTCTGATACGAAAAATGAAGGAACAGAAAGGAACGGATAATATAAATCGAGCTTAAATCAGCGAAAATTGCATAAGGAAGAATAAATTTATCTGCGCGATGAAAAGAATATAGATGAAAATTTAAACAATGTCGACCGACTTATCACATGAATGCTCGTAGAAACTCAAGTGGCAGAAGATGCCTCATGATTCTAGTGACGATAAATTTGATTCATGGACCGTGTGGTAATCACAGCGGGGAATCACTGTGCATGATCGAAAACAGGACAACGGCAGAACGATAACGTTGAGAGTTAAAAATAGGGACATGGTAGTTAGCAACAGCTGCTGTTAAGTCCATCAAATACGTTTGCAAGTACTTCACGAAAAGAAGTGACATGGCTATATTTGGGCAGCTCCTGATTCCAACGATGAAGTTTCGGAATATCACATGATAAAATATGTCAGCAGAAATGAGGCGGTTTGGCGAATCTTTTCATTCACACATTTTGCAAGATGTTACACGAATTAGAGATACCAGCGCCGAATCGACCCATGTACGATGTATTCATCCAGAATTTGAATGAGAACGGCCATACGATCGAGATGTTTTGAGTCAATCAGTACGAATAAAAGTCCAACTTTTGAATCAGTAGCAGAAAACCGCCTACGACGATTGATGATAGCAGTCAACGACGACTACGGACCAATCTTCTTCCCCGATGCACATGGCGGAACTGGCATAACGATAATAATTTTATTGTTTCTAGCTTCGTTTCGCGCACAAATTCCACACCTGCTGATGAAATAAACGCTTCCCTAAAGTCATCGAATTTGTGGAGGTACCTACGTGAAAACGTGCAAATTAACAACGATATGCGAATCGCATTACAAAATGACGAATCGGCGGCGGACGTGTTTTTTAAGCAATTTGCTACGACCTTGAGGGGACATAACATTATTTCTTATTTAATTTAGTTTTTGAATTTTGAATTTCGTTTCATCGAATGTGAAATGCCTTTTCTTGACGGCATTGCCATCTGTTGTTGAATAGGCGCTAAAAGTATTTGTTTCTTAGAAACCAGCCGCATTATGCACACGTAGTGTCGTGTGAATTAAAATAAATTAAGAGCGAGACCAATGTATACCCCTTGTGCGTGTGTTCGAGCGACCAGGATATAGAAGAGTATTTTTGTTTTCCGGTTTTGGTGCGTGCAAGTGACGCGCACGAAAACAAGAAGAATATTATTCTATAACATTTTTGTGGTGCGAATTTTTTTTGAGTCTTGTTGAAAATGTAAAAAAGGGGGTAGAATGAACTCTGATCCTTTTATATAAACGGCAAAGGTGTGTCGCAACGTTTACTGGTGGTCTATCGCGACAGTCGCACATGTGTTGGTCGTGCACAGCAGTAGCGAGGAATATCGCAACTTTAACGGGTGGCTAATAACGTGGCCCAACAATATACGGTTTAAGGCATTATTTGGTCCATTTTTTCTTTACTTTCTTGTATCTATATTTTTAAATTTTCGAAATTAAACTTTAAAATCCAAAATTTACGATTTTTAATTTCTAAAAATATATTTGTAATCGAGCGCGATAACCGGGGGGTTGGTCTCGTCCCAGAATTTTGAGGCGGGTATTTTCATTTCTAATTTTTTTATTTTTATTATTTTACGGACTTTTCATTTTATAGTAACCATTTTTGACTTTTACCCTTGGATTGGTACGCAGCTTTAGAAATTCATCGACTCCGAGAACACCGAATAATGAAACATCCTACAGGCAAATGGTAGCCATAGCTAAAGAGACACCATGGAGCATCAAAACCAACCACAGAAGGCATTTTTTAACCTCCTGCTAGAGGGGCTGGGATTTATTTTCAATCACATTTATTGAGGTTCTATTTGGCTTTAGAATATATTTCAAAGCAGACCTTTCTGAAAGTGTTCTGCCTAAGTCTGTCCTCTTTCTTACATAAACATTTTGGGTGCTGTGGTTACCCAAGCTCCTCATAATGCACCCTGGGAAACGCTAAAAGTACAACGCTACTGGTTTTGACTGGGAAACACCCATGGAGAACAGATATCCCACGTAAGTGGTGGCTTCGACCAGCATTTGTTCTACGTGTTAGAGGGGGCTGTGACGAAACCTGGCAATAGGTGTAAACGGCTAAGAGAAGGAACGCAGAATCTAAATACACAATGAGCTCAACCATGAAAAACAACGTATGCAGGGAATCTGATGCTCAGTAACGGCGGCCCTAGGGAGCAAGCGGGCTCCATTTCGTCGAGATACAGCAACCGCAGCGATATAGTAGTGCAACGCTTGGTTACTACCTACTATTACTTCTACGTAGTCGAGGGGAGACAGTGAAGTAGTGTTACCACCCATAAAGTGCAATAAGGGAGCTGCAACTAATCCAACCGAAAATAATGAAAGAAACTGGCAAACGGTCGGTAAAAAAACGCAAGAAAGTTGAAACAGAAAGTGTTGACAAAATAAGACAAAAACAAAACCGTAAATTATCTCAGCAAGAGATAATGATTCCAGGATGTGAATAAACGAGATTACCTATGAAAATCTAGGAAATTATACGTCCCAGTGAATCGAACATAAAGATCCATTATGTAGGCGTGGGTCTAGCAGCCATCGAACGCAGTGCAAATAAAGGTAATTATCTTTGATGTTAGCTCTGAGCTTGATGATGACATGGTCACAAATTGCTTAATAAATCAAAACTGCCTGGATCGAAAAAATTTTATGGTTCTATATAAAACTGGTGCGAAGAATAAAGACACCGCTCACTGGGTGGTACAAGTTGAACAGGTGAAAAGTAGAGGATTTCGTGAGTGTAAGAGAAAGTTGGACATCTAGTGACCATAGAGTCATCAGGTATTAAATCCGCCGCAGAATAGTCCGCTTGCAAGTAGCATAACTTCGAGATTTGCAATGAAAATGATGCTCACGAGATCTCAACAAAGTTTGCAGGGTCTGCAATAACTCAATTCCTAGGAAGAGGCGAGCTAAGAAACGAAATAGTTGATGGAACTCTAATCTAAAAAAACACCTAAGGATGTTCTATGCGTAAGAGAAGAGAAGAATAGAAGAGCATACTAGATGGAAAGAAACCAAGAAGTAAAAGAGTTAAAATTGTCACTTTTTAGAGGAGCAAGAAACAAGTACTTCCATAAAGTATTTAAAGCGGGAGTTACCATATAAATTTGGGATCTTGTATATAAATTTGCCACTGGCAAAGCAAGGCCTCTTGAAATTTTAAATACCATTAGAAAGGCAAACGGAATCATCACTGATACGTGGCATGACACACGCTTGGAGTTACTTAACTTACTTCTACCGGATGAAACGCCAGACGAAACTGGGCTACACGCAAAAATGTATGAGATTGCCACCAACAGCAGTTCCATATTCACAGTTGCGATTTACGTTAAGACACCCCATTTAAGTGCGAAGATGTCACTAGTGCACTAAATTGCTTCAAACGTAACAAGTCACCAAGACTTGGCAACTTGAACGCTGAAATAAATCAGCTTCCGTGGCCTATCATAGGGCCTAGCATATAGTAAAATTATTAAACGACTGCTTAAAATTTGGTTACTTCCCTATAACTGTGGAAAACCGGATCCGCTCGAAACACGATATTTCAAAACGCGATATTTCGAAACGAGATATGACAAAACGAGAAATGGTACAAAACGCGATATTTCAAAATGCGATATTTCAAAAGGCGATATGGTACAAAACGCGATATGGTACAGAAGAATGTGCATTGCGAAGCGACGGGAGCGCAGCGACCCGCCTGATATCACCCGGCCCTATATTCCCGCTGTTACCGATTTTTAAATTCTTATAAACCGAAACTTTTTCTAGGGAGCGGAGCGACTGGAGCGCAGCGACCCGCCTGGTATAATCCGTTGCTGTACTCCCGAACTGCTGAAGTTTTTCTTTCTAACTAAGGAGCAAAGTGCTCACCTGATATAACCCGATCCTATATACTCCCACTCTTATCGATTATGAAATTGCTATAAACTGAAGATTTTTTTTTCTAACTAGGGAGCGAAGCCCTCACCTGATATAACCCGATCCTAAACTCCCACTCCTATCGATTTTTAAATTCCTATAAACTGAAATTAAATTTCCCCATCACCCGCCTGATTTAACCCGTTCCTAAACTCCCGCTCCTATCGATTTTTAAATTCTTATAAACTGAAATTAAATTTCACCTTCTCCAGAATGTACATTGCGAAGCGACGGGGGTGCAGCCACTCGCCTGATGTAACCCGATCCTATACTTCCGCTCCTATCCATTTTTAAATTCTTATAAACTGAAATTTAATTTCCCCTTCACCCTCATAATATAACCCGATCCTAAACTCACTCCCTCTTCTATCGATTTTTAAATTCCTATAAACTGAAATTAAATTTCCCCTTTTCCAGAATGTACGTGGCGAAGCGACCGGAGCCGATCCGCCTGATATAACCCAATCCTAAACTGCCACTCCTATCGATTTTTAAATTCCTTTAAAATAAAATTAAATGTCCTCTACGTGGATTATAAAAAAAATTGAAATAAAATAATTGAAATAACAGTAAATTTTTTTATTTGTGTAAAAGTTGGGATTTGGGGCGGTAGCCCTCAATCTTAAGGTATAAAATGATTTAAAATAATCATAAAAGCATTTGTGCTTCGAAAAAACACAATATTTTTTCGCGTTTGGGTTGTCTTTTAAGACCATTTGGGGCATTTAGGGCCACTTGGGATCATTGAGAGCTACTTGGGGTCGTTTCTGAATATTTCCATGGCCATATTCATAATCAGCATACTAAAGTACCTTAGTATACCGATTTTCGGAATTTTTGGAGGTATATGACCTATTCGGAAGTATAACCATGCAGTTAAAATTTTCGGCCTTCAATTGATATCAGGTGCAAATTGAACGAAAAATTGAATTTTATTAAAACCTTCAATGTTGGGCATTTCTGTATCTTGGATACTTTCATTCAGTCTCTTGAAATTTCATATATTTATTTTTACAAAAATGGTAAAAATATTCTGTATATTAACAACCTCTTTATAATGTAACTTGGACACTTTGAAAATTTTTGTCTAATCTTTAGTAAATTACCCTTTATTGGACACGAACACTTTTGTTCAATACATATCAGTAATTCGATTTAATGATAAAAAATATCACGTTTTGTGCCATATCGCATTTTGAAATATCTCGTTTTGAAATATCGCGTTTTGTACCATATCGCGTTTTGTACCATATCACGTTTTGAAACATCTCGTTTTGAAATATCGCGTTTCAAATGGGACCCGTGGAAAACAGATGAAATGAGTGTAATCAGGAAACCTGGCGATAGAGATCCTCTTTCTTCGAAATCTTATAGACCCATAATGTTACTACCGGGGAAAATGCTATAGAAAGTAACTTGTCTAGCCATTTGCATTACACCGCGAATTGACCAGAGCGGACTGTTCTCGAACAAACAAACCAGATTCAGACTATGAATGTTTCTAGGAGCTACTTCAGCTACTTCAAGGATGTCTTCAAGGCTCTATGTTAGGTCCTCTACTCTAATCTGGAATATCGTGTTTAACCCATTTTGACGAAATTGCATTTGCGGATGACAAAGCCATTCTGGTGCATGGCAAGGCAACTCCAGACTCGAGCTTCAGCGTCAGGGTCAAATCGCAATAAATAGTATGAACCAATGGTGTGTAGAAAATAAAATGGCACTATCTGCAAGGCTAAAAAAAAAAAAGGCAAGTTTGACTCTTGTCGACCTCCAACAATATTTTTAAACGGTCGAGATCAAGTCTGTGAGATATCTGCGAGTTGGCCTTGATGCACGTATGGGCGTAACATCTCACGAGTCTGTGAAAATAATAAGAAGATATTCTATCCCATGCGAGATAACCATGCCCTCAAATCGCTCGTGCAGAATGTACATTATGGTATGCGCCACGTAGTGCCGTCCTGTTGTAACCACATGTCGTCGGTATCAATATCATCTAGTTTAGGCTACATGAAATTGATTATCATCTGAAGCGCTTGCCGACGACGGTTATACGGCAATGCCAGTTTCGTTTTGAAGAAGTACTAACCGACGATTCCGCCAACCCAACATTCGCACAGTGACATTCTTGTGATGCATTTGGTGCTGGTATATCCATTAACCCTACAATAAGCCACATCGCTAAAAATGTGTTTGGGCAAAATTTGG
This sequence comes from Nephrotoma appendiculata, assembly GCA_947310385.1. NCBI lineage: Eukaryota > Metazoa > Arthropoda > Insecta > Diptera > Tipulidae > Nephrotoma > Nephrotoma appendiculata. The sequence goes on from OX371224.1 coordinate 262,972,514, forward strand.
GTTAACGTCCAACTGCTCCAAACTTGCATCAGCGAACACATGGCATTGTGTATGGTGGTCTAACTTAAGTTTTTGGGTCAGTTGGACTTTATATGGGAGTAGACTCAAGTTCCGACATTAAATTCGCAGAGTTGAAGTGGCAGTAAGGCAAAGTGCTTGGAAACGACGTGAAATTGACTGCCTCGGCTTTTCCCATACACTCTCCCGTACAGCAGCAATCTTTGCAGAAGACCTTGCGTTTCGATGGCGTACGAGAATTGGCCAATTATTTATAAAATCTGTTGGACTAGGCAGGAGGTTTAGCGCGACGAGGAAAATCATATAATGGCAGTAATGTTTCTCAAATGATAGACTGATTTTGAAAATACAATTCGATGATTTGCGTACGTTATTCAATGTTATAACCTTTCATGGTAATTTGCCATACACTACCCTGCTGAACAATTCACAGCAAATACGACAGATGTTGCTTTAACTACATGGCTGCGATAATCTAACAAATTTCGAGCGTCCCTATTGAAAGGCATTTTATAAATAGTAATTGGCCAGAGTCAAGTTAATGTAAATATTTCGAGCCTATCAACTCCTGAACTAACCCATTTACGGAAGGTTTGAGCCGAGAACTTTTGTTACACAACATTTTTTATTTTCGCTGGAAAACTTAGCCTAGTTGGACCAGTGAATTTCCAAAAATCAGTTGCTTTACAAAACGATTTCAAGCAAAGTGATTTTTGGATATATACGTATGCGTTGAAATATGCCAAGATTTCGAATCAGAAAAAAGCACAACAAATATTGCATGCAAATTACATACCGTAAAACGACCATTAGATGCACAGAAGTTGAATTACAAAAATACATTTATTGACCGAATTGAAAATAGTAACATATCTAAGAATACCATGACTTTAATCAGAAAAAACAAATAATATGAGCAAATCCCGTGATGTGCAAGGGCCTTAAATATTTTTTTTGTAAAGTTATCTCCGGATTTTATCCTTGAAATTAAAAAAAATAATAATCAGGCAACACTAACATAATTATATCGCTCTAACTGTTGTGTGCAGTTAGCCCCACCCCGTTTTATATTATAAAATCGTACCGTTGCAACCTAGCGAAATAAGGCTCCGAGCAAAATATTTCCATGTAATTCATTTTTGACCAAAAATAACGTTTTAATTTGACATGTAAAAAGTATTAATTTGTATGTAAATATTTTACTCGGTTGCATCGGTACGATTTTAAAATATAAAAACGGGGCGGGGCTAACTTCACACAAGAGTTACAGTGATATAATTATGTTAGTGTTGCCTGATTACTATTTTTTTTTAATTTCAGGGATAAAATCCGGATATAGCTTCAGTCCGACCAAAATGATAAAAATTATCATGATATTTTTTGTGACCCTAACACTCCGTATACCGAGACCGTAACCCGAGTGAACGATCAAATCGAAAAAAATATATTATATTGATTCTGTACGTTACGATTCTGTAACACTGCTGACGCATTGCTGACGCTGTCATAACAAACATTTAATATTTGTATTAGTTCTTAAGAGTTTTTCACAATAGTTTAACAATTTACATATTTTCGAATAAACCAAGTTGTAATTGTAAATTAAACTAACTGTTCATGTAAAATCATGACACAAATCAATCAAATAAAAACTATACAAATTTTGTCAGCCAGAATCGAAAATACTATTGGTTTTTTTTTGTGATAAATGAGTGCGTTTTATGGCGAAAGCTGAGCCGACATGTTGTAACTATCACTATTTTCGCTACGACGAACAAACCGTGCTATTTTGATGAAAATTTAAAAATTTACAAGAAAGAAAAAATATGTTTACTTCCAAAATACTGTTATTCTATCGAAAATGCATCGAAGCGAAAATTGTGATAGTTACAATATGTCGACCCTGATAAAAAATGTCGTGGTATTTTTTGTGCCTACTAAACACTAAGATTGTTACATCTCCAAATAAAAAATCAACACCGTCTGTAAACTCGGTGCCTGATGCGGTGGACGTACTTTAAATAAGTTATATCTGGCAACCCTATACATGTAGCCCTAGATATGCACAATCAAATGGTCCGGCGGAAAAGGCGGTTGGAACTGAGTCAGACGTCGAATTATTTTTATTAGAATATGATAACACACCTATTGCTGATTTAAAACTTTCACCAAACCAAATTTTAATGAGTCGTTTAGCGCGTCCTCGTATTCCCATCTCAGATCAAATATCTATATATCAATCAATGTTAATTAAAACAATAAATGTTAAATAAGTAGGTAGAACCTAACATACGATATGTTCATATTATGTAGAATAGAACCGAGGGTATAAGAGCTTCTGTTTCAATATATCCGCAAGGATTCTTTCAAGCTTGGATAACTTTCCATGTTTTAATCTATTTTCTCGCCCGGGGGAGTAATAGCTCAAATATAAAACCATTTCGTCGTTCGGTTTTCATCTTTCTATTCGTGTCTTTGATTGATATAAGGTGGAAGTTTTTAACAAGTTTTCTAACATTGACTAATAAATTCCTTGAGTTTTCGTTTTTTGCTTGGAAGCTGATATTTTCGATCCAGGACTATGGCCCTATCTATCGTGATACGGAAAAGCTTTGTTTGAGAGCTCCTAATGTTAAAACTTGACGGTACTGATCATCATCAAACTATTCGTTAGGTGATCTTGGTGGGCTTCTTAAAACTGTATTTTCCGCTATATTTTCCATTCCTAATGGATGTTCGATTGATGCTTGTGATTTTTATTGTGCCAGTCTAGGCGTTTAATGACAGGTGATGTGCACAAGAATTACAGCTTGCAAGCTTATAATTATTCTGCAGATAGAATTGTCTCTCCGAGATCATGACGTGTTCAATTTGATTTTTCGTACTTCTGTATGGACCAATATGTGGTACGTTGTATCTCTTCTCGATTTTTTCATTGAAGGCACCCACGATGACAATTTAGAAAAGATTTGTGATAGATCCAAATTATTTGAAATGATGAAAAAAATATCGCTGCCAAAATAATACATTTTTAATGATCATCTAAAAGTATTTTTCAAATTACGAAATAAAAATGAATGGGCTAGAGACGATTTCAAACTTGATCATTCATTAGAAAAAAAAAATTGAAGGTAATTAATTAGTAAATAATTGATGGGCAAGTTAGGTAATTACACAAGTAGGTAATTAATGGGCAAATTATTTTTTTACTGCCAGTTTTATGGAAATGTGGTTTTGGTTAATAGATTTTGATTTAACGGTTAAATAATAAAATTGAAGAGTCATTAGAAATCTTAATTATTCGTCGAAAGATTATTTATTAAAATTCGGACATTAAAAAACATCAAAACATTTTTTGAAGGGAAAGGATTAGGCGTGAAGTTGTTAATCGTCATTAATTTTAACTTTTAACGACGGTGTGGACTTGACGGAGAATAGGCGGGGCAAAAGTGATTCATGGAGCGAGCGGCCTAATATAACTTGAAACTTTAATCGTGTGAAAAATCGTGCAATTAATCTTTTCAATTATTTTTAATTTGAAATACTAATTCTATTTTATTTTATTATAATTAATGTAAATCGTGTATGCTAGCAAGTAATTGGGAATTTTTTTTCCGTTTGTTAGCTAATTTGAATGAAATAAATAAAAAAAAAAAAAAAAAAAAAAAAAATAGAATAAAATATTTTTATTGATCGTGCTAAATTCAAATTAAGCATTATTTGGTGTAAATACCTTTATACATGTAACAGTGTGTGCAATATTTCTATTTGCTACATAGAAGGGTACTAATAATCTTCCCAAATAACACAGAAAAATATGAATGTACTACTTTCACCTCGTGATTCCATGCATAAGAATAGAGCGTACCGCTTAATAGATGGGACATTTCTAATGGCCTGACAATCCGGTAGAATTTGTGCAGAAAATCTTTCCTTCCTTTCCTTGTATGTATTATGAAATCAATGATTCACGTAACGAATACTACAGGATTTGTACCACATTTAGCATAAATAAAAACGAAAGCAAGGAATTACCACTAATCTAAGATCATCTTTCGGATGTTTCGAATAAACGCATCTCCTGTGTGCCTGTGTGGTATGGTTAATACCATTTTTTTTATATTACCGGGGTACTATATTCTTCCATTTCTAATCCATTTGGAATTTTTCCGAAAGCGCCAGTTTAAGGTTGTCAAATGGGTAGATTAAGAAGGGGTAAGGTGAAAACCGAAATGGCTAGAACTGAGGCCTTACAAAGTTTTGCTGCGAACCTTAGAAAATAAAACGATGAAATAATGAAACGTGTATGGGAAGAAGGAAGACGAAGTGAAGTAACTGTTTTCAGCAATTTTATGGTGCTTAGAAATTCTCAACCGTGCTATTTGGGATAATCTCACCTTCCGAAAATTTACAAAAAAAAAATGATGTGGTTTGTTTTTAAGTTCCAAGCGATATTCACATAATGGAGTTTGAAAAATATTATTTGCAAAATATATTAAATCTGTCTTATGAAGTCCCAATAATACAAAAGTTTATCCCACAACTTCGGCACGGAATCTTAAAGTGATATATACCATTATGAATAGTTACTTATAAATCCTCGCAGGAGTGCACTCGTATTTTGAAAAGCGAAGCCTACCAAAAATACACTTTCACCTTAAAAAAGTACATCAAAGCTGTCCTCGCCGACTTAAATTTATTTTAATAAGGTTAGAACTTCATCCTTCCTTCCTAAATGTAGGCTTATTTCTATAGCTTGGATAACAATTCCAAAAGTAAAGTGGACCCGTAAAACTGTTTTAGTAATCGTTTAGGAGTGCATTTAATTTGAATTAACGAAAAGAAAAAAAACAATAAGCTAGCGGGTTTATCAAATACATGACATCTCTCTCAAGGATCTGATGACACCCATAGTCACGTAGCATTTTAACCATGTACTTGTACAAGTCATTTGTCAAGTGAGTTTTATTGATGACCTAAACATCATATAGGTAATGAATTTAATTTTGGGCATCCAACGATTTGTTTGGTTTTATCAATAACACCTTCGGAAAAATTCATTTGGTATGAGAAATGTCTCAATCTATTCTCCGTAGACTAGAAGAAAGAATATTCGTTCTGCCTGGGGCATTGCAAAACTAACTTAGTCACAACAGCGCGTTCCTCGGATGCAGTCGCCATGGACAATCATATGTATCTCTGTTTCTCTACAAAAGAGGCGCAGATGAACAACTAGCTTTCCCCCTAAAATGGTTCCGAATCTATACACCTGCTAGCTTTGTCGAAGAAGGAGGGCCTGGACCGAGAGTATCCTACCGATGTATAGTATGGTACCGGAACCAGGCCAATGGAAGCTACAGGTTAGCTACAATTGTACTAAATACTAAAGATAGTTTCACTGGTTTGCACTTGCTACGACCAATGGCGTTATTCAGTAGTAATACCTGCACTGAACGTGGTCACGCTGAAGGTAAATAAAAAACTATGAACGTGTCAAATCGACAACGGTAGTACAAGGAGAGTGAACATGGGCTCGTTTATAGTAGAGGCCGAGAAGTCAAATGCTTAGTTTGTTTTAAGATTTTTTCGGCTTTTCGGACAAAATATCATTTTAATGGACACAAAAACAAAGAGGCCATTTATTAACAATATTTCTACCACAAAAGTAGAAAAAATGCACTCCCCTCCCCCACGTTTAACCCCAGGGCACTCGTGTACACAAAGATACACAAACTCTTACAAAAATGAGAACTCCCTTAGGTAGCTTCTTGGCAGCTTGGTTTCGTACTGATAAAAAGTTGGTCTACTCATCAGGTTGCAACGACCAAACTGCAAAATACAAAACAAGAACATATTGATTTAGCGAATTATATACCACTAAATCAGAAACCACAGGAAATTCTCACTATGTATGTGTGTAACAAGCCAACACATATAATTACGAAGAATTATTAAGTCGTCCGTGAATTTGGGGCCTGGGGTTAAACGTGGGGGAGGGGAGTGCATTTTTTCTACTTTTGTGGTAGAAATATTGTTAATAAATGGCCTCTTTGTTTTCTGCGACAAAAATTGTCGTATACATTGTATGGGTGTCCATTAAAATGATATTTTGTCCGAAAAGCCGAAAAAATCTTAAAACAAATTAAATTCACGGACGACTTAATAATTCTTCTTTCAAATGCTTAGGTTATTCTACAAGATGAGGAGGAATAAGGAGGAATATCACCAGGAAATATAGAACGCTCTCAATATAGAACGCTCGGTGCGAATTTAAATCACACAATCTGGAGAAGCAGGGATACGAACGAGGAAGGTGAGTTACTTCTTGATTTTATTCTTAGTACCACCCTTTGTATTTGCATTGGTTTAAAGCCAACGGTAATTACAAACAATAGTCAAGAAGTCTTAGATAAAGAGCTGTCGAAATGAGAAGCGATACATCGTGCTTCTTATGCCATAGTTGGTTTGGCTGTAGTATGGCTACGGCTAGATTTATTAGGTTCCGGATGGAATTATAAGGTTCTGGCTTAAAAATCATATAGTTCACAATAATGCACAGTCCATTGTGCTTCATGTGTCATAGTGTTAACACTCCTTTCGGGGTCATAACGTTGCGCTCACCTGCGATTTTTTTGTTTTTTGTATTTGTTTCTAAAAATTTCGTTACAATCGAAAAAGAAATTCATTTTACTGATGGCATTGCCATCTTTTCTCTGGCATTGGGACTAAGGTTTTGTTTGATTTTGCGTCGAATGAATTGTGGAAGCGAGACCAATGTACATATTTTTCTATGCATTTCTCGTTTTAGTGTGTACGATTGATGCCCGGTAAGAATGAGTAAGGAAATGACGCGCACAAAAAGCAAACAAAAAGCATGACAACGGCAAAATATTCTTCTAGATTGATTGGTGCGAGAAAATTTTGGGGAATCTGGTTTTGAATTTTGTTTTGAAAAGCCAAGTTCTGTTTTTTGATATTGTTGTGAAAAAGATTATTAAAAAGGCCGAGTTTTGAAATTCAGAAAGAAAAGTTTGTTCTGTTAAAACTAATGTAATTCAAATTTGATTTTATATAAAACATTTTTCTTAATTATAAGCAATATAATGTTGCGAATGTAAATTATAATAATAAAAATATCCAATTTAAGAAATGTAAAAAAAAATGAGATGAATTTTTATTTGTCGAGTGGGAAAACTGACACTCGTAACAGTTAAATATTCAGGCGAGAAAATTTTTCAGTTTTGTTAAACGTTTTCTATAAAAGGATTTGCAAAAGAATTCATACGTGGCAAATTAATTCAAATCCAATAATACGAGATAAACCAACGAGTACCTCAATTTATCAACGGGTACCGAATATTTTATCGGGTGCCGCATTTCATTTAACTACGGGAAAACGCCCAACATTTTTTAGGTTAACGTGGGAAAGTCACCCAACATCATCACGACGTGGCCATCCACATTTTCGGTTAACGGCGGGGCGGGAAGACGCCCAACACAGTTACAGTTACGGGTTGCCAACGATGAGGCCACTCGTATTAGAAACGGTGAGGACACTGCAACCGATTTCGGGGAAAGGCACGCCGCAACCGTACAGGGTGACCTGACAGTGCTTAAAAGGTTCAATTTTTTTAAATTAATTTTATTTTGATTTACTTTTTTTCAAATTTAATTTCATTTAATTTTAAATTTTCTAAATTTCAATTTTAAATTTTCAAGTTTAACGGTTTAATAGTCAATTTTAACTTTTATTTTCATTTTTAATTTCCATTTTTCCTAATTTTGCTAATTTAAATAACACATTGTGTGCCGAATAATGCATGTGAAGTTTATCCTAATTTTATACTTGATTAAAAAAAAAGGCGTTTAGTACTATTTTAAGAAAAACTTCACACGCTTATATAGAGATGTGAAGTTTATACTAAATAAATAAATAGCATAAAAAGTGGGAATGATTAGTGAATTGCAAACATTTAGGCGATTTAAAAAAATTGAAATTATGTACGATAATATCTATGAACAACCGAGTATTTGTATGATTTGCTTGTATAGCCGGATTCAATAGTTCTAAAACAATCGAAATACAACAAAATTGGCTGGGATTAGATATGCTCTCGCTCACTAAAACTTAAAGAAGAAAAATACAATACACAGTTCGATATTTTTCTAATCGGTTTCCCAATAACTAGTATTAGTAAAGCAAATATCCGTTCACTAAGCCAAATCATGAAGTTCTAATAAAATCTACACCCTCAAATTGGGCCTCGATCACATCTACCCCTAATCCTGTTCATTTACTCAACTTAAACGTAATACTAAACACATTTCCATGCTTTGCCCATCGGTTTCCATGATAGCAAAGGTAGGTAATGGTAATATCTATTCACTCAAGCCGAATCATGAAGTTCTAATAAAATCTACATCCTCAAATTTGGCCTTGATCGCATCTACCCCGTAATTTTCTTCATTTACTCAACTTTAGCGTAATATAGTGATAAATATTCGTACAAGAACAACAATTGATTTTTTATTAAATAATAAAATAAACAGATACGTATGATTTTTTTAAATAAAATTATTTATTTGATAAATAGTAAAGAATAACGATAAATTTAAATGGTATTTCAAGTTGATTAAATGAACAGAATTAGGGGATAGATATGAGCAAGGACAAATATTAGATCATTAAATTTTTAAATGTTTGGATTTAAATAGTAGTAGTATTTTATTAGAATTGCTTTGAATGTTTAAATATCTTTAATTACGAAATTAAATTTTTTTCAATGATATTTTGCAGTTAGTTTGAAATAAACTATTTTTTATTATGAACGCCTAAATGTTCTCTTTTTACACATACATTCATAAAACGTGTTGTTTTTGTAGTTTAGAATAAATTTAGTATAAACTTTATATCGGTGCCGAATAACGGTTGATTGGCGCGCACTTGATGCACATTGGGTCCGCTTCATAATTTATTCACATTCAGCGACCATTTTTTTCTCCTTTTTTATTGTTGGTGAAAACTATTTAAATGAAAAAAGCCAATGCGATTCCTTTTGGCAATCAGTTTTATTTTTTTTCCTCATCAGCCTCGATTTATTGTTCACTTATTGTTCGGGTTATTTTACATATTTTTGTTTTTTATTTTTATAATAAGATGAATTAGTAATTTTTCGGATTGGTATGGTGGGAGGGAAAATCTTATTTCGTGTCGGTTCCATAGTTACAGGCTGAGCTTGTCACTCCCTGTCATCCCCTTGGAAGGACATCCACAGGGTCGGAGTGGTGAGTCCAGCATATATGTCGTCCATTTTGGGGCGACCGTAAAATCTACACTGTCTCCCTGTTGCACTCCGGCAGTCTCAAGCTGCTAGCTAATTGTGGGAGATTACCTAGAGGTCTCTCCGCGTGAAGAGAGGCTTTGTCTGTAGGAGAAACGTCCTTACCCTCTTATGCTGCTTCTTTGTGGCTAGGCATCGGCCTCTAGAGATCGATGGGTCATTCGGGGTTTCTTCAGCAGACGTTGTACTTACAATTCAGGGAGATCCGGTCGTTCCTGGATGGCCCATCCGGTTATTATTACATATATTTATCTCGTTGTTCCTCTAGTTGCGGCCGACGAATTCTGGTCTAGATTAATTTTAGTTTCAGTTTTTCATTCAGTTTATTTTTATTTTTCTGTTACATGGTACAGGCCGGGAGCATGCAATATAGTTCCGGCTGATATGGTTCCGGCTGGCGTGACGGACCCGTTTTAAGCCAATTATATCCCCAGTTGACGTAAAACAGACGGCACATTTAAATGGCACATTTAAAACTTTCAATCTTAAAGACCTGTCATCCACTACCACCAATAATTCACCATGAGTCCAGTGATTCGGATTTATATAAATTTAGGATTGCGGTTTGATTGGCATAGTATGCAGATGTTGCAAGCATTCAGAAAGAAATATTGAATTAATAATAGTCAGCTCGCACAGATTTTTGACAGACGATAAATCTACGATTCGACAAGAAATGAAGTTCAGGATCTCCTATAATATTTGCCCAGAAACACTTTAATTTTGGAAATTTGCTATAAAACCAGATAATTCTATCATCCGGTATCAAACAGGTGACAAATTTGGTACTGTCATTGACAGATACATATTGCATTATTAAAAATATTTGAAATCTTCACATCAATTTTCATTACCTACTTGTATTTACAATGAAAAAAATGTATTAATCGAAAAATTACTCACCTTGACCATGGTATCGTTTTGTTGTAGTCCTCGTATCGCGAATGGGGCCCATTTACTAATTAACTTAGTACAAAAATACCATTTTGGTTCGGGTTTAGTAAAATCATACAGCTTGGATTCAAAATTCTCTAGTGCCTTACGTTCATTCAAAGACAAATATGGTAAAGATTTTCGAATTAATGACCATGCCAGGAAATTGTTTAACACTCTACAAATAAAAAAAAATGTTGTTAGTGATTAATAGTAAATTTAAAAATAAAAAAAACGTTAAATAATTACTCCTCATTAGTAGATGCCACGATATTCGATAACGCTCGCAAAACTGCCAAATTTTTTACCAAAACCGGTGTATTGTCTGTCAATTTTGTTTTAAACATCAATCGGATCGTCTCAATAATAGGAAGCTGCAAAAAAACAAAACACAAAAATTCAATGAACCAACTCAAATTAAGCTTTGCGTTGCTTTGTTTAAATACCGATGATACGGAATGTTGCAACTCCTTCAAGGTGAGCACTAAATTCGTTTCTGATTCCTCTGCATCCTCTTCCGCATTCAACGTTGACTCAACAATACGCTTTTCATAGTTAAAAATTTCGTCAGCGAAAATTTTTGCCTTCTCCGACGTAATACCAAAAGTGATTGCGGTATCTCGTAATAAAATTTTGTACTCATTAATAATTTCATTGTCGTGCTCTAAGTTGTAGAATGCCTTGCTCGGCAGTCCCAAATCACCTTCATCGACTGTCAGTATATATTCGTACGGTGGAAACGGTCGTGGTTCAACGGTTACTTTAAAGAATGCTGATACAGCACGTTTATTCTGTAGTTGTGATAACACGGAGCGAAAATCCCATGGTGGTGAAACTCCACGAGATCCAGTTGGATTTCGACCGTCTGAAAGTTTCCAGCCACCTGTAAATATCGAAACAAAAAATAATAAGTCAATAAATTTAATTTTGCAAATTTTAAATTGCACTAATTGGATGAATGTTGTCCAAATTTCGATTACTAGATAATAAATCTTCATGACATTTAAACCATTTATAAAATGCCTGGTACATCAATCAACCTTTCATTTCTAAATTATACAGCTGATTCCTGTTTTTTTGATTCAAGAGTTGGTATCAATATGGTTTATTTCCAAAAAAAATCGGTGAAAAACACTTAACCTGTTTGCGATGTGATTCGGTCTGTTATTTATAGGCATGAGCGAAAGCATGGCACTTTAATATATTTCCAATCAAAAGTTGAAGATTAAAAGAGCGAACACCTTGATCTTTCTATACATACAAATTCTATGCTAATGTAATGATTATGTAAATGACTTCTACATGTGATCATTATGTTATATCCACGATAAGAATAAGATTTTGAAGTATTAAAATAGGCGATGAATTTACTAGTCACAGGCCATTAAATTTTTATACATCTTTATCTAAATTTAGGGAGGTTCACGTTGATTTGTAGCAGGAAATATGAAGATTGATTAGGCCATCGCCGTCGCTATTGAAATTATTTAAATTGTTTTATAATAAACACAATAGACTGTAGCCTTCAACGGTAGACAGTAGGTCGTCATACCATTGTCGTAATTTCACCAATCATGACCTTTCAATGTGTTAATCAAATTATTTGGACAATGAATTCTTATTTGATAAGGCCGAACGGACAGACAAAAAGTGTTACACATTTCACAGCATTCAAGTGTTATTGCTGTTAATTTTGAATTTATTTCAATAGAACGAGAGTTGTTTTCAATTTGGCCTTTTTGATCGAAGCGTTTTGTGCCATGGATGGCCATACAAACTCAAACTATTTAGTGCATCATAGTGGTATAAGAGGAGAAATAAAAGTACACAAATAAAATTCTGATGCACTGTATTGCACTAAAAATTAGTGAAATCTCCCAGAACAAGATCTGCCAGAGTTAAAGTGCGAGGCGCCAAATAACTTCACATAACTAATGACCCCGACGTAATTTGCCGAAAATAGTCATCAGAACGTTTTTAAACCAAGGAATAGAACGCGTAAATGATTTTTACATTTTGTTTGAATGAATTTCGGATGGGTACGCGATTGCGATCACGATTGTGAAATATTGCAATGTACCTGCGATTGTGAATTGGTAAAAAGAGCGCAGAATTATTGCGAAGAAGGCGCCACACGCGGCTCCAAAAATCTCACGATTTATAAAAACATCAGCAAAGTGTACGCCTTGCGAACTGCTAATAAATATACACTTTGCAAGTGGTTTGTTATATGTTTACCACAAGGGATCACACCCGACGGCGGCGACGCTGGAGGAGTTTACTTCCAGGTGGTACCATCTTGATCCAATAATGCAGCTATCCCAGGATGTGCATCTCAAGTGCTCTGCTGATGCAGCAATGCTACACAAAGCTCTAGACGTGGCAGGCTGATTGTTGTCAATAGTCTTCGCTGCCAGTATCGTGATTCTGATAGAGGCGTTGGTAATTAATTAATTCAGTAAAATTATTAAAAAATTACTTGCACTGGAATTGAAACCATAGTGTGAATGAGATGGAAAGTTTGTAAGAATAAAATTTAGTGAGTTGTCATATAATTCACTAGAGTTACGATTACACGGTTGCTCTACATATATAGAACACAAAATGTAATCGTTACGTAGTAATATTCAGTCGCCATGGCCTGATGAGATGATTGAATTTTTTCATGATCTTATCAGATCGAAACTAGATATTACTTCTGTTACAAAACTTCATCGAAAATTTAAGCGTTGCTAACCCCATGAATTGAAAGATTACGGCGAAAAATTACAACGAATAATTTATACATCAGCGATCAATTCTGAGAGCTTTGAAGGATTACTCAAATTACCTCAATAACCATATTTGAGCTATGGATTTTGGGAACGCTTCTTCGCACGATATGCCGAGTAGTACTAGGAATCGATTGGGAAGAGTTTTGATTTCGGAAAAATTGGTGTCCTTCTACATCCGGTGAGGCCCGAATTTTGGTAAAATTCAGTAAAATGAGGTTTGCAATTATACTAGGAATCGATTGCGATAGGTCCAAATTTCGTGAATATTTAGAGGGACGTCCAGTGAGCCCGGCTCCCTTTTTTCGGTTGGCACGATTTTTATAAAAGTTGGCAAGGGAACATTTTCGGGCCAGGATTCGATTGTAGTGGGTGTTAAATTCAGAAAAATTCGTTCAATGAGTCGTGTGGTGGAGCTGCCCTTTTATGTAATTTTTTTTTGCCCGCACTTTTTTTTATAAAAATTTCTGAAGAAACGTTTCCGAGTAACTTAAACCTATTGTGAGGGGTTCTGAATTAAGGAAAATTTGTTTAAAGGCCCTTCAGTTGGGCCCGGAATTTTTAATTTTTGTCGAAATTTATAAAAATTGATAAGGATTTTCTAATGACTTGAATGGATTGTAATGAGTCCTAATTTTCGGAAAATCCATTTAGGAGAGCGGATTTTTATGAAAAAAATTGGCACGAACGATTGATTTTGATAAAAATTGGTTTATCGAAGTTTTCGAGTGCCTAGAATCGTTTCTGATGGGTCGGGGGAGTTTTGATTTGGCTTGGAGCCTTCTTTTAACATTTTATACGGCTTTTGATAGAAGTTGGCCAGACAGAATCTTCAAATGGATGGAAACGATTACAAGGAGTTTTGATTTCTGAGCCGTCATGTTGCTTCATGTTGCGTGATGTTGCACCACATTGCGTCATGTTGTACCATGTTGCACCATCGTGCATGATGTTGCGTCATGCTGTCGTTTTGTTGCACTATGTTGTGGAATCTTGCATCACCATTCCTCTTATTGCGTCATGTTGCTTGCTTCGTGTTGGGCTTTGTGTTTATCTCTAATATGATATCTGAAGTTACTTTCCAGCATATTGAGGAGTGTTGCACCATGTTGTATTAGTTGCGTTACGGTGGTATTGTATGTCTAATTAATGTTTTGACCTTGACCTCTTTTTCATATTTTCTGTCGCCTCAAACGATTTTGATGTCGTCTACTATTCTTTATATTCGACTACCAAGATTTTGATTATAAATGGTGAAGGAGAGATTTCAAATTCCAGGAATCGATTACGAAGTGTGCTAATTTGGGTCCCTATTTAACCATAAATCCTCCTGAACATTTGTGATAAAAGATTTGGAGGATATTTTTGAGTGTTAAGAAACGACATGCGATTGTCATGATTTTAGGAAATTTGTTTAGAGGCGGTCCGCTGTATCCGATATGTTGCATTCCACAACAGAACTAAGCCATTTCTCAATCGAAGGGGATGGAACTCAGATTAATGATGAAAACGGGAACCTAATATACGAGTAAATTGTAAATTTAAATTAACCTAAGCAGTTTCCTAAACGATTGGAATACAACTCTGTAAGTTAATCATTGCATATGATTCCAAAATGAGTTCCGGATGTGATTTTGAAATATGAATAAATTGGGACATACTTGGTACAATGAAAATGTCCAATTTGACTGAAACAAAACCGTGAGTTATTTAAATTGAATAGTACTTAGCCGTTGATTAACTTAAGTGTGGCGAAATTATTATAGATTTTTGCAGTTTTATCAATACAGGTTGAAGTCCTACCCTCTCTATTGCCTCCACGGATTGACTGATTTGGATGAAATTTCATCCGTAAGCTTTTTAAATTGGGAGGTCCGGAATTGGCAAGTTCCATAGAAGCTTTTTAGTTTTTTCCAAACATTTTAAAAAGTAGGTATGACCTTTAGGAAAAAATTAATTAAAACAAATCGATTCTATATTAAATTTGCAACAAAACTGTCCAGATCATTCATCAGGTGTGAGGGCTGTAGCGCCAATCAGAATAGTACGATTAACTTGAAATTCATATGGTGCGCAGCACAATGACAAGTCGTTACTATTAGTGGTTTCTGGGAACTATGAAGTAAAAAGTTCCTACATTGGGCCAAACACATGTGAAACTGAAGCGCCCATTAGAACGGTACGATAGAGCCGTTACAATGCTTTCAGAATTCGTTGTTTTCAGGAGTTTTTAAAGTAAATTGCTGTCAAATGTATTGGCCTAATTCAATATGAGCTTGTTGTGCCATTCAGACGGTAGGATTGTCTTGAAACTTTATGGTCAGTAACGGAAATGATGACAAGTGGTTACTACCAGGTTTAGTTTCCGAAACAAGCGGTTTATATATGGGAACCATGAAGTACGAGGGTTGCTTTTTATATTTCGGGATTGGACAACCATAGTGTTACAATCTGGCAATTGACAGCTCTATCGTAAAGTTTGACATTTTTGAGATTATACGTACTCAGAACGTTTTGACATTCGAGCGCTATTTGTGTTGTTTACAGTACTCATTAACTCAACATCTCGGCGAAAAAATGGAATTAAATCGTGAACATTTTCGTGCGATTATTTTTTACAACTTTCGACGTGGATTAAGGCAGCAGGAGTTCATGGCAAACTTAATTCAATTTTTGGCGATGAAGCTCCATCAAGAACCAGTGTTTATCGATGGTATGGTGAATTCAATCGAGGTCGTAGTTCACTCCAAGACGAATTTCGTGAAGGTCGTCCAAAATCAGTTGTTGTTCCGGAAACCATTGATGCTGTGCGCGAACTGATATTGCAAGATCGTCATGTGGCCTATCGTGAGATTGAGACAACCTTAGGCATTAGTGGGACCAGCATACATTCAATATTGCATAAACATTTGACTGTCAAAAAAATTTGTTCGCGTTGGATCCCACACAATTTGTCAATCGCTCAAAAAAAGGCTCGTGTCGATTGGTCGAAAGAAAAGCTCAAAAAATACGATCGTGGTGCTTCAAAACACGTCTATGACATAGTGACAGGTGATGAATCGTGGATTTACGCGTATGAGCCCGAAAGTAAACAGCAGTCGACTGTATGGGTGTTTCAAGATGAGCCGAATCCAACAAAAGTTGTTCGCACACGAAGCATTTGCAAGCAAATGATCGCCTGTTTTTTCGGAAGAAATGGACATATCGCAACCGTACCACTAGAACAACGCAGAACAGTCAATTCTGAGTGGTACACAACCATTTGTTTGCCAGTTGTCTTCCAAGAAATCAGGAAAACCAACTGCCGAAGACGGATCACTTTTCACCACGACAATGCGAGCTCTCATACATCGGCTCAAACAACTGCATTTTTGAGCACTCAAAACATCGATTTGATGAGTCATCATCCGCCGTATAGTCCTGACTTGTCACCAAATGACTTCTTTTTATTCCCGTACGTAAAAAACAAACTGAGAGGTCAACGTTTTTCGACACCTGAAGAAGCGGTTGCTGCGTTCAGAATGCATGTTTTGGAGATACCTCAATCAGAGTGGAAAAAGTACTTCGACAATTGGTTCAAACGCATGCAAAAGTGTATAGATCTTCATGGGGAATATTTTGAAAAACAATAAAGCAATTTTCGATGATTAATATTTGTTTTTGTTCTCTAATCCCGAAATATAAAAGGCAGCCCTCTTAGAACAGCCAATTAGAACGGTACGATTAACTTAAAATTTGTATGGTGCGTTGGCAGCATAATGATTAGTCATAATTATTTAAGAAAATCCTTGTCAAATGCAGTTGTCCATTGGAATCTGAGTCTGTAGTGCTAATAATAATTGTATGAGTGTGTTGAAATGTGTATGGTCAGTAACGGACATAATAGTAAGTTTAACCGTTTGAGTCCCAGGGGTATTGAAAAAACACTGTCGCAGAATTCCAAACAGCGCGACCACGCTTTCTCTAAATGAGAGAGGAAGATGAAATGAATGAGATGAAAAGGCAATCTAGTGAGACAAATCTATTGTAAAATGTACTATTTAGATTAAAAGACGCTGTTTGATGTACTTGCTTCATAAAATCTGAGTGCGCGACTTCGACAATCGATAGCGCACCATCAGTTGTCGACAATGTTCGAAATGTGCTGGGTTTTCTCGACATAAAATCTCGAAGGCTTTGTTCTGGAACTTTACAGCACCAATGACGTAAAGTTACAGATCCAGATTTCGTTAGCGAGTCATTTGCTGAAACGGGTTTCGCATGTATATGTTGTTACCAATAGCATATCTATACTAACAAAAAATGAAGCATACGCCAATTGTAGTTTTTGAGCTTTAAAATTTACTTGTTTAAGAATTTTAGCTTTTATTGTATACGCCTAAATCTTGATAATGAAATATTTAGGTAGGTAGTTAATAGATAGCGCTACCTAGTAATTTTCAAAAAATTTAAATCGATTATAAAATCTTCGCAATGTACAACTAAAATTACCTCTCGATTGTCACTCTCAATTTCAAATGTCACTATGACTTTGGCTGAATCAACGGTATTGCTGTTATTGGTAAAATTTAAACTATTTAAAGATCTAAACTATTAAGTGTGCAAAGAATTCAACTAAAATGGCGAAATTCGATTTAACAGCAAAAACTTCCCAATATCTGGATCAGCATTTAACTTTTCCGCTCTTGAAATTTTTGTGAAACAATAATGTATGTATGATGACAATATAACCTACAAATTACCAGGTGTGTAAATATGAAACCGGAATAATGATTAAGATTATTTTATTCAAAGCATTGTCCATTATTAGTTATACATTTTTTTCATCTTACTGGCAATGCGTGGATGATACGCCAAAAAAAACGGTATGATATCAAATGGCCGTTCAAAAGGCCGAATGTGTCGAAGGGCCGAATGTCGAAGGACCGAATGTGTCAAAGGGCCAAATGTGTCAAAGGGCCAAATATTTCGAATGTTTCTTTTTATAGTCCTTCGACCCATTCGGCCCTACAACATTCGGCCCTTCAACATTCAGCTCTTCGACATCCGGCCCTTCAACATTACGGTCTTTGAAATTCGGCCCTTTGTACCCATTCCAAAAAAAACTGTTCTTCTTTAAAGGCAAACTAGTTATCGAGCCATTTTCGTAGGAAGTGTAGTGCTCCTCAGCAAACCCGTGTCCCATCGATGCAAATAAGTGATAATCGGACGTAGCCAAGTGTGGCTAGTAAGCCGCACGTGGAAGTATTTCTCAATTGAGTGCTTCGAACGTTCCCACAGCCAGTTTTGCTTCGTGGGATGGTGCATTATGATGAAACGAAATCACATTGTGTTGCCTTTTATATTCTGGTCATTTTTCACGCAAAGCTAGCTTCAAACTGATCATTTGTTGTTGGTAGCGTTCAGTATTTACGGTTTCACAGGTTTTAGCAGCTCAAAATAAATCATACTCCCTGAATCCACCAAATGCAGAGCATTGTTTTCCATTTAAAGCGATTTGGATTCTCAAATTAGATCCATTTTTCATCGCCAGTCACAATTCGATGGAAAAATGACTTTCTGTATCTGGCGAACAACATTTTCCAAGAGGTTTTTCTATTTTCCTGTTGCATTTCATTTAGTTTATAAGGAACCCATTTTCCCATCTTTTAGATCTTTCCCAGGGCTTTCAAACGTATGGAGACTGCTTTTTGTGACACTTTCAATTGTTCCGCAAGTTGTTTTTGCATTTAAACGTCATCTTCATCCACCAATGGTTGCAATTCACTGCCTTCAAACTTTTTTGGTGGTCTTCCACGTTTTTCGTTTATCACGTCAAAACTTGACGGATATGAATTGAATGTTGTTGACAGATGTCAAAAGAAAACAATGGCGCCAATGACGTGGTTTGTTGAACGGTAAATTGACAGGTGGCGCCGTTTATTGGCAAATTCCGGTTTCATATTTACACACCTGGTATGTATTGAATTACTTTTTGTAGATAGTCGTCAAAAAAAAATTACACGAGAAAATTTTGGAAATCGTGAATGAAACAGTTAAATATAAGTGAAGCAATCATGGAAGATCTTTCAAATCGCATATCGGTCGTACTAGCTATACATTGAAAGAATTACAAACTGAAGTAGCCCCATTAATGAAAGCTATGGAACTCTTGAAGAATACGGTTAGTGCGAAAGATCCCAAAAAAAAATTATATCAGGAATTCGATTTCAAAATTAAAATAATCGATATCGTTCACAAACTGGTCAAATATTTGTATGCGAGTGGTAACTATCAGGATTCTATGCCATATTTATATTTTTGCTTTTTGGTCAAGCAACCATTCGACATAAATTATTTAAATGTATTATGAGGATATTTGGCATCAGAAATTATAGTCCTTATCACCTACGGAAGGGATAGTATATCGACAACAGCAATTTGAATGGTATTCAAGCTCTTCAGCAACGGACCTGATTGATACACTGGAGTGTACTCGTGTTCCTCAATCACACTAAGAAGGGATTATCGAAATGTTTTTATATAAACCACTATTTGAATGCCATTCAGACAACGTGTCCTCGTATTTAACGGTATTTGGCCATACCATACTATGGGTTATCATTAATCGAGGCCAGCGTAATGCAATAAAGGATATGATTAAAATTATTCAATACTTATCGAGATCCAATCACCGAATTCTTGGAGCATTTATATGTTAACTATTTCGAGGGGCTCGGATAAAACCACGAATGCAAAACAGTAATCATCAATTCATCAGAATCCGTCAATATTTACCATAAGTATGTTGAATGATAAAAATCAACATGAAATCGGAGGAAAATGAATGCTGGATTGTGACTTTAATTGGTAATGCTCGGCTCGATGCTAAAATTGACTAGAAATTCAGACATATTATAATAGGAACGCCCCCTTTGTCGCCATATCAACAGCTAATTGGAAAAATTGATTCTCTCTCGGTTCTTTCGGATGTTCTCACTAGTACTGCAGAAAGAAACCGAAGCTAAAGCACAAGAAAGTGATGAAAATAATTAGAAGTACTACTAAACAATTTGTGGAATCCATATACATTTTTTTTTGTATAGTCACCCCTAATAATCCGAATTTACGAAAATTACCAACAAATATGTGACACCTAGCGCACAAAACACGAATCGGAGTTTGATATATAGCAAAGGGGATCTAAACGGGATCAATGGATTTGGCTATTCTCGCCCCCTTGTAGAAACCAACGGTATCTACATTTGATGGAAATTACGAATTGAGTAGCGATTAAAAGAATTTACTACAAAGTGGTATCTGTATTTATTTTTGTATGTTATTTAGCTGAACACCCACTTTTTGATTTTTTATTACTCTAAAACTAATTCATTACAAATTCCTATTTCTGTTCGAATCTAATCCAAACATTTGTAAAACAAGTTATTTTAATTCTTAGTTGCATATCTTATAAGCATCTTCACTTAAGACCATTTGTAGATTAATAAAGTTAACAAACATTTCGTCTCTAAGCTTAGTCAGTAAATGTTAATGCACAAAACCACAAAACGCAATGTTTTTTCGTTATTTATGGCAATGAAATTCGGCTTGTTCGTATTACGACACTTTTCGACCAAATATGTGAACATTTGATTAGTCACGATTTATTATTTAACTTTTAATACCAATACCAGGTACCCAAGCGCCCTTTATACAAAAAATTGATAATATATTAGTTTTTGAAAATCTATAAAGTAATTCCGAAATAACTACATCATGCTACAACAATAAAATAATTAAAAGAAGAAAATCAAATTCAACACTCGCATACATTGAAAAAAAAAATCAAATCCGTATTAGTCACGCAAAACAATAGTTAAGTGTCAAGTAAAATAACATTTAACCTATAATTAGAGCTTCGAGCATTTTATTCTGTACTCAAAATATCTGCAAACTATTAAATCGATCAAATTGTTGTTTTTATACGAATTATACTCTGCACAAATATTAGGATAGAGCAAATATTTGGAATTATCATACTCAAAGCTAAAATAGTAAATATTGGCATAGCTCAAATGGATGCAACAACAAACTCCGATGTTTAGGCAAATATTTGAGATTTGCTTCTATTATTTTGTGTGGTAAATCACAAAACCCCAGTGCGCGCAAAATGTGCGATAATTTGTCATACATGCGATAAATTAGATCATCATCATCGCTATCCGTTTAGTTTAGTCGGATGAATTCTCGATAGACTATGCCCCCACTACTATCTCCGCGAGTTGGTCGTCGTGTACTTGAAAACTTATAATAGAATATTGTTTAAAGATGTTCATACAGATAAGACGGACCGATTTTTAATTAAGCTGTTAGCGTTATTTATTCGTGTGTAACTGAGCTGCCACATTATCTCTCTATTTGATTAATTAATTAAAGAACGATTTATTATTTTAATGGCGACCCGGGTATACACTTTAGCATTTCATTGCAATTTGGTGCCGTCGAATAACTCGTTTGTTCGATAAATTAGTTAATAGTGTGATTTGTTTATGAAATAATCTCAGAATCATTAAAGAGAGATGAGACTAAACATCAAGGCCAAATAGTAAATAAATTATGTATTTATATATTATGTACATAATATTTACTATTTACACACGAAGACTTACGTTTAACTAGACCTCTAATATTGTTGATTTTTTGGTCTATCGTCATATGTCATGTTGAGATCATATACGAGTATGTACAAGCTATGTCCATATGTATATTTGATTATCAATTAGCCATAACTTCGCATTCATTGATCGGAATAATATTCCGGTTATGAAACTATATTTTAATCAGTTCGTTAACCTGCTACTCCATGCATCATTCGCGATTTCCAACAAAGTGCCTAACATTTGCAGAACAAAAGTTGAGTACAGATTTACTCCGAGGCATGGCAGATCAAAACTGTCAAAATATATGATTTGATAATTTTCGACCCTATCAATAAATGTTTTTAATTATATTTATTTTATCGCCATTGTACCGACACTTACAGACAGTTAGGGGATCTTTCTTAAGGAAAGAAAGGAATTTGAAGTTAGTCCTAACTTGTCCTAAACCCAACAACAAAGTTTCTTGTTTATATAATTTAATTAGAGTGGCACGATGCACTATATGATATATTTTTAGCCGGAACCTTATAATTCCGGCCGGAACCTTTAAACCCATCCGGATTCTAATAAAGCCAGCCAAAACCATATCCTCTACAGCCAAACTGACTTTGACAGAAGCAGGACAATGGATTGTGCATCAATGTGCACTATGTATATGATTTTATTTTGTATTTGTATATGGCCGAACCATATAATGCCATCCAAAACCATAAAAAATCAGTCGAAACGAAATATTTATAAAAATAATTTTTGTGCTTGCACAAAACTGGTCGCAGTGCAATTTGGATGATAGTGCAACATAAAAGGTTTTCGGAACGATCAAAACGTTATACACTACAATGCCAACCCATCCAGAACCAGCAAGGGCAGTCGGAACCATTTGAAGTCGGTGTGAACCATTCGGAACAAAAAACAATTAGCATGGTTGATAGTCATTGTGAACTTGTGGCATAATTGGCTGTTATATGGTTCTGGCTAATTTTATCACGTTTTGGCTGGACTTATCAGGTTCCGCCTGAAAAATCATATAGTGTACAATGATGCACAATCCATTGTGCTACTTGTGCCACAGGTAGTTTGGCTGTAGAAGGTATGGTTCCGGCTGGAATTATACGGTTTTTTCCCCGAAAATTCGTATATTGCTGGATTTGCCATAGTTGGTGTGGTTCTGGCTGATATGGTTCTGGCGTAACGGATACTCAAAAACACGCTTTGTTCATAAAGGGACTTTCAATAGGGACACTCGAAATTTGTTAGGTTACAGTAGCCATGTTGTTAAAGAGACATCTCTCAAATTTGTTGCAAATTGTTCAGAAGTGCAAATCACCATGGAAGGTTATAACGTTGAACAACGTGTGCAAATCACCATCTTTTATTTTAAAAATCACTGACCCCCTCGAGACATATTCGGCGCATTACGTGATTTTTATCCTCGCCACAACCCGCGTACCGAATCGACTATTCGACGATTGGTAGCCAAATTCAAGTCAACCGATTCAATAAATAATCATCCAACATTTGTACGTTACCGAAACGCTACATCGTTGAGAACATCGTTGCTGTGCATGAGTGTATGGGAAAACTCGAGACAGTCAATTCCTCGTCGTTCACAAAAGGTTGGAATTTCTGCGAATTCAACTTGGCGGGAATTGTTTTTAACCATAGACAACGCCGTGTTCGCTGATTAGGTTCTCGAGCACTTGAAAGATGAACCAAAAATCGCCAAAACATTGCACGAATTTTGGTCTTGTGGAATCATTGAACCGTACTTTTTCCAAAACGACAAAATGTTTTCATAGCATTTTTGTTTGAATTGTTAATTT
Organism: Nephrotoma appendiculata; assembly: GCA_947310385.1. NCBI lineage: Eukaryota > Metazoa > Arthropoda > Insecta > Diptera > Tipulidae > Nephrotoma > Nephrotoma appendiculata. The sequence continues at coordinate 262,996,039 of OX371224.1, forward strand.
CTGGCCCAAAACAGAGTGGAATGGGTAACTTTTATTCCATAAAATTTTATTGGGAAAAACTATAAGGTTGGGGAAAAAGAAATCCATTATTTTTACGTTTATTTGGCATTACGTATGTTTGGCTCAAATATGGGCTGTTTTTTCGTTTCGATAACTCGTTGGCATTTAGAAGATAATTTCATTATGCCGCTTTTCCAAAACGCTTCGGACGGATCAACATGAACGTATCAGAAATGGCGCTGACCTATTGCGCCACGATGCCTCTCATGCCTCCCTTATTGGCTAATTCTGGTTGCTTCTGGTCGATTGCTGTGATTTGCTAGTGAAACTCGGTCCATCAAGTATTTTTTGCGTTAAATCGTGCGGCACTCAAACATCTAGGTGGACTATCTCAGCTCCTGAGCGATACTACAACAACTCGCATGCCGATCCACTTCGATAATTTCCAGAATTTTATCGACATTTTCGAAGATAGGCCTTCCAGTGCGTGGTGCATCTTTGATATCGAAATTACCGAAAAGAAATCGAAGAAACCAAAATTGCGCATGATTTCCTGTGACAGTATCAGGACCATAGGTTAGGTGAGGTTTCAGTGGCTCCTATTGCACACTTAGGCCAATTATGGCCCATTGTGATACCACAGGAACTGACATCACAAACTCGCCTTACACCCATTTAGTGCTATTTATATAGCGTAAACAATCTCGCACATTACAGCTTTCTCGAGGTCAGAAACGTCATCCATAGTGTATTTGCCCAAGTAATCATGTCTTCTTCAAGGTAGTGCAGGGCATGAACATAGCAAATGAAGAAGACTCCTCCTCGTCCCTGCAGAAGTCATTTGCATCTAGCCCCAGCCTTCCTGCATGATCTCCGAAAAGGGAGTGTCCGGTAAGTACTCTTACGACTCTACCTAAATCACGCTTCCTTAGTGTGCTTAGGATTTTGGAGCGCTTCAAGTTCAGCACAAGCCATACTTGCTTCGCTACCCTACCAGTTGGAATGGCAAGCCATCTAGCATTTGCTAAAGCAACTGCTTCCCTATGGCTTGCCGCTTTAAGCACAGACATAGGTTGGCCGACTGTCCACATAGATAGTGATATCAGTCAACGTTATCACATTATGATTCAACCAGTTCATGACCTTTTCAATCGCTTTAACTTCAGCCTGGTACACGCTGCAGTAATCAGGTAAACGAAAAGATAAATTTATTAACGGAAACGTTATAAACGGTCCCGGTCTTGATAAGGAAACCACTATTCCAATCCTCCCGAGCGGAGAGAATCTCCTTGAAAAACATGCCGAAGCACAAACGAGGTGTTTGAAGTCAAAATTCCCCAGTTCATGCCTCAATGTGCTAACTATAGTTGAGTGCCCTTTTTGCAGGCACTTCCAACCCGAAGTCGCTGATAGGCAGGCAGCCGTGTTAACCGCCATTTGCCTGCCGATGATATCCAACGGGTGAAGGTATTGCAAAGCCTCTAGGGAACTAGTGGGGTGGTCTTCAGCGCCCCACTAATAAGCAAACAGACTGCCCTCTGCACCTTCACCATCATGTTCCTATATGATACTTTCTCCAGAGCTGGCCACCATACACTCATACCATACATAGGTATGGGCCTTACAACTGCCATGTAAAGCTAGTGCACCAGGTCCGATTTCAAGCCCCATTTATTTCCAATGGCATTTTTACAAGAGTAGAGTGCCACAGTGGCCTTCTTTACTCTTTCTATCGCGTTACGTTTCCAACTGAGGTTACTGTCCAGAAAAACCCCTAGAAATCTCGCCTTATCAGTAAGGACCAGCATAGTACCATTCAGGCTTGGTAAAACCATTGCCGGAATTCTATACCTCCTAGTGAAAAGGACCAGTTCTGTTCTAGATGGGTTAATCCATAATCCACATGTGCTGGCCCACCCCGCAGTTATTGATAACGCATTTTGCACCACATCCCTAATTGTACCCAGGTGCTTTCCCGAGACAGCTATCGCCTCGTCGTCGGCATAAGCAGCTACACCTATTCCTTCCCCCTCTAGTGCCAATAGTAGTCCATTGAATACTACATTCGACAGAAAGGGAGAGAGGACACCTCTCTGGGGAGTTCCCCAAATAACCCGTCTTCTGACGGAAGCTTCCCTCATCCCCGCTATTACCCTTCTGCTACCTAGCAAATGAATAATTAACCTGGTTACTGGATCCTCGAACTCAAAAGGCGGCAATCCTTCTATAATTGCTTCCACCTTCACATTATTGAACGCGCCCTCGATATCGAAAAACACCACCAATGAGAATTCCTGAAAATCCAGTTCCTTCTCAATTTCCCGAACCAGAGTATGTTGAGACTGAGCCCAGTTTCTGGGTACAATTTTTGGACGAATATAAATATCCAGCATCTTGTCCATGATTTTCAGCAGCAAAGATGACAAAGCTATTGGTCTAAAGTCTTTAGTCTTTAGTATTGCTGTGCAAGCTTCTTCCCGCCTTCGGGATGAAGGTCACCCTAGCCTCCCTCCATTTCTAGGGGATGTACCCTAGCTTCAGACACCCTTTGAGGATAACTTCCAGTCAGGGAAGCAAGACCTCTGAGTTCTTCTCATTTTCTGCTGGTACAATCCCATCCGGACCAGCTGACTTAAAAGGCTTGAACCATTTAATAGACCGTTCCCCTTTGTACACAACAGTTGGACCCCGCAGTCATCCCTAGACCCACAATCATCTAAAGACTCCGCAGTAGACACATCCTCGCTTCCCGGGAAGTGAGTTTTCATCAAGAGATCATGAGTCTCTTCACTAGAAACCATCCATTCACCATCCGGTTTTAACAGATAGCCTGGATAGCTGGATTGGTAGAGAGAATTTTCCTTAAGCGCGAGGTTTCTGTCACCCCTTCCATTCTATCACAGAAGCGCCTCCACGAATTTCTTCGCGACTTCTTTAATTACTTTTTATATACTCTGAGGCATTCCTTATAGAAGTTCCAGTCTTGACTATCTCTAGATCTTTTCGCTCTATTGAAGCATACCTGCAAGCTTTTCGGGGCTCCGCAAGTACCAAAGTCCACCAAATAGATTTTTGTTTCTCCCTTAGCTTTGTTAAAGGACAAGCTACCCCCATAGAGGTATTGCAAGCCCCAGTCAGAGTGTCCATCATTGAATCTAGTTCACTACCCGTATCGGGGAGTCCTGGAACTCTAGAGGGAATGAGGCTGTTTAATACATCCCGTATATACATGCCATACTGTTCTCGTTGGATTTCTGAACTCGTACTGTTTTGTAATATTGAGATTAAGTTTAAACGTTAAGTCGATGATCGGAGAAGGATGATCATCGGTGAAATAAATTTGGAGACCAGAGTAATATCCCGAACCTCCTCTCTATTACTAATAATAAAGGTGGGTTCCTGTCCTATAATACTAATAGTGAGGTTAGTTCTTAAGAGAAATTCAAAGTAACTCACCCCTGTCATTTATATCCGAGCTACCCCAGATTATTTTATTTATTTATTTAGTTATTCTTTGCTCTTTCCTCATTTTACAATACAATATATGTCGTTGAAAATAAAATTTAATCGCATTAAAAAAGAGAAAAGGAAAAGAAATAAAGGAAACAGATCGACTAATGAATTTTCAGTCCTTTTAAAGCCATACGGTTTCCCTTTAACAAAAATTATTACAATTTGTCAATATATATAAAAAAACAGAAAAATATAAAAAATATAAAATATAAAAAATAAAAAATATATAAAAAAAAAAATTCAAAAATAATTCACGACCTTAGACAACAAATGTGCTTTTAGCAATTTTTTAAATTTAAAAATATTATAAGTGTTTTTAATTGGGTCGGGCAGTTTATTATAAATAAACAGTCCAATAAATGATATAGATTTTCTTCCAAATTCTGTTCTGATATTTAAGCATGTCAGCAAATTAGTAGACCTAGTTTCGTATCTATGAGTTACATATTTATATTCCATGTTAGATAAACATGAGGGCACAATCAAACATTTGTACATATGAACACATAAATGCAATTCGAATAATGCGCCAATTGGAAGAATTCCCTTAGCTACATCGCGATATAAAGCTGGGGTGGCATGTTGTAACATCACTTTTTTCGATATTTATCGAACATTATATCTCTTTTTCCTAAAATAAAATTGCTTGCTATTTCGCTTTTCAATTTTGCTTTCTATATTGCGATCGCACGCTACTAGAATAAATTGTTTATTTATCTCTTTTTTGTTTTTCGATAAAGTATCACTCATAAAAAACGGAGGTGATGGAATAAGAGTAAAGCGACATAATGTTTCATTCGAATAAATAGAGATCGCAATAGAAACAACGCAATTGATAAATGAAAAACCTTAAATTTTATTCGTGATGAAAGAGATGTAAATTTCGATAGTATCGAAAAAAGTGATGTTACAACATCCCACCCCTGATGTTGGATATAATACAGGGAGTTTATAAATAGATTTACAACACTTGTTTTGCAGAATCTGTAAATTCCTTAATCTAGTTTGCCCTGCAGATTCAAAAGCTGCAATAGCGTAATAAAAACGTGAATGAACAAAAGAGAAATAAATCATTTTTAAGACATGAGTTGGAACAAAATTAGCCAATTTTCTGATAAAGAACAAGAATGGACAAACTTTCAAACAAACTGAATTTATATGATCTTCTCAAGATAAATGCTTGTCAAGTATAACACCCAGGTATTTAAGTTTATCAACACATTCAATAGTAACACCTGAATATTGCATAATTGGAAACTCACAGTGTGGCAAATATGATGAGTGAAAAATTATAACTTTTGTCTTACTGAGTATAAGAGAAATTTTGTTCATATCAAAAAATTCAATCAACATGTTTAAATCATTATTTAAACAAACCTGCATTTGTGTACAATCATTGAATTCGTAAAAAATTGCACTATCATCCGCAAACATCTTGATTTGTCCAGAAGTAGGTAATTGTGCTATGTCATTAATGAAAATTAAAAACAACAGAGGCTCCAGGACGCTACCCTGCGGAACACCACAGTCAATATTTAGTAAGGCGCTTTTTATTCCGTTCAATTCAACAAATTGTTAGTAAGATCAAATAAAAAACCTCTTAACGAGGTAAATGTTCGAGTGACGAAAGCCGAATTCAATTCACAAAATTTCTGATATCAAATTTGTGCCGAAAAAACAATTGCATTCGATTTGTCAACGATTTTTCGGAATGTTAGTGCATTTAGCGCGTTGTTGTTGAACATTCCGAAAAATCAGTGACATGTTGTTGTGTTTGACAGCTAGAAGAAAAATTTAAACAAACGCGCCGAACGCACTAACATTCCGAAAAATCGTTGACAAATCGAATGCATTTGTTTTTTTCGGCACAAATTTGATATCAGAAATTTTGTGAATTGAATTCGGCTTTCGTCACTCGAACATTTACCTCGTTAAGAGGTTTTTTATTTGATATCAATGATTTTGGCACGGCAAATTGAAAATGAATTGAATTGCGATTCGTTTTATTGTTGTCAGTCAAAACAGTTCACACACACTCGATAGCACACAATTGGCCGCTACGTGTTATTGTGGCTTAAGTCGTATTCATACGACAGATAAAAATCCGGGAGTTTTCTATTCCATCGTTTTAACCAATTACATCACGTAAATTATACAACAGACACGCTTTTTTCATACAAAAAGTTGAAAAAAAATGTGGGATAGAAAAATCTGAGATTTTTATCCGTCGTATGAATACGACTTCATACACAGACGCGCGGCATTGAAATTACGAATAGCCAGAGGCGAAGAACGAATTACGCATACTTTCACACAGCTGTCGGCTGTATGTTACGGAGTGTGCATGATTCGTTCTTCTTCTCTCGATATTCGTCACTCCAGTTGCGTGCGTCTGTGTATGAGGCACAATGCTCTATTCCACACTTGATCTCACAGAAATTATAACTTTCTTCTATTTTTTCCCCGTTTACCTATGTTACTGGCTTTAATTGCGACTGAAACAAATTTTCAGTGAAATCACACTAACACAAACATAAATGAAATAAAAAAGACGGGAAAGGTTTGGAACCGAACTTTATAAGCATTTTTGATGCCTATATAGTATTAACAGTATTATTATTCCGTGTCTAAGAAAAAGAGGTTCTATGCAGTGTGGTTTGTGTATTTCAAATATCACAAACAACCACATCCACCCACACCCACCTAACTCCATCTACACCCAGCCCAACCAACCCCAATCAATCGCAAACCACGCCTCCTAAACATTACTACCTTCCCGACCCACTATCTAATTTAAACACTCAAAACCCATCTCACCCGCATCACCCTACACCGCACTACCCATGTTGAAAAATAGTAGGGTCAGGTCTCATCATTAGGTTCAGATAGGTATTTTTTTCATTATGTTCAGGACGATAGCCTACGTTCTGGTGTACTGTTTCTGGTGTGTGGTAGACGATTCTATTTCTTTATTTTGCATTTTTTCCATCTTCATTTTGTAGTATTTTATTTCAGAATCCTTTACCACATGCCACAAACAGGTCATGCCGGGTGTGATCTTATTACACACCCGGTTCTCGTAGGCTATCGGCTGAACATTTGTAGTTTAGCTTTTAGTGCATGTTACAGACTAGTAAAAATTTAGATCAGATGCATGTGTTTTTGGTAGAAATTCGATTGAGTAATTCAACAATTTTTTTTGCATGTTTCTTGCTGTTTTGTCACTAACCGCATGCAGCTACCATTCATTTTTGATTCCTTAAACAATACAATAAAATATTCTTATTTTAATGTGTTAGTTGGAAACAAAAATTAATGGTAGCTACCCTCTCGCTGATATTCCATCTTCATGCGATGGGAGGGGAGATAAGATCTGTTTTTTTAAAGAAATCATCATAAAGATTAAAAAAGTATCGATTTAATGCAAGGAGACTGTGAAATGTTCAATGTTTTAGTGATTTTTTCGATTACATCAATTTGTCAGTTTTTTAATTTTTTTTTGTTATGAAAACAGGGTCACTGGTAAAAATTCTCTTAGCAATGATAATAATATGATGTATTTATATTTGTTTCATTGTAATACGTTGATTGACTATCATTATGAACCGCAACGGACCGATATTAGGGTGCATTTTAGCCAAAAAATGAAATTTTGCAAAAAATTAGAGTAGCTTTTAAGTTATGGAGGCCAATATCTAAAATATACGAGTTTTCTGGGACAAACGGTTGATGTCATATTGTAGGTGAGATGTGTGGCTAATAATCCTGAAAATATGAACCTAAAGTCTTGCGCTCATTTTTTAGCAATTTGGCCGAATGTGGCCGGCCGAATGTGGCCGGCCGATTTCGGATTTTTCAGTTTTTTGGCCAAAATGACCCTCCACCCTAATTTTTTGAATTTTTTTTATGCTATTTGATAGCTGGCGTCAATACCTTTCCAACGATATGCATATGTCCAGGGTATGTCGAATAGGTTCAGCGCTGTGGGCGTGACAAAATGGCCAAAAATGGCCGTTCAGAGGCTGGCCGCGGCCAACATGGCGGTCAAATCAAAAAGTTGTAGAACGAAAGTTGCTTATTTTTTTAAGTACTACAAACCCTGAAAATATGAGATCAAATGAAAGAGGTACTGACAAACAAACATATACACCAAAGCAAGATTGAATGGTGACGTCATAGAAAAATTTAAAAATGTCATAACTTTGGTTAAAACCATCCGTTTTGAACGTTTGAGGTGTCGTTGAATTGGTATTAAAATCTACAATCATAATTTGCTAGTTAAAAAATAATTGGGGCACTTTTTGGGGCAGTTATACCCGAAAAACTGATTTTTTGGGGCAATTTTCGGAAGGTCATATCTCCACTCAATGTTGGAAGAAATTTATGTTTTTATACATTATTTGGGTTTATTTTTCAAGACCTTTTTAATGGTATATAACATGACCCTGGCGGCCTCAAAGGGAAAAAGTTCGAAACTTGCTGTATAAATACTTCGTTCGACTTCCAGCACAGTAGGTGCTTTCGTCACTCGTTTGGACTACCGTCCAAAGTGATAACTTGCCAATATATCATAAGACACACCACGGAAACCATACATATATAACTTCTTAAGCAGCAACTCATGATCTATAGAATCGAAAGCTTTTCTTAAATCCAAAAATAATCCACACACATACTTTTGATTATCAAAAGCTCTTTAAATTAAATCAGTTATTTCAATTAATGCGAGATCAGTACCCGAACCCTGTCTTAATCCATATTGATATTGTTAAAAGAAATTAAAACTATTTAAAAATTCAATCATACGGCTAGCAATCAATTTTTCCAATATTTTGTCAAAAACTGATAAGATAGATATGGGCCTAAAATTATTTATTAATTTACTATCACCAGATTTAAAAATGGGTATAACTCTTGCTATTTTTAAACAATTCGGGTAAATCCCGGTTTCTCGTACAACATTAAACAAAGTAGACAGTAATTCAGAGAAAAATGATGAATTGCGTTTTAAGATAACATTGCCAACTCTGTCATAACCACAACCCTTACTATTCTCTAAACTGCTTATAATATTATAGACTTCATATGCTGTAGTCAGTGATAAGAAACATGAATTAGACATAGTTCTAATTGTTCAAAGTTTATTCACATTGCCGTCAGATGCTAATTGGTGAAACTGTTCCAGGGTCAACAAAAAATTTATTGAATATATCAACAATAATATTCGTGTCGCTATATTCAACATCATTATACATTATAGTATACGAATTCGAGCAAACGTTATTTTTCATAAAATTGTTGATTTGCTTCTAATCTTCTTTTTGACTCAAATTATTGTACAATTTCGCTTAAGTCTTTTGAAGATACGATTTTTGTCTTTAATTAAATTCCAAAGATCATAAGACATCCATGGACAATTACTGGAGTTTTTTATTGTAAGTTCATCGGTGTATGCTTAATTGTAGTAAAATTATCAAGTAATTCACTATGCTTTTCAGTAATTGATTTTAATGTAGAATCAGGATTTTGAGTATCGAATCTTGAGGAAAAAAGAAAGTCTTCAAAGAGCTGATTAACTTTCTTATAATCAATGATCTTTTTTTCTAGTATTTTAGACGTATATTTTGGTTTAAAGAGAAACGTAGAAAAAACAAAACTATGATCACTGATATCTGCACAGATTGTTGAGTTCAAAACACGTTCAATATTAAGGAAGCTACTTATTGTATGATCTAGTACATTGTCACTTGCAGATCTAGTTGAATAATTGTTAGTAGCAATCATTCCATGACCCAACAAACAAGTTTCATTATTTGAGATTAGAACTGATTTTTGGTTAATAGGTATATTAATATCGCCAACGATAACAAAATCGGATAATCCTTTATATTTGTTAAGCATATCATCACAAAACTCAAGAAATAGTTTGGTATCTGAAGATGGTGGTCTATAAATACCGCAGACTCTTATAGAGCTAAATCCACCAAGCTGAACACAAAATTACTGAAAGGTAGATTGCCATCATCAACACTGAGAATAGTATAGGAAATATCGTTTCTAATATACATAGCGATTCCTCCGCCTGATCCAGTCCATGATACACCAGTTCTACATGAAAAAATACTAGTATAATTATTAATATTAAATGAAAATATATTCGAACTGTTAACCATTGTTTCTGTTATGCATAATAAGAGCACATCAGTTCGCAGACTCTCCATGAATAATAATAGACTATCAAATTTAGTAGTATTATTCATGCCCCGGATATTGATATGAAGAATATTAAAATATTTTAAATTTGGAACATTAATTGGATTTAAGGAAAAATCATCGACACTTGAATAGAAATATTGGTGCAATTACTTTTAAGTGACTTCCGGCTCATAATAATGAAAATTTTGAAATAAAATACACAGATCTGTTAACATAACACGAACCGAAAATTTTGCAATAAAATACACGGACCCAATTAGATTAATATGAACCGTAACATGATTTAGGAAATTTAGTAAATACCGTAAATAGTATCCCAATGATTACAATGCTAGTATTTATATGAAATCTAACAACGAAAATGTTATTGTGAAGTTAAGTATAAAATATGTAGCACAAAAATATATGTGATTTAGTGATAACTCGTTAAATAAATAATAGTACAATGTAAAAATATTTATAGCACCTGTATAACCAATTAAAATTACTACAGAATTACTGTAGTGTGAACTCAAACCACAGCAATAAATAACAATTTCTATAGATTTCTGGTGAGTATGTATTAAAAATAAATAAATAAAGATAAAACATTCCGAAATAACTATAAAAATATGTACAACGATGGTATGGTGCGCGTTGGTGTCGCACCCCAGGATAACTCCCACCTTCGTCCTTTCTGCGTCAAAAACCAGTGCCTCCAGTATATCTGGCGGCACTGGCATCTCCCGCTCCATGTATGCGGCCGCTATCCAGAATCTACTCCCCTCCGTCACTATACAGACTACAGTTCCTTAGATACCATTGAAAATTTCAGTCGTCTGACTTACGTTTTCGTCTTTATCTAAGCAAAGGAATTTTCTCTTTGTTTACCTCCATCCTTGACACGCTATAACTCACAATTGAATCGATCAATCAAAAATCAAAATTATGAAAAAAGAATATTTTTAGTACATGAATCCCCCTTTCCAACGAGTATAAGTATGGCCAACAGCGACAAAAAAAAACACGAGATATATGTCACTAAAGCCATCTAGCGAAAAAATAATGGATTTTTTTCGCCAACCCATTAATTCCCAATTAACTTTGTTTCGTAAATATTTATAACAAAATGATTTTATCAGTAGGCCAGAAAAATACAATTGAAACAAAAATGCTATGAAAATATTTTCCCAATTCCGTACTCCCAGTGGCACAATTCTGGTAATTCCCTGGGAATACGGAACTAGGGAAAGAATTTACATATAAATTCTATTTAAATAATTTTTTTCTGGCATACTTAGGTAAAAAGTTAGTGGCAATTTTTTTGAAAACAAAATAAAATTGGGAATAAGTTTCCCTGATAATTTCGCTATGGAAAAATTATTCCCAATTTACAATCAAACTTTTTTTCTCAGTAGGCCAGAAAAAACTGATTTATAGATAAAATTTATGTAAAATCTTTCCCCAGTTCCCTATTCCCGGGGAATTACCAGAATAGTGCCACAGGGAAAGCCAAAATAGTGCCACTAGTGGGTGACAACAAGAACCAATTTAATTTTGTATGTCCCAAGTGTGAAGTCTATTTTCAATCTGGTTTGAGAATTCTAGTTGATTTAAATTATAACCATTCACTTTTGGAAGTTGTGAATTAAGTTAGCGAGGTAGTAGTACTAATGAAAAGTGGTTTGTTGGGTGATGATATGACCTTTACTATTAGTATATATCCGTGAGAAATTGTAATTTCATCTTAGGGACGGTGCTATGCGAAATATAAGATGTAGTTACGTAAGACAATTAAAATTGATACATATTCGACTGATTTTCGATATATGAAAAACAAGCACAATAACTGCCCTTTCAAAACAAATCAAATTATATGGGAAATTCCTAAATCAAGACAAAAACCTGATATCACATTAAAAACTTAATAATCTTATTTCATTTCTATTTATCTCACAACTTAAGTTACACGCGCTTCATGTAAACCAAAAAATAGAAGACTAATTATAAAAATGTTACAAATTGATATTATATCTATTTTACTATAGATACATAACCTTGAATTCATTAAACCAACATCCAGTTAGGTGACTACTATGACTTATATGGTATCAAACTTTAACCTGTTCTTAGTAAATTTATTTGATAAGCCAATTTTAAAAGTCAATTCAACTTTAACAAGTATTTTTCCGAAACCTACGAGACAAAATGGCATCTGGGTATAGCTGTAAATTAACTTTATTGACCGTCATTTATTGAGTGCCAAATTTCAGTATAATCTTTACAGTCAAAGAAGATTCAACCTTTAACAAACATTATATAGTTTCGTTAGTCAAAAGGAAATTCTAAAGCTGTACAAATCGATTCGAAATAAATAAATTATAAGACATTTTAAATTGTTAATTTAGTCAGAAGATTTTTTTAAATTTCTTATACGATTTTGTTTGTTGTCGCATTCTTTTATAATTCTTTAAAATTTATCGATTACGAAAAAACAAAAAAGTTGTCGCTAAATAATAAGTTAAACGTCAAGGATATTTGGCAGATTTGACAATCCGATAATGTTTGTTAAATTAGTAAAATGACGCTGCATAGGCTGCATCCAGTTTCGAAAATAATTTGATAATAGTTGCGAACTCGGTAACGAAAATGTCAGTGATCGATTTCGAATTTTATAAATATCTTAGGTGTAAATTGAATTTTATAATATTGTTATTATTCAATTTAATTTCTTTTAATCGTCAATTAGCATTACTTAACTTTTAGATGACGTAGTCTCTGTTTATAGAGAAATACAACAGAAATGTGGACCTTGCTAATCGTGATCGGTACGAGTTGTTTCATTTTTGTTTGAAAGTAGATAATTATTATGTATGAGAATAGAATATAAATTCGTTCTTAACGCTAATCAGTACACTGAGTCTACCTCGCAACAAATTTTTTAATTAACACTGTTTCAAAATGTGTTAAACCGTTGATAATTAAATCTTAATGCCGATAAAACTATCGATTAAACCTTATTTTTTTAGAAAAACTTGATTTTGAATTGCAAACTGTTTGAACTCGCATATCGTAGGGCAAAATACGCGAATATTTTATAAAATTCACCAAAACTGAAAAAAAAAATATTTTTAATTTTATTGATTGCCATAGAAAATAGTTAAATCTCAAAAGTCGGTTTGAATGCATAAATTAATTTTACGATAAAATAAAAGTATGTTGATCTCTATAGTACTTTGGCTAAGAACGAGTTAGTTCATTAAGATTTACAATTCCTGGAATAATTAGCGTTTTAAACATACATAACATAAGACCATTGAACTTTAAGCATCGTGAATATACGATTAAAAAATATAGATTGTTGAAATTTGAAATATCTAGAAGATTATTGAAATATATATAAGCAAAAATTTTACTAAACATTTAATTTAAAAAGTTACAAAACGATTTTATTTTAACTCTCTTGTGTATCACACCTGTACAGCGGCTAAATCACCACACAACAATTTATATTCACCAAAAACATTTTACCGAAAAGCAATTCACTGAAAACCATAATTTATTGAAAAGTAAATCATCGAAAAGGCAATTTACCAAAATCAATTATTCTCCGAAAAAACCAATTCACCGAAAACAGCAATTCACTGAAAAACGACTCACCGAAATTGACAATTCACCGAAAAAACAATTCTATAAATAAAACTTTTGATTCACTAGAGCGATTGCTCCCAAATTTTGTACAAATACTTTTGAGCAGCCGAAACATTTTTTTAGCACCCATTCGAGCGATTGCTCCCAAATGTTGAACGAATACGTTTTAGTAGCCGAGAAAAAACATAGGGAGCTTAGTGATCAAAAAATGTTACCCCTCTTCAAGCTCACCTGTAAGGAGGAATTTACATATATGGCAGTTTTTGATGAACTTGAACGATTGCTGCCAAATTTTGAACGAATACGTTTTAGTAGCCACAAAAAACATAGGGTGTTATAGTGATCAAAAAATGTTACCCCTTCCCTATGCTCACTTGCCAGGAGGAATTTATATATATGACAGCTTTTGATGAACTCGAACGATTGGTTCCAAATTTTGAACGAATACTTTTTAGCAGCCGAAACATTTTTTTTAGCAGCCATTCGAGCGATTGCTGCCAAATTTTGAACGAATACGTTTTAGTAGCCACAAAAAACATAGGGTGTTATAGTGATCAAAAAATGTTACCCCTTCCCTATGCTCACCTGTAAACAGGAATTGTTACGATTTTTTTTTAATAACAATCATTTCCTTGCCCACGAACATTCTTGGTATTATATTTCTATGGCGAATCTCGTGTTGTGTCTGATGGTAATGCCACCTGTGTACGAACACGTGTCATGGGTTGTACTAAAATATCTTCCATCATGTGGACGTATTTTTTATAAATTCTCGTATTTCTCCCTACCATAAGGCCACGCGATCGTCGATTAAATGAGAGAGCGAGACCAATGTGCATCGGGTGTGTGCGAAGCAATGCGCTCTAGAGGAATGTTTTTTGTTATATGTCTCTCGTTTGCATCAATGTAAATGTACTACATTATCACGCTCCTTTTCATATTTGAAACGGGCAAGTCTTCCGGAGAGGGCCCTTTGCTATATCAACCACTTTAGACTAGCGGGTTCAGTGGTGATGGTGAAAGGCAATCCCTCCACGTACTGCCTGAATTTCATTACACTTAAAACAGCGGCTAGGCATTCAAGTTCAGTAACGCTATAGTTTCGTTGTGCACGGTTTAGTTTTTTAGAGAAAAATGCGATTAGCCGATCTTCACCACTATCAGATTTCTGGTACAGAATACTTCCTATCCCAATTTTTGAAGCATCGCATTCAATGTAAAAGTGTTTGTCGAAATCAGGATTACATAGCACAGGTAAGGAAGATAACGCAGTTTTCAATTTGCAGAAAGCTTGCTCAGATTCATTGGTCCACTGGAACTTTTGATTCTTTTTAAGTAGGCGTGTAATAGGTTCTGCTAGTTCTGCATACTGTGGAATAAAACGGCGATACCAGCCTGTAACACCAAGAAATTGGCGAATCTGTTTCACCGATTTTGGTCTGTTATAGTTAGTAATCGCTGAAACTATCTCCGGATCGACTTTAAGGATGCAGTCAGCAACAATAAATCCTAAATATTTAATTTCTCTTAAAAGAAATTTACTTTTATCTATATTAATAGTAAGGTTTGCTGATTTATGGAATGCAGCGACTAAGTCCAGTAAACTGATATTCTCGTCAAAACTCTCACTGGTAACCAACGAATCATTTAAGTAGACGAAAATATGGTGATGTATTTCGTGGGGTATCACTCGGTGCATTAATCGACACATTGTTTGCGGCGAATTACACAAGCCAAACGGCATAACGGTGAAATGATATAACGGTCTGCCTGGCACAGAGATCACGGTTTTATCCCTTGACCCTTAATCGAGAGGGATCTGCCAGAAGGCGTCTTTCAAATCCAAACTCGAAATGAATCTTGTATTATTCAGACGCCCCAGCAGACCATCGATGAGAGGTAAGGGATACGCGTTTTTAACTGTCACATCGTTTACCTTCCGCGCGTCAAGACACAATCGAATTTTGCAGTTTTGGCTTTCGCACTCGTGTAACCGGAGAACTCCACGAACTGCAAATCTCCTCTATTATCCCCGTTTGGCCTGCAAACGTGACAGGTATATTTATATATCCTAGCACTGATTCTTTTTGACCATTTGCTGTTTTAATCGATGAGGGCAATAAATGAAACTTAACCTCTGGATGATTTAAAAATTGTTGAGATCCTTTTCGTAACAGAGATACATTTGCTCCGCTGTCTAACAAAACTTTGTACAATTTCCCTAAAATATTCAATTGAATGTAAGGCCTACAATCTCCTGGAGCGGAAATTAAAGATTTAACTATTTTCTTTTTACTTATTCTTCGACTTCTCCAATATAATTTGTTTCGGTTAGATAAAGAACGGCCCTGGAAGAGTAAGGGGAAAATGGAAGTGGAGTTTGATTTAGACTTGACGTTGGACTAACTCACATGACACGTTCAAGGAACGTACTCCCGATCGCCAGTTTCCCGAAGGTGGATTACATCGGATGCACCGATCCCTCGGGTGTCCTTGTGAACTACATCCTGGACAAAAAGTTCATCGACACTGTCAATTTTAATATCTGTGAGTTTATCCTGTAACCCTGCTCTCATGTTACTTCGAATGATTCGAACGACTTCTTGTTCGCTAAGTGCCGTCTCTAACTGAAGAGTCATTGAAATTAAATCCTGATAGAAGTCAGACAAATTTTCTCGGAACTTTTGTTTGCGCAACTCCATTTGTGCGCGAATATCGTCATCTGTTCGGAGTCTTTGAAAACATTTTTTAACTCCGTCTTTAAATTATCCCAGGAGATACTAGGATATCGCTCTATGAAACTCCAATACCATTCCTTCACGTTACCTGTTAGTACATAATGAAGGTCTGATACTAGTCTTTGTGTTGCAACATTTTCGGATCTGGCAAGATGCTCTAAGTAAGAAAACGTTTGACATGGATGCCTTTTGGCGTACAGTCAAATTTGAGATCCCACTTTGCTAGAGATTGGTATGATTTTATGTGCCAGTTTCTTAGATCAGATCCAGTATCATTGTTTTGAATTTCAAATGAAGGAGAAACTTGATTTGAATTCGACTGATCCTCACAATTACGTTTACCAGAGGATGAGCAATGATCGGACGTGGTTCGAGAATTAGATTGCGTGTTTTGAATAACGTTGTCTGAAGCAACAGACTCAAGAATTGAAGAGTTATCAATCATTCAGATGTACTACTACAATATAATCTTCAATTTTGTCTAACCTAAATTTATTGAGATCCTGAAGACTTTCGTTGAGGGTATCATCATCTTTGTCTAAGCTGCCGAGCACACCATTTATTATTTGAGTTACCTTTTCTAACGTCTCGGTCACCTGTACGTACTATACTGACTTAGAGTACTTTAATCGAATTAATCTACTCTGTATATGAAGTAGACGAGAATGAAATATTTTTATTTTACTTTGTTATTGTCTTTTACGGCGTCTTGTAGGGCACGGAGTGTTCCTTTTCTAAGTCCAATCTTTGTTTCAAAGAGTTTAATTTTTCATCAAGGGCTTCTGTGTCGATGTCCCGAATAAAACACTCGACCTGAAACTCATCAAACTCGAGATGGTCGAGATCCATATTCGAGATGAGTCAATTATAGGCACAATAATGAAAAACTACTTAAAAAAATATAAAAATTATCAGGGAAGAGTAATTAGTAACCTGATGATAAACATGATTTATAAAAATATCTAATTGTTTATTCTATTCACAAACAGATTCAACTTGGGTGGTTTAACTATCTAACACCACAAGCTGAGTGTCTTTCACTGACATATATTGAGGATGAATATGTGCGAGTATATGTAATGTGCAAAATAGGTGTATGTACATTACTTCGATCAATATCTTAAATACCAACTAAATTTTAGTTATCGATATATATAAACAATTCTGGATGCTTTGCTTTCGCTCAAAAAAAAATTTACAAAAATCAAATATTTATATTACTTCGGATATGCAAAAGAGGATGAGCGGGGTTTTTTTACAATTACACTCCTTAGGGGTAGTTTTTTGGGGGTTGAGCTATGCCAATATGTTGTAATTAATTTGTAAAAAATTCCAGTACCACCCCCAGTACGATACACAATAAATACTAGCAAAAATACGAAAAGTGTGGTATAGCTTTATCTAATGCCAGCCCACGCGCGAATTGCAGGATAAGAGACCTGTAAACAATTTTTTAACTGTGTAACAAATTTGTAATTAATTTATACAAAATTCCAATACCATTTTCATTGGATAATGCTACAAAAGCTGGTGCTGCATTAGGGTCATAGGAAAACGGAATTTGAAGAAAATGCTGTACTCAACAAAAAGAAATTCAAATTTACGAAGTTATCGGTAACACAACAAGAAATATAAAGAAATTGTTAGATGCTTTGTTCACAATTCAGCCAACATCTATAGAAAAGCGAACGGGCGTTTTCTTTAACACCAAAGTTTATGGTAAAAACGATTGTCGCTTTCAAATGGCTCCTTAAACGCTCTTGTGTACTTGAAAGATTTTTTTTTTTTACAAGAAAAGTAATTGCCTATTACAACAGTTATTTTAATAGTATTGTCTGTTAACAAGAATAAAAGACATTTAATAAAACAAATTTTTTAATAAAGTAGTAGTTTAGTTCTTTGTAATACCCTTCCTACTCAATGTTTGGTTAAGTCGGCTGATGACATTTTAAGTAAAATTGATGAACATTCCGTTAAATTGTTCAAGCTATTATCTGTTAAAGAATACTTTCGTAAAAAATTTAATAAAACCAAGGATTCTGAATATCATTCAATGTTTGCACTACTAAGATCCCGAGTTAAAAAGGAACAAAAAATATGTTATAAGAAATATTTGATAATATCGAAAGCTCAATTTGTAGCAATCCCAAATTATTTTGGTCCTATTGCAAAAAAACAAATAAAAACTGTATTCCATCTAGTATGTATTATGATAACACACATGCTTCAGATCATAAAACCATTACAAATTTATTCTCAATCTTTTTTAAATCAGTCTACAATAATAATAACTTACCAATACCGAATCCAAGCAATCTAGTTGAATGTAGTAGTTCCTCGAAACTAAACGATTTTTGTGTTTCTTATGAAGAAACTTATACCAATTTGATAAACCTCGACACAAATAAGGGTTGTGGCCCAGATTCACTTTCACCATTTTTTATCAAAAATGTTTCTGGTTCTATTTATATACCACTAACAATTATTTTCAACAAATCCTTGCAGGAAGGTATTTTTCCCAGTGAGTGGAAAACAGCGAAGGTTGCGCCTATTTTTAAAAGTGGGGACATCCACAATGTAGCAAATTATAGACCAATTTGTATCTTAAACGTGTTTTCTAAAGTTTTTGAAAAACTATTTTATACTAAATTGTTCAATCATACTAAAGATAAAATATCGAAATATCAGCACGGGTTTTTTCGCGGTCGCTCAACTTTAACCAACCTGCTACAATTTACTGAATTCGCTTATCAGTCGTTAGAAAACGAACATTCAGTTGATGTTATATATACTGATTTTTCAAAGGCTTTTGATAAAGTAAATCATTCTCTCTTATTAAGTAAACTACCAAATTATGGCGTAGGTGGTAAGAATCTTAGCTGGTTGACCTCCTACTTGAGCAATAGAGTTCAATATGTTGAAATAGAAGGAATTCGATCTAACAAAATAGTTCCCACATCAGGTGTTCCACAAGGTTCCACTTTGGGTCCACTATTATTCCTACTTTTTATTAATGATCTTTCAACCAATCTTGAAAATAATATGTTATTATTTGCGGATGATCTTAAAATATATGCTGCTATTAAAACTATATCTGATTGTGAGAAGTTGCAGAAGGATCTTAATAGTTTATTTGACTGGTGCCAGCTAAATTATATGGAATTAAATATAAATAAATGTTTTGTTCTTAAAATCAAACCCAGAAATATAACTTCCGCATACACTTATCGAATCAACAGCGTTGAACTTGAAGTCAAAAGTTTTGCCCATGATCTAGGAATTATTATTGATAATAAACTGAGCTTCAACCACCACATTCAAGAAATAGTTAGTAAATCCCTCAGAATGCTTGGTTTTATTATGCGAGTTACATCAAATTTTTGCAATTATCAATCATTTCTGGCCCTTTACCGTGCTCATGTTAGATCGATTACTAAATATTTAACACCAATTTGGAATCCAAATTATGAGGTACATAGTAAAGCTTTGGAGAAAATTCAGAGAAAATTCACTCGCTTACTTAACTTTAGAATGAGATTACCCTACGAACCATATCCTTCCCGTCTTGAGAGATATTGTCTACATTCGCTTCAAAATAGACGTAAAATCAATGACGAGCTTACGTTATATAAAATTTTAAATGACATAATTTATTCGGATTTAAAAACGAAAGTTAAACTGAACACAAATCCATTTAACATCAGGAAACCCCTAACATTTAATGTTAAACCGTTTAAAACAAATTATTGTAAAAACTCTCCTTTAATTCGTATGCAAAATGCTCATAATATTTTTTTTAATGATTTAGAATTTAATATTGGTTCTTTAGCAATTTACAAAAAATATGTAATTAGCATTTTAGACAATTCTAATCACCTTTAAAACTAAATTTAAATGTAAATTGTGATATTTTGTTAAACTTTTTAATTATTTTTAATTTGAAATACTAATTCTGTTGTATATTATTATAATTAATATTGTAAATCGTGTTTATGCTAGCAAGTAATTGGAAATTTTTTTTTTCCGTTTGTTAGCTAATTTTGAATGAAATAAATAAATCTATATATAAAGGGTGATTTTTTTGTGGTTAGGATTTTCATGCATTAGTATTTGACAGATCACGCGGGATTTCAGACAAGGTGTCAAAGAGAAAGATGCTCAGTATGCTTTGACATTTCATAATGAATAGACTTACTAACGAGCAACGCTTGCAAATAATTGAATTATATTACAAAAATCAGTGTTCGGTTCGAAAAGTGTTTCGCGATTTACGTCCGATTTATGGTCTACATAATCGACCAAGTGAGCAAACAATTAATGCGATTGTGACCAAGTTTCGCACTCAGTTTACTTTATTGGACATTAAACCAACCACACGAATGCGTACAGTGCGTACAGAAGAGAATATTGCGTCTGTTTCTGAGAGTGTTGCTGAAGACCGTGAAATGTCGATTCGTCGCCGTTCGCAGCAATTGGGTTTGTGTTATTCGACGACATGGAAGATTTTACGCAAAGATCTTGGTGTAAAACCGTATAAAATACAGCTCCTGCAAGAACTGAAGCCGAACGATCTGCCACAATGTCGAATTTTCAGTGAATGGGCCCTAGAAAAGTTGGCAGAAAATCCGCTTTTTTATCGACAAATTTTGTTCAGCGATGAGGCTCATTTCTGGTTGAATGGCTACGTAAATAAGCAAAATTGCCGCATTTGGAGTGAAGAGCAACCAGAAGCCGTTCAAGAACTGCCCATGCATCCCGAAAAATGCACTGTTTGGTGTGGTTTGTACGCTGGTGGAATCATTGGACCGTATTTTTTCAAAGATGCTGTTGGACGCAACGTTACGGTGAATGGCGATCGCTATCGTTCGATGCTAACAAACTTTTTGTTGCCAAAAATGGAAGAACTGAACTTAGTTGACATGTGGTTTCAACAAGATGGCGCTACATGCCACACAGCTCGCGATTCTATGGCCATTTTGAGGGAAAACTTCGGAGAACAATTCATCTCAAGAAATGGCCCGGTAAGTTGGCCACCAAGATCATGCGATTTGACGCCTTTAGACTATTTTTTGTGGGGCTACGTCAAGTCTAAAGTCTACAGAAATAAGCCAGCAACTATTCCAGTTTTGGAAGACAACATTTCCGAAGAAATTCGGGCTATTCCGGCCGAAATGCTCGAAAAAGTTGCCCAAAATTGGACTTTCCGAATGGACCACCTAAGACGCAGCCGCGGTCAACATTTAAATGAAATTATCTTCAAAAAGTAAATGTCATGGACCAATCTAACGTTTCAAATAAAGAACCGATGAGATTTTGCAAATTTTATGCGTTTTTTTTTAAAAAAAAGTTCTCAAGCTCTTAAAAAATCACCCGTTATAAAACAAAGTCGGGTTAGTTACACCATTTATAACTGAAGAACGGCTGGACCGATTTTTATGATCTTTCTTTTGTTGGATTTGACTCCGTTCCGAATAGCATAATAACTATTAAAACATTGGAAAAATTCTCCAAAAAAAAAGTTATCAAGAAAATTCATTTTCTCATATATTTAGTACATTTTGTTTTTTTTTATTTTGTTCGTCTCAATACAGTGGTGGTTTACGAAAAAAGAAAAGTCGGAAAAACTCAAAAGGGAAGCCCCAAAAATCTAATAAAAAAATCTTTTTTTTTTATATGAATTTTGTAGTTGTAGTTTGTATGTGACGAGTGGTGCAGTGGTTAAAGCTTCGGCGCTTGGACTGCAAGGTACTGGATACGAATCCGACTGGAGGCAGCATGCACATTTACCATTTTATTTTTTATACAATTTTTTTTTATTTCATCTACCTGGCTCAATAATATTTCTCGAAACAGGTTCGTCTTTGCATGGGAATGATATATACGAATATCGATTGATTTGAATTCTAAATCCTAATCAACGACCTGCTCATGCACCAATTGTGTAAAAAGCCTTCCGCGTGGTTCTATCTTCCGTTCGTGTCATCAGCTCACATAAATCATGATCGTTTTTGTTTGATTGAGACAGTATACTGCGGAAGATGCATAAAATCATTTTTGGGCTTAATTGGAATTCTAGCAAATCGCAATATTAGCAATTAGCATTAATTTGGGAGAG
Organism: Nephrotoma appendiculata; assembly: GCA_947310385.1. NCBI lineage: Eukaryota > Metazoa > Arthropoda > Insecta > Diptera > Tipulidae > Nephrotoma > Nephrotoma appendiculata. The sequence goes on from OX371224.1 coordinate 263,018,251, forward strand.
GCTTAGTTCGGCTGGGTCATCTGTCAACTGGTTGTTTTGACGTGTAAATGGAGGAATAGGAAAGTTTCTTGGCCGATTATTTTCGGATTTGTTTGTTGAAAAATCCAGTACTTCATCCGGGATTTATGTTGAAATCCCGGTTCAGCTCAACATATCAGATTCGAACATGATTAGTTAAGACATTGCTTAGCACGGCCGAACTCCAGAACTTCTCTAAAATCCATTTTTACATTCACATTTAATTCTGCTTACCTGATTTGACAATAATTGGTCGAGGTATGGCCAAGTTCCATTCAGAATTATCGAATTTTAGAACTTTATCAAAAAGACACATTAAAATCCCAATACAAGTTGATCCTAATTTATTAGAATCCTAGCCCAGCTCTACAATCTGAACTGGAAAATTTCGGTTGGAAACGGCCTATTTCATTCATTATAGCTGAATCCGAAAATTTCGTCAAATTCGGCTTTGCACCCCGAATTTGATCATCATTTGTTTTGAGTTTGCTTAGTTCCATTGAACATGCTAGAGTGTCAATCCAATTCTGCGTACCATATTTAACAGTTATTGGTTGAGAAATAGTAAAGTTCCATTGAGCATGATATAAATATCCTGTGCACTATAATTATACTTGTAATTAATCGAATATTCTCTTCTTTGGTGAACAAAACTAATAAAATATTTGAAATTTTTGCGAATTAAATTAAAATTGTTTGAAATATCCTATCAGGTAGTTAATCTGGTATTGAATAACATTGATATTTTTCCGGGAACCATTGCCTTTGGGATGCCTTACATATGAAATTTTTTGTTTTTTTTATATATATTATTTATTATTTTTTTGATGAATTTTAGACTAAGTTTGATATAATTTAAATAATTATGGTTTCAAGAAATCCTATTGTAAGTCGTGTAATTGCAGGAGGATTAAATTAATAAATGTTTATATTATATTTAGGAAGCCGGAAAATATTAATTTAGAATTAAATTTCAGAAAATCTACAGACGTGAAATAATATTTCTTTGAAATATTAATTGTTGATTGTGTAGATTAGAATGGTGTTGTCATTGCATTAATAACTATCGACTTTATTTAAGGGTCTGCAACTGGGTTGATTTAATCAATTAAATTTTGCATTAATTTACAATTACATTTCAGGAAATTTCCAGATGTACGTGAAATAATACAAATTTTTTCTCAGGTTGCTGATTTAGAGAAGCAATTGTTGAAGGCCAATACCATCGTTATCCATTAAACCTATTAAACCTTTATCCTTCCTTAGTAGATTAGTATTGTGCTGTCTTTGTGTTACTAACTATCGGCTATACCTAGGTGTCTGGAACCGGGCCGATTCTGTCCCACTTAACTAACCTATCCAATCCTTCGGTTTTGTTATATGTAAAAAAGAGTGTACGGTGGGCCCGGCGTCACCCGGGAGCTCCTGTGTAAGAACTTGGTCGTGCATTCAGAATCAATCAATCAATAAATTTTTTTTTATTTCATCTACTTATCTATATATATAAAACAAAGTCGGGTTAGTTACACCATTTATAACTGAAGAACGGCTGGACTGATTTTTATGATCTTTGTTTTGTTGGATTTGACTCCGTTCCGAATAGCATAATAACTATTAAAACATTGGAAAAGATTTTGCAATTTTGTCTCAACGAAGGACGAGCTCATCAACAAAGTTTTCCCGAACAATATTACTAACCACAAAAATCAAAATTGGGTGAGTGAACGAATAATTCTTGCGGCAAAGAACAAAAATGGGGATCACATAAATTTCACAATTCAAAATCTAATCGTCGGTCCATTTCATTCCTTCAAATCTATCGACTGTGTGACACACAAAGACGAATCAACCAACTGTCCAACTGAATTTTTAAACTCATTGGATCTGGCTGGCTTGCCCCTGCACAATTTACAACTGAAAGTTGATGTGTTGCCGGTAATCATCATGCTACGAAACCTGAATCAACCAAAACTATATAACGGAACGTGTTTTATTTTGAGAAATCTCAAGGAAAGTTCAAAGGTGAAGAAGTTCTCATTCCGAGAATTCTGATGATCCCAACCGATATGCCATTCGAGTTTAAACGAATTCAATTTCCGATTCGTGTTGCATTCGCCATGACAATCAACAAATCACAAGGCCCATCCTTGAGTGTTCGCCTGAATCTAGAAAATGAATGTTTCTCTCACGGCCAATTGTACATAGCATGTTCACGTGTCGGCAAACCATCCGCTTTGTTCGTTCTCGCACCTGACAATAAAACAAAAAATGTCGTATATCACAAGATGATTTACTGAAGGGAATCGACCCTATTGCAACCCACCCAGCAAATAGTTTAAAAGAAAGTAGTGCAACAATGCTACGCGAATCATTTCGAATCAATTCAATAAAAAGAAATCCTTGCTGCCACGTGAATTACATTCATTTCAATGTAATTAAAATATATTTCATTTTGATTGAAATTAATTAATTTGGAGTAGTCATTTTATCCGCCCCGGAGGTCTCAGGTTCAATTCCCGGTAGTGACAAGGAAAAAATTGCACGGCTGGTTTAGGATCAATGAATTAATCACTCATTAGTCATTATCCGAAATGAAAATATGATTATTAAACCTCATTTAAGGCGGCCAAATCTCTTGATGGGATATAGTGCCAGAGAGAGAGAGAGATAAATTCATTTTATCTTAATAAAAAAACTCTATTTAATTAAGCTATAATAACTTTAAGCGACATTTATTGATTTTGAGACGGTACGAAGTTCGCCGGGTCAGCTAGTAAATAAATAAATAAAACAAATTAATTTTCAACTTTTTGTGGTAGATACAATATTATGACTGTATTATGTCTGATTTCTTTTTCGCTGACTTGAATAGTCGCAAACATTAGGAATGTCATTGTAAATAATATTTTGTCTAAAAAGCCGAAAAAAACTTTAAATAAAAATTAATGTTGACGAATTTCAAACTTCTTAAATATAATTATTATATTCACTTATCATATACAGTCTTTTAGGATTTAGAACAAACTTCACGAATTTGAGAGAAACGGTTGTCCTAAATTTTTTTTTTTTTTTTTAATTTTAGGACAAAGTTAGGACATCAAGGGAATTTAGAGTAAACATAACACAGTTTTTAATTTGTGTACAATTAAAATTAACATTACTTTCACTCCCGATGAATTTTTATTGAAATAAAATCGACAACTTTAAACAGTCGTCCGAAAATTTAGGTACCTAAATAAATTCTAAACAACACAAGCTGAAACTCAAATAAACAAGTTTTGTTTTACAATGATTATGATCGCTTACAAATAAATCATTAGCTTAAATGCGTCCCTCTGCGAATCTGTGACACATGTCAAATCTGGTTTGAGAATCTATAATAAATTTTATTCGAAACAAAAATAAATATTCAAATTATAGTAATAATTTAATTTATGTTTAGATGATTTTTATTTTTTGTATTAAAAACCTAATGAAATATATTTTATTGAGCATGTACCTAACCAGCATCTTTAATATTTTTTATGTAACAATAACGTTTCGAGCAACCTTAACAAAATTAAGGAAATTTGTTTACGATCAAAAAAACGTATTCGCTTTCTTAGTTCACTTTAATTTTGTATACTCGATCGTACCTGTGATCTTTAAATTCAAGTACAAATTAATAGTTATGTGTATGTCTGTCCTTGTCGAATAATGACGGAAATTATTTGTCGACCAGCATAGGTTTAATTGGATGTAATTAAATAATTAAAATATATTATGTACATTATGATGTGCATTGCGAACAAGATATAAATTTGGATTTAAAATGTTCCGGCTCAGATCAGCTTGCAGCATGATGCTGTGACATCACGTCACACCTATTCATTCAACATGCTAAACAAAATACGAGATGTATAAAATATGTGATGAAATCATACACAGGTATTAATTAGAATCTTAAATTAATCCAAAAAATTAGCTTGATATTAAATTAAAAAGAAAATAATAAAGAATATTTTTCACATCCGTGTTTTGGTTCTTTTTTCGCTTTTATCAACTTTTGAAAAAAAACGAATGGTTTTTTGGTTTGGGTTTAGCGAATAATTAATTATTATCGAATATTAAAATGCTAAACGAAATTTAGGAATTAATTATAGTCTAGAGACATATGTTGTGTTACAGGTGTTTCTTGAGACGAAGTGTTTTCCTATACGATTATGTAATGACGATAAGTTAATTTACAGGCCAATGATTTGTTTATTGTATGTGATGATGTTATGACGTAAATGATTTCAAGTTTCAATATTTTATTATCTACTATATAACGTATACAAAAAAAAAAAAAAAATAATAATTTCAGTGTCAATATCAACGAGCAGTGATAAAATAAAATTAATTTTTATTTTTATGATTTAACATCTTCAATATAACAATACAATCCTTTGTTCACATTTCATAATATTGATATAGAACTAAATAAATTATTGAAGCACTAATCATTTAATGCCACCTTCTTTCGATTATTAACATTGAGCACATGATGACATTTAAAGTTTAAGCGATTTAATAACTTAAATTAGAAGAAAATGATTAAAAATTTAAATACCACGAATGTGCGCATCATTCAAGGGCTCTAGCCGTTAATTTTACTTAATTTTATACGGCAAGTGTACTCTGAGATTTTTGGGAATTTCCGAGTGTAAAGAAATCGTATTACCGGTATCTCAACTATTATTACATCCAGTTAAATACCATAAGTAAATTTTTTGTATTAGAGTTGATTTATCTTTGTAAACCAAAAGTTTTCGGGAGTAAGTTCCTTGCACAGCACATTTTTATTTTATAGTAGATCAAATAGATAAATCTATTCCCGGGAAATCATACTAATTTCAGAGAAAATTTTACCATCCTATGTCGAAACTTAAAATGATAACATAATAAGAAACATACAGGCCAACCATGACGGTGATTCTGCCCAATAGCAAATTATATCCTCGACTGATAAGGTTGTTAATAGGAAAGAATGTCAGTCACAGAAATAACTAGGACGAACCGCAGCAAAGTCATTGTTTAACTACTCAGATGATATGTTAAATATATTAGTTACTATTAAATACACATTAAGATTAGATAGTGATTAGATTTCTTAGATTATTAATTTGGGTTAGTTGTTTTCTAGGCAAATGCAGATAACATATTTAAAAGATCGATTCCCTGTTATGGACGTGGATAGATAATGCCAATATTCGCGTGACATTTATGATATCCACCCGGGTCAAATAGCTGCGTGCCCCTATTGATTCAACACTTTGAAGATATAATAAAAGAAATATTTTTATCGAAGTATATTGAAATTAGTTTGATATAATATACCCCAACCAGTGTTACGGTCACCAACATTTTACAGGCTTTTAGTCAAAACTATAAAAACTGGCTCGTAAAATGTTGGTTATCGCTCAAATTATCTAAATGACCGTAACAGAATACAACTTAAGTTTTCACATGTTCGCTTATTGGGGCTGTACATATGGGTACGCACATGCATAATTTTAAAATTAAACACTAAAACCACTACGAGTATAAGCATTATTTTACTTCTTTGTTGGTATGTTGCTGCGTAATTTTTTACATATGGAAACTAAACACCGAAATAACCAATTCGAATACAAAAAAAAATCTAACTTATATCCCTTAATAATAATAATAATAATATAATATTTATTAACCATAACTTAAGTATAAACTTTTATGTTACAGACATATTTACAAGATACACAAAAAATAAAAATAAATAAAATTTAACAATTAAGCACAACACAAAACCATAGCAAAAGTATTTACATATATAGGTACATTATTTACATAATATTTATATACATAATAATTAACCATTACCATGCTTCTGCATAATTACATCAAATAACAATTTTTTAAATTTTTCTAAAGAATTTACATGTTTTAAATCCACTGATAAACCATTCCAAGTACCAATTGCGTTTAATAAACCAGAATTATTGTATATATTGGTTCTGTTAATTGGCAGATTGATATTTCTCGTGCGCAGAGATTTTGAAAAATTAAGTTTTTCGTACAAATACGTTGGCAAACCCGAATGAATTAATCGGAAAATAAAAACAGCAGTTCTGAAATAATAATACTCAAACAAGTCACATCCAAGAATAGAATATTTATACTCTGAGCCGTGATCAAATTTCCGCAGATCGAAAACATAACGAATGCAATTATTAAAAGTAACTTCAAGCAAACGTCTCGATGAACCATCACATACACCAAAAACTACATCACAGTAAGTGAAAATTGGCACAACTAGGGATTTAATTAATTCTACACGTAAATCAATTGGGCAAAACTTCTTTATCAATCTAAGCTTATACAAACTATAATTAACACGTTGACATATAGAATTTACATGGTCATCCCAGGTAAGTTTCGAATTTAACATTAATCCTAAATTATTAACCAAAGGAACAAATAAAATAACATCATTACCCAAAAGAAGTGTAGGAGTCAAATTAATTGAAACATTTCTAGAAAGAAATAATGCCTTACTTTTAAGAGGATTAAGAGAAAGTGAATTATTTTTAGCCCAAAAAGAAATCTGTTTTAGATCATTGTTAAGATATGAGATGGTCTCATCTATCTTGAGAACATCCTCACCAATGTAAAGCTGTAAATCGTCAGCATAAAAGTGGGATCTACAATGCTTTATACGCCATGACAGATCATTGATATATATGGAGAAAAGCAATGGACCCAAAATAGAACCCTGAGGTACACCAGTAACCATATCACAAATGCTTGAACAATCAGCACCACATCTTACAAACTGCTTACGATTACTCAGATACGAATGTATTAATTTTACGGCAGATTTAGAAAATTTATAATACAAGTAAAGTTTCTGTAACAAATGAACATGATTCACACTATCAAATGCTTTTGAAAAGTCCAACAAAACCAAAATTGCAAACGAATTTTTCTTATCAAGCATAGCAGAAAGATCATCAATAATATGCACTAAAGCTGTAGTAGTGCTATGACCAGTTTTATACCCTGATTGGTACTTACATAAAAAATCAAATTGTTTAAGATGCTCTTGAATTTGCAATTGCATAACCTTCTCCAAAACCTTTGAAAGAGCAGGCAAAATAATAATTGGACGAATGTCCCCAATATTAGATACAATATCTTTTTTAGGCAGAGGAATGATAGAGGCAACTTTCCATAAATCCGGAAAAAAAGATTTTGTCAAACACTGGTTGATAATGAATGTAATATGTGGAAGGAATAAATCTATAAACATTTTTACTATCTTAAAATTAATTAAATCATAAGCTTTCAGATCAGATTTCACAGCACAAATAGCATTCAACACCATAAATTCATCTACACAGTCAAACAAAAAACAGTTACTGTCAACAAATTCACAAAAATCCAAATCAGGTAAAGGTAGAACACCTACCGAATCCCCAAATTTGCTTAACCCAATTAAAATATCATCAGTAGAAAATATAATATTTGTGTTATCTGTGGAAGATAAAACACCAAGCTTTTTCAAGTTCTTCCAGGTTATCCTTGAGTTATACACATTACCAAAATAGAAATTTTGTTTGGCTTGATTAATTAACTTACGAGGGTATATCAAAAAGTCTTGCAATATCATATGAAAAAAAAGAGTGAGTGAGACAACAATATATTTTTCAGAACCATTTTTTGTCGCGATGAAACTTCTAGAAGAACATTTCGATGTAAATTTTACAGTTCGTTTGTTTTTGTCAATTTAGTAACACGTGTTTTGAATTTTTCTTAAAATGAATGAAATTGAATATCGCGCCCTTATTAAATTTTTCTATAAAGATGGACGAAACGCAATTTATATATTCAACTATATATCAAAAGTTTACGGCGAATCTGCACCATCATATGCCACAGTAACAAGGTGGGTAAAATTATTCAAAAGTGGCCGGGAGTCATTTGAAGACGACAACCGCTCGGATCGGCCAGCAGATGCTATTAGCCATGAAAACGTAATTTTGGCTGAATCTATTGTATTGGAGGACCGGCGTATTTCTGTTCCGCGGTTAGCGTGGAGACTTTCTCTTTCATACGGTACCACATATACTATATTACATGACCACCTTCACATGTCGAAAGTAAGTGCGCGATGGGTTCCCCGTTTGTTGGATGCAGAACAAAAAAAAATGCGTGTTCAAACTTCAAAGGCGATTTTAGATATGTACAAAGAAGATCCAGAAAATTTCTTGGATAACTTAATAACAGGCGATGAAACATGGCTTTATCATTGGGATTCGGAATCCAAACAAGAATCGATGCAATGGATTAAACGTAGTGAACCACCACCAAAGAAATTCAAAACTCAACCGTCTGCTGGTAAGGTTGTGGCAACAGTTTTTTGGGATGCTGAAGGAATTTTGATAATCGATTATATTGCACCGAAAACCACAATCACAGGCATATATTACGCAGAAGTTTTGCGAAAATTGAAAAAAGCGATCCGGGAAAACCGGCCTAGGAAAGTTATTAAAAAAATCTTGCTTCTTCACGACAATGCACCAGTGCACAAGGATAATATTGCTCAAGGTGCATTAAAGTGCTGCGGCTTCGTGGAAATTCCGCATCCACCGTACAGTCCAGACTTGGCACTCAGTGACTACTTTCTGTTTCCCAATTTAAAAAAAAAAAACACTAAGGGGCCCGAAATTTTCCAGTGACTATGAAGTACAGTCTGTTGTAAATGAATATTTTATGGAGCAAAAGAAATCTTTTTTTTAGAGGGTTTAGGCAAGTTAATTGATCGATGTGACAAATGTATAAACCTTAAAGGAGATTATATCGAAAAATAAAAATATTGCTGTCTCACTCACTCTTTTTTTTCATATAAAATTGCAAGACTTTTTGATTTTCCCTCGTATTAGCTTTGTTCCTTAGAAACTTAAAATAGTTAAAATCCAATTCTAAACCATGTTTTCTAAACTTTTTATAAGCCAAATCTCTACGTTCCATTAAATTTAAAATATTCACGTTTAACCAAGGTGCTGTTGGACATTTATTAATACTTAGCTTTCGGGGTACACACATATTTTCCAAAGATAAGAAATTCGAATTAAATTCTTGAAGTATATCATTCACATCAGCATAAGAAAAAAGATTCAACCAGTCTAACGAAAAGAAACAATTAGTATAATATTCATAGTCAATTCCATTATAATCAGGAACGACGGTATAAGATATTATATCCCTAGTATGACACAACTTATAGCATGCAAAAATCAAATCATGGTCAGAAATAGCAGGAACTGCACATTGTCCATAAGATAAAATATTTTACGCATCAGGCTCAAACACTACAATCAAATCTAAGAGATTATCATTTCTAGTAGGGCCAAATGGTAAACTATATAAATTATGAATTTGAAAACAAGTATTTAATTTGTTACCAATTAACATATTATAGTTAAAATCACCCAAGCACACAACCTTTTTATACTCCAACAAATACTGGGAAAAAATGACATTCAAATTATCAGAATCAACACTTACCACAGGCGACGGATTATAAATAACCAGCAACAGGATTTTACCAAAACTACTGATAAGTTTTGAGGCTAGAAACTCAACCTTACCAAAACAACCAGATCCTAACTGTTTAATATTTAAAGAGGCACTAAAATATAAAGCAACACCTCCCCAACGATCATTAATTCGATCACCTCTCAATATCTTATAATTATTTATATGGAGTGACTTGTTTGTAATTTCACTGTGAAGCCAAGTCTCAGACAAAGCGAGAAAATCAAATTCATGCACGTGCAATAGAATAGTAATATCATTTAAATGTTTAATTAAGCTGCGTACATTTAAATGGCCAAATTTTAATGAATCATTTTTATTTACCTTCAAATTGTTACTTGGATAAGGTTTATCGTACAAAATCGTGTCCTTTAAGATGGTGTGGTGTTGACTACTGTAGTTTTTAACTGTGGACTCCGAAAGGCTCGTACAGGCCCAAGTGTCCGAAAATTTGATGAATTAAAGCTACGAACAAAAACTCCAACCGGCCAAGTATCAGGATTCATCGCCTTCTCACGTAATACTTCACTGATACCCAATTTAAAGCACACGTACTCTAAACTATTCCCATTGAACTTTTTTGGAATCAGCTTTGAAACACTACAGGAGTCCGTTCTCAAGCACGCATTAGCCATTGCTAATATATCACACTCAGCGGTATCCGGGGCAAATCTTGAGAGGTGCAACCAACACTTTGGAGGAACAGTTTTGATATTAATATCAACAGGTAAGTTTCCAGTCCCACAAATTCTTCTATCCTGATTATGTGATGAACTGTTAGCAACATGAGCAATGGATGATGTATTAACAATTTGCCGACGATTAACCATCGGAATTGATGCAAGTGGCCTCGAGGTACCAGAGGAAATCAATGGAATCTCAGAACAAGGTGATGTAGATGCAGCAGCTTCAGCATAAGATATGGTACCAAATGATGCAGATGATGTAGACTCAACAGAAACTGTTGAAGCCATATTCAATGCGGAGGTGTTACCTAAATTAGGTGTAAATTTGCAAACATCAACGGTAGGTGTCGATGAAGCTTCCACTACAGCATAATCACTTGATGTCGTTAATCCAACGGTAGGGCACTCAGCAACTTTTCCAGCACACCTAATGCCTGAACTATTGAGTTTCTCTATAATCTCACCAATTAGTATCCTATTGGTAGAAATCTCCTCCTTCAAAACTTCAAAATATGAGTTCTGAACAGTACTTGCAGAGGAATCCGCAATAATATTACAAAATGTTCGGTTGATCATAAGGTCACGACACTCATCGCAAAACCAAAAAATGTTGGAGTATTTCGAACAACACTTAATAGCCGAACGATCAACATTCACACAACCGTAATGGAAAAATTTACGGCAAAATCCAGAACATGTAATTTTGTCCTTATCCACAGTAGCTTCACACTTAAGCACAATTCATAATGTATTTCTATACACAACGAAAACTTACACCAAAGTATATGTATAATTATCAAATGTCACACTCACAATACAGCTGTTAACAGCACATATATATACACTATTTACATTATATTATTTACAATATAAAAAAACATAAAATATTAAATTAACACACTAAACGACTATATTTTATTTATATAAATACACAATATTAAATTAAAATGAATTAAAATATTTCAAATAGTAAATATTTTCACAGGAAAAAAAAACAAATTGACGAATCGCAGTGACTACTTAAGAATGACTTAAGTGACTACTTAATCCCTTTAGTGATTTACTAACACAATTGTGCGGGTAGGGCAAAAGTACTATGTCAAAAATTTAGTTTTGTATGTTTTTTGAACCAACTTACACATTTGTGAATTCCTTTTTAACTTATTTTCGTCCGAAAAAAAACACTATATCTATACACACAATTGTGTTGGTTTTACTTCAAATCAAGCGAAATTTTTTATCAACAACGCCATTACATACTATGGTTTTTTACTCACACATTTGTGTGGGTTGGACCAAAGCTGAGCCAATTTTTTTGTTTCTTGGTTGAAAAAGGAATATCAGACCTAGTGCAACCAGATAAAAAACACTCCAAATTTCAGAAGAAAGTAGAAAATAGGTTTGTCTTTGGGAGGCCACTCAGTTGACAGCTCTTTATATACATAGACGTAGTTCTCAAGTTATCATTCAAAATATAAAAGTAACCTGGCAACAAGCAATTGGATTGGAATGGTAGCATTATAAGAAATTGGGTTTATATAATCAGCTGGATTAAATATCTATATTATATGACATTATTGTCTGTAATTGTATCAGGGTTCGCCAAATCAACCTATTCAAAACATTCAATTTAATAAATTAGTTTTAAGGTATTATAATAATTTAAATATTTTTTACTAGTATTTCTTCCAAAAACCATTTTATAATTTCCATCCACCATGCAAAATTTAATCATATTCTGTTAAGATATAATCTGGTTCCGTCCCAGTTGACCATATTCCAGAATTTTTACCAATATTAATTTTAAAATCTCATTTCGATCCGCCTTACTTAATTGCATCCTGTGTGGGGTTTGCTAGTACCCCCATCAGGCGCCTCCCCGGGTGGCGGATAGGGGAATGCTTGCCAGATATGGTAGGTACCGGGGAAATTAAATACTCGGGGCGGATCAAAAACTAGCACACCAAAGCTAAGGTGGTACTACATACGCCGATGGCTGCGTGGCTAAGAGGGTGCTTAGTCGTTAGTATGTGAACTCCGAATTTGGCGTCATTCGGTTTAAACCCATAGCCTTCCTATGATAACGCAGAGCTCTGTCATAGGCGAAGGTTAATTTCTCGTGCTACTCGTGGAAATAAAATAAAAATTTAAGATGAAAAATAATGATGAAAAAGCCTAATAATATTAGGAAACGAGACGGCTACAGAAGCATAAAATCAACCGGGCCGCTCCATATCTTCTTCGGATGCTAGTACCATAGATTCTGGGGGGAACCAACCCTTGGCAAATAAAGGGAACAAGTTTCCTAAGATCATGAAAATGTTGAGATCACCACCTCTACATGTAAGTAGACGTACACTACAATTAGAGACAATTGTGCCAACAGCGACTGCCTCCCCAGTAACTGCAAAAGACGCAGTCTCCACTGAAAAAGGAACTTCATTACAAATGCCGAGTGCATCAACGAACATTATAAACAGCGAGGATCTGTTAACCAAGTTTCAGAAAATGGAGAAACTAATCGCGCAGCTGAGCAATGAAGTTGCTGAACTGAAGAGAGAAAAGTCTACACTAAAAAATAAAAAACAGGTTAAAAATAGTAAAGCTGAGGATTCAGCACGAGCTAACAACCTGCCTGCCAACCATATTCAGCCATCAACCAGTCAACATCATTCAAATAATTCCAACTGGCTGCTGCAGCAATTTCAAGTCTCTCAACAAAATAGATTTAATGCTCTGAGTATAGAGGATTATTTCACAGATGAGGAAGAACTGGAAGAAGAAGTTTCCAGAGCTAGTAACAGAAATCCTAAGAAACGTAGGCGCACAAAAACGAAAACTACCCCAAAAAATAATACACAAAGTGTGAACAGTAACACTGAACAGAAAAACCCAAAAATACCACTGCCTCCACCCATTAATGTGAGCAATATCAACAATTTTGAACTTTTTCGACAAAAAATAATAAAAAACACTAGTGAATCAACTAATTTTAAGGCGCTCTCAAATAGTGACATTAGAATTACCTTTCAAAATGAAAATGATTACAGAAATGTCAAAAAATTACTGGAAGAATTAAAAAATGAATCTAGCAACCAACTAGAAAATATTCAATATCACACCTACCAGCTGAAGAGTGAAAAGGCCTATAGAGTGGTTATTAGAGGCTTACCTTCTTCTATTAGTCACGCTTTCACACGCTTTCATTAATCACACTTTCCACTGTTTTACATCGACTTAAAACAAAAAGACAACAATAAAGAAGTATACAATATCAAGAAACTTGCGTACTGTATAGTTAAAATTGAGCCACCTAACAAGACAAGGGGAATTCCACAATGTACGAATTGTCAACAGCTTGGACATGCAAGAGCTTTTGCTATCGTCAAACTAAATGCGTTAAATGCGCGGAAAATCACCACACTACAACATGCAAGAAAACACCAGATATCGCGCCTTCTTGTGCTCTTTGTCAACAACAAGGGCATACTGCAAATTATAAAGGATGCCGTGTATATCAGAACAAAATTAAAAGTCAACAGAATAATAGAACAAGCGCAGTGCAGCGATTACAAACCAAAGTTGCTAAACCACAAACAACAATCACACCATCCACAGTTGAATTATCGTATGCGCAAATCACCAAAGAGTCTAATAACATTGAAATTATTAAAATGCTTAGCCAAATTCAACAGTCACTTGGTCATTTAGCAGAGAGGGTGGCAAAACTGGAAAGCTATATCTATCCACCAAGCGAAAAAGTCAACATACTCACAAATGATTAACTCGTTCCTACGCATTGTAGCTTGGAACGCTAATGGGCTCAACCAACGAGCCCAAGAACCGGAAATATTTCTCGATACAAACAACATTGATATTGCGCTGATTTCAGAGACGCACTTCTCCAACAAAAGCTTTATCAGAATAAGGGGTTTTAATTCCTACTGGACAACCCATCCTAGTGAAAGAGCCAGAGGTGGTTCAGCTGTACTAATTAAAAATAATATCAAACATAATCAACAAGAGGATATTCGTGAAAACTATTTGCAAGCAGCTGTTATCTCAATCCAATATAATGGCGCAGATCTGAATATTGCAGCAGCGTACTGTCCTCCACGGAATACACCAACGAAGTTACAATTTAATAACGTCTTCAATAAGCTCGGTCCAAGATTTATTATTGGTGGGGACTACAATATAAATCATACAGCTTGGGGTTCCAGGCTCATTTCTCCTGCGAAAAGAAACACCTTGTCCAATGCCATTCATGAAAACAAATGCGAATATCTGTCCCCAGGTGAGCCAACGTATTGGCCAACGGATGCAGGAAAAACACCAGATCTACTGAATTTCTTCATCATAAAAGGTATTCCTCTAAGTTACACTAGAGTCGAAGGAATTAACGACCTCACATCTGACCACATTCCTGTACTGTTGTCAGTAAGCGCTATAGTAATAAAGAAACAGAAAAAGCAAAACCTTACTAATAGATTCACGGATTGGGACATCTTCAGAGAAAAATTGGAAGAGCTAGTTGAATTAAAAGTTAGTATTAAAACCAATGAAGAATTGGAACAACAAACAAACAATTTCATTGAATACACTCGAATGGCTGCCAGATTAGCTACTCCTGAATTAAAGGACAAAGCGGAGATTGAAGTCAAATACCATACAAATTAATTAAAACTTAATTTAATAGAGAAATGTATTATGTTTAATTAGAATTTGGTTATAAAAATAACTCTTAAAATTATTTCTATGTAATACAAATTATATTTCTAAATATGAAATAATGTAAAATAGGAAATAAAATAAATTAATTGGATATAAATATTAATTTAATAAAAATTCCTACTGTTTAATGCAGCTTCGGATTACCTTATACCACCAGAGTTCAAGACCAATCCGGATAATTGTTTAAACTTATAGCGGTCAATACAATGTGACTCAACTCTCGGTAATATTTTAATGTTGTTACATTTTTTGTTCACAGACTAATATTATGAATGAAGTTTTAAGTTCAGGCTTAGAAATCAACTCATCACTATCCAACTTGTCGTTAGACTGGGTGATGTATGCTCATCTGCGCAAAACGAATATCGCGACATTTTTCAGTGTCATCCCTATAAAATACTGTATATACAATATTACGCAAGTTTTGAATGTTATCCCGAAAATTTTTTACTATCATGACATTTTTTATTTTTATTTTTTTTTGTTATCCCGAAAACAAATTCCAAAACAGCAAATGTCAGTAAGCAAAAGTCGCGACAAGTGTTCGTGCCACCCTGAAATCAAAAACAGAATATTGACGCGTAGAAATTTATATCACGAATAATTCAATCACAAATAATTTACGGGCAAGGTTTATCCAAAAAGCCGTCCGGTGGCAAAGTGGTCAGCATGGTTGCTCCAGCGACCGGAAGTCTCGGGTTCGATTCCCGGTGGTGACAAAAAATTGGTGGAAACAATTTCACGACTGAATTTTTCGCATTGTATTGTCTAACTGTTACTTAATTTTCAATTTTTATTCAACTGTATGGTACTTTATATTTTTGTTTTAAATTTTTTTGTGCTAATCTCAGAGATGTTTCGCTGATATCGTGCAGTTTTTAGGATTTTTCAATAATTAGAGATTGGCCACGTGCATCTAAAGATATTGTTAAAATATCTAGAACTGTTTAAAATCATTTAACAAACAGCAAAAATTTTAAATTATAACTGAGCATTTTTTAAAGACGGTTAATTTCCTCACATCTTAGAAAGAATATTTCGTAGGGTGAAAAGGGAGCCAAATAGTTAATTCAACCAGTATCGATCACATTAAAAAAGGAAAAAAAATACATAAACTACCCTAATTTTTGACTTCGAAATTTTTTCGGAAATTTTCTAAATATGATAAACCACAGCTCTTCAAAATACACGATTATTTAAGTACATACTTGCAAATTTCTGAAGACGTCCCTCTTAAATCACTTTACGATCACGATGTTTACAAGTCCTGTGTTTCGCAATTAAAGCTGTATGGTACAGAGAAAAACAAATTTATTTTTTAGTATGTATATTTAAATGCACCTAAACTCAACTGGTTTGTTTCTTTAATAAGTTGTAGCATAAAGCAAAATATCATAAGAGGACTCATGTAGAGTTTCCGAGGTTAATCTATCTTACTTTACACAACCTGTATAAGCCTAACAAGAACAATAAACGATAAAATAACTATGCCGATAAGTTTATAAGATACGTATGTATGGATTAAATATAAAAAAAATTAAATTTGTATATATAAATATATTAAAACTATAAAATAAGATTAACCTCGGAAAAACCTGCTTATAAAACTTGCACTACTTGATTTCTCTTATATATTTATTGCTCGATGGTTGTAGTACCATAATTTCGTATTATTTTCTTACTAAAATTTACTTACATTGTTTATATGTGTAAAATTAATAAATAAATTTGCTGATCTACCCAGTATACAATTTTTTCACTGTGTGGAAAAAGCTGTTTTAATTCCATTCTAAATTCCGTACTACAAAACATCAAAGACACAAAAATATCGATTTTGGAAAAAAATAATTGTCTTTCTCTTTCGCGGTAATATTATTTTCGTTTTATAAGTTTCGATTGTATCTTTTGTTTTCAGTTTCTTCTGACAAGTCGACGAGCACGGTTGCACTATATAATTTCTTTTTTTTTAAAGTGTTGTGTTTCATTATAATGTTTTTCTATTTGTTAAAGTAAATAATTTTAAATTTAAGTATATAATAATAATTATTAACTTGTTTAGTGATCGCGATGTACAAATTTGGACTAAAAAGGTAATAGAGATCTGTCTCACAATGGCGTCGTCGCGAAATACATTTGCGTTGTAAATTTTTAATGCATTTTTTTTCAAGATTTCAATATAATGAAGATTAATAATCGGGTAGCAAGTGGCGGATGCAATAGAAAACACAATTTATGAAATTTAAATATATAAATAAATTTTCTATGTATGTTTAATTAAATAAAATATAATAATTACCTTCACAAAAACAAATGATAATAAAATCTTTTATTTCGAATTCAAGTTTTATGTGAAAAATAGTAAGCAATTCTGCTCTTTTCGCGCAGAAACGTATTGGGAATCAGTATAGAAAAGTGTATGGGAAAATTCCGAGTTTCCGACGAAATTCGACCTTCTTTCCAATTTATTTTTTTCTCTTTTTAGTCGGGATTCACACCAACACTGGAATTTTTGTGACACTTTTCTTTGGCGAGTAGTACGGTTTTCCGTGTGCATAACATGCTTCTTTCCATAGAAAGAGTGTAGTTTTTGAACGCGAATATAAACGGAATTCCGTTGGCATTGCATATTGGGTAAACATTGCATATTATAATAAATTCATAATAACTTATATTGGACACACTTTTTATTTTGGGATTTGCCATCTAGTGGCAGTAAAATTTCCAAAAATAATCGTCAATGCGGCGTAAAAACAAATAAACTTTTCGTTAACATAATTTTTTAATTAATTTTTTTTAAGTTTTAATTTGACTAAGACTTTAAATTTTGAACAATAAAAAATTTAAAGTCAAATTAAAACTACATAAATTGTCTGAAGACTAATGAAATTTATCAGTTCATAGATTTTGTACGGTTTTTTCCATTCCACTAGGAATTTACCGGAACGTCATAGAGCTGGTGTACATATTGATGTACGTGTTTGTTTTATTTTGTCTTTATGATATCTGTGAATTTATGAAATTTTACAATACCATTCAAATCAATAAAGTGTTGTATTAATTCCCTATATAGTTTAATATTCCTAGGAAATAAATTTAAAAGTAATTTCATTATCATTCATATTTAATCATTTAATCCACTTTCGAATTTGTTAAATTTAAACTTCTCAATATTATTTCCATATTGTGTACATAAAAATATAGATAAATATATAGATAAACAGGATATTAATATTTATGAAAAAATTTTAAAAAAAATTTTATTTAAAAAATTTCTAAATATGTATTAATAAAAAATTCATAAACAAAATTGCAATCGCAACTATTTTCTTATCATCTGTCATACCACTCGCGAGCAATGGAAAGATTCTCATGATATGTTATTCTCAACCGATAGTGCACATTTATAAAATCGAGTATACATTTTGGCGAAATTTCATGAGAATTTGGCACACACAATGATGGAAATGTTATATGGATATATTATACACTGTAAACGTATATAAATTCTCATGAGAATTTCGGGAGAAAAACGTACAAAATCCATACCCAGCGGCCGTATTCTTGAAATCGGTGGAAATTTTCCCAATCGAAATACAATTTTCTTTGAAATTCTCTATATTATTCGAATTTTTTACCGCTTCCATTAATCAATTTTTTATATTTCTTTCGTTTTTTTATATTAAAAATATATATAATTTTTTCCCCCATACTAAGGGAAAACTTCCAACTAGGTAAATCGATTCGAAATTATTCCCTGCAGGAAGACAAATACTAGTAAACTTAAAAACAAATTTAAAAAATGATTAAAGTAGCCGGCGAAAAATTTGAATAATATAGAGAATTTCAAAGAAAATTGTATTCCGATTGGGGAAATTTCAACCGATTCCAAGAATACGGCCCCAGACTTGTGAAATTCGACGTTATCATTTACCCTGCTTTTAAGGAAGGCCTAACGAAAATGATTTTAGCGACATGACTTGGAGGCAAAATTTAATTTACACAAGAAGCGTTACTTTTGTTGTTCTGAGTGTGCGGGGAGAAATGTAACTTTGATAGCAGTTATGAATATGAAGGAATTTTTGCAACGCACTGTATTGTCTACTTGTTACCTAATATTCAATTTTAAAAAGTAGTTTCTGAATAAAGAATACTTCCATCACATGTTAAACGTGTGGAAATGGTTTTTAAAAACATTCAGTTTCGATTGAATCATTTCATTTGTACTAGAGAACAAAATACTATTTGAATGTGGGAAAAATATGCTTGCACCACTTTGAAATAATTAACTTACCTAGGTCTTTAGAAAGAGTCCAGTATATTTAGACAATTAAATAGAAATCGATAGTAAAATTTTACAAATAACGTTTCGTTCTTAGTAGTTTAGCTTCATAGTCTTCCTTCAAAACTTGGTCTGTGCTAATTGGTCCATTATTAATAAAGAAGATTGTTCTTCACTGTTTTAAATTACAATTCTAAATGGCTTGAAAATAGAGGAGATACATTTTTGACATGAAAACGTTTTAAAGAGATGCTATAGGGATTGATTTCGCATTAATGCATGTTTAGTACAACGAAAATTATTTTATATTATTGACTCATAAGAATCGATTAGCCATTTTGGCATTTGAAAGGTCGATTCTTCCTCTACAAATTCCATACCAACCTTGCTCTGTTAATTAATATCTATACTACGACTTCTAAGTGTACTGTTTGGTGCGGAGTATCGTCTGAAGAGATCTGTGCCGCATATGTCTTCGAAAATGAAGTCGGCACAATAGGTGCCGCCGGACAATTTTTTAAGACTAGCTGTGCAAAATCGTTTAGAGTTGTGGTTCCAACAAGATGGAACTACTCCTCATACAAGAGGTCTGGGCTACAATAGCTCTGTTACGAGACATCTTTGGCGAGCAAATAATTCCAAATAAAAAAAAGCAATTTAAATTAGACTCTGCATTGACCAGATTTACCCACTCCCAACTGATTTGTTTGGGCTTATTTAAAGAAAGAGTGTAAAAATAAAATCAAGTAATAACTAAAAAAAGTTATTAAATATTCACACTAGAGCGGCATTTTTACGCCGCCCTGTGCAAGCGGCGTATTGCGAGAGAATCTGATTAATCCTTGGCCGTAAGCCCAATTAATTATATTTTTAAATAAAGCGAATGTCACAGATTTAAATATGTATACACTCCTTAAACGTATTTACACTCATGATACGAGTGCAAGATTTTTAATTAACTGTTATAAGTAATTTAATTAATTTTACAGAATTCTATATCTGAAATGTCAAATTAATAAATTTAACTATGTATATAACAAATTAAACTAAGTTTTTGTGTGTCACTCTTATACGATTACACAATATATGCAATTTTGTATGACATTTTATGAGATTTGTATAATAAAACTAACGAACTAATATATATTACTAATAGAAGACGCCTCCACAAGAAAGTTAATCAGCCATACTAAATACCACTAATTCGATCTTCAAATTTCTAACAAAGTTTAACTAAATAGTCAATAGTGTTCCGGAAATAGATATAAATATTTCAGAATAAGTTGGAAAGAGACTTGTGTGATTTGCGTCTAACAGTACCAAATGGTTAAGCTTGAGATAAATTCTGGTGAAGGATAACTGCTTTGCATGAACCAATGTGCAATTTATCGCAAACTTTTTTATTACAAATTTGCGCAAATTAAAGCTAAATAACCTTTTTACACACAAACATTAATCTCAAAAAAAAAGTAATTAATCTATATTAAGTTTGAATTTTATAGAATTGATTAAGTCTAAATATATTTTAACGATATAACATTAGTCGATATTATTCGTTATTTAGTTATTTGGTTAAAATAATCCAATTCTTGATCATCAAAGTGGAATATTACGCGAAATTTTGCCATCAAATACAAAACACGTTAATTATGCAAATTAAATTCGTTGTTGACATTTCAATAAATAGTTTCAATAATAGAATTTGCATTACCAGAAATATTCTGCTTTGATTTTAATTTCTCAAGTACAGTAAACAACAAAAATAAATTTCAATGCGCTAGTCTACACTAGTCTACGTAATCGGTTCGGATGGCCGTTCTGAAGATTTAACATTATTTATGGAACGAAATCCGAATTTAATAAATTAAATTAAATGCGGAAGTAAAGGTTATAAATAATATCGTAAAAGATAAAACGCACCTATTAAAATTGTATTAGAGCTAAACGGAACAAATATTTCAGGCGATATGCATACGACGATGATTTAATTTTATGATTTGAAGGCTGCCATCATAAATTAATTCACACATTCGTAAAGATGGTTTATATAATCTTGTTATTGAAGCTTTGGTACAGATTGAAAAAAAAATGTAAGGTTGTTTTAAAATAACACCTTATTAGCCTTACTCGAAATGA
The DNA here is from genome assembly GCA_947310385.1 of Nephrotoma appendiculata. Taxonomy (NCBI): domain Eukaryota; kingdom Metazoa; phylum Arthropoda; class Insecta; order Diptera; family Tipulidae; genus Nephrotoma; species Nephrotoma appendiculata. Next base: position 263,039,701 of record OX371224.1, read on the forward strand.
TAACATATAGAAAAAAATTGCCCTCGAAATAGGTGGATTAATCACACTACAAATTGGCACAAAAACAATTTAACTTTTGAGGATAACAAGTAATCTTAAGATGTGTCAGAAGTAAAAGTTTTACTTCTCTTTAAATTCGTAACTTACACAAAGTAATATAGAAGGAGTGGAAAAGTTAAGTTGGGATTGAGCTGTGGCCAAATATCCATGCCATTATCTCCCGAACCCGCACAGTTACTTCAGAAACACTACAATGTTATATTTTACGAAAAGAACATTTTAATATTGATAAAATTGCTCAAGTAGAGGCTTGAAAAAGTTTCGGCTAAGCATCCAAGGAAGGTTGTTACTCCTGAAAATATCACATAAACATTGAATGAACGTAAAGTGAAGTTACATAAAATAACCGACAGCACTAAGATGCCAAATCGAACGTGTTGGTCATATTTACATGAACATTAGTTAAAGATGATTTGCCTGCAGTGGCGTGTTTTCTCACAGTCGATGAAACACAACGCGCATTTTTTTAAGCATTCTGGTTTTTCGTTTGTTTCCAATCCAATATAAAATCGAAATACCATACATATACAGGGTGGGCCATCTGTCCTTTTTTAATTTGTAAATAAAACAAACATTTTGGGATGAAAAGTCAATATTTTTGATGGAAATGTGGTTCTATGCCATTTATGTATGAAAAACAATATCGTTCATATGCCCACTACGGCCTCGTCTACAGGCCTGCATCCGAATATAAAAATTTTCGATGATTTTTTCCAATAAAATAGAATCAATGACCTCAATTTCAGCTTGAATGTTGATTTTAAGTTGTTGAATTGTTCGTGGATGATTGGCATACACCTACCTTCTAATAACCACACAAAAATAATCAAGTGGTGTTAAACTGTTAAATCCAGGTTTCTTCGTAGCGAAGCAACTTCATAATTTCTTGAAATTATGCGATCAGCAAATTTTGTTGACAATAAGTGGATTGTTGCACGACTTGCGTGAAATGTCGCACCGTCTTGTTGAAACCAAAGGTCGTTCACACGCAATTCATTCAAATTGGGGCACAAAAAACCAGTTAACATGTTGCGATAACAGTCCCCATTCACTGTAATGGCATTTTCCTTTTCGTTTTCTAAGAAAAATGGCCCAATGATGCCCAGCCCATAAAACACACCAAACAGTGATTCTTGGAGGATGAACTTCCGCTTTCCGCAAAATGACTACATTTAAATGGTCTGGTGGCGTCAATTTTTGAGTTAATTAAATTGGAAATGAAGATCAACATGAAAAATGCGTCGTAATGTGGTTCGTGAAATGTTCAGTTCATGTGAACGATGCCTGGTTCATTACGAACAGTTTCACTAACAGCTGCAGAAGTACGAACTGGGCGAACATACGGTCTACAACCTTCCACTGAACCAGTTTCCTCAAAAAAATCAATAATTTTGCCAATTGCACGCTCAGTGGGACGTCCATGTCGACCAAAATTCTCAAGTAATTTGACGACGTCGAACAAGATCTACATGCACTAGGATGTCGAAACTGGAGGACGAGAACGATGGACCGAGACGGATTGAGGACCATAATGCGGGCGACAAAACCCCTTCATGGGAAGTGAAGCGAGAGAGAGAAAGATATAGAGAAAGAGAGAGAGAGAGAGAGAGAGAGAGAGAGAGAGAGAGAGAGAGAGAGAGAGAGAGAGAGAGAGAGAGAGAGAGAGAGAGAGAGAGAGAGAGAGAGAGGGAGAGAGGGAGAGAGAGAGAGAGGAGGGAGACATCTTTCAAATATCTAAATGTGATAATAATTTGGCCACATCTGTACATGCAAAAATGTTAACAACAAGAGTGCACCAAACAATTTATCTCTATAAGGATGGAATCGCGATAGTGAACAGAAGAGAATACATGACTCTAAAATATTGGACGAAACGAATTTTTATTAGTCAATTGAATCGATCCGTCCAAATATATTGATTGACTCGAAGAGATTTATTACGAATTTAAAATTAAATTTTTGAAATTTTTAAGCTGTTTTCAGAGATTTACGAGGGTTGCCTTCTATATTTCGGGATTGGACAACCATAGTGTTGCAATCTGGCAACTGACAGCTCTATCCTAAAGTTTGACATTTTTGAGATTATATGTACTAAGAACGTTTTGACATTTTAGCGCTATTTGTGTTGTTTACAGTACTCATTAACTCAACATCTCGGCGAAAAAATGGAATTACATCGTGAACATTTTCGTGTGATTATTTTTTACAACTTTCGACGTGGATTAAGGCAGCAAGAGTGCATGGATGAACTTAATTCAATTTTTGGCGATGACGCTCCATCAAGGATCAGTGTTTATCGATGGTATGGTGAATTCAATCGAGGTCGTAGTTCACTCCAAGACGAATTTCGTGAAGGTCGTCCAGAATCAGTTGTTGTTCCGGAAACCATTGATGCTGTGTGCGAACTGATATTGCAAGATCGTCATGTGACCTATCGTGAGATTGAGACAACCTTACGCATTAGTGGAACCAGCTTACATTCAATATTGCATAAACATTTGAATGTCAAAAAAATTTGTTCGCGTTGGATCCCACACAATTTGTCAATCGCTCAAAAAAGGCTCGTGTCGATTGGTCGAAAGAAAAGCTCAAAAAATACGATCGCGGGGCTTCAAAACACGACTATGACATAGTGACAGGTGATGAACCGTGGATTTACGCGTATGAGCCCGAAAGTAAACAGCAGTCGACTGTATGGGTGTTTCAAGATGAGCCGAATCCAACAAAAGTTGTTCGCGCACGACGCCCTTGCAAGCAAATGATCGCCTGTTTTTTCGGAAAAAATGGACATGTCGCAAACTTGCAACCGTACCACTAGAACAACGCAGAACAGTCAATTTTGAGTGGTACACAACCATTTGTTTGCCAGTTGTCTTCCAAGAAATCAGGAAAACCAAATGCCGAAGACGGATCACTCTTCACCGCGACAATGCGAGCTCTCACACATCGGCTCAAACAAGTGCATTCTTGAGCACTCAAAACATTGATTTGATGATGAGTCATCCGCCGTATAGTCCTGACTTGTCACCAAATGACTTCTTTTTATTCCCGTACGTAACTGAGAGGTCAACGTTTTTCGACACCTGAAGGAGCGGTCGCTGCGTTCAGAATGCATGTTTTGGAGATACCTCAATCAGAGTGGAAAAAGTGCTTCGACAATTGGTTTAAACGCATGCAAAAGTGTATAGATCTTCATGGGGAATATTTTGAAAAACAATAAAGCAATTTTCGATGATTAATATTTGTTTTTGTTCTCTAATCCCGAAATATAAAAGTCAGCCCTCGTAAAATGGTGAAGCTTAATCAAATAGGAGCTTAATGAAATAAAAAATTATAATATTGTCGTTTATGCGTGGCAAGCACCATTTTACAAGAAAAAAATCGGCGCTCAACATCTCGCGGCTTCAGTTCATATGGAACAAAATTTCCTTACTTTTGAATCTATTTTGTGTGTGTGAGTCACTCCCACTGTAAGGGCTTCGTTCTTTGTCTTCGACATCAAATTCTCGGTTTTTAAACTTTTGAAATCACTTTCGACAACTTATCGCGCATGAGGCAGCCTCACCATATGCCTCAACAAGAAATCGATGCGTCTCAGTTGCAGATTTCTTTAAATTAAAGAAGTAAATCGAAAATTGCCGCATATGACAAATTACTGATAAAAAATCATTATTATTTTAAGGGTATGTTGTTAACAGATGTTCAACCTTAGGATATGACGTTTTAAATGGTGGAGACTTATTTGTATTCTCAATACTTTAAAGTAAAATTCTATTTGTTACGTGGTGACTCTATCTTCCTGAAAAAATATTTTCCTCATTTGCTTCGCCTGTAAAAACAATGTAGGCGCCCAACTGTAAGAAATCAGCGATTCAGCAAACACGATTAACCGTTTCTTGGACAACATTAAATGCAAACAGTAGCCTAATTCACAATATGGAGAGCAAGTTTGGTTTACTTAGCTCTAATACTGCTCATTTGGCTAGTGCTACTGACAACTTTGATGAAAATATTACAAATCAGTCAACAACTTTTGCTATGAGAAATATTTCACAAAGATTTCTAAATTTATTGATAATTTCGAATGTACCATAAATGAGGCCGTCAATATAAACTAGACTTGGTCGTTTCTTAAATCAATATCCATCTCGAATAACGTCAGCCGACGTCGTCGCTTGTCTTAATCTTTAAAGCGACTTAAATTGTCATGTCCCTGATCGATTTCGAGTGGCTCCGAAATTTAGACATATTTTTGTCTCAAGATTAAACAGATCCACTACATACACTGATGTTCTTTCTCACATAAAGTGGGTTCTGGGTTAAAACACCGCTATAATTGATTATGCTAATTTAGTTAAATACAGAAATATATCATGGTTCATGACGACTCGGAACGCCTTTTTGACTTATTAGTGTCTCCTGCATCATGACCTGTTTCAGCTTGTATACACAAATTTTTTGATTTACGGAATAAGAATGGAAATAATAACTCCAGTTCAGCTCCAAAAAACCAATATACATGTCCGTTTACTATCAAAATGTAAAGGGACTATGAATAAAGTCCCGTGCCGTAAAGTGAAGAATGTTCGAGACATAGATTCATCTATCAAGGGAGTCCTTGTTTCGGTGCACAACAACTTTGATAGCTCGGCGATCACTAGCCCGAGGATATTGATGTATGTGTTAAAATTAACAACGACAGGGTGTAGTATCTTTGTTTTGTGTTTTATATTCGACCCAACAGTCAAGTTGAGTTATACCAGCTCCTTGTGAATGCCGTCGATTTTGTATTTAATATCATGAACATTCAAGATGTGCTCTTCGTCGTCGATGACTTTAACCTTAAAAATTTAACATGGGCACGTTCAAAGGACAACACGTACTTTGTTGCTACAAACCCACGCGCCTTCAACTCGGGCTCGATAGAGGCAGTCAATAACTGCGTAGTCGTAGAAACCCATCTATTTCTTTCTACTATTGATCTATACCATCCGCCAATTTTAATTACCTTTTGTTACGAACGTGGTGGTGTCAACATTAATTCTGAGACGTCACTCCGCTTTAATTTACACAAAGCCGATTTTGGGAAACCTAATGAATTACTTGCAACCATTGATTTCTACATCATTCTGAATACGAATAATAATACTGGTGAAATTCAGGCTGAACACTTTTACTCTGCAGCTTTTGAATGAATGCAGCAGTTCCTATACCGTATGTTCGCCATCACCTCAATGATACACTAAAGAATTGCACACCCTTAGCAATTTAAGAAATAATGTTGGATAAAACTTTGTAACCCCTAATCCGAAACAGATTTAATGAATACTCAATTTTGTCTCAAGAACTCTGCAATAAGTACATTTTACTCATGCAATCTGATATTATCGCGAATCTTAAGCGTTTTGATGCAAAACAAAATCTGATGGATATCCTTCTGACCTGCATATGATCATTCTTCCGATGATTTCAAAATTATAGCTAACCAGTTTGGCGTGTGTTTCAGACAATCATTCTCGGATAACGACAGGACTCTAAATTTCTGGTTTCGATTAATATCGATTATGACACCGTAGCAAATAAGATTCGGTCTTAAGGAACGAGGACGATTATTCATTCGGTTTTAATGGTTTGCCCTCTATCGTCTTAAAAAAATGTCTTTACAGTTTGGTCTACCTCTTTGCCTCTAACTACACTTTTTCAAAACTCGTTGTCTGATGGGATAGTTCCATTGGCTTGGAAGCACTTCACTGTAAACCATTGTTTTCTCATCATCAGCATGGTTTTCGTAGAGGGCGATCATTAATCATCAATCCCACATAATTTACATCTAGTGTGTTGAAAACCTTGAAATATACCTTGAAACGATATCGAATATATAATTAAAAGAACCACCATTTCAGTATACCCTGACGATATGAACATTTATAAAAAAATTTCAACCATCAATCATGTTCATATGTTACAGACCGACCTAAAAAACTTTGCCGTACTTTGTAAAAAAATACCCCTCAAGTAAGGATCAATTGAGCAAGTTACAGAAAAGTCGTAAGAAGTGGCTCTAACACAAGAATGAGTGAGAAAAGTGAAAAGCGTAAAACACGACTTGAAATCGTTTGCAGCAGGTCGTCTTCTTCTAGAGCTGCTGAAACTAGTAATCTGCATGGATCTAATTGTTGTAGAGCTGATTGTTGTTAATGATATAGGTTTTATGTCCACGTTTATAGTACAAGAACAAGTTTACCATAAATTGGGATCACTTCTTCCTCTCCCTGACAACGACTCTAACTTTTTATAATTTTACTTCATGAGTTCTATTAGCCCCGGAATAAAACGTAAAATAATTACGAGTTTACAGATTGTATTCCATGAATGCAATCATCTAGTAAATTTATTCCATACATCATTCTTCATGGTGAACATTTAAGACGCTTCAATGCTCTAATGATCAACGAAGTTGCTTGATCTTGCAGCTAGAGTTTTCAAACAGAAACTCATAAAACTCATGGATTTCATAATTAAAATTCACATTTTCGGGAAAGCTCACACATTCATATTTTAATTTAGTTAAAGGACAAAACTAAACGAACTCAAATTGATAAATGTTATATCAGCTGAGTTACCTCACCCTCAAGAAGATGTGGAGTATTGAATCACAATTCATCTTCATGAAAGGTGGAAAAAGGTGGTCCACGATATATGAGTCAGGGAACACAAACTGTTGACGACGGGTACTCTGAATGCCGATGACAAAAACTCGATGACAATGAACACACAGCCACTATCAAAGTGAACAATGTGAACCTTGTTGTCGATAGTTACTGTCGAATACATTTAATGTTGGTGATGAATTCACGGTTTTTCTCATAGGACGTTATATTAGCAATAAAGAAGCTGTTTGGCGAATTCTGAGTTTGCTTGGGTGATGCGGCCACGAGTTTTCTGAGTGATGCCGCCACGTATAAAATAATATCTCTTCAAGGAGAACGAATATTTTATAATTTCATTTATTTTATCTCTGGAACAATGAGTACCGAGTGTGGAATTTACAATGCTCCGTGACTTGTAATAAAACAAAACAATTTGGCCAAAGACGATGTTGATGCGTGTAGGACCATATTGCGAATCATATCATGCATCGATGGTCTTGAATACTTTATTCCAAATTTTACGTAGCATATGTGAAGTCGAACACACTAAATTCAATATTCGGCTTTCATTGGGCGCTTTGAGGTCCGTCAACTATGGTCATCATGCTTAGTGAAAACACCGCCAATGTGATTTGAATATTTGATAAAGTTCAACAGGTGGAACGGATTTCATGAAAATCAGTCATAGACCCTGATTTTAATAAATTCGTGGAGGGTGCCTCCGGTGGGGCCCAGTTTAATTTTTTCTCAGCACATTCGACTTTGAAGAAAATTGTTGAAAGGCAGGTTTCGAGTATCAAAAATCTATTCCTATTAGTATGGTTTTCAGAAACATTGGTTTAAGTGACCCTGGCTGGGCACGGATTCCTTATTTTGATTTTTCTTTGCTCAGCTTAAGACTTTGTAGAAATGTGCTGAAAGTTTTCGAATACGAAAAATTCGTTGGAGGGGGCGTTCCGTTGGGCCCGGGTTTAAAGTTTCGATTGATTTTCTCTGCATAAACGACTTTGATAAATTGTCGAAAGGATGTTCTCGAGTACCAGGAATCGATTACAAAAGGTCTCGTTTTCGGCATATTTTGTTTAAGGGGTTTCTGTTCAAGGTCCTATTTTCAATTAATTTCTCTACTCAAACGATTTGATGATAATTGCTGAAAGAAGGTGTTCGAGCACTAGGAAATTTATTTTATGAAAATCTGTTAAGAGGGCCTTCTGTGGTACTATTCTGGTAATTCCCCGGGAATAGGGAACTGGGGAAAGAATTTATTTGTAATTTCTGTTCAAATAGTTTTTTCCGGCATACTGAGATAAAAAGCTAGTGTACAATTTTTTGAAAACAAAATTTAATTGGGAATAACTTTCCCTGCCAATTTAGATAGGGAAAAATTATTTCTAATTTTTAAATATTTACATCAAACATTTTCATTAGTAGGCCGGAAAAAAATATTTGAACACAAATTACATATAAATTCTTTCCCCAGTTCCCCATTCCCAGAATAGTGCCACTGGTGGGGTTCAGATTTAAATTTTTAATTTTTGTTTCAGCTCAACTCCTTTAATGAGAATAACTAAAATGAAATTTTCAAGTATCTATAAAGGCGACGGAACTTAATTTCTGAATATGTAATTCGTTTAAGGAGAGTTTAGGTGAAGCCCAGCTTCCTTTATTTTAATTTTTTTGTCATGTCAAACTATATACGAATCGTTTGCGACAAATTCTGATTTCGGGAAAATTTATTTAGAGAGTCCTCCGAAATGACGAGGGACTTATTTTTAATTGTTTTGTCATCTCAAAATACTTTTAAGAATATTAATGAAAAAGGTGTATAAGTTATTATGAATTGATTGTCAAGGATCCTAATTTTATAAAAATTCATTAAGCAGGTTTTCCGGTGAGCATAATCTTCATTTTTATTGGTTTTTTTCGCAGCTTAAACTACTTTGATAAAAATTGCTGAGTGAAGGTTTTCTATTATTGCGTGTATGCATTAAAAACCGGAATTTGATACTAGATGTCATTACATGTTTATGCGTTATAGTACATCGCATGGACAGATATGTCATTTGAAAACCCTATTCAATACCTATCAAAATCAACTAACAGTTTTTGTTTTGATTGTGCACATCAGACCGATTTCAACGATGGAAAATTTATCAAATTTGCGAAAAAACAGCATTTGCGGGAAGTTTTGTTGAGATACTTTTTCGCAAACAAAACTGCAGCTGAAAGTCATTGTTTGCTCGTGGATTTGTATGGTGAGCATGCTCTTGCAAAAACACAGTGCTTTGAGTGGTTTAGTCGCTTCAAAAGTGGTGATTTTGACATCAAGGACAAAGAGTGTCCTGTTCAGCCGAAAAAGTTTGAGGATGAAGAATTGGAGGCATTACTCGATCAAGATTCATGTCAAACGCAAGAAGAACTAGCAGAATCATTGAGAGTTGATCAAGCAACAATTACCAGACGTTTGAAAGCCTTATGATTCATCCAAAAGATAGGAAATTGGGTGCCATACGAATTGAAGCCAAGAGATGTGGAAAGGCGATTTATAGAAAGGCGAGGCCGGCCCATCGACACCAAAGCCGAATATTCACGGGGCCAAGGTCATGCTGTGCATTTGGTGGGACCAGCTAGGTGTGATCCACTATAAGCTGTTTCCAAGTGGCCAAACCACCAATGCCCAACTCTCTAATCGTCAACAATTGATCCGATTGAAGCAGAAAATCCAGGCAGAGCGGCCAACATATGCGACCAGACACGAGTCAATCATTTTCCACCACGATAACGCTCGGTCACATATTGCGGCGCCGGTCAAAAATTACCTGGATAATAACGGATGGGAAATTCTGAATCACCCGCCTTATAGCCTAAGCCTTGCTCCATCCAACTACCACCTATTTCGATCCATGCAGAATGCCCTATCAGGAATACGCTTCACTTCAGTTCAAGGTATCGAAAATTGGCTCAATTCGTTTTTGGCCGCCAAGCCGGCGCAGCTTTTCTGGAATGGACTCCATAAATTGCCAGAAAGATGGGCAATACTTTGAATAAAAAATCTTGTAACATTTTTCCACAATAAAAACTCAAACTTCATAAAAAAATCCGGTTTTTAATGCATGCACCCATAATAATATAATACAAGGAATTGATTGCGATGACTACGGCTTTGGGAAAATTCATTTATAGGATACTCCGGTGGGGTCCAAGTTTCAATTTAAATTTTTTTTGTCTTTATTTTTTGAGTTTTCGAATAATAGGAACCGATTGCCGTGGGCCATGTTTTCGAAAAAAAACTCGTTTAGGGGTTGCAAAAAAATTATGTGACGGGCAAGTGCGTTTAAGGGGTCATTCGGTGGGCATCGTATTTCTATTTTAAAATTTTACGATTCAAATAATTTTCATAAAAAATGAAGGCCGTCGTGTTCTGTGTTTTTTGATTTGAACAAAATTCAGTTTATATGATGCAATTGGGAATCTAGTTTAGATTGTGGCCACTCCTCTCAAAAATTACTATTAGTAGATTAAAAAACGGTACTACAAATCGTCTCCGCGAAATATTGGCAATATTATAATTATTATTATGTTCGGTGGCAGAAGGAGTTGCCTGCGGTTCATATTCAGTTGGATATGCAGATGATATCATGTTTTTTGGTCGTGGAAGAAATTATATCAAGGACAGCTTAATTCTGCTTCACCGGCACGTGAAACGACTTGGATTGAAAATTAACAGCAACAAAACAAAATTGTCATCAACACTTTTGGACATCCATATGGCAAATGTCGGAGAAACAACTACACATCCCGTTGGACATCGCAGTTGAATAAATTCGCACTTTGCAAAGCACTGTTAAGACTTGTGCTAATTTTCGGAAGTGGGAGTTGGACCTAGATCACCAACAACTTAAGATTACTATATATCTTTGAGATAAAGGTCATTCGATCTATTTATGGTTCAATTAAGGTTGCGAACAACGAATATCCGCGGTTTCGAAATAATCACGAAATTAAACATTTCCTTGGAAACTGCGATATATCGGATTCATCAAATCCAACCGAGTAAGATGGTCGGGCCACAAAGTAAAGCGTTCCATCAACAGTGAGCGCACATTGTAGAAGTCCTAGACTAAGCTAACGTGACGAGCTCGAACAAGATCTACAAGTAATAGCTTATCGAAACTGAGGGGATTGAGCAATGAACCGAGACAGTTGGAGCTACACTTTTATTAACGTTAAAAGCCATCCGATAATATTTTTACCAGCACTTTACTCAGTTTAGGGTGTGCCCATATCACTAGCAAAAAAACGATTAATCTTAATATCTCACCTTGAAAGGGTTACGACTTCATTTCTCTACATTTATATACAAATTTCTTTAATTTTATATATTTTCTTGTTTCTGGCTGAATAGTTTCGAATAAATTAGAATCACAAAACCAAAATCGCAACAAAACAATTTGGAACCTGTTTCGAAAAATAAATCTGGATTTAGCTTCTTAACATTGTTATGTTTACAGAAAGCAAAATATTCCATAGAGATGTACAAAAATATCACAAGCTTTCTACAACAACAATACCCACGGATAGCATATAGCACCGCTTTATCATTGCTAAACCGCGCGACGCACAGCATTCTTAAAAATATCAAGTTTCTCGTCCGAAATTATTAAATTTCATAGGTGAATTAAGTCTCAACTCGTAAATACGTAAGAGATCTTTATTTATTAATTTGTTTGCTAAAGTTTAGAATAATAATTTTGATATTTAGAATACCAATCAACGGGTACGATGAATAATGGCAATAAAAATGCAAAAATATATTATCATTAAAATGAGACATGCACATTCCGAATTTAAGACAGACAAATTATGTAACAATTTCATTATTCAAATTTTTTCGTATTGTTATTTCGAGTAGCTACTTCTGTTTGATCTTGCATTTTGTTGACTTTAACCTTTGTTGATTTAACAACTCGACTAAAGTGTTGAATGAATATGCGAATATCGTATATCATCTTCATTAATAAATTTGTCTCATTAATGGACGTAGGCTCGTAAAATTATACATTTTTCAATTTAATTAGAAATAATCTGCAAACGGGTATGCTAATTTGGAAATTGCTGACATATCATATCCTTATATATTGAATTGTAATTCCCCCCTTAATCATATACAAAACATTTTTGAATCAATCATGACAAAATATCGATCAAACTAATGTAAATTGGTTTCTTTATGGTAATTTTTGTCCCTCACAAAATTAACCTAAACAATCGAAGGTTTTCTAATATTTTCAAATCAATAACCTTATAATGGTTAACCTGGTTTTTCAAATATGGAAGGTTGCTGGACTTCTACAACTATTAAATCTAAAGTGGGTTTTCATTTACTTAAACACACTTTAAAATACATTTTTTGTTTGTCCATCACCCACACATTATAAAACATCATAGTTCTATTTGATTTAGTTACTTCCTTGTAAAATACGGGTCCGCAAAAAGAAATCCGTGAAGATTTTTTTTTTCTATAATAATAAAAAACTTGTCCTTGCCCTAGGCAGTATTAAACCGGTAGTATTATTTAAACTATAAAGCAACCAAAAGTTAATTTATAAAATTTTGATTATTCGAATTTTGCTATTTCATGCTGGCTGATTTGCAGTTAATAGCCTAGACAATATTTTACTGTGACTAGGTGGTGATTTATGGTTTTTGAACCGAGCTTTTTATTAATAAAATCGAAATATTAAATTAATGAGTTAGTCAGATAGTCGGTCGTTGTGGTTGCATCATAATTGAAATTAACCAAAGCTGATTATCTTAAATCAAAATACTTACTAAAATAAATCCGTTATTAATGTTAAACTTACCTGAAAAGAGTAATAAAAAAAAATTATTAAAAAATTATGCTTTGAATGCATTTAATCTAAACGATGATTTGATCATAAATTTGAGAAAAATTATTAAATCAAACATTCGCACCTTCTATTTAAAATTTAATTACTTTCGTCGAAATTATAATTAATTATCTAGGTGAAAATATCTTATTATCAAGATGAAACGTAATATGAATGTAACGCGATATGTAATAAATAATTTGCATAGCTAAATCATGTACCGAAGCCAACATATCTTCAAGAGTATAAAATGAATGTACAAGTTCATGGATGATATTTTTTATTGAGATTGGCAAAAATAAAAAATTTCGTCTTATGTCAAGTTTAAGGTTACTCGTGTGGTAATTGCAATGAATTGCACCTGCATTACTGAGCACTGCACATTTAATCACGGTAAATTCGTCCGTTATATTACTTCTTATTAAATTAATAATTGGTAGGCTTTCGTAACTGTCGATTATTTTTAGGTGGTCTATAATGCACTAATGCGGTGCTCAATAAGTTCGGTATAGATTTTTTTTTTTATTTTAATTTTTTTTAATCGCTGCCCATCTGGTTTAGGGCCGAAGCACTATGTGCTTTTTTGCGGTTCATTTTCCCGTACTACTTTACATGTAAGTACTGCCAAGGACCGATTTAATTTACCATCTGCGCATCGCATAGCTCAGTCCCATCCTATAGTACGGGACATGGAAGATGAGTCAGCCCATGAGTTTTGCACGCCGATAGGGGGTCGTAGTGGTGATCCTTTGAATCACCACAGATCGTAATCTATTGATGAAAATTTCTTTTTGCAACCTGCCTCTTTCGGGATTCGAATCCGGTAATTCCCGATCTAAACATCAAAGCTTTAACCAGTGTGCTATTTGGCCGGTGAATGTATATGAAATAACGGTAATACATTTTTTTATTTTGTTTTTTTTTTGTTCCGCCATTTATTTTACCGATAAGTAATTCATGCAAATCAATTGTTTCATATAGTTTCTGTGAGTGAACACGAGTTTTTTAAAATTTTAAAAAAATGGAAAATATTGATCAACTCAGCGGTTTAAGCTACAAACTTTAAATTTCAATAGTTCACTGCTCACTAATTCCCTTTTACCGGTCATTTAAACTGTTCACAACGGCTCCCTCAACTAAAAAATGCTGAAAATAAAAAGGTTGACTTAAAAATGGTGTTTTGATATGAAAAAATGGGACTTCTTTTAAGTCATATTTTTAACAAATTTTCTGACTTAACAAAGGTGTTACAAGAACAAATTTTATTTCAAAATGACACTAGAAAGGCATATTTTATTTCACATTATAAACATAAAATATGCGCGTGAAATATTTACTAAATCTATCCTAAGTGTAAAATTTTTTTAGGAATGGTTTAGGAAAAATTTCACACTCCTACAGACAGCCGTGAAATATTTCCTAACGAAATCCTATGTATACTAGTGTTAGTGAAAATAGTCTTAAAAGCGAACATTTAGGCGAGAAGATATTTTAGAGAAACTCCTATTTTAAAAAATATGGAAATTAGCTGATACAAACGATTTAAAAAATTTAAATTAAATTTAACATAAAAAACAATAACAACTAAACTCTGCTGGAAATTTTGCCAAGTACTCATCGATTCCACTATGTTTCTATGTTAGCCGTATAAAATATCAATTTAATTTTTTGACCATCCACCATCAACTTTACTTTTAACCAATATAATAATTTTATTGAATCATCAAACACCATCTCATTACAAATGGAGAAATAAAATATGGTGATGGTGACAGAGAAGAACTAAAGTAAAAGTTCACTCAGATATGATAAACGATAGTAATTTAGATAAAATTTACACTACTTTTCCAAATAAGAACTGACAACAGATTCAATATTGTAAAAAGATATATTAAATGACCATGTCCAGAACTATGACAAAATTCTGAAAATTAACATGGACATTGGCATTTGATATATCTTTCTGGAAAACATAACGGGATCGATGAGAACCGGGCAAAATCTCGATTAGTAATCGTTTGAATGGCAAAATACTGTAAATTATAACTCACACGTTTTGGGGCCATATTTGCCCATGCCAGAACTATAACAAAATTCAGAAAATTAACATGGACATTGGCATTTGATATATCTTTCTGGAAAACATAACGGGATCGATGAGAACCAGGCAAAATCTCGACTAGTAATCGTTTGAATGGCAAAAATACTGTAAAGTATAACTCACACGTTTCGGGGCCATATTTGCCCATGCCAGAACTATGACAAAATTCTGAAAATTAACATGGACATTAGCATTTGATATATCTTTCTGGAAAACATAACGGGATCGATGAGAACCGGGCCAAATCTCGATTAGTAATCGTTTGAATGGCAAAAGTACTATAAATTATAACTCACACGTTTCGGGGCCATATTTGCCCATGCCAGAACTATGACAAAATTCTGAAAATTAACATGGACATTGGCATTTGATATATCTTTCTGGAAAACATAACGGGATCGATGAGAACCAGGCAAAATCTCGACTAGTAATCGTTTGAATGGCAAAAGTACTATAAATTATAACTCACACGTTTCGGGGCCATATTTGCCCATGCCAGAACTATGACAAAATTCTGAAAATTATCATGGACATTGGCATTTGATATATCTTTCTGGAAAACATAACGGGATCGATGAGAACCGGGCAAAATCTCGATTAGTAATCGTTTGAATGGCAAAAGTACTATAAATTATAACTCACACGTTTCGGGGCCATATTTGCCCATGCCAGAACTATGACAAAATTCTGAAAATTAACATGTACATTGGCATTTGATATATCTTTCTGGAAAACATAACGGGATCGATGAGAACCAGGCAAAATCTCGACTAGTAATCGTTTGAATGGCAAAAGTACTATAAATTATAACTCACACGTTTCGGGGCCATATTTGCCCATGCCAGAACTATGACAAAATTCTGAAAATTATCATGGACATTGGCATTTGATATATCTTTCTGGAAAACATAACGGGATCGATGAGAACCGGGCAAAATCTCGATTAGTAATCGTTTGAATGGCAAAAGTACTATAAATTATAACTCACACGTTTCGGGGCCATATTTGCCCATGCCAGAACTATGACAAAATTCTGAAAATTAACATGGACATTGGCATTTGATATATCTTTCTGGAAAACATAACGGGATCGATGAGAACCGGGCAAAATCTCGATTAGTAATCGTTTGAATGGCAAAAGTACTATAAATTATAACTCACACGTTTCGGGGCCATATTTCCCCATGCCAGAACTATGACAGAATTCTGAAAATTAACATGGACATTGGCATTTGATATATCTTTCTGGAAAACATAACGGGATCGATGAGAACCGGGCAAAATCTCGATTAGTAATCGTATGAATGGCAAAAATACTATAAATTATAACTCACACGTTTCGGGGCCATATTTCCCCATGCCAGAACTATGACAGAATTCTGAAAATTAACATGGACATTGGCATTTGATATATCTTTCTGGAAAACATAACGGGATCGATGAAAACCAGGCAAAATCTCGATTAGTAATCGTATGAATGGCAAAAATACTATAAATTATAACTCACACGTTTCGGGGCCATATTTCCCCATGCCAGAACTATGACAGAATTCTGAAAATTAACATGGACATTGGCATTTGATATATCTTTCTGGAAAACATAACGGGATCGATGAGAACCGGGCAAAATCTCGATTAGTAATCGTTTGAATGGCAAAAGTACTATAAATTATAACTCACACGTTTCGGGGCCATATTTCCCCATGCCAGAACTATGACAGAATTCTGAAAATTAACATGGACATTGGCATTTGATATATCTTTCTGGAAAACATAACGGGATCGATGAAAACCGGGCAAAATCTCGATTAGTAATCGTATGAATGGCAAAAATACTATAAATTATAACTCACACGTTTCGGGGCCATATTTCCCCATGCCAGAACTATGACAGAATTCTGAAAATTAACATGAACATTGGCATTTGATATATCTTTCTGGAAAACATAACGGGATCGATGAGAACCGGGCAAAATCTCGATTAGTAATCGTTTGAATGGCAAAAGTACTATAAATTATAACTCACACGTTTCGGGGCCATATTTCCCCATGCCAGAACTATGACAGAATTCTGAAAATTAACATGGACATTGGCATTTGATATATCTTTCTGGAAAACATAACGGGATCGATGAAAACCGGGCAAAATCTCGATTAGTAATCGTATGAATGGCAAAAATACTATAAATTATAACTCACACGTTTCGGGGCCATATTTCCCCATGCCAGAACTATGACAGAATTCTGAAAATTAACATGAACATTGGCATTTGATATATCTTTCTGGAAAACATAACGGGATCGATGAGAACCGGGCAAAATCTCGATTAGTAATCGTTTGAATGGCAAAAGTACTATAAATTATAACTCACACGTTTCGGGGCCATATTTCCCCATGCCAGAACTATGACAAAATTCTTAAAATCATTACGTTTATTGGATTTTAGTATCATAAATGCATGGCGAGATTGATGAGCATTTTTCTAAATTTTGACTAGTGTATCTATGAAATCTAAAAATTCAACAAACTTTAATTTAATTTTAAGTTTATCTTGTTACGATATACTCGTATAGTATATATCACATTATTAATTGTTTTCTAATTAATGGTATTATATTGGTACGGTAGAATTTGGAGATATACGTATTGAAAATTTACAATATGTTTACTTTATGGTGAAATTTTCTAAACAATTTTAAAAAATTATTTACGCCTAAATGTTTGTTTTTTGTGTATATCCACTAATACACACACACAATTTTTACTTAGGATTTTTTTAGTAAATATTTCACGTCAGTCATAAAATTTACATTTGGTTTTAATACAGATAGAACAGCATGCGTAATTTCATGTTTTTAAGCAAAATTTTTCTTGTTTTTCTTCTTAAAGTTTTTTTGTTATATTGTACAGAAACATAAAAAACTTACATTCCATAAATTGCATTAGTTTTGAATGGCTTTAATTTTTATATTACAGCTTAAGCCCGCTTATCTAGCATCCAATTAACCGGAACACTCAGTTAACCGGATTTTAATTTTAAGGTTTTTTTGTTCATTTTATCTCTTTCTTTTCTCTTTCATATGCATTTTTAGTTCATTTTGAAATTTGCAATTGTTGTTTGCACATTTTCTTTAATGAAAGCATTAGTTGAAAATTATGTATGGTTTTAATTTTCATATTACAGTAAAAGTCCTGTTCAATCGTGAACAGTTTATTTCACACGATAACCGGAAACAATGTAAAGCGTGTGAGCGGATGATCATTTGATATGCATAGACAGCGCAACACGTATATGTGAAAATGATACATCCGCTTGCATTCTTTGCAGTTTCTTGTTATCGTGTTCTATTATAAGTTAGTCATAATTTAGGTTTTCTTTTGTGTATAAAAACCTAGAAATTAAAAAATAAATTGTTAGTCAATTTCAACAACACATCGAAATAGCACGGAGATTTTTAATATTCTATTTTGTCTAACATAATTCTAAACAGTTTGTTTAGAATTTACATTGGTCCTTCGAGCCGAATCTCAGCACAACGAGATTCGAAGTCAATTATAGTCCACATAGGCTGGCTTAACAACAACGATAATACGACAACCGCCGTATAAACCGCAGTCTATTATAAACAAATTGTAAGCTTGGTATTTCGAGTAAATCTGCCTGCCCACAACATTGAGCGGGTGTGACCAGCATACAACAACGGCAATCCGGTAATACCACGCCATCAAATCTAACTCACCTTAAATCGTTGACACGAGTTTTTTGCGCCAACCATCAACAAACGGCAACATCTCGAATCACACTCAGCCAGTCAACAACAGGCCATTCGAGATGGAACAAATATTGCTCGCACAATACGAAATTGCTACCAACATAAGGCAGTTGCTTTCCAATTATAAAAAGGACGGCAACTCCCGGAAAACAAAAAGCTATTTGGAGAAGAAAATAGCATATGTGAAGGCGGCACATCAGGAGTTCATCACCAATGATGAAAAGATTCTAGCGATATCCCCTCCAATGGAGAATTCGCACCCATATCGTTCAACTAGACAAACTACACCGGATGAATGCACCTGGCTTCTAGGAGACATGCGCCAACGCTTGAATGCAGCACCTCCAAGCACTCCAACGGGTACAGCGGTCGAAAAATTAGGCTGGACCACAATTTCCCAGCCTGATTCCATCGATAACGACGTTCATTCGGAGAGCCATCAAGAAGAGCCGGAACCAACTTGTAGCAGGGACAATCAAGAATCCAGTAAACCTCCGCCTTTCAAGGAAACCGATTCCTCGTCACACTCTAGCAGTAATGAGTATCATAAGACGACAACTGCATCTTTAACCCTCGAGTGCAAGCGACAAGATTTCTATATGCGTCAATTACATCAAGACATATACGCAATAGAATGCAGATTGGATAAAGAAAGTTGTCCGAAGGAATACCTTCATCTAAAAGTAAATCAGCTGCAGAGACAAATGCGTGATATATATCAACTGCATGCAACCATCATGATAGAAACGGATGAAAAGGACAAAACAACAAACTATTTCGTCCAAGATTTCTATGGCACCATCAAAAATAGAGTGGAAAATACGATAATAAGATTACAACAGTGCCAGGAACTGGCAGAACGTATTACGAGTAAACCACATGTAGAACAAAAGGTCAAGTTGCCTCAAGTAGAAATACCAACCTTCTATGGTGACTACGATAAATGGACCTCGTTCAAGGATTTGTTCATTGAAATAATTCATAACAATGATTCATTGTCCAACACAATGAAAATGACCTATTTAAAATCTAAGCTGCAAAAGGGAGCGGCTCAGCTCATCGCTCATCTAGCCGCAACAGGTGATAATTATGATATGGCGTGGGAAGCCATAAAAGCTAGATATGACAACAAGAGGTTGTTGTCCAGCAATTACTTCAATTCAATATTGTCGATGTCTACGCTACAACAAGCAACAGGGCCAGCAATCCGCTCGATGCATGACACGCTTAAGGAAGTGTTGCATAACATCCAGCAACTCGAACTGAAGTCCACATTCGAAGCATTTGTGGTATTTTTAGTCACTAGAAGGCTCGATCCAGAGTCAATAGGATTGTTTGAGACAAATTTGCAACAGCCCAAGGAAGTTCCGAATTTGAACGTGTTGTTTGACTTTTTAGAACGACGATTCCAGTCTTTAGAAGCCATGGGTAAAAACAAGCATGTAGCAACACCGCGTCAAATCGTCACACAGCCGATCAAACGTGTAAATGTCGCGACAGCTTCAGTACGCTGCGTGGTACCCAATTGTAGCGGAAATCACAAGTTAGAGATCTGCCCACGTTTCAAGAATATGCCAACCTTGGAGAGGGCTAAATTGGTCAACCATCTACAATTCTGTGTGCGATGCTTGGAAGGTCATGATAAGTTCAAGTGCTTCGCCACGGAATTCTGCGTAGTCTGCAATGGTAAACACAACACCCTCTTGCATTGCAACAACTCTGCATCGAAAACCGAGCAGGGTCCGAAAACATTCATGGTGCAGCAAACATCGGCAGTGCTATTGCCAACTGCCGTGGTCCTTTCAACAACCGCCAACGGTCAGCTCGTAACACTGCGAGCCCTGATAGATCCTGGATCTCAGGCAACGTTAATATCATCCAGAGCCGTAAATCGTTTCAATTTCAAAAGGAAGAAAATTAATGTTAAAATTTCTGGCATTGGTGGTCAAGCGGCAGGAGTTTGCAGACATGCTGTGAACACTACGCTATCACCCAATTTCCCTGGGAGTTTCACTTTAGCTATTGAGGCACTAGTGTTCGATAACCTGGATCATCAACTACCACAAGTCAAGGTTGACGACAGCAAATGGACCCACCTGGGTAGACTAAAATTGGCCGATACGAGGTTCAATCATCCACAACCCATCGACCTAATAATCGGTGCCGACTATTATGCATCCATAGCTATCAACAACATAATCAAGATGGGTCCCAACGACCCGATGGCTCAAGAAACTGAGCTGGGCTGGATTTTGATGGGTAACATGGGTCAACGTTCTGGAGAAAAGCTTACAATGGTGACCACTAAAGCCATCGAGAATCAACTAAAACTCTTAGTGGAAAACGACGATATTCCAGACGAAAGGGTCCGTACCGAAGAAGAGCAGAGAGCGGAGGAACACTTTTCATCAACAGTTCAACGAAACGGTGACGGCAGGTACTCGGTGAGCATTCCGTTCAAGGAGGATCCCCCAAAGTTAGGAGAATCCAAGAAAACGGCTGCCGCTCGTTTATTACAACTAGAGAGAAGATTTAAAAAAGACGCCCCGTTTAAACAACTATACCAAAACTTCATGAAGGAATATCTGGACTTAGGCCATATGGAGCTGGTTCCCAAGTTAGAAGAGCAGCCAAACTATAATAGTTACTACATTCCACACCATGGTGTAATGAAGCAGGACAGCACTACTACCAAATTACGTGTAGTGTTCGATGCGTCATCCAAAACAACAAATGGATCATCCCTTAATGAGAAAATGATGATCGGCCCAAAGTTACAGCAAGATTTGGCGGACATAATCCTTCGTTGGCGTAAACATCAGTACGTGCTGACGGCCGATATAGAAAAAATGTATCGGCAGGTATGGATTCACGAGCAAGATAGAAATTATCAACTAATTCTATGGAGGACGGAACCAACAAACCCCATAGACATCTACAGGTTAAAAACGGTCACATATGGCACCACAGCCGCCAGCTTTCTGGCTGTGCGTGCTTTAAGGCAACTAGCTGAAGACGAACGGCGATCGTTTCCTATCGCCTCCGAAACCATATTGTCTGACTTCTATGTGGACGATTTGCTGACAGGAAACGACAGCTTAGACCAAGCCTCGGCCATGATACAACAACTAATAGGGCTCTCCGAGAAAGGTGGACTAAAACTAAGGAAGTGGTCTTCCAATAGTCCGGAGCTATTAGCGCAAATACCAACAGAATTGCAAGCTACCGGTAACGTGTTGTTAAAATTAAGCGATTGCATCAAAACCTTGGGGATTCATTACAACCCCACGAAAGACACCTTTGAATTTCACGTAGACAATTTGGAATTGTCTGAGGGGACGGCCACCAAACGTTCACTCTTGGCTGATTCATCAAAATTATTTGACCCAATCGGTTGGTTAGCACCCGTCACCATTGCTGCTAAGATTCTGATGCAAGGTACGTGGGCCTCCGGGATCGAATGGGACGAACCACTACCAGAAGAAATAGGTAAAAAATGGTTGATCTACAAGAAGGAAATGCCCGCTGTGAAGAACATAAAAATATCTAGGTGGGTCAACACAACAAGAAGCACCAGAAAGGAACTACACGGCTTTGCTGACGCCTCCGAACTTGCATACGCCGCTGTAGTATATTGCAGGACTACCAACGAGGCAGGACAAGTAACCACTAATCTTGTAATGGCCAAAACACGGGTGGCTCCCATCAAAACAAAGCTGTCAGTTCCTCGATTAGAGTTAAACGCAGCTAGACTACTAGCTAAACTATTAAGGCATGTGCAACTTGCAATGCAGCTAAATGAGTGTGAAACGCACGCTTGGACCGATTCGTCCATCACGCTAAGCTGGATCAAGGGAGAACCAAGGCGCTTCAAAACATTTGTTGCAAACCGCATCTCGTGCATAAAACAAAAGCTACCAACAGCCACTTGGCATCACGTAAGGTCCCACGAGAATCCCGCAGACAGGAACATCTCCTAGAGAATTAGTCCACTGCAAGTTATGGTGGCA
Source organism: Nephrotoma appendiculata (assembly GCA_947310385.1). Lineage (NCBI taxonomy): Eukaryota > Metazoa > Arthropoda > Insecta > Diptera > Tipulidae > Nephrotoma > Nephrotoma appendiculata. Next base: position 263,062,187 of record OX371224.1, read on the forward strand.
TGGACCAGAATTTCTACAACATGATTCAACTCTATGGGGACTCCCTGAAGATATCGAGCAAAACAGTGAGACGGACCCACAAGCCTATCGCCCTGAGGAATACGAGGAGAAGATAACCTTAATAGCAACAACGAATGTAACCAACGTCTGGTGGGGATTGTTTCAAAGGATTTCCAGTTATGACAAATTAAAACGAGTAGTAGCAATCTGCGCAACGTTCATTAATCGGGCTGCACGGAAAATTCCAACATTTAAGGCGATCGCGCCTGAAACCATTATATTCCGCATGAGTCAAGAGGAAGACTTCTACCAGGAGCTGAGATGTCTGAGAAACACACAACGATTGCCGAATAACAGCAAGCTTTTATCTTTGAACCCCTTTCTAGATGACAATGGTGTATTACGAATGCGAGGGCGACTGCAGAACGCGAACATCCCAACAGCCACCAAAAATCCCATTATTTTGGGTAAAAATAATTCAATTACTCGGAAACTCATCGAAAGAGCCCACAAGTTAATGTTGCATGGAGGAGTACAGCTGACGCTATCACACCTAAGAGATAGATATTGGATCCTGGATGGAAGGCGAGCTGTACGACTCGTGATAAATAAATGTGTTACATGCTTCCGGCACCAACAACAAAATACGAGACAACTTATGGGTGATCTTCCAGGTTCCAGAGTATGGCCAGGCAGACCATTCGCTAAAACTGGGATCGATTATGCTGGACCTATTCAGCTGAGAACAACAAAAGGCAGAGGTCATAAATCATATAAGGGATACATAGCCCTATTTGTTTGCATGGTGACCAAGGCCGTACATATAGAAATAGTTAGTAGCTTAACAACGGCCGCCTTCATTGCCGCTTACCAACGATTCACGTCACGACGAGGCTTATGCACGGATCTGTATTCGGATAATGGCACCTACTTCGTTGGTGCCGATGCCGAAATGAAGAAGAACCTTCACGTCGCCTTGACCGCATTGCCAATCGATATAACAAATGCAATAGCCGAAGGCGAGACAACTTGGCATTTCATACCACCATTCGCCCCTCATTTTGGAGGCATTTGGGAAGCCGGAATTAAATCCGTAAAGGGTCATTTAAAACGAGTCATAGGTGCCACTACTCTTACCTATGAAGAATTAAGTACCATCACCGCTCAAATAGAGGCTTGCCTAAATTCGAGACCATTGACGCCGTTAACCAATGATCCATCCGATCTTAAGGCATTAACTCCTGGCCATTTTTTGATCGGGGAAGCTCTCAAGAGCCAGCCTTCTGGCATGGTCGAGAACATACCTCTGACCACAAGATGGCACCTAGTACAACGGATGATACAAGACTTTTGGAAGAGATGGTCAGTTGAATATCTACACCAATTACAGCAACGCAGCAAATGGAAAACGCCGCAACCCAACTTATTGATAAACGACTTAGTCCTCTTGCGAGACAATCAACTACCGACAACATATTGGAAATTAGGTCGAATTATTGAAACTCAAGCTGGTGCTGATGGTCTAGTTCGCGTGGCCACGGTTAAATGCAAGGACAATGTGTACAAACGACCAATCACCAAACTATGCAAGCTCCCCATAGAAGCGGAGATGACAAATACTCCAGAACTCGAAGCCGCCAACAACGAAGCCCCACCTATCAGGAAGCAACCGCCGAGAAGAGCAAAGTGTGGTTTAAGGGCTAGCAATTTAGCCTTGGCGCTATTATCAGTATGCACCATTCTAGGTTTGGCGCGCGGTATCACTAACATCCGCCCCTTCGACCATCCATCAGGCATATACTTTGAGGAAATGGGAACCCTAGAAGCCGTCGCCATGAAATGGAAATTAGTAATTTTTTACAACTTGACCGACTATTGGAAAGAGGTAGAAAACTGTAAGCAAGCCGTAGCCCAACTACAAGGAGCTTGTAAAGATCTGCCAGGATTCAACTGTAATACTACCCTACAACATTTGCAATGGCGACTCAACAACCTAATAGCTGAAAACAAGTTACTAAAAGATAGCAATAAGGAACGCAAGCGATCCAAGCGAGGATTAGGAGATACGTTGGGGATTGCTTTGGGCGATATATTTGGCATCTTGTCGCAACGCGATGCAGCCCAATACGAATCCCAGTTTGACACGATCAACACCAACGAAAATCATCTACTGACATTAATACAGAATCAAACATCAATAATAGATAACACGGTAAAATTGATAAAGCATAATTCCAATCTCACCATGATGTCCATGAACAACCTATTACAAGAGCAGAGGCGATTAAGGCAGGAGTTAAAGGTACTACAAGAGTATCGAAGCTATGAGGACAGGGTTCGCTCGGTGGTAATGAACATAATCGAGTTAACCTTGATCTTACAGAACTTGGAAGACACCCAACACAGTTTGCTTAACATAGTGTACTCCGCTCATCATGAGATTTTGCATCCCACCATACTCACGCCGGACCAATTAGAAGAACAACTTTCGCTGATTCGGCAACATGTACCGACAGCCGTCAGCGTCCCTGGTCACCAATTGTCTGATCTGATACATGTATATCAGAGTCTAACAGTCAGAAGTAGAATGACCAAGAAGAACGTGATCATCGAAGTCATCATTCCACTGGCGTTCGCAACAGAGTATACGCTTCTCTCCGTGATTGCCGTGCCGGACATTCTGCATGACCACACACAGTCAAGCATAGTAACTTCAACTGAGTATCTGGCCATGGACAGCCATCGCGAACATTTCGCGTTCTTCTCTACGGAACAACTATCTCGTTGTCAGATTGTTTCCTCAGCACATTTCCTATGCGAGACATCACCCGTCTTCAACGCATTCTCTAACAACGGTCGATGCGAGGTAGCCATCCTTCAGCGGAAAGCCGCTCTTGAGCAATTCTGCAGCTTTCAAACTAGGAATTCCACTAATAGATGGATTCCCCTCAAGGCACCCAATCAATGGATTTATGCAGTTCCCAACGAAACTACGGTCGATGTCTTATGTGGATCCCAATCTAGTCCGCTCACTCTTCAAGGCTCGGGAATAATTAGCATTGATGCAGGCTGTATATTACGCGACAGGGAGTCATACATTGTAGCTGTGGGCACAGCAACCAACAGTATAAGCAAGGCGTTTCAAAGATCAACCTCGGGCATCACCACTTCCAAGCAGTTGAAAAATCTTGGAAATCACATCAAAACCAAGGTGCGTGATGACGCTGCGGCTGACCTCATCTCCGGTCTGGACACTAAAAAGTTGGAAGATGAAATAGCAGCTCTTCGGGAAAATGAGCACCTGATCCAGAGAAATGAGTTCTTCACCAACCAAAATCAACATCATGTTCATCACTACACCATGATTCATATTTTATTCTGGAGCGCTCTTATCGTCGGAATAGTCTGGATCATAGCTTACATACGGCGCCGGCGCCCATTAGATCCACTTCGACCACAATCAACGGCCGCTACTGCATAGTACAACCTTGCCATAGTCGCCCGGGAGTATGTTCAATCTTGAACAGTTTATTTCACACGATAACCGGAAACAATGTAAAGCGTGTGAGCGGATGATCATTTGATATGCATAGACAGCGCAACACGTATATGTGAAAATGATACATCCGCTTGCATTCTTTGCAGTTTCTTGTTATCGTGTTCTATTATAAGTTAGTCATAATTTAGGTTTTCTTTTGTGTATAAAAACCTAGAAATTAAAAAATAAATTGTTAGTCAATTTCAACAACACATCGAAATAGCACGGAGATTTTTAATATTCTATTTTGTCTAACATAATTCTAAACAGTTTGTTTAGAATTTACAAGTCCGATTATCCGGCATCCAATTAACCGGAACACTCCCGGAACTTTTATTTTTAGGAATTTTTGTTTGATTTTCCTCTTTCACAAGGGAAATTATTATTTTTTATTTTTCGGGGATTCACAGAAACTATACTTTCCGTTACTTTTGATCTGTTTTATGCATTAATCTATTTGAATTGAATGTGTAAAGTCGTATTACATAGTTAGGGTAGTGAAATATTGAGTATGTATATGTATTATTAAATTTTTGGTACTTGTTAGTGCATTTTTGAATATACGTATTATTAAATTTTGGGTACTCGTATACATAATATGTAAGTAAGTAATTTATTATCTGCAATAGATTCAATGAAGTGTGTATAAAAAAAAATACTTTCTGGTACATAATTTGAAAATAAATAAACGAGAATAAAAATTAATGAAATCAAGCGAAACTCTCGTACAATTTCTAGTTTTAATGAAACATTTAATTATCCGGTATTTTCGATTATCTGGAATGCTCTCATACCCAAGCATTCCGGATAACAGGGCTTTTACTGTAGTGTATATTACAGTAAAAGCCCTGCCAGCCGGAATGCTTTCTAAATGTTTCATTAAAACTAGAAATTTTACGAGAGTTTCGCTTGATTTAATTAATTTTTATTCTCGTTCATTTATTTTCAAATTCCTAAAAATTAAAATTTCGGTTAACTGAGTGTTCCGGTTAATTGGATGCCAGATAATCGGGTTTTTACTGTAATATGAAAATTAAAGCCATTCAAAATTTTCAACTAATGCTTTCATTAATGAAAATGTGCAAAAAATAATTGCAAATTTTAAATTGAATTAAACAATACATATGAAAGAGAAAAGAAAGAGAAAAAAACAAAAACTATTCCTAAAAATTAAAATTCCGGTTAATTGGATACCGAATAATTGGGCTTTTACTGTAGTACATTTTTACGTTTTATTTCGATTTTAAATACATTTTATTCCATTTTCAAAATGACTTATGCTTTGCATTAATAAAGTCAGTTTTTTTTATTTCATTTTCATTACAGTTTTTCAGTCAATTTTAAAATGAAATAAAAACACTGGTTTTAAGTCCGAAAAACACCATGTTTAAGTCAGCCTTTTTTAATTCGGGGAGCCGTTCGATACTTACTTTTCGCACTATTTACTTTTCACTTTTTAACTTGCACTGATTAAATTACAACTGTCTCTGCGTCCTAAATTGCTCGTGCTTATATAATTTTCTTTCGCAATGTAAGCGTTTTCCAATTGTAAATCACTTGCATATACAGAAAAATCTCGATTTACCGGATTAATTGATGAGTCCGTTAAATCCGAATGTCCGTTATATCCGAATGGAATGTTTTTAAATTTAATCGACTATAGATGATTTTGCACTTGTTCTGTAATATGGCCACCTAGGACAGAACTCGTTTATCTCTTAACCGATTATGAAGGGATTTTGTTTGTTGGGTGAAAATGAGATTCATAAACAGTTTTTAGAAGAAGTTCTGGAATATGGCCATCTGGGAAGGAACTCAGGCATTTTTTAGCTGATTATGTTGGGATTGGGTGTGTTAGATGGAAATGGGATTCTTAAATTATTATTGAATGAATTTCTGGAATATGGCCACCTGGGATAGAACTCGGTCATGGGATTCTTAAATAATTTTTGGAAAAAGTTCTGGAATATACGCTCTTGTATTGCAAGTACCTCAAAAGTGTAAATTTTCGCTTGGTTCTAAAGATCTCATGATCTTAAAAGACATCATATTCCTTGTTCCCTTGAACAGTTTTCGAGGTTATTGTTGATAAGAATAATATAAATTTATTCGAGCGCTTTGTGTAGGGTTCATAACGTGATTTTTTGTAAGTAGTTGACCTGCCTCTCAACCCACTAATCCCATGAGTGGGTTACGTACTGGTGATAGATGTTAAGGCATCCTGCCTTACCAAATACATGTTAGCATCACGAGCCACTTGCTTCATGAAAAACGCTTGCCTATATTCCTAAATTTCTTAAACAAACCATTTAAGAGTTCCTTTTCCATTCGACATACCCAATCTCATCATAATCGGCTAAAAAATGACCGAGTCCTGTCCAGGTGGCCATATTCCAGAGCTTTTTCCAAAAATCATTTAAGAATTCAATTTCCATCCAGCATACCCAATCCCATCATAATCGGTTAAGGATTGATCGAGTTCCGTACCAGATGCCCATATTCCAGAATTTCTTCCAAAAATAATTTAAGAATTCCATTTCCATCCAACATACCCAATCCCATCAAAATCGATAACCAAAAAATATAAAATAAAAAAATTGTCCGTTAAATCGAGCATCCGTAAAATCGAGGGTTTACTGTAAAAATTGCTTAATAAAATTATTATCCTCAACTGGGGATCAAGTCACGTTCCGTGAAATAATGAAAATGAAAACTTTTTTTCATTGGTAATCTAGTAGTTTGAATTATTCGCACGTAATTTTAAATTTTACTCTGTGAAATCAAAATTTCATATGGGGAATGCAAAACTACTCGGTCGCTAATGAAAAAAACTTTTCATTTTCATTATTTCACGGAACGCGAACTGACTCCCTGCGTTCGAACTCGCGACCTCGACAACCGAGTGTTATATGTGTGTAGTATTCCTAATTCATAACAATATTGAAAATTGCGCTGTGATTTTAAATTGAAAAATAAACATGATCTTGTGGTTTGAAATCACTGTCAGGTGATATTCGTACCCTGGCAGAAATTTCGAATCAAAACGGGTCCATTAAACTGCTCACAGCAATTAAATGACTAAAATGATTAGGAAATTTTTATTACCGTTATTTCATACAGATTTACTGAACATATGGTGATTTTATCGTGAAGCTGTTTGGGAGAATCAAGCTAGCACTTGTGTCAGCTCAGTGTCTTGCAGCTTCCGGGCAACCAGCACACTACAGTATTTGTGATGTGTTAGGTAACACGGTGCGTTCTGAGTCGAGTTAAGTGTTAATCGTAGCGTGCTGATATCCAGTCAGGTTGGGTCTCTAATATAAAAAAAAACCTCAGTCGCTAACGGTGTATCCGGATACCTGAACCCTCAGGATCTAACTGAATGTGTACCACGGATTTCTACAAAGATGGTCATTTCTTTCTAAACCACTCGTGGAACGAAACCTGGATGAAATCGACGATCTTTGAAATTTTAGCCTTTAGGCCCGGTCTCCAAGGCAAAGGTAACTAACGCGGGACTTTGGTCATTAGACCTAGCCTGCAAGACATACAGAAAACGGAAACAATATAATGCCTCAACCAATCACGACTTAAGAGCACACAATCACGAACAAAGCTGGAAAGCTGGTCCTCCAATTCAATATTTAGGAACATAAGCATAAGCTAGGATGGTTTGCTCGTATCAACGTAAAAGCCAGAAAGGAACATGGAAAGTTCTAGCGAAGCTCAATAAGATTCCGTTGGCAGAGACAACGAACAGTAATATTGAAACTCTCTCATTGGCCCAAAAGATTACTGAAATGGAGCAGAAGGGTTCGCTTGAGAATGCAAAAAGGACTGTTATTGCCAGAGCCGATGAAGATGGATATATATCGTCCAGCAAATGGAGGAAGATGCAGAAGGTATTAGCCACCACTTTCCTAAAAATTATGAGAGAAAACCCTAGACCCGCTCTGGCTTGCCGGGACGGAGAGTGGCAGTGGAATCGTGTTAAATCGACATCTTGTGCCGACCAACTATCATTGACCTTGTACAAAAACGCTGTAGCAAGCCTATGCGTTGCACTAGAAGTATTCGCTAGAGAGGATATCCGGTGCAGACCTAAGCGAGAGCTTGGATCCCAGTGGAACCCAGCAAACCGAAAGAAATTCTGGAACTGGTACAAATTAGCAATCTTGGACTACCGACTGTCGTCTGGAGAGCTACAAAGTTGGAACAACCAAAGGCTGATTATAGGTGAGCTATTATCATATTAAATAGAGAGTCGCTTACTGCGCGAAAACCGGCGAAAATTAATGATTAGATTTATAATAAAGATGAGTGACATCTTGAGGGCGCTGATATCGCATTGAGCTGCATAATACCATTTTAAGTGCGTGTCTTCCATGTAGACCGCTGGCTAAACCTCGACTACCGTGGTAGTCGAAAGGACTTCAAAACACCTGTAAAAATGCAGAATGCACTTTAGAAGAGCCAACGAAATTAAAGTTGCTAAGGACTGGGACTGCTGCAAGGAAGTACTCGAATTATTCAATACGAATTAAGAAATGCTAAAACAAATACCTACAGGCTGTACTGCTGTAAAATACAGTAGTCCTCTGATACATCTAAGCTGCGTATTATCTCTAAGTCCCACCATTCCAAGTTTTCTCTCGGCCGCATGGTTTTTGGATCGTAACTAATGCAGAATCGTTGTAGCTACTACTGAAAACCCACGTTCTATAGATAGCTCCGAATCAGCGCTACAAAAGCCTAGCGACAAAAGAGTCGCAGACATCGTAAGCCAGGTTATAAGGAGTAGAAAAATCCTGTAGGCTATAAACAGCGTTAAGCGTTATAAGTCGGCAGGACCCGATGACATTACACCAAGAGATGTCCAACAAACAACTGAATTAACCTTATCCTGGCTGGAACTGTTTTTGAAACCCAGCCTAGAACTCTGTTACATTCCTATAAGTAAATGGACTAAAGTATGTAAATGTAATATTAATACATAGGACGGGAAAAAGCACTCATTGCAGTCCCAAAGACCTATATGTTTAGCCTCTTCCCTATTAAACAATTTTGGAAAGACAGATTAGAACCCATCGGAAAACGATGATTTTCACCTTGTGTTTCAAAATTTAAAACTTTTTCATTTTCAATTTTTTTCTCAATTGGAAATTTTGGTGTTTTCTCCAATAGGATTTTTAGCACATTGACATTCCCAAATAAGCTACGAACCCGAAATATTACGATTTCCTCGTGTTTCACCCCTATTCTCTTAGTCGTATCTGACAATTGTCGTGTCACTTCGTCTATAAAACTTTATTCTCTTAGTCAACTGAGGTGACGTAACAAAAATAAATAAAATCGTATCAAAATAAATAGTTTTAAACCTACATTTTGTGCCCCTCCATACTTGTATCGCCTAAATGAATCGCACGACTATAAATGTCACCGCAGGTGACATTAAACTTTTTAAACGATTAACGGAATACCATTTTTCTCACTTCAAACGATGATTAACGCTTCAATCGACTAAGAGAATATGAAAAAATGATTGTCGTAAGAAACGACAGGTGACACGACTAAGAGAATAGGGGTGTTTATTTCAAATCGTAAAAAATTATTTGATTTTTACAACGACACTATTATGGACTTAGGAACCTCTCTAATATAAATGTTAAATATTATCTAAAAATGTTTCAATTTCATCACAAAACAAATTCAATTGGAATATTTTTAAATTTAACAGTGTACATTTTTGGTATTATTTTTGGTATGTATTTCACAATCATTTTTTCGATAAGTAACACAAGGTGACGCGTTAACAGATCGCTTATAGCTGCCATCTGGACAAGCAGCAAAACAAAACAAAAGAATTGCGAAAAAATCCAACTGCTTACTAGAATCGGAAACGAATGGTTGCCCAAAAACTGTTATGTTCCTTTTCCGGCCCGCGTAAATTGTGTACGTAAAAATCATGTACGAAAGAGAATCATGAAAAGAAACAAAACGCCATCACAAACATGCTGTATAAGATAGCAGAAAAATAGTGTTTTGCTATTCACCGCTAGAGGCATCACTATCACAAAAATGAAATTTTTTCTGCTGATATTTTTGGATACGATCAGCGATTTTTTTGATGTTGCTCTGTGTTTGCATAATAATGATTATGGTAATTTAAGTATATTTTGAGAGTTCTTACACTATACATACGCTAATCGTTTTTTAAAGAAAATTAACTTTCATCGCTTCAAAACGTTTAAACATACATTTTCTCTTTTTTTTCATAAATTCTCTGATTTTTCACTTTCTGCTCAGAATTTTTAAATTGCACAAAAATTTCAAAAAATTTCTGCTGGTGTCAAAAAATATCAGCAGAAAAAATTTTATTTTTGTGATCGTGATGCCTCTAGCGGTGAATAGCTCTGCTGGAAATTTTCTGCTATCTTGTACAGCATATTACAACCTATGGTTATTTACATACAAAATTGTGTATCGAAGACTTAAATTGAAGCAAAAAAAAAATTTCTAGCCGGAAAAGGGATATAAAAATCCGAATTAAAAAGCGTCTTAGAGAGGCATACAATCATTAAACAAGACGATACAACGTACGAGCTCATCCCATACAATTTCGGTGGGACAAACTGTGTATATAAAAACGTATTCTCGAATCGAGTGCATCAAAGCCTTTATTGGTAGACTAAATAGAAAAATACAAAACACAAAATAGAACATTTCATATATATTTACCGAACTTATTGAATATCCCTCGTAGAATATAAGTTAAGTCTATTAAAAGTGCGTCGAAGCTATTAAGTAAAGATTGCCGCAGCTTTTCGAAATAGCAGTTATTTTTCCGCTCATGCTCTTATGTCATCTGTCAACTGACAGAAATTCAGTATTATATTCTCGATGAACGAAATAAATCATTTTCAATTCACTGAAAGAACCAACGGCTCATAAAAGAAGAAGATGAACATTTTTACCAAAATAGCGTCATTTTCGTGACAATTCAGCCAAACATCCAAAACGAGTGATTGTTTAGTGTGAAATATGGTTTAAAGGTATATGATTGAAGAGGAAAACATGACCGATATTTAGATTCAACAGGACGGCACCACCACTCACAAAACCATTTTTAAATCGAACTAACAGTTCCCGCATCCTATATAATTGAAAAAAGTATCGGGTTGCTTGCTGAGTTACCTCTATATTAGTGAAAAAGGTGACTCACATGATTTTTTAAAATCTCATTGGTTTTAAAAATAAAATTGCTAACTAGTTTAAATTTTTTGTTACTTCTTTACGGTAAATTTTTTTGTGAATGCTGAAAATAAAAACCTGGTAAAAAAAATCGTAATATCAAATTTGGATTAAATTATGGTTTTAGAGGGTATAAGAAGCGCTCGAAAATACTGCCAAACTTGTAAGTCTCGTTTGTTAACTATTTTTTTGTGTTGTTAATGTGACTAGTTTTCCGCTTTTACATTTTATTTATTACTATTTATCGATTTTCAATTCTTTTGCGTTGAGAGTGAAATCTTGGCATATGTGATTTACATAGAACCATGTGCATCTTGCACAGCTCCACTTATATGAGACACTATAATCTAGAATAGTGCTAGAAAAAATTCAATTCAAGGAATTTATTTTAGTAGACACCTAATTGATTTCTGATAATTCATATGCATATTGCAATACATATTTCGAATCGCAGCCTAATTATATTAGTATAAAATCTGTAAAACAGCCACACCTTCAAATAAAGTTAAAATTAATTAATAAAAAGAACAATAGCATTAAACTCATCCCTTTCACAACGGTCAAGTTTAACAAATTTTCTAAAAAAGCAAATAGCCAAATTCATTATCGAAAACTACAAAAAAAAACAAAATGATGAATAATTTTCACATTAGATAATATTCTTTGTTTCTAATACTAAAAATAAATGTGTATCTTAAACCTGCCAATATTTCATGCTGTATAAGATAGCAGAAAATTTCCAGCAGAAAAAATGTGTTTTGCTATTTGCCACTAGAGGCATCACTATCACAAAAATGAAATTTTTTCTGCTGATATTTTTTTAAAACCAGCAGAAAATTTTTGATATTTTTATGCAAATTAAAAATTCTCAGCAGAAAGTTTTATGAAAAATTAGAGAATTTATGAAAAAGAAGAGAAAATGTATGTTTAAACGTTTTGAAGCGATGAAAGTTAATTTTCTTTAAAAAACGATTTTCGTATGTATAGTGTAAGCACTCTCAAAACATAATTAAATTATCATAATCATCATTATGCAAACACAGGGCAACATCAAAAAAATGGACATCGTTGAAAGCTCTCCATACATTTTTGAAGTCATTTTAATGTGAAATGTTTTCAGTTTTTAATAAAAGTGTTAGAAAAACCCCCCTGTAATTACCCTGGGTGTATGTTTTTATGGTAGCTGAGATCATAATCCGTATACATGAGCAACATAAGATTCACACGTGGCGTCAGTAGCCTTCAATACATTTTTGAAGTCATTTTAATGTGAAATGATTTCAGTTTTTTAACAAAAGTGTTAGAAAAACCCCCCTGTAACTACCCTGGGTGTATGTTTTTATGGTAGCTGCGATCATAATCCATTTACATGAGCAACATAAGATTCACACGTGGCCTTCCATACATTTTTGAATTCATTTTAATGTGAAATGTTTTCAGTTTTTTAACAAAAGTGTTAGAAAAACCCCCCTGTAACTACCCTGGGTGTATGTTTTTATGGTAGCTGAGATCATATTCTATATACATGAGCAACATAAGATTCACACGTGGCGACAGTAGCCTTCCATATATTTTTGAAGTCATTTTAATGTGAAATGTTTTCAGTTTTTAACAAAAGTGTTAGAAAAACCCCCCTTTAACTACCCTGGGTGTATGTTTTTATGGTAGCTGAGATATAATCCATATACATGAGCAACTTAATATTCACACGTGACGTCAGTAGCCTTCCATATATTTTTGAAAGCATTTTAATGTGAAATGGTTTCAGTTTTTTAACAAAATTGTTAGAAAAACCCCCCTTTAACTACCCTGGGTGTATGTGTTTATGGTAGCTGAGATCATATTCTATTAACTTGAGCAACATAAGATTTACACGTGGCGTCAGTAGCCTTCCATACATTTTTGAAGTCATTTTAAAGTGAAATGGTTTCAGTTTTTTAACAAAAGTGTTAGAAAAACCCCCCTGTAACTACCCTGTGTGTATGTTTTTATGGTAGCTGAGATCATATTCCATATACATGAGCAACGTAAGATTCACACGTGGCGTCAGTAGCCTTCATTACATTTTTTAAGTCATTTTAATGTGAAATGTTTTCAGTTTTTAACAAAAATGTTAGAAAAACCCCCCTGTAACTACCCTGGGTGTATGTTTTTATGGTAGCTGAGATCATATTCTATATACATGAGCAACATAAGATTCACACGTGGCGTCAGTAGCCTTCCATACATTTTTGAAGTCATTTTAATGTGAAATGTTTTCAGTTTTCTAACAAAAGTGTTAGAAAAACCCCCCTGTAACTACTCTGGGTGTATGTTTTTATGGTAGCTGAGATCATAATCCATATACATGAGCCACATAAGACTCACACGTGGCGTCAGTAGCCTTCCATATATTTTTGAAAGCATTTTAATGTGAAATGGTTTCAGTTTTTTAACAAAATTGTTAGAAAAACCCCCCTGTAACTACCCTGGGTGTATGTGTTTATGGTAGCTGGGATCATATTCTATTAACATGAGCAACATAAGATTTACACGTGGCGTCAGTAGCCTTCCATACATTTTTGAAGTCATTTTAAAGTGAAATGGTTTCAGTTTTTTAACAAAAGTGTTAGAAAAACCCCCCTGTAACTACCCTGGGTGTATGTTTTTATGGTAGCTGAGATCATAATCCATATACATGAGCCACATAAGACTCACACGTGGCGTCAGTAGCCTTCCATATATTTTTGAAAGCATTTTAATGTGAAATGGTTTCAGTTTTTTAACAAAATTGTTAGAAAAACCCCCCTGTAACTACCCTGGGTGTATGTGTTTATGGTAGCTGGGATCATATTCTATTAACATGAGCAACATAAGATTTACACGTGGCGTCAGTAGCCTTCCATACATTTTTGAAGTCATTTTAATGTGAAATGGTTTCAGTTTTTTAACAAAAGTGTTAGAAAAACCCCCCTGTAACTACCCTGGGTGTATGTTTTTATGGTAGCTGAGATCATAATCCATATACATGAGCAACATAAGATTCACACGTGGCGTCAGTAGCCTTCATTACATTTTTTAAGTCATTTTAATGTGAAATGCTTTCAGTTTTTAACAAAAGTGTTAGAAAAACCCCCCTGTAACTACCCTGGGTGTATGTTTTTATGGTAGCTGAGATCATATTCTATATACATGAGCAACATAAGATTCACACGTGGCGTCAGTAGCCTTCCATATATTTTTGAAGTCATTTTAATGTGAAATGTTTTCAGTTTTCTAACAAAAGTGTTAGAAAAACCCTCCTGTAACTACCCTGGGTGTATGTTTTTATGGTAGCTGAGAACATAATCCATATACATGAGCCACATAAGACTCACACGTGGCGTCAGTAGCCTTCCATATATTTTTGAAGTCATTTTAAAGTGAAATGTTTCAGTTTTTTAACAAAAGTGTTAGAAAAACCCCCCTTTAACTACCCTGGGTGTATGTTTTTATGGTAGCTGAGATCATAATCCATATACATGAGCAACATAAGATTCACACGTGGCGTCAGTAGCCTTCCATATATTTTTGAAGTCATTTTAATGTGAAATGGTTTCAGTTTTTTTAACAAAAGTGTTAGAAAAACCCCCCTGTAACTACCATTAGTGTATGTTTTTATGGTAGCTGAGATCATATTCTATTTACATGAGCAACATAAGATTTACACGTGGCGTCAGTAGCCTTCCATACATTTTTGAAGTCATTTTAAAGTGAAATGTTTTCAGTTTTTTAACAAAAGTGTTAGAAAAACCCCCCTGTAACTACCCTGGGTGTATGTTTTTATGGTAGCTGAGATCATAATCCATATAAAAGAGCAATATAAGATTCACACGTGGCGTCAGTAGCCTTCAATACTTTTTTGAAGTCATTTTAATGTGAAATGTTTTCATTTCACTTTAAAATGACCTAAAAAATGTTTTGAAGGCTACTGACGGCTTGTGTGAATCTTATATTGCTCATGTATATGGATTATGATCTCAGCTACCATAAAAACATACACAAGGGTAGTTACAGGGGGGTTTTTCTAACACTTTTGTTAAAAAACTGAAAACATTTCACATTAAAATGATTTCAAAAATATATGGAAGGCTACTGACGCCACGTGTGAATCTTATGTTGCTCATGTATATGGAATATGATCTCAGCTACCATAAAAACATACACCCAGGGTAGTTACAGGGGGGTTTTTCTAACACTTTTGTTAAAAAACTGAAAACATTTCACTTTAAAATGACTTCAAAAATATATGGAAGACTACTGACACCACGTGTGAATATTATGTTGCTCATGTATATGGATTATGATCTCAGCTACCATAAAAACATACACCCAGGGTAGTTACAGGGGGTTTTTCTAACACTTTTGTTAAAAAACTGAAAACATTTCACATTAAAATGACTTCAAAAATGTATGGAAGGCTACTGACGCCACGTGTGAATCTTATGTTGCTCATGTATATGGATTATGATCTCAGCTACCATAAAAACATACACCCAGGGTAGTTACAGGGGGGTTTTTCTAACACTTTTGTTAAAAAACTGAAAATATTTCACATTAAAATGACTTCAAAAATGTATGGAAGGCTACTGACGCCACGTGTGAATCTTATGTTGCTCATGTATAAAGAATATGATTTCAGCTGCCATAAAATCATACACCCAGGGTAGTTAAAGGGGGGTTTTACTAACACTTTTGTTAAAAAACTGAAAACATTTCACTTTAAAATGACTTCAAAAATATATGGAAGGCTACTGACGCCACGTGTGAATCTTATGTTGCTCATGTATATAGAATATGATCTCAGCTACCATAAAAACATACACCCAGGGTAGTTACAGGGGTGTTTTTCTAACACTTTTGTTAAAAAGTGAAACCATTTCACATTAAAATGACTTCAAAAATATATGGAAGGCTACTGACGCCACGTGTGAATATTATGTTGCTCATGTATACAGAATATGATCTCAGCTACCATAAAAACATACACCCAGGGTAGTTACAGGGGTGTTTTTCTAACACTTTTGTTAAAAAACTGAAAACATTTCACATTAAAATGACTTCAAAAATATATGGAAGGCTACTGACGCCACGTGTGAATCTTATGTTGCTCATGTATATGGATTATGATCTCAGCTACCATAAAAACATACACCCAGGGTAGTTACAGGGGGTTTTTCTAAAACTTTTGTTAAAAAACTGAAACCATTTCACATTAAAATGACTTCAAAAATGTATGGAAGGCTACTGACGCCACGTGTGAATCTTATGTTGCTCATGTATATGGATTATGATCTCAGCTACCATAAAAACATACACCCAGGGTAGTTACAGGGGGGTTTTTCTAACACTTTTGTTAAAAAACTGAAACCATTTCACATTAAAATGACTTCAAAAATGTATGGAAGGCTACTGACGCCACGTGTGAATCTTATGTTGCTCATGTATATGGATTATGATCTCAGCTACCATAAAAACATACACCCAGGGTAGTTACAGGGGGGTTTTTCTAACACTTTTGTTAAAAAACTGAAAACATTTCACATTAAAATGACTTCAAAAATATATGGAAGGCTACTGACGCCACGTGTGAATCTTATGTTGCTCATGTATATGGATTATGATCTCAGCTACCATAAAAACATACACCCAGGGTAGTTACAGGGGGTTTTTCTAACACTTTTGTTAAAAAACTGAAACCATTTCACATTAAAATGACTTCAAAAATGTATGGAAGGCTACTGACGCCACGTGTGAATCTTATGTTGCTCATGTATATGGATTATGATCTCAGCTACCATAAAAACATACACCCAGGGTAGTTACAGGGGGGTTTTACTAACACTTTTGTTAAAAAACTGAAAACATTTCACTTTAAAATGACTTCAAAAATATATGGAAGGCTACTGACGCCACGTGTGAATCTTATGTTGCTCATGTATATAGAATATGATCTCAGCTACCATAAAAACATACACCCAGGGTAGTTACAGGGGTGTTTTTCTAACACTTTTGTTAAAAAACTGAAAACATTTCACATTAAAATGACTTCAAAAATATATGGAAGGCTACTGACGCCACGTGTGAATCTTATGTTGCTCATGTATATGGATTATGATCTCAGCTACCATAAAAACATACACCCAGGGTAGTTACAGGGGGTTTTTCTAACACTTTTGTTAAAAAACTGAAACCATTTCACATTAAAATGACTTCAAAAATGTATGGAAGGCTACTGACGCCACGTGTGAATCTTATGTTGCTCATGTATATGGATTATGATCTCAGCTACCATAAAAACATACACCCAGGGTAGTTACAGGGGGTTTTTCTAACACTTTTGTTAAAAAACTGAAACCATTTCACATTAAAATGACTTCAAAAATGTATGGAAGGCTACTGACGCCACGTGTGAATCTTATGTTGCTCATGTATATGGGTTATGATCTCAGCTACCATAAAACATACACCCAGGGTAGTTACAGGGGTTTTTTTCTAACACTTTTGTTAAAAAACTGAAAACATTTCACATTAAAATGACTTCAAAAATGTATGGAAGACTACTGACGCCACGTGTGAATCTTATGTTGCTCATGTATATGGATTATGATCTCAGCTACCATAAAAACATACACCCAGGGTAGTTACAGGGGGTTTTTCTAACACTTTTGTTAAAAAACTGAAACCATTTCACATTAAAATGACTTCAAAAATGTATGGAAGGCTACTGACGCCACGTGTGAATCTTATGTTGCTCATGTATATGGATTATGATCTCAGCTACCATAAAAACATACACCCAGGGTAGTTACAGGGGGGTTTTTCTAACACTTTTGTTAAAAAACTGAAAACATTTCACATTAAAATGATTTCAAAAATATATGGAAGGCTACTGACGCCACGTGTGAATCTTATGTTGCTCATGTATATGGAATATGATCTCAGCTACCATAAAAACATACACCCAGGGTAGTTACAGGGGGGTTTTTCTAACACTTTTGTTAAAAAACTGAAAACATTTCACTTTAAAATGACTTCAAAAATATATGGAAGACTACTGACACCACGTGTGAATATTATGTTGCTCATGTATATGGATTATGATCTCAGCTACCATAAAAACATACACCCAGGGTAGTTACAGGGGGTTTTTCTAACACTTTTGTTAAAAAACGGAAAACATTTCACATTAAAATGACTTCAAAAATGTATGGAAGGCTACTGACGCCACGTGTGAATCTTATGTTGCTCATGTATATGGATTATGATCTCAGCTACCATAAAAACATACACCCAGGGTAGTTACAGGGGGGTTTTTCTAACACTTTTGTTAAAAAACTGAAAACATTTCACATTAAAATGACTTCAAAAATGTATGGAAGGCTACTGACGCCACGTGTGAATCTTATGTTGCTCATGTATAAAGAATATGATTTCAGCTGCCATAAAATCATACACCCAGGGTAGTTAAAGGGGGGTTTTACTAACACTTTTGTTAAAAAACTGAAAACATTTCACTTTAAAATGACTTCAAAAATATATGGAAGGCTACTGACGCCACGTGTGAATCTTATGTTGCTCATGTATATAGAATATGATCTCAGCTACCATAAAAACATACACCCAGGGTAGTTACAGGGGTGTTTTTCTAACACTTTTGTTAAAAACTGAAACCATTTCACATTAAAATGACTTCAAAAATATATGGAAGGCTACTGACGCCACGTGTGAATATTATGTTGCTCATGTATACAGAATATGATCTCAGCTACCATAAAAACATACACCCAGGGTAGTTACAGGGGGGTTTTTCTAACACTTTTGTTAAAAAACTGAAAACATTTCACATTAAAATGACTTCAAAAATATATGGAAGGCTACTGACGCCACGTGTGAATCTTATGTTGCTCATGTATATGGATTATGATCTCAGCTACCATAAAAACATACACCCAGGGTAGTTACAGGGGGGTTTTTCTAACACTTTTGTTAAAAAACTGAAACCATTTCACATTAAAATGACTTCAAAAATGTATGGAAGGCTACTGACGCCACGTGTGAATCTTATGTTGCTCATGTATATGGATTATGATCTCAGCTACCATAAAAACATACACCCAGGGTAGTTACAGGGGGGTTTTCTAACACTTTTGTTAAAAAACTGAAAACATTTCACATTAAAATGACTTCAAAAATATATGGAAGGCTACTGACGCCACGTGTGAATCTTATGTTGCTCAAGTATATAGATTATGATCTCAGCTACCATAAAAACATACACCCAGGGTAGTTACAGGGGGGTTTTTCTAACACTTTTGTTAAAAAACTGAAAACATTTCACATTAAAATGACTTCAAAAATATATGGAAGACTACTGACACCACGTGTGAATATTATGTTGCTCATGTATATGGATTATGATCTCAGCTACCATAAAAACATACACCCAGGGTAGTTACAGGGGGTTTTTCTAACACTTTTGTTAAAAAACTGAAACCATTTCACATTAAAATGACTTCAAAAATGTATGGAAGGCTACTGACGCCACGTGTGAATCTTATGTTGCTCATGTATATGGGTTATGATCTCAGCTACCATAAAACATACACCCAGGGTAGTTACAGGGGGGTTTTTCTAACACTTTTGTTAAAAAACTGAAAACATTTCACATTAAAATGACTTCAAAAATATATGGAAGGCTACTGACGCCACGTGTGAATCTTATGTTGCTCATGTATATGGAATATGATCTCAGCTACCATAAAAACATACACTAATGGTAGTTACAGGGGGGTTTTTCTAACACTTTTGTTAAAAAACTGAAAACATTTCACTTTAAAATGACTTCAAAAATATATGGAAGGCTACTGACGCCACGTGTGAATCTTATGTTGCTCATGTATATGGAATATGATCTCAGCTACCATAAAAACATACACCCAGGGTAGTTAAAGGGGGGTTTTTCTAACACTTTTGTCAAAAAACTGAAACCATTTCACATTAAAATGACTTAAAAAATGTATGGAAGGCTACTGACGCCACGTGTGAATCTTATGTTGCTCATGTATATGGATTATGATCTTAGCTACTATAAAAACATACACCCAGGGTAGTTACAGGGGGGTTTTTCTAACACTTTTGTTAAAAAACTGAAAACATTTCACATTAAAATGACATCAAAAATATATGGAAGGCTACTGACGCCACGTGTGAATCTTATGTTGCTCATGTATATAGAATATGATTTCAGCTGCCATAAAATCATACACCCAGGGTAGTTACAGGGGGGTTTTTCTAACACTTTTGTTAAAAAACTGAAAACATTTCACTTTAAAATGACTTCAAAAATATATGGAAGGCTACTGACGCCACGTGTGAATCTTATGTTGCTCATGTATATGGATTATGATCTCAGCTACCATAAAAACATACACCCAGGGTAGTTACAGGGGGGTTTTTCTAACACTTTTGTTAAAAACTGAAACCATTTCACATTAAAATGACTTCAAAAATATATGGAAGGCTACTGACGCCACGTGTGAATCTTATGTTGCTCATGTATATGGATTATGATCTCAGCTACCATAAAAACATACACCCAGGGTAGTTACAGGGGGTTTTTCTAACACTTTTGTTAAAAAACTGAAAACATTTCACTTTAAAATGACTTCAAAAATATATGGAAGGCTACTGACGCCACGTGTGAATCTTATGTTGCTCATGTATATGGATTATGATCTCAGCTACCATAAAAACATACACCCAGGGTAGTTACAGGGGGTTTTTCTAGCACTTTTATTAAAAACTGAAACCATTTCACATTAAAATGACTTCAAAAATGTATGGAGAGCTTTCAACGATGTCCATTTTTTTGATGTTGCCCTGTGTTTGCATAATGATGATTATGATAATTTAATTATGTTTTGAGAGTGCTTACACTATACATACGCAAATCGTTTTTTAAAGAAAATTAACTTTCATCGCTTCAAAACGTTTAAACATACATTTTCTCTTCATTTTCGTTATTCTCTAATTTTTCATAAAACTTTCTGCTGAGAATTTTTAATTTGCATAAAAATATCAAAACTTTTCTGCTGGTTTAAAAAAATATCAGCAGAAAAAAATTCATTTTTGTGATAGTGCTGCCTCTAGCGGTGAATAGCAAAACACATTTTTTCTGCTGGAAATTTTCAGCTATCTTATACAGCATCAATATTTCGAAAACGATAATTTAAACAAATCAATTTACCACACACAAGTAAGCCTTACAACTTTAAGATATCGCGCAAAGAACTCACCAATCAGGAATCGAATTGTTTTGTTTCCAAAATAAAATTTAACATCTCCAATAGATAAAAAAAAACCGAAATAATAAAATAAATAAATAAAAATTGACTTTCTTGTTTTAAGCTCGTAAAAAATCTTAAAGATACAAAAACAAAAAAAAATCGTGCTTAAGATCTAATCACAGATACTCATCTCGCTCAATTCTTTTTCGTACTAAGTTTTCCAACAAACTTTTAAAGTTTCTGGTTGAGGTCATTTCGAATACCAGTTTAAGTATATCTCGAAGAAGAAACCAAAAAAAAAAAAGTTAAAAAAATTTCGTATAAAAAGCGAAAGTAATTTAAAATCATCTTCAGTCCGGTAAAAATAGTGTTTTTATCAAGACAAATCTGAAGGAAACTAAATTTTAAAGTTATGAAATTCTTTGCTGTGAGTTCAGGAAATTAAAAAAATTATGTGATTTTGCACCGAAATTGAATTATTATTTTCTTGTGTGTCGTGTCGAAATTAAAAGTGTACACCGCATTAATTAAGAAACAATACACACACACACACACGTCACACAATATATGGATTACAGTGAAATATATTTTTTTGTTGAGTGAAGTTTATTTCAAATTCAATGGAATATTCACAATTTATTTATTTTAATTTAATTAACAAGCCATGAAGTGTTTGATCATAAATTAACGTTACAACCTTGAGTATAGAAGAAAAAAATGTTGATCGCTTAAATATTATTAGATAAAAATTAAAAGATTAAGAAAGTGTTTGGTGATTTTTTTTTCTAAATTGTTCTAAATGATCATGTATGCTAATAAGCAGACCGGTTTTTTGTCGCTCGCTAATACATGAACTTGACTTAGCGCAGAACTTTCGATTTATGTTAATTAATTTCATTATTCAACATAATAATTCAATTTCAAATTTTTTAGAAAAACCCAAATTAATTTTATTACGTTACTTAATTCATGCTAATTAAAATCAATTTATGTAAAGGTCCTAGCGATATGCTTGGCAGTTGCCAACGCACGCCCCGATGTATCCGGTTATGCTTATCCAAAACCGCCAGCAGGTTTCAACAATGAAAATTATATTGCACAACCTCCGCTAGTCAGTTATACAGGTGATGCTTCAAACACCCAATTTTTAACTGTTCCCGGTAAGTTTTAAAATTGTTTTGAAAATTTAACGCATTTTAACATTTATCACTTGCAATTTATAGGTAAAACCACAGTCACCACCGTTACACGCGGAGGTGGTTTCGATGGTGGTAACACTTTCTCATCGGGCGGAGGTGGCTCAACTGGATTCTCATCCGGCGGAGGTGGCTCAACTGGATTCTCATCGGGCGGAGGTGGCTCAACTGGATTCTCATCCGGCGGAGGTGGCTCAACCGGATTCTCATCCGGCGGAGGTGGCTCAAACGGATTCTCAACCGGAGGTGGTAATTTGTTCACAACCGGAGTCATCGGTGGAACTGGACCAGCAATTGAAACGATTAAAACCGTTACAACAACCAGAACAGATGGTGGAAACTTTGGTTCGGTTTCTGGATTAGATAGTGGCATTAATAAATTCACATCAGGTGGACCACTCAGCGGTGGATCAGTAACAACCAACGAATACACCACAATCGGTGGTGGATCACAAGGTTTCGGAGTTCAAGGTTCAACCGGTAGTGGATCACTTGGAGGTGGTGGTCAAACAATTACCACAAACCAATACACAACTGGTGGTCAAGGAAACAGCGGAGGATCATTCGGAACTGGTTCACTTGGAGGCGGTGGCTCAGTAACCACAAACGAATATACAACAGTTCAAGGTGGATCACAAGGTTTCGGTTTAGGTGGTCAAACATTTACAAGCGGCGGTGGTAGCCTCGATGGACGTTTTGGTCAACAAACAGTCACCAATCTTGGAGGAGGAAGCGCTAATTTTGCTAATGAAAGAACACGTTACGTAAATGTACAAACTGAATATGTAACAAAGGCCCCAATCGTTACAAAGAGCTTCTACGTACATGCCGCCCCAGAAGATGATGAACAAGTTGTTGCAAGACAACGCATTCATGTACCAGCCCCACAAAAACACTATAAAATTATCTTTATTAAGGCACCACAACCTATTGGATACAACGCCGCCGCCATTCCACCACCAGTACAAAACGAAGAGAAAACCATCGTATATGTTTTGGTCAAGAAACCAGATGGTACCAACCAAGAAATCGAAATTCCAGCCCCACCACCAACCCCACCGGCAAAACCAGAAGTATACTTCATTAAATACAAGGGAAAAGATGCCACCCAAACCATCCAAACTATCCAAAGTAAGAATAAACATCATATAATTTTAGGTGATTTTGGTGGTCTGCTATATAGCACAAATTTTCCGTTTAATTTCAGATCAATATGCTAATCAAGGTGTTAACACTAATGGTTATACAAACACTGGTATTACTAGCGGTTTTGTACCCGGCGGTTCAACCAACACATTCACAAATACAAAAACCTCTGGTCGTTTCGGCGGTGATGATGGTGGAGTTCAACTCAGTGGAACCGGTGGTACCGGATCAACATCATTCACAACAAACACGGTAACATCAGGTGGAAATGACGGTGGTGTACAATATGTAGCCAGCGCACCAACTGGTGGTTCATTCACCACAACAAAAACTGTAACAACAAGCGGAGGTGACGGTGGTGTACAATATGTGGCCAGCGCCCCAACTGGTGGTTCATTCACCACAACAAAAACTGTTACAACAGGCGGAGGTGACGGTGGTGTACAATATGTAGCCAGCGTACCAACCGGCAACACATTCACCACCTTAAGATCAGGTGCAAACGATGGAGGTGTACAATTTGTATCAAATGCACCATCCGGCGGTTCATCCTCATACACAACAAAAACCGTAACCACAAGTGGAGGTGATGGTGGTTCATTCGTTGCTAGCGTACCAACCGGCGGTGTATCATACACAACTGGTGGAGATTCAGGTTTCGGAACCGGTTTACGTTTCGGTGGTGATGGCTCATCTGATTCATACTCAGTCAACTCTGGTCCAGTATCTGGCTCAACATACACCACAAAAACTATTACATCCGAACAAGTAGGAGGTGGTGACTCAGGTTTTAATGTACTCCGTTTCGGCGGTACCAGTGGCATTGAAGGCTCCGGCTCAGGTTCAACAACATTCACAGCTAGTGCACCAACCCACACATCGTACACCACAAAAACTGTTCAAGTGCCATCGTCAACATATGAATATATCGCAGGTAGTACACCCTTATAATAAAACCGGTAACCAAATAATAAAAGTAATTGTATAAAATGTGTTCTTAATAATTTTCTTGTAAATTCCACGAATTGTCTTCAATCAATACTCGTACAACGTAACAATTATTTTACAAAAACAACTATGTAAATCACTGTAATTTGTTTACTGACATTTTTTGTATGTCATTAAAATAAATAAATTTTTATAAAAATAATTAAATTGTTATTATTTGTCCCATAGCAAAGTTTCGAAGATTTATTTTTGGATGAATTGTCGTGCCATTCATTTCATGTAAAAAAAAAATTGCAGTAAACTTGAAATAAAATAAATTGAATTTATAGACAAATCTCAAATCCTCTGATGTTTGGGAGGCCCAAAAAGGACATGTTTAGAACAACAAGAAAAATTGTTTGCTTCAATATTGCAAGCCTGTGAAGCAAGGGATACACAACTCTTCACAATCGGTGTACAAATTTAATTTATAATCAACTTCTTGTAATAATCTTAACAATCTTTGAAAATAGTCAATTTAATCATGATACATACTATATATACCCCAATTGTCGAAGTCGTCTCATTTCAAGTGACGTGACTACAGTTGTGTCACGTCGCGCCAAAATTGGTATTGCAAAGTCGGTTCAAACGCCACATTAAAAACATTACATAAACAATAATTATTTATAAAAAAATAAGTACCTTTTACTAGTTAGTCTCTAACTATACTAGTCACTTCTTCTCACTTGTACAATTGATGTGACAAGAATGTTATTTTAAGTGACACTTGTCGATTAAAATGGCTACAGGCAAACGACTATGATAATAGCAAAAATGAAGTGACGTGACTAAGTCGTCTAAAATGACGTGTAACGACGACTATAACAATTGGTGGTGATAATCTGGAACAATCCCAGTAATCGTGTAAAAAACCAGTCGTAATCAGCATTTTATCATTTTCTTTTCCGTTTTTTTTCATATTACTTTTAACGCGGGTTCACGTACGTGATCAAAAAAATTTGATCACAATATGAAGTTAGAAACAAAAGCTTTTGCTCTAAATATTAAGCTATTTTACTTGACGTTTCATTTGTCATTTTCAACCATTTTAATTTGTGTGTTGTGTGTGGCTGTGGTGACGACTGATAATTAAATAAAATAAAATAAAAACATTCATTTCATTTTTCATCAACATTCGTTTATGGTTGAGTTTGCTAAATCATAAATCGAATGAATGAGTGATAAATTGATGAAAAGTTTTGAAGATGCCCGTAACAATCCGTTTCAATTTCGGCATTTGCAGTTGTGTCACAATTTGGCGGATTTAAGTAAAGTTCCGAGCCCAAAGATCGGGTTAGCTTCTACTTCCGATATTGAATGTGGAGCACGAGATTTGTTTGTACAATGAGCTTCAAATTCTAACAACAGCATTATTCTAACGAATCGTACCTCGCCTGGGACTTTTGCTCGCGATTTAATAGAAAACGGTTTGAATGGGCGTAAAATTATTA
Organism: Nephrotoma appendiculata; assembly: GCA_947310385.1. Taxonomy (NCBI): domain Eukaryota; kingdom Metazoa; phylum Arthropoda; class Insecta; order Diptera; family Tipulidae; genus Nephrotoma; species Nephrotoma appendiculata. The sequence continues at coordinate 263,088,066 of OX371224.1, forward strand.
TACGAACAATATGCGATAGTATAAATATAAAATAAAATATGTATTTTATTTTTCATAAAATAAAGACAAAAGTGGAAAAAAAATTGATATAATTCAGTCTTGTCCGATCTAGCCAATCCAATTATTTATTACTCTACCCTTCACGTTTCTGTTTATTGTGGTAAGGGATTACAATTGGCGCCGTGCATCGGTGTGATCATTTTTTGGTGGCTAGTTAAATTCATTTGTACCAGCTGGTCGCCTATATCTGCACCTTTCGAATCCTTCGTAGTACGTCCAAATCGCTTAAATTATTGCTGTAATATTCATTCAAAAGTTAAATGGAGATAATTTAGTGATTTAAACAAACGATCTACTCACATGACTACAGAAGTCAAACGCTTATTTAAAATTAAGTTTTCAAGCACATCTAATTTACGTTTATGATTATCCTTACTGTAATATTAGCGATGTGGCACAGAATCGCTTGAAATGGTCAGTGATCGCATTGGCTGTCCTATTGCCGAATTTTATTCAATGTAATAATTCCGCAATTACACAACATTTTAGTACACAAGATATTTTGAAAATACGTCGCACAAAATTACAAATTGTTTTCACAATTTTAATTCATTTATTAAATATTAAAATTAATTAATTATGTAAACGCACGACAAAATTAAAACACCAAATGCCGAAAATTAAAATGGCGCGTGTGTTTGTTTTTGATATTGACGTGAGTCATATAGAAATGTCAGAAAAACAGCAAAACTATTTATCCCTTTTCCCACTTACCCACACAATTTTGTGGGTAAGACAAAATTATCATGTTTTGTATGTGTTTTGAACCAACTTACACATTTGCGCCTTCCTTTCACACAATTGTGTTGATTGTACTTCAAATCAACCGAATTTTTTTATCAAAAAGCCATTACGTACTGTTTTTTTACTTACACATTTGTGTGGTTTGGACTTAAATTTGGCCATTTTTTATTTTTTTTTGTAGAAAAAGGGATATAATGAGCGTCATTGTTGCTCATAATTTGTTTTTTGTTTTTTCTATGTTGGATGCTTGCGATCAAAAATTTGCCCAAAGATAAAAATATTTCATCTCAGGCGGGGAAATTCCAACGATTTGATTGGCTTGATTCGCGAATCATTTTTTGATCACGTACGTGAACCCGCGTTTAACGTTATTTTTGGAATTGTTTTGTGCAAGATTAATTTTTTTAATGTAAACTAGTCAGTGCGCAAGGAAAGTCAATATGGACAACAAAAATAACTTAAATTTTTGGACGGTTAATGGTAATGAAGTTTATCCTAAATTATACTAAATGACGTCATTTATATTTAGTAATGTTTTAGTAAAAACTTCACATGCCTATATAGATATGTGAAGTTTTTACTAAACCATTACTTATTATAATATTCATTGTCAATGTATTAGTAAAATGTATAAATCGTATATACATTTAGGCGATTTATTTTATTTTACAAAACCTTTTATAAATATAATTTCTAATGTTTAAAAGCTATTTGAAACAAAACCAGATTAAAAATAATAAACGTTTTCTACAACATTTATAAATTTAAATTAAATAAATTATTTTTCAAAATAAGTATATAAGTCAAAATAACATTCTTCTCAATAAATTTGTGTCAAAATTTCGATTGAGAAAGCACGTGAAAATTCGTATATGATCCGGTTAATACCAAACCACTCTGGGCTAATTGCTCATTCATGCCACTATGTTTTTCAGTTAGGCCTGTGTCATTTACAATTTCTAAAGTCATTTCACTCCAATTTTTCAGATTACGTGGTATCGATATATCCCTTTTTCAACCAAGAAAACAACAAAATCGTCTCAATTTTAGTACAACCCACACAAATGTGTGAGTAAAAAACCATAGTATGTAATGGCGGTGTTGATAAAAAATTTCGCTTCATTTAAAGCAAAACCAACACAATTGTGTGTTTAGATATATGTACTGTCTTTTTTCGGACGAAAATAAGTTAAAAAGGAATTCACAAATGTGTAAGTTGGTTCAAAAAACTTACAAAACTAAATTTTTGACATGGTACTTTTGCCCTACCCACACAATTGTGTTAGTAAAGCACAAAAGGGATATGCAAAGATTTAATGCTTGCACCTTATATGGAAAATTCGGAAATTTTTGTTAATACTGTATCGGCGTCGATCACCCGATGCTAACTGTAGAACCATCTCAACGAAAGTGAAAGGAAACGATTTGGTGGTCGACTACACTTGGGGTGTTCCGTTTTTGCCACTTTTTTCAAAAACATTCAAGATGCACTGCAACGTGGAATATTGGAATTTAGTGAAGTCCATCAAATACAACTGCAAATATGTCACGAAAGGCAGCGATTTTGGCATTCAAACTCCCAATGCCAACGATGAAATCACACACTTTCGAGTTATATTCTATTATTCATCTATTATTCAGGTATATTCTCATTCCACATTCATGAAAGTCATCCCGCTGCTGTAAATTTGGCGGTGCATCTGGAGAATGGTCAACGAGTTTATTTCAATGCATCGAATGTTGTTCAATGTGCTGAAACACCTCCAGCGACAACATTGACCAGTTTCTTTTCGATTTGTCAAAGTGATCCGTTGGCACAATCATTGCTGTACTCTGAGATGCCTCGTTATTACACTTGGACCGCATCATCGATTTCAACGTCAGAAACAAGGCGATGTGGCTTCTAATCATCCGGATGTGCATTCTGATGCTCTTGGTCGCATTTAAATAGTTGATCCGAAGAATGACGAATGCTTCTACTTGCGGTTGTTGCTTGTGAATGTTCGTGAGCCGACATCATTTGGACCACTTCGAACTGTCAATGGTGTAGTATGCCCAACATTTCGTGCTACATGTCAACAGCTCAATTTGTTTGAAAACGATTTCATTGGGACATGAAAATCGCTGAAACAATTGTTTTTGCATCAAATAATTTGCCAACGCAAATTATTTGATATCACTATTTCGACCTGCTTCCCATCGAATTGCACGTGAACTGTGAAACAAATACAAAGATGACATGTCAGAAGACATTTTACATCGAATTCGAGTCGGTTCAGGGAATCCCTGAATTGGAACGTGAACGTGAATACGATCGAGATGTTTTGAATCAATCAGTTCGAACGAATGTACCACTGTTGAACCTCTCAACAGAAGGAAGTGTACCTGTACGATACATTAATGAAAGAATTGATGATGGAAATGGTGGCTTATATTTCTTTGATGGCTTGGTGTAACTGTTAACATATTCCTCAAATTATTGATTTTGGCTACTGTTGGTACAAGATCTGAAATTGCTGAAGCAGTTGCTTCTTCTGGGATAGCGGTCACGTTTCTAGAAGGATGTCGAACGGCTCTTTCAGCGCTGAATTCACCATTAAACTTGTAAACGACTGAAAACCTTACATGCAACATTGCGAAACACTCAGCAATGGCCTGGCGATTTCCGTAAAACACTAACCGCCATTCTAAGATCGATCGCTGCTGATGAAATAAACGCTTGCCCTAAATTATCGATTTTGTGGCGCTATATGTGAAGAAACTTCAACTGATGATAAACTTGCGGGTGGCATTAGTAAACGAACCATCTGCCGACGATTTTTTCAGAAATTGCTGACTATCGGTAATGGCCGTGTTTCTGTCGACGATTCGAACGTATTGTTCTCGTTTCCGGCGAACTTTTCCAATTTCGTCTCAACGAAGGACGAGCTCATCAACAAAGTGTTCCCGAACATCACTGCTAAACACAAAAATCACAATCGGTTGATTGAACGAGTAATTCTTGCGGCAAAGAACAAAGATGTGGAATACTTAAACTTCACAATTTAGAATCAAAATCATGGTACACTACATTCCTTCAAATTTATCGAATATGTAACAATCGAATATGAAAAATTGGAGTAAAATGACTTTAGAAATTGTAAATGACACAAGTCTAACTGCAAAACATAGTGGCATAGATGAACAGTTAGCCTAGAGTGGTTTAGTATTAACGAGAACTTCCGAATTTTCCATATAAGGTGCAAGCATTAAATCTTTGCATGTATCGATACCACGTAATCTGAAAAATTGGGGTGAAATGACTTTAGAAATTGTAAATGACACAGGCCTAACTGAAACACATAGTGGCATGGATGAGCAATTAGCCCAGAGTGGTTTTGTTTTATTCTGAACTTTTTAAATTTATTTGTGACTTTTGAAAAAGCTGAATTTTGATTTTCTATTTGAATTTCGAAATTAAATTAGAATTAAAGTAGAAAAAAATGAGTCGCCTAAATGTTTACTTCACAAATATTTATACATACTAATACATTCACATTTTTTTATTGTTAGTAATGTTTTAGTAAAAACTTCCAAGTCGTGATCTATAAGTTTTTTTTTTTTTTTTGTTTATCCCTGCAATTTGTTCTGGGGCCTGTGCAAGGCTCTTTCGTGGTTTTATTTAGATCCGTCCTTACTTTTACGACAGTCAGCCAATTCGAGGACGTACGGCTATAGGAACGATTTTAAGACCATCTGCACATTGCAAGCTCCATGCCAGCCTATACTGACATGGAAGATGGGTCGGTTCATGAATTTAGCACACCGACAGGGGGTCATAGATGTGTTACATTTCATACAGATCTAAACACAACCTCAGTTATATGGGGTGTTAGTTGGGGATCATATCAGTTAAAAAATATATTCAGATGCTCCCCATTCAGGGGAGGGGCAGTAAATAAAATTTTGTATTATGACCAAAAATAATAATATATTTGAATTTTTATTATATTTGGTCATAATACAAAATATTATTAACTGGCCCTCCTTGAATGGGGAGCATCTGGATATTATATTTCTAACTGGCATGGTCCCTACCTGGCACTCAATGTACCTGAAGTAATGTTTAGATCTCTAGACATACATTATTTTCAAGAATTCTTAATAAATAGTTTTATCTGCTATATTGTATAATTTGTTGTTTAGAATTATGAATACGAGTTATTTTTACTGTCTGAATCATAATAAGATACTTTTTTAATTAGTTGGTTTGCATTCCATGAATTAAGACAAAATTGTACAGTAAGTTTGATAATTAGGAGTGTAATGCTCGTTTTTTGAGAATTTTAAACATAATTTTGAGTCAAATTAAACATTCATGTAACTAGTCGACATAAAGTAGTTTTATATTATTCAGTTAATTTTAATAGGATTTAATAATTACATCGAAGAGAAATCTAATTTTCGACAATTTTCCGTCTTACCCAGGTAATATCACTAACCCAAACACAATTAATGAAATTAGCAAAAGATTAGCATTTTCTTCACATTCGTACATAAGTTTCATCGTTTTGCAGTCACTAGATGATGACGATATTCAAGAAATGGAGAACTATGGAAAATCAGTTTGCAAAGCGATAAACTCAAAGCAAGATCGTAACAATAAATTAAATTTGGACGAAATTTCGAATTTGTCAAGTGATTTTAAAATTAGTGAATTTAAAATATGTAATTGGTTTAAAAAATATTTGAAAAGTTTGAGTAATTTAATAAAAGAAAAAGGCTTGGATTATTTCTGCGAAAAGCTAAATAAAAAAAAATTTGATTATTCAAATAATAGTAAAAAAGGCCATCAAGAAGGCCATATAGCTTCAAGTGTGACCGTTTGTGCAACTTTACTAGAAATACTACAAAAAAAGTACACAATCTTACCCAATTTTAAAATTAATTTGTGGCTTTTACTCAGGTACTGACTTAGGCAGTAATGTAAAGTATTTGGAAAATATAAATGTAGCTCAACATGAAAATAATTTTTGAAATTAAACAAACAAATGGATTAAGGATTCTTTCATATGTAACAGAAAACAAAATCCCAGTTATTTCATTGAGAACGTAAAAGTGATAAAAACCAAATTCGAAATCGTTTCACACATAACTTGTGTCAAATGTTTAAAGCTACAGGTGATGACAAGGATGATTTTGTATGAATTATTTCCAATTTTATGAGGGACTGCAATGCGCATGCCAAAGGGGAAATGAAAAACAAACCATCGAATTGTTCATGGAATCCGGTGAACACACCGTAAAAAAAATAAATCCAAACATAGAATGTTATTTTATATAAAACCAGTATCGTTGCCAGCAGCGCACACCATTATACGACCGCTTGTACAACAGCAAGAGTAAAGTTGGTGCATGATTTGTCTTTCGAAATGTTTACTTCCCTTTGAACAACCCTTTGAACAACACGCACACGCCGGTTGAGCGAAGGAAGGTTGAGGAATTCGACAATTCTTCACGTGGAGCAATGGATCGGAAAACGCTGGAGCCAGTTTTCCCATCCCTCAATGAGGCTCTAAACACATCTAAGTGGTCCAATCCAATATTTTCAAGAAGAGAACGTGAACGTCGAAAACGAGAAATCACTGTTTGTTATAATCAAAAAAGCTTTGACGACTTTTCCCAATTTTAAATAAAATTGAATTTTTAAATAAAGAGGATGTTGGAACGACAATTCAATAATTATAATGTTAATTATGATGCAGGCTCAATTCATTCATGTGTTTTTAAATGATTTCAAAGAAATGGCAATAACCAATGCTCCGGTTAAAACAAACATGGAAATAGACTTATATCGTAGTTGGAAGACAGTTTTACGAATATGAGCAACAAAACCTTCCATTGCTATCTTTAACATCGATATCCAATTACATGAAAAATTAGTTACCAACGCCAATAGAAAGAACTTTACGTATATCAAGCAGCTTTCTGAATTTATTGAAAAAAAAAACTGTACATCGCTATGTTTGGATAAGTGAGGATGCTACAAAAATTGTGGAGAAACTAGAATATGATTCAGGATCAAATCAAATTATTGGGTTTGTTCTGCCAATTGGCGAACACCTGTTCCATTATAAAATGGTTAATAGTCAAGAATATTCATTTTTTGTAAATGTGGTAGTTGTTCAAACTTTAAATAAAAATTCAGAGGAAGACGGCCCAATTTTTTGTTTGTTGGTTTATGGTACAAGCAATAAATTCTGTACGATTGATGTTATAAAAAAACATATAGTAATAATCAACAGGTATTTCTTCCGATGGTGATACTTGTGTACTTCACGCTATGAAACTTAATGCCAATCTACCAGCTAATTCCAATCACTTAGCACCAGAAAACAATGAATGGAAAGAGTATTTTAAATACTGATTTTGGAACTTCAATTCAATATGCTCAAGACTCCGTTCATATCGGAACCAAAATGCGCACAAGATTTTTAAATGAAAACAAAAAATCGGTTTTAGGGAAATTCTTAATATCACCGAAACATTTGAGAAATTTAATAGATAATGTTTCAAAAGATAAACATCTTTCAAATTCTACAAAAAATATGAACCTAATGCTGCACCAGCACTTGTAGCACAATCCAATGAAAATGGTACTGGAATTTTTTACAAATTAATTACAAATTTGTTACACAGTTAGAAAATTTTTTACAGGTCCCGTTATCCTGCACGAGGGTGGTACTGGAATTTTTTACAAATTAATTACAACTTATCGGCATAGTTCAACCCCAAAAAAACTACCCCTAAGGGGTGCAATTCTTCAAAAATCATATTTTTCTTTATACCATTCTTATCGCATTTCTGTTAATATATATTGTATCGTACCGGGGGTGGTACTGAAATTTTTTATAAATTAATTACAACATATTGGCATAGTTCAACCCCCAAAAAACTTCCCATAGGGGTGCAATTCTTTAAAAACCTAATTTTTGATTAAACCATGCTGTTGTCTTTTCAGCTAATATATCTTGTATCGTACTGGGGGTGATACTGTCATTTTTAACAAACTAACTACAACATATTAGCATAGCTCAACCCCCAAAATACTCCCCCTAAGGGATGCAATTTTTAAAAACCTTATTTTTCGTCACACCACGCCTTTTGCATTTCTGTGAATTTTTGTTGTATAGTGCTGGAAATTTTATACAAATTAATTACAACAAAATGGCATAATTAAACCCCTAGAAAACTACCCCAAATGGGAGCAACCGTTTAAAATCATTGTATCGTAATGAACACTGGTTTATTAAGAAGTTTTTAATAAATAAATTACAATATATTGGAATAGTTCAATTGCCAAAAACTGTCCCTAAAAGTGCAGCTGTTTAGAACAATATTTTTCTGTATAGGTAAAACCCCTACAATAATTACCACTGAATTTATTACAACAGCCCACACCCACAAAAATCGATCATTATGCATCGAACATCCTTCCTAAGCAAGAGATAGATATCTCTGAATTTATTACAACAGACTACACCAATTCGATACCTCCTGATCCAATCGTCAATGCTTTAACCACTTTGCCGTTTTGCCGGTACTACCTGGGTTGCACCAAACACGACAAATTATAAACAACGATCCACCAGTTTACGAATTGGTCTAACTTCTTGCCCTTATGACATAATGCTGTTTACAGAATCCCGTTTTCCAAAATCCCGTTTAACAAGGTAAAAAAAAATATAAGGAAACCGACGGTTATTGCCTCAAGTCTCAACAAGCATAAACAAGCTTTGAATACCTTAAAATAGCGCATGCGACGAAGAGCAAAAAACACATTTTACCAGCGGAAATTTTCTGTTATCTACACCAGTAAAACGTGTGTCACGTAAAGGAAATGTATAAATGAAAATCGTATTACGCCACCACAATGGGCACATTCAACTGCACTGCAACTAGATTTAAACGGTTTCGGGAAACCCTGATATGCAATATCCGTCGCAAATATGTGCACTTTGATGTGTGCTTTAAATTATACTACTTAAGTGTATGGTCACGGTCGTCTACACATTATGCGATACTTGTACTTTCATTAACCACAGAAATCATAGCATCAAGCACACAAAACAAAAATATTTTGGATGGGAAACCACAGCAATTTGTTGAAGCCACAAACAACATTCAAATATTCAAATTTTGTCATCTATATATGATGTGATCACCACAAATCAAAACATCAAGAGATAGATAATAAGTTCAAGATCAAATTATATAAACGTTCAACAGTTTCTTGCTCTGTTATATTAAACATACCGCAACTTTCATCTTTCGAATTCATCTACTTGCCGGATGATCGGTTATACAGATTAACAACAAATAATATAAATTGTATACTCAGTGATAATCAAAATTACGTAATATCATCTTTTGCGTAAACTAAATATTTTATTGATCTTAACACTTATAATTTATGCTAATTACTGTGTGCTAGATAATAAAATATAAGTCATTTAGGAGTATTATTTATTCGTTCTACGATTATTATTATAAAGTATACCTGCAGGCGCATATTCGATTATAAATTTTTTTATTTGTGTAAAAAAAAGTAAACATTTAGGTTAAAATAAATTTACACTGTAAAAAATAAATATTAAATTTATTAAACTATTAACATGTTGGAAGTAAAGTTATTTACCATTTAGATGCATAACATGTTGTAACGAATTCAATTACTGTGTATTGTTGCTTTAATATCGAGAGGTGTATTTACAAAACGAACTGTGAGATTATGGATTTCTGGGTAGAAATCCATTCTTTGTTAATAAGAAAATATGAAACATCAACTTACGAACTAGACAAAACAATATTATTTTACTTTAACAAGATTGAACTTATCTTATTTCTACGTTATATTGTTTCGACATTAAATTTTAACGGTAAAAAACTATTCCTGTTGATTCCGCGTTATTAATGATAATGTTAACTTTTCCCTCCTTAAAGATCAGCGTTCCGTGAGTCTAAACGTATTCCTTCTTTATAGATTGGTTTGATGATAAATAACATTATTCTTCAGGAATGCTTGTTACGACTCTATGGTCATAACCATTATTTCTCCTTCCTTGTGTGTATTTTTTTTTATTCGTACTATGGTAGTGGAATATTTTGTGTAACTACAGTGCCACCTGTTCTCGAGAATTTGGTACTTTTAGTACTAATATTTTCCTTGTTTTACTGTCACATTGTGAATGCCTCTTTGTATGTTGGTTCCCGTTTTTCTCGATATGATGGTGTCGCGTGAGCGTCGGATAAATGTGGAACCGAGACCGATGTGCACCGGGTATGTGTGTGCAATAACAGACGATATAAAATGTTGTTCTTTGGGTTATTTTTTTATATACGTGCAAATTGATGCGCGTGGGAGGGAGTGCGAAGGTGACGCGCACGAAAAAAGAAAAACAACAACAAAAAAGACCATTCTAGAAGTTTTTTGGTGCGAGAATTTTTTTTTTTGTTGAGTTAGTCTAGTTTTTGTTTTGAGACAGAAAAGTCTGGTTTTGGTTTTTTAATTGGAAACAAGTGTCAAGTTTGGAATGTTTTTTTAAGAAAAAGCGTTGAGAATTTTTAGAAAATGATAAACGTGAGATTCTACTAGGTTGAGTGAAAAAATTATAATTGTATTATTTTACCGAACAAGTGGTGGAGTGGTTAAAGCTTCGGCACTTGGAGTGGGAGGTACTGGGTTCGAATCCCAGCAGAGGCAGGATGCAAAAGTGAATTTTCTTCATCGATTAAAGACCCTCTGTTGGAGTGCAGAACTCAGCGCCGACCCACCGTCCATGTCAATGTACAGGTTGACAGGGAGCTTGCAATGTGCAGGTGGTACACTGTAGTTGTGTGAGTAAGAAATAAGTAAAAAAGGAATTCACAAATGTGTAAGTTGGTTGAAAACACGTACAAAAATAAGTTTTTGACATGGTACTTTTGCCCTACCCGCACAATTGTGTTAGTAAGACACAAAAGGGATATAGTACAAAGTACGATTTTTTTTTTAATTTTTTTTTCCTCAAATTTACTTTTTGTCAAAATTTTCAAAAAAAAAATTGTCCCTCTATAAAAAAATCAATATTGTAATCCAGCGGTATTGGTACGCACAACCATAGTGTGCATTAGTCTCGCTTTCTTTTACTTTCGCCGGCCATCTTTTTAATGTCTGGCATTGATATCCACCATTTTGTTTTGTTGTCGTTTATTGAAATTAAAAATTGGTACGGCGCTTATTGGCATTCGGCCTCATTATCTGTTCGTCCCTTGTGTTGAAATTCCACTTTTGGTATATGACTTCTGTTTTCCTTAATTTTGGCACTATTAAAGAATAAAATGAATTGCTAAATTTTGACGGGTTCGGTATGATGGGAGTGGACTCTCGTTCTGTGCCAGTGCCATATGAAGAGGCTGGGCTTGTAACTTCCATTCATCCAGTTGGCAGGACATCCACAGGGTCGGACTAACAGGTCCAGCAGATATGTTGTCCATCCAGGCCAGGAGTATCACAAGCCTCAAACTGCCACGACCCGAGCATTCCTCCCTGAAATCTAGCCTGCAAAACCACCGTATAAGGCCTCTGCGAAGTTGAAATCTGCGAGTCGGCTGCTGCGCCGTCCGTATCATGCTTTAGGAAAATAACCACTAACCATATGACAAAGTTTATTATACTAAGATCAATAACAACACCTTGTTGATGTCCGTTGAAGAGTTATGTAGGTATCCTTGATCAATTTTGACGCTATGTTGCGTACACAAAATTATTGTGGTATATTTCTTACATGGACTTTATGAACTCATTTTCCGGATGTGCTTGTAACGATAACGTTATTGTATCTTGCAACAGTGATCATTTTGAACTTTGGATTATTTTTCACCTTGATTTGTTAAATTAATAATGTTTCGCCCGGCTGAAACGTTTTTGGCTTTTCTCTCTTCGCGTTCTCTCTTACGAGTTTGGCTTTCTGGCCTTTCCGAATTCACTCGATAATATCTTCGTTAATTGTGAATTTAAAATCACCCAGGTTTTGGTAGTTTACTCTTTGTATCCTCCCAAAAAATGTCACTGGGTTTCTGTTGTGTGACTGAATGAATAGAATTGTTGTAGCGATCTGCGGATACATGATTAGTTTTTTCACTGTTAATTCTGTATGTTCGTAAAGCGGACATCTGATGGATTTTTATGGAGTGAACCTTTTCAACGGCTTAATATGTCTCACTTCTTTGTGATGATGTTAAGTAAATTTAAACTCCCAGTGTTTTTACATAATCCGTTATTATCGGACTTATGAAGCTTCTGTCATTGTCTATCACAAATATTTTAGGTACCAAAAAAAGTGCAGTGCTTTAATTAGTTATTCGTTACATGTGGAATGGCTTTTGTTTTGATGCGAAAAAATTTCACAAACTTCGTGAACTTGTCTACACATGAGATGAACTTTTCATGCTTAATTTCATGCGTATTTATTGAGATTGTATGTGCCACTGGATTGTGTATGCTGAGGCTAGCCATTCGTGGGAAATAGTATTTTTCCAAGATTTGTGTTTCATTTTATAAGCGATTCTGATGTTTTCATTTGTGTTCATATTTTATAATTGCAAATTGATTTTCCTCGATGCATATATCCGTAACCGCTCTTTGTATTAGTCGTATTTTGTAACATGTGAAATGTTCCTTAACAATTTCCTGGAGGATCTGCTTATACGCTTTAGGCATTTTAATCCCATTGCGGGGGTTTGTTGAAATCTGGAAAGATTAAAATCTCCGTGGAAGATAGTAGTTCTTTCATGTGTAAGAATAATTGCCTTTCTTCCTTGTTCAAATTAATTTCAACTTTCTTGGATTGAGTTGCTTTTATAAATGCACTTTCTGATTTCGTAAGGTTCGTCAATGGCTTGGAAATTTTTGCTTGTCCGAGGAATGACTTAAGTTCCTTTAGGTTCTAAGATTTTTTATCCGATGACTCAAAAGTTCCGATTCTTATTTTACTAATTCTGTTGTATCCAAAATGACTCTTAAATTGGTCTTTTCCAGTTTTAAAAAGATTTTCTCGATGATTCGTATGTCTTCTTCTGTTTTGCTATCGAAGATAATTTTATCGTCGATATAAATGTAACATATTTCACCGATGAATTGTTTTAGTATGGCGCCAATCGTCAATCAAACATGACGGGTGCGTGTTTTATGCCAAACGAATGTCGTAAAAACTCATATTTTCCTTTCATTCTTGAAAATGCGGTTTTTTCTATGACGGCTTCCTTCATCTTTATCTGATACAGTCCCGACTTTAGGTCGATGGTTGTGAAAAATTTAGAATTTCCCAGATCTGGAATCTGTTGTTGTGGTGGAGTTTAGCCTTTTGAAGTCGATAACCATCCTTACTTTTTGGTTCGTGGGGCATTAAATCTTTTGTCAATAACCAATATTGGTGAATTATATGGCGTCTTAGATATGCTGTATAAGATAGCGGAATTTTGACAGTGGAAAATAAGAGATTGCGCTACTCGCCGCAAGTGGCAGCACTATCACTAAAGAGAAATAATTTTGTTATGTAATTACCAGCGGAAATTTTTCATTCATTATGTACCACTTTTTTCACTAAATAAAATATTCCAGCGGAATAAAATATTAAATGTGAACCTTAAAATTTGCAAATTAATTGATCTCCGAAGTAAAAAAACTCAGTATATGAAATCTTGAAATTTAACAACAATCCGTCTATCCACCATTTCTTCCAATAGTAACCAATACTTTCGGTTGTTTTTCAGCCTAGGTCATACTGAGACTATATGGAAAATTTGGGGAAAATTCATAGACCTACGGCCAAATAAGAGATTTTCAGTTTTTGACGAATATCTCAAAAAACTTCCACTAGTAACCAATACTTTTGGTTGTTTTTCTAGTAGCTTAGGTCATACTGAGACTATATGGAAAATTTGGGGAAAATTCATAGACCAGAATTTTCAGTAGAATTTTTTGATTTTCTGTGGCCAAATAAGAGATTTTCAGTTTTTGACCAATATCTCAAAAAACTTCCACTAGTAACTAATACTTTCGGTTGTTTTTCTAGTAGCTTAGGTCATACTGAGACTATATGGAAAATTTGGGGAAAATTCATAGACCAGAACTTTCACTAGAATTTTTTGATTTTCTGCGGCCATATGTGATTTTCAGTTTTTGACCAATATCTCAAAAACTTCCACTAGTAACCAATACTTTCGGTTGTTTTTCTAGTAGCTTAGGTCATACTGAGACTATATGGAAAATTTGGGGAAAATTCATAGACCAGAATTTTCAGTAGAATTTTTTGATTTTCTGTGGCCAAATAAGAGATTTTCAGTTTTTGACGAATATCTCAAAAAACTTCCACTAGTAACCAATACTTTCGGTTGTTTTTCTAGTAGCTTAGGTCATACTGAGACTATATGGAAAATTTGGGGAAAATTCATAGACCAGAATTTTCAGTAGAATTTTTTGATTTTCTGCGGCCATATGTGATTTTCAGTTTTTGACCAATATCTCAAAAACTTCCACTAGTACCCAATACTTTCGGTTGTTTTTCTAGTAGCTTAGGTCATACTGAGACTATATGGAAAATTTGGGGAAAATTCATAGACCAGAACTTTCACTAGAATTTTTTGATTTTCTGCGGCCATATGTGATTTTCAGTTTTTGACCAATATCTCAAAAAACTTTCAGTAGTAACTAATACTTTCGGTTGTTTTTCTAGTAGCCTAGGTCATACTGAGACTATATGGAAAATTTGGGGAAAATTCATAGACCAGAACTTTCACTAGAATTTTTTGATTTTCTGCGGCCATATGTGATTTTCAGTTTTTGACCAATATCTCAAAAACTTCCACTAGTACCCAATACTTTCGGTTGTTTTTCTAGTAGCTTAGGTCATACTGAGACTATATGGAAAATTTGGGGAAAATTCATAGACCAGAACTTTCACTAGAATTTTTTGATTTTCTGCGGCCATATGTGATTTTCAGTTTTTGACCAATATCTCAAAAAACTTTCAGTAGTAACTAATACTTTCGGTTGTTTTTCTAGTAGCCTAGGTCATACTGAGACTATATGGAAAATTTGGGGAAAATTCATAGACCAGAACTTTCACTAGAATTTTTTGATTTTCTGCGGCCATATGTGATTTTCAGTTTTTGACCAATATCTCAAAAACTTCCACTAGTACCCAATACTTTCGGTAGTTTTTCTAGTAGCTTAGGTCATACTGAGACTATATGGAAAATTTGGGGAAAATTCATAGACCAGAATTTTCAGTAGAATTTTTTGATTTTCTGTGGCCAAATAAGAGATTTTCAGTTTTTGACGAATATCTCAAAAAACTTCCACTAGTAACTAATACTTTCGGTTGTTTTTCTAGTAGCCTAGGTCATACTGAGACTATATGGAAAATTTGGGGAAAATTCATAGACCAGAACTTTCACTAGAATTTTTTGATTTTCTGCGGCCATATGTGATTTTCAGTTTTTGACCAATATCTCAAAAACTTCCACTAGTACCCAATACTTTCGGTTGTTTTTCTAGTAGCTTAGGTCATACTGAGACTATATGGAAAATTTGGGGAAAATTCATAGACCAGAATTTTTGATTTTCTGCAAATTGAATATCACAGCTCTATATCTCTTTTGTAACATTTAAGAGCCATGGACTAAATGTCCACATAATGTCCACTTAAAACTAATGCATATGCATCGGCCTTGTTTTCTTAATTATAAAATGGCAGGACTAGGTCTTAAATTTTCCGTAAAAGTCGATGCAGTTACTGAATTATTATTCGCAAAGCACCATTTGTGTTCAGTTAAATGTAAAAGCTAAATAAAGTAAATACTTTCATGAATCTGCATTATATGTGATGTTTTATATAAACCATGAAATGTTATTGTAATAATTACACGAAGGTTCCGCTTTGCGTTGCTATTCGGTTCCTAATTTTTTTTTGACAATAAATTTTATCCGTTCAAAATCGGTAAGGCAGCAATTGGAAACTTTTTTTTGTTAAAATTCCGCTCCAAAATGGTTATGGGTAATGTATATACCACGTTGAGCACGAAACTGCCGGTGGGATGCGTAAGAAAAGTGCGGTTATCGGAATTTTCGTATTTTGAAATTCGGAAAATTTAAGACCTAGTCCTGCCATTTTATAATTAAGAAAACAAGGCCGATGCATATGCATTAGTTTTAAGTGGACATTATCTTAGTCCATGGCTCTTAAATGTTACAAAAGAGATATAGAGCTGTGATATTCAATTTGCAGAAAATCAAAAATTCTAGTCCATGAATTTTCTCCAAATTTTCCATATAGTCTCAGTATGACCTAGGCTACTAGAAAAACCACCGAAAGTATTGGTTACTAGTGGAAGTTTTTTGAGATATTGGTCAAAAACTGAAAATCTCTTATTTGGCCGCTGAAAATCAAAAAATTCTACTGAAAATTCTGGTCTATGAATTTTCCCCAAATTTTCCATATAGTCTCAGTATGACCTAAGCTACTAGAAAAACAACCGAAAGTATTGGTTATTAGTGGAAGTTTTTGAGATATTGGTCAAAAACTGAAAATAACATATGGCCGCAGAAAATCAAAAAATTCTACTGAAAATTCTGGTCTATGAATTTTCCCCAAATTTTCCATATAGTCTCAGTGAGACCTAGGCTACTAGAAAAACAACCGAAAGTATTAGTTACTAGTGGAAGTTTTTTGAGATATTGGTCAAAAACTGAAAATCTCTTATTTGGCCGCAGAAAATCAAAAAATTATACTGAAAATTCTGGTCTATGAATTTTCGCCAAATTTTCCATATAGTCTCTGTATGACCTAGGCTACTAGAAAAACAACCGAAAGTATTGGTTACTATTGGAAGAAATAGCAGATAGACGGATTGTTGTTAAATTTCAAGATTTCATATACCGAGTTTCTTTACTTCGGAGATCAATTAATTTGCCATTTTAAGGTTCACTTTTAATATTTTATTCCGCTGGAATATTTTATTTAGTGAAAGAAGTGGTACATAATGAATGAAAAATTTCCGCTGGTAATTACATAACAAAATTATTTCTCTTTAGTGATAGTGCTGCCACTTGCGGCGAGTAGCGCAATCTCTTATTTTCCGCTGTCAAAATTCCACTATCTTATACAGCATGTCTTAGATGATCTAATGATTCCAACCTTTAGATTCTGGTTTATTTATTTTTCGACTTCTTGCCTCATATTGTAAGGAAGGCTTTGTGTATGTTGGTTTCGTGGTAGTTGTTGTCTTAATTTCAGCTCTTACTCCTGTGTCGATTGTTCCTGTATTGTTTACAGGGCCGAATAACGTTTTGAATTTTGATATCATAGCTTGGAATAGCTCTTTTCCTTCCAGATTCCGGATTTCTATGTGGTTCACTTGGCATAATGATTTCTCGTGCAATGAAATTTTTATATTCGGGATTACTATTTACATGTTGTGTCTCGTCTTCTATCCCGTCGAATGATTTTAATGGTAATACGAATTCAAAAATGTTGCTGATTCTGATACTTTTGAAGATGTCACACCATGCCGATCTTATTTTGAATTTTATCTTGGTGGGAATGGCATTATCGACTAATTCTGTTTTAACAAAATTGTTATTCGCTCCCGTATCTATTAAGAATTTAAGTGTACTCCCGCTTTTAGCTTGTATTCTATGTATGGTACGCTAGAGGGGCTTTTATCATTTACTTCGGAATCATCTTATGTGTGTACTGGTCGTCGATATGCGATTCATCTTCCGTGTTATCGTTGACTAGTTGGTTGTAATATTCTTCTTTGGGCTGTGTTTCGATGTGGTTGACCCTTTGTTGTTTGCGCGGTTCGTTAAGATGTGAATCTTCCTGTTTTAACTTGGTCGTGGTGGTAGAAAGTTGTTCTGATTTTCAATACCATATGGTACTCGGTAGTTTTGATGTTGTATGTTGAAAGCTATATTTCTCCTTTGTACTGGTATTGCACTATCATTTGTTTGCAGATTTGGTGCGTTGGTGTAATAAATTTGGTTGATTTGAGCAGTCTCTACATTGCTGTTGTTTCTTTTGTGTTTTGCCAGGTTTCGAAAGTTAGTGTCTGGATTTTTAAACAGAATGCGTAAGCTTCTTTTGTGCTATGAATTACTGAGCAAGTGACTAAGTTAGATTGGTTTTTTACATCAAATACAAATTCAGAATCATTTCGAACACGTCTGTGCGATCCGTATACGAACCGAGTTAAATAATTTGAACTCTTTAAGTATTTTTGAATAAGAATCACAAAATTTTCTCACAAATAACAAAATTGTAGATTTTCGAGCATGTGGCTTAGTAAAATTGGTTTCTTATATCAAATACAAATTCAGAACCACTTCTATCACCAAATTTAAAAAAATGTCAAACCATAGAAATAAAAAATTATTATTATTATGTCTTTTATGTTAAACACGATATACCGTATCTACAAAATGATTCCTCACCTCGGAAACAGCAACTATAAATTTTTAGGTTTTCTAGTGTTTCGTGGTTTCATTAATTATTCCATTCCTTTTTTATGTGACGAAGTTAATTTTTCTCCATATTTCTTCATACACGATTATTTCATTAGAAACAAATGTTGTCTAATATTAATTATACAAAAGTGTAGAATTGCTTTAAATTAATTATTACTATTATTTTTAATTTACGTACTTTATTGTGTGCCTCAAAAGTATTTTGCTATTCAAGTGGTTCATAAACTTAATTAGACATTGATAATTTTTGGAGGCTCATATGAATTTCACAAGAATGATTTATGTTAAGATTTCCAAACAGGGAAAATTGACAATTGTTTGGAAAACAATAACTGCCAAATGTCCGCCTATATTGGCTTTACACATGCGGGCTCTTTTGATTAGATTTTTCAACACTTATTTCACACATTTCACATATTTTAATGTTCCTTTTAAGTTGTCCAATATTATCTGGTTTATTTACATAATTTGTACTACTTTTAAGATAACCCCATAAAAAGAAGTCCGAAGCAGTTAAGGGTGACCATGGAGGCCGATCCACATCACCGTGTTTTTCTAGCAGTATGGAATGTAGCACCAATGTTATAAGGTCATAACATTATTTAACTTGTAATTTTGTTTTTTTAATTTTCAAAATGCATGTTACTTATGGCATTACCATCTGTTCTATGGTATTAGTACTAAAGGTTTTACTTTTATGGAGCGAGGCCAATGTGTGGACCTTGTGGGTGTGTGCGACCTGCGTATATGTAGAGGAAAATTTTGTTGTGCGTTTCCCGTTTTGGTGTGTGCGATTGATGCGTGTTGTGAATGGATAAGGGAGTGACGCGCACGAAAACAAAACCAAAAACACAAACGAAATAAAAATATTCTTCTAGTTTTTTTTTTGGATGCGAGAATTTTGAGTTAGTTAAGTTTTAATTTTCCTATGTAGAAGTCGGGTTTTATATAAAAAAAAAACTCGAATTTCCTGGTCTTCAACCATTTCGATTTTTTGTATAAAACAAAAAAATAAACCGACTTGTATTTGGTTCGGGAGGTACCGGGTTCCAATCCCGATAGGGATGGTAAAATGTAACATATCCATGACCCCCTGTCGGTCTGCAAAACCCATGGACCGACCCATCTTCCATTGTAAATAAATAAAAATAAAAAAAATTTGGGGAAAACAAGTTTAGTATATTGTGTACAAAATTGATAATTTTATTGGATTGTAAAAATAATAAATTTAAGAAAACGCAAGTGTATTTTGTATAAATAAATGGATAAAAAATTACGATATTGCAATAGGGAATCTGGAGACAAATCAACGAAAGGCCACTTAAAGGAAGTGATCGGTGAAACAACACTGACCTACGAGGAGTTCAGCACCGTATTATCACAAATTGAAGCATGTTTAAATTCCAGACCGATTCTTTCACTGTCAAGCGATTTAGATGATTTTGATGCTTTGACACCTGGACATTTTTTAATCGGGAGACCACTGATTTCACCCCCTGAGTCAGATAAAACCAACATAAGCCCAAAACAGAGGTGGACTCTACTTTCAAAGATGACTCAAGGATTTTGGAAAATATGGTCTAAGGATTACTTGAACAGTCTACAACAAAGATACAAATGGAAACAACCAAAAGCAAACTACAGGATTGGTCAGCTAGTTCTAATAAAGGATGAACAACTTCCACCTACAAAATGGGCAATGGGAAGGATAACAGATACTCATCCAGGGTCAGATGGTCTAACCAGAGTGGTATCAATAAAGGGTGCAAAAAGCACCATCTTCAAGAGACTGATTACAAAGATAGGTCTCCTTCCAACTGAGGATAATCAAGATCCAACAAGCAAATCAGATGAAGATGTAACAGTAGACGACAACAAGGTAGGACAACACAAGGTTGGCAGGTCTCGAGTTGCCAGGGTTACCAAGTAGATCTATGCACCACTACTCATATTACTAATTACGTTTAGTTTTTGCAATTCGAGCGCACTACCATACAATATCACAACGTTCGAAAATCAACCAGGTATCTATTTTGAATCCATTGGAGAGCTCAAACTTACAAACAACGATTGGAACTTAATAGTGTATTATAATCTAACCAGCTATTATGCAGAACTGGCTGCCTATAAGCGTTCCATAGACAGACTAGCTAAATATTGTTCATATCCTGACGACAACTTCACAAACTCGAGTATCGCTAAAAGATCAAGAGAAAATACATGTGGACTAATAGAACCATCGTTCGAGCAATCTTTACAAGAAATGGAGCACAAGGATGAATTGCTTCACCACCATAAGGTGAGTTTTGGAAGAAGCAAACGTGGACTTTTTAACTTAGGAGGAAATATAGCCAATGAGTTATTTGGGGTGCTAGATGACAGGGCCGCGGGACGTTATGAGGAAGAAATAGAAAAACTCAAGATGAACAACAACCATTTCACGGCATTATTAAAGAATCAAACGTAAATCATAGATGCGACTATAACCGTCGTCAAAAATAGACAAGAAGATGTCAACAAGCATTGGCTTGTGTTCAAGAATCAGTTAGAAGAGGCGTTGGAGAGCAACGATGAAAAAAGCAACTTTCCAACTCTATCAATACATACAATGTTACGCATGATTGCATTCAAGGAGATTCAAGATACACTGATAGAAGCAGTATTGGATACGCACAATAGAGTCATTACTACGAGGCTTTTAACGACACAACAACTGAAAAAAGAAATAGATTTTATGACGAGAAATCTACCACCTGAACTAATGCTTCCCAATATCGATGACACAGATGACATATTGGCACTATACCAGCTAATGACAGACAAGACAAGGCTGCAAGGCAAATATTTGATATTTGAGGTGAAGCTGCCATTAGTATATAAGGAAATATACCAAATATATAAGCCCATACCGCTGCCTACCCCCAACAGTCCATCTATATTTATACGGCCACAAATAGAACTTCTCGTGACAGATTTGCATCGGCACACATATTCTTCAATGACAACTTCTGAATGGCAAAACTGTATCAGCACCAACGACTTTAGCATATGCCAGCTAACCCAGGCTATGCATCAGAAGATGATGTTTTATGTGAGCTGCTCCTGCTACGACAAGAAAAAGTGAATAACAAATGCGAGGTGGTCGAAAGGAAGACGAACAACATGCCCGATACATGGATCTAACTAAGAGATTACAGATGGCTTTATTCAGTACCAGCTGAACGTACGATCAGTATCGTTTGTCAACAAGAGCCATTTTCTACAAAGATATCAAGAAGCGGAATTCTAAGCTTAGGCTCTGGTTGTACACTGAAGGGAAGAACGATAAGCATACCAGCGAATCAATCGTACTATCACAAAGTATACTCCTCAATACTACCAACATTTAATCTCTCAACAGAAATGACCAAGCAACCACAAGGTTACTCCCATCACTTTCAAGACTTGTCAAAGGTACAAGGAATCGAAGAACTACAGCAAAGAATAAGGGCAGTAACGATGAATACAGGACAAAGCTTATCTCATCACCACGTGCACCACTATGCACTCACGTATGGGCTCCTTGCGCTCGTACTCATACTCATAGTCTTCGTGGCAATCAAAGGGAGAATTGATGCAACCAAAAATAAACCAGACAGAGTCACTCCTCTAGAGGCTCTGGTATAAAGCTAGATAATCTTCACATCTTGGCCGGGGAGAATGTTATAACAACAACACTTATATCAAATTATGACATTGAATATATCAATTTTTCCATATACATATACATCCGTTAATACTGATGACACGGAATATGTATATCGGTTTTCACATTGACTAGGGCATTTACATTTAATTTTACATTTTTTGCATAATCAATAGTTTTATAAATGATCTTTTTTGTATATAAATCAAATGAATTATGGAATAAATATTAGTTCTTACACAACAGTCAACGTGTTTCTGTCCAGCCCTGACCAGCAGCAAGCGAAAAACATATTAAGTAATTGTCAACTATCAAATTTGTGATTTGACCAAAATACGGTCAAACATTGTGTTTAGTAGTCAAATTTTTGAGGACGTACTTCATCAACAAAATCATGCACGGTGAAATGTACACTTTTTAATTATTTGCCGAAAATAAAAAAAAGAAAACATAAACATAAAGTGATTGATTTGTGAATTCGATATCGGAGACGAAATTTTCCTGCGTTTTGTGAGTGGCACATTGGTAACGGTATGCTAGGTTTCAATGGGTGCCGCAGATTTATCAACGGGTACCGAAATAGAACCGGCCATTTGTAAATTTTATCGGTAAAACCCCACAACGTAAGAGAACCAACCAAGGACATTCGTTTTTTTTTAAATACGGGGGAAAATGCCCAACACATTTACGATTTGTAACGGTTGTAATAGATCTGAATGGGTTGCAAAATCATTTGTTTCCAAAAAAAAGATCTGCCGTTACCGAAAAGTTTTATCCTAACAAACAGAGCTCCAGCGTGGTCGCAATTAACCGACTAAGGCTCAGGGATGGGGTGGGTGTTGCTGGAGTTCAATGAGAGCTCGCTTGGACCACTTATAAAAAGGAAAGTAAGGAAGGGAATATTAAGGCATGGATCAACTTACCACGGTTGCTAGTGATCACACTTACCACTTCATCCTAATGAAAAGCTCTTAAGCTCTCATGCTGAAATATAAACCGAATTTGGCGGAATTACGACAGTAAACTGAAATAAGTAACCTTGATAAAATTCATGAAAAGAAATTCACGTCGATCAATATTACAAACTGAATACATATCTTTTATTTATGTAAAATGTGAAAAATTATATAATCAAAGAAATCCTAAAATTAATCTAACTAACCTAAAAATGACGTCATTGTCAAAAAAAAAAATATCAAACTAATTCAAAAAAATTTTTGTTTTTTTTTTTTTTTTTTACTAAGTAATAGTTAACCTTTTCCAGAAAAAAAAATAGTTTTAAATTTAATATTATGATAACTATTACGGTTTACTTGTTTTTATTCGTTGCGGCCGTTATCCCGCGATGTCTCCATTTTTATAGTTTATATATATCCAATCACACGATTTATTTCACCATTAATTATGATCATTCAATATTATACGGTAGTTTTAGTTTGATTTAGCTGCGTGCACGGTTAGATTATTTACATAGTGTAGTTATAGTTTATATTATTATTCACTTTGCATTACACGATTTTAGATTATAAATACGCGCACGTCTGGTCACCTTTTCTCACACACAAGAGTAATGTTTATTAAGGGCCAAATCGACAGACGATGCTAAAGACGCATCTGCGACTAAAGTCACTCTTTTGATATTTTTAAACGAAGCTAAAATAACAAAATGAAGCGTTGTTTAAAGTTGTAATCATGACTGTAGATGTCGATATTGGTGGCTAAAGTTGTTGTTACATTTGACGTTTTATACCGAATTTATATTTCGAATTTCGAAGATGGTTTGTTATTGTTGTGTTTTTATTTAAGATCGTGTTTTTGTCAAATAATATTTTGTTTGTGTGTTATTAGTGTTGCTTTTCTGTAATAATACATTTTATTTAAGGTAAATAAAATAGTTTTGGTTCTATATCTGTATCACTCGGTATGAACCATTTATTAATTTCTTCGTCCTCGTCATCTAACGATTCTGATTATTTTTTGGGAATCGGTAAACATAATGCAGAACGCAGTTTCCAATACTAAACGGATGTAGAGTTCAAAAGGCATTTCGTTTTTCCAAAAATAATTTGATTTACGTGGAAAAATTGGTAACAATGCAGTTGACTAACGTTGATAACAGAGCATTTTCGTTAACCGCAAAACAAAAAAATTATGATTGCTTTGCAGTATTATGCTACAGGCTGTTATCAAACATTGTCGGGAGATTTGATGGGTGTTACGCAGCTCTTGTATCACCATCAAGAGTGTTCGTGGGATTGTCAAGGCAGTTTATAAAAATGCCAACTCCAGAAGAACGTTTAAAGTTCCATCAGGAATTATATAAAAACAAAATTCAAGGTACATAGGGTGTATAGATGGGTGCCACATTCCCATAAAATCACCAGGAGAAGCATCAGGAGAAATATTTAGAAAGCGGAATGCACTATCTATGTGTGAAACCCGGAAACTTAGTTGCGCACCTGATAAAATTTTATATTTATGTATCGAAAAAAATCTACGAGAAAATAAAGACGTTTTAAAAATGATTTCGATCAAAAAATGAATCAAGTTTTCTTCAGAAAAGAACATGCAGTGCCAATTTAGAGCAACATTTTTGATTTGTCAGCAAATTTTTTTGACCGAAAATCATTTTTATGTTGAAACGAATTTGCCATATGTTTTTAATTTTCACATTTGTTAGATTTTTCATTTTTTATGTTGGTAGTTTATTTTCGAACTAAACGTTACTTGTATTGCTGTTTAAAAATATCAAAAAAGCTCGACTAAAGTTGCAGTTTTAGTAACGTCTAAAAATATGGTTTTCGAAAATCGATTTCGAAAAATCAGAGACTACATCTAAAAGATGTAGTAACGTTTGTCGATTTGGGCCTAAGTTTTCGTGTAATGATTGAAAATAGGTGATCACATACACTGATTACTCTTAAACGATTGCGCGTTGCACTTTATTTTCGTCATCTCATTTTACAATAAAGATTGACTAATTTTTAATTAAAGTTTATGTTTAACTGTTATTAGAAGTTTTAATATTATTTTAGATTATTAAATTATTTCACTTTTTGTAAATGTCATAGTTATTGTGACATAGTTTTGTACCGAATTATTGTTGCGGAATTATTTCGAATTGTTATGATTATTTAACTATAATATTACACTAAAGCAGAGTTAATTAATTATTCTTAGGTTATATAGTTTTCACACTTTAAACAACAAAACGAATCTATTAACAGCACAATTTCAATTGTCGAATTTGTAAACGAATGCCCGATATATAGCATAAAATCTTTAAGCTTTTTATGTTCACTTTTAATAAATTAAGAAATTACACCGATACTGAGAATTTATTTCACACATCGGACCGATTCTATATTAACGATAATTAGGTCTGATTTACTTAAATAAAAACTGACCAGTCTTTCTTCACTGTATACTTTAACAAATTCTCTAATTATGAATTTTAATTTATACACTACTATATTCCAGAACGTACTACCCGCGTGCTTCCAAAAATCACATTTTTATAGCTTGTTTTTGTACAATAAACAACCCCACCCAAAATACGCCGACCGGTACCATCAAATAAATCAGTGTGTGGGTGTGCAATCATCAGCCGCTAAGTCGGGGGAGTTAAACTTTTTTTTTTTTTTTTTTTTTTTTTTTTTTTTGGGACGACAAACAAACGTCACGTCACGTGCGTCGTTTCAGATTACGGGTGGCCTACAACGTGGCCAGTCGCATTTTCAGTTAATAGCGGGAAGAATTTTTATTTTTATTTAAAGTAAATTCAATTTAAATTCATATCTTTTTTCAATTTATCAATTTTTTTTTATTTTTCAATTTATCAATTTTTTAAATACATATATCTGTAATCGAGTACCGAATAGCGGTCAATTGGTGCACGCGTGGGAGTGCACATTGGTTTTGCTTTGGAATTTATTCACGTTCAGCAACCATTTTAGTTTGATTTGTTTTTTTCTCTTTCCCTCCATCCACCTCTTATATTTTGTGAAAAATTATTTAAATAAAAACAGCACTTCGTATTTTTTCTGGCATTCGGTTTTATTTCTTCCATTTCTCGGCCTTGATCTATTTCTTTCAGTTATTATTTTTGTTATTGTACCCATTCTTGTTTTCTTCTTTCAATAAGATGGATTACTAAATTTTTTTTTTTTGGATCGGTATGGTGGGGGCTTAGGCAGTATGGTGTCTGATTGATGTCGTTTGTTTATCCCGTACTCTCTCAGTCCCTCTCCGTATTCCATTTTGGTCCCTGGATCGGTTTTTATATATGTACTTTCGTAGCCGAGGTCCATTTTAGGATCCGAAAATATAAAATTATAGACTTCGACAAAAACGAATCGCAGAGGGAGATGTTATTTTCGTTTTCACATTTTGTCTGCCAATATTTTTTTGCTCTAGCAGTTGCTTGGCCGCCAAAATGGTTTTGTTATGATGTATAAGGGTGCTTGACAAGGTGTGAAAATTATTTTTCGATAAATTGTATTGGGTAGACTATGCGAGAAATGATTCGATTATCGATGAGCCCGGACTCATGAGACTTGTGTGTGGATGCGAATGATATTTTCAGACCGGAAACCGGTCTCAAAGGAGTCCTTGTGTTGATTTACCCAATGTAATTTAAATTTATGTATGTTTTGTAAATATATAATATGTACATACAGGCGTTATTATTATTTATTATTAACTGATTTTAATGTTTATTTTATTGGTCTATAATTTGTTTAATTAAATTAATTTTCTCTCTAACTAGTAATAATACATGTTGTAAATTTCCAATTTCAAATAATATAAATAACATATTTTTTCTTGTGGATTAGTTTAAAAGGATGAGACCTCATATGTGTTACGGCATGGCAAAGGGAAAATGGTTTTTAATTTTTATTTTCATTTGTAACGACAAGTAAATCTTTGATGTGATATCCCGCGGCCTTTTAATGTCGATTATTTTATAGATTGCTTACTGCTGGCGTTATTTTCTATAAAAGAATTTAGCAACCTCAACAATATTTATAGAAACAGGTTCGGAATTGCATGGGAACGTCAGACACGAATATCGATGGGTTTGATCTCTAAATCTTATTCAACGACTTGCTCATGCTCCAATTATGTAAGAAGCCTTCCGCGTGGTCCTATTTTTCGATCGTGCCGTCACCTCATGTAAACCTTTATCGTTTTGGATTGATCGAGATGTACGGAGTTGTCTTGTAATCTGTTTTTAATCAGTATACTGCAGAAGATGCATAGAATAATTTTTGGGTATGAATTGGGCTGAATTGGAATTCTAGCAAATTTTAGTTTTGGTGAAGCTGAATTCGACTGGGTGATCTCGTAGCTGGTTGAGGCCAGGTTTGATTTAGCTGTAGTGAGTGAAAAATCCAGCAGTTCATCTAGGATTTATGTTGGAATCCAGGTGCAGCTTAACATACCAGATTCAAGTTAAGAAATTGCCGAGCACGGCTGAATTCCAGAACTTCTTTAAAATCTATTTTTAAATCCCCACCCAAGTCTGCATACCGGATTTGATAATGGTTGGTTGGGATATGGTGAAGTTCCATTGCGAATGGAACCTGGCCGATTCTGTCCCAATTAACTAACCTATTCAATCCTTCGGTTTTGTTGTCACCCGGGAGCTCCTGTGTAAGAACTTGGCCGTACATTCAGAATCAATCAATCAATGTATAAAGGTACTTGACAAGGCGTACTTTTCTCTGTAATGTTCGTTGGTATGAATTGCAATCGTGTTATCATTCTTTTTTGTAGAAATTCTTTATTTTAGTGAAACTGACGAGTTTTGTGCTCAAGTGCGTTGCCTGATCAGACGTGGTTCTCCTCTGGGTTTGATGGTGTGTGTGAGTGCCTACTGTATTTGATTTTTAACAAGGCGGTGTGCTGGGATGTTGTGATGTGCATAACAGACGGCGTTGCAAAAAGAATTTCTTTCATAGCCGCGAAATTAGTGATGATTATCGATGAAGCCGATACGTAATCACATTTATTTGGTCTCATTAAAATGTATCTTGATGAATTCGCTTCCGGCTATTCTAATTTCTTTAAATTAGAAAAATTCTTTGACGATGTTCCGATTTTCATGTATGTATATGACCGACCAAACGGCACAATGGTTAAAGCTTTGTTCTTTTGATCGGGAGGTATCGGGTTCAAATCCCAATAGGGGGAGGATGCAAAAGGGAATTTTCATCAACAGATTACGATCTGTGATGAAATGAAACACAACTATGACCCCCTATATCGAAGTGTAAAAATCACGGACCGACCCATCTTCCATGCCAATATAGGCAATGGCTATCCAATGTGCAGATGGTAATAAAATCGTACCTATAGCCGTACGTCCTTGATTTGGCAGACGATTGAGTAAGGTTTAAAGGTAAAGAGTTGGGAGTGTTTCGGCCCCAGAACCGATTGCAAAGATTAAATAATAAAAAAAGGAAACAAAAATAAAAAAAAATTTAAATAAAGTAACCTGAAAAAGCGTCTCAGTAAAGAATCTTTTCAAATTGTGTCTTTGCTAAATATTAAAAGAATCTTAACTCAAAGTAAAGACATATTTTCTAAAATATAAGATGAATATTACCAACCGGAATACACATCCCGAGAAATTGTAAGTCAAATAATACTAAAATCTAAAAGTAACTGGCGATGGCCAGAAGGGTGATTTATAGCGTTTTAGGAAGTTATAGCATCCACCAAGCTCGAACCAAATCCCAAAATACAGATCAGTCTCTGTGAAATTTTATAGGGTGATCAACCAAATAAGTTCAATCGCATATACTCTATGTCACCCTATAAAAAACCCTTCTGGGCATCGTATATAGGGATTATTGTTTTAAGCCGTTATGGCACTCTCTAGGGTGACAATTGTGATGAGAATTGAAAAGATCAGTTGCTGATGAGTTTAGTAACCTTTAAAAAACATTAGTTGTAGGATCAGAATGTCTAACTTAACCCTTCAAAGTCGAAAAAATTTCTCGAATACAATATAAGGATGACCGTTTGTAATAACAGGCATGTTGTACGAGTAGTATTAATCTAAAATCAGTCAAACAGTGCGGCGAAATCTAATTCGACAAAAACGTTGATGATCGATATTTATTAAACCAGCAACAAATTTACTAGAACAAATAGGTATATTAAAAATGAGCCTACGCATTATGTTACAAATAAATAGATAATAAAATTTGTTATCAGCGAATTGATTATAAGATATGTTGACGTACCAACTGCAATAACTCCATCTAGTAAAGACTAAGAATAAATTTATTCGAATCATGACCTTATAATTATAAATAATATTTCTTTTAAAACATAACGCAAGATGCTTCTAATTACTTCGGTATGATGGAAAATACTTTCGAATAAATATTTGTTTTTCCACTTTCATTTTTCTCGTGTAATTATTTCATTATATTGAAACCATATCGTAAAACCCAAATAATTATTCACCATACAATAAAACCATTAAATTCGGTGCTGCGCTATTATTAATAATTAATCACACAAAATAATGAGAAACAAATAAACAAAAAAAAGAAAAACTTTAATTTTTAACCAACAATACGATCGTGGTGTTTTATCTATTGTGGATAAAATTGTTTGTTATTTTATCGCAAGAAATTAAGTAAATCATTAAAAAAATATTTTAGAGGTAATAAATTTAATAAGGAAACGAAATTGCACATATTGTTGCAAAATAAAAATTTGTAAACATATGGTGGGAAATATACAAAATACATACATTAAGCCCCGTACGAATTTGGCACAACTTCAAAACACTATTCATAAACACTTTATTAAAATAATGATCTTTATAAAAATTATTTAGATTAATGACTTTTTGGTTTTATTAGAATTCAATTAAATAAAAAAAAATATTTTATATTTGATCTCATCGCTAACGAATTAAACCAAATTATTTACAAAATCATTTTTACTTACGTAAATCATATGTGATCGCCGTTTTAACATACATAATAGCCTCCAAATTACTAGGTAAATCCATTTCTAAGCAAAATTTTCGTAGTTCTGTTACAATCAATTGGATCGATTGTATCGAATACATCGGTTTTAGTCTGGACATAAAACTATTAATTTCCAAAATGTCTAAAATGCAAAAATTAAAAAGGGTTGAATATTTTATATGAAGAGTTTGGATATAATATATGAATCATACCTTCATATTCCATAAATGATCTATAGTTAAAGTCACCACGATTACGTTCATAAAAATCATGCTCTTGATAAAATGCCTCAAATTTCCCGCACGCCCACTCGTAAGGCACATCGCATTTATTCGCCGAATCATTGGACCACTGTACGATCTGCAAAAAAAAAAATACAATATTTAGTTTTTATGATAAGTAAATTATATGTTTTAGAATCCTATTATGGTAATTTTAAATATAATATTAAAAAAACTAATCGTCAGAGTGCTTAAACTTAAAAGGTTAAAATTTGTGGTCTTACTTTGGGAAATATTGGGGGAGTGAATAAAAACTGAGTGTGAGTGTTCACTCAATATTTTCAAGTAAACACTCACTTTCATGTGAATAAAAAAAATCTCTTCGTTAAGTTTCGTTAAATAAAACACTCAGCATTTTACGTAATGGAGATAATACTCAATTTTGGTGTGAATAAAAATAATTTGACGTTTAAATTTTGAGACAACGCTCATATACATTTGAGTGTGCATTTTATCAGCCTCAACATTTTTCAATACATAAAAAACGAATGTATTTTAAATTTATACGTGTTAAAATGGATCAATCAGAAGATTTATTTGCTGATAACAGCGACGAAGAATTTATTGAAAGTGTTAAGAAAAAAATATACTTTTACCAGATTTGGATTTTGTTAATTTTTTACAAATGTGTCCTTGTTTAGTGGACAAAAGCCAAACACCAATTATGAAGGCGAAAAAAATAAGGCTCTTGCTGAAATGGAAAATCAAATTAAAACTAATTTTGGTGTTGATTTAAATGTGTCTCAAATTAAAAAGAAAATTGAAAATATGAGAAACCGTATTAAAAAGAAAACAGATACAAAACAAACGGGAAATAAAAAAATTATTTTAAAACAACATCAAAAGGATTTGTTAAATTTGATGGATTACAAAAAAAATCACGTTATGAATAAAATAAAAGGTAAATTCATTTTATATTTTAAAATATTTATAATTTATTTTGAGATAATTACAATCATGTTTATGTTTAAATTAATCTAGAAAAAAATTACAATTTATTTTGCAGGTGCATTAGAATGTGGTCATCCAGTTGCCATTGAAAATGAAAATTATGATCCTGAAGATGATGAAAGTCGTTGTTAAAGTTCAGATCCACTAAGTGGCAAACACCACATTCTTTTGTAAAAAAAATAAAAAAAAATTCTCAAAATGACCATTCAACTGTTTTGGAACTACAGCATGAAGCAACAAACTAAAGAAATGAATGAACAGCAAAAGGAAATATTCGCTTTGCAGAAGGAAAAGCTATGGCTCGAATTGATGTATTGAAAAAAAATGTATCATTGCAAATTGAAGTGCTTCAAAATAAATTGAATTTGCAAAACAAACAAATTATTGATGAAATGATTATTGATGATTATGAAAATGAATAAATATTTGTTTTCTATCTATTTTTTATACATGTTTCTTTTAAATGTTATATAAAACCTTGAATAATTTCAGCAGTTCCGTTTCATCTTGATTTACCACGTTTGAAAATTGTGTTGCTTTCTTGTGTTTGTTCTGGTACGGGAATCTCTTCTTCCCCTTCATTTTCGTTTATTAGAAAGTCAGCATCATGAAGGTATTTTGCTACATTATGTAAAATAACACAAACGAAAATCATTTTAGGCACTCTTTCCGTAGATACCCTAATTCGATTGTTCAGGATCGGAAATCTGCTTTTCAACTGCCCAAACATACGTTCAATAATCACTCGTTCTCGGGTATGCAATTTATTATATTTTTTTCAGCATCTGTTGTTGGTTTTTCGGTATGGTGTCATAAGCCATGGTGTGAGACCGTAGCCTTCATCACCTAACAAAGTAGCACCAGCTTCATTTTCATTTAAAATATTCCAAAATACAGTATTACGCCAAATTCTTGAATCGTGTACAGATCCTGGCCACTGTACATCAATACTTGTGAAACATTCTTTAGCATTTCCGGGCGCTTGTACATTTAACGAAAAATACCCTTTACGATTTAAATATTCATCACCATGTTGCCTCGGTTCATTATTTCAACGTGACTACAATCAATGGCACCAATAGCAGTTGGCAATTTATATTAAGACTGTCAATCTCGTTTGGCATTTCTCATTTCATCAGCTGATGCTGGAAAAATTTTATCCACTCATTTCTTTTTTCTCATATAGAACAGCACATTTGCCAAATAACTTTGCATACAGTAGTTCTATGAATACCCATATCTTAACCAACACCAACATGGAACCCGGGGTCTCCAACATAACTTAGAATATTTTTCTTTTTTCTAAATTAGGAATAGAACCACCACGAGTTTCCACGTTTTCTTGCAAAAAAAACATTTGTTAACCACTCAACATTTCCCAATTCAAAGCGATATAAAGATTTAAAATTTTCACCAGTATCACCAAAACGCCGAAGAATATATTTTTTTCCTTGCGAGTTTGAATATTTATAAACAGGGCCGGCCCTCCCATAGAACAGTATGAACAGCTTGCCGGGGCGCAAACATTTCAGGGCGCCAATATATTTAAAAAAAAAATTATTTATTAGAAAGTATTTAATTTTAAATTACATTTACTATACTGCACAACTCTATTAAAATTTGCAGAATAGCTTTACAGTCATTACATTACCATATACACAAAAATATTTTCATTTTCAGCACAGAATTTTAACGTTGTTCATAGTTCATATGTAAAGAAAAAATATCAATAAAAATTCCCCACCATTCCTTATATAAAAGCATCTCGCTCATGAACAGTATTTCTATTCTGTGCGCAAGTGCAACGGCTTGTATTTATACACTTGCGTGGGTTTTGAATGAACATAATTTTACGCATACATAGATAATTAAAAAATAATATGCCTAATAATGGAGAGCGAATAAAGAGTACATATTCAATATAGAAAAAGGGGAATAGAAAAAAACAGCAAGTCATTTTTTCCACGTCGGTTTCTCTCAATTTTGTGTTTACACTTTCCGTTTGCACAATGCACAGAATAAAAATACTGTTCATGAGCGAGTTGTTTTTATATAAGGAATAGTGGGGGATTTTTATTGATATTTTTGCTTTGCATATGAACTATGAACATTGTTAAAATTCTGTGCTGAAAAATTTTTGAGTGGTACATTGCATTTTTAAAATGTTGTATTTGCAATATAATTTTTATTTTTAATTCAAAACAGACGCATTGAATAAAACTGAATCAATCATAAATTTTTATTTACTGATAATGTGAAGTTAAAAATAATGATGTGATTAAAATTTTATGCAAATTTTAATTTATGTATATTTTTTATAAAATAATAAATAAGTTTCATATGATTGTTGTTCATGATTGTCTGGAGGAAAAGTATTGTATTAAAAAAGTTAAGTTTTGTGATGTCGTCAAGATATTCATCACATTCACAAAATTGGAAATACATAGCTAATTTTTATATCATTATTATTATAAATATAAGAAGTAAAATTATTTTAATAATTTAATAAAAATTCCAAAAACTTAATTGCAAGAATCCTAGTTACCGACCAAATGGCACAGTGGTTAAAGCTTTGGCGTTTGGATCGGGAGGTACCGGGTTCGAATCCCGATAGGGGCAGGATGCAAAGTGTAATTTCATCAACAGATTTCGATCTGTGGTGAAATGTAACACAACTATGACCCCCTTTCGGTGTGCAAAACCCATGGGTCGACCCATCTTCCATGCCGGTATAGGCTGGCATGGAGCTTGCAATGTGCAGATGGTCTTAAATCGGTCCTATAGCCGTACGTCCTCGAGTTGGCCGGCTGGCGTAAAGTAAGGACGTAAAAAGCATAACCGCGGAAGAGCAGGGTGAGCCTTGAGCTCCAAAACAGATCGCATAGTTATCAATAAAAAAAAAAAAAAAAAAAAAAAGAATCCTAGTTTCCACAAACTGTAAAAAAAAATTAAACGGAAAAATATTCTTTACGTACGAGGGCAAATCAAAAAGTCTTGCAATATCATATGAAAAAAAAGAGTGAGAGAGACAGCAATATTTTTATTTTTCGACATAATCTCCTTTAAGGTTTATACATTTGTCACATCGATCAATTAACTTACCTAAACCCTCTAAAAAAAAAGATTTCTTTTGCTCCATAAAATATTCATTTACAACAGACTGTACTTCATAGTCACTGGAAAATTTCCGGCCCCTTAGTGTTTTTTTCAAATTGGGAAAGAGAAGTAGTCACTGGGTGCCAAGTCTAGACTGTACGGTGGATGCGGAATTTCCACGAAGCCGCAGTCCTTTAATGCAGCTTGAGCAATATTAGCCTTGCGCACTGGTGTATTGTCGTGAAGAAGCAAGATTTTTTTCCTAACTTTCCTTGGCCGTTTTTCCCGGATCGCTTTTTTCAATTTTCGCAAAACCTCTGCGTAATATATGCCTGTGATTGTGGTTTTCGGTGGCATATAATCGATTATCAAAATTCCTTCAGCATCCCAAAAAATTGTTGCCAAAACCTTACCAGCAGACGGTTGAGTTTTGAATTTCTTTGGTGGTGGTTCACTACGTTTAATCCATTGCATCGATTCTTGTTTGGATTCCAGATCCCAGTGATGAAGCCATGTTTCATCGCCTGTTATTATGTTACCCAAGAAATTTTCTGGATCTGCTTTGTACATATCTAAAATCGCCTTTGAAGTTTAAACACGCATTTTTTTTTGTTCAGCATTCAACAAACGGGGAACCCATCGCGCACTTACTTTCGACATGTGAAGGTGGTCATGTAATATAGTATATGTGGTACCGTATGAAAGAGAAAGTCTCCACGCTAACCGCGGAACAGAAATACGCCGGTCCTCCAATACAATAGAATCAGCCAAAATTACGTTTTCATGGCTAATAGCATCTGCTGGCCGACCCGAGCGGTTATCGTCTTATAATGACTCCCAACCACTTTTGAATAATTTTACCCACTTTGTTACTGTGGCATATGATGGTGCAGATTCGCCGTAAACTTTTGATATATAGTTGAATATATAAATTGCATTTCGTCCATCTTTATAGAAAAATTTAGTAACGGCGCGATATTCAATTTCATTCATTTTAAGAAAAATTCAAAACACATGTTACTAAATTGACAAAAACAAACGAACCGTAAAATTTACATCGAAATGTTCTTCTAGAAGTTTCATCGTGACAAAAAATGGTTTTGAAAAATATATTGTTGTCTCACTCACTCGTTTTTTTCATATGATATTGCAAGACTTTTTGATATACCCTCGTAAATCTGAAAAAAATGTTCGGGCAGCGAAAATCATACTTCTCCTCTTCTACTATTGTTAATGAACTAAAACTATTTGAAGAAAAATCAAAAATAAAGTATAAAACCAAATAAACCGAAATATGCACAAAATCAAAAATGTACTAAACTACATAAAGTAGCGAAATCATTTGTTTCTTTTCATTACAAAAAAATTAAAAACGAAGTAAAAACAACAAACGAAATGAGTGAGATACACAATAAAATCATATGAAAATCCTGTGCGAAAGACAAAGGAACTTATACATACTATTTGCTTTTAAATCCGGCCTACGCATACATTTACTATTTCACAATTTAGAAACAGGCGATTGGTGAAACAGAATAAAAATACTCACGTTATATTTATATAAGCAAAAACCAACGGACAGTTCAGTACAGTTCAGTGAGTGAGACTTTCAGTGGTGCATATGCAATTACTAATGTGATTTTTCAAAAAAAAATAATATTTGGTAAATATTTGATTTGTAATTAAATTTTTATTCATTTTTTCAACAGTTTTTGTTGTGTTTGGTGCATTTTTATATCTAAATATAATGTTGTCCAAGCGAAAATTGTCTGGTCACGCTAACAGACAATAACTAGCTAACAAAAAACAGCAATTGTCGTTTTCTGTCAAAAAACAACAAAATGCCTAAATAAATTTTTTAAAGCAGGAAATGCAAACATACAGCAACAAACAATAGCTACCCAAATCAACACTGCCAATGACAATGAAAGTATCAATGTTATTGATGATCCACCACCACAAAATAATTCAAGTTGTGATGATAGATCTGTATTAGGTAGATCAGAAGACGCTGGTGAGGTTTCATTTTCTGAAACGATTTAAAAAAATGCCAATTAGTTCAAAATTAGATTTAAATGATCCGGCAGTCTGGCCAGATTTAAATGATAGAATTTTAACCTCCCTTGTTGAAAAAGGCCCCAAACAAATCAAAGATATTTGTTATCCTGTGACGTCCGGTAGGAAATTTAATAACAAACATTTTACAAGGATTTTGTCAAATGGGGAAACAGTTGTACGATCGTGGTTAGTGTATTCAGTTTCAAGTGATTCCATTTTTTGTTTTTGTTGTAGGTTATTTAAGAAAAATTCTCTTATTCCAATTAGTAGTATAGGATTCAACAAATGGAATCATATAGCTACGGTTCTTAAAGAACATGAACAGGGGGTCGTTCACATAGAGAATTTTAAAAAATGGAAGGAATTTGAACTAAGACTTTCGAAAAACTCCACAATTGATAGCACTTTTCAAAATACAATGTCCAAAGAAGTTCAACATTGGAGAGACGTGTTGAAACGACTTATTATTCTCGTTAAATTCCTTTCAGTGCAATCTTTGGCATTCAGGGGTGGGTCAGAGAGATTATACGAGAAAAATAATGGTAATTTTCTAAAGTTAGTGGAAGCTATAGCTGAATTTGACGTCGTTCTTTCAGAACACCAACGGCGCATAACTAACGATGAGATGCAAAACAGATATTTGCATAAAAGCATTCAGAATGAGCTTATTTCGATCGTTTCTAATGTTATTGAAAAAAAAAAATAATAACATCATAAAAGGAGCAAAATATTTTTCGATAATTGTGGATTGTACGCCAGATCAGAGTCGCAATGAACAATTATCACTCATTATTAGAGTTATTCATAGAAATCAAAATAATTTTGAAATTGTGGAGCTTTTTATGGGTTTTTTAAAAGCTACAGACACAACGGGTAAGGGCTTGGCTGATTTAGTTGTAGACCGACTAACTTCTCTAGGATTTTCAATTAGTGACTACAGAGGGCAAGGTTATGATAATGGCTCGAATATGAAGGGAAAAAACATTGGAATAAAAGCTCAAATTAAGCATTTAGAACCTAGAGCATTTTTTGTGCCATGTGCTTCACATTCAGCTAACCTAATTCTTTTGGATTCAGTTCAATGTTCACTTCAAGCTGTAATTTTTTTTGATACTATCCAATGTTTATATGTATTTTTTTCTAGTTCTGTTTCAAGATGGGAAATTTAAAAAAAAAATGTCAAAACACTAACTCTAAAGCCATTATGTACGACAAGATGGGAAAGTCGCAAAGAAGCTTTAAAACCCTTAGTATATAGTTTAGATAATATTTATGACGCTTTATTTGAAATAGGAAACGACACGGACAAGGACGGAATAACAAGATTTAACTCGAATAGTTTGTCTCTTAAAATTATTCAATTTGAATTTATTTGTTCTCTATTTATTTGGTATAGTATTTTAGAAAAAATTAATATATTTAGCAAATATTTACAATCACCTGCTATTTGCTTAACGACGGCAGTAAATATGTTACGGGACACAAATCTTTTTAACAAATTTAAGAAATGAGGAAAAATTTCAGGGGTTTATCCTTCATTCTAAAGAAATGGCTTTAAAATTAAAGGTTCCACCACATTTCCCTGATGCTCCAAGACGCTCCAAGACGCCCCAGTCGAAAACCTCAACTTTTTTCATACGAAGGTAGAGACGAAACTATATCAAATCCTGAACGAAAGTTTAAAGTTGAATTTTATTTCCAAATCCTTGATAGGGCTATTCAATCTGTTAGCGAACGGTTTGAACAAATTTCGGAACACAATAATATTTTCAAATTTTTGCATGATATTTCTGTAGTTTCATTAAATGATCCTGATCTTTTACGTAAATGCCTTTCCCTAGAAAAGCATTTAACTTTCAACTCAAATTCCGATATAGCAGGATTAGAACTATTAGACGAAATTAAAATATTTCAAAGTACAGTTTCAGGAATTTTGTTAAGCCCTATAGAATCGTTAGATTTTATATTTAATAAGAAATTAGAGTCGATATTACCAAATCTAGCAGTAGCGCTTAAAATTTTATTCACAATACCAGTTACAGTAGCTTCTGGAGAACGTAGCTTTTCCAAGTTAAAAATTATTAAAAATTATTTACGTAGTACCACGGGACAAGAAAGACTTGTAGATTTAGCTAGAATATCTATAGAAAGTGATTTTCTGAGCAACTTGGATTATACTGACTTGATAGACGATTTTGCAAACCTTAAAGCACGGAAAGTAAACTTTAATTAATTAATTAATCTATTTTTACAAAATATTTGTTTTATTTATGTATTTAAATGCACCCGTGAATTTTAGTGCTTTTTGTACAAATATTTTTAGTTTATTTTTTGTTATAGATATTTTGTATATACATATTTTGTTGTGTATTCGTACGCTGAATTAGTACGATAGTAATATTTAACCTTTTTATTTATGTTTTAAATATATATTTTTGAGGACTATACCTACGTGGGATACCTCGTTAAAAAAATGCATTGCAAGTAGTCCTACCTCACGAGTGATGTGGAAACGGATTATTTAATGCAAACCTTTCCTTAGGGTGGCATTTTTGAAAAGTGCACGGGGCGCCAAAAGGCCTAGCGCTGGCCGTGTTTATAAACATAGCTATTTGAAATTCTTTATATTTTTTTTAATTTTAATTTACTTAAAAAATCGTGTTTATAAATTTAGCGTGTTTTATGCACAACACATTTGACATTTCGGCACTCAAAACAAATATTTTTTTTTATTCACACCAAAAAGAGTGTTCACTCAAACAAGCTCGCTCCACTCAAGAGAGTTCACTCAGAGTGAACACTCAGTTTTATTCACTCCCCCCATTATTCCTATTCGAATAGGAATGAAATGTGTGCCCAAAGTAACAGCCAAGCGATTTTTTTAAACCTTTATCGGTTGGAACAAAAATTTAATAAAATCACACGAAGCATGCGATTTGCTTTTATGTCATAACAAATATTTATGAAAATATAAAATGCGCTTTCGACGTAAATACGTTGATTTATGCCATTTGGTTCTTTATGCGATAAAAAAAATCTAATTTAAGGCGGTGATACATGTATAGATTTTGCCTTTAAGGCAAAAAATTTACCTTAAACAAAATTGAGAAATGTTCAATTTAAAATTTTTGCCTATAAGGCGATTCAAGATGGCCGACTTTTAACCAATCAGCGCGCATAATTTTTATGCCTTAAAGGCAAAATCTGTACATGTATCACCGCCATTATTTTATTGTTGACAAATTTAAAATTGACTTTTCTTATCAAGACGCCAACCCATAATTTTCGAAAAAATTGCTCTAGTAGTCAATAGAACCAGTTGACAAATCCCCACAATCACAAATAAGTATAAGGGCAATATAGGTAAGATAAACAGTCAGAACGAAAATCATCATATACACTGAGTTTTGAATTTTTTTTTTACAAATTTTAAGGATTATAGAATTTATTTTGCTGTTTTTTATAAAATTAAATAATTTTACAAATTAACAAATCCAAAAATACAGAATAAAAATTCATTTACCGTTTATAATAAAAAAAATCAAGAATTTTTTGCGAAATTTCATCCCATTCTTTCATTATTGTTTCTTGCAACGTTTTTTGCTGGTAATCCTGTATTTTCTAATTTGGCGTTCCAGGTGATCCCATAAATGTTCATTGGGGTTCAGATCAGGCGATTGGCGTGACGAATGTTGCTGGTTTGGGGCGTTCAGAATCCA
This sequence comes from Nephrotoma appendiculata, assembly GCA_947310385.1. Taxonomy (NCBI): domain Eukaryota; kingdom Metazoa; phylum Arthropoda; class Insecta; order Diptera; family Tipulidae; genus Nephrotoma; species Nephrotoma appendiculata. The sequence continues at coordinate 263,128,202 of OX371224.1, forward strand.
TTATTTCACAATGTGTACCGTATGCTTAGGATAGTTATCTTGCTGGAAGATCCATGATGTCACGGCCTCCAGTTGTTCCATGGATGGTTTCAAATTTTCTTTTAGAATACCAAGGTATTTCCAGTGATAAAAATTTCTATTTATAAAAACAAGTTTACCTACCCCACTTGCCGACATTGAATCCCATAGCATAACCGAACCACCATCATGTTTAATAGTTGGGATGATGTGTTGTGGCTCCAGCGCTGTAGCAGGTTTTCTTCAAATTTTACCTCTCCCATCGGCTCCGAAAATGTTGAATAATTTTCATTCTCTTCTAGAAGATGAAGTCTTTTTTTTTTAATTTTTCTGCAAATTCAATTATATTTTTGGAATTAACATTGGAAACTAATCTGTGTCTTGCGTGGCACACGGCCATATGATATCCATGTTTCCGCAAAACACTTCTAATATTTTGGGAGTGAGTAGCTTTAATAAGTATCTTCTCCACTTCTGAAGCTAGTTTTGGAGCGCTTATTTTTGGATTTTCTCTCACCAAATCCAAAAACTTTTGCTCGTCCCGTTTGGAAAATGTTGCTTTTCGCCCTGCTCGCTGCCCGTTTTTAACAGATTGTGTGACGTTGAATCTGGATATTATTTAGGCCACTGTAGAATGACTTCGGCCAACATTAGTTTCCAATTTCGAGCACAGATTTTTCAGTAAGTTCCATTTGGCGTTATTCGTTGGTAGTTTCCTTTCTAACACCGGCCGAACGCCTTACAATCGTTAAATTTTAGTTTGTATACGCCTGTGTTCAATATGAAAGAGGTTATAATGAAGGTGGGCCAACTCGATATTAAAATAATTATGAAACATAATTTATGTAAATGATTTAAAACAAAATCACGGATTTGTAAAATAATTTAATCTAATAAATAACTGCAAAATAAGTTGTATAATCCTTATATTTTGTAAATTTTTCTCAAAAATCATTGTGTATGAACATTTTCGTTACTAACTGTAAGTGTTACTAAAGTGAATATTAGATTAAAATAAGTGGTGAGTAAAATAAAAATAAAATAAAAAAAATTAAACGTGGCCCGCAACAGCAACACACGACGGAAATATTCTAATCAGTACCTGAATTTTTTTTAATACGATCTCAAAGCCAAAAGATTGACGATGACACTTTGGGAGATAATACCTTGACTAAGATTTTCGCGTTTTGCACCCAAAGACATGATATAAAAAAAGGAAATATATTCTGTAAAAAAAGTAACGGGAATTGGTAATTTAAAAAGCCCACTAAAAGGGATTGTAAAACTTGTTTTTGTCGGTAAGTAGGCACAACTGTCTTCTATCGTGACGTGAAATTTAGTTTGTTAGCTTGTTTGTTTAGCTCTATATTGTCAGTTCATGTCAAGTGTGTTGCAAAGAGAAAGAGAAAACAGTCAACCGGAGCCGTATCAGGAGAATATGATGGTTGCTCAATAATATTTGTGAAGTTATTGGCCCGAAATTCGTTCACAATGATAGCCTTGTGAAATGGTGCGTTGACGTGGTGCAAAATTCATGAGGGTTTTTTCCATAAACCTGGCCTTTTTCGACGAATTTGCTCTCTGCAATGCCGCATAACGCCTCGATAATATTCTTTATTTACCGTCTGACGTTCTGGCAAGAATTCCGAGTGCACAACATCGCGATAATTAAAGAAAACAGTCAACATTATCTTGACTTTTGATCGCCTTTGACATGGTTTTTTTGGTTTTGGCTCAGTTGGAAGGTGCCATTCCGAAGCTTGTTGACTGGTTTGCATGTCAAACTCATAAACCCATGAATAATGCGTCAACAGTTACAATGCGTTTTATGATTGTGGGGTCGGAATTAACTCGATCTAGTATGTCTTCAGCATTTCCATTACGCAATTGTTTTTGAAGAAAATTCACTTTTTTCGGAAATAGTCGAGCGGGAATGCGTTTCATGCCCAAACAATCGCATACAATGGTACGAATTGATTCGTGAGTCACAGAAAGTTCAGCGACTATCTCTCTCAAACCAAAATGACGATTTTCCGTCACCATTTCCTTCGTTTTATGGATGTTAACTTCGAGAAGACCAACCAGATCAAGGCAAATCTTCCACCACCAACTCGACCGCTTTTGAAGGCACTGTACCACTCATATGCACGTGTTTTTGATTAAGTCGATTCACCGTAAGCCTTCTGTAACATTTTTAGCGATTCGGCACACGAAATTCCATTTGCAATACAAAATTCGAGACAAAGTCTTTGTTCGATATTTTTATTCACTATAAAAATCGCGAAACACAATTGAGATGAACTGACAAAATAGTGCATTGTAAACAAACTAAATGACAGATCGCGCTCACGTCAAGATAGAGGACATTTGTGCCAACAACAATTTTTACAATCCCTTTAAGGGAGCTTTTTAAATGTCCAATTCCCATAGCTTTTTTTACAGAATGTATGTCGCAACTTTCGTTAACGGCGATTAAAGTTTATAATAATTCAACACAGGCGGGAGGCGTGCAGGTTGTGGCTAACACTCGACTTTTTTTTTACCGCGATCGTACGTAAATCTGGAATAAGCCACTTACTTACTGCTGGTGCTACAATACAGCGATTTGGCTGCCTTAATGATATTTCTTCAGATATTACGGTTCGCAATAAGGGGACGCCAGGCACGGAAACCGAGTGTATGCATCTCTTTTTCCACGTCGTTTATCTATCGAGTAAGTGGTTTTTTACGAGGACCCACTTGGTTGGCTGGTGCTAAATCGAGGGTCTCCATAATGATTCGGTTTTGGGTTCGTACAACAACAACTATCACTATAGATAGGCTCACTACAACAACTATAGACAGGCTCACTAGCTTGTGTTCAAAATGAACAACTAAATTGGTGAAACCATTTTATTATCGTCTTATTGTCTCAAACACATTTAGAAACTTGAAACAGGCAATGAGGATTGATTTATGACAAATAAAAACTAAAATTTATCGAATTTACCCGAACGAAGGATTGTTTTATATGTTTAAGACGATGTATGCCGAAAAATTATTATTTTTATTTATATATTTCGTTTGATTTGTTAACACAATGCATGCCGTTGAATTTGGTTCTACCGGACCGGGTGATATTTTTTAAGCTGAAACTTCCAAATATCGCGGAAAATAATCACTCTACGAAAAAAATGTCCATTATCAAAATGTAATCATTCCGGGCGAGACAAACATTAGTGTTAAAATTAGTACCCCTTCTCCTCTTCTTGTAGGTGGGTCGTGGGATAACTTTGAAATTAAAATCAGAACCCCTATTTTTTATTGCAGATTCGGATTCTACGGCTTAAAGTACGTAGGATTTCTTTGAAAGATTTTTTTCGAATCATAATAGATGACACTGTAATAACGATATTAATTCTTTTTCCATTTCTTCTACTGAGAACCTATGCATACGATTTTGCAATACGTTTGAATTAAAATTAATTATTATCGTAACCCAGGAATGGGCTTGATTTACATGGGCCCCCTCGCCTCATCCTCTTTTAATTAAATTAAGTGATCAAAATGATAGCCTTCGACTTCAATAGACTTATTAATCCGCATTTCAAACGCATGTACACAACTGAGAAGCGTGACTGCTTGAATTTCGGCAAGCATTTCTGATTTGCTCAATCATATACTCTCGTGTCGTTTGTTGGTGCGACGAATCGTATACTGCACAACCATCATGTTGAAACCACATGTTCTGTCGCAATTATAAGCTCAAGTCTTCCAATAATGTTGGCAGTTCATTTTCCAAAATGTCACGGTACATTTGTCCATTCAAGTTGCCTTCAAAAATGTGGGGGCCAATGAAGTTGTTGTCAATTATTCCACACCGCACGGTGAGAGTCCAAGGGCGCTGATGTTCAACTTGGCGAAGCCAGTGGATTTTCAACACTCCAGTAACGCATGTTGTGTCGATTAACCGATCTATGATTTATAAGAGATGACTCGTCGGAGAAGAATACATAGAAAGAAATTGGGGTTTTGCTGTATTTGTTCACGTGCCTACTGACAAAAAGTTACCCGATTTTGGAAATCAACGCCATGAAAATCTTTGTGTAAAAACACATGATATGGATGATACTTATGACGTTTTAAAACTTACCAAATACTGGTTTGGGGCTACTAATATGAGGATTAGGAGTTACTGCAGCAAATACAGCCATTACTTTCTTCAGTGACTGTTGCTTGACGAGTTCTTTTTTCGGTTGAACACTTCCATCAGTAGTAAATTGTTTGACAGTCCGGTAAAATGAAGCACGTGACCGAATCCTATTCGAAAAACGCGAAGCGCAGAGAGTAACAGCATTATCAAGACTTTGGCCAGCTGCTCCATAAACCACGCCCATTTGAATTTTTTCTTGTACGTCTAAATACTCCATTTTATATTGTATTATTAGCCTACGCAAACATGTTGTTTTGTTTTCGAAAAAATCTTCGAACTGAACCGATATTTTTAAAATAAAATGCAAAAAAATCATTTCTTTGAAAGCAGATTTAATCGCACGTTCGTGGGTTACGATAAGAATTAATTTTAATTCAAACGTATTCCAGAATCGTATGCATAGATTCTCAGTAAAAGAAATTAAAAAAAAATCAGATAAATTTAATTTAACAGCGCCATCTATCATGAGTCGAAAAAAATGTTTCAAAGAAATCCTACGTACTTTAAGCCGTAGATTTCGAATCTGCAATAAAAAATAGGAGTTCCTATTTTAATTTCAAAATGAAATTTTAAGTTCAAAACAGGTATGTCGGCAACAATCTTTTTTCAGTAATATGGACAAAATGGAAAATGAATATGGAAAAAATTGATCTAAATTAATCTGAGAAATGCCGATAATGCATATTGTATCTAAAAAGATAATCTTCAATATTCAACCGAAAAATGCCGGTCATACAGCATTAAATATAACTAATTAAAACATAAATTTGTAGCTGAAAAATGTCAACCTGTAAATATGTTTTTATATCAAGATTTTGCAATTCGATGAACCGAGACCCTAGTAGAATTTAAGTATAACTCTGGAATGAGTTTGATAAGATTATAGAGGTGAAATGTTCCTTTTTCGTTATTTCGTAGATAAAATAGTCCACCATTCAAGATTTTTCTAGAAAAAGGATTTCAGTCTGGCTAAGCCAATTATATAGCCAATGACCCTAGTTGGATTTTAATTTTAAGTTTGGGATGGGTTTGGTGAGGAGGTGTTGCCCATGTTTGTCAATAAAATTGTTCGTTATTCGATAATCATATAGGCACCGGTCAGATATAGCCAATTCAATGATCCAGGGCCCTAATAACATATTGATTATAGGTTTGGGCTGAGTCTGAGGAGGTTATAGTTATATGGAACTTGAACTTTCCCCATCTTTTATTTATAAAATCGTTGGTGATTCGATAAAATCGATCACCATTCGAGATCCAACAAACATGGGTGAGCCCGATAAGGTTACAGGGATGGATCCTGATCATCCCCATGTTTTGTTGATACATTCGTACCTCATTTGAGACGTTGTTACATAGATACGAATCTAGCCACGCCAATTCGACGGCCCACGATCATAGGTAGAACCTGCCTATATGTATAATGCAGTTACATAGGTGAAACTCTGACCTTCCCCATGTTCCATCGACAAAATCGCAAACCTATAGTTAAAATGTACCTATGAATATGGGAAATCGAAGTAGCATAGTCATAATGGTGTCTGTCTGGCAAACTCTCGATTGACAAACGATTTTGTCGAATGATGAATGCTTCATTCACACAACCTCATCATACCCTCCCCCCCCCTACCCCCTACATCTAAACCCATAATTAATATATACCTACGGTATTAGGCCATCGAATCAGTACAGTCCATTTGACAAAATTACGAGAGCCGAATGGTTACATCATCAAAACATGTTTAAAATCAAAATTTCGCCCCACAATATCAGCAAACCCGACCCAAACCTACATTAAAAATCCGCCCATAGTCATCAAATCAGCACAATCGGACTAGCGTCCATCCGGCACACCCTCTAATAACGAATGACTTTGTCGACAAAACAAGAGGAAAACAAAAATTTCACCCTCGCTACAACCTCATCAGATTGTCCTCAAACCTATAATCAAGCTCTATCCACGGCACAACCATGAACCGCAAATCATTTCGTTAACATTTAGAAAGCAGTAAATGCTTCATAATTATCCAAATGCTTCATCGACAATTTGGACCGTATGAATAATAGGTATGGTATTATTTTTGGACATCATAATTTCTCAAGTTATTACTCAAAATATTATTAGTAATCCAGCCCATAATACTTTTTGTCTAATGGTTAGGGCCGAAAAAGTCTTAAATTACTTATTTGAAACATTTAATTAAAATATCAGTATATGTGACCTGATCTATGAAAACGAGAGCTTAGGTGTCAAAAATAATTTTCCACTTTTTTGCCGATTCGGAGACGCTCTTTTACATGATAAAAACCAGAAGGTCATAATTTGTGGAAAAGTTTACTAAAAATGAAGAGAAAGCAGAGTACAAAAACGAAAAAACTAATTTTAAAGATAAAAGATACAAAAAACAAAAAAACATTACTAAGTAGTGAACGTTACTAACGTTAGGCCGGATTTATGGTTGGTGTTCGTTCGTTCGTTCTGACAATTTTTCGACTAACCAGATTGTTCAAAAATGACGATTTTTTTCTTCTAGATTTTTCCACAAGAGATGAATGGTCGAAAAAATGCCCGACCGAATGAACAAACGCAACCATAAACCTACCCTTAGTTAACATTACTAACGAAATTTAATAATATTCCGAACACAAACAACACTTTACGTCCTTGAATATAGTTAGACACCAGGCAATGCAGATAAAAGAGAACTTTTAACGCGAAACTGACGCAACGAGTTTTTAACCTTTAACAGCTCTTTTATCGATAACTTGTTTTCGCACGTAAGCCTCCTTTTCATAGACCAGGGGCGGCATGTTGTATGTTCGAACCGATTCAAAATTCGAAAAAAGTCGAATGGCGGTATGTTGTATCATTTTCGAATCGCTATAATGATAAAATTTCATCATTTAAAACCAAAATAATAATAAATGTAGCTATTTCATTCTAGAAAAAGTATTGCAAAAGTACTGCATTCTGACTATCACTTTTTTCGAAGTTGATTCGATTCGAAGTGATGGTACCACCTGCCACTCCAGGTCACATAAATATACTCATATATTAGGTATGTAAGTAGAAACTCGGCTTTTTTAGTCAAATTCGACTTTATTGAAAATATAATTGTTACAAAGATTAAATATCGGAATATTCGCCATTACTATCTATGGTCTTTTATCATTTATCAGATAGATGATGAATGCCTCCGCGATAGAAACTTGATGGTTTCGAAGCAAAATAGTGATCGAGCTATTTTTACTAAGTTTCTTGAACTGCTGGTGTTTTAAATATGATGACATCGATCTGAATAAGTGGTAGTCAGAGGAAGTCAAGTCTGGATACTCCGCAAGCTGTAAAACTTCCTAGTCTAAGGGGAAGATGAGTTCCTTGGTTGATTTTTCTGTACGTGGACGAGCGTTGTCATGCGGCAATATCACCTACCGCCTTCCTTGGCCAGTAAATGGTCTTTTTCCTCCAGAGCATCACTTAATTAGATCAATTGATCTTAATTTTCATCATCCAACAGACACGCGGAAATACTTTCTTAGCATGGATATTCATTTTTGCAACTGATATTGATCGTAATGATTTTGTACACAAAATTCTTTCTTTTGTACTCGAGAACTGTTAATTCATGCAGGTTTTTATTTGCGACGGTCAGTTTATGAGGAACTCATTTCTCTTCGTTGTTCTATTTTTCCCATTAGATGCAATTGAAGTAATATTGCTTTGTGAGTAACTTCTAACTATACATGCACTTATTAAAATAAAAATTAAAACGAGCCACAATATACGTGAAAGTGGTTAGAAAAATATCGTTACTTGAAAAGTACGATAAATTTCGTTTTCTGTGCAAATTTTCCACTCCGAACCCTAGTTTACCCTATTTTTAACAAATTCCAATATGCCTCTATAATAAATAAAACCCAATACGCAATGCTCATTAGACTTCCTCCGATTTAATCTGGAATACGTTCTATATATATTTCGTTCTGAAAATGGCCTTCCAAAATGCACTGCTACTTAATTTGTTCGTTTTTAATCCGAATAAATGCCAACAATAATAAATAAATACAAAATACTAATAAATAAAACTCGTTTAGTATTTAAATGCGATGTTTAAAATTTTTAAAACCTTACATGATTATTAGTTACTTCCTATACATAATCGGCGACATAAACATGTGTGTCTTATATAAGTTATTATATATAATCTTTAAAGTGTAACTGGCTACAAGAACTAAGAAAATAATTTTTCTTTTATTTTTTTTATTTTGCTTTAAAGTGTTTGCCTTTATTATACATATTATGTGTCTTAGATAGATCGCGGGATAACACATACATGTTGTTTATAGATTTTTAATTTTAAAGAAAACAAAAACAGAAGAAAATATTTTTTCAAATGAAAAATCATTAATTTTATTCGTTTGCCAAGCATTACAGAGTAAAGTGTAACAAATAATTTATGTACATGTTCCTATATATGAGCATATTATATATTACATATGTGTAGCGGTGTGAACTTATACATATATTACCCTCATTTGAGATTTTGGAATTTGTTCATATTTGTTTTCCCATTAATCTTGTGCTGCCTTTGTACATGCATACTTTTCTTCAATATAAATTAATTATTTTAAAATATATTTAAGTAGAGCGAACTAATTCGAGTAACCGAATTAAGACTTTCTTAAATGGTTTGCATTCTCTATAACACTCAGATTTTCCGTTTTAGCTATGCTTACTACTACAGCATATTGCTTAACCCAAATTTTTAACATGGGCGATACAATACGATTTTGGTATAGTAAAACCCTGCTTAGCAAATTTGTCACTAAACACAACGTTTTACATGTTCTATAACACAGCGCCAATTTGTCAACGGAAAATAAAAGAGTATGTTACTTGCCACAAGTGGCAGAGCTATCACAAAAGAGAATTTCTGTTGAGATTTTATTACTAGCAAAAAAATTTTACTCATTTTGTGTACCTATTTACTCTTTTTTTTAAAGAAAAGATTCCAGTAGAATAAAATTTTAAAGTGTCCCTTAAAATAACATTTCGATTGATCTCCGAAGTAAAGGAACTCGTTATACACTTCGTTACATCAGATTAAATGCACTAAAAAGTTTGAATTCCCGATATTCCTCTCTTTTGAATTCTATTGCTATTTTTTCTACACTGAAAATTTCATCATTATCAAATGTCAAAAAAAGATCTAGTTAAGCTTTGGAAATGTTGCTTTTTTATCAAGATTCAAGGTATAGTAGAAAATATTTATTTTTGTTGTTACATGTGAATAAATCCACGACCGAATTTGAATAAATACACCAAATATTTGTTGGAAAATATATTTTTTTTATTTATTTTAATAACGAGTGCCTTCTGCATTTTTTAAATCAGCTCATATATTATATTGGACATTGAATCGTACACTGACTTGAAACCATCCCCAAACTTTTTCCATAATATTTAAACCAAGAGAGTATATACGGGGGATCTTTAATGTATGTGAAGCTGGCACGAAAAACCAGCCCGAAAAGACCTTTTCAATGTTGGTGTGTTTCTTTGCTAAATTAAATGCTATCCCGAAAAATTTATTGAAAATGCAAGAAAAACGAAAATTTCATCCCGAAATATTTTTGAAGTTGTATTAAATAAATAATTATTAATATCGGTGAAAAGGAATAAATATCACGGTTTTATTTGTTCTATTAAGACTACACATTAAAGTGAAGTATGTGACAACAAACCACCTTAAGTGGTAAACTATGTGACAAAAAAAATTTAATGTGTGCTGTTATCAAACAAAATAAGTTTTTATTATTATTTAACTAAAGAAGACACAAAGCATGTAATCATCATATGCATACACGGGGTCGAGAATGCCCAAAAAGATTCAAAAATTTAAAAATACTTAGGAATAAACAAATCAAGCAATTGGTCCATATGATTTGATATGAAAAATCGGTTAAATTAATTATTTGTGGAAATCCTAGAGATTACCCCATCGGGAAATTACGTTTAAAAATTAGGTCCATCTATCACCTAAACCGTAACAAAAGTTCAATTTGGAATCATGACTATAAGATCCTGATCTTAAGCAATTTGTCCTTATGGTTTCGATTTTCTTCATGTTTGATATGAAAAATCGGTTAAATTAATTATTTGTAGAAATCCTAGAGATTACCCCATCGGGAAATTACGTTTAAAAATTAGGTCCATCTATCACCTAAACCGTAACGAAAGCTCAACTTGGAATCATTACTATAAGATCCTGATCTTAAGCAATTTGTCCTTATGGTTTCGATTTTCTTCATGTTTGATATGAAAAATCGGTTAAATTAATTATTTGTGGAAATCCTAGAGATTACCCCATCGGGAAATTACGTTTATAAAATAGGTTCATCTATCACCTAAACCGTAACAAAAGCTCAACTTGGAATCATGATCATAAGGGGTAATCTCCTTTTCACCGATATTAATAATTATTTATTTATACAACTTCAAAAATATTTCGGGATGAAATTTTCGTTTTTCTTGCATTTTCAATAAATTTTTCGGGATAGCATTTAATTTAGCAAAGAAACACACCAAAATTGAAAAGGTCTTTTCGGGCTGGTTTTTCGTGCCAACTTCACATACATGGATCTTTAAGTAACTCAACGATCTTTTTGGAAATCCAGGCTTTGACAATCCTTGCCGTATGGATAGGGGTGAAATCTTGATAATAGATCCATTTCACTGGTCCGAACAAATGTTGGAACTTTGGAGGAAATGCAGAATCCAAAATAGACAAATACGAATTTGCTGTCATGTTTTGATTTTGAAAAACTATCTCAAACCCATCATAGTATGAAATAGCTCCCCAGACCATAACCCTACTTTCCTTGCTGTGATGTCGATTGAGATGTAGCTGCGTAGGTCATGGAAATAATAGTTATAAAAACGAAAATACGATTTTGTACCACTAGTTTTTGATCGTGGTAAGCATCAATTTTTCAAGCTTTTATTTTTTCCCCATTTAAAAAAAACAATTGACAACACTAAATTATTCTTGACAACACAATTTAATTTATTATTTAATATTTTTTATTTTAATAAAACTAAATAAAAGAACGGAAAATGAACTGGATTATTTACGTGTAACAACAGAAATGAATTTTTTTTTATTATATCTTAGTGGGTTACGATTGCTGCATAAAAATGCCGCATAAAAAGTTAAAAAGTTAAAAATTCATTCGTCGTAGATTTTTTTAACTTTTTATCTGTTTCAATTGGTTAGAATTTTTTAACAATTGTATGGTTGCATTTTAACGTAATTATGAACGTATAAAAGATAAAAAATGCAAATAACTAAAATTAATACTATTGCAAAATATATCTTTCAATTACGTTCAATTTATAATTAAAAATTACAAATTTTATTAAATTCAAACTTCTAAGTTTGACATTTTTATTCACCTCTGTTGGACGAGAATTGCTCGTCATTCTAATCGTTGTTCCTAAAAATAAAATTTCCTATTTAATGAATCGTACAATTTAAATATTTATAAAAAAAAAAACTTTTCTGCGTAGAATCTAGATCCATTAACTTAATAATTGTTGTGTACCTCTGCAATTAAACTTAAGAACTTACCAACAATAGTGTAGCTACTGTAATCAACTTGTCTACTAAAATTATTTCGATTCAAAACAAGGTTACCAACATAAATTTCAATTCTAAAAACACGGCTTTTGCGGGTATATAAATTGTTGTACTGCACTGTGTTTTGTGAGTTGTCGTTGGTGTTAAACGCGAAGATTGTCGTAGTTGATCGCAGGACTACAAATTTTATAATTTATATAATAATTGTTAATTAATAAAAAAAATGTATATATAACACATAACCACCTATATTAATAAAGTGTTCAAGTTTAAACGTTTAATTTATAACGTAATATACTATATATCGTGCGTTTTATATTTAGTCAGACAAGAAAATCTACGTCCTTTACAAAAATAATTTCTTGTTCACAACGTGGTGAACAACCTCAACTTTTAACTTTTTATGCGGCATTTAAACCAATTGAAACACACACTAAATGAAAAACAAAAAACCCAATATTTCCAAAGCCAACTAGAAAAAAAAATTTTGTCAATCAAAGATTAACGATAAAATTCAGTCTAACCGCTCTAATCAGACCACCTTTCGAACCAGATAAAAATGGTCCGATTTAGAAGTGGTCCGTTCATCGAATAAAAAAATAAAGTTAAATACAAAAACGTTTAACTGTTACAAAATTTTCAGGTGATTTTTATTTCAATTATATTCGTACTCGCAAGTAAATATTTCAAAAAATAGTTCAAAATAATACATAAAACAAAAGGTATGTACAGCTACATAACAAGCCATTTCCAAGACTTCTCGTCAGTTTTTTTTGTACAGGGATTTGTAATGATGAGAATATAAATTGTCTTCCCAATCATCGACTAATTCTTCAAAAATTTGTAAATTTTTATCCCATCCGAGATACTCATTTTCAGATTCGCTTGTTTCGACGATTTATAATTCAGACTCCACTGTTACATCGGTGAATCCCATTTTCCTGAAACAATTCGAAATTATGTCAGGTGAAACCTTATTCCAAGCGTCTGTTAGCCATGAACAAGCATCGAAGGATTTGATTTTCTTGTATAAGTCCTCCATTCGACTTGATTCATCAATGGTGACAACCAATCGATTCATTAAAAGATTTCGGTAATTTATTTTGCGGCTTCTAATTATCCCCTGATCTAGTGGCTGCAATTCTGATGTCGTATTAGGAGGCAAAAATTGAAAATTTATGTTACTGTATTTCTTGTCGGATGACAAGGTGCGTTGTCTAAGAACAGAATAACTTGTCGATTCTGTTTTGCAGTTTTTTTATTAAATTTATTAATCCATTCTTGGAAAATTCCAAACGATTCTTCAATTTTTCGATTTTTAAGCGCGCGAGGTTTTTTCACTTTACCGATGAGAAGAGGTTCCTTATCTCGAACCATATTACAAAACGAAGCAATAGGCAATCGCTTCTTACACATTTTTCCTCTAATACATTTTTCATTTCATAACTTTAATGATCTCGACGGAGTTGCACGGAAAAAGAGTCCAGTCTCATCCAAATTAAAAATATTTTTAGCTTCACAAAAATATGTTCAGCTTGTGCGATATTCATATCAACTTGTTACTGGCTGGCTACTGCCAACCTGCAGATATTCACTAAGCGCATGCAGAGGCCTCCACGGTGATGTTTTGCCGGCTACGTTCTCAGGGAGAAGTGCGAAGGGTCGTGGGGTTTGAGGCATGCATGGCTCCTGGCCTACACCGTGATTAACAGAAATTTTAATAAAAATAAAACGCAAATAATAATAATAAAATGTTCCCGGATGTCCGCCGAAATTCGTCGGCCGGAACCTGAGGAACGAACAGCAGATAATCAAATAATAAATAAATTTAAAAAAAATGATAACGGAAGAGGTGCCTTGGTGCGCGCATCCATCCGAATTCAAACGGGGTCGAGCCCTGGTTACGGAATTGGATGCGGGCACCAAGGGACCGCAAACACTAAACCGACACAGAGGGAGTCTCCACCCTCATCATACCTAACCGAATAACAATTAGTAATTCATTCTAGTTATAAAAATGTAAATGACAGAATGTAACCACCTGAGAGCAAACTACCGATCGGGCAAGAGGGGAATAATCCAAACCCGGGAGTAAGTCGCAGTGCAAAAAAAAAATAAAAATAAAAACCCAAAAGAAAAATAAATGTTGGGTTTCAAACGCCAAAACTATAACGGTACTCAACCACCGTAATTAGACACCACGCGATCTGAACCTTGTGGAATTATACAAAACGCCAGAACAAAAACAAAATTTGGTAATCGTGTACTTGAAAGATGGCGAATGCGATTACATCGAGAAATTGAATTAATTTTAAGAAAATAAGAATAAAAAATATATATAAGATTTAACAAAACAAAAAAAAATTGTTGTACCTGATCTGATGCAACCTTGTAGCCGTAATGCCACAGGCTTCTTCCAATGCCCGGACCGTTGCGGGGCCTTTCCCCGATACCAATTTAATCTGAGGTGCCGGTTGGCAACCCGTTACGTTGCGGGGCCTTTCCCCGATACTAATAAAATTATCAACGACCGGTTGACCAACTGGTTGAGGCCGCGCCTTGCACCGCTAGCAAAAAAAATGTTGGGCGTTGTCTCGCCTTAACCGTAAATACGTCGTTGTTAAATGAGGTGGCCTTGGTTGACCTTAATGTATGTTCGTCTTAATTGCAGACCACCTACTACTGCACACAAAACCGACGAATCCAAATGGCCTTGATCGTCCGCCTAAACGGAGGCCTTGTCTCGCCGTACGCCGTGAACACCAATCGCTGGGCGTTGGCTCGTCAAACCAGCAGTAAAATTTAAGTGGCCTCACCTGACCACGTTGCGGTATCTTTCCACCGATTCAAACTTTAAACGCCACGACTCGAAACTCGTAATAATATAATTGCGGCGCCCGTTGAACTGTCAGGTACACGTGAGTAAAACTTTACCCGATGATAACTGTGGTACCGTTGGTAATTACGGCTCCCTTTGTAAAATTGAAGCTCCGGTTATATCAAACATCGTGTCGACAATATGGGGCACGTACCAAATTACAACCTCCGTCGATTTAAAAAAAACGAAAGGGCCGCCCGTAAATACATCATTGGGCGTTGATTCGCCACAAAAATATTTTTGCCACTTGTTCCACTACCAAACGTTTTATCAAAAAAAAAAAAAAAAAAAAAAAACTTTGTACCACCAAACCAAAACACCAACAATTGCTGATGCAATCTCTTTTTACACCACTCAATTATTATTTTCACCAAATATCGGAAAGTTAAAAACACAAAATTGGAAAATTGTTTTTTTTTTTATTTATATCAAACTATTGTATAACATACAAAAAATTTATTTTATTTATATGTTTTATTTTTACATGCGGCCATCTTGACCAATTTTCACACAAAAAAACTTTTCTACTCGACTCTAATTAAATTACAACTCCAAAAAAATATTTTTATATATCACCCTTGTGTATACAAAACCAAAACTTAACTCTTAAAAAAATTTCGCGTTCGCATCACAATACCAACATCCGAATATTTTGTGTTGTTGTCTCCCTTTTCCTTTCATCAAAAAATTTTTTTTTATGTCTCTTATTGTGCAAAGCACTTTATTTATTTATATGTATATTGGGAAAAAGAAGACAACAAAGCGAAACATGTTTCTTTACGATCCAACCGATGAATAGAGACAAATAATGAAATAAGTATACAAATTCAGTGTGTTCGTGGTGGCGTGACGTCTAATTACGGCAAAACAAAAGGTTAAGCAGAATTACCAAAACAAAGTTTAGTTTTAGTATTTCTAGTATCCGACAGATGGGATTGCTCTCAGTGTAAATACTTTATACATAAAATTTCAACAGACAAACAGAAACATTTGCAATTATGCCATGTTATGACCCCAACGAGTCGTAACAAACTGATGCATGTTCTCCACTTATAGTGCGTTCATGACATCGGAAGTTAGATAAGAAAAAATACACTGGTATCAAACAGAATGTATTAAAACAACAACAAAGTTAAAACAATTTCAACTCGAGTTCGAAAGTAGTAGGCGTGGTATAAAGCATTTCACGTAATTTGATTGGTTTTGAGTTCGTTAGCGAGGAACTATTTATTTCCGATGTTATGTACGCGGCTTTAAGGAAGCAAAATTAAGATTGTGGCGTTCGTTAATTTTTTCATCCGTTTGATGCTTTAAAATCTGTTAATTCCAATAATTCAGCCATTTTCAACGCTTTAGATTGCAAAAGTGTGTCATAAATAGGTAAATTTTTTGAATGGGCGGGCCATCATTATCCGTCGAAAACGTTGTTCGTCGAGAATTTAGAATTTTGTGAAGGGAGCTAGCTATTCGCTTTCTTTTCAATGAACCGAGACTTTCAACCGCCTCCTTAATACTCAACTTGTTCGACAATATCCGTTGAACTTGTGTTTTACTGATATTGAATTTTTCATTTAATTTTCGTTGTGACAAATGTTCGCTCTCTGCACGTTAAGTTTCAGTGTAATTTGTCTGCTAAATTCAATTCGTTCTACTTTTTGTGTTTACGCATTATTTAACGAGATATGTATATATGGTATATATCTATATAAGCAAATCTACGAATGTACCTATATTTTTTTGGTCCCATTAGGGGGTGATGTATGTCAAAAAGTTAATTAATAAATGGTCCATTGGTGCTATTTGGAGGTGGTCTCATTACCGAGGTATGTCTATTTTATAGAAACTATTTTTACTGCACGAACAGTGGTCCGATTTGGAATTGGTCCGATTAGAGAGTGGCCCAATTAGGAGGTTAAACGTATCTACTTTTCAGTATCGGAAAAATAGCGATAGAATTCAAAAGAGATGAATACCGGAAATTCCCATCTTTTTAGTGGATTTAATCTGATGTAACGAAGTGTATGAAATTTTGAAATTTAACAATTTTCCAATGAAATTTGGTTAGGGATTTTAAAGTGAGTTTTTGACAAAATTCCAGGATCTGTTCATGATGGACTAAACATGGCCATTTCATCCTTATGAATCCTTATGGAATTTGGTTTCTAGATTGATTTTGGATTGAAATATAAATTTTAGATGAAAATATGGATTTTGAGCTGGAGAGAACTCGACTAATTCCACCATATTGTAATTCTAATAAGTATTTTGAACAGGATTCTGAAATAAGTCACTGATAGGCGCTTCTCGTTTACTTCTTTACATAATAAAAATAGTTCTGCAACCATTTGAATTTTGGATTGGAAACTGACGAATCGAATAAGATAATTAAAAGAGATTATCGTTTGGAATGCTCTAAGCAATATTTTGATTTTTAGCGGGTAAATAATTAAGTTTCAGATTATTATTAATATCTCAAAAGCTTCCACAGGGGTTACGACCTTGAGGGGTCATAACATTTCGTTAATTTCGTTTCATCGAATGGGTGCCTTTTACTGATGGCATTGCCATCTGGACGCTAAAGTTTTATTTTATGGAAATTAGCCTCCTTATGCACGCGCCGTGTTGTGTGAACTTATGATAAATTGAGAGACCAATGTGTAACTTGTGCGCGTGTGCAACTGGTGAGATATAGAGGAGTATTTTTTTGTGTGTTTCTCTTTTTGGTGTGTGCGATTGATGTGCGGTAGGAATAGGTAGGGTTGTGACGCGCACAAAACAAAAGGAGAGGCACAACGGAAAAATATTCGCCTAGATTATTTTGGTGCGAGAATTTTTTTTGGTTAGTTAGTCTGTTTTTGGTTTCTAAAAAGAAATTGGAGTCTTTTTGGGTTGCAGCAACAAACACGATCGAGTATAAAAAAAATTTGTAAACTTCGACTAAGTGGTGGTACAATAATTTTATCGGTGAAAATATTTTTTATTTTTTTGATTATGACTCCAACCGTAGTTTATATACATGTTATTCAGTAGTTTATAATTTATAAAAAATAAAATCCAAATACGGTGAAAATTTGTTTGATTTCTCATTATCGTAATGGTTTTTTATTTGATACTTCGTGTGCCCATCTTTAACTTGTGAATGCATTATATAATATAATTAAGTTGAATTCTGAGATATCATCGAACAATTAGTTAGTTACGTATAAATATTTGAAATCGTTTTGTGGATACGACATTTTCGTTGAAGGGGTTTGCGAAAAGAATTAATAAGCCGCAAATTAATAAAAGGCACCATACGATTGCCGCACGTCTACCTACGGTTACAAGCCACTCCGTACATCAACGGGTTTGCGAAGACGCCCAACGTTTTCCGACAACGCCCAACATCTTACGGTTTTCGCGAGACAACGCCCAACATTTTAGCGGTTTCGGCGAAACAGTGCCCAACGATAATTTATGGCGGCCCATCGTGGCCTAATGTATTTTTAGGTCTAAGGCGAGAAGTCGCCGAACAAAAAAAAGTTGTTCGGTGGAACAACTCCCAACAAATAGCGGAGCTTACCGGCGGTTGAGTCGCATCGGAGGAACACGTGTATCGATACCATCGAACCGCAACGGTCCGAGTGAGGCACCACCTGTGGCATGACGGCTATTTGGTTCATTTTTCTTCTTTATTTTCTTGTACGTATATTTTTAAGTTTTCGAAATTCAACTTTCAAATCCAAAATTTACAATTTTTAATTTCTAAAAATATATTTGTAATCGAGCACCATAACGGTTGTGGTGAGCGCGACCAGGGGCACGTTGGTCTCATCTCTCATCCCAGAATTTTGAGGCGGTTAATTTTATTTCTAATTTTTTTTATTATTTTACGGACTTTTCTCTTTCTATATTAACCATTTTTGATCAGTAATTTCTTTTTTTCTCTGCTTTCTTCTTCTACTCTTTGGTATAAATTATTATAATAAAAATACAGCACAGTGACATATCCTAGCATTCGCTTTCATTTTTTTATATTTTTCATCGACCCGGATCTACTTTCCGGTTACTATTGTTGTTGTTTTTCGTTATGTGGGGAGGGGGAATTCTCATTTTGTGTCGATTCCATAATTACAGGCTGGGCTTGTCACTGAAGTGTGAATTGTGGGGGATTAGCTGGAGGTTTCTCTGGTGAAGGAGGCCTGGTCTGTTGAAGAGATGCCCCTACCCTCTAATGCTCATCAGCAGACTAGGTACTTGTAACTCGGGGAGATCCGGTTGACTCTGCGGGTGGGCACACTCGGTTATTATTTTATTTATTACGTTCCTCAAGTTTCGTTCGACGAATTATGGGATCACTTAATTTAATTTCAGTTTTTAGTTTGCTTTATTTTTGTTTAATCTGTTCCACGGTGTAGGCCAGAAACACGCAAACATCAACTTCTACACGACCCAAAACTCTGAGATCTAGTCGGCAAAATCACCGTTAAAGAGGCGTCTGCGTGTTTAAATGAAATCTGCGGGTTGTTTCATGCCACCCCGAACATAGGTAACCAATATGTACGGATGTTTTTTTAATAGATTAGGTCATGCTGAGACGAAATGGGAAATTTCACTATAGTTTTCTGATTTTATGTGACCATATAAGATCTTTTCAGTTGCTGGTCAAAACCTCAAAAAATTCTACTAATAACCAATACCAATAGTTGTTTGTCTAATAGCTAAGGTCATATTAAGACCACATGAAAATTTAAAGAAAATTTATCGATTAGAATTTTCACTATAATTTTTTGATTTTCTGCGGACATATAAACTTATTTTCAGTTTCTGGCAAATATCCCAAAAACTTCCAATAGTAACCAATACTTTCGGTTCTTTTTCTCAAATCACCAGTGACTGTCCACGATCGACGACAAGTGTGAGACATGTCATATATATTGCTTCTTTCATTACAATGTCTTAACCGGGGTATATCAGCGCCATCGATATTATTTTTTGTTTACGGTGATTTGTTCCGAAAATTCTACTATAAACAGCTAAGTTCAGTTATTTGGAAGGAATACTAGCACATCATGTGCCGTAAAGATTTATTTACAGATTAAAAGAATGATTCAAATATTATGTTTCACTCACCAAGGTACATTCAGAACTTTTTCATGGTACATTTGTATGTCTTGACTGTCAAACGGAAATTTTAGATGTAGAGCAACAGTTTAAGTGAATACACCAACCATTTACCGAAAATCTGGGTACTCGGATCGTCGTCCTTTCACGTCAAATGTGGAGAAATCGATTTTGAAGATTTCCAAAAGGTTTGAATTCACGGAACTCATTCGAAATTAACTCGTGGCTGCATATACCACGTTTGGTAGAAATTATTTTAATTTCATTCGGGAGCGTTTAAGCTGATGATCGATATGATTTTAACCTTAATTGTGCTCGAAGTAGGAGCGATTCAATTAACGAGGGTCGAAGCAGAAATTGGTTCAAGATATCAGTACGGTGATTCGGCAGTTTTCGCTTGTAGTGTTTAGGCAAGTCTACAAGATTTGGCAGAACTCACCTACTAATGAGTGAGGTAGTCGCTACAGATATTAAAAAACAGATGTATGGAATGGAAAGAAATGAAATTGAATGGAATGGAATAAAGTTTCCGAGATGTCACGGGATCGTAATTTGTATACGAATTTAATCAAAAGAAAATTTATCTCGATATATAGGAATGATGAAATGAAACGGGGAGTTTTGTTGAGTGGCCAAAATAACATATGAAAGTAAGATAATAAGCAAAACACCAAAAAAAGTAAATATTTTATATTTTTAAAAATTAAACTCCGAAGAGACATTAACTATGTATTGTCGATGAACTTGGGTTGGAGGATTAACTGAATTAAGGTTAATTCAACAATTCGAAAGGTTATAAGTCCAGTCCACGACAAAAATAAAATTAAATTATAACAAATAAAATTTTGATAGCTTACATAGTGGGGTGGTGTACATAAAACAAATTGAGGTTAAAGAATCCGCGATACTGTACGAAGTGCTGTAAATCTACACCGCCCAAATTAGCCCGCCTTATTACAGTTACCGTTTTCGAGGAACGAGTGGTCGGTTTAGCTTATAATTAAGCATGTACCGCCAAAAACTGTAACGTTTGATGTAGCTGTCCAGAATTTACTACAAATTAATTATATTTGATTAATTAGTTCAAGATCAACCGTATAATTTGACTAAGGGTAAATTTCACCCCAAACGATTATTTATAACAAAAACGTCGATTTTATCACACTTTAGTAATTTATTACACCAGACTGCCATCAGATATCGAATCAAATGTTACTCCACGAACCTTGTGAAAGGCAGATCAACCTTATCCAGGTGTGTAATAAATTATATTTGTTTCAAGTTAAACGGAATTGGCTCCAAACGGTAAATGCTTCAAACTCTTCAATTAAAGTTCGGAAGACGACGATATAAGCGTGAATTGTCTTTGTGTGATTTTTATTAATTTTGATGTTGGTACAAATTTAAAAGCGAAACAAAGTATAGAAGGAAGTCGGATGAACATTAAAACATCGTAAGGTGGTTGAAATTGCCTAACATGAAAATTTCGGCCACTAAACTTTAGAGGCCAGCGAAGAGTTGATTAGTAGATGGCACCGATCAAAAACCAACGATTGCGGATGCAGTCAAGACGTTCAAAATGCTTTCTAAATACTAAATTGTTAACCATTAAATTGCGGGAATTTCAATGTAGGCTCAAAAGTATGCATAAACAATTATCGAGGGCCAATTTTCTGTACTTGCAACAACAGTACTATACAGTTTCACAAAAAAAGCCGGCGATCATATTGCAACATATATGTCAAAACTCATGGAAATCGTACAACAATTAAATGATCAAGTTGAAGAGGGTTTCCGACTCGATGGTTATGACGAAAATTTTAATGTGCGTGCGAGCTGAATATAACCATTTTCATAGTGTGTGGGAATCAACGAGTGCGGACAACCAGCCTATGATAAATTTACATACGCGACTAATGGCAGAGAAGCTTACATTGAAGTGCATTGAAAAACCGAAAGCGTGAAAGGAACAGCTACTAAGATAGCAAGCCATAAGGTAATTGTTTTCATTGAGGCGAGAGCGGTTACTGGAAACGCGACTGTAGAAGAATTAATGACTCGTGGCTATCGATTGCAATATAATAAATAGCAAGCGCTGCGACCTACATAAGAATGGAATCATTTATGGAGTGGTAGTTCGATACAATAGTCTGTTTCAAATGCTGTTCAAAGTTGAGGAATCATTGGAGGCCATCGCAAATGTAGCGATAAAGAAAATTTCACTTCACACAGGGCATTAACGAGTCGAACATCAGAACGTGAAGAAATTTTGACGAAATAATGAAATCAATTTTGTGGACGGTAATGCAGCGAGCGAAGCGTGCTTCTACGAAAAATATCATCGTGGAAATTATTAACGCCGAGAAGAGAAATCAAAGGAATATGGCAAAATTATTTATGCGGACGTTTGTACGCCAATGCAAACGAATTCGATTGGCGTTTCGAGGTATTTATTGCTTGTAAAGGACGATTTTTCGGAGTTTCGTTATATTTATGAAGTAAAAGTTGGAGGTAGCAGTGTAGCACCAAAGATCGAATTCGCGGCAATGCAAATGCAACAAGCGAACGGACACTGTTTGAGAAACTGAAGCAAAACACAAATAGTTAATTTGTTAACAATATTTATTTATTTGTGCTACATGTTTTAAACAATTAACGCTTCAGCTCTTCCACGTATGTCTCCAGTAAGATTCAGTCAGACTATATAAATTCACACTCACTAGTCCTGTTTTATCCAATATTACCTAAAATGGAATTAATTATACTTTAGTATTATATAAATGGATCATATAAAATTAAATACTTATCTTGTCAATTAATTTATAACATTTAGCAAATAGCATATTAGAATCTTTCACTGCAAAACTGTTAACACAAATTACTATTAAAAATGTTTGTTTACTTTGATATGTCAAAATAATGTCAATCAATTTTGTCACCTAATGTACTAGATTAGCGAGTATGTTTAATACAGTTTCCTAATTAGTATCTAGTAGTGTATAATGATTTAATTCCGAAAACTAATTAGTATACATGAGATGACAAAATTGACTCAATAATTTCAAGAAATTTTGTAAAACAAATTCTTCTTTTTCTACCTGGCGTTCGAATAACATCATAAACCAAATAATAAAAATATTATAAAATAAATTGTAAAAATTTGAATATTGTTTAATTGCTACCTGCAATTAAGTTTATTGCGGTTGCTTATTGGAGAGATCAAGCCGAGTTGAATAAATAGAATTATTGGGTCGAGTCATAACTTTTGGCGTTATTAACAACATTTTGACGAACATTTTGGTGCCGAAACCCGGGAATTTCCCACATAAAACAGCTAAGTAGAATTTTTATCTTAAATATACTACTACATATTACAATTAAACGCATATACAGTGAAACTCGAATATTTAATTCTATCTATGGTGTTGAACTTTTATTCGTAACATTGAGCTTAAATTAGTGCAGTAATAAAGTGTGATAAAGTGCTTTTATTTTTCGTGAAATTACAATGGAGAGATTAGAACGACTTCGCAATCGCGCTTACAATCAAATAATTCAAATTCTGCGATTTGCAGAAGAGATAAATGCAGATACTAACATCGAAGATATTAAAGGTCGGCTTGACATTTTGGAGCTTAGATACCAAACGTTTAGTGAACATGAGGTTGAATTATTTGAATTTCCCACGTATAAACCAATCACCGACAAAGTGGATCAACAGTACTACAAAGCACGAGCATTATTATCGACAGCTATTAACGGTCAAGGTCAAGGTCGAGATGAAGGTAACACCACACATGGTTTAAACACAACCTTGGAGCAGTTTATTGACCAGCAACGAACATTTTATGAAGGAGTGAATACATCACAACAAGTACGATTACCAAAAATCCAAATAGAAAATTTCGACCAGAAACCATGTGTCCAATAATACCTGGACTTCGCGCAATAGGACCAGAAGCTGAAACTCGCGACCCTTGGCTTATCCACATACTACTTAGTAAAATCGACAATGAATCTAAGCAATTGTGGGCAAACGAGTCAGTCGGTACGAATTTTCCTACGTTCACAAATCTACCACATTTCTAAATAAGAGATGTGATGCTTTGGAAATTTGCGATGCAACATCTAAAAGGCATGCCGTGAAACCAACTGCAAAATCGTTTCTGTCTTCGAGTTCTAACAATAATCTAGAATGCTTCGTTTGTAAACAGCCACATACATTGTTCAGATGTCCATTCTTTAAAAACCAAAGTATAGATGCGAGAATGAAATTAGTAAATCAAATGGATTCATGTCGCAACTGTTTGAAAAAAGGTCACACAACGAGAACATGTTTCAGCAAAACGTCATGCCTAATTTGCAATAAACGACACCATACTCTGCTTCATCCAGGTGAAAGTGAAACACAATCACAGCACAAATCTGCTTCCTCGAGTCATCATGTGTCAATTAATGATCCTTACGATAATAAATCAATACTTGATTCATCTAAAGCTCAATCGACAAATGAAAAGGACCATCATGTTAAACCACCACCTTCGTCCAATAAGCAACCAGATGCTCAAGTTTTACATACGCTGTACTCATCACCACACACGGTACTGCCAACTGCTATTATATATATTAGATCACGTACCGGAGATCTCCAGTCATTTCGAGCACTTCTTGATTCGGGATCGCAAACTTCATTCGTAACCGAACATTGCGCTCAACGCCTAGGGCTTAAGCGAAGTCAAGCTTCCAAATCTATTTACGGGCTAGCATCTACATCGACTGGTAAAACAAAGGAGAAAA
This sequence comes from Nephrotoma appendiculata, assembly GCA_947310385.1. NCBI lineage: Eukaryota > Metazoa > Arthropoda > Insecta > Diptera > Tipulidae > Nephrotoma > Nephrotoma appendiculata. Next base: position 263,152,830 of record OX371224.1, read on the forward strand.
TCGATATGACCATTTATTCTCGTATAGACAAGCACTATACATTAAACGTCGCACGGCTCATATCATTGGTAACATAACAAGTTCATTACCAACCAAACCAATTAAACTAAATAAAGTCATTCCGGTATTACAATTAGCCCATCCGCAGTTTTACAAACCAAATAAAATAGACGTTTTGCTAGGAGCTGGTGTATTTTTCGACGTGTTAAACCAAGAAAAATGTGCTGTTGATGGCTTCCCAACTTTATACTCATCCAAGTTTGGGTGGTTAATCGCTGGGACATGGGCAGAAGAAAATGTCAATATAAACTTACGTGTAAACGTCGAACCAGCCATTCAAACGTTAAATGAGGATCTACACCAACTGTTGAAAAATTGCTGGAAAATCGAAGAAGTTTCATACCAAGCAGAACTGCTAGTCAATAACGAACAAAATTGGCCAAAATCAACTAAGGAAAAGGAATCCATCGATAACGTAACTTCAGAGGAAAGACAGAAATATACAAATGTATTAACATTAACCACCGATGTTGACAACGTAGTTCACAATCTAATAAATAAACTTTCGTCTTGGTCCAAAATTAAAAAAATCATTGTGTTTATATTACGATTTGGTTTAATGAAAGGTAGTTCCCAACATTACAACAGATCGATAACATTGGCTGTAATGAATGAAGCAGAAACTATACTTCTACGTAATGTGCAAAAATCTGCGTTTATTCATGAACTCACTATTCTAAGTAAGAACCACCAACTCCCTGTAAGAAATCAACTGTCTTCATTCGATCCGTTTATTGATCAAAAAGGACTTCTTCGAGTGAGTGGTCGATTAAGAAAATCATCATTGCCGTTTGCATTAAAACATCTGGTTATTTTACCAAAAAATAACTTAGCATGCCAATTGATTATTCGGGAAGTTCATCTAACCAATATGCATGCCGGTAACGCGCTAGCTCTGATTATTGTACGAAGCAAATATTGGATAATAGGAGCAAGTGATACAATTAAACGTTGTATAAAATATTGCGTCGTCTCTATCCGTTACTGTTGCCATAAACCTGAGCAGAAAATGGCTGATTTACCAGCAAAAAGGTGTACACAAAGTCGTGTATTTTCAAAAATCGAATTAGATTACGTCGGTCTACTTTATATTAAAACGAGCAAGCGAAGAAATTCTCCGATCGAGAAGGCATATGTCGCTGTCTTTGTCCGTCTAGCTGTTAAAGCGATGCATTTGAAAGTGATCAGCAGTTTACATACTGAGTCCTTCTTGGCTGCACTTAAATGTTTTGATGCACGACGAGTTGCTCCGCAACAAATCTGGGGTGACAATGGTTCTAATTTCGTGGTCGCCAATAAAGAACTCCAACAACTAAAACATCAAATAATTAATCAACTAAACAATTTATTAATCTCCGAATTTCTATTACAGAAAAGTATTAAATTCAATTTTAATCCTCCACATGCACCACACTTTGGCAGCCTATGGGAATCCTCGGTGAAATCCTTCAAAATCCACGCAAAAAGGGTGGCCAATGTAAATCTTGTGGTTGAGGAGATGAAAACATTGCTAACGCTAATAGCCCTTCTGAATTCGAGGCCTCTTTGTAAACTAAACGACGATCCAGCTGATTTGGAAATTCTCACTCCTGCGCATTTCCTGATTGAAACATCCTTGACTGCTATTCCAGAACCGGCTCTAGCTGAAATGAAAACAACTAAATTATCCAAATGGCAAAATCTTCAGCAGCGACCCCAAGGTTTTTTGAAGCAGTGGCATCGTGATTATCTTGCTGCTCTACAAAGAAACAAATGGAAAATGAAAACCTACGTATTCCAAATTCATGATGTAGTGCTTATCCCAGAAGATAATTTGCATTCGTATCAGTGGATGCGTGGCAGAATCATAAACATATTCATCCTGGAAATGACGGTCTCACAAGGGTAGTAACACTGAAGACATCCAGAAACAAAATAAAACGTCCTATAACAAAATTAGTTAAATTAGTTAAATTAAGAAATAAAATTCCTTAAGGCGCGGGAGTATGTTTGAGAAACTGAAGCAAAACACAAATAGTTAATTTGTTAACAATAATTATTTATTTGTGCTACATGTTTTAAACAATTAACGCTTCAGCTTTTCCACGTATCTCTCCAGTAAGATTCAGTCAGACTATATTAATTCACACTCACTAGTCCTGTTTTATCCAATATTACCTAAAATGGAATTAATTATACTTTAGTATTATATAAATGGATCATATAAAATTAAATACTTATCTTGTCAATTAATTTATAACATTTAGCAAATAGCATATTAGAATCTTTCACTGCAAAACTGTTAACACAAATTACTATTAAAAATGTTTGTTTACTTTGATATGTCAAAATAATGTCAATCAATTTTGTCACCTAATGTACTAGATTAGCGAGTATGTTTAATACAGTTTCCTAATTAGTATCTAGTAGTGTATAATGATTTAATTCCGAAAACTAATTAGTATACATGAGATGACAAAATTGACTCAATAATTTCAAGAAATTTTGTAAAACAAATTCTTCTTTTTCTACCTGGCGAACGAATAACATCATAAACCAAATCATAAAAATATTATAAAATAAATTGTAAAAATTTGAATATTGTTTAATTGCTACCTGCAATTAAGTTTATTGCGGTTGCTTATTGGAGAGATCAAGCCGAGTTGAATAAATAGAATTATTGGGTCGAGTCATAACTTTTGGCGTTATTAACAACATTTTGACGAACAGACACAAGTTGCGCAGTTTTCAATCAGACAACCGGCCAGAATTCGTCAATTCGGAATTGCAGTAGTTTTTCAAATGCATAGAGATTGAGCATCAGCGAATGGTATCGTATACGCTGTGTGAGTTATAGCACGGTAAAAAAACGAAAGTCGATCATTTGCATATTTTTGAGTCAGAGGAGTTTACGTACATTCCAAAGCAAAAATGACAAAAACTGGATCAAAAGGCTGTCAAGTGTGTATTCGTCGAATATGATAAGTATTCGAAATCGTATCGAGTGTGACCGGAGTGAAGTATTTAACATTTATCAAAAGTGTAGCTACAAAAATTAAGAAAAATAAAAATGTAGTTGAATTTTATAATTAATTTTTCCAATTTAAATCTATGTCAATATTTTAAATAAAATATTGAATGAATTGAAAATATTCACATTCATCATTTATATTCATTCAATATTTTATTTAAAATATTCACATAGATTTAAATTGGAAAAATTGATTAATAAAATTCACTCTAAATTATTTAGTTCAAGTTACTTATTTATATTTTAACTCTTCGTAAATGTTTTTTAACTGTACCTTTTGTTTTTAGGTTTAAAAAGTGGGATATAAATTAAAAAAATTATAATTTCAACCCTGCCACATTTTTTCTGTGTACAACTACATTTTTTTTTAAATTGTGTAACTACATTTTTATTTTTTCTTAATTTGTGTAGCTACACTTTTCATAAATGTTGCATACTTCCCTCCCAGATTTTTCTTCTGGAAGAGTCAATGGCTGCATTGGACATTAGTGGCACTAATAAGATGGCCGACGAAAACGCGGACGTGACATATATTGAATCAGTGTTTAATGATTCTGTGGTAACGCCAGCTTAACAAGTTCACACAGGAGTATGGCACCGATTACACAGAAACGCTCAGTCCTGTTTAAGTTTACATCGATTCGAGCAATTATAGTGCTGGCGGCATCAAAACGAATGAGATTGCAGCGCAATGCAAGTCGACACAAGACACCAACGGCAGCGCATGTGACATAGGAATTCGATTTAAAAGTTGCATCGATTTGAATTTGTGTGGCTACAGTGACTCAGATTAGTAGAAGACATGGAAACCAGGCGGTCGACGGCCGGATATATATGTTTGGCAATGGAACTATTAGGTGGGGCTCAGAACACCAAAAATCAGTCGTGTTATCGACAACTACTTTTGACGAGCCGATTTTTCTTATGGTAAATCTTATGGCTCATCAAAAATACGAAATTCCGTAAGATGACATCGATTTTATATTATTAAGTAACTTGTAAGTAAAAAATGAGGGTATTGATTGAAGTTAGTGAACGCACTCTCTTTAATTTACTTAAAGTTGTGGCCAGTTTGACACATTGTGTTTATGAAAGTGTGCACTGTGGTTTTGGCTTGGTCGGTGTACTCAATTGTAAGTCTTGTTATATTTTTTTGATAGCGAACAAAAAACTCGTTGAAATAACTTTTTTTTTTAATTAAATATACGCAAGCTCCAGAGTAAGTCATTGGTTCTGAGTAAAGTACGTAATGTAAATAGTGCTTAAATTAAGAAATTTAAAAGGGCTTTACGTTAACAATTCCAAGAATTTTATAGGATGGTTTTAAAGGCTGTAAGAATATTATTACATAAAGGTTGCTGATCTATATAAAAATAGTAATAATATTCAACTTGTTTGCGGAAATTAAACTTGATGGTTGTAACACGTGAATACACAAGCTCGATTATATAAATTAGTACATAAAAGATCAATATAATTCTTCCCTTCCTTTCAAAAAAATCAAATAAAAATTATTTTATAAATATTACATTAAAAAGAAAAAGAAAATGTAAACATAATCAATACACCACAAAATATTAAAGATTCGTGATTTAATTTAAAACTATAAAATATCTACGGGTATCTGGATCTGCTAGCACCGCTGAACCCAAAACAGAAAAATGACAGTCGCATCGCAATATATGCGTATAATGTGAGCGATACCTACCGATGTTCGTTCGGTACATGTTTATTTTTATTTCCAAAGTAATAAAAAAATTATGAATTTCCAAAATATAAACAGATGGTTGATTTGTTTTTCCGCGGAATCAAAAAAAAAGAAGAAATCGACAGCGAAAAATTTAATGAAGTCACGTATATTAACATGAATTATAGAAAGATTATAGACAAGTGTTCTCAATTGCGAGCGCGGTTGACAAAAATTTGTTTTGTGTAGTGGTTATTTTTTTATGGTGTCACCAATAATCGAGATGACCTCATGTGTGTTATAAATTGTAACCAAGTGTTTAGAAATTACCGAAGTAGTGGAACACAAGAAAATTAAAGCTACTTGGTATGACAATAAAAATACCACATCGAAATTTTATGAATACAAACAAACATTAAAATACCAACGTAGAAATTAATTTATGGGTTTATGCTTAAATTTATCTATTACATGTCGCGTGATGATTGCTCTTTTTGAAAAAAATTTATTCATGCGACAAATGATTTTCGTTTTTTGAATTATTTGTTTTTTATCCATATTTGTTCGATTTTACTTGAATAAATTTTTATAATTTTTTTGTGTCTGGGATACATTATTTTGTTTGCAATTATGTTTTTCAAACTTTTGAAAATAAATTTATGTTGAAATATTAGTTTCCATACAGTTACTTCAACAATTTAGAGTACATATAAAAATGAGTTCGGGGACAAACAAGTTAATTTTTTTATTTTATGAACTCGGATGAAAGTAGAACTAAAAGTGATATAAGAACTAAACCTATAATGGGTGTGGATAACTGCATTAGGGAATCTTTCAAATTTCAAAATAAAATTTTGCATGCCGATTAGGCCTAATTTGTGCTAATTAGTGCTCAATTGATTGATTGATTAATGGATTGGACTGTAGAACCAAGTACTTGACAGGTGGTCCCGGATAACGCCAGACCTATTCCTATAGCCTGTTTACACATAACAATAGAAGGGATAGGAAAGGTATTTTTTTTTTTTGGGACGGAACGACCCGGTTTCAGACACCTAGCGATCGTACGGCACAACACAATTCTAATCGACTTCTAACTACTAGAGGGAGGATAAAGGCTTAATAGGTTTATTTAATAACCATGACATTGGTCTTCAACAATTGCTTCTCTAAATCAGCAACCTGAGGGAAAAAATTTTATTATATCACGTACCATACATCTAGAAATTTCCTGAAATTTAATTCTAAATTAATGCTTTCCGGCTTCCTAAACAAATTTGATTGAATGAGCCCGGTTACAGACACCTAGATAAAGTCGATAGATTGTAACACAATAAGAACGCAATTCTAATCTACACAATCTACAAATGGATGCTTCATTTGCCAAATCAATTAACTCCATAAAACAAAAAGTTGATAAAAAATGATAAAATACAAAAATGGTTTAAAAATTCCTTATAAATTGCAACTTTAGTTACTTTTAATTTTGTCATTTAATTGTGTTAACACTTATTATTACAGTAATTTATTTTTAATATATAAAACCAATCAAGTACGTTGATATTAAAAATTAAAAAAATTGAAAAAATGGAGTTAATCGGTTTGGCTTGAGAACCATCCAATTAATATTTCAAAGAAATATTATTTCACCTACATCTGTAGATTTCCTGAAATTTAATGCTAAATTAATATTTTCCGGCTTCCTAAATAATATAAACATTTATTAATTTAATCCTAATGCAATTCCATTACTTACAGTAGAATTTCCTGAAACCATAATTAGATAAATTATATTAAAAATTACTCTAAAATCGATTAGTAATTAACAAAAAATATGTGAGGCATCCCAAAGGCAATGGTCCCCGGAAAAGTATCAATGTTATTCAATGCCAGATTAACTATCGGATTGGATATTTTAAATAAATTTAGCTTATTTCGCAAAACATTAAAATGTTTTATTAATTTTGGCACCAAAGAATAATTACCAAGTAAATTATACTGCACAGCACATATTATGCCATGCTCAAAGGGGCTTTACCATTCCACAACCTATTACTGTCAAATATGGTATGCAGGATTGGATTGGCACTCTAACATTACGCTCAATGAAACTAGGCCATCTCTCAACAAATGATGGTTAAATTCGGTGTGTAAAGCTGAATTTAACAGAATTTTGGGATTCGGATATAGTGAATGAACCCAGACCGTCTACAAGTTCACAAATCGACCATTCTGAATAGAACTTGGGAACCATATCCCAAAAATATATATAAAAATATATATAGTCGAATTAGGTATTCAGAATTGGGTGGAGATTTAAAAATGGACTTTAGAGAAGTTCTGGAGTTCGGCCGTGCTAGGCAATTTCTTAACCAATCACATTCAAATCCGGTATGGTGAGCTAAACCGAGACTTCAACATAAATTTCGGATGAAGTTCTAGATTTTTCTACAAAACAAATCCGAAAACAATAGGCTAAGATGGTCCAGTCAAATCGAGCTTCCCAAAACTAAAATTTGTTAGAACTCCAATCCAGTCCAATTCATACCCAAAAATTAATTTATGCATCTTCCGCAGTATACTGTCTAGAAACAGATTATAGAAGAAAATCCGCACATGTCAGTCAATCAAAAAAGGTCAAGGTTTACGTGAGGTGATGGCCCGAATGGAAAATAAAACCATGCGGAACGCGTCTTAATAATTGGTGCCTGAGCAAGTCGTTAAATAGAATAATATAAAATTTTATATTTCTTTGAATAGAATAATATTAATTCGAGGCCGACCAAAAGATTCACTGGCAGTATTTCCATCATTACGTAGATCTGTCTTGCTTCGCATATCCGTTTTCCGGCCCGCGATCACAATTGTGGTAAAAATCGTATACGAAAGAGAATCATGAAAAAAACAAAACGCCATTACAAACTATATTTTTACATACATAATTGTGAACAGTGATCTTAAATTGATGCAAAAAAAATTGTTGTCTGGTCGGAAAAGGGATTTCATCACTACCTTCATGAAATGAAACTCCAACATCAACATCTTACAATGAAAATCATCACATCATCGGCAGGATACAAACGAAAAACGTACTTTTTACGTTGTAAACGATGTTACACCAACCGGAGGAAAAACGAAACTTCTTACAGATGTCAAAAATGTCCAGACAAACCGGTATTATGTCTAGAGCGTTTTGGGGCCTAAAATATAAATGAATGTTTTGGGTGTATAACGAAATCCAGGTTTTTAAAATCCTGGTTTTCAAAATCCCGGTTTTGTGTAAAAAAAATCCCGATTTATAGGAAATCACGGTTTGAATTTTTAAAATTTGACATGTGGGAAAATGGGAGCCTTAAGGGGGCACATAGCACCTTCAAAATTGAAAAAAAAAGTTTTTCAAAGATTTTTTTTTTAATGGAATAAAAAGAGATATCTTTTAATGAAACTTTCCATTAACATTTTATTTAACTGAAAGTACAAAAACAATTTTTTTAGATTTTTTTTAGCCCAAGGTCGTCTGCTACAAGGGTTTTCCAAAAACACTAAAAATTCGCGGCATGCATCATAACTAGTCCTAGGGTTTTATTCAGCATTAAATCGCCCTTGGAATGAACTAAAAGAAAAAAATTGGTTGAAAAATAAAAAAATGGCGGCATTTTTTCGAACTTGTAACTCCCCAATTAGTTGTAACTCAAAAAATTGAAAGCCGATTTTTCCTTCCGTAGTTCATTCTGAGCAGAAATATATGTAGATCAACGTGTTAAAATTTTAGAACGATTGGTTTAAGTAGTTTTATCTCAATCTTGCACGCCAACTTGAAAAACGCCATTTCGAGATAACCGCGTTTAAAGTTCGTCATTTCAAGATAATCGCGTAAAAAAACGACTTTGGCGCGCTTCGCAATAAATAAAATAAAATTTTTTTTTTGAGATTTTCATGTTTATATCATTAAAATCATGTTTTTAAATGTTCATTCTAACATAATCTATATAAAAAAAAATCGATTTTTTGAAAATTTGAAGGTGCTACGTATGTCGCCTTAAATGATTTTTTGATAAAGTTCAACGATGAGTTTACAATAAAGTTCTAGAAAATGACTAATAGGGATGGAATTTAGCCATGTCTTAACAAATTTTGTAGAAGTTCGATACGTGTGATGGAAATGGGATTCTAAAATAATTTTTCGATAAAGCGGTCAATAGAGATGGAACTAGACCATTCCTAAACCGATTTTGTTGAAATTCTAGACGTGCGATGGAAATGATTTTTGCATTAACAAAATATTGCTTTTTTTATTAATCTTGTAACTACAAAATGTTGCAATTACAAAATCGGCAACAAATTACATATGGCACTGTTGAAAATGGGAGTTCAGTTTTTTCTGACTCCGATAAAGTTGCACCGACTCCATAAAACTGACTCCCGCCTCTGACTTCGCAGCCTTGGTTTCTTCTAGTAAATTTTTGGACAAGATATCTTATTTTTATGTTAAAATATTATTAGTTCGGCCGGCCCGAATTAATAAAAAATATTTTTTTCAAAATCAAGACTTTAGAAGACTAGAAGAAAATAAAACCGAGATTTTAAAAACCTCCGGGATTTCGTAGTAAACACTCGAATGATTCATTACATTTTTATTTATCTGTAAATATTCATGAAATCTATGTTATCTATGCAATTATTTTTTTGATTTAAGTTATATTTTGGATTATTATTTTATTTTTTTAGTTTTATTTGTTTTATGGGAACCTTCATAATTATAAAACTACAACTTTTTAGGAAAATAAAAATTTCAAATTAATACGATTCAAATATCATTGATAAAACCATATTTTTAGAGAAAGATTGTACGACTGTTATAGCAATCATTTGCATAGTAAATAATCAAAGCCTTTGTGGCTGTCAAATAACTGCTCTGACAGTCATGACTGCCAAAGCAACTTTGGCAACAAGCCAAAAACATATGCAATGGCTAAATTAATGCTATTGCAGCCATAATCCTTTTTGTTTAAAATAAGCTTGATATTTTTTATTTTTCAATTCTATGCATACTCGTATTGGTACTTTCCGCAATGAAATACCTAAACAACTGCAGAATTTATAAAAAGTGTGTTTCTGAGTAACTCAACGATTCAAAGTGTCTGCGAACGTGTTAATGAATGAAAATTTATGAATTTTTTTTTCTCTGATAAGCACAATTTTGTCAATTTAACCGCCTTTGGAAAGTTTTAAAATTAGGCTTAAATTATTCATGGATTTTTTTCTAGAAATGAGGTTTTATTTGTTTCGTCTTTCAGGCGAAATTTGAAATTTGTTTTCCTCGTTTTTTCGGCTCCTGGACTAGCACTATCTTTTCCTGGCATGAACGCTAATTAGCCCAAATTGGGCATAATCGGTATGCAAAGTTTCATTTTGAAATTTGAAAGTTTCTCTTCTGCAATTACCCACAGCTGCAACGGCAAAGCAACCAATAAACGCAGATAAATTAAAAACCTACAGATGGCAAACTAAAGGTTTAAATGAAACAAACTTGGCAGGCATTTTTTTGTTTGTTTGTTATTTTTTAAACATTATTATTTCACGATAATTGGGATATTTTCTTAACAATCATCTAAAGCGAATGATTTAAATAAACTAAATAATCTTTTTTATTTATTTTTACCAAGCGTCGTGTTATTTCCATCTTCAAGATTCAGCAATATAGAATAAAAGATTTTTCGATTTTCGATTATTTTCAAAATTGTATACCGTCAATCCTGTAGACGTCCACTTGCTCTGACCTATGATTTCCTACAGATCGACTAGTACACTAAAATTGTAGTGAATGTTACTAGATTTTGTTGAACCTTGCTTTGGTTCAGTAGTCAACCAGAAACGTGAAATAAATAGCCAAAAATACAAAAAATAGAAATTTATGAATTTTGGAACTTTTAGAACTCCGTTTAGCCTGTTACGTCTTATAATCAACCCGAACATACACGAGGGTGTATGGTCTTGGTTTATAACTTGTTCTTATTATTCGGAGTATTCTAAACTTACAAAATACTTTAAATTTATTTATTTCAAATTTCAAAGTTGTAGCATTTTTGATTACATATCGTCGGCTTGGTGCAATAGTGACAAAACTCAAATTTCACTGATTTCTAAGATATTCGGAACAAACGATACACAGTAATTTATATTTTTATTATTTTGTATCAAAACATACTCTTTTATGTAGTTATTTCTAGCAAATAAGGTAAAACTCCATGTAAAAATCACTCAATTCGCGAAAGAAATTAACATTTTAAGATATTGGAAACTATCCTAAGAAAATTTGCAAAATATTAAAGAATTATAAAAGTTAAGATCCGATTGATGATAGGAATAGAAAAAAAAATATTTTATAGTATTAATCAGAATGTATTTTTATTTACTTTTGAAAAACGCCGTTTTTTTCATAAAAATTTGAGTGATTTTTTCAAATCGCTCTACTGAAAATTTTAAAAGTTTTTAGTTGTGAAATTGTTACAACCAAAACGACGATATACATACATATAACACGATTTTGCCAAAAGTCATGCGTATGTTGATTAAGTATTTCGTCTCCACACGTGTACGTATCCAAAATGTATTGGAATATTTAATTTCCCATCAGATTCTGACTGAATTAGGTTGTGTTTGTTGCTGGTACCTGAATCCAAACCTCTGGGAAGGCGTGTTAATGGCCTTTTACAATTTTCACTCAAACACAAAATTGAATAACAAAAATTCGTAACAAATTTACTGTCCTGGTTGAAGAGTTCCAGTAAGACTGGCTGGATGATCAATTTAACAATCTATTTCAGGTGCTATTGGAGTCAAATCTCTGAGAAAGCATGTTAATGGCCATTCAACATTTTAACTCAAACTCAAAATTGAAATACAAAAAATCGTAAATAATTTGCTCTGCTGATTAGGAAGTTCCAACTAGACCGGGTAGATGTGCAATGTAACAACGTGTTTCCGGTTTTATCAGGACCTGAGTCGAACATATTTATATATGTTCGTCAATTTTCAAATTTTCAGATTTTATAGCCATAGTACTTACGCCTTTGTCCTTAATATTTTGCTATTTTTGTACACTTTCAATTTTCTGGCTAGGAAATTCCAAATATGCTGGTTGGATGGTCAATCTAACTCCCTATTTCAGGTAATATCGAAACCTGAGTTAAAATCTCTGGGAAGGCATGTTTAATGGCCGTTTACAATTTTCACTCAAATTCAAGCTAGAAATACAAAAGTTGGTCACACACTGTCCTGGTTATGAAATTCTAATTAGGCTGGTTGGATGAGCAATATGACAACCTGTTTCAGGTGCAAGCAGCAACATAGTCCAAATTTATGGGAAGGCGTGTTAATGGTCATTCGCCATTTTCACTCAAACTCAAGTTTGCTATACTGGTTAGGAAGTTCCAACTAAACTGGATAGATGAGCAAGTAACAACGTATTTTAGGTTCCATAGGAACCTGAATTCAAATTTCTAGGAAGAAGTGTTAACGGCAGTTTACAATTTTTGCTCAAACTCAAAATTTAAATACAAAAATTCCTAACAAATTTGCTGCGTCCTGGTTAGGAAATTCCAATTTTGCTAGCTGAATGATCGATTTAACAATTTATTTCAGGTGCTATCGGAATCTATGTCTTAACCTCTAGAAAAGCATGTTCAACATATTCGCTCAACCTCCACCAACTTACCAACTATTGTATTTTTATACAAAAGTTGGTAACAAATTTGCTGTCCTGGTTGTTTCAGGTGCTATCGAGATCTGAACGCAAAACTCTGGGAAGGCATGTTAATGGCCGTTTATTATTCTCGCTCAAACTCAAAATTGAAAGACAAACAAATCATAACAAATTTGCTATCCAGGTTAGGAAGGTCCAGTTAGGCTGGTTGACGTGTTAATGGCCGTTTATAATTTTCACTCAAACACAAAATTGAAAAAAAAATCGTAACAAAATTACTGTACTGGTTAGTAAGTTCCAAATAGACTGGTTGCATGTTTAATTAACAAAAATACCCATGTATTGGAAATTACACTTTTAAAATATTTCTTATAGGAATTTTGTGTGAAAACTTAAATTTCATGAAATTTAAAAATAGAATAATATTTAATAAATTAATTAATCTAGTATTATGGTGCGAATGTATAGGAGACGTTTTTTTTGTGGAAAACTCTCACATTGTTCAGAAATGTTTTTTTAAGTAAAACTATTATCGTCTCCTCTTGATTTTCAGTGTATCCAAATCTGGTAAATGACAAGATATCGCGGAGACTACACTAAAAATCAATAATATATAAGTTGTTTTTTAGGCCCTGGCTTATCAAATAGCTCAGGGAATAATATCTCAATGGACTTGCCAAATATTTTATTAAGTACTATAAAACAGTCATCCGATTTTTTTGATTTTTGAGTGAATCTCATTGCCAATAACAAGACATCGTGGAAATTGCACAACAATGAAACTATTGGTTAAACAACAATGAAACCATTGGTTTCGTTCCAATTTAGATTGGCTGAGGATGTTTTTTCGAGCAAACTTCTCATTGGCTCCTTATGATTTTTGAGTGAATCTAATTTATTCTCACAACAACAAAACATGGTGGAGATTGCACCACATCAAACGAAGTTAGACTTGCGCAGTCCGATTTTTGTGAACCTCTTGTCACAGCGTGAGAAACGGTGTTCCGAATATTTGGTTGGAGCCAGACGATATGAAATTGAAAAAGAAAAACGGAAATCGGAACGTACGAGGGCAAATCAAAAAGTCTTGCAACATCATATGAAAAAAAAGAGTGAGTGAGACAGCAATATTTTTATTTTTTGACATAATCTCCTTTAAGGTTTATACATTTGTCACATCGATCAATTAACTTGCCTAAACCCTCTAAAAAAAGATTTCTTTTGCTCCATAAAATATTCATTTACAACAGACTGTACTCATAGTCACTGGAAAATTTCCGGCCCCTTAGTGTTTTTTCCAAATTGGGAAACAGAATGTAGTCACTGGGTGCCAAGTCTGGACTGTACAGGGATGCGGAATTTCCACGAAGCCGCAGTCCTTTAATGCAGCTTGAGCAATATTAGCTTTGTGCACTGGTGCATTGTCGTGAAGAAGCAAGATTTTTTTCCTAACTTTCCTTGGCCGTTTTTCCCGGATCGCTTTTTCAATTTTCGCAAAACCTCTGCGTAATATATGCCTGTGATTGTGGTTTTCGGTGGCATATAATCGATTATCAAAATTCCTTCAGCATCCCAAAAAATTGTTGCCAAAACCTTACCAGCAGACGGTTGAGTTTTGAATTTCTTTGGTGGTGGTTCACTACGTTTAATCCATTGCATCGATTCTTGTTTGGATTCCGGATCCCAGTAATGAAGCCATGTTTCATCGCCTGTTATTATGTTATCCAAGAAATTTTCTGGATCTTCTTTGTACATATCTAAAATCGCCTTTGAAGTTTGAACACGCATTTTTTTTGTTCTGCATTCAACAAATGCGGAACCCATCGCGCACTTACTTTCGACATGTGAAGGTGGTCATGTAATATAGTATATGTGGTACCGTATGAAAGAGAAAGTCTCCACACTAACCGCGGAACAAAAATACACCGGTCCTCCAATACAATAGATTCGGCCAAAATTACGTTTTCATGGCTAATAGCATCTGCTGGCCTACCCGAGCGGTTGTCGTATTCTAATGACTCCCGACCACTTTTGAATAATTTTACCCACCTTGTTACTGTGGCATATGATGGTGCAGATTCGTCGTAAACTTTCGATATATAGTGAATATATAAATTGCATTTCGCCCATCTTTACAGAAAAATTTAATAACGGCGCGATATTCAATTTCATTCATTTTAAGAAAAATTCAAAACACGTGTTACTAAATTTACAAAAACAAACAAACTGTAAAATTTACATCGAAATGTTCTTCTAGAAGTTTCATCGCGACAAAAAATGGTTTTGAAAAATATATTGTTGTCTCACTCAATCTTTTTTTTCATATGATATTGCAAGACTTTTTGATATACCCTCGTATGAGCAGATAAAAATCGTAAACGAAGATATCTTGAAGAAAAAGGTAAATTAATGCCAATAGACTCACAAGCATTATTTTCGTCATCGGAGAGTGACAGCGAAAGGATATATATAAGTTCAAGACTTTGGACATTCTATTGATGAACTCGTTTTGAATCGAACAAGACCGAGGTGTCTTCGTGAAGCAAATAGAGTAGAAATAGTAGCATCAGTTAAATCGACTTTCAAGTTTACAACAGGCGAAGTACATTGGGATGGAAAATTACTTCCGGAGTTATTTGAAACGGAGACCGTGGATCCTTTACCGGTGATTATTTCCCATACAGATGGAGAATAGTTACTAGGCGTTCCCAAAATATCAAGATCAACTGGTTTGGAAATGGCGGAGGCTGTTTTGCAAAGATTAATCGATTAGAGAGCAGCTGACGATGTGGTGGCTTGCTTCGATACAACATATTCAAATACTGGAAGATAATATGGAGCAGCTATTATTTTAGAGCAGAAACTGGATCGAAGCTTGTTATATCTTCCTTATCGACATCTCAACAGATTTTGTTACACCAAACACTGGCGATTTTTTAAAACGGTTCAAGATTTCCACAGATTTCTTAAACAAAATCCGGATATGTGGTCTCAGGATGATAATTTCAAGAACTGAATATTATCAGTCAAATAAAGTCGTAAATGATATCGCAGAACGTGGTGTTAAGTTAATACAAGATTAAAATAAGAAATTAACAAGAAATGAAGTTACATGCAATATTTTCAAATTCAAATTTTTCCAATTGGAATTCTTAAATAAATTCTTAAATAAAAATTAATTTATAATATCATTGTATAGAAGAAATATTATGCATTAATAATAAAAAAATATAGTAATAATTGTAATAGATAGTAATAAATAAATAAATAAGTAGTAGTAATAAATATAGTAGTAATCTTGTTTTTGTATTTTGGAAATTTGGCAATAATCTCGCTATTTGTTAACCGATTTTCGTTATCTTTAATGTTTTGGAAAGTTAATTATCTCCTCTCTCGGCCACAATTTTTATTTAGTCTGAGAAAAATTTTTAAATAATTTTTCTGTTCGTTTGAAAGTGAAAAAATACCGTTTTTATCGATCTTCGCACTCAAGTCGCGACTTCTAAACAACCTTCGATCGACCCAATTTTTTTTCAGTTTTTAGCATAACCTCACATTTCTAGGGGTGTCCCGTTAGATATTGGACCTATCGAAAATGTGGTCCACCCAAATGTACATGCATAAATCTAATAAGAAAAATGCATGGCGTACTGTTTGTCTCTTTCTAACATTGACTATTTGTTTCGCTCAACTTAATACTTAACAGTGTAAAAATTAGCACATACTTAGCTTTCAAGACCGGGTACAGAGGCAATGTAACAACGTATTTCAGGTTTTATCAGAACCTGAGTCCAAATCTCTGGCAAGGCGTGTTAATGGGCGTTCGTCATTTTCACTCAAACTCAAAATTGAAATAAAAAAAAAAATCGTGACAAGTTTGCTATACTGGTTAGGAAGTTCTAACTATATTGGGTTGATGAGCAAGTAACAACGTATTTTAGGTTCTATCGGAACCTGAGTCCAAATTTCTGGGAAGAGTGTTAACTGCCGTTTACTATTTTTGCTCAAACTCAAATTGAGATACAAAAAATCCTAACAAATTTGCTGTCCTGATTAGGAAATTCCAAATATTAGCTTAGATTATCAATTTAACTCTCTATTTCAGGTGATATCGAAACCTGAATCCAAATCTCTGGAAAAATATGTTAATGGCCGTTTACAATTTTCACTCAAGCTCAAAATTGAAAAAAAATGGCAACAAATCAACTGTGCTGGTTAGAAAGTTCTAATTAGACTGGCTGGTTGATTAATTAACCAAATTATTTCAGGTACTTATGGAAACTGGGTTCAAATCTCTGGGAAGGCGTGTTAATGACCGTTCACCATTTTCACTGAAACTCAAACTTGAAATAGAAAATTGTGACAAATTTGCTGTCCTGGTCAGAAAGTTCCGACTAAGCTGAGTAGATGAGCAATGTAACAACGCATTTCAGGTTCTATCGGAAACGAGTCCAAATTTATTTATTTATTTCTAAAGAAACCTATTCTGTGAATACTACCATTTTAAAACAAAAATTAAATTAAAACAAAAAAAAACAAATTTAAACAAAAAAACAGAATTTTAATTTAACAGTTAAAAATTACTCTTTAAAAAATTTTTGAAGTTATTCTTTGATAAATTAAAGTCGATGATGTTGAATGATTTAGAGTAGCACACCTATTAATGGGGTTGTTCTTTCCATAGTTTATGGAATGGTATTTTAGTGATAAAAACTCATGGTTTCGAAATGTTCTGCATGGCACATGAATTGATATGTTTTCCAAAATGTAAGCTAAATCCAAAGCAAAACGTTACCAATAAAAACTGCGTCCAAGAGAAGTCGTCTATTTTAAAGCGTGGATATTTTGTAATCCGCGCGTCTTGTTGTCTAAATTTATTTATTTGGAGCTTATCAATTTGCGCAAATTTATTATTTTGTGCGTATTTTTATGAATTTTAGAATGATTCCTTATATTAAAGGTCTTACCTACATTAAACAAGAATAACCTCGCACTATACCAAACCCGTGTATGTCGTCTTTCTCACACTTATAATGTGTACAGTGTTGTACCAGTCATGTATCATGTCATCGCAACATTTATTCAATTTTTCCTCACAAAATTGTTATTTTAACATATTCGAATAAACCACAAATAACATGTCATGTCTTACGTTCCCACTGAATATGTAAAAATTTGAAAATAGAATCTTAACTTGTGGAAAGTCGACTTACAAAGCATAATTCACTAAAACATATTATGCGGGAATAATTTGCATTCAATTTTTGGTTGGCTTCAAAGTTGAAAAATTATTTACTACTACTTGGGGAGGGGGTATGTAAGGAAGGATAAGAACAGATAAACTAAAAATAAAATGGCAAAATTAACTCGTAGAACAAAAAACTTATTTAATATTCAAAAATTGTTTATAACATTAAATTATTGCTTTACATACGACAAGTAGAAATAAGAAATTCAATCTCGTTTTATGAGAAAGCAAAACATTCAAAAAGATTGAAATTCAAATTTTTTAGTTTCGACGTTCTCTATGCGTTCCCGCTCGTATAAGATGTTTGGATTTCTTAATACACACATTTTGATTTTTCTGCATTGTACAACGAATATTATTATTGTTCTTGACAGTGTTTACGCATACTAAACGATGGCCTATGTTAGTTTAGAAATTTAAGATACGAATTGTGTAACAAAACCGAAGATATGTGCGTTCAACAAATAATTAATAAATTGATCGGGTTACCCAAAAATATTCAACCAAGAATTTTCAATCATTAAACTTTGTGTTTTTATATTTTGTATTAAGAATTAAGGTTGATGACTTTATTAGTGACAGTCTCAATATTGATTGATTATTGTTTGCGGTTTGGATCGATCTAATGTTGTTGTTATTTTATATAAGCATTAGATGGGTAATTTGAAACTGTGGTAGGTGGACAGCATCTACCTACTAAAACATTGGATAGTTAATCTCGTAGAAAATATTGCCAAGCTTAGGGAAATTTATAGTTACTTGCGACACTTGTTCAGATCAATAATTTAGTATTATTGAAATCTGCGTATAGATTTAAATCACGTTGTTATATTTTGATTAGCCGTTTGTCTTGGAAGTGGTTGGAAGGTATCTTCGAGATGTTCTGCAAACAGATCAGCCTTCTCTTGCCCAGGTTCCATCCTCTATTTGCCAGGTTTTAAGTACCCGTCATTTTTCTCTTACCAACTCTCAAACTTCCATTGGGTAGGATATGTTAAGTTTCTTCTTATTTTGTATAATGGGGATACTTGCCAAAGCACCACATAGTCAATTGTTTCATTGAGTTGTTTTAATTCATCTTTCAACTGGCAAGAATTTCTTATCGATACCTGAAAATTGAATTTTTCCTCCATTACTTCAAGAAAGAGATCCCAGTTTGTTTTTGAATTTGTTAATCGGGGTGCACTCTGCCTTTGAATTACCATTTCACTGACTGTCATGATAACCGGGGAATGATCCGGCCGATACTAGAGAGTTACTGTCTTCCATGTGAATGTAGTTCTGGGATATACCTCTTGCTACATAAAAGTCTATTAGGTCAGGTATTTTCGTTCTGTCACTGGGCCAGCATGTTGGGGAACCACCAGAGTAAAATTCACATATTGATGTCTGCCCTGCTTGAAGCAATTTTTTACTTTTTTGACTTCGTAAGCCTAGATTCACGATAGGTGTTTTTCGCATTAAAGTCACAGCCAATAATAAAATCACGTCCAAGCGATTTAAATAGTTTAAGGTAGTCCTCCCTTTTCAAGTTATCCCGAGGAGGACAATATATTGCGTAGACAGTAAGCTGTCTGTATTTAATTTGGATATTAAGAAATTGTCTGTAATCTTTTTCAGATATTAAGAAAATGTCGATTTTTCTGAATTAAATAATATTTCTATTTCTGGAATATGTTGCATAATGCCATTCGCACTCCAGATTGCTAGTTTGAAAGTTGTGTTCTTACTTAGCATTGTTACATGTCAATCCACAAGCTAGATGATTTTGACATACGCCCAGTAACTCTCAAAAAATTAAAAGAAGAATTAAAAAGCAAGCTGCCAATTATGTCAAAACTCTATGAAAAATTATTACTAAAAAGACTTAAACCAATAATTGAGGATCGACAACTAACTCCTCCACATCAATTTGGATTCAGAGAAAGCATCTCACAATTGAACAGGTGCATAGAATCACCAACATTATTGAAAGAACGTAAAAAAGTATGAACCAGCATATTTCTGGACGTCGTCCAAGCATTTGATAAAGTCTGGCATAGATGACCCTCGATGCCAATCTCAACTGGAGAGAGCATGTCAAAAAGAAAAAAGAAGAACTTAACATTAAGTTCAGAAAAATGTATTAGGCTCATAGGTAGAGGCTCTGAGCTTACAATTCCCAACAAGCTGCTGCCATGTCGACAAACTATGAAGTCAATATGGACCTACGATATTCAACTCTGGAGATGTACTTAGCAAACAAACGCCAAAATGATACAGACGTTTCAAAACAAGGTTCTTCGTAGTATCGTAATTTCTCCGTGGTACACAAGAAATGAAGACCTTCACAAAGACTTACAGATGAAATACATCAAAGATGAAATAAAAAAGCATGCCGCCAAACAACAAATAAGGTTCCAGGAACATGGAAGCTCCTATATTCGCCATACGATAGATAACCCGGTTTCAAAAAAACCGTTTTTCAATGAAAACCAAAAATCGAAAACCCGGTTTTACTAAAAAAAACTAAAATAACCGGGTAATGGGCCAACCAGTCAGGAATAAAAACTTAAAAACAAATATATATTCCAGCCATCCAAAACTTATAATACTTAAGTATAATAACAAAATTAGCGCGATGTCAATTTATAATTTTTATGAATAAAGCATTATTAGATTTTTATGTATTTTGATTAACACAAACATTTAATAATAGAAAAGCCACGACTAATATTTAATTTTTAACAACGTGCACAATTCAATCTAATTTTTAGGTTAGATTTCATAAATACAATAATTTTATCATATATAAGTGAAAGATGTACGTTAACCTATTCAAATGACTTTATATATTAATTTAGTAATTAATTATACAAATAAAATAATTTCCGCCTTTTTATTTAATAAAAATCGAATTTTGCGACACAATTTTTTAAGTTTTTCTTATTTCTGGGCGAGAAATGGCGCGCACTATTTTTTTATTAAGTGACAGTTGGGTTTCTTACATGAAAATTAAGTTTGGCTGGGTAATAACATTAACATGCCATTTATCGGTTAAAACCGGGTTTTAGATTGGAAAAAACCGTAAAACCGGTTTTACAAGAAACACGGTTTTTTGCAAACCCTAATTGTAATTATAAAGGGAAAAAAACGTTTTATTGTTGAATTTCTTAGACATTCAAATGTGATTTACATTTACGTTAGCTAAGTTATGCGACTTATAAAGTGACACATACATCTTTTAATTGACATAGTTCTTCTATAAACCGCCTTAACTTTGAGAGGGGTTCAATAAGTTCGGTAAACCTATATGAAATAACGGTAATGAACATTTTTTTGCTGAGAGTTATTTTGTTTATTGCTATATTTTAATTCAAAAAATTATGGTTTATTACTATATTTTAATTGCAAGAAAACTTAATAATAATCTGCACAAAAGTCTGAATGTAAAAAATTAACATTCTAAAAGAAATCCCATCCAATATACCTATTTGTAGTAATGGAATTACATTACAGTTATTCAAGATCAAATTTTAGATCGCACTCAGTAGACCATCCAATGTGTTGGTACAGCACAACAGGTTTGGTCATTCCGTTAAAAAGAGCAATAAACCGAATTGCAGTTTTAAAACTGATGAACCCCCTAAAAACTAGCATCTTTCACCATCGCGTTTATTGTAAAAACAATTTAACAAATTCCACAAATTTCATTATTCTAGTTGACACATGCGCTGACATTTCTGTCATACCTGCGTCATCATTCAAAAACTTAATCGAAGACCAACTTCTTTAGCTTACAGATGCAAATGTTTCTCCAATTAAAACTTACGGTTCTAGACTACTAACATTGAACGTAGCTTCAGTCAGCAAACCAATAATCCGCGGTTCCTCACTTTAATTCTTTCGTCGTGATTCTATGATTTCAAAAAATCAATCGAATTCCACATTTGATTTCTTTGCGCATTTCTTTTTTTATGTATGTATGTGCGTAAAATTATGTTTTTTGATTTATTCGTATAGTAAAAAATATTTATTATTTGTTGCGAAAACTGCTTCCTTGGTTGAAAAAATATATTTTTGCACTCGAAGCAAACAAAAATGTTCGGATTGTTTTGCTTGCTTATAATAAAACATAGAAATAAAAATGATTAAAATATAATTTATATTTATTTTAATATATAATTTAAAATAAAATATATTAATTAAATATTACAGTTTTAAATTAATTATTTTTATTTTTATTTTTAATATGTATAAGAAAACAAAACAATCCGAACGAATTTTTTGGTATCCCCTACAAATGCGCAAAGAACTCAAATGTGGCCGTCGATTGATGTTTTGAAATCAGAGAATCACGCTGAAAGAATTAAAGTGTGGCGACTGGCGAGGCCCATTGAAACACGACGAAACAGTTAAAGTTAAGTGTGGCGAGGCTCAATCAGCTCGTCATCTAAAAATATTAATGCTGTTTGCAGAGCCAGTATAACTTTTGGCATTCGGCAATGGGCATGGCGTTAACCGGGTATCTTACTTAGGTTTGGTCGCACATTCCAATCAATCAATCAATCAAAATAACTTTTGGCATTCGGCAATGATTTGAAAAATTCGCGGAGGAGATGAATGCTAAGCGGCTTTGAGGAGTTCCAAATTTTAGTATATCATATATGTACCTACATAAAAACATACATTTTTGAAAAAAATTTGCAATCTTAGTATTTGCTGTTTTAATATGATAGCAGTTGAGTTTAAATTGTTTCTAGATAAGCGGGAGTTTGGGGGCGGCAGCCTCCATCTTCTAATGTATAAGACCAATTCAAATAACGCAAATGTATTTTTTACCTGTTTCATGATATAGTGTAATTCAAATTTTTATTATTAAAATTAATATTTGATAAATAAAAACAGCAGATTTTTAATTTTTGAATGAAAAAAAAAAACAAAATATTTTTGAAAAAACTGAAAATTTTCCCGGAAAACGTTATTTTTCCGAAATTTTTGGCTTGCATTTCTTAAAAACGATAGATAGACAATCCAATAAAGAAATTTTTTTAAAAAATGTTCATCTTACCCGATTTCAGCGATGTGTACGTTATTGACACTTACGCCTAATTTTGTACTAAATACGTATAAATGTATATAAACATACCTGATTTTTTAATTGAACAATCCAAAACAGCTGAACTTTTTCAATTAATAATTAATTAATTCAAATTTTCACGATGTTTTTTTTAAACCACAATTTGCAAATATAATTGTTGCACTAAAAAAATTATATTGTACAAGAGTTTTAGTCAATCAAACTCCACTTGCAAAAAATTTAGTAAAATCTTATAAATGTTTAATTAATATTTACAACCCGTTAATTTTAAATTAAATAGCACATCAATTATATTTGCACTTAAATTAAATAGCACACCAATTATATTTAATTAATTATTTAAAACTTATCTTTCTTATCGCGCATTTTTTAAATTATTTTATTTTTTTGCGCCAAAAAACTGTCTTTGTTATGTATAAAATAGTACATATCAAAAAATCTTTTAATTCACTTGTTTATTTATTATTAATTGTTTGAAAACTCTCATTAAACTTATTATATCTTTTTTAACACTTACTAAACTGTTTTTTAAATAATATTTGGCTACTTAGATATTTTATTATTTACTTTACTTGCATTGCATTGCACTGCCTGCACAACATATAACTAATGAGAATGAGGGAAATGAGTAAGAGAAAACGAAACGTCATCGAATATAAACATCAAAATAAATCATTGCCACCCTGTAACAAACAAGCAAAACAAAAAGAAAACCCAACAATTTAATTGGTTCGTTCCATTTCGGTAAACGAATTTATAAAAGCAGAAAAAGCAAAAAATCCATGTAAAATTTTAAAGTAGTATGCGAACAGACAAAACTAATACTGTGTTAAAATAACGTGTCATGGCCAGTATATATAGGCTCTGAGAAAAACTATACCCAAAACAAAAATCTAGATAAATATATTTTTACTTGGTGTTTTTATGTAATTTTCGGTGGCAAAAAAATCTTGATCCAAATTTTTGCCAGAGAACACAATTTTGGATTTTTTTGTTGTCGTTTACTCACACATAAAAAAAAACTAAACGTCATGTGAAATTGTCAGAAAAGACGTCGCGTCACTTCTATTTTATTATATTGTGATCGTTTTAAAGAGCAAGTTGTGTTTAATAAAATAAAAATTGTGTTTTATTCACGACCTTTTAAGGCGTTGCCCATTTTGGTGTACTCGAGATGACCCCAAAACTGAAGTATTTCACATTGTTGGTCAGCTAATACACCCCATTGTTGGCCGAGAGTACTCCATGCTAAGTCAAAATTTTTACGTAAAATCTCGATATTTTTTTCGTTTTTAAAATCAGTCTGGCGACGCAAATAAGTCAAATAATCTAGCCAAATTTGTACCTGAGGTTCAGGTGTTTCGAAACCTACCGCAACAGCTGCTTCGAATGTCTCATGATATTTAGATTTGTCAAACGATTTTGAATTTTCGATAATACGCATTTTTTCTATATCCCTTTTTCAACCAAGAAAATAAAAAAATTGGCTCAATTTTAGTCCAACCCACACAAATGTGTGAATAAAAAACCATAGTATGTAATGGCGTTGTTGATAAAAAATTTCGCTTAATTTGAAGTAAAACCAACACAATTGCGTGTATAGATATAGTGTTTTTTTTTGGACGAAAATAAGTTAAAAAGGAATTCACAAATGTGTAAGTTGGTTCAAAAAACATACAAAACTAAATTTTTGACATGGTATATACTTTTGCCCTACCCGCACAATTGTGTTAGTAAAACACATAGGGGATATAAAACTCAGAATTCCATGTAATATTTCGCAAGGCTTGTTCAATTACATCCAGTTTTGTAATACCGACTGCTTTAAATCATCCTTCTCTTCTTCGCTATCATTTGATTATGAATCAATAAATTCCATGTACTCGAACCAAACATTCGCACATATTTTTTGCGTCAAGATTTTTTAATTTTAATTCAAATGGAAGAATTTTACGGAGTATATTAACACAAATTTTATTTTATTTTATTTTATTTGCTCTAAACGATCACAAATATAATAAAAAATCCAAATAGAAATGGCGCGGTCTTTTTGACAATTTCACATGACGTTGAGTATATCTGTGTTACTCAAATAATAAAAAAAATCCAAATTTTTTGGATTTTATTTTTGATTCAAAATCAAAAAAAAAGACAAAAAATGTAAACAAAGCCATTTTGGATCAAAAATGGATCAAGATTTATGTGTCAGTGAAAACGATATTAAACTACAGCCAAAACGAAAATCCAAAAAAAAAAATTTTTATCTTGGTGTTTTTAGTTTCGTTTTTAATGCGCGTCACTCTCCATCTCAGTCCCATCGAATAACAAACGCACCAAACGAAGCGAAAAAGGTAAACAAAAATATTTGTCTATTTCTTAACCGGTCCGACATATACGCTGAAATACATATTGGTCGCTACAATACACATACACATTTCATTGAACACAGTTCTGTACTCATAAAAAGAGAACAGTGTTGTAAACGACGAGCAAAAATATATTATATCCCTTTTCCCGCCTGGAAACAGAATTGTGTGGCTGGTGCTACACGAGATTTTAGTTTCTGGTTTCAAACTAAGTCGTAATAGATTTTTATTGTTAATTTAAACCTTTATTTAAAATTAAAACACCAAATTTTTTTGTATTGTTTTATTCTGTTCTCTCGAAAATAAAATTTAAACAAAAATCTACATCTCAAAAATGTCCTTAAATTTTTTTATTTTCATTTCTATTTTTGTCATTTCGGATTCACGGACAAAAATTGTGCGACATAAAATTTTTGTCCGTGAATACGAAATGACAAAAATAGAAAAATTTAAGGACATTTTTGAGATGTAGATTTTTGTTAAAATTTTATTTCCGAGAGAACAGAATAAAACAATACAAAACAATTTGGTGTTTTAATTTTAAATAAAGGTTTAAATTAACAATAAAAATCTATTGCGCCTTTGTTTGAATCCAGAAACTAAAATCTCGTGTAGCACCTGCCTATAACTATACCAATGCCTCCTAAACTACAGGCCGCATACACCAAATGATGACGACACGCTATGTCTACGTTGTTGTTGCTTTCTCTAGTTGTTTTCTTAGTGTAAATATCTTAATATTATTATTGCGCAGTCTCGGTTTAGACATAAATTGACGTCATGTGCAAAAAATGAGAGTAGTAAGAGGCTTGTAGTTTAGAAGGCATTGACTATACACACAATTGTGTTGGTCGTACTTCATATCAAGCGAAATTTTTTATTAAAAACGCCATTACATACTATGATTTTTTACTGACACATTTGTGTGGTTTGGACTGTGGTTTTTTGCAATTTTAGGGGTGTTCCAACCATTGCTGCTAGTTTTAACCCTCATTTTCGTAATCAGCGCCCCAAAAAACATATAAGATGGCTTAATTTGCAAAACAACAAGTACAGTCAAAAACACCCCTATTTAGGGGTGTTTTTTTGCAATTCTAAGGCTGTTCCAACCACTGGAGGTAGTTTTAACCCTCATTTTCATAATCAGCGCCCCAAAATACGTAGAGGACAAGTGGTCTCGTCAAGTTCGGTGTTTCCCGACCTTTTACCGTTATTTTAAATGGACTATATCCATACTAGAGTAACTTGAATCCGGCAAGTTCTTCGTTTATCCTTCTCCTTTATCTATGTTATTTTTAATTTTTATAGGAAAGAAACGAAAAAGTTACCGGATTCAAGTTACCGTAGTATGGATATGCACGTTAAGACGAATGTGCATATCCATACTACGGTAATGCTTGTATCGGGTAAGTTCTTTGTTTCTCTGCCACTTTATCTATAAAATTTATTTATTTTATATGTAAAGAGGAAGGAAACCAAAAAGTTTCCGGATTCAAGTTACCGTAGTGTGGATATGCACAAACTACCATGTCCACCTAATCATAATGTCCGACTTAACAAACTCTCCGCTTTGTGCAGGATTGGTGTGCTGAAAAAGCCTGTCGCTGTTTCTGCAGGTGCTAACTTACGCGACTGTCGGCTGGTGGCCGTAATTATTCTTAAAGGTACAATTGCGAAACTAAATCGCATGCAAAATTTTGCTTGTAGGGCAATCACTGGTACGTTTTCCTTGACTCCACTTATTGATACGCCATTTTCCACCTTCATCAGCTGCAATTCTGTATTTTAAGGTCAGCGTGTTTTGCGCCTTAGCGTTTAGAAATAGTAATGAAGCGTGGAAAAATCGTGGTGTTTTTGTGAGGCATCAACCAATTCTTTATAAAAACAATTCATTAATACCCGAAGTTAATATAGCGATAGGTTCATCCCAAAATTTAACTCCTCCAATTCTGTTTTATAGTCATTCCGTCTAGAGGTTTGTGGATTTCGAGGACTTCAGGATTGATCTTTTCAAATCGTTAGTTTTTTATTGTGATAACTCGTAGTCGACCATGGAGCTTGATTTGGATTCTACTGTTCTATACGGTGTTCCCAGCTGAGATCACGGCTTTAACTCTTTGGTCACTTGTGGCTTTCAACCTTAATGCCACACAGTACTACTACTACTAACTACTTTGTGCACTGATTGTAAGGTCATGCTCAATTCGATGTTTAACCCATTGGTTGATCCGAAACTTGTCGATCTAACAGTGTAATGTTTATGTGGGTGCATGCTGACTTTAACATTGAAGGAAACGAGATCGCTAATCTTCAACTATCACGTGTCCCAAAGCTAAGCGTTTTATCCTTAACCTATCCTAGATTTAGTTAAATATGCAATTTTCTTAACGAAAGCGCAATTAAGAATGCTCGTTGCGATTCTAACAGATCATGGTCACTGTAAAAAACATATAATAGCATAGCGCCGCTTCCGACCGCCTTATGCGATAACTGTATAAGAGGACAATGATGATAATATTTATTACATTTGTAGCTGTCCTGCTCTTTCCAGTACACGATCCCCGGTATTCAATTCTCGTTATATTCGCTGGTTATTGCATCGAACTGCTTTTGAATACTAACAAATTTACTGTGAAGTTATTAGGCCTATTTGGACGTGTATGCACTACATGATGTAATTTCCCCGTCTCTTTTACCTCTTCGCCTATAAACTTATTTTGGAGTGGGGATATATGTTGCATTGATTTGCATTTTTTCCTCAAAATTTTTTATTGCGGAACGATTTGTTACTCACTAATACAATGAAAAAGCCCACCAAATTTTTGTTTCAATTTTTTGTTTTTGTTTTTCGCTATTATTTGAAATTTGACTGTTTAAGCCGAAACACGAAAATGTCAAAAAATTTAAAAATGTCGGATACTTGGAGCAGGCAACAAATGTTGACACTAATAAATGCGTTCCGCGATTGTCCTTGCCTGTTAAATCCATTAGACACGCATTTTACTAATAAAGTAAGGCGAAGCGAAAAATTAAATATAATATTAAACCAATTAAAGTGAAAACTATACGGTGTTACTATACAAGGCATAAAAAATAAGATTCACACTCTCAGTTTTGCTACAGAAGATATTATATACAAATACCGAAGCAGTTAAATTCTGTTTTACCTTCTCCTATCGACATTACAAAAAAAACACAACCCTTTCAAACATTCAAACTACTAAAGATTCCTATTTCTATTCCCTCATTCCTATACAACTCCCAAATTTCTACATCTGTACCATCACTCTTTCAAATAAATGAGCCAAAACAAACCGTTTCCACAGAGTCACCTGAAAGATCCTTTCTGTCATTAATACATTCACCACCATTAATACATTTCGCCTGTTAAATTTTATCCTGTTAAAGATTAATGGCAATTTTAATGAAAATTTAAGAATAAAATACAAAAATCGTTCAACTGTCAAAATAAGTTTACGCATACATACACAAGTTGTAATTGGTGTCAACAGTTTGAGATTTTACGTCTAAACGCAAAGTGTGTGTAATGATGTGGTGTAATACATACTCGTGTGGAAATGCCAATTATGGTGCAGATAAAAATTAAAAGATCTTTCATTTGGACCATTTTTTGACATAAATCTTTCATCAAATAAACAAAAAAAACAACATTAAAAATTGGTATTCTGCTGCTATAAATTTTCTGAGTTTCCCCGACCCTATTTTCCGCCTGTTTTAGCAAAATAAAAGACATTATTGTTTGTGTAGAGTTCCTGACATGAACTGCGAAGTGTCGCCTAAAGTTTTCATGATGCAAAATAATCGTATCGCACCTGATGACACCAATCGCAACATTTAGGGCAGCACCATCGACGTCCCTGGTTCACTTGACTTGACCCATGCTGATTTGCGCTATGGGTTATCATAATGGACCCACTTTTTATCTTCAGTGATGGTCTGATGCAAAAATTTTTTCATTGGTTGTCATGAACCAAAAATTCGCACATGGTTTTCCGACCTTCGTTGCTCCGTTCTTTCAATTCATGTGAAAGTCCGACTAATTGTATTTAGGTCTCACAACGCCAGCCATAACGAGGTTTGTGAACAATTATTTTGTAAGTTTTGATTTAATAATCTAGTAACCAAGAAGATGAGTAGTCACATCGCATGAAGTGATGCGACTAAGGGAATAGGGGTGGTATTCTTCAGAAAAGCTGAAACTGAAAGTTTAAATTTATTTAATTTACAAGCCCCCGCCAATTACCTAGAATGGGAGATCACCTGATTTCAATATTCCGAGATTAGCTAGAAACAGTAATTGGATAAGGTTGTACTAGTAAAACTTTGACTTTGATCGATGTGAGGTTGCTCCGATCGGATCTTCTATAGCAGTTTAAACAAAAATTGAAGCAGACGTTGCGATTAAATGTGAGCAATGAAGAAATTTCGTTGAGTAGGGCTGCAATATGGGTTTGACGAAATCTCCCCTTGCAGAAAATCGGTAAGGGTACACAGTAACCGGGTTTGTAAGAGCCAAGGTCGGTGGTAATCATTTTTACAGCTACTACGAGTGCCGTAGTACATCAATTTAGGAGTTCAATACATTTCTTGACCGTCTAACGAACAAATGGTAGAGATGAAACTCATTGTTGCTTAGCTGGCAACTTGAAAACTTGGGCCATATACGAAACAGGAAAACATAACAGGAAATTGAAAACAATCGACGAGAATATCATAGAATAGACCATGTGTATCGGGTTTGAAAAAATTTAGAAGTAATTACACTACAACCCCATGGCCAGGTCGTGCGTATAATATGTGAGCCATCTATTCTCGCAACAATCTAAAAATATGCTGGGAATATTCAGAGACGTAACTGTGGAAGAGGTCTTGATGGCATGTTCCAGGGGGCAAACAATAAACCTCCAGGCTCGGACAATGTTCCGAACATTGCATAGAAATCGGAAGTTTGAAGATATCCAGATCACTTTACCGAGGTGTGGGCACTGAGTGCTTAACACGTTTGCAGACACTTTCAAAATCTGTTTAACACAAATTTGATAACTTTTGTAATTGTAATGATATTTCGTCACGGAAAGGAATGTATTGTTGAGAATTGACATCTAATGTCGTCTAATTTCTTAAAAAACGAAAAAATTGTATGAATGCTTTAGCATTTACGCCCGCGAACGTGTTAATAGAATATATTTTCCCTACTAAAAGGAAGGACTAGTACGATTTGTGTAAGGCGCGCACGACGAAGTAGGCGACTAAATATGTGCTAGTTTTGAGGTACCCAAAAATACTGTGCCGTAGTAACACTAGCCGTGAAGAAACATTCAATACGACCAAATGAAGTTGCATGTTCAGCAGTTACGCGGATAGAAGTACCGAAACATCTATTAAGAATAGTTGCGAACTACACCAATCAGACGATCTGGAACCATAGAGGGAGAATGGAATTAAAACCGAAGGTAAGTTTTGGAGTTCCTCAGTAGTTGGTCCTGGGCCCTACTCTCTGAAATGTAGTGCACGTATACCAAGTGAAGCACAGAAAGTCGGCTTTGCCGATAACATCGCGATTGCGGTTGCGGCAAAACGATAAAACAGATATAGTGGAGATTTGTAGCAGAGCAGTCAATTTCAAGGGTGTTTAGCATCTGCTGGTTTGCAACTAGCAGAGCATAAGACAGAAGCTATCCTATTCACTAGCAGGAAAACAATGGAGATGCTCTCCAACTTTAGAGTTCGGTGCCCAAAACTAATTACTCAACTATCCAAAAAGTATCTGGGGGCTTTAATTTGGCCGTTAATTTGAAGTTTCTTCAACCATAAGAAACTCCGCACAATTATTCTCAACGGACAATCCTCCGTTCACATAATTCTTTATAAACGGACAATTCTCCATGTAAAGAATTATTCCAAATAATATACAACAATCTTGTATATACACATAATGTACATGTACAAAACAACTTGTACATAGTAATCGTACAACAACACTTGTATTTACATACGAAATTTGTGTATGAAAAAAAATAAAATTGAAAAATTATATTTTGGTTACACAACAAAATACCTCTACAATCAATCATTGAGAGATACATAAAATCGTACTGATTTTGCTAAACCAAAATCACGTTAAATACACATCTACAAATTAATACTACACTCTCGTACAACACACAACTCCTTACCTCGAGCTAGCAATCAAGCATAATCAACACGTCATTTTCACGAATAATACTAAATACAAGAGGAGCGCATGTGAGTAGAAGTGTCCAGCTCGCTAACGTAGTAACGCAGCTATTCAGGGACTAAGCGCTCTGAGAGTGTTATGTGCATTCTGAACTGTATCCGACAAGCGATATACCCGTAATGTGACCAAGGAACAATAAAGGAATACCGCATATTAGCACGGATTGAAATGATGATTTAAAGGCCGTGGTTAAACACGAACAGTTGGAGATCGTAGAGCATGTATTACTCGATTTCCGACGATTTGTGGACGAGACGAGAAACATTGTTATATTTTGGCACCTAGTAACACCAAATAACATCTTGAAGTTTGAGGATGGTTGGGATGCAGTTAGTAAAGCTGTATCACGTATTCTGGCTGAATTAAAACGTCTCGAAAAAAGCCGAAGAAAAAGAAGTGATGGTTCACATGTGAACCGATCGAAAATTCCTCTCGCAATAATTTCAGAGGTAGCGCCCGTATTCAAGTCATTCATTATACTCCTACAAAAAAGGAAAGTACACATGCCAAGAAAACTATGGTATAGTCAATCATATCGTTATATTTTTCTACAATTTTCGGGTATTAGCGCGGCAGCTTATTCATATTTTTATTAATGTACGTTTTTCGGAATTACGGCTAAATGAAGAGATTTTTAAGCCAATCGCAAAAATGTGTAAGTTTAGTAATAAACGTTGCCTTACCGAAGATATTCTTAGGTTTTTTACAGTTCATTTCTAATTAATTTCAAAATTTTATTTAGTTGTATTTTAGTCGGGTACCATCAATTTTCGATGCGGCTGTTGTTCAACCGAAAGAAAAGTCTGTAAATAGATCTGATTTGTCGATTTGTCGTTTTAGTTGGCGCCAAAAAAAAGCGGTACGTGCGATAATCAAACCCAAATGAGGAATCACAATATCGTTGGTTCAAAAATGAACATGGACAGACGTTTTGTGAATTATGTGCCAAAACCATTGTGAATAATTTAACGCATACTAACCGCCAAGATAGATTTTCCAAAAATCACCAGAAACAATTGAAAACATCTACAGAAATACGTCTTTTGGATGTTACTTTTTTAGGACAATCGCGTCGTTTATTGTATACAACTCGGTTTACCATTATGGCTTATTAATTCATTACCGAAATTGATCCAGACTGTTTCGCCTAATTCTATAAAAGCGCAACAAATAAAATGTGGTCGCACGAAATCCACAGAATACGTAAACACAAAAATTGGGCCGTATGCCACAGAAAAAACAGCAAAATTCTTCGACAACAAAAATTTTCACTTATTATAGATGAAACTGCCGATCTAACAACAAAAAAATACCTAGCATTAATTTGCAGATATTTCGATACATCTCAAAAATTTATTGATAAATTTAGGACAAACTTCATACGACTATAAAATAACGTGAAGTTTGTCCTAAACTGTCTTAAAGACAAAATTTCCTTTCAAACGTAATTTAACAGTGTAAATTATTATTAAATTATATTATCAGTTCAATTTGAAACAAGAAGATCAACTACACTACATTTTAAATAAAATATGTAGTATCAAAAATTGTGAAAGTAAATGTTCGTTGTTACAATTATGCGAATAAAGAACTACTTCATAAATCTTTCATTGTATCCAGTCCAATTAAAAAATTTCGATTTTCCGGAAAATCTAGAGGAACACTGGGTGTAATATTCATAAGTTGTATGCCACAATCTAGCATTAATAGTGCTTTGCCCTAAAACATATTTCTAAGAGATTCATGTTTCTTATTGGGGAAAATTCATGTTTCTTATTTGGATTGGGTGTAGTACAAAGTGAAAACACACATTCCAGCCGTAGTAACCTCTTAGAAATATCTTAGGACAAACCAATTTTAATGCCATATTGTGATATACAACTTTTTAATATTACACCCGCTAGTCTTCCGCTAGATTTGCCGGAAAATTCATTTTTTTCAATCGGATTGGGTCTAGTACAACCCTAAGGAACTAAATCAATAATTTTGAAGACCTTTGAAACTCTAAGGCTATAGAACTTTTTTTCTTTTAAACGGAAGCAATACATTTTCCATATCATGTATATTCGAATAGCGGGAATTACCACGATCGGCGGGTCGTCATACTCACTCGGTAGATAGCTATAGGAGTCCAGCACTTGTACAAATCAACAAATTTGCGGACTTTTTAAACCCTAAGGCTGGAGAATTTTTCTACTTTTTAACGGAACCGATACATTTCCCGTGTCGCGTATATTCGAATAGCGGGAATTCCCACGATTGGCGAAACTTTATGTTTCGTTATAAATTGGCCAACAGCGCACAGAAACTATTAGCAATGACAAATCGGAGGACCTTTTAATAGAAGTACCCATGCCAAAATAATTTTTATTGCTCAAATTCGTTAAATGTCATAATACGCGCACTCAAATTACACTGTTAAATTTAATTATAAACATTGTTGTTGGTTTTAGGATAAGTTAGATCAAACTTTACATCCGTACCGCGACAGAAATTTCTGGTTTATTGAAAGAACATTTTCATAAATTTAATATAAATTCTGAAAATTTAATAGGATTCGCCAGTGATCACGTATCAGTTATGGCAGATAATTTTAATGTTGTAAAGGCGAAAACTAGAGAAATACAACAACTGAGGCTATCAAAAGAAACATTAAAAACATTTATACATAATCACTTTTCACACAGCCACGAACGAATATTCTGCGGTTCAAGCGGATTTTAATATTCAAAATCACAAAATTTTGCAAATCTCGTTAGCTTTCACTTGAGGCGGTGGTTTTAAGAATTTTAGAGCAATGGGATGCCTTAACGCATTATTTCATTTTGTATAGCTCCGAAGTAAAGGATAAAACTGATTCTGCCCACGATATATCCTCAAATTCTTTACGAACGGCGAATTTAAATTATGTATATTTGCTACTTGCCTTGAGGGGGAAATACCCATGGCAAATCCTGAAGCGTCTGTTGTCCATGTTAGGGGAGGCTATTTTCCACTGTCTGTTCTCCATGTTAAGGGCGGCTGTAAAAAACCTGGCAGTAACCCAGAATTTATATATTCAATGGAGTCAACCAACCAAAACAAAGATACGGTGCAGAGATCTGGCGACCGCAATGATGAAGTGATTCAAAGTTTGGTTACTACACCATATACACCTACAAGCAATACCACTGAAGTTGTCAGTCTGGTGGGTGGTTCATCCAGTACGGCTGATGGAAGTAAAAGGACCTTTATGGAATTGATCAACCCTTTCTAAAAAAGAGGTATGTGACAAGATCACCTATAAAACTGTCTACCGCAAGTTCTGTTAAGAGATCATTTTCAACTTCAATGTTGAATATGGAACCAGAAGTGGTAGACGACCCGATAAATAAACTCCCAGAAATACACAATAGCGACATAAGCCTTAAAGAGGGCACTAAATGCAATGTTCAATTGACATAAACTGGTATCGATCGCTATATTACAGTAGAACGGAAAGGGGATAGTCCAAAAGCAAAAAAAAAACAACTGATAAATAAGAAATCGAACGTCGAAAAATTCAAACTACCGGTAAGGAACCGATTTGAAACGTTCATCGAAAAGGATGCGGAAAAAAGGTAAATTGTAAATGCAAATATTCAAGAACAGGCAAATCGAAACTACAAGCCACTTCCAATGTACTTACGCGAAATCGACACGCACAAGGTGGTGCAAGAACTCAAATCAAGCGCGCTAACAAATGGAAAAACATTTCACGTAACAAATTTACTTCGAGGCAAAATACACGAAGTAAAAATTCGAACACATGAGGTCAACGACTATAGAGAGGTCATTAATTTGTACGATGCTCACAACAGAAATTATTATACATACCGATTAAAGTCTTCAAAGGCTCTTTCAGTCGTTATTAAGGACATCGATGTCCATGTTGAAACAACCGAAATCCAGGCTGTGCTTGTTAAAGATGGATTTAAGATACAGAATATATATAGTCATGAACCGTTTGATCATGAACCGTTTGAAGTAACCACAACCAATGGTCAAAGTTGAACTGAATCCATTCGAAAGCATTTTGAAAAAGTGCATCCAATATATAAACTAAAGTACCTCATACACAGACGCATAACTGTTGAAGAACCAAAGAAAATGTCCGGACCAATACAGTGCTTAAACTGTCAAGAATATGGTCACTCAAGGACATATTGCAAGTTGATATAAGTGTGCGTCGTATGCGGGGAACTACACCAAACCAAAAGTTCCCCAAAACTAAAGAATTCTTCAACTGAAAGGAAATGCAGCAATTGCGGTGGAAACCACACTGCAAACTACCGAGGATACCCAGTCTACATAAATATTAGTCAATTGTCACGTATCAGGAGGCAGCATAAAACTACAGCAGATGCGCAGAATAATATACCTCCGCATACGCCAAATGACTCTCGTTCGCACAGAACACCAACCAGCAAACCAACATATGCAAGCTTTCTTCAAGATAAATCCTCAAATGTTGAACCTACCCTGAATAACTGCATGCAAATGATGATGCAATTAATGACAACAATGTAAAGTTACAAGCATGCTACAAAATCAAACCACTATGATCCAGAAACTAGAATGTGTCCGATAAATTATCTGAAGATATGCCACTGGAACGCAAACGGTAGCTAAACACGAAATTGATCTTGTGTTAGTTTCTGAAACCCACTTAACCGATAAACACAATTTCAAAATTAATGGTTACGAAGTTTATGACTTAGTCATCGCTTCAGAATATTGCCCTCTAAATAATAACGTTTCGGCAGATATCAACAAACGATTTTTTGCAACCCTGCGGGTCAAAGTTTTATGGTCGCCGGCTACTTTAATGCTAAATATACCTACTGGGGTTCAAGATTGACTACTCCAAGGGGACGATAATTAATAAACGTTATTCAAGAAAACCACTACGATGTTGCGTCGTGTGGCCATCCAACTTATTGGCCTACTGATCGTCGAAAAATCCCTGACGTCCTAGATTTTGCAGTCACAAGTAAAATAAACCGAGAAATAATCCAAGCTAAACCACTTTTAGAATTATTTTCTGACCACTCTCCGGTCTCACTACATTACTGGACCGACCAAAAGCCATGTTCTACGAATAACTATCTAGCGAACACCTTCACTAACTGGTTGAAATTCACGATGTACATCAGTTCAACTGACAACCAATGCATTGCAAACATGTTTGCTGAGTTTTTTCAAAGTGTCTATCAAGAAAATGTTTCAGCGTCGCCTAATCTAGCTGGTTGCGAATCTAATCTAGACATAAACATTCTAAACATATCCAGCAATGATATAAAACAAGCACTTCAGTTATTTAGTGATGGTTGTGGACCTGATAAAATACCATCCGCTGTTCTAAAGATGTTCGGAAACGAACTGGTCGAACCACTGTGCCTACTCTTCAATCAGTCTTTACAAAGTGGCGTATCGTCAAAAATGGCAGATCGACTACAACAAATCTGGTTGAGTTTACAAGTAAAACTCTGAAAACCCTAGATCAATCAACTCAAATGGATACAATTTACACTGACTTTAGGAAAGCTTTTGATTCAGTCTGTCACCTGAAAGCAATACAAATCTTGTCGAACTTTGGATTCTCAAGCGCATTTGTGAAGTGGATATGGTCGTATTTAAGTAACAGAGAGCAATATATCGAAATAGGCGGTGTTAAATCAAGACCAATAATACCACACTCTGGAATACCGCAAGGCTCCCATCTAGGACCTTGGATTTTTATAATCTTTATTAACGGCATCTCCGGTGTGATCCATAATTCCGATGTACTAATATATGCTGACGAAATGAAAATATTTAAATCGATTAAGACCGTGGAAGATGTGAAATTATTACAGGACGATTTAAGCAGAGTAAGTAGCTGGTGCACACTTCATGAACTGCGATTAAACACAAATAAGTGCAAGGTTATAACATTTCACCGGAAGAAGGAGCCTTTACATCACGAGCACCAAATCAATGGGTCACCTCTAGCTAGAATAAGTGAAATTCGCGATTTAGGTGTTACATTTGTGGAAAATGTATCATTCAACAAACACATAGACATAATAATCGCGAGGGCAAACTCTATGTTGGGATTTATCAAAAGATGGACATATGAGTTCACAGACATAAGGTGCTTATTCAACTTAGATTTTGCACATGGCCGATCTCATTTGGAATTTGCGGTTCCAGTTTGGTCACCTTACCATCAAATACACATCAACCGTATTGAAAGCGTACAAAGAAAATTTTTGTTGTACGTTGCTAAGAAAGACGGTTGGTGTTATGACCATAATCTGCCATACTACCAAAATATTCTTCTTATATTGAAAGATGTAATACTTATCAAATCTCCACCTTGGATAACAGAAGAAATCAGCTTGGTGCCTCGATATTGGGAAATGTTCTTCTTGGCCACATTGACTCACCAAACATTTTTGCGGACATCGGTTTGCATGTCCCGACAAGAACTACTCGGCAGAGTATTATCCAAAATTACTTTAAAACGGATTTTAAAATTATTTTATAATTAACATTTTTTGTTAAATCATTTTTATTTTTATTGTATATTATTAGAATCTTATATGTTTATTATATATTAAACATATTATGTAATATTGTTCATGTATGTATTTGAGTAAAATCATAAGTATTAGGTTTTGTACTAAATAAATAAAATAGAATAAAAACAAAGTTCACATATCGACCTAACGTCTACACTGCATCTACACTGTTATAAACATTGCTATGGAAAACTTTAATGATCTACTAGTCAACGTAGCTGTTACACTGGTAATGTTTATTATTGCACATCAAATTAAATTAAAAAAAGGCCCTGGGTATGATCGAATAACAGGTGAAATGCTTAAACAACTGCCTGAGTGTGCTTTTCGACGACTGGCTCAAATATTCAATTCAATTTACGAATCAGGATATATCCTTGAGTGCTGGAAATTATCAACTATAAAAATGATCCCGAAACCTGGCAAGGATCCTACCAAAGTCTCGTCATATAGACCGCAATAAGCCTACTACCAATCGTCTCGAAAGTACTCGAAAAAACTATTATCGAAAATATTAAACCGGAACTACGAAATATAGTCATCAATTTGGTTTCAGAGCCGAGCACGGAACCATTGAGCAAGTGCACCGAGTAGCTACAGAAATAAGGTCAGCATACGAAGAGAAAAAAATATTGCTCCGCCGTATTCTTGGATGTTGCCAGAAATTTACCAACTTATGAAGTCATATTTGTCAAATCGCCGATATTATGTCAAATACAACACCTCTAAATCGAACGAGAAAAACATTCTGGCTGGAGTACCTCAAGGTAGAGCGCTTGGCCTAACGTTATATTTAATTTTCACTTCAGATCTACCAACGTCTTCGCAAATGCAGACGTCTTCTTTCGCAGATGATACGGCAATCGTATGTAGCCATAAAAATCCACAAACGGCGTCCGAAATTCTGCAACAACATATTTATTATATCGAAATATGGCTAAAAAAATGGAAGATAAAGGTCAATGAAGAGAAATCGACCCACGTAACATTCACTTTAAATAAACTTACTTGTCCGCCTGTCACAATGAACGGAATACCAATCCCTCAATGAAATGGAGCAAAATATCTAGGCGTCCATCTAGATCAACGGTTAACTTTGCGAAAACATATTGAAATGAAACGAGACCATATCAAATTAAAAATTGATAAAACGCTTTGGTTGATGGAGAAATATTCAACTATTGACCTAGAATACAAACTTCTTCTGTATAATACAATGATTAAACCAATTTGGTCGTATGGGTGTCAATTATGGCAATCAACCTCAAATTCGAATATCGACATTATCCAACGAACACAGTCAAAAATTCTCAGAATGATTACAGGAGCACCTTGGTTCGTAAAAAACAAAAAAATATACATAAGGACCTTAGCATCCTAACTGTCAAAGACGAATTACAAAAGATGCGGATCAGCTATGCAGGGAAACTAGTATCTCATTTGCTGGCACGAAACCTAAAATATATACCTATGTCTTCGCGATTAAAGAAGAAAACGATGGTTGTAATAGCATAAATTATAAAATTATTAAGTTTACTTATTGATAAGAAGTAGATTTTGCTTCCGCAGATTTACATAATTGTCTTAGTTATTAAGATTTGAAAACTTATTGTTAATTTCAAAATTGTTAAAAAAAATATATTTGCTATTTTTATCATTATTTATTTTAAAATTTGTGAACAATGTTAACAAAAATTTTCCGTCTGAAAAAGCCGAAATAAAAAACGTTTATCAAACAATCAAACGAGTGTATTTGGACATTTTAAAATATTTGATCGTTTTGGACAATACCAAATATGACAATACTGATCTAAAAGTTGATGTTAGAGATACTGAAAATCATCTCCCAATTACTGCAATGTTTTTTTCATTAGGTTTTCAAGAATTTAGGAAAAATTTTTAGAAGATAACAAATTCAAAATCGCAACCGTTAAAAACGACATTATTTCTTTTTATATGGAGCTTTACTGCCAAATAATGTCTTAGATATGAAAATCGACCACGTGGTAATCTTGAATAGAAGCCTTAAATAATATGTGCTTAAAACTAAATTATTTGCAATTAAAAAATTTTATAAAACAAAATTCTCACCTGTGAACTAGCCTCGAAGCATTCCTTTTCAATACATATACTAGTTTTCAAATAGTCTGGTATCTTAGGCCACAATATAATTAACGTAACACTTATAATGATGAATAAAATTAATAATATCGACAAAATATATATAAAATTTCGAGCTTTCGCGGATATTTCATACTTTTCTAATAATTTATTATAGTTCCCACTTAATTTATTACCGCGACCGCCACCACCCGAATCACCACCACCACCACCCTTCTTTTTCGTTGTATTATTTGTGGCCGGATTATTATTCGTTTGTGAATTTCGCTGTGTATTTGTACCATTGGAATCACCACCATACTCATCACCTATATTAACACTAACTTCTTTATCTAATCTATCGCCTAATTTTAACGGATTTATTTCGTGCGGTTCATATTTTTTGGTATATTTTTCGGTCCCATTTGCATTCTCGGCCATTGTGTTATAATTTTTTGTAAATTTTAAAATTTTTTTGGAATTACTTGAATAATTTATTGATTTAATATATTTTATTATTAATGATTTTATTGTCAATATTATAATTATTTAGACGAACATGAAATATAATTCGTTTACATGTAGATTTTATTGTATTGACACAGAAACTAATAACAAATGAGATCACATTTTATGATTTCGATGCGATTTTTAACAATAAGGAACTTGTCACATCCAGTCTCCGGTTATTTAATATTCTTGACATCTGCAAAGAAAAACACAATAAAAAATATTAATATCGCGCATCTATGTAATTAAAAAGTATATGTTTAGATAAAAATACCCTCGACTATCGTATAGTAGAAATTTTTTGAAGTACAAGCTACACATGTTATCAATTGACGAAAAATAATTTATTATCTAACCTCGTACTCGTATATCAGTATCATGCGACATAACATATGATTAAATTAAATATCCGTTGTATATATAAAAAAAATCAATTTTGCATCTATTTATTACCATAATGCATTTGATGCAGCATAAATAGTGGAATACTTCCATCGCTTATCAGATAACACCACATGTTAAAATATCCCTAATTTGTTTTAATAAACGCCATTAAAACCATTTGTTATCTTTTACGAAAGTCGAGTCAAATTGAGATGTGCATGTCTAATGGATTTTTATAATCAATTTTTGGAATTTTATTATCTTTGAATAATTTTCATAGTTTAGAATTACACACCCACCATAATATTTTTAACAGCTTGTAAAGTGAGTTGAGATAAACATGGAGAAGTATTTAAGATCTAAGAAAATAAGTAATTAGCATAAAAATTGGATCAAATTAATTCTTAACTACGAAAAGTGTTTTCGTGGAAACAAAAAAAATTTATTTGATATATTTATTTCCACTAAGATTTGAAAGATTGTTATGCAGCACATTTTGTATCGGTCAATTGCCCCGGGATTCTGTATTTTATTTAAAGTAAAGAAAATATTTGCATCCAATCAAGTAGTCTCGCACGTATGTAAAATTATTATTACACTTTATATACCGAACACAACAAATTTTTTATCAAAAACTCATAACTTCTTCTCAAAAATCTAAAATTTTATTAACTTGACTGTCTGGGTTTGTTGATTTTCTCCAATCCACTCCGAAAAATGAT
Organism: Nephrotoma appendiculata; assembly: GCA_947310385.1. Lineage (NCBI taxonomy): Eukaryota > Metazoa > Arthropoda > Insecta > Diptera > Tipulidae > Nephrotoma > Nephrotoma appendiculata. Next base: position 263,194,545 of record OX371224.1, read on the forward strand.
TTTGCTTAAGTATTTAGTACCAGTGTTAATACCTGGGGCCCAATTCTCAAAATCGGTGATATTTTCCGCATTCGGAATATAATTTGCTTTAAAATTCTTTATATTATTCGAATTTTTCGCCGGCTCTTGCACACAAGAATGTTAAAGCAATTTATATTCCGAATGCGGAAATATCCAACGATTTTGAGAACAGGGCCCCTGGCAAATTTTTTTAATTTTTGATGCCCGTTTCATCTGAGACAAAGGTTGGAAGAGGCACACCGATTTAAACTACTAGTATGCAATATTGTTGATCCATTTCAATAATAATCCGTCGGTCAATAAGACCCAAGCCTGACACTTGGATGGTGCGAGAAAGTACCAACCTTCAGCGATATGTGTCAAAATTTTATAACAATCCGACCAAAGTGCACAAAATTTTTGAAATATCATAAAGTGAAGTTGGGTGATATATCTTACATCTTTGCATAAACATTTGTTCATAAGAAAGCTCTATTCAATGTGGATGCCTTGCATGGTGAAAGTGAAAGCACGGTGAAAGGCGTCTGAAACAACCAAAAACGCAAATGTCGGCCGGTAAGGTTTTGGCCTCCGTATTTTAGGACACGCAAGGTATTTTATTCGTCGACTATTTTGAGAAAGGAAAGACCACCAATAGCCAATATTATATGGCGTTATAATATAAAAAGTTATGCTAAAACGGCTCCAAATGCAAAAGAAAAAATGATCGTTCACCAAGACAATGAACCGTGCCACAATTCGTTGGCTGCGATTGCAAAGTTTTAATGAAGTTCACGGCTTCCCCATCCACAGTATTCTTTTTTCGCAGACCTCAAAAAAATGATCCAAGAAATGATATTTAGGCGATCAAAAGAATAATTTGGCGCCAAAGATAAATCATTGTACAAAAAAGGCATTGAAATGTTAGAGAAGTGTTGGAATGGATGAATGTATCACTCTTGATAGAAACTATATGTTGATGAATAAAGTAGAATGTCTTTTTACGAGTTAGCCTCGGGACTTTTTGACCGACGAAAGCTATTAATTTGATAAGATCCTAGTTGAACAAATCGAATAATGAAACATCTAGTAGAAGTTACTTTTAAATGCGCATGCATTTTATGAAGCTCTAATAACGAACCTGACCTCATGAGCTTACTTATTTGAATAGAAAAGCCGATAACTACTACGGCCTGGATAATTTATAAGAACAGAACACCCAGTACCCAATCGTAATTTGTTTTCTGATTACCACCAGAAATACCTCTGGGAAGTTAGCGCGAAAATTATCCCGAAAAACCATTATAGTTAAATATGGCAAGACTATTATATATTTACAGAATATTTTAATACTATCCTGATAATCAAGTATATATAATTAATATTGCTGCATATAAATCAAATATACGAGGGTATATCAAAAAGTCTTGCAATATCATATGAAAAAAAAGGGTGAGTGAGACAACAATATATTTTTCAAAACCATTTTTTGCCGCGATGAAACTTCTAGAAGAACATTTCGATGTAAATTTTACAGTTCGTTTGTTTTTGTCAATTTAGTAACACGTGTTTTGAATTTTTCTTAAAATGAATGAAATTGAATATCGCGGCGTTATTAAATTTTTCTGTAAAGATGGACGAAATGCAATTTATATATTCAACTATATATCAAAAGTTTACAGCTAATCTGCACCATCATATGCCACAGTAACAAGGTGGGTAAAATTATTCAAAAGTGGTCGGGAGTCATTAGAAGAAGACAACCAAACGTAATTTTGGCCGAATCTATTGTATTGGAGGACCGGCGTATTTCTGTTCCTCGGTTAGCGTGAAGACTTTCTCTTTCATACGGTACCATATATACTATATTACATGACCACCTTCACATGTCGAAAGTAAGTGCGCGATGGGTTCCCCGTTTGTTGAATGCAAAACAAAAAAAATGCGTGTTTAAACTTCAAAGGCGATTTTAGATATGTACAAAGAAGATCCAGAAAATTTCTTGGATAACATAATAACAGGCGATAAAACATGGCTTCATCACTGGGATCCGGAATCCAAACAAGAATCGATGCAATGGATTAAACGTAGTGAACCACCACCAAAGAAATTCAAAACTCAACCCTCTGCTGGTAAGGTTTTGGCAACAATTTTTTGGGATGCTGAAGGAATTTTAATAATCGATTATATGCCACCGAAAACCACAATCACAGGCATATATTACGCAGAGGTTTTGCGAAAATTGAAAAATGCGATCCGGGAAAAACGGCCAAGGAAAGTTAGGAAAAAAATCTTGCTTCTTCACGACAATGCACTATTGCACAAGGCTAATATTGCTCAAGCTGCATTAAAGGACTGCGGCTTCGTGGAAATTTCGCATCCACCGTACAGTCTAGACTTGGCACCCAGTGACTACTTTCTGTTTCCTAATTTGAAAAAAACACTAAGGGGCCGGAAATTTTCCAGTGACTATGAAGTACAGTCTGTTGTAAATGAATATTTTATGGAGCAAAAGAAATCTTTTTTTTTAGAGGGTTTAGGCAAGTTAATTGATCGAAGTGACAAATGTATAAACCTTAAAGGAGATTATGTCGAAAAATAAAAATATTGCTGTCTCACTCACTCTTTTTTTTCATATGATATTGCAAGACTTTTTGATTTGCCCTCGTATCAAGAGATTAGCTATAATGTATATTAAATTATTATATAGTTTTGTAATATTAAATTAGTATCACGAAATTTTCAATTACAATTATATGTACAAAATATATTATAATTTAACATTTCGTGATAAATTTGTATATCGCCTCGAAAAAATTACACTAAAATAATTTACATCAATATAATCAAAATTAAAAAAATATAAAAAAAATTAATTCAAATATTTAATATTAGAAAAACAACAATTCTCTGAACTAAAATAGAACTATTTTATGTTTGTAAAATGGCATGAAGATATTACAAGTTAAACTTCAGATACAGCTGTGTGGAAATTTTAAATCAAGTCTATGAGTCAAATTTTAGATATAGTCGTGTGAAGTCGTAGTAGGTATCAATTAACAGAGCAAGGTTGGTATGGAATTTGTAGAGGAAGGATCCACCTTTCAAATGCCCAAAATTTTAAATCAAGTCTATGAGTCAAATTTTAGATATCGTAGTAGGTATCAATTAACAGAGCAAGGTTGGTATGGAATTTGTAGAGGAAGGATCCACCTTTCAAATGCCTAAAATTTTAAATCAAGTCTATGAGTCAAATTTTAGATATCGTAGTAGGTATCAATTAACAGAGCAAGGTTGGTATGGAATTTGTAGAGGAAGGATCCACCTTTCAAATGCCTAAAATTTTAAATCAAGTCTATGAGTCAAATTTTAGATATCGTAGTAGGTATCAATTAACAGAGCTAGGTTGGTATGGAATTTGTAGAGGAAGGATCCACCTTTCAAATGCCCAAAATTTTAAATCAAGTCTATGAGTCAAATTTTAGATATAGTCGTGTGAAGTCGTAGTAGGTATCAATTAACAGAGCAAGGTTGGTATGGAATTTGTAGAGGAAGGATCCACCTTTCAAATGCCCAAAATTTTAAATCAAGTCTATGAGTCAAATTTTAGATATAGTCGTGTGAAGTCGTAGTAGATATCAATTAACAGAGCAAGGTTGGTATGGAATTTGTAGAGGAAGGATCCACCTTTCAAATGCCCAAAATTTTAAATCAAGTCTATGAGTCAAATTTTAGATATAGTCGTGTGAAGTCGTAGTAGATATCAATTTACAGAGCAAGGTTGGTATGGAATTTGTAGAGGAAGGATCCACTTTTCAAATGCCTGAAATTTTAAATCAAGTCTGTGAGTCAAATTTTAGATATAGTCGTGTGAAGTCGTAGTAGGTATCAATTAACAGAGCAAGGTTGGTATGGAATTTGTAGAGGAAGGATCCACCTTTCAAATGCCCAAAATTTTAAATCAAGTCTATGAGTCAAATTTTAGATATAGTCGTGTGAAGTCGTAGTAGGTATCAATTAACAGAGCAAGGTTGGTATGGAATTTGTAGAGGAAGGATCCACTTTTCAAATGCCTGAAATTTTAAATCAAGTCTATGAGTCAAATTTTAGATATAGTCGTGTGAAGTCGTAGTAGGTATCAATTAACAGAGCAAGGTTGGTATGGAATTTGTAGAGGAAGGATCCACCTTTCAAATGCCTAAAATTTTAAATCAAGTCTATGAGTCAAATTTTAGATATAGTCGTGTGAAGTCGTAGTAGGTATCAATTAACAGAGCAAGGTTGGTATGGAATTTGTAGAGGAAGGATCCACCTTTCAAATGCCTAAAATTTTAAATCAAGTCTATGAGTCAAATTTTAGATATAGTCGTGTGAAGTCGTAGTAGGTATCAATTAACAGAGCAAGGTTGGTATGGAATTTGTAGAGGAAGGATCCACTTTTCAAATGCCCGAAATTTTAAATCAAGTCTATGAGTCAAATTTTAGATATAGTCGTGTGAAGTCGTAGTAGGTATCAATTAACAGAGCAAGGTTGGTATGGAATTTGTAGAGGAAGGATCCACCTTTCAAATGCCCAAAATTTTAAATCAAGTGTATGAGTCAAATTTTAGATATAGTCGTGTGAAGTCGTAGTAGGTATCAATTAACAGAGCAAGGTTGGTATGGAATTTGTAGAGGAAGGATCCACCTTTCAAATGCCCAAAATTTTAAATCAAGTCTATGAGTCAAATTTTAGATATAGTCGTGTGATGTCGTAGTAGGTATCAATTAACAGAGCCAGGTTGGTATGGAATTTGTAGGGGAAGGATCCACCTTTCAAATGCCCAAAATTTTAAATCAAGTCTATGAGTCAAATTTTAGATATAGTCGTGTGAAGTCGTACTAGGTATAAATTAACAGAGCAAGGTTGGTATGGAATTTGTAGAGGAAGGATCCACCTTTCAAATGCCCAAAATTTTAAATCAAGTCTATGAGTCAAATTTTAGATATAGTCGAGGGGAAGTCGTAGTAGGTATCAATTAACAGAGCAAGGTTGGTATGGAATTTGTAGAGGAAGGATCCACCTTTCAAATGCCTAAAATTTTAAATCAAGTCTATGAGTCAAATTTTAGATATCGTAGTAGGTATCAATTAACAGAGCAAGGTTGGTATGGAATTTGTAGAGGAAGGATCCACCTTTCAAATGCCTAAAATTTTAAATCAAGTCTACGAGTCAAATTTTAGATATAGTCGTGTGAAGTCGTAGTAGGTATCAATTAACAGAGCAAGGTTGGTATGGAATTTGTAGAGGAAGGATCCACCTTTAAAATGCCCAAAATTTTAAATCAAGTCTATGAGTCAAATTTTAGATATAGTCGTGTGAAGTGGTAGTAGGTATTAATTAACAGAGCAAGGTTGGTATGGAATTTGTAGGGAAAGGATCCACCTTTCAAATGCCCAAAATTTTAAATCAAGTCTATGAGTCAAATTTTAGATATAGTCGTGTGAAGTCGTAGTAGATATCAATTAACAGAACAAGGTTGGTATGGAATTTGTAGAGGAAGGATCCACTTTTCAAACGCCAAAATTGTGAATCGAGTCTATGAGTCAAATTTTAGATATAGTCGTGTGAAGTCGTAGTAGATATTAATTAACAAAGCAAGGTTGGTATGGAATTTGTCGAACTGGAATTGGTTTTATGTGATTATAATAAGACAAACTAAGTGAATAGCTAAACAAAACGATACTTGTGACAAACAGAACGAAAACGGATGCCAAGTCTTCGAAAAATTGTCATTTTCTGAAACGGTTTTTGCATATATGTACATGTCTTTCCCATTAGCATGTCTATACTAACAAATGTTGAGGCTAATGACAATTGTAGTTGTTGAGCTTTTATATAAAATAATAACACAGACAATATACACAGAAAAACTTTATTTATGAAGTTTATGTGAATATTCGAGTGCCGCCATCGAAATTGATAGAATATTTTAAAATAAAATATAATTCTGCGAATTTATTTCATATTGATTTACAGCGGCGAAAAGTCTACATTTTGTGAATATAATTTTTTAGAACCCTGCACCTTTTTCTCTGTAAGCAAATTTCTATAAATTTGCAGCTATAGAATTTTTACAATTTCAGAATCGGGCCATAAAACTTTAAAAATTAATTGAAAATTACCTTAACGATGTTTATTTGATTTTACGCCGCAATGAAGATTATTTTTTGTAAATATACTGTCCCTAGATAGCAAATCATAAAATAAAAAGTGTGTCCAAGATAAGTGGTTATTAATTTATTATAATATGCAATGTTTACATCAGAAGCACGATTATCATTAGAAGCATGTGGCCAACCTCTAATTATTGAAAAATATAAACAACTACGAAAAATTTTGGCGTTTGAAAGGTGGATCCTTCCTCTACAAATTCCATACCAACCTTGCTCTGTTAATTGATATCTACTACGACTTCACACGACTATATCTAAAGTTTGACTAATAGACTCGATCCACAATTATTGTTTTCTTACTAATAACCAGAGTGCTTGATTTTGCGTTTTAGGATTAACAACGCCAGTAAATTGTTTGTTATTTAATTTAATAAATTAAAAAATAAAAAATTTTAAATTTATATCTCGTGATATAAATTTCTGCGCTTCAATATTTTTTTTGGTTTCGGGATGGTTCGAACACCTGTCGCTATTTGTTTACTGAAATTTTCTGTATTGGAATTCTTTTTCGGGATAACAAAAAAAAAATATCATGATAGTAAAAATGTCATGATAGTAAAAAAAATTCGGGATGACATTCAAAACTAACGTGATATAGAAAAATTTTCGGGGCGACACTGAAAAATGTCGTAATATTCGTTTTATAGTGTTGCCATCGCATTTCTTCGGGATATTTTTCGGGCTAACTTCACATACATACCAGAAATTGAATCCGGGACCCACGGAATATACAGTGAGTTACAGTGGTCCATGTACGAGAACCACTTCTACCCAAGTGGAGTTGGTTTTCTGAGCAGCAACCGATTTCGTCAATTTTCGGTCGATTTATGCATGAATGAGTAATTCATGTCAAAATCATTTCGGGTGACTTCATTGCGCAAGTCAGCAGCATCGAATTGTCTTTACTGTATAATACGATGTTCACCAACTGATACTTCTGGGAGTAAGGAACGTTTGTCTAGAAGATTTATATATACCAGCCCAAATGTCAACCTCACCTGTACATGATGCTTCCTGCTAATTAACCAACGAGTCTTTAGCGACCGAGAAACAGCGGGAAAAACGAACACCGAGCAACTAGCATATGATGTTCTCTTCACTGCCCTATTACCAATCTCAATGTCTAGGTTGGCAGCTGCCGCAATAAAATAAACAGTTGTTAAAGAAATAAGTGTACAGCATCCGAAAAGAACTATACTATTACCTACCGATGTTAGTTTTACGTACATTTATAAATCACAGGTTTATCAATTTTAAGAGATATATCTAATAATAGCACAAGTTGCATTAGTTTTTCTTAAAAAATACCACTGTAACGAAAAACTTATCAGGCAAACACTTGACGGGGCCCCCGCTATAACTGACGGCGTTCAAGCGGTTATTAAAAAAGAAATTGCAAATGCTTTGCTTGTACATCTGATGCTGTTAGCATAATATAAAGGAGTGTAAAATATTTTTTGGGTTTGCCGTAATTAATGGCCGTTCGGCAAAAAGGAAATGTGTTATTGGATGAATTTGTGGGACGGCGAATGCCAAAGTTTAGTCAAACGCAATGGAATTATTCATCTAGAATTTGCATCAAAGTTAAGGATAACAGAGAAAATGTTTACTTGTTTTTGAAGAAATTGTTTGTGATACCGAAAAGTGGGAATCAAAAACATATAACGAGGCAGTTGGATTACTATAAATTAATTAAAAAACAAGGAATTTCTTTCGAACTTTTTTGAAGAGAGTGATGTTATGTTTGATCTTTTACAGTCCAAGCGGTCGGATGTAGGTTTTGCAGCATACATATCAAAAAATTTGTTAGTAAACTACAAACTCAGATGGATACTAGATTTGAAGACATTTTTAAGATAGCTGAGGATTTATTGGCACTTAGTCATATTTCGTATTTTTTTGAGATACTGAGAATGCTTCCATAAGATCGCCTGTTAAAGATAAATTAAACAACGTGTTTCGAAGTATTTGAGTAAAATTGATTGAAACTGTTAGTATCCGCTTTGCAAATGTTTTTGAAGTAAATTTTATGGAGCTCTAAAACCATACCAACTTCCTACAATACAAAATTAAATTCCCTGAGGATGTGTTTAATAATTTAAAACATTATTACAATAATATTTTTGATTTCAAACTATTACAAACTGAATGTTTTATATGAAACAGAACTGTTTGAAAATAAATCATTTTTGTAAATTTTTAGTTTATTTGAAAAGCAGACCAACACACTACCAGCGCCTCAAACGAACGGTCGCTTTCAGCACACAATTTATTCAATATTTTTTTTTTGTATTTAATCCTCGCTTTTTGATGAAACGCTTTAGTCACGCTCGAGCAAAACTGTCAAGTGGTAAAAAGGACTTCAGAAACACAAAAAAAAAATTTACGACGAAATAATAAATAAATTGTGTGACACCACAAGACGAATGGAATTAATATATTAATCACTTTGGACGTCAGTTCAAACGAGTGACGAAAGCACCTACTGTGCTGGAAGTCGAACGAAGTATATATACAGCTAGTTTCGAACTTTTTCCCTTTGAGGCCGCCAGGATCATGTTATATACCATTGGAAAGGTCTTGAAAAGTAGTAATAATGTATAAAAGCATGAATTTCTACCAACATTGAGTGGAGATATGACCTTCTGAAAATTGCTCCAAAAAAATCAGTTTTTCGTGTATAACTGCCTCAAAAAGTGCCCCAATTATTTTTTAACTAGCAAATTATGATTGTAGACAATACCAATTCAACGACACCTCAAACGTCCAAAACGGATGATTTTGACCAAAGTTATGACATTTGGAAATTTTTCTATGACGTCACCATATAATCTTGCTTTGGTATTATGTTTGTTTGTTTGTTTCTTTGTTCGTACTTCTTTCATTTGATCTCATATTTTCAGGGTTTGTAGTATTTGAAAAACTAAGCAACTTTTGTTCTACAACTTTTTGATTTGGCCGCCATGTTGGCTGCGGCCGGCCTGTAAACGGCCGTTTGTGGCCATTTTGGCCACGCCCACAGCGCTGAAACTTTTCGACATATTCTGGACATATGCATATCGTTGGAAAGGTATTGACGCCAGCTTTCAAATAGCATATAAAAAATTTCAAAAAATTAAGGTTGAGGGTCATTTTGGCCAAAAAACTGAAAAATGCCAAATCGACGGGCCACATTCGGCCAAATTGCTAAAAAATTAGGACAAGACTTTTGGTTCATATTTTCAGGATTATTAACCACACAAACCTCACCTTCAATATGACATCAACCGTTTGTCCCAGAAAACTCGTATATTTAAGATATTGTCCTCCATAAAAGCCACCCTAATTTTTTGCAAAATTTCATTTTTTGGCTCAAATGCACCCTAATATCGGTCCGTTGCGGTTCATAATGATAGTGAATCAACGTATTACAATGAAAAAAATATAAATACATCATATTATTATCATTGCTAAGAGAAGTTTTACCAGTAGCCCTTTTGTCATAACAAATAAAATGAAAAAACTGACAAATTGATGTGATCGAAAAAATCACCAAAAACATTGAACATTTGACAGTCTCCTTGCATAAAATCGGCATTTTTTAATCTTTTTATCATTATTTCATTAAAAAATAGATCTTATCTCCCCTTCCATCGTATGAAGCTGGAATATCAGCGGAAGCTACCATTAATTTTTGTTTCCAACTAACATACTAAATATAGTATATATATTTTATCCTATTGTTTAAGGAATCAAAAATGAATTGCTATCGAGTGTGAGTGAACTGTTTTGACTGACAACAATAAAACGAATCGCAATTCAATTCATTTTCAATTTGCCGTGCCAAAATCATTGATATCAAATAAAAAACCTCTTAACGAGGTAAATGTTCGAGTGCCGAAAGCCGAATTCAATTCACAAAATTTCTGACATCAAATTTGTGCCGAAATAACAATTGCATTCGATTTGTCAACGATTTTTCAGAATGTTAGTGCATTCGGCGCGTTTGTTTACATTTTTCTTTCTAGCTGTCAAAAACAACAACTTGTCAACGATTTTTCGGAATGTTCAACAACAACGCGCTGAATACACTAACATCTCGAAAAATCGGTCACAAATCGAATGCAATTGTTTTTTTCGGCACAAATTTGATATCAGAAATTTTGTGAATTGAATTCGGCTTTCGTCACAGAAATTTACGCGAGTGTCCAAAAATTATTTTTTTAGACATAAGTAATTTCGATTTTGGGTAGATATTTGCACACGTCAACATTTCTAAAAAATGTAAATACAAAACAAAAATTTTGTTTATAAAAAAGATCAAATTTTTGTATTTCAAATATGTACATACATATTAAACTTTTAAGAAATTACTTTAGCTATCAGGAATATATATGATTTTTGTTTGAAACGATGTCGTTGTAGGTTATGGTAAATTACACAAATCTCAGAGATTGGCTCCCCTAGTGGCTATATAGGTTTGAAAGGGGATACATTATGGAATTGAAATCATCTAATGCCATTTCGAAATGAGCCGTAGGGCTCTCGTATATAATTTTTGAACATTCACGCTATCCGCGATTTTCATATGAAAAAATGTCGTTGTAGCTTATGGTTAATTACACAAAGGATTGGACAACCCTAGTGTTGCAATCTGGCAACTGACAGCTCTATCGTAAAGTTTGACATTTTTGAGATTATACGTACTAAGAACGTTTTGACATTCGAGCGCTATTTGTGTTGTTTACAGTACTCATTAACTCAACATCTCGGCGAAAAAATGGAATTACATCGTGAACATTTTCGTGTGATTATTTTTTACAACTTTCGACGTGGATTAAGGCAGCAAGAGTGCATGGATGAACTTAATTCAATTTTTGGCGATGACGCTCCATCAAGGATCAGTGTTTATCGATGGTATGGTGAATTTAATCGAGGTCGTAGTTCACTCCAAGACGAATTTCGTGAAGGTCGTCCAGAATCAGTTGTTGTTCCGGAAACCATTGATGCTGTGCGCGAACTGATATTGCAAGATCATCATGTGACCTATCGTGAGATTGAGACAACCTTAGGCATTAGTGGGACCAGCATACATTCAATATTGCATAAACATTTGAATGTCAAAAAAATTTGTTCGCGTTGGATCCCACACAATTTGTCAATCGCTCAAAAAAAGGCTCGTGTCGATTGGTCAAAAGAAAAGCTCAAAAGATACGATCGCGGTGCTTCAAAACTCGTCTATGACATAGTGACAGGTGATCGTGGATTTACGCATATGAGCCCGAAAGTAAACAGCAGTCGACTGTATGGGTGTTTCAAGATGAACCGAATCCAACAAAAGTTGTTCGCGCACGAAGCACTTGCAAGCAAATGATCGCCTGTTTTTTCGGAAAAAATGGACATGTCGCAACTGTATCACTAGAACTGTGACTCAATTCATTGAGTTTTTACAACTAGATTGGGATTATCAAGTTATGAAACGCATGTATGTGAAAGTGACCCGAAAAGTAGCTCAAAAACAAAAAAAAATTGTGTGTGCTTTATCTGTAAAATTTTCAGGTTGTCCCGAAAAATTTAGAAAAACTGCATTACCTTTAATTATCATCTTGATTTTTTTTAAATTAGCGACTGTCTGCGACTTCAGCCATTGTCATGAATTCTGCAATCCTGGAAAGAAGGTTCGTCCAGGTACGATTTTCAGCAAAAAATTTACAAAGAAATTTTCTTCTGCAGTGAAAACATCACAGAGATTATCTGACACTACTGACAACGGCCTTTTGTCACAAAATAGTGTAGGCCTTTTGAAATTAAAAAATGGAACCCTATCTCGATTATTATGATTTTCAACTAAAATTTTAATAATAAATATTCTTCTGTGGCGGTTTTCTCAGGGACTATCTATGACTTAGGCCACTGTCACGTAGTTGTGTATGGTATTCTCAATTATTAGTAAATTTTTTGTTCAATATCGTTTAATACTGCGCTTGGCACGGACCGTCCATCCAGCTCGTATAGAAATTGTGTTACATTTATAGATTCCAGATGTCCTACTTTTCTTCGTAACGATGGCTGAAGTTTTAGGCAATCCGTGTGAAAACCGCCAATAAATTTTCTTATAAAATTGTATGTTGAGAATCGTTACATATTGAGACTGGCACGAACCTCCTTTCCACCTCGTATACAAATGGGGCTACATTATTTAGGCGTCAGAAGGCCTACACAAAATCTTGTGCCATAGTCTCGAGCAATCTCTGTGAATAACGCCACATAGGAAAATGTTCTGGTGTTTTTTTCCAAATCTTACGTAATCTCGTAAATTTGTAAAGCAAATTTCAAGAAAATTTGCACGTCGACGGTCGATTTGACCTTACACGTGGAAGCGTTTTTGACTAAATTCACTTAATTCTTTAATAGTTCAAAAAATCATCGGAACAATGAGTGCCGAGTGTGGAATTTAGTGTTTTATCTTTGTTTGGTGTCTGAAATTTGTACAAAAATTTTCAAGACAATTTGCATCTCTTGATGGTCGATATGGCCCTGACACCTGGAAGGGTCTTTGGCCAAATTCACTTAATTCTTTAATAGTCTAAAAAATCATCAGAAAAATGAGGGCCAATTTTGGAATTCAGTGTTTTCAACTTTGGCTGGTGGCTGAAATATGTACAAAAAATTTCAAGACAATTTGATACTGTTCAAGTTAGCCGAAAGTTTCCAGTGGCACTATTCTGGTAATTCCCTGGGAATAGGGAATAGGGGAAAGATTTTATATGTAATTTCTATTTAAAATGTTTTTTTCCGGCCTACTGAGGAAAAAAGTTTGATGTAAATATTTATAAATTGGGAATAATTTTTCCATATCTAAATTGGTAGGGAAAATTATTCCCAATTTAACTTTGTTTTCAAAAAAATTAACACTAGCTTTTTACCTCAGTATGCCAGAAAAAAACATTTTAAATACAAATTACATATAACATCTTTCCCCAATTCCCTATCCCCAGGGAATTACCAGAATAGTGCCACAGGAGAAAGATGATAATGCAGATAGTGTATTTGCTATTCCGGTCGAAAGATGGTAATGCAGATAGTGCCTTTGCCGTCCCGACCGAAAATATTTTAAAATGTCGGTGATGCAGATTGTATCGATAAAGAAGACCAACTTCAATATTCAAACTGTGGTGATGATTTGGGTGGGTCTGATGGGATTATAGGGGTGAAATTTTGATTTTCCTCGTTTTTCGTCGATATAATCGTTCGTCATTCGATATTTTGGCATAAAGACACCAATCTCACTATGCCGATTCGATATCCCATGACCATAGGTAGATTCTGAGAATAAGGTTGGGGTGGGTCTGATGGGGTTATAGGGGTGAACTTTGATTTTCTCCTTTTCTCAACGATAAAATCGTTCGTCATTCGATATTTTGGCATATGGACATCAATCTCACTATGCCGATTCGATAGCCCATGACCATAGGTAGATTCTGAGTATATGGTTGGGATGGAAGTATATATACTCAGAATCTACCTATGGTCATGGGCTATCGAATCGGCATATTGAGATTGGTGTCTATATGCCAAAATCTCGAATTACCAACGATTCTTGACGATGCTTGATAAATTGCAATCTACTTTATCGACTACTTTCGGCTGTATAAGGCAAATATGCAATTTCATCCATATAACCCCCTCAGACTCACGCCTTACCTATAATCAAATTATACCTATGGTCATGGGCTATCGAATCGGCATAGTGAGATTGGTGTCTATATGCCAAAATCTCGAATGGAGGAAAATCAAAACTTCACCCCTATAACCCCATCAGACCCACCCCAACCATATACTCAGAATCTACCTATGGTCATGGGCTATCGAATAGTCACTTATAGTCACTTTGGGCTGGGATACTTCAATTTAATGTATAATTTGTTTAACTTTCGGCTGAACTAGTCAAGACCCTATCTGCATTATCGATTTTTTTCAACTTCGGCGGCAAATTTCGGCTAACTTTAACAAGGTGACAATTTGCATGTTGTGATCGGCGATATGGCCCTGACACGTGGAAGAGTCTTTAGCCAAATTCACTTAGTTCTTTAATAATTCAAAAAATCATCGGATCAATGAGTGCCAAGTGTGGGATTTAGTGTTTTTAACTTGATTTGGTGTCTGAAATTTGTACAAAAAATTTCAAGACAATTTGCATCTCTTGATGGTCGATTTTGCCCTGACACTTGGAGGCGTCTTTGGCCAAATTCACTTAGTTCTTTAGTAAATCACAAAATCATCAGAACAATGAGTGCCGAGTGTGGAATTTAGTGTTGGTATTGGTGGCTGAAATTTGTCAAAAATTTTCAAGACAATTTGCATGTAGTGATTGGCTAAATTCACTTAATTCCACACTTAATTCCACAGAGCCGGTTCGACGTATAGGCCCATATCGCCAATCACAACATGCAAAATGTCTTGAATTTTTTTTTTCGTCAGTATGGCGAGTTTGGTAAATATGATAGGTAAATAAATTACGATGAACGTGATAAATAAATTCCACGAAACTGAAAGGGTTATTCACTCGCTCGCTCCTTGATTGTTTTTGTATTCTAATTAACAAAACATTTGGCCAAAAATTAAAATTAATGTAATACGTCCGCATTGTACCGGGCCACAAAGAAATAATAGTCCTGAATTTATAAATTTCCATACAAATTTTCTTTAGTTAATCAAATTGAAAAATATTTCACTCGCAAATCTTTTTGCAACATGCAAATAATACCAAAATAGAAAAATATACATTTTAAGTCTCGAATTACATCGCAATAGGGTAAACGTCTTAATATTCCAACCTAAACTTAATTTTTTGCACTATTTACTTTATACATCTTGTGTATCCAGTTACTGTATTTACCAATCCATTTTAATCTTTACTTAAGAAAAACAAAACGCAATAATAACATTCTCGTCTTGTAATTCAATATTTTAAATTGGAATTTATTTGGTATTTAAAGGTTTGTATGGTAGAGTTAAATCGAGGTGGGATCGGTCATCATGGTCAGTAGCCGGTAATACCCTTTAATTACACGGAAAAATTTATAAACAAACTGAAATAGGTAAAATTCATCATCATTAGCAAAAAATGTGGCAATAAAATTAATTTTCAAAATATAATCTCATTTTTCATATATTGATTATTCATGTTGCGATCTTGGAAAAATTTTCAAAAATAAGCATATGTTTAAAAAAGAAAATTTCTACTTTTTAACTTCTTTGTTTTGTTTTTTAATAAATTAAAACAAAAAATATGAAAATTAATATTTATTATGTATTAATAAATTTTCATTCTCAATTGATGATTTTGTTGTATTTGGAGAATAAATATAGTCGGATTATAAATAGATTTTCCGTACCTACTGTATTGTGATAAA
Source organism: Nephrotoma appendiculata (assembly GCA_947310385.1). Classification (NCBI taxonomy): domain Eukaryota; kingdom Metazoa; phylum Arthropoda; class Insecta; order Diptera; family Tipulidae; genus Nephrotoma; species Nephrotoma appendiculata. Next base: position 263,210,156 of record OX371224.1, read on the forward strand.
TATATGTAAAAAAATAAAAAATTGAAAATATGAATCCATATGTTAGCACCTGCTGATTACAACATTCATGTTTTTCTTTACTAAACAGCATAAAAGACAACGGTATATATTGTACGGTATAAATAAAGAAGGTTATATAGACAATACTTCTTAACATATAAGATGCATTAAATTTAGATTTATGGATTCGAGTTTATTTACATTTGAATTTTGAGGTTTAAGTGATAATAACTGTCACTATTATTTGAATATGGGTTCCTGATGGTATGACGTATAAGAATTGAAAATTTCATAAAAATGGTACGATGAAATCACGCATAGTGACGGCAATCTCATATCTCAGTTTATTTAACCGCGCTAATGACACTTTGCAAAACAGCAGTTTTGTTTAAGTTTATCGGTTCATCACCTCGGGAAAGAATCAGCTCATTCATTCATTATTTTATAAAATATGCACAGTTATCATAAATATTTTTATTGTTGTAAATTTGTTTCATATTGACCTATAATACTTAATGTTTAATCAATAATTTCGAATATTATCGATTGTGTAGCAATCAGCAGTCTTTACTTGAGAGCTCAGTAACTGATTATGTTGAAATTTCAATTGAGTATATTTATTGCGTACGACGTCGATCACATTTATAAAGAAGAAAATATTTGGTTACATAGACGATTTATTATATTTAGTAGCGTACAGCGAGTTTAAAATATCTGTATTTAATCTTTATTTTAGATCTTACACTTGAAATTATAACTAAGATTAAGTATTTCGTTTTCAATTTTATTTAACAGCTTGATTTGATCATAAAAAGATAATTCCAGACTAGAATTTCGTCGATATAAAAAATATGTTGCTTAAATCACATATGAATAAGTTTTGTGTATGTTTTTATTTTCAATATAGTGATATTATATAGCTGAAGTTCAATTAAGATGTATAGAATTTATCGAAATTATACAATGAGGCGACCGGAATATGTTAACCCTTATTTATATAAGATCATTGGTTAAGAACTGGATCATTACACTAAACTAACAATTCAACCCACATATCGAGCTAGTTTTAGAGTTTGTTTGACTTACTTCGTTGCAGACATATCGAATCTGATACGATCTTAGTATAAGTTGGCTTACTTTATATATCATTACCTTGTTTTGGATCAACACACTTAATCTGAGAAACTATGTATATAGGATTATAAGTCACATTTTCATACCAGTATGTGATGGAAGTACACGTACAGAGACCTGCAGCACGTTAGCCAGCTAGGCGAAGTCGATTGAGCGGATTCCTTTTCACTAGTCACAGCGATCTTAAAGTGCTGCTTACAAGTATCCGTGCTAGCGATCTTCTGCATAATAAAAAACTAAACGTGAAAGTATTCCAACACTAAAAAGATTTTGAACACGGGTTAACAAAAAAAAAACATTACAATTAACTATAACCGATTTTTTTAGTGTGATTAAGATATTGTTGATGACATGCAAACCACCCTCCCATTCACAACATTTGTATGCTTGATTTAATTAATTAAATCAACGTTATTTACGCTATTTACGTGCCTGTATAAATTTGTATTTCCAATTGCTATGGAATTGAAAAAGGAAAAGTTATACTAATTTAGAACGTGTCCACAGAAAAGTAAATATTCGTTAATTAATTATACCGTTGGTTTAACATTTGGAAATTAGCCCTGAGCATACATTGCCAATTTCAAGAAAATTATTATTCTGTCGAGAACCTCCATCAAATTTGGTCTTTCAAGATCTTTCTTGATCTGGTGCATGTTTTATACTCACATTTATTTAATCAGATTTGCTTAATTTGATGTTGTGTTTTGTCTTTAAGATCAGATTCACTGTAACGTCTCCAGTAGCTTCCTAGTAGCCAACATACTTACCATGTTAGTACTAAAAGCTTGGTCTACTATAAAATTATCTTACCAACATCACCAGCGTACATAAATGAAATTATGGGGAAAAACGACGGTATGTAAAAATAGTTATGAAATGGTTTAGAACTAGTCGAACAGTATTATCTAAATTGTGATGTGAAACCAATAAATTTCTCAGTTTTAAAATTAAAAACAAAAAAATAAATTTTCGGGATTGTAAAATGCACAATAAAATTTTTGTGCATCTAAATTAAATTAGAAACGATTAATTAAAAACAATAAAAAAACATAATTAGTAAAGTTTTGGTGATGATCGAATATTAATTCCCGATATGTTTGACGAGTGATGATGATTGATTGATTGGACTGCAAAATCAAGTACCTAACAAGTGTCCTGGATAACGCCGGGCCTATTCCTACTGCCTGTTTACACAACAATAGGAAGGATAGAAAAGGTATTTTTTTGGTCAGCATTTTGTAAGTGATCTTTTCCGCCGTCTGTCCCTCCCGAATTTTAGTGACATATAGTCCCACCCGTTTCACTTAGTATCGCTGTTACGCCTTCAAATTCCTGTTACTGGTCTTCGCCAGTTTCTAAAACAACCTTGACATATGTGTTCCACATATTTACCTAATGGCGAAAATTCTGCTAAATTTAACAATAATGTTGATCTTTCGTGAAGATTGTGCAAGATCTCTTTTCAATTTTTGCAACTTCTGCACAAATCTCTCTTCCGTCTACCGTCCATTGCAATACATACACTGCTCCACTCGGTAACCTTCCTGTGAATTTTCAATCGTAAATTACCGCTTCCAATTACCCTTGCTGCCCTAACAGTCACAATTGGTGGACAGTCTGCAATCTCAACTCGCATTAGCCTGCATCTTCTCCAGATATATTTCAATATTCTATCCAACGGAGCGTCATCCGATCGAAAGTCGTTCGCTCAAATCCCATATCGATCTGGCATGCATGCATGCATTCGTTCTAGTTATGTCTCTCTATTCCGTCTGAACATAGCTGTAACAAATGTTCTTTGTCCTCATCCGGGACCTGCAACAAGTTTTACAGTTCCCTGTAAGTCATATTTACCGGCATCATACAAATTTCCCCGTCAGCTGTTCATCTTCAGCATTATTCTCCGTAACATAACCAATTTCTGCATCAAAATCATCGAAACCATCCCTACCAGGCGATCCGCAATCATCCTCACTGATCATGAGCACCACCGCTCCCGGTTCCCACTGACTAACAAATGGCTCACTATGAGTCGTTGAATCTGCATCCGCTTGACTGTCCGAAATTCCTAGCAGTTTCTTTCTCCTATGAACTGTGGAGATATCCCCGTCGCATTTTTCATCATTTTCGAGCTGGCTCAGCTGATTTTCCGTATCTGTTACGTCCTCGCCACCACTTTATTCCACAGAGGGAGAGGGGGTTCCGTATGCTTACTAGATTGTGAATATCTTTTTCGAGTTCAACGGTTACAACACCAATTGTCGTAATTTATACCGCTTCCGGAATATTCGCAAACATATTGAAAATACTGAAATCTTTCGCGTACCGAATCTCTCAAATCACTGACTCATTGTGTTCTAGGATCGTCTGGATTTATACAGAATAAATTCTCAGTTCTGTTCTAGACTACTATAATCTGCTATTTAACAAACACTACTACTTAAATCTAAATGTCACTAATCAGTCAAAAAATGTGATCAATTCTTTAAACTTTAAATGAGCAATGTTTGTTGAATCTCACGCATACTGAATTAATTGCCCATCAAATCAATAGACTACACATACTACACGATCTCGCCCATTAGGTTGATGGGCAATTAATTTGGCATTGGCGAGACATTTTATTGATCGTTTGAGGTAACATTTTTTGGATTGGTGACATCTAGGGCAGACCAGTGGTACTAAAGGTGGTTCTATAACAGTTTTGTTGTATTCGCGGTTTGCAACAAAGTAGGTAACATCTGGTGAACAAAATGTAAATCGTGGTTTGCTATGAACCAAGGGGGATTAAAACTGTCATAACAATGAATTTGACAATGCTCGTCCCCCTGGTAGACGTAGAAACCAACGCTATCTACATTCGATGAAAATCGCCAATAGCAGATTATAGTAGTCTACAAAAGTATAACAAAATGGAACTCATTTTGACAGTTCCAACTTTCGTTACATTTTTGAGATATTTCATGGAAGACATGGAACTCGCATAATATCCAGTTCGTTGAGTTACGGGTTTTTGTTCTACAGTTCATAGTAAAACTTGTAATAAAATGGAACTTTACCGTGGAACTTAGTTCCAACAATTATTCCATAAAAGTCGAAATAAGTTGGAAGTAGTGATACTTGGGTAAATACAGAATCTAGAATAAATATAGGCGGATATAGAATATTCGATTGGTATAAACACGAGTGCAACAAACACAATGAGTGAGTCTGGATGTGACATTTGGCAGATTCGGTACGTGGAAAGATTAAAACCGAAAATGAATTGGCAAATAATAAGTAGTGTTAAGTGAAAATAGTGGTGTAATTAAAAATTGTAAATGGTGCATGAAATGAATTAATAAATAATTGGGGAAATTATTTGTTGTTGTAAAATAAAAGTGCGAAAATTATTATCGGAATATTTCAGTAGTGGCGTGAAAATTAGGTAAATATATGGAAAGGGTGTACTACGAAATCCCGGTTTTCAAAACCCCGGTTTTCAAAATCCCGGTTTTAAAATCCCAGTTTTCATACATTTTGGTGAAGGAAAATTTTATCAAGCAAATTCTAATTCATTAATATTTGATTAAAAAAAATTACGAAATATTCCTTAAAACAAATTAAAAAAAATTATATTAGCCATTTTCTAGAACTTTATCGAAAACTCATTTTTGAATTTTGTCAAAAAATCATTTAAGAGCCCATTTTCCCACATGTCAAATTTTAAAAATTCAAACCGGGATTTCCTAAAAATCGGGCTTTTTCTTATACAAAACCGGGGTTTTGTAAACCGGGATTTTGAAAACCGGGTTTTCGTTACACACCCATATGGAAATTATACAGAGATTATTTCCGGTATTTCCGGTAATTACGTTAATTGGTGTTGTAACCGTCAAATTATACATATAATGATATTTACAATCCAGTGAAACGGGCCGGATTTGACAAGGCAAATTCATAACAATTGGTGACAGCGATGGGATTGTGGATAACACAAGGATCAATTTTGGAAGATTTGGGAGACAAATGTGAAGATGTTGAAATATGCTGTGTTTTTTTATTAGCGCCCGATAGCTGTATCCGGAGCAGCCAATTTTCCATGTCAAAACTTATATTTAGCGCGCTATTATTGCATATAATTAATTGATTTAACTCTAAACTAAGATTTTTCATTCAACTTTTTAGTTAAAAATCGATAAAAAAATATCTCGCTCTACCTATTTATCGGGAGCCGCTATCGGGAGCGCTATCCATTTCAATGGGAAATTTGAAAAGGCTTTTATTTTGTAAACCCCCGAAACCATTAGAAACTAAATCTTGTCCGGAGCCATTTGGCTCCAGATAGTGCTCCAATATTAAAACACAGCAATAATTTTCGAACTATCTGGAAAAATTGATATGATGTAATTATTGGCTGTTATAACTCAAATGGTTGATCAACAGTGGCAACAAAACTGTCGGTAGTAAGAAGGAACCGGATGATGAAGATCATGAAGTGTAATGTGCCATTGGTCGGGGAGAACCATTGGGGTTTGTGGAGTCGAGTGGTGGCAACGAGACAGCTGATAGAGAGAATCAGCTGAACCAGCTTGAAAATGATGAAAAATTCAACCGGGATATTGCTACAGTTCAAGAAGAAAGAAACTACTCGGGATTTTAAATGCTCCATAATGGTGTCCCATCCATGATGAATGGGGTTGACAGCGGATCACGTGGTGGGGATGGTTTCGATGATTATTGTGTTGAGATTATTTTTGTAACAGCGAATGACAGTAAACTTGAGGAAAGTTAAGGGGACTGCATGGAGGATGGGGTTGGGGTCACTTGCCTGACTTTTGAAATCCCGAAATTAAAACCCACTTTTAAAATCCCAACTTTCAAAAGCCCGATTTTTTAATTTTTTTTGTTAATTCGGGCGCCCGCGGGCCTTCATTTTGAAATGCAATAATTGTAGAGGCTAACGGCTTCCATAACTCTCACGGGCTTTAGAGGCTCCAAGGCAGGGTTGCAAAAATAACTGTTTTTTTAATTTAAAACAAAAACACGTTTTATTTGTTTAAAACATGTTTTTTTGTTTAAAACATGTTTAAAACAAACCAAAAAAAAATATGTTTAAAACATGTTTTAAACGTTGTTTTAAACATATTTTCATTACGAATTAAGTTAACTTTTTGTCGGTTTTCTTGTAATTTCTCGATACAAAATAAAAGAGAACTAAATGAACGTTCAAAATACAAGCTCAGGTCTAAGTATGAAGCACGTTTACCCAAAGCCAACGTAACGCTACGTCGACGGTTTAAAAAAAATCGGTCTCTCTTAATCGATTGAAGTAGCAGCACGATCATTTTCTTCGTAAGTTGCCTTAGACGTGGATTTTATTTTTCTCTTCTATTTTAATGTGCTCAATTTTCAACAAATAAATTCGATCATTTATTTGTGTTGCTGTATTAAAAAATAGTAAAAGAGAACTTGTCGACATAAAGTGACGTCATTAGCAAAAGACCAATGTTCACTGTCCCATAGTGGAAGATGGCTCTGGTTACATAATTATACAAATTAATAAAATACTAATACAATATACAGGAAACCCTCCAAAAAGACGATTAATTCGTTCCGTGTTCTTTAAAACCGTGTTGTTCGAGACTACAAAAAATAAAATAAAAAAGACATTACGTTTTATTGTTTATTTTTTGTTATGACAAACAAAAAATAAAATAGAATAAAGAAAATCGTGTTTGAAACCGTGTAGTTTGAGAAATCCATGTTCTTCGAAACCGTGTTCTTCGAATGCCGCGTTCTTGGAGGATTGCCTGTAATTTGTATTTCTTTATGTATGTAGTTATTTATATAGTATCAGGATCTGCATAAATCAATTTTGAATTAAATCGTTTTTCTCTATTTTCGTTTGTTTTACAGAATTTGTCGATCCTTTTTATTTTACATAACTGTTCTTAAATCGATTAATACAATTTTGGGGAAGTCCTTTCTACCAATCGGTTTTATCTTTTTTTGTAATCCAATTTTTAGCTTATTGGTTATCTTGATCCTGAGCGGTGTTGATTATCATTTAAAAATAATAACTCGTCCCACAAAAACAGTATTTGGCATTACTTCACTGAAATCGAAACATTTAGTTCTATTACTTGTGTGCCTGATGTCGATTTTTTTGTTTGAATTTCCGATTAACTAAATTGATGGTTTGTTCATACCAGTATTGATAGATGTCTCTGTAAGGTTCATAACCAAAATATGCCTGAACTTTAGTTCTAAACTTAAAACTTAATTTGGATATTTTGTCAATTCTAGATTATAAATACTTTAGAAATTAATAAATCTTAATTTATTTATCAAATTTTAACAGTATAAACGAAATGCAAAAATTGTAAAAAGGAACTATCTGGTGTCTTGTTCTTGAAACAGTGGAAGTTTCGCCAATCGGAATATGGTTTGCTTCGGAATTCTCTATATTATTTGATTTTTTCACCGGGTGCTCTGATTATTTTTTAAATTTTCTCTGTCTATTTCTAAATTTTTGCCACTAATAAGGAAAAAATTCCCACTGCGGCGCGAAGTATTCGAATAATGCAGAGAATTCTAAAGCAAATCGTGTTCCGATTGAGAAATGTCCACCGAAAAGTGGGGCTCCTGGTTTAGTGGTTAGAATGAAAGAGCACCTGAAAAAATGCACGCAATTAAGCACACTTGTGGATGATTTGAAGATCTAGATACCGACCATAACGCATCAATTAAGGATATTACATATATTGTAAATTAACCAAATTATTTTGTAAATATGATTTATGCAGCGAAATTGCTAAGCGAAATTATTGTTTCTCTGAAGAAACTTAAAAAATACTACATTAGAAACAATAAATAAACGAATTAATTGAAATTCAGAAATGGTTTATACTACGGCAAGCGAGGCTTGAATGTAATCTTCAGATTGCCAAACATTGTTTAAATATTATTTAACCAACCAGAGTTATATGAAACTAAAAGTAGACATGGTGATAATATTCACTACAATATGTGGGTCGCTGGATCATAGGAGTTGCATAATCGATGCCAACGCAAATGTAACGCAAATGTGAACGATTTTTGTTGTACACTGCACCATGCGTGTCAGCGTGGTGTTTGAAATAAAACAAAGCGCCGCTGATTAACGGGACAAGGAAATTACGTGTCCCATTAACAATTAAAACGCAAAAAATTAATTTTACGTACTACAATTGGATAAAAAATTTAAAAAATTTAACGAAATGGAACGAAATGATCAACAAGAAATTTATTTTTATTAATTAAATTTGTTCGTTGGTTCTTCTTTGCTTTGTATTCGTCGTGTCAAAAATATGTTGACTGCAATATTTGCCGTGTTTCTTGACGCTCATTGATCTGGATCAGTTCAAATTTTATATAGAAAACATGATCCAAATTTTATTTTAGATTACAAATTTTGATTTTAAATCTAGCAAGCGCCTTTGTGTTGTTTCATGAAACATGAACTGAACTGGATCAGATCAAGCGTCAAGAAGGCGCGCATTGTCCAACATGAAGTGAAATTACAAATAAAATGAGTAGGCTAATGGGCATCATTAAGGGAGCATCCACATGGAAAATAGCTGTTTGAAACGGATATGACAGAGAGTGTAGCAACTTCAGCGACTAGCTTGAGTTGAGAACAGGTCGAAATTACGATTGCAAGATTTAGAAATTTGTTGCGGACAGATAAATAAACAAACGAACAGACACGAAAGCAAATTTAGTAAAACGTGGTAAAAAAATTTACTAAAAAATTACGATTTGAAAAACCAAAGACATCAATTTCTGAACATAAAATTAAAAAGCGACGAACCTGATAGTATACACATAATGTAAAAGTTATTTATTTAAAATGGCATGAAATACTGCCTACGACGTGCTATAAATGATTGAATATTGCACTATCATCGAATGCTAAGCTGTTCTGTAAGGTTTGACGTTCGAAAAGTCATGAACTTGGTAAAACTTCGATTGCAAAATATCACGGACGTTTGTTTGTCCATACTGTTTAAGTTAGCCGAAAGTCTCCAGCCGAAAGATAATGCAGATAGTGCCTTTGCTACCCCAGCCGAAAGATGATAATGCAGATCGTGCCTTTGCTATCCCAGCCGAAAAAATATTTTATAGCCGAAAGATATATTACTTGATATACCTAGTTCTACTATCACCTCCAAATAATCAAAATACAGCAAAAATATGTCAGGGGCTATATAAGTTTCCAAATTGGTTCGCATGACGTAAATTACATACATTTAGAAATCTACAAAACTTAATTAATTAAATGTTCTGTAATTTTTGAGTTACCGACTTTCCCATCGATTCCACTATGTTTATTAGATAGGGCTTTATCCTAAGTACGTCCAGGTGCAATTTGGGGAAAGTCTGAAGAGGCTAGGCGGTGCAATTTGGTATAATATACTAGAAAATTCAAAATTTTCGACACTAAACTCGCGGATATGCTGCTAGTAAAGAAGAGTGACGGAACCTCATTTGCTGATCTGCTGCGGAAAGTTAAGGTGAACCGACCCTAAATACTCTAGGTGAAAGGGTATCGAGCAGACCTCAAACTTATAGTGGAGAACTATTGCTGGAGATAGAAACTACAGGAGACTAGCCGAAGACCGCAATATTTCGAGAGCAACTAGCGAAAGCGATCGGGGTTAAAACTTTGACCCAGGAGCCGCTACTGGTGATCAAAGACATGGACGAGGTTACCACATTTAAAGAGGTAAGAGAGTCTCTGGAAGCACAGTTTAAAGGGGTAAAAGGTGTCTATATTGTTAAATCACTCACAAAGGCCTACTGAGGAACGCAGACAGCGGTTGTTAGCCCCCCTTAACACTGTGGTTGGGAAAGTGCTAGAAGTGGGTAAAGTTAGAAATGGCTGGGTTTTCGGATTTTTAGCATATTATACCAAATTGCACCCTCTAGCCTCTTCGGAATTTTCCCAAATTTCGCCTGGGCTTACCTAGGATTATGACTCATCTAATAAACATAAAGGGATCAATGGGAAAGAGGGTAACTCAAAAGTTACAGAATATTTTATTAATTTAGTTTCGAAAATGTCTTAAATTTATAGTAACTTTCGTCATACGATTGGTAAATTTGGTAGAATAATACAGCTCCTGACAGATTTCTGCTGTATTCTGATTATTTGGAGGTGATAGTAGAACTAGGTATATCAAGTAATATATCTTTTGGCTATAAAATATTTTTTTGGCTGGGATAGCAAAGACATATATGCATTACTATTTACGGCTGGAAATTTTCGGCTAACTTTACTAGGGTTGTTTGTCCGCGGTATTTTGCAATATAATTTTCTTTAACTTCTTTCAAAATAAATAGTAAAGATGGCCTAGCTAAACTTCTATGCGACGAGACATACCCACTTATATCAGTCACCTTCGCCTCATGCGGACCACGTTGAGTGACTGGTAATTAGAGCGTAGAACTGTTTGTCGATTGTAGCGATCAAATGGATTTTTAAAACCGCCATTTAAGTTTGGTTTCTTATGTGGGAAAATTATTTACCGGTCAATTTAACCGAACGCGGTTATACCTATTGTATACAAGAAATGTCAATCGGTTTAGTGTTAATTCCAATGATCCTTAGTTGTATTTTATAGTGATCACGTTCATTACACTATAAACGTCGCGTAAAATAGTATGATACCAAGCATCCCCAGCTGCACCCTAAATTATGGTAATGATGATTAACAAATAGCAAATGATTTTAATCGAACGATATTCTACGAGTACATATCTAATTATTTGCGTATTGAGAGAAAAGATGATTTGTGCAATTTGTAATGCAATCATCGGTAAAATACTTGTTTCGTTTTCTATCGTAGTAATGAGTTAGTATTGTATTGCTCTTCTATTAAATTTTGGTTTATATGTGTACGATGATGATGATACGTTAACCGATTTAATAATTGTATTAAAAATCGGTTTTTAGAATTTTGGAATGAAAATTAATTTAGAAAAATATTGGCGGTACTTCTGGGCACATCTCAGAATAAACTTCGTACTTGTATGTAATAAAAGTATTTATATATTAAAAAATATAAAATATAAATCATAAACTAATTGTATTAAATTTATACATAAAATTAGTTTATTAATCAATCCATTTATATATATATTAAAAATAAAAGTAAAAATAAATTTGCTGTGCGTTTATCTATTTCATTATACAAATTGGAGTCAGATAAATGATACGGTGCAGTAGGGTAATAACGTAACTCATATGGTGAAAGTGCAGTGTTATAATCTAACTTTATAAGTATCGTGATAACGTGATATGTATATGTACATAAGATACACTATGTATCAGTAAATTACGTATATACCTCAACCATCACAGTGCTTTACCACCTACAATTTTAGTTTGTTCATTTTCGCATTCAAAATTATTTTATTTTACCTATGAGGTCATTTTAATCTCTTATTTGTTTCTCGTTGACATTCTAACAAAGATATTAGGACCGAATAAAAAAAGTTTAATTACATAGATACGATGGTCTGTGCAAAAAAGGATTCTGATATTAAGATACAGGAGTAAGGCTCGATATGGTTTACAAGCGAACAAAGCAAGCTTGAGTTTCACCGGAAGAACAACCAAAGGGTGTGATTTATGGACGGAAAAAAATTTGAAATATTGTCATCGAGGGTAACATTGATAGATAAAAGAGGTAGATTGAATCCTTTTCGGAATGACCAACTTAGATGTTACGATTGCGTCTATCGAAAAATATATGTACTACAAGAGGAAAGTCGTCCATATATTATTGTTTTAATTTAAATATTGTTTTATTGCAGAAAATACATTTGGGGTAGTATTATATTCTAACAGCAATTATTATGTAATGCGATTGTAAATAAATTGCCTTAGATAGAAAAAAGATAGGAATTAGTTAGGTATATTGAAAACATCTTTTGTGATCGATTTGTGAGAAAAACTGCAATTTTGATATTTAAAATGTGTAACCATCCACGTGTAAATATTTAATCACCCATGAATTTAAACCAATTTAGAATTCTTCATTAATTCCCCCAAACAGTATAATATATCTTATCTAACAACGAAAAATTTCATTTTAAATCAAGAAAATTTCTTCAACTCCCGAATTATTTCCATCAAATAAATTTTAGGTGCAACCACAAACGAATCAAAATTATGTATCCGCGTTTCTACATACCAACATATACCATATGAATTTTAATTAGAAAACTCAGAAACAATTAAAGAAAATTGAATCTGCAAGAAGCTTATAAATCGTTATTTTTATCTTCGTTACAGAAAATCCCAATACAAATCAAATTAAGAATAATTTCCATTTCGTTAAATTTAATTTGATTTCGTGTTTTATTTTATTGTTAACTTGACATTTTGATCTATGTACGTTAAAATAGCATATTAACTTTTCGTATTTTTTTTTATTTTATTAATTTATTATAGAACACATCAAGATGCGCGATATTGATGTGATGTAATTTTTGAGTTCGCTGAGCCAAGATGAAAACATAGTGTAGTATAAAACTTAATGTCTATGTGTTCATGTTAAACATAATTTGTGTTGATTTAAATTAAATAAGAAATATGAACGTGACTTATATTTTATTAAAAGAATTTTTTCTTATATAGTGCGGAGAATGTTTTAATTGCCTAAATATTTGTACAATAAAAAAAAATTAAAAGGTGACAAATAAATTTGTGGTTGTTGTTGCCTTTCGCACAGGAATTAAATTAGTAGTTGCACTAAAAATTACAAGATAAATAATTTTGTTGTCGAATTCCGAACCGAATTAATGGACGAAATTTTATTGCCGGTATAGTTAATGTAAAAATATATATATAGGTGATTCATCAAATGATTGCAAGTATATCAAGGGGGCACAAACTTTTAAATTGGGAAATTAGTGTCACATTAATTTAGTCTAAAGAATTTGTATTTGCAATTTATTTATTAGCTGTGTTGAATAAAATTTGTAGTTTAAACTATAAGAATAATTTATTGGCATTGAGGTTACCAGATCAGCCTGGGTTATAAGGTAAATACACTATAAAGTTCAAACGCACATAAGATTGGAACCGGCAATGATTGATTGCCTTCTGTGAGAAGAGCACCCTAATTATAGGTTAAATGGAATTTATATGAGGATAAACTAAACTTTCCAGATTCTGGAATTTTATAGATCGGAAGGATTATAAGAAACGTACGAAAAGTGTTTCAGCATGTTTTCGGGATATTTGTACCCAGGTATGAAAAGAAGAAATTATCCCTACCAAATAAAATTTGCTGTAATAATTATTTAACTAAAAAGCAGAAGCTTATTTATCTTACATGTTTAAAGCAATGACCTAGATGCATACCAACTCGTGGTGATCTGTGGATAACTCTAAATGAACTCGTGATATGGTGGAGTCGATACATGGGCAATTCAGGTTATAGTCAATGACGTTGCATGTTGCGGTAAGTTATTGGCGCCGTAGGTTTGACACCCTTCTTTTATAAAAAAACAACTAAGTTATGACCTCTACACAAAGGCTTCGAACTACCATATAGGATTCATCACAATCACGTCCTCGAAAATTGTACGAAAACAACGCTTTAAAAATGGGAACATGGAACGAGCTTATCCTTCTAGGACCTGGAGATCGTCAAAACCTTTCAAAACAAACAACGAGCTACACATTAGACGTACTTGCACTACAAGGGCTTAGACCTAACAGCTTGCAGCACACCAGTAACAACAACGGCCAATGCAAGTACGATTTTGCCACATAAGATAATCCACAAAAAAAGTGATCACATCATGATCTCTTACAGAGGTGCAGACATAGGCACAAAATAAAATACTATCGGAAGACCACCGAGATATCGCAGTGATTAGTGCCTAGCAGAACATTACCATGCCAAGAAAGCGACTAAATATTTCCGAAAAAAGAAGCGCGAGCATATGAGAAAACGACACTTCATGAAGTACAGTAGGTGGCCATTGAATTAGCAACTTTTATAAAATTTAGTTTTTCGGGGAATTCAATATCAATAAAATTCATTTAACAAATCAATATCATTTCATTTATTAAATTAAGATTTAATGAATATAAAAAAATTAAATAAAAGTTTAATAGAGGTACTATTCAATATTTAGTCCACATTCCTTTATTCTTGAGCAAAATTTCGACTCTTTGTGGCATAGTACGGAACGAGTTTATTATGGTTTTTTAATAAGTGGTTCGTTGAACCATATGATTTTAATTTCCTTAATCAATGTTTATTTGTCTGTGATATGTTTTCCTGATAACTGCTTCTTTAGAACCGTCCAAACATTTTCTATTGGGTTCATATCCGGAGAGTTCCCAGGCCAATCCAATAGCGGTATGTTTTTGGAACTCAAATAGTTTATAACCGATCTGGCGGTGTGACAAGGAGCTCCATCCTGCTGAAAAATATACCTTAGCCTTATACCTCCCGAAACAATTGAGGGAGTTTTGGAAAAAAAAAACCTTATCCAATATCTAGATATACTTATCAGCATTCAAAATGCCATCTACTACATAAAGAGGCCCACGACCTTTTGCGGTGATATACCCCCAGACCATGACAGATGTTGGATGTTAAACCCTTTGTGCAACACAGTCTTTGTTGAAACGTTCATATGAGCGGAGTTTAACAAAAATATTTCCATTGGCAGTAATTTGGCCCGACGATTCATCCGAGAAACAAACATGAAAATTTGTTCGTTTAAGCAAATTTGTAAAAATGAATTAGCAAACAGGAATTTTTACTTACATTAGACCAATCTGACACTGAGAAGTGCTTATATTTCCGTCAACATGCAATTCGTTTAAGTATCATATTGTGCGTTAATTTTTGTTTAATAGTCGGACGGCATTGTTTTAGTCCAAATTGCTTAAAGCGGCGTCGCAATGTTCTCTTCGAAATGTTGATGTCGTATTTCTTTAAAATGTCATTTATTGAAGTCGTTGATAGTTTACGATTCTGCAAAGTAAATTTTAAGATGATTCTGTCTTCCCTTTCGGATGTTCTTCTTTGTTTTCTGCAATTTTCCTTCTGCGGTGGAGCCACGACCTCGCCATTTTGGAGTGACTTCTTAATTCTCAACACAACATGTTTACTGGTTCCAACTATTCTCGCAATTTCATATTGTTTTAATGATGAATGTTCCAATAAATCAGCAATACGCTGTTTTTTTGTCAATGTATTATCTGTGTTTCGCCCCATAATGACAGTATAGCGAAACTCTCAAAAATCATTTACTAAACCCAATTAAATATTATAAACTATATCACCAATACAGAACCACTAACACAATACTTCATAAAAAAATAATTACTCCTCATTTATTACACTATTTGAATAGTAATGTTACATATTGTTCATCAATCGCTCATATTGCGAAGTACAAAAAATAAAAGAATATTCAAACGAAATTCAAGAGAAATAACGGTAAATAATTGTATGCGTCATAAACAACGATAGATATGCGCTATAGAATAAAAATAAAATTTTCCAAAAATTGCTTGTATTAATAGTGAAATTTTAGAAAATCAAAAGTTGCTAATTCAATGGCCATGTACTGTACATCCATTAAGGGCGAGAATGAAGGTCTTGAAGAGGTCTTTGTCCAATGTCCTATAGTAGAGGAAATAGAAATATTTAGCAATTGGTAGACTGACTGACTGAAAAATATCATATTTCAACCCAATCGATCAACCACGGACCAGTGCTTTACCATGAGGATGATTTTGAAAGAATGTTTGGAGTACAATATAAACATTCATCAACTATACATAGACCTCCGCAAGGCAAATGACAGTATATAGACATGTGTCTAGGAATTCCAGAGTAAACTCGTTTTTGTGAGTAAACCTTCGAAAGGGAAATGGACTCGCGCTTGTGCTGTGTAGGAAAACCAAATTTTTATCAATACCCACGAGCACATCCATGGAAAATCTCGTAATCGGCGACCATAGTTTTGATAGTATAAAAAAACTTTAAATACCTCTAGTCCAGTAAATGAAGGGGTCAACATGTAATTATTAGTTGCGATTTTCATTTTCTGGTGTGGCATTTGGTACCTCATTAAAAAGGAGACCGAGTTTTCAAGAAAGCATTCTGTTGTAGGGGGAGAAAATGGCCCCAAAAGACCTTGAAAGTTGATTTTTCGCGAATATCTCCCAAAATATGGCAGTTACAGATTTTTTGTTCAGATAAACATTGAAGATCAGTTAATTTTCTACAAAAATCGATCTTCCGAGATAAAAGGGCCCAAGCGCACTTAGAATATTGAGTTTTTATGTTGTATGCCGGAGAGCACAGTCCGTGCATTTACACATGAGCGGGTAGACAAATTATTCAATAACTTTGTTAAAAATGAATATTTTCTCATGATTCAAAGATCACGTGAAAGAAGAAATTTACCGCTATCATACCCTGTGACTTGGAAAAACGGGTCAAACTTTCTGCTCCCGAGCAATTTTGACCTCGCCAGGAATTTGTTCTTATTTTTTTTGTATTGCATTAATTTGCTCCAAATTTGGTTGATTATGGGTCCCCTAAAGGTCCTTTGTCATCTGTGAAATTTGTATAATCTAATTTTCTTCCATTCCATTTTGAATAAAACTTTGTTTGTTTAATCCCAATTTTTGCTGTTTTTGGAGCGCGGGGAAATTTTGTAAACAACCACCAATTAAAAATTCATACACGATCGGATTGGTCTCTATGACATATCATTTGAAAGCTGAAAACGTCTACTTTTCGGCTGTGCAATTATTATTTTTCACAAAATCGGTCATTTTTCAATAAATCTGGAAAACGCGTGCTCAAGGAAAAAGCATACTTTTTCTTTCGTGGCTTTTTTCTCCCGGCTCTTTATTTCTGACGTTTTGACACCTTGTCTAGTGTAAAGGTGGAATTATTACCTTTCCATCAATGTATATAAAGTCATCTCATTGATACGTGGGGAAAACCCGAGGTCTAAATAATACATTTTTGACATAACAGCAAGAGCAAATAGAAGAAAAAAATTCGATTTCGAACTTTCGATAATAAAAATAGAAGATTAGAATCCCACTGCTACACTGAATAGCAAAATAGCAGATTATTCTAGTTATGCTTGATTTTTTTGTTTAGTGAAGAAGATTTTTCAAAAAGAAATCATTGAATCGACGTGATTATTTTGATAAATATTATAGTCAATTATAGAAAAAAGAGTGATAAAAGTCAAGGATATTGAAGAAATATTGAGGATTTTCGTTTAAATTAACTTACATTACCTAAAGCATAGAAAGTGAAGATTCAAATCTTGTCCAATTGGAGCAAAAGGTGAGCATTTGTTTATGTTGTTTTTATTCAAGAAAATTTATTTAGAAGTAACAATTCTGACTCAAATCTTGGTCTAGTCTGACTCAAATCTTCTCTCTATCTTGATTATAGAAAAATGGAGGTTAACTCCGCTACACCGGTGTGTTTCCTTTGTAAGGAAGCTGTTTCTGGGGATGATGCCGTCACCGTAACTCGGGACTTAAAAAATTTGATTATTGTTAGCAAGGAAAGGAAAGATGACCATCATTTATTTTTGGAAAAACAGTCGTTTTTGCAAATGCACAAAGCGTGCAGGAGATGCTACATTCTCAAACGGAATGACGGATCTTTTCAATGCCAAAATTTTGTTGCTGACGAGAGCAAAGGATTTGACCATTTAGCAACCCCAAAAGGAAAAAGCGCAGGAGTGATGGGTTTGATTTCAGGGCAAATTGTATGTTCTGTGGCTTGTCAGCTTTCGAAGAACATAACAAAATGAAAGGACGTCCAGGGGACCCTTTTTATGTAGTTAAAAAAACAGAATTCCACACACGCATTATGACAGAAATCAAAACTCGAATCCAGGATGAACTCCGTAAAATATTATTGGATAGAATTTCAACAAAGAACCTTGTGACTGCCAAAGCAAGATACCAGAAAAAATGTTACGCAAAGTTTTTCAAGCCTCCACCTGTCCATTCAAAGCCTGGACGTCCCAAGCAGGAACATATTCTGGTTCAAATGGGCTGAGTTCTGAAATATATTGAGGAAACTAATGAAAAACTGTACCACCTAGCTGATCCAAAAAAACCGGCCCTTTTCAGGGCCAAAAAAACTTTCAACGTAGAAACAATACTTGGTTCGTCACCATATGTGATTCAGATGTACAAGATGAACAAGAATTGTATAGAAGAGTGTTCAGATTTAGTGTGTTTTTATCGCGTCCAAGTGTTTCTTACCTTGTCGTGTGTATTTTTGCCCTAGCAGTCACACAAAAATACACTGCACGATGCAGTGTATTTTTGTGTTATTGTGCTCCAAACGAGGAGCTGCTGATTAGAAGTATTGTATCTAATAACTACGAATTTTTCTTCCCAGGTGATCCTCCTATGATTCGTGTAACCCTGATTGCATGCTTGAAAGATGAATCCGGCGAGGACCGGATAGGTTTTTGCTCTGAGAATGGTAGTGGAACAATGATATACTTCAAGGATAAAGAATATGAAGTTATGAGGGAAAAATGGAACCATGATGGACTTAACAGCGAGGATGAAGAGACGAAAATTCTCGACCAAGCGACAGCAATTATTCGATGCCACATGCTGGCATTTCCACGTAATAGGGCCATGTATCCTCCAAGTGAATGCCTCTTGGCCGAAGTGGATGGTAGAGTCCCAGATAAGTTGCAGTATTTAGTTAAGAAGATTGTTTTCACTGATAAAAACAAAGATCTCGCTTCTCTAAAACGAAAATGCACTAGCATTAGTCATGCATTAATGCTTTTCCGAAAATTTGGTTCTCGAAATCTTATCGATATCCTTTCTCAATTGGGAAATTGCGTGTCGTATTCGGAGGTTGTGACACAAATACGATTGACGGAAAAAATACCTTTCATGGAATGGGAGGAATTCTAGCTGTAACACCCGAAGATTGTTACAACGCCAAGCAGCCCTTAATACACGATATTGACAATGTCGATGAGCAAGTCACTGATCTGCAAGGAATCGTTGTTGAGTATTATGGGTAAATATTCTTCACTCTTTAGAGATTATAGTTTTCGTTAGGAAAAACTTCATTGGACAATAGTTTGACATATGGGCAAGACTGATTTTCGCTAGTTTTTCGACAATTGGTGGGGTCCATCCTGCTGTAATTAATCTTATGGTCTGCTTTCCTAATAGGTATAACTTGAGCCCTCATCTCCGAGAAAAACAAGACGCTCGGGAATATAAAAATTCTTGAAAATTACATGGTTTACGGCGTTTCCCATTGATGGCCCCGAGGATTTTGCCATTGGATGGATTGTAGTGGCGCCCTCTATAATTGGTTTCCATAGTCCAAAACATTGAAAATAATGTATTCGCAACACCCCCCATCTCAAATTTTGTAAAAAACTTGCATATTTCATGAGCCTCTCTCATAATTTTGGATTTTTCAACCCGACTTTTTGCAAAAAATATTAATGTTGCGAAAAAAATCATTACGACCATTTTTGTAGAAAATTAACTGATCTTCAATTCTTATCTGAACAAAAAATCTCTAACTGCCATATTTTGAAAGATATTCGCCGAAACCCGATTTTTCGGGTCTTTTGGGGCCATTTTCTCCCCCTACAACAAAATATTTTCTTGAAAACTCGGTCTCATTTTTAATGAGGTACCAAATGCCACTTATCACCGCAACTAATAACTTACAGGTTGGCCTTTTTTTCCTCCTTCATTTACTGGACTACTCGGGTCATTAACAACATCGTCAAATGGTATGCAGGCAGAAATAAAAACCCGAATTGCTGTCGGACACCAAGCTTTCCACGTCCAGTCAAATTTATTGCGAACGAAATATTTATAGCAGACGTGCAAGCTCGCAATTTTTAAAGCACTCATTAGATCTGTGCCGGCTTTCGGAAATGAGAGCTGAACCTGAACCTCTAATGCCTATAGAATGTTATTTATTTTGGAGAGGAAGGCCATTCGTTCCATCTTTGGACCAATTAAAGTTGTGCAAAACGAATATCGGATTCGTATGAACATGAAATAAAGCAACGAAGCCCTTATTAGGGGAAAATTCCTTCATGAAATGTGAAAGCTGGAGAGAGAGAAGAGAGAGAAATGAAGAGAAGAGAAGAGAAAAGAAGTAGAGAAGAGAAGAAAAAAGAAGAGAAGAGAAGAAGAAAATAGAAGAGAAGAAAAGAGAGAGAGAGAGAGAAAGGAGAGAGAGAGATAGAAAGCGAGAGAGAAAGTGATAGAAAGAGAGATAGAAAGAAAGAGAGCAAGAGAGAAAGAGAGAGAAAAAGAGTGAAAGAGAGAAAAAGGGAGAAAGAGAGAGAGAAAAAGAGAGAGAGTTACCTTTTCCGTTTGGAAGTGATGATACAACCTATCAACCGACCAAATCAAACACCTTTTATTTTTATTTTAAATACATTTTATACCTTTTCATAGACATACGTATACAACTTACGTTTCAAGCTAAGAAAAAATATTAGTACCCAATAACCCAATGTGTTTTATCGAATATTAATTGAATAACAAATTACCGGAAACGTGTAGATTCGGCATTTTATATTTTACAAAACATTTGTTTTATTATATTTCACATGTAAATATTGGCCGATACATAAACTGAGTTCTTCTGTAGCGTATTTGTATTTCAATAGCGTGTTTTCGCTAGGAAAATGCAGTCTTTGGTGAAGGCTAGGTTAGTACTAACTGTTAAATTTGTGGCCTAAAATATTTGGCTTTTACCGTTTTGGTTCAGTGGAATGAGGAGGATTGGTGCATTTTGGCAATTGCAAGCTTGAATTCACCTTGCAAGACTTATAATTCGAATTTATAGTTAGGACAGCAGATTGGAACACATGGCTTTTACTTGATTTTATTCAGATGGAGTATTGAATTACATTTTACAGCAAATTTCCTAAGAGTACGATTAAATGGTTCCGTGTTCTTTGAAACCGTGTTGTTCGAGACTACAAAAAACGGGAGTATGAAAATAAAAAAACATTAGGTTATGTTTTTATTTTGTTATGTTATACAAAATACAAAATAAAAGAGAATCAACAAAAATCGTGTAGTTTGAAATCGTGTAATTCAAGGGAAGGTATCCGAGTTCTTCGAATACCGTGTTCTTAGAGGGTTACTTACCTATATTTGTTTCTTATTAAATTAGCGTGGAAACCAAAACCTTTTATGATGGAGGCGTGTTGGTATGGAGTATGCCGATGTTGAATGTATTCCGGTGGGTGAACCATGTAAAATGGTTTGGATGGGTATGTATTTTTTAGAAATTTCACCACATTGAACTCTTAAACCGTGGGTCGAGCAGGTAACATTTACTTGAGGTTGGTTGGTAGTTTAAAGAATAATGTTGTACTGGTTTCGGCTACGACGGGTGTCATGGGCAGGTTCAGTCACTAGAGTAGTTGCTGTGCACTACGATCTGCAAATATGATATAGTTTCGGAAATACAGAAATATGTGATGCTGATCTTTTAGTGTTGGACTTAAGCAGTTTGATCTGGAGTAATATAAATTGTATAATGTTCCTGTGATGTTGACAGCTTGTTATGACTTTTTTTGTCATAACAATGATTTCCTTGCTCCTTCTTCTTGGTATTTTATTTCTATGGCGAATCTCGTGTTGTGTCTGATGGTAATGCCACCTGTGTATGAACACGCGTCATGGGTTGTATTAAAATATTTTCCATCATGTGGACGTGTTTTTTTAATTCTCGAATTTCTAACCATAAGGCCGTGCGATCGTCGATTAAATGAGAGAGCGAGACCAATGTGCATCGGGTGTGTGCGATGCAATGCGATATAGAGGAATGTTTTTGTTATATGTCTCTGAAAAACAGAGAAGAAAAAACATTCTTCTAGAACGTTTTGGCGTTTTTTTTTTGGTGCGAGAATTTTTTTTTTCTTGTTGAGTGTTCTCGTTTTTGAATTGTAGAAGGACAATTTTTTGGGGGATTTTCATTACGTTGGTCGGGGTGGGATGTACAATTTATTATACCGACGCGTTGTAAAGAATAATTAAATTTTTCTTTTGTATAAATGGCCGATGTGGTCGGAAAAAAAAATTTAATTTTTTTTTAATATTGCTATTCTTTCTTTGGAATGTGTCAAATAAAGAAATAAAATTTCCGTGCGTATTTTTGTTTTTTTTTTGTAATGTGAACAATAATATCGATGTTAATAAAGAGACGAAATAAAACAAAACGGATCGCAAAACCTACTCTTCAGTGCATGAGCTTGGTTTCGTTGTTGTGAGGAGGACTAGCAAGATTGTACCTATTTGCAAAATATTTGTGAATTTTTTTTGTGAACAATAAAAGTGAGTTAACGTCATACGACGCCACCTGGCCGCGTGGTGTTCGTTAAACGGTATTTCGCCGAGTCCAGCAGCATCATAACGGCGCCGCCTTTAATCGATAGTTATTGAAGTATCAACGGGGGTCGCACTAGTAACGGGTACCCTGATTTACGTGTGTCGCATTTTTTTACGTAGCCATTGGACGGTTGTGGGAGCAACGCCCAACCCATTAAAGACGGCCTATCAAGGTAAATTTTCGGTGTACAGGTGGCCAGGTGAGGCCCCTCAAATATTTTTTTTGGATTTTTAAGGCGAGGCAACGCCCAACATTTTTGGCGGCCGATCAAGGCCTAATTTACGGTTAAGGCGTAAGGACGCCCAACATTTGGTTGCCTAACCATGCAAAATTTTATACAGGCGGGAAGGCGCCCAACGTGGGATTTATTTTATTTTCCGGTTAAGGCGGAAGGATGCCCAACTCTTAGTGTTCAACCAGGCAAAATTTAAAGCAAGCGGACAACGCCCAACAATACTGGTGGTCAACCGGCCATTAAATGTTTCGAATGGCAAAAAGGTCGCCCCGACAAAACATACCAATATATATACGGGTTTTGGCGAGCTCGTGCCCAATGGTGCGGATGTGCGTGAGACCTGTGGCATGACGGCCGCGCAAGGCCGCAACAGTACACTATATAGTATTAAGGTACGGTTTTTTCTGGCTTTATTTTATTTTTTATTTTTTTTGACTTTATTTTTGATTCTAAATTTTGATTTTCTATAAAATATTTTTGTAATCTCGCACCAACGTGCGCTGGTCGTGCGCATGCTCGGGGTGCACATTGGTCTCGCTTAATCATTTTCTGTGGTCCCGTTTTTTCGTCCAATTCCGGTTTGTTGTATTCTGCTTTTGATTTCTCGTTTCTCCATTTTGAGTTGATTTCTTTCGTTTTGATTTATTTTTTTTGTCTGCATTTATTTAGAATGCATTACTAATCTTTCTTCGGTTCGGTGTGATGGGAGCGGAGATTCCATTCCGTGTCGGTGTTGTGTCGGGGATCCCTTGGTGCCCGCATCCGATTTCGAAACCAGTGTTTTGCACCGTTAGAATTTGGACGAATGCGCGCACCATCGCACCTCTCTCTGTTATAATTGTACGTTTCATTCCTCAGGTTTCGGCCGACGAATTTCGGTGGAACTCCGGTTTCTATTTTTTTTTAAAATTTCTGTAATTAATATCTATAATCACGGTGTGAGGCCAGGAGCCACACAAGCCTCAAACCCCACGACCCATAGCACTTCTCTCTGAGTTGTAGCCGGCAAAACATCACCGTGTGAGGCTTCTGCGTGTGTTTAGATAAAATCTGCGGGATGGCAGAAGCCATCCTGTAACAAGCTTAGGCGGGTATTACAAGGAACATTGCCGGAGCTTTGTCTTGTAGATTAATACAGTTTGCTCTCACGTCGAGGGGGAGGGAGGATGAAATTGTATTTAACACCCATCGTTCATCAAGTTCAAGTTTAATTAATTGTCTCGTGGTCTGATCTTTTTTAATGCCATTTCAGCATTGTTTTGCAAGTGAATCATAATTTTGTAGAGGGCTATTTGAGATAGATAGAGTCGTCTGGTTTGGGTACTTAAAACTCGGGTCCGTTACTCTGGGATGTTTTGATACTTTGAGATGCAATGAGTATGCCGTTTGCTATATTTCATTGTGCTGGACCATAGTTGAGTATTTTTCTGCATTTTCTTAATAACAATACCAATATTGAATAGCTGTTAAGTTAAAAAAACCCTATATAAGCAGTTTTTATTTCCTTTTATTTCAGTTTCATCATCTGAGAGTAGAGGGAGCACACTCGCAGTATCAGTAGCACGTGGAAGCTGGAGCAGTAAACATTTGAAGTGCGTTTGGGGTGTTTTTTCACCCCGCTTTCCGTTTGTGTATATTTTTCATCTTAAAGTTTTTTATAATTTCGGGTTTTTACACTTTTTGGGGCAGTAATGAATGTATAGTGGCCCACTATATATATTTACATATATATCCTGAATACTCGCGTGTGTATACCATAACCTCACTTTAGTTTTCACTGTTTCAAGATTCGAAAAATGGCTAGGTGGTACAATTTAAGACCTTTAAAGGCTGTAGTTCAGTTGATTAATCAGGAGGAAGATCACATTGAACCTGTGGAAAATCTAAGTGATGAGGATAATCTAACGGAAGAGAGTGGCTCAGAATCGGAGCAAAGTGCAGAATTAGGCAACGAACAAGTTGAGCCCGAGAGTGAAACTGAGGTATGTAAATCATATTTTTCGGTAAATTTCAGTGCGAGAAAATGTACTATTTATTGTAATTTTTAATCGGAGGAGTCAGATGATGATGGCTCGGGTACAGCTCCAGAGGCCACACAGTCGCGAATCTTGCCACTCTACTTGGACTTGCAAAAGATGTCAAATCTCCTTATGAAAGTGGGAGTTTATATTTTGACGAAGCCATGCTGTCGAAAAATGTCCGGCTTTCGTTGGTTTATTGTATTTTTCTGGTCTTCAAAAAACAAATATGATCACTATTCATGATCTATGGGATCTAAAAGTCAGTTGCATAAGATACCGTGCCGTCATGTCCCTAAAAAGATTTCAAGCCCTTCTACAATCCCTGAGATTTGATAATAAGAACACTCGAGCAATTCGTCGTGTTAAGACAAATTTGGGACTCAATCATTGAAAATACAGCCCCGGAAAGCACTGTACCATTGACGAACTAGTGTTATCTTTTCGTGGGCGGTGCCCTTTTACGGTTTATAACGGTCAAAAACCAGATAAATATGGTCTAAAATGTGTCAACTTGAATGACTCTCAAACATTCTAGTTAGTCAACACAATTCCATATGTCGGTAAAGTGGTTTCGGAGGACAAAACAGAAAAAGTGCCATCCTATTATGCTAGAAAGTTGAGTGAGCCAATTTATAGAAGTTCCAGAAATATAACCTGCGACAACTGGTTTTCCTCAACATACATTTTCGATACAATGTTGGAAAAGAACCTCACAATGGTTGGAACACTAAAAAAAATAAACCGCAAATACCTTTGTCTTTCAAGACTGCTGGTGAGCCAGGAAGTTCAAAAATCGCTTTTGACCGAACGAAAACTCTGGTTTCCTACACTCCTAAGAAGAATAAAGTGGTCCTTGTTTTATCAACGTTCCATTGATTGCAAGAAATATGTGAGACTACAAATACACCAGAGATAGTCAATTTTTACAACAAGACAAAAGGTAGCACTGACACATTTGATCCGATGTGCCACGAATATTCAACAGCAAGAAAAACTAACAGATGGCCAGTGCGAGTTTTCATGGGGATGCTGGACCAATCGGGAGGGATCAACGCCTCGATTATATACAATTTCAATGCTGCAAATCCTTCACTCAACAGGAGAGATTTTTTGAAAAGTTTAGTCGAATATCTCACAATTCCTCATATCCGGAGGAGGAAAGAGTTGAAAAATCTGCCACACCAAACAGTATTTTGTATTCAAGAGATATTGGATGAAGGGCCAATACGACGGGCATAGGTGGAACAGGAAAACAGGGAAGATGTGTTCATTGTCCCCGAACCATTGACCGAAAATATGGAGTCAAATGCTCCAAGTGTCAGGCCTTCGTGTGCTATAAATTTAATATTCTTTTTCAATAATTGTAGTTTATCATTCCAAATAAAGACATTTTTTACCAATTTGAACGAAATTCTTAATGATTATAACGACCTGTGCGGCAAAAACCGATTTTTCAAATTCTTGGTATTTGCGCACGTTGATTTCTCAAAATAAATACCTTTTTTAGAGAATTGGCCAAAACCACTATAATACCCTTAAAACATAGTATCTCCCCTTTAGAACCCCGTTGGAAATACTCGATTCGCTCAAAAACTCACTGAGACATCGTGATTATAAAAAAAATATGCCATTTTTGTTAATTTTTCACGTTTTTTACCTTTCTTGGTCAATTTTGTAGGACCCTTCAAACGTTTAGCCAAAACTACTTAATTCACGCGTTTCTATATTAAAAGGCGAAAAAAATGAGCCCCTTTGGAATCCTCAAAATCATACTGGGCCCGAGATACGGGCCCTTGAAAATTGGGGTGTTATTTCACACCGCGGTACCAAATTAAAAAAAAAAAAATAGCGATACCTTTCTAGGATTAAGGTAACACAAAGCTAATTAATTTTTAAAATTTTTGAATAAGGATTTCGTTAGTATTTGTCTTATCAAAGTGCGTCACATGTTGCACACGATGTATAAAACGTTTCTACGAAAAAAATTGAATAAATTCAATTTTAATGTCCTTCAGTGGACATTAAAATTGAATGATTCATTGTTGATAGTAGAGAACAAAATCAGTAATCGTACTTGATCGATTTTTCCAGTTATGAGTAAGGCAAGAACGCAAAGAGAGCAAAGAACGCTAGGAAAGTTCGCAACACACTGAATTGACATATTTTTAAATTTTACTTAAAATAATTCAAATAATTAAGAATAAATTGTATTAAATGTTCTTGCTAACAGTGTTGACGTTTTATTGAAATGCAGAATCCGAAGTGATGACTGTAAACGTTGGTTATTATTTTCAATCAAATTTTCATCGTTCACCCAGAAATCGTGCCGATGCACGCGGTGCTACTGACAAATTTAATTGTACATATTTGTTTCAAATTTGGAAGAATTATTTTGCTTATTTATTGCGCGTGCAATTAAATTTGATAACCTTGCCTTATTATTATCATCATTATGTAGACACGTCTAGAAATCGTTTATCACATTAAGACAGTAATTTGGTTAGTTATACTTAATAAAAACTATACATGAAAATATGATACAAATATATATGTACAATCGGATGTTACCGCTTGTAGTCTTACTATTTTCGAATTCAATTTTAATTATTTGTATGTAGAATGTAATGGAATTTGCAT
Source organism: Nephrotoma appendiculata (assembly GCA_947310385.1). Lineage (NCBI taxonomy): Eukaryota > Metazoa > Arthropoda > Insecta > Diptera > Tipulidae > Nephrotoma > Nephrotoma appendiculata. Next base: position 263,237,647 of record OX371224.1, read on the forward strand.
GATTGATAAAGATTAAATCATCAGTAAATTAATTAGCCCCACAATCGACCGTCGTTCTATATTTATTCGAACAAGGTTATAATTTATATGAAATTTAATATTTATGAAATAACGATAAACGAATTTATTATTGGATATCATAAAAGGCCTGTATTAAGATAATAATTTAACATTTTTTGGTATCTACCCGATTATTCCACACATATGGTTCAAACATATTATGAAATTGGTTATCAGTTAAATTATATTAGGAATTTGCAAATCTGATATATTATTTCCGGTGTTATGAAATTAAATCCATAATTTGTTTTAATAGTACGGATATGTTATATATATAAAGATCTTCAATAGTAATCGATACTCGTTCATCATTCCATATCAATGTTTTCAAGAAAAATGCAATAAAAAGTTCGTTGTCCGGCGATACGCTTGAAAAATTTCTAAAAAGACGTACACTTTGATTAGAAACACCTGATAACAATTACAATGGGTTTAAACGAAAATAACCGTTTTTATATGGTACGAGTATGGTAAGGTATACAATCTACCCACATAATATTCATATTTTAAATTATTTTATCTAGAAATTTTATCCCAATCCCAGTCACATTTGATATAATGTGTGTGTATATACATTATAGAGGTCAAGCTACATAAATTCCAATTTAAAATGAAAAAAAAATACTAATATTTAAATTAGAAAGAAACGACTAAACTAATAAATAATACATTATTACATATTACAAAGAAAATATGTACATGATATTAATTCTGAATTAAAATCTATTTTTCTACTTCGATGTTTAAGTTGATATTTGGAATTAGATTATTTAGAATAATAAAATAGAAATACGAAAAGATGTCCCACATACTTTTCTTGGTTTGCTCATGTTATATTCTTTTCACTAATCATAAATATGTTAACAGCTCGGTATGTTTGTTTATGTTAAGTCACACAATCTTTATTTCTGTGTTTTTGTGATTTTTGTATGTTCTAACAAAAATAAAATCTTAGATTTCACGAGACAAATTTGTGAGTCATTAGGTTTTAGTTGACTTTTTTCGGGTTCGCTTCTTGTAAAAAAAAATCATTTAATTGGAATTAACTAGTTTTCGGAAGAGGGTTGTATATGTATATAAATATGCATAAAGTTATTGGTGCACATTACGTTTCATTATTGTAATATAGATCATAATATTGGGGGTACAAATAAGTTTTGAGGTTTTTTTTACAACTTCGAACCTTTATTCAGAGAAATTGGTACAATGCATTTTATTCAAAGTATTGTTCATCGTTAGCTACGACTTAGAATCGAAACAATTCAGCATAGCCATGAGTCATCGACCGAAACAAGTGGTAGTCGGAAGGAACAATGTCTGGTGAATACGGAGGATGAGGTAGGACTGCTTATCAACCAGACACCCCTTCTATCCAACATAAACAAATTGGTCTTAGGAATTGAATTTTGAAACAACTTATTTACGAACTTATCGTTAATCCTAACATAAAACTATAAAAATGTTAATACATCCGAAGTAACAATTTGAAACCTTGGTTGCAAAGTTACCACAGATTTGGTAGTTGCGGATAAGTAATTTATTAAATTTGAATGTATCGGTAAAATTTCAACCAAGTTTAAACCGTTTGCAACGCACAGGTATCAACACAACGTTGTTCCCACGTTATAAATTAACGATTATTTTTACCTTAACGCGAAAGTTGCATACTGTTAACGCATTGGTGAAAATAAAACATTTAATTAAAAAAACAATTACTGTGAGATCACTCGCCGTATTTTAGGTCAGTAAAATACTAAATCGTTGCCAACGGGTTAGTAGTTTTGTACTAACTAAAACTGTAGGTTTTAGATTGTTAACGAATAGGTGGCTTTCTAACTTCTAGGTTTCAAAATTACCGCAAATTATCACTACAAAAAATTCATAGTAAATAAGTAACTAATTTGTTGGCAACGAATAAGTTAATTTATAATTTTTAAGTATAAATGACACTCCGAAGCAACCTAACATTATTATTTTTTCAATTTTTCACTTCATTCGTATAGTATTTTGTTCCAAAGTGACTGGTTAGTTTTTTCTGTGTGATCAATTTGTGTAAAAAGTATGTAAAATATTATATTATATAGATTTATAAATTGTTTTAGGTGATTTTTAAGAAAGTGTTTGGTGTTTTAAGAAGAATTTTGAATTTTAAAATGCAAAATATATTTAAAAAAAAAATATAAGCCGTAGAACATTTAATCGGCGTGTTAACGAAATACTTCAAAATAGTGAAATTGTGCCAAGTCGGTTAAAACCCACCGTCGGTTGAATTCTACCGTTGTGCATAGTAAAAGTGCGAACCCTTGTTTAACTTTACGAACAAATATTTTTTCTAGGTGCAATAAAGAACACAGAAATAGACAGTCTGCGAAACGAAATCAAGGAACTCAAAAACATGATCCAAACGCACGATGCCAAAATGGAAGTTTTAATTAACTTACTTTTAACAAAATTGACTCCAGCGGAAGATAAAGAGGTTGAAGAAAGCGCTTTCAACGAATTTCCACTTAAACTACATGGACAGATTGATGATTTGGAAAAAAAGCTCAGAAGTGACGCTAGTTATAAATCGAGATTGGTGAGTAATGTTTTGTTATTTCAATGATTTTGTATTTCATACCTTAGTTTCTTAAATTAGTAATAGTTTATCAGCAGCTTATATAGAGGGCGTCCAGGTTTAGGATGGTAATCCGTTAAGGGGTGATTCTTTTGTTTTCTTTTTTACTTTATTTTGGTTCACCATAATCTATTCTACAATCCGCTAAAACACCAATTTTACCCGTGTACATGGTTTTCTATGTATACGCCGTTGCTTCTCATTCTAATTAAGAGATATTGTAGTGTTAAGATTGCAATAAATTTGTACGTAGCTCTCCAACGAATTAAGATACAACATACCTACTTAGATCTCATACAATGTAGCCTATTCAATTACTAGTCAATTGAGACTGTGGTAGTTTCTCTCCGATAAATAATTTTTAAGTTATCACACAAAAAAATAAGCGGTGCTAATAGATTTTTTATCCTAATAACTAGTTTATTTTTATCCAATCGGATAATTATTTTAGAATTTAACACTGCATCATCGGATAAATATTTAACTTTATCCGATGGGATAACTATTTTTGTAAATAAAATTTGTTACCTCTTTTGGTGTTAAAGAATTTTAACCGTCTCTGAATATGTTGTATATTACATGGGAAACCCCCAAAAACTCAAGGAAACTCCTTTTGGATAAAATTTAATCCTTTTTGGTGTTTCTTGTTAAAAAGAATTTCAAGGATTTACGATTTTAAATATTACATTTCAGTCTTCATTTGGATTTTGTGGATATCACTTCAAAATTGCATTACATTTTTGTAAATTTAACGTAAAAAGTTGTAGTACTGTGTATTCAATTTGTGAATTGTGAAAATATCCATGTGAGATTTTAATTCTTAAGAATTAATTAAAATGGTAAATAAACAAATTAATGAAAAAAATGATAAACACAATGTAATTAATTTTAATTTGGGTTCTTTTAATTTATTTAGAATTTGATGACAATATCGGTGTGCAGCTTGTATTGAAACATCTTTGCGTTACTTGCAGGAACAAAATGTATCAACGTCACCAGATATTCCAGTGGCCAATGTTTGGATAAGTAAGTGTACTAGTAATTCACAATTATAAATTAAAACCTTCGTTTTAATAAAACAATAACATATATTTTCAGACTGAAACTACTATGACAGATGTAATTACGCAGCCACACCTTATTGTTCGAGCACATCTGATTCTTCGAGCGAGGCCATCCAAAAATCAAATTTTGTTGTTCAGCGTTATTGTCGGTAGTAAGGAAATTCCGCTATCATTAGATTACAAACTTTGATGATTTTACAACGTAAAAAGGCATTTTATGTATCCTGTCAATATTGTTTTGTCACGGCTTGTTTTATTTATTTATACAGGAGACATTTCTAAGAATGAATAAAGTTCAGTTCACGGCAAGTTAAATGGAGTTAAAAAATAGTTTAAGTTCCAAATTTTTTAAGCTACTTTGAATTTAATTTTAATAATTAATTATACTTTGAACTTAATTTTTATTTTGATTGATTAATTTAACTTTGAGCTTAATTTTGGGTGTGTTAATAAAACCTGTTTATTAAAAACTAAATTGAAGGTACTCAAAGTAAGAAAGAAATAAATTAGAACCAAATTGTAAACCATATTATTTACTAAATAAAATTAAAAAAAAATATAAAATAAAATTTATTTATTTCAAAAATACCCAATTTGGGTCTGTAAAAATGCCCAAGAGGATATTTGCAAAATATAAGAGAGGTGTTACGAAGTTCATCAATTCGGTGTGATTATATAACTTTGAACGGTGCCGTTATCAGAATAAAATCGGTGTTAAAATATATAAGCTCCGAAAAATATAAAAATATATTTTGTATTCGGTGTAAAAGTTTTTATCCAATAGTATTTTTTGTCATTTTTATTATAACATCCGATAGGATTCAAATTATAAATATCCGATCGGTGGGACACTATGTAACACCGATTCGGTGTTGTGGTAACCTTTTATTTTTTTGTGTGTACAGTTTAACATTCGCTTGTAATTTTTTCGGAGCCAAATTTTTTAGACACCCTGAATCTCAAACGAGATCAAAAATTTACCCCCTCCCCCTCCCATACGATTTTTTTCGTGAAATGAACCAACTAATCATCCCTTAGCGGTTAGCATCTGTGACACGGACACTCTGTATAGATGGTATATAGTTGTATATAGATGAACGGTGGTCTATAATATTATCCGAGCAGCATTTATCAAATGCCTGTATATTTTGATATCCATTTTCCGTTCGAAAATTGAGGAACCCATCATAATATTTTGTATCCAAACCCCATAAAAAACCACAAAAATTAACATTCCACCGATGGATTCTCGTGTAATGCTAGTTAATTAATTCGCTTTAGCAGTTTACACATTTTCTACGTTATCTATCTACACTTAAGCTTTAGCTAGCGTTTTTATTTTGGATCCCCGACTTTTACTTGGGACAAATAATTGTTCTCAATGATCATCTGCATATTCTTATCTGCGTCTAAAAGATATTTGGAGGAGTTTTTGTATGTTTTTTGGTTTATGAGGTGCTTTAGACAAGTATTTTTGAGAACTTTATGAGAATGCTGTTAACGTTTCGTTTAGTTTCAATATTTAAATCATACTCTGAAAAACTGTTGAAAAAGATAAATTAATTTAATTAAAATTCTTTAATATATTTCAGGCGCAAAAACTATCAAAATTTGGAGGAGTAAATGCAATTATAACTGCGGGAACAATAGTAAAATATCTGTTTACGGATGAAGTTTTGGTTGATTTTTCTTGGGGTGGTACAGCCAAAAAAAAAATTTCAGCTCCTTCATAGAAATTAATGAACTTATCACCGCAGTTCAGTCCGGAAATTGTACAGCAAATTTACGGCTTGCGACAACGCAAATTTTTTTAAAGAGCATCTAAAGCACGCCAAAGCAAGATTAACCCAAGGTACTGATAACTTAGTATAAGATACAAATAGGTTAGATTAGGTTGTAGTGGCTGCTATCGCACGCTTTGCATTTTAGGTCAATATATTTATTGGAAAATATTAACTGCAATGAATATTTATATTGCGACAATTAATAAGCAATTGTTAGTAAATTAAAATAATGTGTTTGACGAGTGATACATATTGTTATACTCGTAGTCCAAGAGATTTACTCTATAGACAAAAATATTTATTTTTCATTCATATTGTAGCTAATGTTTAACATAAACTCTATTATAGTTTTGGATATATCTCACAACTATTTTTTGTTTTTAATTTCAGACAAGTTGAAAACCGCAACAATGATAATCCTTCTGAACTAGAGCAAGACACTTCCAAAATTAACAATGAATTATAAAATGCACGTTTGTGCATAAAATCTGTTATTTAGAGCATTCATTTAAAAATTATTTTTTTTTTATCTAATTTAAAAACAAATACGAAATTTAAAAAATATATTAAAAATAAATATTATATATATGTATTATTTTTACTTTATATAGTTTATTGAAATGTTAAAAGTTATTATTTATTTTATTTTTTGTACATAAATAAATGAATTGTTGTTAAAAAATTTAACCTGTTTTAATCGTATTTCATCATTATTTCGGGAGAGAACCATTTTGTTTGTGTCGTTTATAAAGGGTTACAATACAACGTTTCAAGTGAGTTATAATCCAACGTTTCAAAAGAGTTACAAAATAACGCATAAAAAGAGTTAGAAAATAACGGTACTACAACAGCACAATCAAACCTTGACGCAACGTTAATACGAAACGTCCATACACGGTTGAAATAAAATTCATTTGAAACGTATTTTTTACACTCTTTTGTAACCAAAGTTGTGTAATAACTGGGCATTTCCGGTTGCAGACACGTGTCCTGGAAGGTGTAGTAACGTTGTCACAACTAATCAGCAACTCCTTGGTCGCCGCAACTAACGTTTCAATGCGGGTTTTCAACGGTTTTGCAACTTAAAAATGTTATTTGGGATATGTTTACTAACAAAATATTATGTATCTATCTGTAGCTACCCAAGTATTTTTATTTCCGAAAATTTCGCATTTTTCTGACATTTTGATGAAATCATCACCGACTTTTGTCATCAAAAGTGTCCGAAATATTGTAATCTTTCCTATGAATGTTGTCGCGAAAAGTCGGACAAATGATGAATTTGAGTAAACAAAAACTTGTGCATGTGTGAGTGCGCACGTGCTTTCAAAGGGTGGGGCTTATGTGGATTAATATTATGAAACGATTATATTTTTAAAGAAATAAAACAAAACGATATTTTAGATTAATATTCAAGATTTTTTATTAAAAATATGTATATTTGTTTCATTAATTCACAATACAACACAAATTTATCAACAAAAAATATTATTAACTTTCAGGACCATTTTTTACACTATTTAAATATTTTAATTATTCACTATATTTTAAAGTAACAATAAAATTTTCACTTTACACAGATAATGGCGCCGCAAACAAGAATGATTTTTATATCGTGTACTTTATTTTATTCTCACCAACACAAGAAATCCAAAATGTCCAACTTTTTCCGACAACTACGTCATATTTGCGGAAAAGATCTAGTACATTAATATTTGTTTCCGTTTTGTTTTACTTGGGTATTATGAAATAATTGATACGTCTAAATATCTGTAAAAAAAAATCATATCCAAAGTTTTTTTTTTTTTTTTTTTTTTGGGTGGTTAATTTATTAATTAAAATGTAATTTCCTGAACAGTCAAGTTTTTTGAGTTAGAATTATTTTGAATGGATAGTGAGATTTTATTTTATCTATTTTATTTTATTTTTATTATTTTTATACGATTGTATTATATTTTAATTTTATTATATGTATTTTCAACTTTAACTTCGATATTGAAAAGCACCTACAATGTACATGTGTAACTGGTTACGTTCTTTAGAAGGTTTGAGTACCAAATTTTGCAAAATTTCTTTTTTTACTGGACCTTACTTATAAAGAGTTATCCAATTCAAGCTTGATAAAGTAAACTTAAAAAGAACACACAAAATATTCGGAATGTATTGTAATTTTTATTTCATTTTACAGATTGATCCTTGCCATTTTTAGTTAAACAAGATATCATTCAAATGTCCTCCACGGGACTTCTTACAGGCCTTGATTCTTTTGAGGTAATTTTCAATGACTTTTCGGCACATTTCGGGCGGTATCTCGGCCATTACCTTACGAATATTAGTTTTCAATTCGTCAAGAGTTTGAGGATTGTTTGCGTAAACACGATCTTTCGCGTAGCCCCACAAAAAGAAATCCAAAGGCGTTAAATCACAGGATCTTGGAGGCCAATTGACATCAGCCAATCGCGAAATCAAACGTCCAGGAAATTTCTCTTGCAAAAGATCTCGATTTGCTCGTGTTACGTGACTGGTTGCTCCATCCTGCTGGAACCACATATCGTCAAGATCATAATCTTCGATTTTCGTAAAAAAATAATCGGTTAACATGCGGCCATAGCGCTCAGAATTGACGGTAACGGTTCGTCCATGGTTGTTCTCAAAAAAATACGGCCCAATCACACCACCAGACCACAATGCGCACCAAACAGTGACTTTTTCCGGGTGTCCACCCGAAGCCATTCTCTACAATCAATTGTGGATTTTCTGAGCCCCAAATTCTACAGTTTTGCTTATTAACGTATCCACCAAGCGAAAAATGAGCTTCATCACTGAAGAAAATTTTGTTCGAAAAATCAGCATCGATGGCCTGTTTTTCCAACACCCAATTTTAACGCGTTGGTCGATTGTTAAATGCTCCATATTCTTAAATGGCAGAATGTCAACTAAATAAATGACAGCGTACTTGACGTTTATCTTTGACAGATGTCGGTATACAGATTTCTACTTTATCAACCTCGAATTGGATAACCCGTATTATGTGTAAGTTAATTAGTAATATTTTTAATTTTCATTACTATAATGAATTAATTATCACTTATCTGGCACACATTAACTATAAAGTATTTGCTAGGATCAGTTAAAATTGCCGATTTTAATTGTCATTGCGGCGTAAAACAAACTCTTTTCCGTATTTCTTTCTTTATCGATTAAAACTAAAAAATTTAATGATTTTAACTAAATTTTTATTTTCTGTCATTTTGCGCGTGAAAATCATGTTTTAGTATCTTGTTTTTATGTTTTTTAATAATATATTGAATAATATAATATATTGAATAATTTTAAGTAACTTGTCAATAATAAGCATACAGTTTGTTTTCAGGTTTAATAATCAATATATGTTTACTGAGTTATTTTAACGGCCAATTTGCAGTGGATTTATTAAATGCTAAGAGTTTTAGAGAAATTATTATTAATTTAATATTAATTACACTGTGCTACTTTTTTACTTTTTACGCTATTGGCCGTAGGCACTTGGCGAAACACACTAATATTTAATAAAGACATTTTAATAAAGACATTAAAAATGTTGTTTTTAATAAAGACATTAAAAATGTCTTTATTAAATACACTGTGCTAGTTGAAAAATGTGACAAGCTGGGCACCCAGGGGGTAAACCTAATTCGAGTACGCTGAGTTCAATGGTGCTAGTCCCATTTTAAAGTTAGTCCCCATTTTTTGAGATATCGCATTCGACATGTTTTGGCCCTGAGTGAAAATATACCCTCATTTTCACGTTGATAGCTCTTGAACCATTAAGATTTTCGTTATGCTTTCTTCAGCAAAGTTGTTGCGCAGGTCAAGAACAACAACTTTGCCGAACATATCAAGACCGAAAAACCACATCTAATTTTTTTTGCTTTTCATTTCGACGAAAAACACTGTTTTTATCATTTTTAATCATTTTGTTGAATTTAAATCGAGTAGAATCGATCGAATAACCATCGCATCGACAAATATAGATACAATAGAAACTATTTAAAAGAAAGTTAAATCGATTCAATTGATTTTATGGTGATTTTTCCTTAAACAAAAAATTCCTAAAAAATTAACATTTTCCTTCTCTTTGACAAAACAATGGCGTGCCGTTGCGATAGTGGATAAAAATCCTGGATTTTTCCATCCCATCGTTTTAACCAATTACATCACGTAAATTATCACTTTGGACGGCAGTCCAAACGAGTGACGAAAGCACCTACTGTGCTGGAAGTCATACTCGTATATATACAGCTAGTTTCGAACTTTGTCCCTTTGAGGCCGCCAGGATCATGTTATATACCATTGGAAAGGTCTTGAAAAGTAGACCCAAATAATGTATAGAAGCTGGAATTTCTACTAACATTGAGTGGAGATATGACCTTCCGAAAATTGCCCTAAAAAATTAGTTTTTCAGGTATAACTGCCCCAAAAAGTGCCCCAATTATTTTTTAACTAGCAAATTATGATTGTAGACGTCAATACCAATTCAACGACACCTCAAACGCCCAAAACGGATGATTTTGACCAAAGTTATGACATTTTTCTATGACGTCACCATATAATCTTGCCTTGGTATATATGTTTGTTTGTTTGTTTGTCCGTACTTCTTTCATTTGATCTCATATTTTCAGGGTTTGTAGTTCTTGAAAAACTAAGCAACTTTTGTTCTACAACTTTTTGATTTGGCTGCCATGTTGGCCGCGGCCAGCCTCTGAAAGGATATTTTTGGCCATTTTAGCCACGCCCACAGCGCTGAACTTATTTGACATACCCCAGACATATGCATATCGTTAGAAAAGTATTGACAGCTATCAAATAGCATATAAAAAAATTCAAAAAATTAAGGTTGAGGGTCATTTTGGCCAAAAAACTGAAAAATGCCAAATCGGCCGGCCAAATTGCTAAAAAATGAGCCTAAGACTTTTGGTCCATATTTTCAGGATTATTAGCCACAAACCTCACCTATAATAGGACATAAACCGTTTGTCTCAGAAAACTCTGAGGGTAGCTACCATTAATTTTTGTTTCCAACTAACACACTAAAATATGTTTATTTTATTGTATTGTTTAAGGAATCAAAAATGAATTGCTATCAAGTGTGTGTGAACTGTTTTGACTGACAACAATAAAACGAATCGCAATTCAATTCATTTTCAATTTGCCGTGCCAAAATCATTGATATCAAATAAAAAACCTCTTAACGAAGTAAATGTTCGAGTGACGAAAGCCGAATTTAATTCACAAAATTTCTGATATCAAATTTGTGCCGTAAAAAACAATTGCATTCGATTTGTCAACGATTTTTCGGAATGTTCAACAACAACGCGCTGAATGCACTAACATTCCGCAAAATCTTTGACAAATCGAATACAATTGTTTTTTCGGCACAAACTTGATATCAGAAATTTTGTGAATTGAATTCGGCTTTCATCACTCGAACATTTACCTCGTACAACAGACACGCCACTTTATGCATACAAAAAAGTTGAAAAAAATTGAAAAATAATCTGGGATAGAAAAATCCGAGATTTTTATCAGTCGTATGTTTCTGTGATTGAATGGCGCAGTGACATTTGATTGTTGATATATTGATGCAGATGTTTCTTAATTTACGTGTATAATTTACGTGATGTAATTGGTTAAAACGATGGGATGGAAAAATCCAGGATTTTTATCCACTATCGCAACGGCACGCCATTGTTTTGTGAAAGTGTAACGGTGCATTCGCGCACGTAACAAGAAATTTATTTGCCTGTGTTCATAAAATATACAACACGAGTATGATGTATACTGTACAATGACGCGATTGATTAAACCCCTAAATGATAGCTAGAAAGTATATCCAACGATCGCACAATTCTCTATGTTGCCGACAGTAATTCGATCGATACCAACAGATGGCAATCCAGTTGGATGTTATAAAATGATTTGCAATGTTTTTTTTATTTTTTTAAACCACCTGTGAGGTGTGGCAATAGTCCCGCGTAAAATTTGGCGAAAAAAAATATAAAAAGGCGATTAGCAGTGAAACCGGGGTTGTTGAATTTTAAGTTTTGTGCGAGTCACATTAAAATTTTTTGAGTATTGTGAGACAAAAATATTGAAAATATAGAACAGTTGTATAGTACATACATTAAGTTGATAAATTAAATTTCATTTTTGTGTAAATCTAATATATAATAGTTAATAAGTTAAAGACAAAAAAAAACATAAATAAAAGTTAAAAATTCCGTTCAAAAGAAAAATATTTATCAAGAAAATAATAAAAAATATTAGTAGAAATTAATAAAAGTTTAAGTTCGTTAAGTAAAACGGTACCAACATACACTGGACTAAACTGTGAAAAGTGATAAATTCTAGATTGTATGTAACGACAAATTTCCGAACCATGCGTATAAGAATTTGTGAAACGTATGTGAAAAAAAAATAACTGAATTTGTGCATAGTAGAAGCAAATATAGTGGAAGTGAATTGAATGAAAAATAAACTGAATATTGTACCGAGAATAATTCTAAAATTTCTGTAATTACGTGATTTATAATAAATTGAACAATAACCATACAACAACAACAGAAAAATTATAAATTATTTTTTTCTGATAAATCGATGCACAATAACGTTACAGTGGTTGAGATAATTTGGGTTACATCTCGTTATTCAGTGCTTGTACCAAATATCGGTATAGAGTTTCATACAATACGTAAGAAAATTTACGTATATAAATATACTGTGCCTAAATAAACTTCGTGAATTAGTGATTTATATGGACTAATATAGTCAAACTAATAAGTATGCATACGCCAGCCTAATGGTCAACAACAACTATACACCAAGCTGTAAATCCGGATTTAGCCGCTACAACGGGGAAGTCAAATTTTATATTCATATTATTTTTAATATTTAAAACTATTAAACCTCAAATTAAAAATTAAAAAAAAAAAAAACTCCAAACATAAGACATTCAAAAATAATAATTTCTAAAGAATAATTAGTTAATACTAGGTTAATATTAAGTAAATAGTCATATTTTTCTTTCTTTTTTTTATTTTTTTTTATACCAATTATTTCCTTTTATTTTTAAGCCAACGATTTCAAAAAGTACGTCCTAATTAAAATTTTTCTTGTATTTTATTATCGGGGTTGAATAATAAAGCAAATACAATTCTTTTGTTGATTTGAAATCGTTTGCTTGTGAAATAAAATTTTTTTTAAAAATTTATTAATTAAATAGTTAACACTAATCTTACTAACCGTAGTTACAATATTTATCTCTTGCATTTCCTAAAAAAATTGTCTTTCGCAACGGATAAATAAACACTCTTTGTTGTTGTTTAACATTACTCAAAATTCATATTGTTTTTCTTCCTTTTCTATTGGGGTTCTTTTCTCGAATATTTGGGTGGGTTATTACGTGGGTCAAAAATGTGCAATGATTTTCATGAGTTTTTTCGATTAAGTGAAGTGAGTTTAGATATGTGGAATTAATTGAACGAGCATGATGGGGATGGATTAGGGTAAGTACCCGGTCATAGATAGGTAGGTAATTGGCATTGTTCCCTTCCCCGCGGTTACTCTTGGCTCACACATACTCTTCAAATCCCACGCCCAAACCCTGAAGCTTAGCCAGCAACGACCGCTGAAGAGTCCCTGTGTGTGCCCAATTTTCTATAACATGCGTGTAACTTGGAGAATTCATTACGGTTAAATTTCACTTTCATTTTGGCTTCATGGTATGTATATGGTTTTGGGTTGTTATGGTTTAATTTTGTTTTTTTTGGTATCTTAGGTCACGTCAATTCTCCAGGGGCCCTATTCCTGAATACGATACGAAAATGTATTCGATACGAAAATTCAATACGATACGAAAATACTTTGGTATTCCTGAATACGAACGTACATAATTGTTTGGTGTGTGTCCTAGCTATAAGGGAAATTTATTTTAAATGGATTTACCTAAAATAAAATTGTACAACTTGGACACTATTTTGAGTTTTGACGTTTTGGTTACTTGAAATGGATACAATAATATTATTGTTGCATCCATTAAATAGAAGATTTTGTATTTTTGTGTGGCCGACAAAATTGTTAGGATCGATAATAAAATTCAATCACCGAATAATTTCTTATGGTGTGATAGTGCCCCATTAATTAAATTAAATTAATTAAAATAATTAAATTAATCAAAATAATTAAAATAATTAAATTAATTAAATTAATTTAATTAATTAAATTAATTTAATTAATTTAATTAATTTAATTAATTTAATCAATTTAATTAATTTAATTAATTTAATTAAGTCGAATCTCGATGTCGACCCCAATGTCTTATATTTTCAATTTTTCTATGGAGTCGTTAACTAAATATTCATCGTACAAAAATTCGTTCATGAACGTACAAAAACTGTTCGAATTCGTATTGCGGAATAGGGGAAATTTTTGAACGTATCGTACATTTTCGTATACGTATTAGAATTATACGTATTCGTATTCAGGAATACCGATTATACGAATTCGTACATTTTCGATTCGTATTCGTATTCAGGAATAGGGGGGCAGGTTAGACAAATGTTACAAAAGAGAAGAAAAATGTTAATTTTTTAGGATTTTTTATTTTTTAGGAAAAATCACCATAAAATCAATTGAATCGATTTAACTTTCTTTTAAATAGTTTCTATTGTATCTATATTTGTCGATGCGATGGTTATTCGATCGATTCTACTCGATTTAAATTCAACAAAACGATTAAAAATGATAAAAAGTGTTTTTCGTCGAAATAAAAAGCAAAAAAATATTAGATGTGGTTTTTCGGTCTTGATATGTTCGGCAAAGTTGTTGTTCTTGACCTGCGCAACAACTTTGCTGAAGAAAGCATAACAAAAATCTTAATGGTTCAAGAGCTATCAACGTGAAAATGAGGGTATATTTTCGACTCAGGGCCAAAACATGTCGAATGCGATATCTCAAAAATGGGGACTAACTTTAAAATGGGACTAGCACCGTTGAATTCAGCATACTCGAATTAGGTTTACCCCCCGGGTGCCCAGCTGGTCACGAAAAAAAAGTTTGCAATTCAAGCACAGTGTTATTAATATAATTCAAATAACTATGGTTTCAGGAAATTATATTGTAAGTTGTGAAGTTGTAGAGGATTAAATTAATAAATATTTATATTATTTTGAAAACCGGTAGATTAATTAGGAATTAATTTCAGGAATCTTTAGATGTTATGAAGAAATATTTCTTTGAAATATTAATTGCTGGTTGTGTAGATTAGAATTGATCTGTCATTATGTTACTAACTATTGGCTTTACCTAGGTATTTGTAACCGGGCAGATCTAATTAATCAATTTTGTTTAGGTAGCTGAAAAGTATTAATGTAGAATTATATTACAGGAAATTTCCAGATGCACGTGAAATAATATTATTTTTTCTCAGGTTGTTGATTTAGTGAGGCAATTGTTTGAAGATCAGAGCAATACCATGCAACCGGATCGTTCCGTCCCAAAAAAAAAAAAAAAAAAAAAAAAAAAAAAAAAAAAAAAAAAAAACCTTTCCTATTTTTCCTATTGTTATGTGTAAACAGGCTGTAGGAATAGGCCCGGCGTTATCCGGGACTCTTGGCTAGCACTTGGTTCTACAGTCCAATCAATCAACTTATTTACGAACTTATCGTTAACCCAAAGGAAGTTTACATATTTTGATTAACGGTCGCGGTCTTGATTGTCACCACTCTGACCAGGTTATCTTCTCCAGGATCTACTCGTTTTTGATTTGAAGAAAAATTGGTCTGCGAAATCGATGGCGCAGTTTGAAAACGGTTGTGTAGATTTTACTCGTTCTGTAGGCAACTTTCCCGTTAGTTGATTACACTGTGCTAGTTGAAAAATGTGACAAGCTGCGAGAGTCAAAAATTTGTCAAAATATACACTCATATTCACATTGATAGCTCCTGAACCATTAAGATTTTCGTTATGCTTTCTTCAGCAAAGTTGTTGCGCAAATCAAGATCAACAACTTTGCCAACCATATCAAGACCGAAAAACCACATCTACCATATATGTGTATTTTAATTAGGCCAAGGTTGGGTTACAGTGACTGCTTCCGCACACTTAGACCAGTAGTGGCCCGTTATGATACCACAGGATCCTATTTCCCTTTTACCCCTGTTCAAAACCGTTCGGATCTACGTACTTAGCGCAAAATATCTCGCACTGCACACTCAGCGAGATCTGGAAATCTGGCCATACTGTTATTTAAAGTCTCTTCCTCGTTCACGTAACTTCTACAAAATCATTCGTCTGTAGACTCAGCCTTCTCGCATGTTCCCCAAAAAAGCAGGTCTTGTCAGTTTTGGCAAAAGCTTCACACAGATGACTCCATCCCTTACCTTGCCGTCTAGAGGAACATTGGTCCACCTGTGCAGAGATTCGTATACACAGGTAAAGCTAAATAGTTACAACTGGAGGTCGGCATACTTAGGCCAAACAGGACGCTCATTTCAAATAAGATACAAAGAACACTTCAATGACTTAACCGAAAGTACATAAAATCAAGTTTCGCACAACACATAAAAACTGAAATTATAGGTACACTACCCAGCAAACGTGACTTCACTAGTTTTAGCTACATACAAAACATTGTCAATACAGTTGCAACTATTTTTCATATAAAATTACAAAACGAATGAAATAAAACTAGTAGCGAAGTTGCATCTCTTTCTATCACCTTTTTAGTAATGATGTCTGTACTAAACATGGTGTTTCTATTACAATTGTTTTAGTGTGATCAAGTTTAGTCGCCATTTTTCATTAATTTGAAAATTTAAATTTTAAATTACATTTTAAATTTGTGTTGTTGTGAATTTGATTTTAATATAAATAACAATAGTTGTGTATAATTTAATATTATTATTTTAGTGGTGTATAATATTAATAAAATATAGTAAGACCGTAAGACATTGCAATTGAGTGATTAATAGAAAATAATTGAACGGTAAAGTCGTAAACATTTATTATGTTGTTGAATTATTTAATATTTTATTATTTTAGTTATTTACGTACATTAATTCTAAATTAGTAGAAATGTCGAAGAAAACGTTCTTGAATCGCTTAGCTATTCAAAAGCAAATATACAAAAATGATATGTTAAGGTATCAAAATTTGGATTCGTTCGCCCGACCTGCCAAATCGGGATCTTTGATAAACTTGAACTATTCAAACAGCGATACAGTGAATTCTATTCCTTCTGGTCAAGTTGATGATGTGCCTAGAAATCCATTATCTGATAATACCAGCGACTGCTCTCATTCAGAATCTGACAATCATTCTAGTTGTTGCAACAGCATTTCTGACCCTAATGTTAGTGAAGATCTTAATGCTGAACCAATAATTAGAAGGAACCTAAAATCATGGGCTATAAGAAACAAAATTCCATATAATCATTTAGACGATTTACTAAAAGTTCTAAATGATTCTGGTATAAGAAACTTACCATTAACAGCAAGACAACTGCTCAATACTAAAACTAATGTTATTAATGTTATTGGCATTGCGCCAGGAGAGTATTTTCATTTTGGAACTTCCTACTAAAGAAAGACCTAATTTTAATTGACGTTGGTATTGATGGGCTACAAGTGTTCAAAAGTTCCCGACGTGTATTGTGGCCAATAATTGGAAGTTTTTCTGAATTTCCGAATGAATCGCCATTTCTAATTGGATGTTATTCAGGCCTCGAAAAACCTCACTCAGTTAATGACTTTTTAAAGTCTTTCGTACAGGAAACGGAATTTCTCTTTCAAAATGGTATCAAAATTGCACAGTCGGGAACAGTTAAGAAATTCAACATAAGACTATTTGTTTGTGACAGCCCAGCTAGGGCATTTATTACTACTACCCAATACCACACAGGCAAAAATAGCTGCCCCAAATGTGGCCAAATAGGAAGATATGCTAAGATGAGATGAACGAACAGATGTATCTTACAGCGTTAGAAGAGACCAGCATTACCATCATAGAAATTTTTTGCTTAATGAAAATATTTTAGAATCAATTGATATTGGTATGGTATCCCAATTTCCAATTGATCCCATGCATATAATTGATTTGGGTGTTGTAAAAAAAATTTTGGGGATTATTTCCAAAAACAAAATTGCAGGTGTTAAAATAAATATTGATGCAATCAACACAAGATTGAAAATGTGTTCTGCGCTTACGCCATCTGAATTTGGTCGAAGTTGTAGAACTTTCGAGGATTTAGCTTTATGGAAAGCCACCGAATTTAGACAGTTTCTACTTTATACCGGCATTATAGTTTTGAAAGGTACAGTCATTGATAAAATATCTCAACATTTTTTATTATTGCATTGTGCTGTGAGATTATTATCGGATCCCAAAAGTTGCAGAGAAAATGCCAATGCAGCCTTAGCCATCATTCAACAGTTTGTCAAAATATTTCCAACAATATACGGGGAAGAAAAAGTAAGCTTTAATGTCCATGCTCTCCTACATTTGCCGCGGTGTGTGAAACAATTTGAGTCATTAGATTCGTTTTCCGCCTACAAATTTGAAAACTTCATGCAGTTTTTGAAACGAATTATTAGAAAACCAAATAAAATACTACAACAACTATACAGACGAATAGAAGAAATCAAAGGGTCTAACACAAGTTCCAAGCTAACAAAATTTAATAAATTTCATATTTCGAATGAAATTGGAAATGATTCTTATTGTCTGACAACCAATAGAAAAATAGTTAAAGTTATTTGACTCGCTTGCAGGAGAAAAAACTGTTATTGGGCATGCTTTCAATGAAAGTTCAAACTATTTTAATGAACCGGTTAATTCATCAATTCTTGGAGTAGTACTAGGCCGCAGTATTCAATCAGACCTACAAACCTTTTATATGAAAGAAATATTATATAAATATTTTTGTGTACCAGTAGATGAGGGATATATTCTAATACCAATTTTGCACCATTCGTTTATCAAATTTTCGCATTAATAATCAATGTGAATATTATATTTCCAGAAAACCTGAGCCAGCAATTAAGTAAAAATGGTCAGTAAAAATACAAACAGTATATAAAATATTTAAAACGTTTTAACACTTAATAGATTTACTTTTATTTTAACAGATATTCCTTTATCTCCAGTCATCGACAACTACCAATTCACACTGAATAGCCAAAATATTTCACTAGGATTCATTACGTCGACAGAAAACCCACAAAAAATTAATGAAGATTCAATTTCCAGTGCAGACAGTGTTGAACATAGCGAAATACTATTTCCACCAAGAAAAAGATTTAAGTACTATAGCACAAAAATATTAGACACTGAATGAGATAATCCATTTGCTACAGATAAGCTTATTGGATTAGAAAAAACTCCGTTTTTAACACAGACATCGATTTCATCAAGTTCCACAAATACTGACAACTTAACTGAAACTACACATGGAAATGGAATTCCCCAAGAAACTATAGAAAACGAAAATTTAACAGATAAATATTATATTGTTAGTTTAATAAAATGTAAATACAATAAATAACACTGACAATTGGTTTACTTTAAATATTTCAGAAAATGTATCGTGCAAGTTGAGAGACATTTCAACTCAAATTTATTTATTAAACGATAAATTTGATAAATACGAAAAGGAAAACCAGATTCATCGAAACGCTCAAAACAAAATGCTTATGGAGACTCTCGTGTATGTTAAAAAAATTAGCAAATCAGTGGAAAAAGCGATTGATGAAGACGAGCAAAATTCAATTGAATTTGAGACCATCTTCCTTATTAAAACCATACCAGAATTAAGTGAGATGGAACTTCGGTTAGGAGATGATAAATATGCCACAAAATTAGTAAGTTTATGTTGTTATAATCATGTTAACAATAAGTATGTAAAATAACAAGCTTACTGTTTTTATTAGGTTATGTTTCTTAGAAAATTAAAGGGCTCTTCTTCATTGGAAAGTGTGTTTCGTTTATTAGCATCAGATGACCTTTACCATGAATTCAATTTAAAGGGAAAGGCCGGGAAAAGGTCGTTGAATTCGTTAAAGCTTTTTAGCACTGTTCTATTCGGTTAGAAAAATCAATAATTAAATTAAATTATAATTAGCTAACAATAAATTTCTATTTATTTCCTTAGATGCCTGCGGCGGCGTACTGGGCAAACAAAATTTCGAAAAAGAAATAAGGGTATGCATTCAACATGGACACAACCGATTTTTTAAAAATAAAAAATAGTTAGAATGAATTGTTGTTAATATAAAATATATTTCGTATATAAAATGGATTACCTATCTAAATCCACTATAGTACCTTGAATTTACTGATAATAATTAAGAGAAATTAATTTTAATTAAAATATAATTGATTTAATAAATTTGTTTTATTTTATTTAAAGAAACAATAAACCTAGTTTTTAAACATACTCTAAAAATGCTTACGCATTAGTACTTTTAAACAACTATAAAAAACTACTTTTAAAGTAGTGCCTTAAGAAGTAGTTTTAAAGTACTTTTCATATATGGAATAGGCGAATAGTGTAAAAGAGGCAGCATGATTTCTTAGGTAATAAGAGTAAAAGAGAAACCACTATAATTTTTTTTATAAAACTGATGAATTTTTTCCCGACGTCCTATCTTTTTCACAAGAAAAGAAGTACTCTTTTCACTACTTTTGCACTAGTTCTGGAAGTACTTCTACGTTTGCTGGGTAAATTCAATAAAAATATAACCATTTTGCACAGAATCAAAAAAAGACTGAAATTAGACAGGTTAGAAAATCAATACGAAGGGTATACATTTTGGGTACAATTTGACTCATGAGTCATGAGACATTTGTATACTGTACATATACAAATTTCTCATGAGTCATAAGTCAAATTACGGCCAAAATCAGAGCCATCTATGATTTTGAAGAGCCGTAATATTAAAAAGAGAGCTTTCAGTAGAGGGGAAGCTTTTATTGAATTACTATAAGAAACGGTGGTAATTGGAAAATTTTTGAACATGAATTTATGAATAAAAAACTAAACAAATCATCTAAATTTTAATTTTATATTTTTAATAAACTATTGAAAGAACACATATTTGAAAATCAGCAATCATAATGTTGTATTTATTTGGTAAATTTAAACTAAAGCGGAGCATAAATTTATTAATTTTCTATAAAAATGAGCTTTCCGTTTAGTTGTGTAGGTTTATAAAGTAAGATAGTAACGGGTGCTGCCGCGTATTGCTCTTACATCCAATTTAAAATTTAGTTTTATAAAAATTTAACTTATGTGGTAAATTCTGGTCACATGCACATCAGAATTTTTGAGATGAACGACGCACTTATTAGCAATCTAAACATTACCCATTTATAACAAAATTAAAGAGAAAACGTGAGCTGAAACGAAATTTTATGAATCACCATGTAGAAACAATAATATTATTCATATAATAAAATTTTTACATCAAAATCTATTTACGAAAATTATTTTTGTATACAAAAAATCAACGATGTCATGACAACGAAAATAACTTCAATTTTATCCGATTGCAGAACTGAGCTTTCTGTAATTTGAAAATCCGTTTACAGATGTCTCTGTAATAAATTTACTTGAAATTACAGAAAAGCGTAAAATAATTAAATAACTATTTACGAAAATAAACCATTATTATTGTAAGCTAAGCGCGAAATCTTTAATACAATAATTTAACATAATTAATAAAACTCAAAACAATTATAAATTTTATTTATTGTTCGGTTGGCATAAATAAAGCTTTTCATCGCAAAATATTTATCATCGTAGTTGCTGCGCGCTGAAAAACAATAATAGAAAAATGTCACATTTTTTCCAAATTTTTTCTTTTCTTATTTCAATTCGTTCGTATTCGGTTATTTTCAGTTCCAGGAGATCTCAATAATCTATTGAACCAGGCAGTATACATAATAAATTGTTAAACTTTAGTTAACAAACATTTAGGTTTTAATATTTAACTTTAATTTATTCTTAGCGACATCTTTTGATTGGTTTATTAATTGCGAAAAGCTCTATAATATAATGTTTTTATTCATTTGATCCGGTTTGTTTATACTACAGGATGAAACAGTATAGCCTGCGAATTTGTTGCGATGCAATTTTTAACAAATAACGAAAAAACAGTTTTCGAAGATTGTTCATCAACAATGCTGTAATAGAATGCAGAACATAATAACCCCCATATTACATAGGTTCTCAAAAAACATTTTTAACGAACGTTTGTTTTGGGAAAGAAATGCTGAAATTTTTGATGGAACACTCTATACTAATTTTTTACATACACATATAAACAAATTCTTATTTCTACAATAAAAAAAATTTTTGTGGTAGACTAATTTGAATATTTTTGCGTTAATTCGACATAATATGACTCAATTTTAGAATATGCTTTTCCTGAATATTGAACTAACCATTCAAATTAAAAATTGAAACGAAGCATTAATGTTTTTATATACAAAAAAGATTCTAAAAAAAATATTAAAATACACCGATTGGTATGAAAAAGAACAAAAAGCTTCCCCTCTATGGAAAGCTCATGGAAAAAAATGGCGGAATCTTACGGCTCTTATATTAAGGTGGCTCTGCCAAAATTCACACCCTGAAAATATACAAAAACACCAATAATTTACTAAGCGACAAAATCAATACAAAAACCAAAAAAATTTACGAACTATTATCCAAATCTTAAAAACAAAGGAGGTACCAAACAGCAGCGCCTAGCTACAGTATATAAAAAGCTTCAATATAAATTATGTAGCATTCTGCAGTAGTAAAAAATAAACCGAAGAAGAGATTATTCTGTAACGTTCATGTTATGGTTATTCATTTTATACATTGTGATATGATGCTGACTGCTGCTGGTAATGCCCTCTCTGTTTCGGTGCGAAAGTAAATTCATGCTTTTTAAATAACTTTATGCGGTTATCGGTTGGTGTTGCAAAGTTGATCAGCCGAAACCGGTAAAGTTGATTTTACTGCTCGAACACCAAAATCAATGATTAAATATTCGTGATCAGTCAAGACAAGATAACAATACGGAAAAGTGTCTATTTAAAAAAAAATATAAGAAATAAAATTAAAAAGTAATTAGTTGGGCTAGTAAACAGGCTAGTAAATAGTTAATTTATTGGAATCCTAGCACAACAACAACAGTAAATACTTACTATACGTATAGTAAGTATTTATCCGCAATAAATATTATCTGCTATTGCACTCAAATAGAGGCCTAAAGTGAATTTTGTTTTGTGTTTAGATATTAAATCAAAGTATTCCGTTAAGCGGATACAAAATTTTTGTGGTACCAATTGTAACAACCACCTTCTGTGATCGGTTACAAGAACAATTTTGGTACATAGCCCTGAAAATTTATTTGAATTGTTGATCATCCGTAATTACACTAATACGCGTACATAACATCTGCAGGAGAACACAAAACTTGAATATGCCGTTCCATATTTCGGAGTGGGGTGATCAGTTTTTATAAAATTTTGTCTATAAATTAGCTAATTTGGATGGATGCGACGGTCAGTCTTATATTGTTTTTCGGAACTTGTCTTTTAACCCTCGGGTTTTTGGTGCATAAATATTATATATTTGAGTGAAAATTAAAAGAAAATTCATATACTTTAAGCATAGACAAAGGACAATAAGACTTAAAAACCAATGGAAAATTTATGTTTAAATCAAATTCTCGATGTCGTTACAAATGGAAAAATATTTCTAGCGGCTGTTAGTAGAAATATTAGTTAATAGTCAAACCCTATTTTGGTCTACATTATGAGCGCAATACATATTTCTCGCTCAATATATTTTTTCAATACGCGCGCGACAAATAAAAAATTTTATATTTGTGTATACAGTAAAAAAGAAACAAACGAAAAATAACAAATTCCAACTTATTTTTTATTTTCGTTTGAAAGTATCCTTTCTCTTTTATTTTAATAAAACAGAATGAAATGAAGCTAAAACGCACGTATTATGTATATACATACTCGTATATACATATGTACTATTTAAAATAATGTTTGTGCACGATCGATAATTTCTTGTTTAGATATATAGAATTTAAACACGTGGTGACCATGAAAAGGAAGAGGATCTATTTTAGATGTAAGTATGTAGCTACGATGATTGTTTTGGTGTGCTGCATGAAATATAATTTAAAAAACAGATATTTTGAGGAGATGATAAGAAACATCAAAAATTTATGAACGAAAGGGAAAAATATTATAATTAAATGGTTTTTTAATGATCACAGAAAGCAATTACATATACATATGTATTACATATTTGTGTTTGGTTACATTATGTATATTTTATATGCATATCTATACTGGTTTGTCCAAATTAAATACATTCATGATTTAATTTTCCCTAAGTGTACTATTAAGGATGATGCATGATTTAAATTCAATAATTTTAAAATACCTAATAATTTTATAAATGATTTTATTTTTGAGAAAATGAATAAAATCAGCTTACACCGGAAAGACGTCTTTGGGAAAATGTACTATGTATTTGGATTTATCTCCAAAAAATTGGTCAAGCATACAAATTTTTGTTAACGTTTTCCCCTTATTCCATATTATCTGAAGCATGGTAGGACTTGGTTTGTTTCAACTAGCTTTTGCAAATATTTTAAGACGTCGAAAATAAAAGCTAGTTTTTGATTTTAACTAAATTTGCAAAAACATTAATATTTCGATTGCGGTTGTGGTATATACATATTTAATTATGAGTATACACAATATCCGTGCAATAATTCTATTTTTAATCTGCTAACCCCAAATTAAAATCATCCTAAGGTTTTAAAATGACAATATATAAATATTTCGTTGTTCGTTGTTGTCAATTGATTTACAAGCTCACATTAAAAGTTCACTGCAATTTTCCAGATACCAACCACCCCTTATCATGAAAACTACCCCAAATTTCTCTAGAATAAATGACCACTTCTTTGAAAATTTCAAAAATACACTATTCAATATCGGATACTGGGTATCGCTTTATAATCCTCATCAGAAATGCAATTCGATGTTTAAGTTGTAACTTTAAATCATGGACACAAATTTATTTAGCCACCCACTTTATTTATTAGGTGTATAACAATTTCTACATATTTTTTCTTCGCGCTTAAAATTATATTTAAAATAGTAATATTTTCAAGGTATTTTGTGATTTTTACAGGATCGTGAGTTACATAACCTCTCAGAATAGCAGAGTTTACAATGACAACTGATAAACAGCACATTCGGCACTGCATTCTATACGAATTCCAATAAGGAAAAAATGCTTCTAAAGCTCGGGAATCAATTTGTAGTGTTCTTGGTGCCGACCTTGTGTCTTATGTAATTATTGGTACAAACATTTTAGAAGTGGTGATTTCGATCTTAGCGACAGCCTCGAAAGTTTGAAGATGTTCGAGCTAACCTGGAATCTACAACAGCAATAGACATAACTCAGAAAAAACCTAATACCTAAATAAAATAATGTGTAATAATTGGATTCACATTAGTTTTCAATTCCTATAAAAATGATAAACATTTGATAGTTTAAATTCTCCTAAACTTCTGAAAATTTAAATGAATTGTAAGAAATATGTACTATGGACTTGAAAGATATAAAAATTAACTAAATAGAGTAAAATATTTTCTGGACAGTTATTTTTCTGTAATTATCTTCTCCTGTACTAAATATTAATTTATTGCATTAATATGCCCAGTACCAAGTGAATTTTTTAAAACTGGTGATGTAAATGTATTTAATTAATGTGTAGTAATCCATCACCATTAGTCATACATACTTTAATCGTATATAGTCCAATGAGTTGTCACAGATTTTAGTGAGGCCTCATTAAACCTTATATGAAACATGTCTTTGTTTTCGGTAAGACTTCAGTGGGCTGAACTTGCTCGACATGTTTAAAGAGTTCGTAGTATAAATATTTTTTGTATATAAAATCAATAAGGACTTCTGCCTGATGAGCTAAATCAAGGACAGGATCACGAACGCCGCACAGAAGTCCCAGAAAATATTCGAACCCAATTCAAACAAAATTAATTATAAACGGAACACACAATCTAAATTTAATAAAATAAAAAACATTTCGTGCTAACATAAAAGGTGTTTTTTAGAGGTTCACAATTTAGAATTAAAATAGAACAAAGAAAAATATTTTGAATATCAGTGAAACTAGCTTTATTAGATAGATAATTTTATGCCATTAATGCTTGAATATGATTTCGGCCATGTGGCCACAGCGTCTGGCGCGTAGATGGCGCAATCTGGATGTTCAATTTTTAGACACTTTTCGCAGCAATTCACAATTTTTCTTTTCGCCGGATGTTGTGTTCCAAGAGTACAATCGTCTCTGGTTTACCAGCGTTGACAAGTGACTTAATATATCCCCAAAGAAAATAATCTAATGGAGTTAGATCACACGATCTCGGTGACCAATTAACAGGACCATTACGTGAAATTAGTCTTTTATCAAATATTCCGCACTGTGTGGCATGTGGCACCGTCTTTTGTTTAAACCGGATATATTATCATCATTAAAAATTTTTATCAATTCACGATTATAAAATCTATATTAGTTCCGAATACCATCAGTTCAGGTACTTCGTCAACTGGTAGTAAATAGTCCTGGTCATGGTCTTTATTATTTTTATTTAAACACAACGACTTGATTGCCATATCACTTAATAAGTTCAAAGCATAGATTGGATCTTCCTCAACTTGAGAAGAAACTTCAAAATTAGCCCCAATAATATCGTTAGCATCATTTATAGAAGTTGGATAAACGTCTTGGGAAACAAATTTTCAAACAACCATGTTTTTTTTCAGTATGACATGAAATTACGGTTTGATTAATATTGGGAGCATGTATTTTTAAGATAATTTTCAATGACGTCAAATCCACACGTTGATTCGTCAATGAACAAGATCAGAATGGCTGATTTTCTTAAAAAAAACTCCTCTGATTCTCTTTTGTCTGCGGCATGGAATAATCATGCACTTAGTACATCTTGCTCACCGAAGCCAATTGCTGTCAACCATTGCTTTTTCAATTCTCCATATTTTGGTAAGCTAAAAACAAATGTTTACATTATAATTTCTGTAAAAATTGTCATTGTAATCCACAAGTATTTGCCGAGTCTATTACATCCATAGACAATCACTATTTGGTGCGCTTTATGGGCTGTCGGATTCATTGGTCTACATGGCTTCAAAAACGATGAAGGGCAGAATGTTACAGTGAACGGTATAGGGACATGATTTCTAACATTGTTGTGCCCCAATTGGCTGCCATAAATATTGCTGATATGTGGCTCCAACAGGACGGTGCCACATGCCACACAGTGCGGAATATTTGATAAAAGACTAATTTCACGTAATAGTCCTGTTAATTGGTCACCGAGATCGTGTGATCTAACTCCATTAGATTATTTTCTTTGGGGATATGTTAAGTCACTTGTAGACGCTGGTAAACCAGAGAGGATTGTACACTTGGAACACAACATCCGGCGAAAAGAAAAATTGCGAATTGCTGCGAAAAGTGTATAAAAATTGGTCATCCAAATTGCGCCATCTACGCGCCAGACGCTGTAGCCACATGGCCGAAATCATCATATTCAAGCATTAATGGCATAAAATTATCTATCCAAAAAAGCTAGTTTCACTGATATTCAAAATATTTTTCTTTGTTCTATTTTAATTCTAAATTGTGAACCTCTAAAAAAACACCTTTTATGTTAGCGCGTAAACTGTTTTATTTTATTAAATTTAGATTGTGTGTTCCGTTTATAATAAATCTTGTTTGAATTGGGTTCGAATATTTTCTGGGACTTCCGTGCAGCGTTCGTGATCCTGTCCTTGATTTAGGTCATCAGGCCGAAGTCCTTATTGATTTTATATACAAAAAATATTTATACTACGAACTCTTTAAACATGTCGAGCAAGTTCAGCCCACTGAAGTCTTACCGAAAACAAAGACATGTTTCATATAAGGTTTAATGAGGCCTCACTAAAATCTGTGACAACTCATTGGACTATATACGATTAAAGTATGTATGACTAATGGTGATGGATTACTACACATTAATTAAATACATTTACATCACCAGTTTTAAAAAATTCACTTGGTACTGGGCATATTAATGCAATAAATTAATATTTAGTACAGGAGAAGATAATTACAGAAAAATAACTGTCCAGAAAATATTTTACTCTATTTAGTTAATTTTTATATCCTTCAAGTCCATAGTACATATTTCTTACAATTCATTTAAATTTTCAGAAGCTTAGGAGAATTTAAACTATCAAATATGTTTATGATTTTTAAAGGAATTGAAAACTAATGTGAATCCAATTATTACGCATTATTGATGTGTAAACATCTTTATTCGCGGCTACCAAAAATTTTTGTATTAGAGTAAACTTGTAAATGAAACGAGCGGAAATGAGGTACCTACTTCGTTTGAAAAAAAAGCAACAAACTCAATAAAAATAATTTTGTACTATACATGGCATGCTTGTATGTATATGTATAAAAGTAGGAAAAACAAAAAACTAATTTAAAAACTGAAATAGAAACCATCGACATTTCCATCGATCAGAAGAATCAAAAAAAAAATTACGATAAGAAATTAGATACTCTTACGATTAAAACCACAGTCCACTACTTGCTTTATCAAGACTAACGAGTCTCGAAGGACTGTTCATCACGTCGGCTATCGATGATCATGTCTTCTACCATGTATGTAAAAATGTGACCACAATGGGTCTTCTTCAAAATGAGCTATCGCGCTTCACTACAAATCCGCTAAGTATAGCTCAGGTTGTAATGGCGAATTTTGTACGAGATAATAATGACGTCTGCTTTGAACTGCCGTCATTATTATCATAACTGATTTGAACATTGATCTGTCAGAGTCTCAGGTCACATAACCTCGACCTAACTGATACAGTCACTCAGGGATGCTCCATTTTCTTGTTTTCTGAGATATGGCTACGCAATGACGAGCCTGTTAATATTACTAATTTTGAATGGTTTAGCGTTCAATTCAAGAGAGATGATCAGTAGGCTGCCGGAGTAGCAGTATGTAAAAATACAAGTCGCCTCGCATAAGGAAATCATCGTCGGACGGTATGAGCGTAACAACACAACCCATTGATGAAGATGCTTTCTGTAGTTGTATTCACCTCGCCGAATAAATCTGTCGAAGACATAATGAAGTTCATATATTTCGTCCTTGCTCCATATTTATAAAGAATTTCAAAAATTCTCCAAGGAGACTATCATCTTTTGTCGATGATTATGAGCGGGGATTTCAATATTAATTTTTCTGTTCCTCAAGCTGAACCACTTACAAACTTCCTATGAGACGAATTCGATTTGCACATGAACTCAGATCGAAATATATCTACACGAGATATGAGACGACCATTGTGCAGTTTTTCAATGGAAATTAGAAAAGTTAGAGTCGACAATATATATGTATCTTATTTTAGCTCCCATAATCCAATTACGTCGATTATACCGAAAGAGTAATAGACCAATTTTGCGATAATAAACAAATGAAAAATTCTGGTTAGTAAAATTGCATTCCTTCTTCCTTCAAAGTAAACTGTACACTCGCACTATACACACGCCATGTTTACACATCTCCTTGAGAGTACTAATCGACTCACTCATTTTTTTATTTAGGTATTAGGTTTTTTCTGAGTTATGCCTGTTGCTGTTGTAGTTTCCAGGTTCGCTCGAACATCTTCAAACTTTCGAGGCTGTCGCTAAGATCGAAATCACCACTTCTAAAATGTTTGTACCAATAATTACATAAGACACAAGGTCGGCACCAAGAACACTACAAATTGATTCACGTGCTTTAGAAGCTTTTTCCTTATTGGAATTCGTATAGAATGCAGTGCCGAATGTGCTGTTTATCAGTTGCCATTGTAAACTCTGCTATTCTGAGAGGTAATGTAACTCACGATCCTGTAAAAATCACAAAATACCGTGAAAATATTTCTATTTTAAATATAATTTTAAGCGCGAAGAAAAAATCTGTAGAAATTGTTATACACCTAATAAATAAAGTGGGTGGCTAAATAAATTTGTGTCCATGATTTAGAGTTACAACTTAACAATCGAATTGCATTTCTGATGAGGATTATAAAGCGATACCCATTATCCGATATTGAATAGTGTATTTTTGAAATTTTCAAAGAAGTGGTCATTTATTCTAGAGAAATTTGGGGTAGTTTCCATGATAAGGGGTGGTTGGTATCTGAAAAATTGCAGTGAACTTTTAATGTGAGCTTGTAAATCAATTGACAACAACGAACAACGAAATATTTATATATTGTCATTTTAAAACCTTAGGGTGATTTTAATTTGGGGTTAGCAGATCCAAAATGGAATTGCACGGATATTGTGTATACTCATAATTCTATATATGTACATATATACCACAACCGCCATCGAAATATTAATGTTTTTGCAAATTTAGTTAAAATCAAAAACTAGCTTTTATTTTCGATGTCTTAAAATATTTGCAAAAGCTAGTTGAAACAAATCAAGTCCTACCATGCTTCAGATAATTTGGAATAAGGGGAAAACGTTAACAAACATTTGTATGCTTGACCAATTTTTTGGAGACAAATCCAAATACTTAGTACATTTTCCCAAAGACGTCTTTCCGGTGTAAGCTGATTTTCTTCATTTTCTCAAAAATAAAATCATTTATAAAATTATTAGGTATTTTAAAATTATTGAATTTAAATCATGCATCATCCTTAATAGTACACTTAGGGAAAATTAAATCATGAATGTATTTAATTTGGACAAACCATTATACATAGATATGCATATAAAATATACATAATGTAACCAAACACAAATATGTAATACATATGTATATGTAATTGTTTTCTGCGATCATTAAAAAACCATTTAATTATAATATTTTTCCCTTTCGTTCATAAATTTTTGATGTTTCTTATCATCTCCTCAAAAAATCTGTTTTTTAAATTATACTTCATGCAGCACACCAAAGCAATCATCGTAGCTACATACTTACATCTAAAATAGATCCTCTTCCTTTTCATGGTCACCGCGTGTTTAAATTCTATATATCTAAACAAGAAATTATCGATCGTGCACAAACATTATTTTAAATAGTACATATGTATATACGAGTATGTATATACATAATACGTGCGTTTTAGCTTCATTTCATTCTGTTTTATTAAAATAAAAGAGAAAGGATACTTTCAAACGAAAATAAAAAATAAGTTGGAATTTGTTATTTTTCGTTTGTTTCTTTTTTACTGTATACACAAATATAAAATTTTTTATTAGTCGCGCGCGTATTGAAAAAATATATTGAGCGAGAAATATGTATTGCGCTCATAATGTAGACCAAAATAGGGTTTGACTATTAACTAATATTTCTACTAACAGCCGCTAGAAATATTTTTCCATTTGTAACGACATCGAGAATTTGATTTAAACATAAATTTTCCATTGGTTTATAAGTCTTATTGTCCTTTGTCTATGCTTTAAGTTTAAAATGTTTAGTCAAATAAACTTTGTTGAATTTTTAGTTTTAAATTAAATTATGTGAGAAACCATAAAATAAAATGGTTTAAAATTTTGAGTTATAAGTATAAATCTTGTGTAAAGACTATTACGGTTTCTAATGTTACTATATGCATGCGTAACTCTAAAACTCATGTAAGGGCTAATAAGTCTAACCATAAACTGTATATGCAAAAATAGTGCTAACGATAAGTGAAAAATGGTTTTTATACGTTGTAATTATAAAAAATAAAAAAAAAAATAAACTAGAAAACGAACTGTTTGACTGAATTTTATTGTAGTGCAAGTTGTGAATAAAATGATAGAAATTTTCTGGATGAATAAAAAAAAAATATTAATAACTAAACTAAAATAATAGTCGGTAGTTCTAATATCTATAAAAATAGTCAAGAAGACATAATATTTCAATTAATAATTAAAATAATGATATTAGTATTAAAGTAATTGAAATTAACTAATTACTACAGTTAAGCACAAATATGTTCGGTTATTGTGAATGCATGGACGAATCATAAGAAAATTGGTGAATAATCGGTGTGCTAAATAAACACTTAGTTATAATATTCTGCCTATGTAATAATAACAAATAATAGATTAATAATACAATAATATTGCAAAATAATCGTAAACTTTAATATTTGATACTAGTGCTACAGAATTAATGAAGTGGTGCATTAATAGGCTTTATGATTCCATTTTGAAGAAAAAATATACCACTACAATCAACATGCATCTTGGCGTTCCATCGATCACCGGTGTAAAAGTATTTCGGCCGCAACGATATTAAAAGTTACGTAAGAATTTTTGTTTATTGTATGTACATATATTATATAATTTAGTTAATATTTCAATAATTTTTTTTATAATTTCTGGGTGTTGGTTAGACGTAGTTAAAAGTAGTTTTGATATGGTATACCAGTTTAATCCTAGATTTAATTTCATTCCTTAAAATATAGTTAAGTTCTAGTAAGTTCTTGTTAGTATGGATTTTCACGTAATCAAAATAAAATTTTTAGGCTTTAATAAAATTTAATATTCGTTTGGATTATTTTCCAATTATGCAATTTTTTTTTGTTTTTTTTTTATTTCAATAACATTTTCTTTCAGTTTCACTAAACATTTTCTTTTTTTTTGATTTTTCTGTCATTTATCATCGGGTTT
Organism: Nephrotoma appendiculata; assembly: GCA_947310385.1. NCBI lineage: Eukaryota > Metazoa > Arthropoda > Insecta > Diptera > Tipulidae > Nephrotoma > Nephrotoma appendiculata. The sequence goes on from OX371224.1 coordinate 263,270,003, forward strand.
CTATTCTTTTATTTTCAATCAAATGTTGGTTGGCGTTTCCTCGGTTTGATAATTGCATAATGAGAAGCTAAAAGCTTTTAGAGTAAGATGAAGAGGTAAGGTCGATCCTTTAAATTTGGTAAGTTGCTCCCCTAAGTCTTGTATCCTTCCTGGTAATATTCCGTTCTTAAACTATGTCTCTCACTTCCATCCTAGCGGTCTATCAAGACTCAATTATACTTCGGGAAACCCCACGCTATACTTCGGGAAACCCCACGCCCTTACCCTGAGAACTAGCTGGCTATAGATGACCGCCCCGAAGTCCCTGATTGGGCAAATTTCTAGTAACGGACGAGGTTACAATATCGTCGCCCGTTACACAATATCTAAAGGCCGTAAGGGCGTTCGGCCACAAATACTTAAATCCACGGGGGCGTACCGAGCGTGTCGATCATCCATATCCACTATCCAGGAGATAGGTTTTTTAAGTTTAACATCGCGTGTTCATGTGACCAACGGTTAACACAGCTAAATTAAACTAACGGGTCAGACGTATGCTCGAACCACTGAGGAAGTAATTTAAAAAAAAATCGTGTGTGTGTGTGTGTTCCAATTATCCAATTATATAAATTTTTTGGTTAAGCAATTTTCTATAGGGAAATACTACCAGAGCGCTCCCGTGGGTTTTCAACTATATAAAATAAAGGAAAAACCGTAAGTTTTTGAACAGATTTTAATTGTGGCCCACACACCAAAAAAAAAATTATATTTATTAATTTAAATTTAGTAATTAAAGATTTCAATTTTATATCTAATCATGAATTCCTTACTGTATAAATTTAATTAAATTTCAAATAATTATGCTCCAAAAAAAAAAATGAAAAACTAAATTTTTTTTTATGATGTGAAGTGGTTTTGCTCCGTTGCTCCGAGTCTGTGCACACGTTAGGACATGATGAAAATTGCAATGGAAGTTGGAATTGATTGAACTCCCCAACCGACTGCTTTCTATCCCAACAAAAGTTTCATGTCCGCGTACGCACCGAAAAAAAAAAAAATTACTTCCGTTACAAAAATGGCGCCGAAACAGAGACCAACGCGTATTTTGATCCAGAATTGGGAGACGAAACCACAAATTTGTGTATACGTATACGACGTATAATACGCGTAACAAATGACAGCACACTTATTCAAAATTCTGTATTATACGTCGTATACGTATACACAAATTTGTGGTTTCGTCTCCCAATTCTGGATCAAAATACGCGTTCTGAAGTTTCTTTAGGTCAATAATTTATTTTGTTACAGTATTGAACATAAAGTTGCGCTATAATTTAAAGTGATGGACGTTAGATTGAATTTATTAAAATTGACCAACGGATGAATCCGATTTCTTTTTTTTTGTTCTACCTAATTCTCACGAAACAGTTATAAAACGCAATACATATTAGTGACTTATTTTAAGGTTGAATACCGCAGATTTCGTTATCCCTTAATGTCGTTAAATAAACTATTGTTAATTCGTTAGTTTAAATTTTGAGATAGATATTGTGAAGATTTCATTGATCTCTCAGTATTTTTGATAATGAAAAAGTAACATATTTACAATACTGTCAAGTAAGTTGGAAGCACAGTACAATTTTCAAAGGTGACGTGCAGCTTACACCGTTTCACATCATAATTATTATGTCTTTATTATATAATATTATATACTACGATAGTTTTCATTTATAACTATATATTACAATTTTGCGGGTGAATTATTTACACTCGACATATAAGGTTATACATAGTTTTCTGAAAATCTTACTATTAAAATTTACGATATTAGTTCAATACCTACTCTTATAATTGGAAAAAAATTAAAAAAATTATATATACATAATTATATATAATATACGATGGCTTCCCTTAAGGAAAAATTACCTATGTTTCAGGGTCTTAACGATAATGAAATAGAGGTTGAATGTAAATTAAGAAACATAATTGTTACCAAAGACGAACAGTGGGTTAATAAACTAGCTGCAACTGTTCAAGAAGAGTGCATTGATCCTTCATTAAAACCAACTGAAACGCATGCAGTTGCCTATAATGAGGAACTTAAGGTCTGTCGTGAACAATGTAAAATATTAGGCAAAACAAGTGAAGATACAGAACTACTACACAACTTAGATGGTCTCAGGCAGTTACAAATAAAAATTGGACATTGGAATAATCGCACCTTAAGACTTAAAGGCAAGTTCTATCAGGACAATGACGTTGATAAACTTTAGCATAATTGGCGGCGGACACGATTATTAGTTGAAAATACAATTGAATCGATTTTAGAAGTTAATAAAACTGAACCCCTGATCCACCACTGCTTGAAATGACATCTGAAATGGTAATAGCGTCTGAATCTGGATTTCCTAAAGCTCCCATCGGCACGACATTCGATCTAATTCTTCATAAATGTGATATTGGATGGCTCGAGATACAGAATAATGTCGTTGCTTGACTGGGGCACTGTCTCCGACATCAATGGAATGTTCAATTAATGAAGTCCGTCCTAGCCCTTGATTTTTAAATGATGGAAATGACGTTTTTATTTCTTAAAATTGTTCCATTTCTTCTTGTGTAAGTTCATGTTGTTTATCCGTGTCTTCGGGTAATTCAATTTGTGCAATAGTAGCCGGGAAGAGCTTAAACGCTCTCCAAAAATTCATTCCGAGATAAAGCTCACCTTGTAAAGTTGGAGCCAAATAGAATCTTATAACGTTAGTTTGATCATTATAATTCACCGGGTAGGCTACGTACCCTATAATTTTATTTTTAAAACCATCAGCGGTTTTGACGTTTGAATAAATTTTATGATACGGAGAATCAGCTTCGTACAATAGTTTCTCACGCCCTTTTCCTAGAATGCTAACGGAGGCCCCACTATCTAAAAGACCGGTAAGGCTAACATTAAATAAATCTAGCTTCAGATATGGTCTAGGATCACCGACTTCTGGTAAAACTGTAGATTCGCATAATTACTGATGGTTTTTTCTATTTCGCCAATAATTAATTATTCTGATGATCCGTTTTGTTTTGCTATTGAGTGGCTCACCTCAGGACATCTCGGTCACTTTTGTCGAAAATGGTATGTAATTATGAGTTTCAATATGTGTCATTTTAATGTTAGAATTATCTAACGGGGGTGATTTTGTTAGATACTTGTGGTCGAATTTGTAGTTGAAGTCGGGTACTGCAATATTTTTACCGGGCGCGCTGTACCCGGGTTGATCACGACCGGCGTCGAGTTTCCTTGTCGCTTCGATTGACAAAAATTACACTATGGTTTTATAATATTTGCTTTTCCACAACCATAGCAGAAAATTCCTTGCGAGGCCAGATGACAGTCTTGATACCTATGGCCAATATCACGACAATTCCAACACAGCAAATATGTTTCGTCACTAAACGTAACTCTCTTTTGAAGAGGTTTTTGAATGGCATCTACCTGTACTATATTTAGTTGATCATCTTTCGTGATAGATTCATATTCATTCGGTTGCGAAATTAGTTCAATTGGTTCATTGTAGCTAATCTCATTTACTGTTATATTTCTTCGGTGTCGATTATCATGTAGAACTCTTGGATCATAGTCAGATCGAGACCACAAACGTTCAAACCTTTGACATATGACCCTTAGTTCTTCGGTGGATCTAACGGGAATAGTCATTGTGGCGCTTTGTAAAGCCGGATCCATGTTTTCTCGAATGATCTCTAAAAGTTCAGATTCTGAAAAACTGTGGTTTAATCGACCATTTAATGCCTCAATTTCTAGCAAATAGTCATTGACGGAGACATTCGGTTTTTGTTTTCGCGATTCGATAATTCTTCGAGTTTCGCGTTCCGACTCGCTGCTGCTGAATCGCATAATTAATGCAGCTTTTATTTGAAAATACCCGGCAGTTGGGTATTTCCTGGAATATACCCAGAACCAATTTTCCGCATCATCCGACAACAGACGAGGTAGTATCGCATCTAATGCTTGCAGCGGTATATTATCACGTTGTGCAAATGATTCCAGACGAAATAGGAAATCGTTGATATCAAGCTCTTTTGGTTTCCCCGTGAAGGTCAATTTCCATTTCACGTCGTGACTCTTAGGTGAATAATAATAAGGTACGCACTTAGGAGGATATGGTTGCTGTGGTATATAATACATGAATTGTGGTATGCCTTGATGTGGAGTTGGTTGACACATTCGAAATATTGGGCTGAGACGTAAAATCATGTACATTCACATAAGCCGCACTTACTGACCTTTCTTGACTATTTATTGGCTGAAGGTGGGCCATACCAGTGTCGAATTAAGGAGATTATTCGAAGAGATTATTCTAGAAATCGATATTTCTAAAAAAGTTAAAAAATTGGTACAATAGGTAAGAACTAAAAACTGTAATATAAAATTAAAAATAAAAAGATGTTCATCTAAATATATATGTAAATTGACAAAAGAACACAAAAAATAAAGTGAAAATCGGCTTGTGAAATCTGGTGAAATAAATAATATGGATAGGTGTTTTAAACTCAAGTGCTTTTGTTTATGTGTGTGTAAAATTTACAATTATGAGCAATCGCCACAATATAAGTGATGAAACCGCTAATTTATATCGACTATACTTTTCACAAACTGTTATTAGTGGTGTAAATTGGACGCCGTCTTTTGTTTGTACAATGTACATGCATTTTCCATCTGCATAGATGGCAAAACACTGAAGCCGCAATGCCATTTGGTGTCCCGATGATATGGATCGATCCACAACGACATGATGCAGTTCAATCTTATGGGTGCATGAATTATATTCTCGGTACAAACAGAAACAAAATTGGTTCTTTGACATACACCGCAACGACAAATACTCAGCTACCGCTGCCGCATTCAGATGAAATGCCTGTTCCGGAAGGCCAAACCCAACTGATATTTACCAAACAACAATCAATATATTAACCATCAAATGTCACTGTGCCATGAAATCACATTGAAATGTCACAAAATCGTTTGGATATTATGGTACGACGCCTGGATCTATATATTTTTTGTCAAAGGATTTAAAACAAGTGAACATTTTGACTCCAAATGTTGGGATATATAGAGCAATAAATCGTCATCGTCATTTTATGAATTTTTTCAAATCAATTGAGAATAATTCGCTCGCTTTTTGCACTGATATCCGAGGTTTGGTATCCACAACGCACAATGCATATAATCCCGAAGATTGGCGATTGTTTATTGATTCCTCTAAGAGCAGCTTGAAGGCAGTTCTCCTTCACGTTACCAACTCAAAGAATTCCATTACAATTGCACTCAGCATAAACATAAGAAAAACCTATGCATCAATGAAAAAAATCATTGGTTTGATTAAATACAATGACCATCAATGGAAAGTTTGTGCAGATTTAAAAGTGATAGCTCTTTTAAGTGGTTTGCAATTGGGGTACACTAAAAATATGTGTTTTATGTGCTTATGGGATACACGTTTTAAAGGCGACCAATACAACGAACGGAACTGGGCTTTACGTGAGAACATTAGATTGCGATACGACAGAATTGTTGAAGCTCCACTTGCGTCAACTAAAAAAATATTACTACCACCACTTCATATCAAGCTTGGAGTAGTTAAACTTTTTATAAAAGCACTGAATCTAGATGGAAATGCGTTCACCGAATTGCGTCGCAGTTTTCCACGGTTAAGTGCAATGAAAATAAAAGAAGGTTGGGGTTTGAATCAATTCGAATCTAAGTTTTGATCAAATGAAATTTCATCTCGCGTCTTGATGCATGCTTGCTTGAACGATGATGCATTTGAAAATGCTCTCAGTGAACGAGAGTTTGTGGCATGGAAATGTGTAAAAAAGAAGTTATTAAGAATGTGCTCCGAATTATTCGATCCGATGAATGGTGCAGATATATTGAAAATATGCTGACCGCTTTTCATATTATAAACGTTAGAATGCCATTGAAAACACATTTTTTGTATTGTCATGAGGAAAAATTCGCCGAGAAATCACCAGCCAAATCCGATGAGCACGGCGAACGTTTTCACCAAGTGACGGTATGGCTCGAAAATTGGTATAGCGGCAAAACGCTAGATGCACTCTTAGGTGACATTTATTGAAATTTACAAGAGGACGAAGATCCCGAAGACGACACGAACGAATCAGAAAATTAAAATTAAAAGTTAAGAAATATGTTATTTTTTTACGAAAAAAAATTGAGATTAATCACAATAAAACCAACTGAATCGATTTAATTTTTTTTTAAATAGTTTCTATTGTATTTATATTTGTCGATGCGATGCTTATTCGATCGATTTAAATTCAATAAATGGACAAAAAATGATAAAAAACGTGTCTCGTCGAAATGAAATCAAAAAAAAAATAACACAAAAAATGTGAATGTAGATGTCGTTTTTCGGTCTTGATGTGTTCCACAAAGTTGTTTATCTTGGCTTGCGCAACAATTTTGCTGAAGAAAGCATAACGAAAATCTTAATGGTTCAGGAGCTATCAACGTGAATATGAGTGTATATTTTGACAAATTTTTGACTCACAGCCGAAACAAGTCGAAAGTGATATCTCAAAAATGAGGACTAACTTTAAAATGGGACTAGCACCATTGAATTCAGCGTACTCGAATTATGGGATGCCCACTTTTAATATGTATTTCTCATATTAATCTGTCAGTCAATAAATGATCAGTGGTCGATTTTGTTCAAAATTCGACAGACGAAAAATGATGTTTTCGTATACGTATAAGAATTTTATATTAGTGTGTGTAATTTTTCTGTGGTTATATTTGTTTGTTTTCTGCGAATGTAAGCATCAAAAATTATGAATCGGTACAAATCGATTCAATTTTTTAGTGCTTATGTCCTTTCGTCGTCTCGCTTTATTGACATCTCACCAAGTTTTTGAGTTGCGAGTTAACACGTTCGCGCAAATGACTGCTTCAGCAGTAATATTTATTTATCGTTTTTTTTTACACATTCGCGCAAACAACTTTCATTTTTTAAGGAATAACTTGTCATGTGTTTCGTTTTCAAAAATACATTCCTTTCTGCGATAAAACGTCATTGCAATTACAAAAGTTATCAAATGTGTTCTTGAGTAGCAAACACATTTAGAAGGAAATTTTGAACAAAATCGACCCCCAGAAGGCAATATCATAGGTTCTTTGGTGTCGGAATCACGATCGGCATTAAACTGTAAATGGTGCTAATGACAATATCTTTGAATTGTTCTTCACCGTTTGAGTTTTTCTTAGACTCTCTGTCTTCTCTAACAAAATGATCGTGATCATATTGGAAGAAGCTATTGAAAGCTTCATCAATTTCCTTTCGTTTTATTTCACACGTATTTCTGTATTTTGAATTTTTACCTCTCAGGTTGTTAATAAAACGCTTGATGTAGGCGACAACCCGAAATATTTTCTATAGTTTGGATTTGGCTTCAAATTTGCAATGTAACTAATCACCGCATTTTTCGACCGACGTTTTATTTAAATCAGTATTCAAATCTATTGTGGAAGGCCAAAATTCTTCAGCCAGCTTTAACCCTATAGCAGGCCATTTTTTTCAACTGGAAAATTAAGGTAGGTTAATTTTGAAGTGAAACCTAACATAATCAAGGAATATAATTATCATATGGGAGGGGTAGATTTAATGGACGGCTTGCTCGGACGTTACCACAATCGATTGAAGACGAGTAGTTACTCATTGCGACTATTCTATCATTTAATTGATAAGAAAATAGTAAATTCCTATCTTCTCCATCGAGAATTCACAACATATGAACTTGCTGATTTTCGTTCGGAAATTGCAGATGTTTTGTGTCGTTTCCAACAAGTACAACAAAAAAAGACTGTTGGACCGCCATCTCAAACCGCGCAAATGAATAAGGAATATGGGGTCCACCAAAAAGATCATATGCACTACCGCAAGATATTTGGTTTGATGGTTTTGGTCACTGGCCTGATATGCTAGACAGAAAAGGCAAAAAACTATGCAAATTATCTAGTTGCAAATCCGAGACCCAAATGTTTTGCATGAAATGAAAATTAAATCTATGTTTGTCGCCAGTAAAAACTGTTTCCAAATACTCCATAATGTTGTATAGAAGCATTATATAATTCACTGAGGCTGTATACATATATATATATATATTGTGTATGTATGGTACTATATATGAATTTTGTTATGTTTATTTTATTGAAATATTTAATAATTATTTTTTATTTTACTAATAAAAATTCGAAAAATAACGTGTGTTTCTGATTTATTTTTTCTTCCGTGTGATGGCCAGTCCGCTTTTTGGTGGCCTACATATTCGCACCTGTGGCACTATTCTGGTTTTCCCTGAGAATAGGGAATTGGGAAATATATGTTCATAGCATTTTTGTCTAAATTGTATTTTTGTGACCTACTGTTGGGAATTAGTTTTGTGTAAATATTTATTTTCAAAACAAAGTTGATTGGGAAACTTGTTCCACAAAATTTTTATTTGGAAAAATAAATCCCAATATATCTTTGTTTCAAAAATATTTACACCCAACTAATTCCAATAGTAGGCCAGAAAAATATAATTTAGACAAAAATGCTATGAAAATATTTTTCCCAATTTCCCATTCCAGGGAAAACCAGAATACTGCCACTGGGCCCGTATTCTTGAAATCGGTGGATATTTTCGTCTACGAATTATAATTTGCATTAAATTTTTTTATATTATTCGAATTTTTCTCCGGCTACTTCAATCGATTTTTTTTCAAATTTGCTTGCAATTGCAAGTCTTCTATTATTTATTTCACTACTAAACAAAAATCGGTGGAAATTTCCGCCTGGGTAAATCAATGCGGATTTATCCACTGATTTTTGTTTAGTAGTGAAATAAATAATAGAAGACTTGCAAGCAAATTTGGAAAAACGATTAAAGTAGCCGGCGAAAAATTCGAATAACATAAAGAATTTTAATGCAAATTATAATTCGTAGACGAAAATAGCCACCGATTTCAAAAATACGCGCCCTGTGGTCCTATTCTGTCTTTCCCTGGGAATAGGGAATTGGGGAAAATATTTTCATAGCATTTTTGTTAAAATTATACTTTTCTGGCCTACTGAAAGAATAAGTTTAGTGCAAAAATTTTCAAAACAAAGTGAATTGGGAAACTTTTGTTCCACGCAATTTTTATAGGGAAAAATATTTTCCCATTTAACTTTGTTTCGAAAATATTAACACCAAACATGTTCCCTCAGTAAGCCAGAAAAATACAATTTAGACAATTATGCTATGAAAATATTTTTCCCAATTCCCTATTCCCAGGGAAAGACAGAATAGGGCCACTGGGGCCTGTAATTTTCACCTGAGGTAATTTTAGATATCATTTTAATTTTATCTTGATGACAGCTTCAAGAACCGATCTTTTGAACGTTTGTTGCACTAAGCTTCAACGAAAATTTATTCTAAAAATATCGAAAAACACATTTGCAAACAGTTGTTTCGTAATTGCTCCCCCAAACATTTAGTTTTAAAACTCAATGTCGCCACAGAAGCATTGATAATAATATTAGCAAAATAATAATATTAAAAGTTGTATCTTCCACCTAGCCTTAATTTAGACATGGTTGAGTTACATCTACCGTGTAGCTGCGTCACTATAAGTCTTTTGTTTGTTCCTGCATCGTTTTTTGCTTCGCTAATATATAACTTTAAGTGCTGCACTGGGCTAAAAATATTTGAAATCTCCATTTTGCCATAAAATCATCAAAATAAGCATAAATGAGAGTGGTGCGCTTGCACTAGTGGCACGTTAAACAATTTAATCATTTAAAGTTTATCAACTGAATTGCAATTATATATCCCTATCTTTAAAAATTGGAAAATTCCAGTTTAAAACGTTCTTGGTCGGTATATTCAATAACAATTTGACTGTGGATATTTCATTATCAAAAGTCAAATATTCTAAGGCATTCATTAATTAATTTTCAGTCACCACCGCATCTTGCGCATTTACTCATCATATATACGAATAAACGCTCAAAGGAGGTTAAAAATTGACCTGGCGGTCAAAAACCAAAACATCTTTCGATAAGATTAAATGTTGACAATTTAATAAAATAATTTGAACATCGTACGTTTTATTTTTATCACCAACCATAAAAAAAAAGTTGTATTCCTCTGTACTGGTCGTATCCCAAACGAGTAACAACAATGTTTTTATTATATAAAACCGCTGGCTGATAACTAAAAGAATTATGACACAAATGATTTCTTTGGTAATCAAATATCTTGAATCGTACTTGTACATAATTACTAATGTATGTAAATATGCGTCATGCAGAGGTCATTGGAACTTTTTCTTAATACATAATTTTATTTACTTATTCATTTTCTTGATGCAATCGTCTTCATGCTATTAATGCTATTATGTCACATAATTTTGCAAATAACAGTATAATTCCTATTTTATTCTATTACTTATGCCGTTTATGCAGTTTCAGTTTTGTCACTAAATTTTGTTAATGTGTGTATGAAATTCATAATTGGCAAAATATTTTCTTTATATTGCATATAAGCGATAAACGCATGTAGATACGAGTTCATCTTCATATATAAACTTTTATTAAGTCATAAAAACTAGAAAATGTTTGCTTTTTATTATAATTGTATTACATCGTTCCGCTAATTGTTATTATTAGTTAATTAAAATTGTTCAGAGGTTGTTATAAGTAACATACATAAATTGAAAATGTGTACTCGCGTTTATAAAATGTTACAATTAGATATGGCTTGTATCATCCCATTCAACCATATGAAATAAAATTATCAATGAAAATATAACTTTTAAGTGTTATTTTCATTTCATTATAGTTTAACACTTTCGGTTTCAAGATTTGTTGTCTATAAAAATCGAGAGTTGAACAGAAGTTGACCGCGATTGGGAGGGGAACGTCTCGGCGCCATCATATTGTATTTGAGTGTTATACATATCTCCATAATTAAAGTACCGTGAAATGGTAACGGAATATTATTGCCACGTTACCTTAATACAGTAGACTCGTGATAACGTGAATAAAATAAAACCAAGCAAATTCACGTTTACAAGATTGTTCATGTTTGCGGGAGTTGACTTTTTTCATATGAAATTTGGATTTTTTACAAGTTTACAGTGATATGTTTTGATAAAATGTCCACAACTCTACAAAGCCAGCTATACTAAAATATTCCACTAAATAAATGAAAGAGTATGCTCTTGTTTAATTCAGCTTTAATTCATTATATTTACACTATTATCACAATGCAAAATTTGGTTCATTAGTTAAATTATATCATAAATATGTATTTATATTTATGTAGGTAAATAAAAATAAAAGTATTTAAAAAAATTTAGTTCATATACTATACAGTAGTTGGCGTTCGTTTATACGCACCATAATTTTTTAATATATCCGAAAATTAAACCAAATTTTACCTTTTATTTATTTCGAAAAACTATTTTTGTTTATACTTTTGGTTTTTATCAATTGTAATGGTGTATTGTGATTGTTCCGTATATTGGTCTGTTTCAGCGCTCTCGAATTAATTACACAACCGTAGGAAATTCTCCCATTTGCGTCAATCTGTATGACAACGACTATGATAATCGACACCTACTTATACACAATCAACTTCCCAACCACCCCATACATTTTTCTTTCCTTTAACGCTGGATCGCGGATAAATAGAATATAGATGGAAATGTGAAAGAATCAAAATTTCGTACGCTACGCAATAATTCGCTAGTGGTACAACTACATGGTATTGCTCCATATATATAGACAATATTTCAATGTAATAAAACAACATCAGTCGTCGCGACCTGATGAGAAGACTGATTTTTTCAAATCATTAGTCTCATCTGTTCGAAACTGATTGTTGTGATTCTCACACATTAGCCATCTATAAGTCAAAAATTCATATTTTTGTTTAGTTTAAAAAAATATTAACCCCTTGCCTTATGAATCGAGCTACGATGAACACAACTCTTATATTGCAACTGTAACAAACAATAACGCAAAAACAAAAATATTATCGGGTAAAAATAATCACGTCTCTGATACGGCTTTTCACTTTTGGCCAGAAAGAATCATCACGTGTGTGATACGAGGTTCTCATTTTAGGCACAGCAGTACGATCACGTCTCCCATACGTTGTTTTCAGGCATAGGGTTAATGATTTGCTGTGGATTTCTTAAATTTTCATTCTTTAAATTCAAATTTTTTACAAAACTACAAAGAAATCTGATGCATTCGTTTATGCGCATTTGCATATTTTCACCGAAAAATTGTAAAGCGTATCAAGGAATGAAATATTAATACTTCGTCCCACCTTCCTTACTCTTAATAACTTCAAAAATTCGTTTTGGCATTGACTGCCAAAAAATCCCGTATTTATAATTTGCCGTGTTAGGAGGCAATAATTTTGAGTTGTGGCACTAACAGTGAACACCTGTGCCAAAAATCAGGCCATATTTTATGTAGCATCATAGTGAAATAAATTAAAAGCTGGTTGCATGTTTAGTGGAGATTTGGACCGGATGAAGTTAGACCAGTTCATAAATAGCTGGAACACGACAAATTATAAATACGGGATTCAGCTATTTACGAACTGGTCCTAACTTCATCCAGTCCAAATTTATTTTTTTTCCTAACACAACAAATTATTTATATTTTATCCAACAGTAATTGGTCTAACTTCACCTAGTTCATATTACCTTTAAACATTTGAATTATGTGACTTTGATTTTTTCAATTTTTTTTCAGGGAAAATCTACTGCCAACTTCAATTACATGTCATTTTCGGCTCATATCAACAGAATTTTGTATTACCACATGATACAAAATATGTCGATAATGCAGGTTTTTTGTCGGCTGACATTTTCGGCTAACTTCAGTAGCATATGGAATCCAATATTTAATACTAAACGATCCTTTAATATTTATTTATTGTCAAATTTTTGTAATATACGAGAAGAACAATTAAAATAATGAACTAAAAACAGATTGTCAAAATTTTGACAGTAGAAGTAAATGCAGTTTCATTTTGCGAATCGCTATTTCAGTTTCCCGACGGATTTAATAGTATAAATATGTTTAATTGCGAATCGGATAAACTCCCGCCGCAGCCGAGAGATTGTTAGGAACGCACCTTATTCACTCGATATATTTTTATATTATTTATGGCAAATCAAGTTAGTAGGAATAATTTTATTTCCTTTGGAAAAAGAAATTGTTTTTTTTTTGATAGTTGGAAAATTTTTGTTGGAAGTCGAGACATGACTAAAATTTGATACCAACGGAATTAATGTACAGTTTGAAAATAAAAATTATCAAAAATAAACGTTAATAAGTGCAATAATACCACGTTTAAAATAATTATTTATGTGATTGTACAAACAGCTAAAAATAATATTTATAAAAATAATCTTGATCGAAAAAGTTGTCGGCCTATCGATAATTGGTATACCCCATTCAATTTCGTTGGGTATATATTTTTTTTTTTGGTGTTTTATTTATAAAAGTAAAATATTGTAATAAAAGACAATTAAACCGTGGAAACTCATTATAACTATACGAAGAAGTTTAATCATTCTGACACTGGCAGATTAGTTAAACGGTACATAAGTAATCCTTGTAAAGATAAATATTTGGATGAATATTTGAAATTTCATACACCTATAAGGCACATGCAAGATTTTGTCTACGGAATATTTAATTGTGGAAATTATAATTTTTGGAATTTGATCACACCTATCAACATTTTTGGGATTTTCGTACATTATATGAATCAACTTTTGGATTTTGGTGTTGTACATTGGAATTTAATTTTGTTTATATAAATTTTATTAATTTATCCAGTTCTCACAAAGCTTTGGGAGTAGTACTGCGATTATATTTTGTAAGTTCTTTTAATTTTATTTATTTGTTTTTTTGTTGTTACTACAATTACTATAACAACAAAATATTAAAATCCATTTAATAAATTTTAACATTTATATGTACATAAATTTTATAATTTCATTAATTCTAATAATTTTTTTTGTTTAAATGTTTAATGATTTCATTTTTTTGCTACAATTAATAATTTTGTTGAAAAGTTAAATATAAAATAAAATATTGTAAACACTGTCATTGATAAAATGAATTAATTTTTTTTATTGACTAACTCATGGGATGAACATCGATTAAGGATATATTAATTCAAATTTAGTTCTAAATTTTTTTTTGGTGTAAACATTGATGCAGCAAACTAGTTTGGAATTACTTCACTGTAAAATAATACCCACGCAAGACTGAGCTAAATGTAAAAAGACAATTTCTTTATTTCGGATAATAATCGAAACGGTGTTTTTGTTACAAGATCGCAAATCTAGAATGACAAGGTTCTAACTTCTAACTCGTTACAACATAGTTTCAAGAAAATGAACCTTAAAGTTGTAGACTTATATGACTTTTTTGATTACACTGTGCATGAATCGAAAATTTTTTTTTGTGACAAGCTGGGCACCTAGGGTGTAAAGCTAATTCGAGTACGCTAAATTCAATGGTGCTACTCCCATTTCAAAGTTACTCCCCATTTTTGAGATATCGCTTTCGATATGTTTTGACTCTGAGTCACAAATTTGTCAAAATATACACTAATTTTCACGTTGATCTTGAACCATTAAGATTTTCGTTTTACTTTCTTCAGCAAAGTTGTTGCGCAAGCCAAGACAAACAACTTTGCCAAATTTATCAAGACCGAAAAACCACATCTACATTCACATTTTTGTGTTATTTTTTTTTTCATTTCGAAGTAAAAACACTTTTTTATCATTTTTTGCCCATTTATTGAATTTATATCGATTGAATTCGAACGAATAAACATCGCATCGACATATTTAGATACAATAGAAACTATTTAAAAGAAAATTAAATCGATTCAGTTGATTTTTGGTGATTTTTCTTAATTTTATCCTAAAAAATTAACATTTTTCTTAACTTTTTTAATTTTACACCTCTATTCCCTTAGTCGCATCACTTCAAGTGATGTGACTACTCATCTTTTTCGTTACTAGATCATTAAATCGAAACTTACAAAATAATTGTTCAATAAAGTCGTTCTGGCTGTTTTTTAAATCTTAATATGCCGTTACTATTTCGTTGCGACTGATATCACTTCAAACGACAACTTCTATCACTTGAAATGTTGACGTGACAAATAAATAAAAAAAACTTCAAACTAATGCAGCCAACTAAGATTTAAAAAATTTTCAATGAGAGTTTTGCACAAAATTTTTTAGTAAATTTTGATTTTAAAATCTAGTAACCAGGAAGAACCATAGTCACGTCGCATGAAGTGATACGTCTAAGGGAAATACGAATTTAATTTTCTGATTCGTTCATTTTGTTTGACCTAATTATGCCGGCCGACCTCCAGTTGTATTTATCCTTACCTGTGTATTCGGATCTCTGCACAGGTGGACTCATGGTTCTCTAGACGGCAAGGTAGGAGCCGGAGTCTGCTGTGAGAAGCTTTTGCCAAAACTAACAAGACCCTGCCTTTTTGGAGAACATGCGAGAAGGCCCGGCTTATAGACGAATGACTTTGTAGAAGTTGCATGGGCGAAGAAGAGGCAGAGACTTTAGGTAACTTCCTATGCTCGTGCACTATCATACAGAAGATATAGGTATTTCGGCGTGTACAGTATGGCCAGCCTTTCAGATCTCGCAGACTGTGGAGTGCGAGACATTTTGCGCCACATACGTGATTCCGAATGGTTTTGAACAGGGGTGAAGGGGAAATAGGACTCTGTGGTATCACAACGGGCCACTACTGGTCTAAGTGTGTGGAAGCAGCCACTCCAACCTAACAAAACCTAGCCTTGGCCTAATTAAAACACACATATGGTGGATATGGTTTTTCGGTCTTGATATGTTCGGCAAAGTTGTTTGTCTTGACTTGCGCAACAACTTTGCTGGAGAAAGCATAATGAAAATCTTAAAAGTTCAAATACTATTGGTGAACAACGAAAAAATGCCTGTTTTTTACGACATTTTGTATAAAAAACCCACAGGGTGCAATTATTTGGCCGGAATAATAGGAACAACTTCGTTGAAAAAACAAAACGAAAATGTTAATGGTTCAAGAGCTATCAACGTGAAAATGAGTGTATATTTTGATAAATTTTTGACTCAGAACCAAAACATGTCGAAAGCGATATCTCAAAAATAGGTACTAATTTTGAAATGAGACTAGCTCCATTGAATTCAGCGTATTCGAATTAGATTTACCGCCTGGGTGTTCAGCTTGTCACTTTTTTCAACTAGCACAGTGTTATTGATGAATCAAGCCCAATTATTTTTGCCCAAGGTCCTTGAGTTTATTGTTTCACAACTTATTCAAATTTGAAGGCAACGTCTAAAAATTGAAGATTTTATGGGTTTTTCCGCTATAGAGTGAAAGTGCTTAAAAAAATAATTATCATTTATTTATATTAATTTAAATTAACCTTCGCATCTATTACAAAAGTTCTATTTTAACAGATTAAAATTTTACTAACAAAAAAAGCTTCAGAAAAAATTGCAATTAAAATCATCTATCCTTTAGAAGGGGCAGCATCTGTAGCGGACATTAACCCCAAAATTAGCTTTAGATCATTAAGTTTTTGTAACAAATGCAGAGCCGTCGTCTTCTTTGTCTTTATTGCTTTGGGCACGCTCTGCATATCTTATATATGTTACCAGTTTTAAATTCGCTTCCTGTACGGCGCAGTTTATACTAAATTTCAAGTAAGGCTTTGGTAAACTTAAGTGTAATCACTTTTGAAAAGGCATTAATTGAAGCACTTCGAAACTGTGCCGTAATCCATGAAGTCTGTCGTCTGCATTTCTAATACATTATACGGTTGATTCTGCTTTACAAGTTTTAATAAACGAATTTAGGAAAATGAAGAATGTATTTGCGTCTCTGGCATAACTTGTTTAATGCATGAATCCACATGGTCTATCTCCTGCAGATTGACAATTTCATTACTACCTCGTTTAAATTTGTGTTGTCTTCCAAAAATTACATTATACACATTTAGACATATGCGAATTTCGTTTCTAGGGGACACATGAATCACTCCACGATATTAAATTTGGTATGACATTATCGTTTACCACGCAGTCCAATATTTTTCTCAAGACTTGATTGATAAGAGAAAATTGTGCAGTCAGTTTGTAAACATTAAGCTTACACTGCTTAAGCTCAAAAGTATTTAGGCACTGTCAAGAACAGCATAAAACATATAAAATCTCAGTAAAAATATGAAAAAGAGGTGCCTAAACACTTTTGAGCGGTAGTGTATATCTATAAAAGAACGAGCTAACTTCAGCTCTAGGACAAGTTATGAAGTTTTTCTCCTGACGCATATGATCTTTATTTTAAATAAGAGCCTCTTATTCATTCTTTTGACTTGCCTCTATAGAAAAACTATGATTTACACTTAGTATAGCCTTGGAACAAGTCGCAGCGATCAGTTTTTGGGATATGAAATCTGTACGTTGAGGTTTCGTTTCATATTCCCTTGAGTTGCTTTCCTGCAGCAGTGCGACTCTAATGTAGCATACATACCTGCGGAGTCGATTGCGGCAAAATTCTGCAGTTTTGAGTTGAAGTTAGTCTAAAATATTAATCTATTTGGTACGTCATTTTGCTTGTCAAATTTTTCATTTGTAATTTTCGCTTGGAAGGTGAACACGCCATATAAATATTTCTCAGTAGGCATACATTTTTTTTATTAGTTTGACGTTTCAATTTTCGGAGTGAAGAATTTTGTCTGTGTAACATTTTTAAATTTTTTTTTATTATAATTCAGACGACTCGTTGATAATCATGTCGGAATGGAGAGAGATATTTAAAAGTAATTCATCAAGCGACTGGGTGATAAACATGTCAGAATGGAGAGAAAAAGTTAAAAGTGATTATGGCGAATATTGTTACAGGTAATTTTACTATAAAATACCCTGAATTCTTTATTTCTATAACTATATATAAATATTTACCCTTAGGCCGATGTCAATCAAATTTACAGCAGAAAAATTGGAACTGTTTAATGACCAGTACATAGTTACAATTCGTGAGAACATAGATGGTGAATACTCGAGTATTGAGCACGAAATTGTTAATGGTGTGGTTCAGATTATAAAATTGATGAAGGAAGAGGCTTAACCTGTCGCAGAATTCGCGTTTCAATATGCCAAAGACAATCGCACGAAAGTGACTGTGCCACATAAAGCCAATATTATGCGAATGTCTGATGGTGTTTTTTTTGCGCTGCTGTCGTGACATGGCCGTTAAATATCCCGAAGTGAAATTTGAAGTATTTGGATAATGTGTGCTTAAATATGGTGCAGGATTGACGTAAATATGATGTGCTTATTATGCCAAATTAACATTTGTTTTGTATGGTGACATTTTGAGTGATATGTGTGCTTGTCTAGTTGGTGGTTTAGGCACCAATAGATATAACCAAGACCGCTATTGCGTAGACCGACATTTTGTTTCCTACCTTATTTTTTTAAAACTATGATATGAATTAAATCCAAGAAGTGTTTATCCTCTTAAAATTTAATAAAAAATTTGATTTTTTAATAAAAAGTTTTGAGTTTTTATTTGTTACTTCATATCAACTACAGCCCCTTCATCACTATCGTTGATACCGCGTGATGATGAATCTAGATGACCTTCTCTTCATTGAATTGTAATCACGTCGTAACATTAGGGTACCGTCTTTACCGGACACAACTAATGGTAACCCCGAATCACATGCAGCAATACAAAAAATGGCGTATTTTCCGAATATGCTTGCCATGATCGGTTTATAATGGCCATCTTATCCTGTAGAAAATTCCATTCAGGCATACTGTATTCTACGAATGACGACGACGGAGTTGGTTGAATTTGTATATTTACCGAAGGTGGCTAGTCCAGTTGATGGCCAGGGTGTCAGCGAACATGTGTTGCCATTCGGAATTATTGTAATTTCCGTTTCGCTTTTACGTTGCTTCCGTAAATTTCCTATTTCTGTTTTGTTCACTGAATCGGCCAGGGGCACATCATGACATCATTTTATTCCAATAAATTTTGTATTTTGACCTAAGACTACTAAGAAAGACCTAAGAAGTAATTATTTAAGAAACCATGACCGTATAATCAATTTTACTAGTGTCTGTCGATTATTGATATCAGTTTTTAGACGAAGCCGCTCACTATGGCACATTTCAAAACAGGATGTAATAAAACAGGACATCCCAAAACAGTACATGGTACGGAACAGGACCGATTAAAACAGTACATCACAAAACAGTACATGGTACATTAAAGTACATGGTACATAACAGGACCATTTAAAACAGTACAACACAAAACAGTACATGGTACACAAAAGTACATGGTACGAAACAGGACCGATAAAAACAGTACAACATAAAACAGTACATGGTACACTAAAGTACATGTTACTGAATGTTAAGCTAGAGGATTTTTTCAGCTTGATTTGTTAAATATTTTTTTTATTGAATACGTTTAGTAATTAGGATATTATCAAGTGGATATTTGCCTTCACCTAGAGTAATTAGACAGTATACTATATAGAATTATAATTGCTTTAAATTATAATAAAATATCCCTTCACCTAACAATATATAACATTATTTTAATTTAAATCGCTAATCGATCGTTGCAAAATAGATCAAAAATTTAAATAAATATATAAATAATATATTTATTTTATTTATATATTTAATTAAATTTTTGATCTATTTTGCAACAATAAGTAAAACTTAAACAATTTTTTGGAATTAAAACCTGCAAAATTGACTATTAACTATTTTGTGGTGTTCTATTTTAATACGTACTGTTTTGCGATGTACTCTTCCGTACCATGTACTTTAGTGTACCATGTACTGTTTTGTGATGTACTGTTTTAATCGGTCCTGTTCCGTACCATGTACTTTAGTGTACCATGTACTGTTTTGTGTTGTACTGTTTTAATCGGTCCTGTTTCGTACCATGTACTGTAGCGTACCATGTACTGTTTTGTGATATCCTGTTTTGTGACATCCTGTTTTAGCACATCCTGTTGTGAAATGTGTCGTTTCTTATGAGACCCGTTTTTAGATCATTCTTTAGTTCCATTTGTAGTTTTTGGTTGGCAAGCTTGAAGAAACCATAGCTCAAAATAGAAAATATTTCAATTCGATTGCGGCAAGACGAGGCGGGGCGGGGCATAGAGCTTTTCACGCAATTTGATTGGTTTAGACTGCGGGAACGATTGCGACAATCGTTGTATCCGCAAGTATGTATTCAGCATGAGGAAATATTTAAATATAACATTTCTTCTATAGGTTGCTTTGTCAGCAGCTGCTACGGTTTTTCGACTACACAAAATCTTCTCTGTCTGCTGCAGTAAGAATTGTGTCTTTTAATTTGACCTAATCCATAATACGAGTCAGGAAAACGGATAATTGACATGCACTTAAGTCTACATTTGGAGCAACTAGGAATATCTTTCACTTTTCGTGCGGCCACCAAATTGCCTCTTCGGTTTTTATATGCTTTTCTATTTTGACATAACAACATTCTTTCAGTTGAATTCCAGGTGTTGCCTACTCGCATTTTTACGTTTTTCTTATCTCGTGTAATAATTCCGGGTGTATTATCGAGTGGTTGATCTATCTCTTGGGTATCAACTATCATATTTGACCTGTTCTCTAAGGCAGTGTTTCTTAACAGAGGGACCGCGGACCCCTAGGGGTCCGTAAGAAGTTTGCAGAGGGGCCGCCATAGTTTGCAAAGTTTCCGTCAGAATAAAATAAAATTGATTGAAATAAAAAAATAAAATTGATGTATAAGGTGAATGTACAAATTAACGACAGTATAAGAATCTCGTTGACATTTTGTTAAGATATTTTTTGGGGTGATTTTTTTATATAATATTTCGTAAAAATATAGTTTATAACATGAATAATATTATAAAAGTTAAGTTTCAATGATTCTTTCATATTAATCATAAAAATTAAATAATTTCATTGCATAAAATCTATGTTATTGCGATTTATTTTTGATCTAATTTCCGGCAGCTCTTATTGTTATTATCGGTACTGTAAAGTTAAGCGGTTGAAACAACGAAAACTTGATTTTCAATAAGAGGGAACTTTTATTTTTCATTTTTTTATTAAACGTTAAGACGTGAGTCATATAGAAATGTCAGAAAAACAGCAAAACTATTTATCCTTTTTCCCACTTACCCACACAATTTTGTGGGTAAGACAAAATTATCATGTTTTGTATGTGTTTTGAACCAACTTACACATTTGTGCCTTCCTTTCACACAATTGTGTTGATTGTACTTCAAATCAACCGAAATTTTTTATCAAAAAGCCATTACGTACTGTTTTTTTACTTACACATTTGTGTGGTTTGGACTTAAATTTAGCTAATTTTTGTTTTGTTTTGTAGAAAAAGGGATATAATGAGCGTCATTGTTGCTCATAATTTGTTTTTTGTTTTTTCTATGTTGGATGCTTGCGATCAAAAATTTCCCCAAAGATAAAAATATTTCATCTCAGGCGGGGAAATTCCAACAATTTGATTGGCTTGATTCGCGAATCATTTTTTGATCACGTACGTGAACCCGCGTTAAGTGTTGTAAAGAAAGTATGTCCTGCTAAGTCACAGCTACGATATTAGCTTTAGAAAATCAATCAAAAAATAATAAAACTAGACTAACAAAAATAATTCAGGTACTAGATAAGTAATATGTTTACTAAAATTAATTAAAATTATTCTTTTGGAAAGTTTTGGAAATAGCGTCGTCCTTGCTCGGCCATTTCCGGTTTTGACCACTAATTTGCATTGTTTTAATGTACGTATCATTTTCTTTTACTTCCAGTACAGACCCAGGTATATACTCTCCTTTCGTATGCAATTATGACATAATCGCCAGGACATATTTTTTTATCTTTTACACTCGATCCGCCATCTGTTTTAAAATTAGTTTTATGTTCTTCGTTCAAATTTCGTTTTATAAATTGTTCCGTTCTTTTCTCTTTTGCTTCTATCAGTTTTTTCTTTTCGTCTCTATTTCTGGCCCGCGCCAATTTTCCAGATAATGCCATTTATTTAACCATTTCAATTCTCTTAAGTATTCAAAAGAAAAAGATAATAAATAGATAAAATAAAATAAAAAGATTTTTTGGATGGGGTGGGAAAATCCTCATTAAACGACAAATAAGAGCAACCCGGTTGCTGCGTTATGTTATTGTTTTGATCAGCAATATTTTTAATTGGCGTACTCATAACTACTGCACTGGATGTAATTTGGGGTTTAGGAACATTGTTCAAATCAAGATCTTCGTAAAGACGAACCGAGCCATCTTTATCCACAATGCAATTCAATACTTGATTTTCCAGCCATAATTTTACATTTAGCGTTGTTGCATTGTCAATCAATGATTGAATTTTGCTTGTGTATCCGCCTGCGAAATCTATTTCTTTTTTCAAATTTCACCAAAATAAAGAGATTTTCATCTTTTATATTATCTCTTTCCTCACGGCTTTCCTAATGATTGATGATTAAGAGTATTTTATTCAAAGTATTGCTCATTATTATTATTAGTTATACATTTTTGACCATTTTTCTGGCAATGCGAGGATGGCATGCCAAAAAGACTGTTCTTTTTCTGAGGCAAACCATAGTTATCGAGCCATTTTCGTAGGAAGTAAACTGTTCCTCAGCAAGTCCATGTTCCATCGATGCAAATAAGTAATAATCGGACGGAGATAAGTCTGGAAGTAAGCTGCATGTGAAAGTATTTCCCAATTATGAGGTTCCAACGTTTCCATGACCAGTTTTGCATTGTGTGATGGTGCATTGTCATGAAACAATATCACTTTTTGTTAAATTTTATCATATTCTGATCGTTTTTCACACAAAGCTTGATTCAAATTGAAGATTTGTTGTTGGTAGCGTTCAGTATTTATGGTTTCACCAAGTTTGTAGCAGCTCAAAATAAATCACATTCTTCGACATCCCACCAAATACAGAGCATTGTCTTCCGTCCGAAACGACTTGACCTTACAGTCGATGTCGAGGATTGTCCTGGATCAACCCAAGACATTTTGTGCTTTGGACTCTCAAAATAGATCCATTTTTCATCGCGTCACAATTCGATGGAGAAATAACTTTCTTTTGTGTCTGGCGAGAAACATTTCGCAGGTGGTTTTTCTATTTTCCTCTGGCCTTTCATTCAGTTTATGAGGAACGCATTTCCCCAGCTTTGGGATCTTTCACATGGCTTTTAAACGTATGGAGACGGCTTCTCGTGACACATTCAATTGAACCGCGAGTTGTTTTTGCGTTTGAGCGTCATCCTCATCCAACAATGCTTGCAATTCATTGCCCTCAAACTTTTTTGGTGGTCTTCCACGTTCTTCGATTTTCACGTCAAAATCACCACTTTTGAATTTATTAAACCAAGAGCATGCTCACCGTAAGTTTTGACAAACATTCGATGTGATTCTGCAGCAGTTTTCTTCAAGTGACAACAAAAAATCAATGATGTCTCCAAATAGTAATATGTAGGCAAACAACCCGACATTTTTAACACGTAAAGTCATGCGTTATTGTATGAAACTTGTAAGGTTATAAATTGGATGTTGTGGACAGATGTCAAAAGAAAACAACGGCACCAATGACGTTGTTTGTCAAAAGGTACATTGACAGGTGGCGCCATTTATTGGTAAATTCCAGTTTCATATTTCCACAACCTGGTATTATAGATAATTTAACAAATATAAATTATTATTACAAAAATGGGGGCCGCAAATAAATTATAAATTATTTAGTGGGCCGCGAGTAAAAAAAGGTTAAGAACCACTGCTCTAAGGTACTCAAAGGTGAATATTAATGAGATATAAACTCACAGTCTCGTCCAAGAGCTAGATTTGCAACATGCAACACTCACCTCCCACCTTTCAAGTCAGGCAAAACAAGCCCTGCTCGGACCAGTCAATACAAAACCGAACTCTGAGCCCGAGTCACGCACGGACAAAACTGTGAAGTGGTTAATATCATAAGTTAGCTGCGAAAAATTCACTTAAAATAATACCACAATACTGTAAAATATAACAAAACTCTTTTCGCACTTATCACAAATGTGAAAATATTCTACAAAATGTTAAAGTTATTACAGTGTATATACGTAAGATGAGCGTTCAAGTGGGCATGAGAGAAAACATTGGCTACAGCTCATACCAAAACAACATACTCAAACAAACAATAATCTCAAGTAAACGATTATAATAATAGTAATAAAAAACTAAATTCTAGCGTTTGGTGAATTAACTATTATTACTCATCCATAACGAAAATGGACAAGTAGCATTCTTCTCGATTAACAACATTTTAATGCGGCCATCCATGCAAACGGATAGCAACCAAATTTTTAGTTAAATTCTTTCTTGCAATTTAAAGATTGTTCACTCAAAAAAATTGCACTTAAAATTTTTATAAAATTATAACCATTTCAAGATCGAGTTGATTATATCGCGCACACACATACATTCGAAACAAGTCTGGCTTTTATCAATAAATTGAATATTGTAAATCTCAAAATTACTCGAATTAACTTTATTGTGTAGAGTAGTTGGGAATCATTATGATAGTTGATTTCAATTCAAATGACATTATTTCAGTGTAGCTTTTGTTGTATTACTAATTCGAAGGTAGCTCGTAGTGTTGGTATGCTTTATTTGTATTATTTATGTTAATTCAAATAGAACAACATGTAGGTAATTTACATTGTGGCTTTTACCTAATGCGTGTTTGCGAATATAACGAGTGCAGTCAACAGTAAGTTGCACGACAATTAAACATTTTTGTATAATGTACGGATATGCATGGCGGGGCGATTTACTAACAAAAGTTTGGGATACACGCATAGCGACTCAAATTTATTATTTTCAAAAAAATATTTTTAAGATTTTATTTATTCTTATGATGTTTTCGTATTTTTTTCCGGATATTTTTAATGTCTTGTGCGTGGAATTCCATATGTTTTAAAGTGTACGCAGATGGTTGTATTGTGTGTACATGAATTTTATGACAGACTAAATAATTTATTTGTGACTTTGTTTTTTGGTTTTTCAACAAAAACTGTAAAATCTGCAATTATCTTTATGTTTTGGTGATCAATTTTATGTGTACCAATATCATGGAGCCTTATGGTATTTCAAGATGGGGACATATCAATATTCCAATATGTGATTTTGCTTTATGAACTGTATATTCTGATGCTTATGTGTGAATAATTTACTGCGGTCGCAGTTAGTTTTATTGTTTCAAGTTCAATTGGATTTTACTGTTTGTATTTTCACATGAAGTTCATTTTCATTTAATCTACGATTTACATAATGAGAATTGGTTATTTGTATTTTCAGATCATTCGATCTGGCCTTGAATATTCCTGTACGCCCATAAACCGGGTTGAAATGTCTCAAGAAAATAATCATTTCTGCTCTTTATTGGATTTTAATAAGAAATCAAGCTTAACCCTCCTTCACCTTCCTTTTATGACTTTTGTGAATTTTAGTTATTTATAAAATTCTTTTTTGAATAGAGTACGATTGACTCTTAGGACCGTAAGTTTGAACAAAGATTAATCCACGTAAATTAATCCAATTTTTTCGAATTTTCGAACTGTCATTGTCAAATTGACGATGTAATTTTTTAATATTAAATAACAACTTTACATTATCTATTTAATTAGACAAATAAAAAAAAATATTAGAAAAAAAGGCTTCTTCGTCTTCTTCAATTCAGATTATCTGCTTAATGAAAAAAGAAGAAAAATCAGAACATTTCAAAGAAACAATCAAATTGTCGAATTGAAATCCGATGAAGGAACTGGAAGCAAGCATCCCGGTAATATACTTACTTGGTTAATCTGTCATGAAGTGCAAACTACCGAAGAAATTCTGAAGGAGCACTTCAAATTATATTTAAGATTTGCTTGTGATAAGTGTGATAAACGGTTTATTAAGGAAAGTTTGTTAAGGAAACATAAGTCAAACTCTCATTTATAAAGTAAAAAATATCGAATGTCCTATATGCAAATGCGTGTTTCGGGCTGTTTACAAGTTGAAACAATATTTGTTTACACATTCACAGGAAAGGATATTTCAATGTACGGTTCTGAATTTTCTAAAATCATTTTCTTTTAAGTACACAAAAAATTCATAAGAATCGGTACCGAAAGAAATGTCCAATATGCGATCAAATGGTCACTAAATTGGGTGAGTTGACAAAGTCTATGTAATTTTTTTCATTCAGTAATATGACAAATCATTTACAGATACACATATGTGGTCTCATTCGCATGACAAACCATACAAATGTATAACGCGCACTAAATCATTTGAATCTAAAACCCAGTTGGATATACATTTTTATTCACATGAAAGTGACCGTCAATTTTGATGCGAAATGTGTGATGCCTCGTTTAAGTTTCGTAGTAGCTATCTTAAGCATAAAAGTACAATGCATACAGGACCTGATTATCCCTGTCGCGTTTGTAATAGAAATTTTAATCGAAAGGATAACATGAATAAACATGAGGTTTGTCCATCGGTTACTCCAATAAAATAAACTATAATCAAATAACTATAGCAAAATTTGTATTAATAATTTTCTTTACTCCGGATCTGAATCTTCAGCTGAATTTCACAGGCTCCAGGAATGTTTTGGGTCTGAAATTTTGGCTCAAAACATCGTCGGAATATAAATTTTGTTCTTGTATGGAACTTCGAATTTTTCGTTGAAACTCTTCTCGCCTGATTCCGGTCCCTTGTTTTTCCGTATTCCTTGTGTCCTCAATAAATATGATTTCAATATCTTCTGTATCAAGATTTATTGGAATTTTCGGGTTCTCTTGAATGGGTGTGTTTCTCCATATTAGAGGAGATTGAGTTCCTAAATTAGAAACTGTTGACGCCGTATTTTGTGGGGCACAACTGTATATCGATTTTGTCTCAAAATGTGTGAAACGAATTGAGTGTAACCGGAATGGTATAGTAGTAGCATATATGTTTGTGTTAGTTTCGTGCGTATGGCCCATGCCACACGTAAAAAAAAATGCGGCATTTTTCTTCGTTTCTTTCCCCGTTTACCTATGATACAAGTTTTAATTGCGACTTAACTAATTTTCTGTTCTACCACACAACTCAAACATAAATGAAATAAAAAATATTTCAAGGACATTTTTGACTCATTTTAGTTAAAATTTTATTTAAGAGAGAGCAGAACAAAACATTGGTAGAAAAAAAATGCCAAAATACAAAAATACAAAAAATGCTCGTCTGGCATGGTACTATGATTGTTTTTCTGCATATGCAAGTCACGTGTCATTCTTTTTTATTTATTCATATTAACTCTTTGAGAGCACACATGAGTTCGGCTAGTGTATTGAGGAACACGATTGCGCTTTTTGGCACTCAAAGGGTTAACCATTGTAAACGCCATATTTTTGCGTTGTTTACAGTTGCTCACAAAATTGAGCGTACACCATTAAAAAAAACATATTTTGTTAAAAAATAAGTACAAAAACAACAATCTAATTGATTTTTTTTTTGATATTTCGAAATATTATATATCTCTAAACTTAATTTCTAAAAAAAATAATAAACCATTTAAAACAATTCATAATAATTAAACAGAAAACAAAAATCACAATATTTCAGTTTCACAAAATTGAGCGTACACTTATGATAAGTTTTTGGGGAGTTCATAATTTTTACTGTTTTAATATTTTGTATGGCCACCTTTAGCGTCTATAACCGCCTGTAAACAACGTGGCATAGATTCCACCAGGTTTTTAGTATAAAAGGCCTCAATATTTTCTCATTCACCCCTTGTTCTATTTTTTAGCTCTATTTTATTGGACGGATTGCTATTTGCAACCCGTTATGCCAGTTGCGACCCGGGGTCGTTATCTTGTTGATAATAATAATCAACAGACAAACTTAATCTTTCTTAATCTTTCACTTTAAATGTGGGCGCACATTTCTTTTGAAAATTTCTAGATATCCTGTTTTATTCATAGTTGTTTCTATAAATCCCATATTTCCTACTCCACTCACATTCATAGAACCCCATAACATAACGGATCCTCCTCAATGTTTTATTGTTGAAACTAAGTTCTTCATTTTCAAAAATTCATTCGGCTTTCTCCAAACAGTTTTCCTCCCTTCTGAGCCAAATAAATTTACTTTAGTTTCATCTGTGAATATTACTTTATCCCAAAAACTTTGAGGCTCCTTGATGTATGTTTTAGCAAATTCAAGACGTTTCTGGATATTTATGGTTGACAACAATGGGTTTTTGCGAGCAATTCGGCCATTCAAATTGTTTTTGCGTAAAACACGGCGAACAGTTTCTGTTGATATGGCTTTTTGTGTAGCTTCTGACATTTTCAATGTAAGCTTTGGAACACTAGCTTTTGGATTTTTTTTATCATCTCGCGTACAATAAATCGCTCGTCCTGCTCACTCAAAATTCTTTTTCTGCCGCTACCTTATTTTTTAGCGTTCCCTCATATTTCCATTTGTTTATAATTTTCTGTACTGTAGAATGACGTCGGCCGACAATTTCACCAATTTCACGCAACGATTTTCCCTGACTGCACGATTTGATGACCAATTTCCGAGTACATTCATCGACTTCTCTTCCTTTGCTTTCAATTTTTTAAATTTTTAATTTTACTGAGATTATCGTAATGGCTCTTAATCAAAATTTTAACAAATAAATTGTAAAAGTATCCTTCCAACGTAAAACTCGCTATACAAATAACGTTTTTAAGAAATTACGCAAATTGAATGGAAAATTTCTAGTTCTCAATAAGTGTACGCTCAATTTTGTGACATTGAAATGTTGTGATTTTTGTTTTCTCTCTATTTATTAGGAATTATTGTTTTTGCACTTATTTTTTAACAAAATATGTTTTTTTAATGGTGTACGCTCAATTTTGTGAGTAACTGTATGTATTTTCGATTTTTTTATAATTAACATTTTATTTTTAAAATTTATGAAATTTAAAATAAATTTACTTATAAAGTTTTATTAATAAATGTAAAATTAATGTATGATTATAGAAAATATAAAATATATTGGCATGTTAAATAATGACACTCCACAGCTCGAGAGCAGACGTAATGTGCTGAGAAAGGGAAATAAGCACCATAAAAAATAAACCGATTCGCCCGGATCGCGTTATTTTGGTACTGTTCATCATACAAATGACACAAATACGAACAAAAGAAAAATACAAATACAAAGACATAATTATACACTGTGTACGTATTCGATTTTTTTTTGCTTCACTCATTTTAAATGAGTAACTCACGAGACAAAATCGATATACTGGAATAGATTTTGATTGTGAAATACATTTGTTTATCCGGTTCCGCATTTGATCAATTGTCGAGTTGTCGTGATCTGCAACTGAATTAATTTTCTGTATTAGATATTGACATTCTGAATCGGTTTCGGCTTTTATTGTAGACAGCACCAAATGCACGTTAAACGTATCCATTCAATCTAATATGAAAATGATTGGTTTGCCATCAGTTTCAAAAACCACAGAGATATCTAATCTTAATGCTTCAGATAGGTTTAACAAGGCACAAATTTCTCGCAGGCAAAATGTAATTGAAGTATTTTCTTCAATTTTATATTTATCAAACTCTTGAGCACTCATATTCAACTGAGATCGTAACGCTCGTGGATTTATTGGTGCATTACCATGTAATTTTTTACTAAAACTTCTTTCTCATTGACATCGAAAATTATTTCTTCTTCGTTGGTTCGAAAATTATTTACTACATATGTCGGCAAAATTGATGTACTTTGAAAATATTTAATTTGAATACGCATTGGCTGAATAGAAAGCTCGTAATTAATCGAACTCTAGAATTCGAATTTAATGAGTTTTAACCGTATCCAAACCACAGGTTAGTTCAGCCACAATTTCGTAAGCGCAACACCGAGGCAGAAGCTATATATGTCATAAATCGTCGAACTCGATAAAAAAGGCTGAATGAAATGTAACAATACCAAAGGAAGATTTTGTGGAATTTGTTAATGCCAAAATGACATAAGAAATTTAGTAGCATTTTCTTTTTTCGAACATCTATTAGTAACTCTGTGTGCGATGTTCGAAAAAAACATCGCCGATTAATCGTCGTTTAAACTTACCAATTTAAACCATGGAAAAATCCATGGATTATTTTACCAGCGGATTTTCAAAAAAAATTTCCTTTTTTAAACTTACGGGACTTGTGACTTTTCATCGAATACATTATTTTACCAGAGACAACCTAAAAGAGATATTTCATGCTATGTTAACGTTTTTACGTTTCAACAGCGCATTCTTTTTCAGTAAATAGCCGCATACATTCAAAAATATTGTTTTTTTGCGTATACGTATACGCAGCTCAACGAAAAATCACAGATACAACAATGACATTGGAATTATCAGAAATACATTTTAATTTTTTTGTTGAAATGAAAAATATCCTTTGATTGTTTGTGATTTTACAATAAAGTATTTGATGCAAAGTCACTAACAGTCAATCGTACTCAATCCCAAAAATCATTTTATAAACCATTGAAATGCACTTCGGGTGATATAGTTCCTAATCACTGTATTATGGACACTATTAGTATTTTGGAATCACCAGGATCCTTTTGGATTCCCGGATTACAAAGGATTTCCGAGGAATCGCCGGAATATTCCGGGGTTGCCCCGGGTCATCCTCAGGATTCCCGTCATATTCCTTGAAATCCACATGATCCCCCGGCGTTTCCCCGGAAATAATCCGGGAAATCCCCGGCATATTCCGGGGATTTCCCAAGAATTTCAGGGAAATCCCGGAATCTGCCGGGAATTTCAGGGAAATTTCCGGCATATACCGGAGATTTGCTCAGGATTTTCAGGAAATCCCAAGGATCACCCAGGGAAATTCCAGAAATTCCAGCATTAAGGGATTTCCCCAGGATTTCCGGGAAATTCCCAGCATATTCTGGGGATTTCATCAAGATTTTAGGTAAATTCCCAGAATCACCCGGGTAAATCCCCGGCATATTCTGGGGCTTTACCGGATTATTCCGGAGATTTCCCTGAAATCCTAGGGAAATCCCTGGATTATGCCGGGGATTTCCCGGAGATCCCCAGCATATTACGGGATTTTCCCGTGGCATCCCGGGGGTTTTTCCTGAAATCCTGGGGAAATCGCCGGAATATGCCTAGGATTTTCCGGAAATCCTGGCGAGACCCCCGGCACATTCCGGGAATTCCCCCCGCCGGATTTCGGTGATTTCACGGATTATTCCGGGAATTTTCCAAAAATATTTGAATTTTTCAAAACCGTACAATCTAGTATTTTATAGGCAATTAGCATCAAATCCAGTAATATTGCTGGTCTGTTTAAACCCAAAGAAGTGTTCCCAACTGCTTCATTGCATGATTTTCTATGGACAACATGTTTCAAGAAATAAAAAGTAAAATCTTTTAAAGGATCTTAAGTACATTTCACAGTCATTCTAAGTTATTTCCAGACATTTATGGTGTTTTCGATTGATTGTTTACCCCTCACCTCACTAACATAGTACACTGACTTTTTGCGTCAATCGAACAAAAAACTTGTTTACCCTCATTTATGTATCTTTGTGTGTTAGCTGTTGAGCATAACGTGCGTAATTTCAAATGTGGATATTGAAGTCGAATTAAATCTTTATAAGGTGGTGGTTGATGAGTCAGGGACCGTGATGATCTTGGAAAATAATGTTGTATTGCAACATCTAAATAGTAAGTAGTAAAAAAATTATAAACACAGTACATTATTAAAAACAACTTTTTACATTACAGCAAAACAAGAAGTTTGTGTTGAATATTCGCAAGATGCGAATATTTATAATTTAATGTATGAAAGCGGAATACCTACTCGAGCCACAATCAAAACTTATTGGACTTATACACCGAATTAAACGACTCCGTCGTCCCCCCCCCCCCCCCCCCCCAGCTTTATGGCTGACGACATATCTAAAAAATTTGGTATTGCAGTTACCCGTTCGCAGTTTGAAACCGCTATTAATGCGTGATGCATAGAACGCGTAAAGTTATTGACTCTAACCACACGAGTGAAGCCGTCCGAGTAGACCACGAATACGATTCTGAAATCCAAAAAATTGTAACCATAACGGAAACTTCACCAACATTGAAGAATTTAGCGAGGCCTCGAACACCAGCATCTCCTTACCAGATAGTGAGAACACAAATACTGAGGATGCACGGATTGTACAAAAACGAAAGAAACTCACCGTTCAAGAATAATTGGGTGGGGAATATTTGGAGATGAGGCAAAAGGAAGTTTATAAAAAACTAGAGGTGAAACAACAAATTACAGAAAAAAACGACAGCATAAACTGAACATGTTCCGAATAAAGGAAGAAAATAAATAAAAGATGAATAAAGGAACTCACGGGCTGTCCTTAAATTAAAAAACCTCAACGAAATATTAAAAAAATTAAATTAATTTGTTTTTTTATGTATTATATTCAACAAAAATGAATTAATAAAATATAAAAAGGAATTTTAATATTTAAAATGAATTTAAATATAATATATAACTATAGTACATATAAACATCTAAAAACTTTGCATAATTTTATTTCTTTTTAATTCTCCAAGATGATTAAAGACAACATCGGAAATAGCTACGGAACTTAGATTTTCAAAAATTGTTGGTTCTTCTGTTCCTCCAGGTATGGCGGCTTCCTCAATATCCATGAATTTGTTGACACGATGCCTTTTCTCTCGACAAAATAAATTTTGCAGGAACTCCATAAATTCTTCAAAATCTGAAGATGAATGTCTTTATGTCTTTCGTTGAAAACGGATCTATTTTTATATTCGAACTAATCTTGTATATTCAAAAGACTGATGTTTCAATACTAAACTAAAACTGACATAAAATAATTGGGAAATAGTATGGAGCGAAACAATATAATCGACCAGCAACCGTTGTTTTTTACTTATAGCGTTTTCTTTTTACAAAATACCGGCAAAAAATTTTGATGTACATCAAAATTTTTTGATGTGAATCACATTTTCGTGTTCTTTTAGCGAAAAAAATAGCAAACATATTTGATGTACATCAAAAAATGGAAATGTAGATTTTTACTTCTATTTTAACTACCACATACAAATTTTCATATATGTACTTATAATATGCCAATCGTAAATATTGACAAATACATCAAACGCGTCATTTGAAATTTTTTCAAAATAGTTTGTTATTGTTTTCGGCATCCCTTTCGGGTTTAAGCTAGAAACAGAACAAGAGCGACGACGGCAAGCGTCGACGAATAAATAAAAAATATCGCCGCGATATCGCTGTAGCTAACAGAACAAAAGCGTCAGCGTATGGCGATAAAAAAACAACCAAACGGCATAACCTTCTGTGTTTTTGACACATGACGTTGTGGCATTAGGCTACTAGATCGAAAAAAAATGGTTAATAATATGACGGTTAATTGATGCCAACTTATACATATATAAAAAACAGTTGGCAACATTGTTTCGTCGGCAACAAAAATAGAAATAGACTCTAAATTTTTTTCAACGAAAAAATCGTCGTCGCCTGCGTTGATGGTTGTGTTTGTTTTGCATGATTTCGGTGTTTTCTAATATGACAGGCGATTTCGCTCGCCGCCTTTGCTCTTGTTCTGTTTTGAGCTTTGCACACTACGATAAAAACACATCAAATTTGTTCGTATTCTTTTTACTATTGGAAATTTGATTTACATCAAAAACGTAAAAAGAATTCGCTATTAATATGTATAAATTTGTGCGGGAACGCAATTGGGCGCTTGTTATCTCCTCGTTCTGCACAACTGATTCAAGGTACAGATTATTCAATAATCATAAAGATCTTGATCAATAATCGGACCAAGTATTACTAGCTTCCTTAATGCTTGTGTGAAAAACGGCAAAGTAATAATCATTAGAAAGGGTGGTGATAGAGACCACATCGATCCGAAAGCATACTGACCAAATCAGCTTATGCCGGTCTTAGGTAAATTACTTGAAAAATTGATTACTGGCAGATTGTTGAACATATTCCAGAGTAGTGGAAAACACAGCGATAACCAGCTTGGGTTCAGAGAAAATAAGTCTACAGAGGACGCTATTTAAACTTTATTCGATCACTGACAGCTACTGCTCTGACAAATCAGCTACCGTTGTGTCAAACCATAACACGCTTTCCAAAAGCGTAAATAAAGTTTGTCCAAAAGGCTCAATCTTGAGCCCGCACCTCTGGAATATAGTTTTCAACTGAAGTATTCAGGATGTTGTCAAAGAAGTAGCATTCGCGGACGACAAGATCATGCTTGTTGCTGGCAATTCAAGACTGAGCATTCAGGAGAATACGAAGAACGCCATAGACAGGGTATTAAGTTGGTGCAATAGCAACAAAATGGAGCTATCCTCCTCCAAAACCGTAATGATCCAAATCAAAGGTCCCCTTGACATTGGGAGACCAACTTGCAGTGCTCGTCGCAGAGTTGCAGAGAGTAATAGAAAAAAAATGTCTTTTTGTTGAAAAGGTTAAAAGAAAGGTGGGGTTTGCAAACAAAATACCTTGGTTGAGATATGCGAAGGCCTAGTGGTTGTATCCATGACTTATGGCTGCGCTGGATGGGCAGATAAAATAAGCTACCACCAAATGAAGAACACTAATGAGCGCAAAGAACAATTCCAATCTATATAATGTTGGATGAACGATTGGTTAGTTACAAAATAAGGAAATGGTAAGATGTTAGTTACGGAAACGGCCAAATTCTAGGCAATCAAATAAGACCAAATATCATCACCGGGTAAGCTCAGTGACGGCAGAGCTACTTATATTTACTGGCCTAATATACCAGAAAGACTTGCGAATAAAGTTTACGCAAATGCTATCGGGTCACGGAAAATTCGCGCAGTCTGCATGCATAAATTTGGTCCTGTTGCATAATCATGTTACGATGTAGCAATAGCTCGAAAATAGCAGACCATATACTATTCGATTGTGACCTCTTCGACAGTGTTTTACCGATTATTTAAGTAGAGAAACTAATTTAGTCTGGCCAGCTAGCAAGCTGGTACTTATGTTGCCCATTCACGCCAGTGCGTTTAAGAAATTCTGTGACAAGATAAGTAAACTCAAACCTTATTCTCCAATAAAAATACCTCAATACCAAAGATGCAAAGCTGTCACAGTCGATTTCGTTTGTCGTACAGTTGTTCAAAAATAACTGATTTATGGTAAGGGTCAAAAGCACAAAGAACAGGCAGATTACCCTTAACAAACACATTTTATTAAATACTTGTTTTTATTTTGGAAAAAATTTAATTTTTGAATATTTTAATTAAAAAATTTGTTCAAAAAGTTTAAAAAATCACTCGATCGATTTCGACTTGTTAGGTCAACAACAAAAACAAGTATTTAATAAAATGTGTTTCTTAAGTGTAAGTATGTTTCGCCAAGTACCCCTAGGGCAAATAGTGTAAAATGTACAGGCAGATTAACTAAATTATTTGAACGGTGAGTTGAATTGAGATAATAATTACGGTTATATAGTCAAGAGGCTCAAATTTTTCATCATTGTTGATACCTATCACATATTTAGGTGAAAATCTAGTTATTTAGGAAAAAAAGAAGGAGTCGAGTAGACCTAATTTTTGTACATATTCCAATAAAATATTTTTAAAGTAGTGGTAGGTATTACATTGAGGACCAATCGATAGAGAAAAGTCACTTGAGTGGGAATTTACAAAATTGTATGCAAGAAACTTGTTTAGTCAGCTACTCTCAGAAAACCTTTTTCACAATTACTGTGATTATTAAAACAGAAACGGAACGCTAGTGGGTGAATATAGTACACCGAATTTTGAACCAGTAGATCCTTATATACGGCTTACATTCAAACAGGTCTACAGATATAAAAGCAGAACACAATATATGTCGTTTAAATAACAATTTCCCGCAGTTATTGAATCTCAATCGAATACACAATGTTGACAAAAATATATTGAAAGTAATTTTTTTGCGCGATGCAATATACAACAAACAACTTCCATATATTCTTGGCAAAATATAAAATTAAAAACCCAATTTTAATATTTAAGTAGTTATTTGCATAAATTTATTAAAAAACCAAATTGAAATACAGTTGGGTATATGTAGGTCTCTGGACACTATTAGGTATTTTACATATTTATGTGTATCAAACATTTGTTTTGCTCCACTTACATAAAAGCATGCAACTTTAAAGTTATTGTAGAAGTAAAGTAATTGATGGTACAAAAATATTTTATTCAAATAAAGAAACAAACTTTTGGTTGCCTTCTTAAAGCCATTGACCAGTAAAAGGAATATAAATTACATTTGACATAATAAAAAAGAAATGTTTTATGTATTGGTTTTGGTACGCAATAGAATCAATAACATCCTGCGGTTGGAGAGTATGGTTTGTTTTCGTAGGATAGTGGTCTATTGTTGTTCATTTATAGATGTAAGTACGTTTGTATATTTTTACCTCAGGCGGTTTACTTCCGGCTGAAAAAAGTACAAGAAAAAGGCAAAATCGGCAAGTTTGATAAGACCGTTCACAAGCCTAAACACAAAAGCAGCGATCGATGATACAATATAGGCAAAACCAGAAACAAAAGTCAAAAAATGGAGGGTTGTATCACAACATATACCAGCACCCGACTTTCTTTTAAGACGAGTGAGCATGAATCTTTAATGCCTTTGATAAAATTGACTTGTAGGGATGTTTTTTTAAGCCCGATAGAACATGAAATTGTAAAAAATAACACAAAAATTAAATTGTAATAAAAAATTTTTTTATTCGAAAGATCAATCAATACATGGCATTAATATTTGAAAATGATTTCGGACATATATGCACTGCGGCTGTTCTTGACGAAACGCATTTTGGACGTCCAATTTTGGGACACATTTTCGAGCATTACTAGCCGTATGTCACGAATACCATGAACAATGATGGCCTCCAAGGCATCAATTGTTGCTGGATTATCAACATAAAGCAGTGACTTCAAATCGCACGACCTGCCCCAAGTTATTCAACATTACGGTCAAATCCTTCCAAAACAGGACTACGAATTGTCTATTTTTTAAAGCTGAGAATTCCCATTGCAATATCGGTATTTTTCTCCATCTCCCGTTAATTTCGAAAATTGGCTGGTATTTGTTGTTTTCTACATGTTATAAAAATATAATTACTTACACGTGAACCTCCATTGTTTGATTTTGACTGAGAAATGAAAACAGAAAATCAATTTTATAAGATTCGCCTACAAAAAGTTGGCGAATTAGTTTGACAGTTCAGCTCGTTTAGATGAATATCATAATACCAAAAATGTGAGTTGGATTCGCCGGGAATGTCAAATGCGAAAACCATAATACCAAATTGTATATTTGACGAGTTGCATTCGCCGGGAATGTAAAATGCGAAAACCATAATAGGGGTATTAAATTATCAATTGATGAATAAAGTAAAAAGCATCTTTAATGGGTATGTGCGGTATATCTATGATCTTGGTCGCTTTGATCATGTTTCACAGGTTAGTGATAGTATTTTTGGCATGCCCTTGAAAAACTATCTCGATTTTCGTGTGATGCGGTTCATATATAATGTTCTTACGGATACTGATGCGCCTAATTTACTTAAAAGTAAATTTAAATTGTCCTGTTCTAAAAGAACTGATATATTAATGGTTGAGGTACATCATACTAATATAATGAGACCCAGCCTTTTAGTCAGAGGTGTTTTGTTATGGAACAGTGTTCCTTTTATTATCCGTAAATTTGGGTCTACTACTCGTTTTAAGAAATTGGGTCTGGAGTTCTTTGAATCTCGTTAACTATACTCATAACAGATATTTCTAGCAAATATTGATGAAAGTACTAAACATTTTAAACATTTTATTTTATTCTATCTATTTAAACTTAAACTTAAATTTATTTGTATTTTGTTTATATTTAAGTATATGTTTTTGTTCTTGTATTATTATTATTATTAATTCTTTTATTACTATTATTAATCTTATTATTATTATCTAATATTTTATTATAAGATATTATATATATATATATATATATATATATATATATATATATATATATATATATATATATATATATATATATATATATATATGCACTTGTATACTACATATGTTTTAACTATTTTGTATAATATGTATTATACTGTTGGATCATGTCAAGCGACTTTGTTGTTGCGCTGGTTCATATTGAATAAATAAATAAATAATACATTTTACAAAAAGTAAAGCTTTCGACAAGAGTACCTAAATGAATGTTTATTTGGTCGAAAGTTTTACTTTTTATACAAGCAGTTTATGAACCTTATAATCCACCCCACCGATCCCAGTAATTTTCAAATCTTTCTTCAGGAATTGTAAATTACAGTCCCAAAATGACATCATACAAAGTAAAAATTTAGAACTTAAACGCATACTGTAATTAATAGTCAGCTATTAAAATAAATTTGTATCCTCATTACAGTAATATAACTGCAATTGAAACCACAAGTAGAACGAGCACCAAAAGAAATCGATTACAGCTGCACCAAAAATGTATATGCACCGGAAAGGTTGACCAACCCCTATCGTATTTTTTTATAACAGCACAACAAGATCGATCATAAATACTAACCTAAGCTAAAACAATACAACTACCTATACAATTGTTTACCTTTATAATAAATAAGAAGTAGAGTAGACAGAACTGAGTACAAGACAAAAAGTTGAGTACATGATCTTATGCGAAAGAAAAAATAAAATAACAAAAAAATTTTAATATTCTTATTCTTACTGCTTATAAATAAAAAAGAAAAGCAAGACAATCCAACAAAAAATATACCAAGAATAAAAAACTTAAAATTCCTCGTGTTATTTGAGAAATGCATCTTACAAATTCAATAAGAAAGTTTTTGGTTTGTTTCCTTTAGTAAAGCACGCAAAAACACAAGAATATTCAACTTACAATAATTCAATAAAACAATGAAAATCTCTATTTTAATTTTCTTTCGGTAGGAAGAAGAATTAAATTAAGAAAAAAAAAGCATCTTAGAATAATAAATATACGCATTAAAATACCTGAGAAGAAAGTCGTTCGAAGGTTTAAATATTCCAGAATTCCAAGTACCAAATGCACATATCACACACCACAGTCACTTTAGTATACACAAAACAGAAACCGGTTAATAATCACTTGAAATAAAAAAAAATATTGATATTCTTGGCTCTTAATATTATTTGTTAAATTAAAATCAATCACAAATTTTTATTAAATAATGAGGCTGTTTTGATTGTAATGCAACAACGAAACAAAACAAAAACAACCAACACAAATGGAACAAACACACAAAATAATCGTAATTATGTATTATTATTTTATTGCACTCAAAATGCGCACAAATATTTTATTTTCACAAATTATCTTATAACGAAATTAGATACACTTGAATATTTTAATTACACTAATCATATTATAATCTTTTGTTTAATTTAATAAAAACGTTTATTTTATGATTTTAGTAGTTTGTACATTAAAACTCACGACTATAAATAAAAAATCGTACTGCTCTGCTACGCATAAGTACCGTTCTGAAACTGAACTGAACAAACACAAAAAAAAACTGATATGATCAATGAACTTCATGTTATTTTGTGGAAAAAATTCTATATGGAAGAGCGCAATGCAGTTTAGACTGTTCACAATGAATAATTTAAAGAAATACGTTGCATGGTTGTTTCGGATTTTATATGATAGATAAAAATCGACACAATTAATTTAAAATAAAATGATTACATGCTGTTTTTTTTACGTCAGTCTTTGCTCTGGGTTTTATACAAGAATTTCAATATAAAATTTGAATTTTCATTCGTTTGATAGAAGAACAGCGACATCTATTAAAGGACATTTGAATCAGAAAAGTACCCCTAAATGTTTGTTTTGAATGTGTTGCACAATTTAAAATAATCGCAGAATAAATAAGCAGTTGGGTTCAGCGTCTGAAGATTTGTTAACCATGCTATTAACCATATGATACATTATGGTTAAGATTACAATAAGCACATTACCCTATTTAGCAATAAGTTTCAATTTAAAACCTCATGTGAAAGCAATTTAAATTTGTTTTTAACACATTTATTAATCAGAAGATAAAATATGTCGACTTAAGTGTTCATTACTTAACTCCAGTAATACGTCGCAAATTTGTCTCTTCGCACTTATTTGTAAATCGGGATCCAGCTGTTCGATTTCTAATCCAACGTAAACACCAAATCCATCATTTGCTGTAACGGTCCT
The DNA here is from genome assembly GCA_947310385.1 of Nephrotoma appendiculata. Classification (NCBI taxonomy): domain Eukaryota; kingdom Metazoa; phylum Arthropoda; class Insecta; order Diptera; family Tipulidae; genus Nephrotoma; species Nephrotoma appendiculata. The sequence continues at coordinate 263,310,533 of OX371224.1, forward strand.
TCTCTCCATTAGATGATTTGTATCAGATTCTGGCCTTACCTCGCTAAAACGGTTATTGAACACTGTATCATTGTGACTATTAAATTCGATTGTCGTCGGTTGATCTGTAAACAGTGAAGAACTACTATTGTCTGCTCCATTATCAAATGAATTAGCAACACTTAAGGGATCATCGAGGAACGATGAATTACTGTAAGGCTTATCAAGCGTATAGTATTCCTCTTTTTCATGTTTTGTTAAACATTTTGTGGGACGTAGATTAGTTTTCATGCGTGGAATAAGAAATTCTAATGCATTATAAAATCGCCAAGAAATTGAAATATTGCTTAAGGAACTAGTGATTTTTTTTTTGTAAACTGTTGCAAATCTTGATCGCAAGTCATTCCATTTGGTGTGGGCATCGCCTAAAATCAAATAATATGAAAAAATGGATTTAATTACGGTAGCTATTGCTAGTATAAACAATTATAAACCTACAAGATTTTATTTTTCTTTGTAAAGGAAATCCATTATTTAATTCAGTGGCAAGGTTGCTCCAAAACTTTTTCTTTTTAGTTAAATTATGATACTCAACATCATGATGATCCCATAGGAATGGATTTTGCTTCACAGCCTTAATTAACAAGAATACTTGTCTATCATCCCATACCCATCGTCTGTTCATATTAAATTTTAGAATATAATTTATAAGAATTGTAGAATTGTAAAACAAAGCACTTTTAAACATTTGTTTAATCAACAAAAAACTTTACAGCCAAGGTGTCATTTTTGACATCTAGATTTGCCCAATATTTGTGAAGGTGATCACATGTAATGTTTCTTTCAGGGCTGGAACCATATACATATATGTACTTAATATTCCGGCCAGAATTTTTGTTTTTCAGTTCTGTATTTTAAAATTTTGAAATTTAAAATTTAGTGTATAACTCATAATGAAATGGACGAAGCAGTAGGTATGTAACGAAGTAAAAGAAGCCAAGCAGATGTTCCCCGTCATCTAAATGTGTTGCGTAGCGTTGTATGGATGTTAGAGCAACGGCAAAAAAAAGTCCGTAAACGCAGCTTGTCATATTCAACTGCAAGTCCGCCGAGAGCCAGCTTTAATTGCCCGACAATTATAGTCACGCTTGCGGATAACTGAAAACATTTGTGTTAAGAGACCAAACCATTAGGAATAGACACAAGAGAACAATTCCCATGTTTGTCGCCCGTTGAAATGTCCACCGATATGACACGGAAACCGAGTTTAAAAATGATTGGTGTAAAAATCATAGAAATTGGACAAAAGGCAATGGCCACGGATTTCACCCAGATTCTAGGAATATGGAGACAACCTGGTAACGGCGAGAAAAGTTGTGCAAGAACGCTATAAGTTGTGCAAGAAGTGTACAGGTACAGTGTAGGCACTGTTATGGTATGGGCTGGAATTTGGAGTGGTAAAAGAAGTGACCTCGTTTTCCCAGAAGGTAAATTATCGGCAGCTAGTTACATCATTGAGATACTGGAATCTGACGTGCTTCTATTATCAACACAAATCGGATCAGAACTCATCTTAATGCATGACAAGGCCACGCCACACAGCAATAATTACAACAGACTGGTTGGAAGCACAGTCAATCCATGTGATACCATCGGTCAGCAGAATCCCCTGATCTAAATCCGATTGAACACGCATGGAATCAACTTTAACGAAGCATTCTGCCACATTTAGCATCAATGTGCGTGCAACTATGCAATCTCATTCAAGATCACTGGAGACAAATTCCACAAGACAGCTTCGATACGTTGATTAGCTTCATGCTCAGAAGATGCCAATCTGTCAAATGCATATCAATAATTTGTTTTTGTGGTCACATAAACGAATTTTCCAGAGAAAGGAACTGGGGATAAAATTAAACCAGCAACCCACCCGTGTTTGCTGTGTAGTATAAAAATGGAATAAAACTGGTAAAAAAATTTGTTAAGAATATATTTATGTTAAGCTTTGATACTCAAGTTTGAATTAATATTAAATGCTATTCTTATAATAAACCAGTTTTTAAAGACGCATTCTTATTATTATAATCCGTGGTTTGTTTTTTTTTATAAATAGAAATCTCAACAAATTACAAAATAATTAGGTACCTAGTTATTTATAACAAGAGAGAACCTTTCGTTTTAATTGGTCATTATTTAACTCCATCAGTATGTCGCTAATTTGTTTCTTTGCACATATTTGAAGGTCTGGGTCTAACTGGGTAATTTCTAAGCCGACGTAAACACCAAAGGCATTATTGGCAGTACCCCTCCTCTCTCTAAGTTGATTCGTATTACCTTTCATTGGCGGTTGATTCATCAACAATGAAGAATCGCTATTCTCGATTGAATAGCAAACACTTGTGAGGTCCTCGGGTGGAATTTCAAGCGTGTATGATTCCTCTTTTTCCTGTTTTATTAATAAACTGGAATTGATATTAGTTTTCATGTGTCCATTATCTTGCCCGCCCTCTTCAAGTTGATTTGCACTACCTTCATTTTGCTGATCTGTTAACAATATCGAAGAATTATTATTTTCGGCTATACTATCCAGTGTATTGCAATCGATTGTTAGCGCATCACGAAGACTATCAAGTGTGGATGACTCTTCTTTTTCGTGTGTTATGCTTTTTAAACTATATTCTGAATTCAATTTCATGCGTGGAATTAGAAATTCTAACGGTTCATAAAATCGCCAAGAAATTACAAAGTTCTCTATAGTTAATTTATTTTTGTAAAATGTAGCAAAGTGTGATCGTAAATCTTTCCATTTTATATTAATATCGCCTAAAATAAAGACAAATAATTTAAATTAATATTACAAATTAACTTTACTCAGTCGGTTACTAAACTCACAGGCTCTCAAGTTTGGGTATGGATTATATTTATTATTTAATTCAGTTGCTAGAATGTCCCAAAATATTTTCTTTTTACCTATATTGTGGTAGTCTTGATTATGGTGGTCCCATAAAAATGGGTTTTGTTTAACTGCTTCAATTAACTCCCAGACGATATTATCATCCCAATACCATCGTTTTTTATATTTATTTATATTTTTTCTGTTCATATTATATTTTAAATTAATTTAATTATGTAGTTCAAAAAAAACTATAACATTTGTTTGGTGCAAATGTCAAGAAAATATTATGTTGCAATATCAAGTAATTTTAGGACGGGGTAATTTATTTTATGTTCAATAAACTAAATTAAGTAACTATGAAACTATATGAAGTATTTTAGAAGTGTTTTTAATACAGTTTACACATTTTTTTGGTAGACAAAACATTTGTTTACCTAACAAAATCATTTGACGTTTGTCAAACAGGATCTTGCGTCGACGCAGGTGCAGCAAATTGTCCCGAGTAACCAAAATATGTGATTATAAAATAGTCGACCGAATCACGAACGTTTATGACACAAACATGTGAGTGAATGCACTAATAAGTTAAACCACTCTCTCTCTCTCTCTAGCTTCACATCCCATGAAGGGATTTTGCTGCCCGCACTATGTTCCTCCAGCCGTCTCGGTCCATCGCTCTCGTCCTCCAGTTTCGACATCCTAGTGCATGTAGATCTTGTTCGACGTCGTCACGCCAGCGCAGTCGGGGTCTTCCTCTACGACGCACACCGGCTGGTTGTTGATGGAACACTTTATTGGTCATCTGTTGTTGTGGGGACCTTGTAACGTGGCCGAGCCATCTAACTCGATTGGATTTGATGAATCCGATAATATCGCCACCTCCAAGAATTTGCTTTATCTCGTGGTTCATGAGAATCCGATATTCAATGTTCGCGACTTTAATTGGACCAAAGATTGAACGAATGACCTTCCTTTCGAAAGTTGATAACAATCTACAATCGTTAGTGGTCATAGTCCAGCTCTCGCTTCCGAAAGCCAGCACAGGTCTTATAAGTGCTTTATAAAGTGCGAGCTTGCACGACTGCGATAGATGTCTAGATCGCAATAATTTTAATTGAGCGTAGAAAACTCGATGTGCGGCAGCGATTCGGGCTTTTATATCTGCCTGCATGTCATTTGATGATGTTATAACTGACCCGAGGTATTGGAAGTTTTCAACGCGATCAAAGTTATGTTCGCCAATTCCGAGATTTATCATGGAGATGTTCCTGGGTGTTGATACAAATTTGGTTTTGCTACTGTTCACATTCAAACCAAGTCTTCTTGCGCAGCGATCGAGCGGCACGAAACTGTCTTTGATATCGCTAGGTCTTCGGCCAAGAAGTACAATATCATCTGCATATCCAAGAATTTGGCCTGATTTATTAAATATACAGCGCGAAGTTTCGATGTTGCTTTTCCTCACTACGTACTCAAGCGCCAAATTGAACAGCACAGGCGCTAGTGCATCTCCCTGTCGAACACCAGATGTTATTTCAAAGGAGTCTGACACAGTTCCTTCGGTTACAATTCTACATACAGACCCAGACGTTGTTAATTTGCACAGAGAAACGAGTTTCTCTGGAATTCCTAGGCATATGAGCGCGGCCCAAAGGTTATCGCGGTTTATACTGTCATATGCCTGACGGAAGTCTATATATAATTGATGTATGGTTATGTTGTACTCCCAACATTTTTCCAAGATCATCCTCATGGTGAAACACTGGTCAGTGGTCGATCGGTTAGGACGAAAACCACACTGATAGTTGCCAATGATGTTTTCGGCGAAAGAGATGAGTCTGGCAAGTACAACATTAGCCAACACTTTGTAAGCAGTGTTCAATAGAGCTATACCACGATAGTTTTCACATTTAAGACGGTCGCCTTTTTTATGCAACGGACATACGAGTGCGGTCTTCCAATTCTCCGGCAACTCTTCTTGGTCCCAAATACAAACGACGAGATCGTATAAACTTGTTGCAAGAGTAGCGCCTCCGAGTTTAATCAATTCTGCGAGGATTCCATCGAGACCGGGTGCCTTGCCGTTTTTCAATCGACTAATAGCTGCGTCTACTTCCTCTGCTGTGGGATATTCGACGAAGACCTCATCCTGGAGGAGCTATTGCTCTAATGGGGGTCACGTCGTCATTCCGATTTAGTAGATTTTGAAAGTAGGTTTGCCATACAGAGAGAACATCAGCTACGTTTGTTCTCAATTCTCCATTCCCGTCTTTGATGGCTGTACTTCTTGGGTGGAAGTCTTTAGTGAGATTCCTGGCATTAGCAAAACAGTCCCTTGAATTTCCTACTTCCGCTTGGAAGCTGATGTTTTCGATGCATAATCTCATATGATCGCGTTTCTTTTGACGAAGGTATTTAGTCGTGGCTTTCCTGGCGCGTAGATATTCTGCATGTGTGCTTCTAGTGTTGCGAGCCAACCATTTTTCACGAAGCTTTTGTTTATTTGCGACGATCAGGCGACATTGATCATTGAACCAATCATTGCGGGGTCTCGGAGGTCTTCTTCCGATAGTGTTTTGCGCCGCGGTGGTAATAGCTGACTGTATTATGTGCCACTGCTCCTGGATGTTAGAAGGAGCTTCTTCGTTGTTGCTGGGCCGCTCTAGATAGTTAGTGACAGCTGATTGGTAACTCTGCAGTGACGTTTGGTCTTTTAGGCCCGTAAGTTTGAATGAAGATTAATCCACAACCGAGGATTTACCCTCGGTTTGGTAAGTTTAAACGAGGATTATTTGATCCATGGTTATTTTAAAAATCCACCGATTTCGATGTATTATTTTTATTTTTCTATGATTTTTTCGTCCGAATTTTTTTTCGAATTTTCGAATTGTCACTGTCAAATTAACTTGATTTTATTTACTCTCTGTAATTTTTTTTTTATTTTATTTTACAAAATGTTATTGTTTTTCTCGAAGAAGCACCTAAATTTTACGATGTGCAATTCTTTATGTCAAATTTACTATTTTATTTACATAATTTTAGAAAGGCCACGTTTCATTGCCGTTCGATTGGAAATGTATGTCCCAATAATATAAATTGGGAGAGCGGGATTCGTAGTTTCCGTGAATTGGATTATGATAAATTTGTTCGAAGAGCAAAAATGTTTATCTTTTGAATTGTGGGATAAAATCAATACAAAGCTTTGTTGGTTTTGGTCAATTGTATGTCTACCTAGATTTCCGTTGTGCGATACCTGTTTATATAATGATATTTGCTCATCCAGAGAGCACAAAATAAAATAACCAAAGAAAAATAAGTTCTTTTTCTTTCAGTGTAGTTTTATTAATTGTCTTACTTTATAAAAAATACGAATTTTAAAATACATATTTTACTTTTACTATTTGATTCGTCCAAATATCGTAATCGATCGTATTTGTTTGATCGATCATCTTCAATTACTTCGCGAGTAAAATCTTGAATAGGTTGAAATAGTCGTGGAGATCGTCCCCCTCTTTGTAAATGTAAATCTGTTGACTTATCTAGTGGTAAATTTAATCCTTGTGCCGTCGAATGATTTTCGGGACAAAAATCGCGCCGCAAATCCCGCGTATTCAATCAGAATTAATTCGTCAACAGTGAATGGCATTATTTTACTGGTTGCTCCTGGCTCGACATCTTCTTGGAAAAATTCACCATCGTGTAGCATTGATATGAGACGGTATACGGGAATAGAATGTTACCAAGATTGGTATATCTTGATTGAAATTTACTGGCGGCACAAAATAATTTTATTAATAAATTGTTTCGACAATTATCCAATTTTACTTACAAATTGCAAATCCTTTTGCCAGCATCGAGATTGGAGACGAAAATTCATTTTGATCAAAATGTTTTGATGAAGGTTGGCTTGAATGTCAACATAAATAGTAATCTAAAGTAAAACGAAATTGTTTAGTTAAAAACTTTACCATTTGTTTATTGAAAGACTTATACCTAAACCAGTCACGACTTAAGAGCTTAAGTTACACGCCGGTTGCAACACTTCGGTTAGTGGTACAATCACCAAAATTATATATGTTTCTCGTCACAAATAAACAAATTTTGGTGGTCGTACCGCTCCCCTAAGTGGTCCAAATAGAGCACAACTTAAGCTCTTAAGTTTTGACTGGTTGAGGTTTTACTTGTATTCATAAACCACCACTCGATCGTATCATCAAAATATGACAAATCCTACACAGGCAATGCATGGAATCTGGTTCCCCCTTATAACCAGTCGAAATTCTGATTCGCATCGTCTACCTGAATCAGGTATTTCCATTCTGCTCGAACAACAGCGCCCCGCCTCTGCACGAACATTTATTAAAGCGGCATCGTTAAAATTATCCGACAATTTAACAATGGCTTCATAATTAATTTCACCATGTTTGACGATAGGTTGGACATGAATTTTTAAAACATGCCTGTTCATTAGGAAGCGGAATTTCCATTTTACGTTCTAAGCGTCCGGGATGTAATAATGTCGGATCTAGCGTATCCGGACAGTTTGTAGCCATAATCATTTTAAACTTTTCCAACGAATCCGTTGAATTTCATGATCGGCTGATGTGCCTTCGGAAAAACGACGACCTCCAATTGCATCAATTTCATTCATAAATATGATGCACGGTTGATGATCATGAGCGTAGTTTTTCACACATTTAACATTTCACGTATTATAAACGAGCACTTCATATATCAGGAGCTACACTAGTTCGTGCCTTTAATTTTGTCATCTCTAATTGATGTCGACATCCAATAACATAATCTGGCCCGTTTGTTGCTTTCACAATAACTGTAAAAATATAGATAAACTTAATTATCGTTTCACTGAATCACTGACATATTTGAGGTACTTACATTTATCCTCTCCTCAGTCAATTGTTTGAGTACCTCCCCGATAATTTATCCAACACTTTTAAATCATTTTCGGATTTATCAATTTTTTCGGTAGATCTTTTAACTGTTCTCGCAGTGAAAATAAACATATAAAATACCAATTTGGTACATTGGCTTACAGTCGGAATGATTCTGCTATTTTCCATTTCACTGTTGTTATTATCCGGTTTCAATGATCGATACACATTTTACAAATATTTTGATACAAATATTTTGATACAAATATTTTGATACAAATATTTTGACGACTGGTTTTTATATTAGGATTTTTTTTATTTATTATTCATAAAATAGAGGTTATCCGCTTTTTCCTATTGAAAACACAATTATTTACAATTATTACTTTTGTTTTACGTATATCAAAATGAAATCAGAAATTTAGTAACTTTTTCTTTTTTCGAGCATTTGTTGGTAACCATGTGTGCGATGTTCGAAAAAAACATCGCCGATTAATCGTCGTTTAAACTTACCAATTTAAACCATGGAAAAATCCATGGATTTTTTTACCCACGGATTTTTCGAAAAATTTTCCTTGTTCAAACTTACGGGCCTTAGAGCATCAACATTCCATCGAACGGTTTTTTGTGCTTGTCTGTTGAACGTAGATGACAGTTTGCACTTATACTTAAATATGACAAGCATGTGATCGCTGTCCATGTCTGCACCTCTGTAGGATCTAACGTCAGATATGCTGGTGGAGTGTCTCTTGGACACCATGACGTGATCGATTTGGTTTTCAGTTCTTCCATCATTCGATCTCCACGTTACTTTGTGGATTCTCTTATGTGGGAAAAACGTACTTGATACAACTAAGTTGTATATTAATGCCAGGTCGGTGACGCGTTGGCCGTTGTTGTTGCTAGTTAGATGCAGACTGTTGGGACCGATGTGCGATGTATTTTCTGCACTCCTACCGATTTTTGCATTAAAGTCGCCCACGATGATTTTAATGTCGTGGTGCGGTATGTTATTGATGACTTCCTCCAGCTCGACAAAGAATAAATCTTTGATGTCATACGATTTATCTTCGGTGGGTGCATGCACATATATTAACGATCGTGATGTTAAATTTCTTAGTGCAAAGTCTGACCGTGCACATCCGCATGTTGATCGGGCGGAAATCGATGATATGGTGCTTCACACGCCGATGGATTAGGAAGCCAACTCCAAATTCTCCTCCGTTCTGATGGCCGCTGTAGTGAAGAGTGTAACCATTGGTGGTGTCATGGATCCCACTCCCAGACATCTAAGCTCTTGTAGTGCAAGTACGTCTAATGTGTAACTCTTTGCTTGGTTCGAAAGGTTCTGGAGATCTCCAGGTCTTAAGAGGCTAAGCACGTTCCATGTTCCCATTTTTAAAGCGTTGTCCGTGTACAATTTCCGAGGTCGAGTTTGTAATGAATCCGATATGGTAATCCGAGGAATTTGTTCAGGGTTCATAACTAAATTGCTTTTATGAGGGAAGGTTGTTGGCCTGCCGCCCAACCCGCTTATTACGTATGTGGGTCACGTACTGGTGAGAATCTTAAGGCATCCAGTCATACCTTGAAACACATTTATATAGCGAGCCGCTTGATACAAGACAGACGCCCGCTTCAGCCGCTCCTAACCTGGAGAACAGACGCTGGTTTGGTATTGGTTTTAGGGCGCCAATAACCCGCCCTGACATGTAGTGTCCATGACTATAAACAGGTTTTAGTCTGCTCATCTCCACTACACCGCCTGATTCATTTAGCGTTACCCAGGGAGCACCAGCGAGGAGGTATGAATCTCGGACTTCGCCCCCAAAGTTAAACCACTGCGTATACATATGTATACGGCCAACTTGAAGGAAAATTTCAAAAATACGATTTGTTTGTATGCAGGCCCAAATAACGTAAACACATATTTGAGCCATATGTGGGGCTCTCAAATTTTATGCTGTTTCGGGCAGCAATTCCAAAAATATTTGGTTCAACTTGTAACACGCAAAACGACATGTATGTATGTGTGTATTTAGTTAGTGTCACATTAGTTAGTCTCTCTGTGTATTGAGGTCAAATTGACCCCAGTCGATTTTAAACTTAAACGTTTTTTGCTACTTATATGGCCCATCACGTATATGATATCATCGACTAATATTTTATTCACACAATGTCAGGAAAAATAGAACAAAAACTTACTTTTAAATTCCATAATTACCATAGCAAAAAACGATTTAAAGCTTAAAATCGACTGGGGTCAATTTGACTCCAATACACAGAGAGAAGGTTAAAGAAAAACCCCGCCTCTTCTTCCCTCCAAAAAATATTTCCAAATACATATGTATAAAAATATTTAACAAACACTGAGGCGATGGAAAAAAGGAAGAAATCTAAGAAAACATTTAAAACTAACAACGCGTACACGGGCACCCAATTTTCTTAAATCACTGTCTTTTCAAAACATCATTTCAGTAAAATACATCGGACAACATTAATAAGTCAGTGATTTTTCCAAATTATTTATTTTGAAAGTGGCATAAGTCATTTAAATCGTTATTTTTCATTCACTTTACGAAATTATTTATACCGGGGAAAACATAAGTATCCTGAGGTAACAAATTCAAGTAAATCATCTCGAAAGCTGGCATCAATATTTTTAAACATGCTAAAAACGCAAACCCTTAAATATCTCGATTTAAATAAAAAGTAACTTATTAGATTTATTTGCTTTTCTACGTGCATGGGTGGGTAGTTGTAGCAAAAAGGAGTTGCTATCATAATGTTGTAAACAAAAAAAAAAAATTCTTACATTTTTTTACGATTTGTATGGCGCATACAATTTTTATTGTATGTACCTACACTAGCTCATATTTTATTACCAAACTAAAAGAAATGCAAATCAAGAAACTATTTACTATTTTAGCCTGTGAGTCGAAAATAATATATATTTGTGAGATTGCAATTCCATTACTATAATTTTAATTTTTGAAATTCTATCAATCGCGTTTGTTCTTTATCCTGCAAAAAAAAAGCAACAACAACAATAAAGTTTCAAACCAAAATATAAAATTCCGATCTAGCGCGATCATTCATAAATCTCAATGCTACAAAAATAGAAAACCAAACAGAGAATATAAATTTAAAAAATGGTCTTTCTAAGTATTTTGTCTAGCGGTTCTACTATAAAACTAACATATTCCGTTTTGCATATTTATTGATACGCAACGTCTATATAATATATGGTTTTTGCTTGTATCCTCTGATTTAAACACCAAAAAGAGAAGATAAATCAGAAGCTAAATAATATAAATTCTCGGATTATTTTTTTGTTTATCGTCGTTCATAAAATGCAAACAGTGTGGATTAATCCTAGATTAATCGTTTATCCGCGTTCATAAAATCGGGCCTTAGTTAAATCAGAAATATTTTTGAAAAAAGCATAATAATTTGATAACAAATAAATTATATAACATATTAATTATTTGTTTTTGATAAAATATTAATTATTTTATTATTATTATAGTTATATGTAGTGTTATTACTCGGACAAAAACGATTTAAGAGGAACGCACAAATGTGTATGTTAGTCTAAAATACATACAAAAATAAATTTTTTGGCATGGTTCTCTTTCGTACACGATTTTTAACACACAATTGTGATCACGGGCCGGAAAAGGGATACCCACTGGTAGTTATCGGAAGTGGCATTGTTCAAGTCCGCGTACAACATGTTGTAAATTCTTGACATTTAAATGTCACAACAATCTTGATTTTGATTCCAGTTTTTTGAGATATCGTTAAGTGACACGTGAACGTTAGTTTTTTTTATTAAAATCGTATACATATTTATACATATAATATACTTAATTTGTTTCACATTTGAGCAAAGAAGTAATGTTTACTACGAATATTGATTCAATAAATAACAGTGGAGATTAATACTTTCACTTTTAAATTCCAGGATGCAAGAGGAATTAAAGAAATTGCGAAATTTGGTGCAAGAACTTCAAAATGAACTGCAGAAATATAAAGTTGCATCGAATACTAGGCAAAAAATTGATAAAATGTCATCAGAGGTTGTCGATTCAAATCCATACAGCCGTTTGATGGCTCTACAGCGAATGGGTATCGTCCAAGAATATGAAAGAATTCGTGAAAAAAGTGTAGCCGTTGTGGGAGTGGGTGGTGTCGGCAGTGTCACAGCTGATATGTTAACCCGATGTGGTATTGGAAAACTAATATTGTTTGATTACGACAAAGTTGAATTGGCGAACATGAATCGACTATTTTTTACACCTGATCAAGCTGGCCTATCAAAGGTTGAAGCTGCCGCAGGCACCTTAAATTTTATCAATCCCGATGTTCGAATACTCACTAATAATTATAACATCACAACAGTTGATTCATTTAATGACTTTTTGGATGCTATTAAAACTGGTGGTACCGATGATTCCTCTCCAGTTGATCTGGTTTTGAGTTGTGTAGATAATTTTGAAGCTAGAATGGCCATTAATACAGCATGTAATGAACTGAAGCTGAATTGGTTTGAATCTGGTGTGTCGGAAAATGCCGTGTCAGGGCATATACAACTGCTGAAACCGGGAGAAACTGCTTGTTTTGCTTGCGCCCCACCTCTTGTTGTGGCCGAAAATATAGACGAGAAAACCCTTAAACGGGATGGAGTATGTGCTGCTAGTTTACCAACCACAATGGGTATTGTTGCTGGTATGCTGGTTCAAAATACATTAAAATACTTATTAAATTTTGGTGAGGTGTCCGATTACTTGGGCTATAATGCTTTGATCGATTTTTTCCCAAAAATGAGCCTTAAACCAAATCCAACATGTGACGATCGCTTTTGCTTACAACGGCAAACTGAATATCAGGCAAGAGTCAAAGACACTCCTGAAATAGAAGAAAAACCGTTAGAGGAAGAAGGACCACTACACGAATCTAATGATTGGGGCATCGAACTAGTTGATGAAACTAGCCCTGAACCAAATCACCCAATACAATCTTATTCCGTAGCTAGTGGGCTTAAATTAGCATACGAAGGTCCAATATTTAAAGAAACTCCAGAAGAAACAGTAGCTTGCAATGATGACATCAGCTTGGATGATTTAATGGCTCAAATGAAATCAATTTGAATTATAGGTACGTGAAAATGCCTCTTACCACTACGTAATAACTATTCCAAATGATCTTAAATAAATTTTATCAAAAAGTAAGCTTAGAACTATCTTTCATTGCCGAGTTATAGTTTTAGTGATAAATTGTATCTGTATTTGGCGTTATCAAAATTTTTAGTAACATGCGAGAAATAATTTTTGTGCAAATTGGTCAATGTGGGAACCAAGTTGGTCTAAATGTACTATGTTGTGCTTATTTTTATCTGGTATCGGTTCTACTAAAATCGCTCTAATTTTAATTTCAGTTTTGGGAAACAATTTCGAATGAACACATGATCGATCCGTGCGGTCATTTCAGTGGCACTTGTGCTTTACCACTTGAACGGATAAATGTTTATTACAATGAATCGTCAAATTATAGATATGTCCCACGTGTAATAATGAGCGATTTGGAACCGGGAACAGTTAATGTTATTCGAGGTTCAGCTTATGGCTGCATTTTTGGGCCTGACAGTTTTTTGTTCGGTAATTGTAGCGCTGGTAATAATTGGGCCCGAGGTTATTATACTGAAGGTGCGGAGCTTATGGACGAGTTACTCGATAAAATACGTCACGAGGCCGAATTGTGTGATTGTATGCAAGGATTTCAGATGGTTCATTCGATTGGTGGTGGCACAGGGTCAGGTATGGGTACTTTACTACTAGCAAATCTAGCAGAAGAATATCCTGATCGGATTATTAATACTTGTACGGTTATACCATCGCCCCGTGTTTCCGAGACGGTAGTCGAACCTTATAACGCGATTCTTAGTCTAAACGAAATGATGTACCATACAAACGAAACGTTTTGCGTTGATAATGAAGCTTTGTACGATATATGCCAAAAGAGATTGCTTATATCACAGCCACATTATAATGATTTGAACTTTATAGTTGCTCAAGCCTTATCCGGTGTCACAACGTGTTTTCGATTTCCGGGTCAATTAAATACAGATCTTCGAAAATTATATGTGAATATGGTACCATTTCCAAAATTACATTTCTTTGTGCCGGCTTTTGCGCCGCTTATACCGTCCGATGACGTCAAATTCAAGCGAGTCTTAAAGGTTGGAGATTTAATATCGGATGTTTTTAATTCTCAAACTTTAATGGCCGCCTGTTCACCAAAACGCGGGAAGTATTTAGCCGCCGCCGTAATATTTCGAGGACGAATTTCAACGAAAGCCGTGGATGAAGGTTTAACTTGTATTCAGGAAAATAATCCAAACTGGTTCGTGAATTTTATACCGAATGCGATAAAATCAGCTATTTGTGATGTTCCACCACTCGGTTTTAATATGACGGCAACATTTCTCGGCAATACAACTTCGATAAAAGACGTTTTTCAGCGTCTGTTAGATAATTATAATCTTATGTTGAGACGCAAAGCATTCATACATTGGTACGTAGGTGAGGGAATGGAAGAGCAGGAGTTTTGTAAAGCAGCGCAATTGGTTCAAGATATGATTGATGAATACTCCAGCTACGAAATTGAGAGTGATAAGAAATGTTGAACTACTTGATGACCATCCACGAAATGGAACGTAATCGTTAATTGTGGCATCGAAGTGAAAAACAACCAAACTGTGGCCTAAGCTAGCCTGGTCAAAGCAATCAAATTATTTTTAGTTTAATATTTATTTCGGCCGGAACAAAATTTTTAATTATGAGAGAAATTATTTTTCATCAAATTGGTCAATGTGGCAACCAAATCGGGCTAAATGTAAGTATGCCACAACTCCAAGATTATCGATAATGTTTAAAATTCGGTTAATCGTTTCAGTTTTGGGAAAATATTTCATCGGAACACTCGCTTGATATGTCTGGTTATTTTCAAGGATACTCTGATATACAATTCGAACGGCTTGATGTGTATTTTAATGATGTAGGCCGCTGTAAATTTGTGCCAAGAGTTGTGATTTCCGATTTAGAACCGGGATCACTTCAAAATGTGCGTACTTCTCAATATGGGAAACTTTTTTCGCCCGAAAGCTTTATAAGTGGGACAGGTGGTGCCGGAAATATTTGGGCTCGGGGCTATTACACCGAAGGGGCTCTTATAATGGAGACAATACTCGAAAGAACAAGACGTGAAGCAGAAAGTTGCGATTGTCCCCAGGGATTCCAAATTGTTCATTCAACTGGTGGCGGAACTGGATCTGGAATGGGTAGCCTGTTATTTTCAAGTTTAAAAGATGAATATCCTAAGCTAGTGGTTAATGCATTTTCAATAATTCCATCGCCGGCTGTCTCTGAAACCGTACTCGAATGTTATAACACTATGCTTAGCTTCAAAGATTTAGTTAACTACACCGATGAAACATTTTGGATTGACAATGAGGCGCTCTATGATATTTGTCGGAGAAACCTGCATATTTCAAACCCAGCTTATTCTGATCTCAATCAAATAATTTGCCATGCTATGGCCGGGATCACTACTTGTTTTCGATTTCCCGGTCAATTAAACACAGATTTGAAAAAGCTTTACACTAACATGGTTCCATATCCGAATATACATTTTTTTATACCCGTATTTGCACCACTGTTGCCTTGTGGCATAGAAGGTTACTCATTATGCACAGTAGATAACCTGGTGAAGGAATTATTTGACCCAAAAAATTTGATGGTCGCATGCTTCCCAGAGGATGGAAAATACTTGGCTTGCGCGGCAATATTCCGAGGAGTAATGTCTACTAGATTAGTTGATGAAAGTTTGGCTAAAATGGCAGAAAAACACCAGGAATATTTTGCCCAATTTTTACCTAAACACTTCAAAACTGCTATATGTGATATTCCTCCGAGAGGTTTCAACATATCAGCCACATTTATAATGAATTCAACAGCGATAACAGGAGTATTCCAACGAATGTTAGATAACTATACAACAATGTTACAACGGCGTGCTTTCTTACACTGGTATACCGGTGAAGGAATGGACGAATACGAATTCACTCAAGCTTCTGAATTTGCTAGGGACGTAATCGAAGAGTACAGGGATATTCTAGCGTTAAGTTAAAGTATTTTGTATTTATCTGTGGTGCTTAATTATTATTCAAATATTATGAACCTGATTAAGTATGCCATGTCTGACCGTTCAAATTAAAATTATTCATGAGTCTAAATTTTAAGTAAAATGAGGGAAATTATTTTTCATCAAATTGGACAATGTGGAAATCAAATCGGACTAAATGTAATATAACAATAGACCGTAAAATATTTCAGTTCTTTAAAATATTTTTATTTACAGTTTTGGGAAAACATTTCCGATGAGCATTCTATCGATCCATATGGTTATTTTCAAGGGTATTCTGATGTACAATTAGAAAGAATTTGCGTGTACTATAATGAGGCAAGTCAAGGTAAATATGTTCCTCGGGTTATAATTTCGGATTTAGAACCGGGTTCAATTCAGAATTTACGCTCTTCGCAATATGGTAATATTTTCTCGCCGGATAGTGTCGTTTGCGGACAATGCGGTGCCGGAAATAATTGGGCTCGAGGATATTATACCGAAGGCGCCGAAATGATGGATGAGCTGCTCGATAAAACCAGGAAGGAAGCAGAAAAATGTGATTGTCTCCAGGGGTTTCAAATTGTACATTCAACAGGAGGCGGTACTGGATCCGGAATGGGAAGTCTTTTGTTCTCTAAGCTCAAAGAAGAATATGCAGATCGAATAACGAATTCATGTTCAGTTATCCCATCGCCTGTTGTTTCTGAAACAGTCGTTGAACCGTACAACGCTGTACTAAGTACCAAAGATATGGCAAACTACACCGATGAAACATTTTTTGTTGATAATGAGGCGCTCTATAACATATGTCGCAAAAATTTGGGGCTTCCCCAACCAAGCTACTTCGATCTCAATCACATTGTTTCACAGGCTTTGGCTGGAGTAACAACATGCTTTCGCTTCCCCGGTCAGCTGAATACAGATTTAAAAAAGCTGTATACAAATATGGTTCCATTTCCAAATCTACATTTTTTTATTCCTGTTTTTGCGCCCCTAATTTCAGCGGATGCAATGAATTATCGAAAAATAAATGTTGCTGAATTAGTAACGGAATTATTCGAACCAAGAAATTTGATGGTCGCATGCATCCCGGAAGATGGAAAATATTTGGCTGCAGCGGCCATCTTTCGAGGTCGTATGTCAACCAGAACGGTTGATGAGAATTTGGCTAAAATGGCTCAAAGGCAAGCCAACCAGTTTGCCAGTTTTTTACCAAAACATTTTAAGACTGCCATGTGTGATATTCCACCGAGAGGGTACAATATATCGGCTACATTTCTAATGAATTCAACGGCAATTCGCGGAGTATTTCAGCGAATGTTAAACAATTTTAGTCTTATGTTACGTCGCCGAGCATTTGTGCACTGGTACACCGGAGAGGGTATGGAGGAACAAGAATTCTGTGACGCTGAAACTTTCCTGACTAGTATAATAGAAGAATATGCTGAACTGTCACAAGAAAATACCAACGAAGCGGGCGATGGCGATATTGGCTCGACGACAGGGTCCAGTTTGTCATAAAAAATTCAAATAAAATACAGTAAATTTATGTTGAAAACCTATAATTATCTACATACATATTTTATTTTTTCGATTTTGTTTTGCTACTGCTTCCTGTGGGCGGCTTTGATTTTCGTGACAAATTCATATCCTGTAATTTGTTTCGCAGTTTCTCACGACTCTTTTCCAAATCTCTTTGTTCATTTATAAGTTTTTGGGGCACGGGATGTAGAAATTTAGCCCTTTCATCTTGTTTCACTAACTCACCACAACCATGAACCTCTGGCAATGTGTGCTTCATACAGTATCTAAATTTACACAAATTGCAATCGGTCCCGATCAAACTTGTTTTTGTTTTACATTTACGATAATCACATGTACGGTCTAATTCTTTAACAACATCGAGCACCTCATCCAAATGTGTATTTATAGTGGAGGTCGGAAGTTGTTCAACAACAGCAGCCGTTTTATTTCCACTAGGTAAAGCAACTGTTTCTTTTGTGCCATCATATTTATTTTTAGCGTCTATTGATAAAATAGGATTTTATGACTGTTTTGCAAATGAACGGTATAAAACTTACGTTTTTTATTCATTATTTAACAAATTTCATACAAACAAATTTTGACGTTTAATAGAAAAAGTTTTTGTTTTGTTTTTATTGTTCGTAATACAAACGTACAAGAACAAAGCTTTTTGTTACGAAAAATTACCGATTGTGGCGCGGTAATATCCCTTTTTCAACCAAGAAAACAAAATAATTGGCTCAGTTTTAGCCCAACCCACACAAATGTGTGAATAAAAAAACCATAGTATGTAATGGCGTTACAAATAAAAAATTTCGCTTTATTTGAAGTAAAACCAACACAATTGTGTGAATAGATATAGTGTTTTTTTCAGACGAAAATAAATTAAAAAGGAATTCACAAATGTGTAAGTTCGTTCAAAAAAATACCCCTTTCGAGTTCAAGAAAAAAAATTTTTTTGGTTCAATTTCAGTTCAATATACACAATTGTGTATGTAAATAATGATAGGTTGTAATGTCTTCCGTATTTTAACGGATATTAGTTAAATCGGAATTCTTTTTGGAAACAGCATAATAATTTGTTAACAAATTAATTATATAACATATAATTTATTTGTTCTTGTTAACATATAAATTATTTTATCATTGTTAAAGTTACTATTATTTTTCGGACGAAAACAAAATTAAGTGGTTTACACAAATGTGTACACTGGTCTTCAATTACCACCTAATTCTATGTTTGACATCTTCGTTTGTTGTAATCGAAATTTACATACACAATTGTGTATGCGGGTCAGGAAAGGGATACCAAATGCAAATGGGTGCTTTCATTCACACAGTCAACGTGAACATTTTAAACTCTATCCCTTTTCGCAGTGATTCGTACATTTTTGAATTTTTCAACATTATTTTTGCTATTATAAATATATATTTAAAAATAAATTAAACTTGTAATAAGGTCGCAATACGTCTTTTAGTTTATAAATATCTACATAAAAAAAATTCCCCCCAAAAATTATTCCCAGTTTGCCAGGGGTGGGATGTTGTAACATCACTTTTTCGATATTTATCTAATATTATATCTCTTTTTCCTAAAATAAAAATGCTTGTCGTTTCACTTTTAAATTTTGCTTTCTGTATTGCGATCTCACACTACTAGAATAAATTGTTTATTTATCTCATTTTTGTTTTTCGATAAGTAGGTGATACAACAAGAGCAGAACGACATAATGTTTTATTCGAATAGGTAGAGATCGCAATAGAAGCAAAGTAATTGAAAAATGGAAAAACGATAAATTTAATTTGTGATGAAAGAAATGTAAATTTCGATAGTATCGAAAAAAGTGATGTTACAACATCCCACCCCAGAATTCACGTTGGGAAACGGGAAATATATATTTGGGAATTAGTGCAATTTGTAATTACAACAAAATATTTTTCCAATTCCCCGGAGAAACCAGAATAGAGACAATGGCCTGTTAAAATGGCTCGATGGTAAAAGATTTGCCAACAATATACAAGCAGTCAGCGTTAATATTTCGACCGTTCCAACTATAAACAGAGTATCGATATTACTGAAAATCGCTGGGAGAAGTGTTTTCGAGCTAAAAGACGACTACGTTGAAAAATAAAGATATTTTTCTCAAAATTATTGTGGTTTGTTGTTTAGGTCGGGTGCTTCTAAAACTACTACTGAGTTTACATGTTGACTGAACGCGACTGTTCGAGTGCGAATTTTTGTGAGAATATTTAGAATCACACTTTTTCACCGATTTATTGGGCACAATGCTGCTCATAACTTTATTTTTTTTTTTTGATTAGGCTGGTCATCTGCGAATATTTTGCTTAAAGTTAAAAATATTTTATCTTTTATGGGTGTAATTTGATTAGTGAAAAAGTGTGATTCTAAATATCCGCACAAAAATTCGCACTCGAACAGTCGTCTTGGCTGAAAACTTAACGAAAAGTCTAACATGTAAACTACGGCCCAACTGAAATTGCGATTGAAATATTAACCGAGTCAGTAGCAGGTTAGTTGATTCGCTTCTATTTTTCATTATAACTGTAAGCTATAACCATAGAAAAATAAGCTTACCATAGATTTCTCATTTGTATAAAACGACAGATAAAAATGAAATTCCAATGTCATGATTGTATTTGTGATTTTACATTGGCCACAATGTAAAATTCATTATTCGTTTTATACAAATGAAAAATCTATGTTAAACTTATTTTTCTATGCTATAACTGACCAAAATGACATAAGCATCGGATCTGTGTAGGGATATATTATTGGTGAATTTAGTCAGGCTATAGAAAGGGAGAAGGCAGTTTGTGGAAGTCCAACTGTTGAAGCAAAATTTTAGTGCGACTAATAGAATGTTGGTTTTATTTAATTTGACATATGTAAAAACTGTTTTTCGGTCACAAAGTTAACCCATTCACCCTCCGACTGAAAATTTCGTTCAGCCACAACTCAGTCAGTTTACTTTTCGGTTCATCTTGTAACATTAGTATACTTTCTTCGTACCTCCATCTCCCAACAGGAAAGCCACAAAAGTCGCCCTAGGAACTCATCAGCGACAGACAAGCAAGACATGTATGTACATATATAGAAATTTATAAGTAAATGGGACTAATTTTCGTTTGTGACTCACCTGGGATGAATTGTTTATGATATGACAGGTGAATCGTATATAACAGAGCATCCCCAATGCAAAATAATTTTTCCTTTAACTTTTTCCTTATGAAGAGCACACCCAATGAATAGGGAAAAGTCAAAGTTGTGGCTGCCTCCAGCATTCTTAAATTCGGCTTCAAGGGTTCACGGTTAAACGACATATTTTACACCACATAATCGGGTAACATTTTGAATTGAGAACGAAAGGCCGAAATGAAATCGGATGTACGATCGAATAAAAGAAAGGAAGGTAAAGAGGATGAAGATGGCATTCTCTCGGTGTTTTTACATGATACAAGTTGTCGTTAACTTGTATCGCGCTTTAAAAATAAATTAAGAAAAACTCACATTGTATAATTTTCATTTAGATTATTTTTCATAAATAATAATTAAAATAATTTAATGTAAATAACAATTTAATGTAAATAGTAAAAAAATAATACTTGGAGTCAGAATAGTAATATACGTATGAGAGTCAAATAATTAATTACAATAATACCTCATTTCGGTAGTGGTGGTCATCCAGGTGGTACGTGTACGCATATGAACAAACAGCACACCTACAAATGGTAACCCCGACAAAAAGGAATATTAGTTATCATAATACAACGTAACGTGCTACAATTAATTTAAAAGATTGACAAAACATAATCTAAAAACCATAGGCCAACATCGTAATGATACTACAAATGGTCACGGCTCACTGAAACTACATAAATCTAATATTATTTGGAGCATCGAGCAGCATCGCAAATTTTCAGCATTATTAAATACAAATACCTAATCATCTTTAATCAAAAGATTGGCAACATCAAACAAAATCATCATAGAAGAAGGAAAAGCAGTCATCGAATTCATCTACAAATCGGGTGAGTCCATTTTTGTTTTCTTTACCTTCCATATGTTTCGGTTATTCGTTGCTGGGTTCATCCAATATGATATTCGACTTTCGTTCTATTTTTAATATCGACGGTCGTTCGCAATATTTTGTTTTATAATCGTATATACACATATATTACGTATTTGTAAATAGTTTTTTTTGTGTGTGAAAATATAAAGTCATTTAATCATGGATTCGGACAACGAAGCTAACGGTAAAAGCGGTAAAAATGGAGGCGAAGCATCTCCTCGCAAATTTAAGCATGATAAGTCACACGGTAGTTTCGTGGAACGGGTTTCGGTCAAGACACCTCCTTTTTGGTACGAAATGCCAGAACTTTGGTTTGCCCAAATGGAGGCACAATTCATGAACGCTAATATTACGCAACAACAAATCAAATTCAATATTATTGTTGCGGGTCTCGATCAAAGAGCGTTAAACACTGTTAGCGATGTAGTGTTACAGACTGCAACTGACAATAAATATGACGATTTAAAACAAGCACTAATTTCTCGATTAACAGAGTCAGCGGATGCTAAGCTACAGAAGCTTTTAAAAGATCTTGACTTGGGCGACAAAAAGCCAACCCAATTATTGCGTGAAATGAGGAATTTAGCTGACAAACAACTAGCAGAAGACTTACTAAAAAACCTATGGGTTCAACGTTTACCGCAACAAATACAAATCATTTTGGCGTCCAGTACCGAAAGCTTAACGAATTTGGCAATTATGGCCGATAAAATTTTGGGGGCATATTCCAATTCAAATGTAATGTCAATCTCTAGCGAAAGTAGAACCGCGGTGTCTGCTGTAAGTAATCCAAAAACTCAGTTCGATCTTGAGGTCAGAATTCAAGAACTTATTCTTGAAATTAAGGGATTAAAGACCTATTATAGGAATGATAGAGCAGGTAGTTCGCGACAACGCTCCAGGTCTCGATCATCAGGAACGAAAGGGCACACTTTATGATGGTATCATTTTAAATTTAATGATAAGGCAAAGAAATGCGTACAGCTTTGTGCTTACGTACAAAAACCGGAAAACTAGCTTCCTCACCGCAGATGACGGCATGCGAGGGGGGCAATAGTGCCAATTGTCGTCTCATCATATACGATGTTTCTAGCAAACGCAGTTATCTAATAGATACACTCAGAAAAAAAATATGATTGAGCTGATCATAAAAGTGATCATCATTGTTATGATTACATGCAATGATTAAGACAATCATATTATGATACAAACAATCATTTGAAATGATTGTATTTAACACAAAATGATGATATTTATCATACAAACTATTGATTTAAACCAATGCCTCCTAAACTACAGGCCGCTTACACCAAATGATGATATTGACGACACGCTATGTCGATTTTTGTTGTTTTCTCTAGTTGTTTTGTTAGTATAAATATCTTAACATTATTATTGCGTAGCCTTGGTTTAGACATAACGTGACGTCATATGCGTGACGTCATATGCGTGACGTCACGTACATGACGTCATGTGCGTGACGTGTGGGCGGGTGGGTAGTGGTGGGTGAGTAGGCGGTGGGGGTGATATGGGACTGTGGGAGCACTGCGTGTATGTATACGGCCAAGTAGAAGAAAAATATAAAAAATACGGTTTATATGTATGCAGGCCCAAATAATGTAAACACGAAAAAACACTTTCATACGAATGCTATGAAAATTTTCTGTTCAATATTTTTTTTTTGCCTTTATTTATCTATATCTCGTAATTGCGGCAGAAAATTAAATTTTCATTCCCCTGAGCATGAACTTTGATTATTTATCATTGATTTTGGTAAATTTTTTTTTAATTTTAAAGTAGATTTCATTTAGAATTTTACGATTTTCCGGCATGCTGCCTTTTATTTGTTGAACGTTGGTTGAACGACGTATACACGAAGCAAAATTTGTGTGTATGCAAGAAGAGTAATCAACATTTAGAAAAAAAATTGAACAAAGTAGTTCGGCTAACAAAAAAAAAATTGAATTTCAGTGTTGTGTTTAATGACATAAAATAATTATACATATATAGGTAATTATTATAGTAATTTGTAAATATGATAGTAATTTATTAAAAATAATTTATACTGTCGCTTACATATCACAGGTAAGAAATCATATAATCATATAAATTTAATTAATATTTTTTTATTTATTGTATTGATAAATTTATAACATTATGTTTTTGCTCATGTAAATTTTTTTTGTTTTTTTTTTTAGGCAAGACAACGCGGAAGAAAATTTTGTTTGATTAATGTGGTAATATATACCCTCCAGTAAAGTGAGCTATAATAAAGTGAAAGAATTATTTATAATTTGTGTTTACTTATTTCCAGTTGCAATCGATGATGTCATAGTGTTTCGGTGATTGAACAACTCGATGAAAAATACAAAGTCATCTACGTAATGTGGCTTCATTGGAAACCGTTTAATATGGGTTGGATAAAGGTGCAAAATAAATTGTACGTGTCCAATAACGTTACCACAGTGTTTGATGTTTAATTAGTTTTGTGTATTTCAGGTTTTGATGTCTCATTTAGGTCGGCCCGATGACCATAAAAATCTTAAATGCACTGTGGAACCAGTAGCCCATGACTTAAAACTATTCGACTGTGATGTGAAATGTTTGCTCGATTGCGTTGGTAATGAAGTTGAGTTTGTCGCGATCCAGCCCCAGGTTCCATTGCTTTATTGGAAAACCTTCGTTTCTATATCGAAGAAGAAGGTAAAACGGTTAATGAGCAAGGTAAAAAAATAAAAGGGGATCCTACCAAAGTTAAATAATTTAGAGAAAGTTTACATAAATTAGGCGATGTTTATGTGAATGATGTGGCATTTGGTGCTGCACATCGGGCTCACAGTTCAGTGGTGGTGGGAATGATTAACACGTGATGTCGCTCTTTTGCTGGGCAAATTATTGAAATATTTTTCACACGCTTTGGATACACGCTCATTAGAGGATTTCAATGTGCCAATTAAGGACAGACAAATCCAAGGTAATCAACATATTGTGGTTGCATTGGGAACCGTTAAATACGTATTGGATACTGATGAAAAATCAATTGTACGTGTCCAATAATATTATACCACGGTGTTTACGAAAAGGAATTCAACTTTTAATTAGTTTTGTGTATTTCAGGTTTTGATTCATCTAAAAGATATCGTGTATTTCAGGTTTATGTGAATAATGCATTTGGTATTGCACATCGGGCTCACAGTTCAATGATGAGGGAACGAGTTGAAACACGTGCTCCCGGCCCTTTGCTGAGCAAAGAATTGAAGTATTTCTCATCCGCTTTGGATAATCCTCTGCGCCTTTTTTGGCTATTTTGAGTAGTGTAATAGTTGCCGACAAAATTCAGCTCATCGGTAATATTTTGGATAAGGTTACTGAGATGATTTTTAAGGGAGGAATGACATTCACATTCCTTGAGTTTTAAATAACATGGAAATTGGTGATTCACTATTTGATGTTGAAGGCTCAAAAACTGTGCAACAACTCGCAGATAAGGCAAAGAAAAATAATGTTCAGTTACAGTTGTCTGTCGATTTCGTCACTGGCAATAAATTTGCAGAAGACGCGGACGCAGGAACTGCTACCGTCGAAGGTGGTATCCCAGCAGGCTCATTAGGTGGTCTTGATATTGGACCAAAATCAAAAGAAGCTTTCGCCTCACCAACTGTACGCTCTAAAATTGTTGTTTAGGATGAAGCCTTCAGGCGTTTTCGATGGATGGCGTGGTTGCAGCAACTGCTGCGAGGGTTATTCCCATTATTGGAGACGGGGACACAGCTTCATGTTTTGTCACACATTTTAAATTATTTTGGATTCCTTAGTTCCAGCATGGAACCTTAATTTATTATACTCGATAAATAAATGTTAAACCAAAAAACTTGAAATTTTAAGTATTTATTTAAATCAAAAATATGTTATTACCCATATTATTTGGTTTAGATATGTTAATTATTTCCTTGTCGATTTACCATCTAGATTCTAAATTGATGTTATTTAGCTTAACTGGAAGACAGAGATTTGTTACGGAGGATGACATGGAAAATTTACTGATTTCGACCTATTTGCCTTAATTTTCATTGAGAAAACTGCTCCGCTATTTCATTTCTACTGGACGGTTTTTAAGGATTTAAAGGGTAGGTAATAATGGTGTATCATCTGCAAATGCTACGAAGGTCTATTGTATAAATTAAATATAACAATGGATCCAGTGCAAATTCCAATCCTTTGTAGCAAAACCGGAAATTATTTAGAAACGAAAGCAGAAAATTCTAAGAAAATTTTAAATTATTACTCATTGACATTTATGATTGAACCGGAATTTGTGAAATTGAACTTCACAAATGAACTCTCCATAGCAGAAATGACATCCGTGATTCATCATCACTCCAAACTGTTTAAGAAGGACTATACGTGATTCTTTAGACTTCTCAACAATAGTGTCGAGGCGTCTTAAAATTTTTTTACGAATAGACCTTCTTTAAAAAAATTTGTGCGACGACTGCTTTAAAGAGTGCAGATGACTGCATTCACCTTGCTTCAAGTTCTTCAGCTTTCGAAGTAGGTCGGATCCTCTCTATCTGGCACTATATCCCATCAGAAGATTTGGCCGTCTCAAATGAGGTTTAATAATCATATTTTCATTTCGGATAATGCGTGATGAATTCATTGATCGTAAACCAGAAGTGAATTTTTTTCCTTGTCACCACCGGGAATCAAATACCCGGGACCTCCGGTCGCTGGAGGAAGCATGCTGATTACTTTGCCATCGAGGTCGGATCCAGTTTGTCTAAAATATAGATCTTTGAATGTTTGTCAGTTGTTCTTCCTGTCTGGTTCAAGCTCATGCAATTTGCCAGAGCAGCAGGATGGAATTGCGAATTGGGATATCTCCCCGATTTGTACCATGGAAATATAGTGCCACTGAGTGTAGGCCCTCCTTGAGTTCCAGCTAACTATAATAATAGTACATTTAATTTATTGTAGCAGTGATGTCGAACACTAAACAGTTCAATGATTTATAAAAGAATTTTAATAGATTCAAAAACTTTGACTGATGAACTTTAGAGTTCTGATGAGTGCTATGGACGAAAACCCTTACCTATCATGAGCCATTTTCAACATTACCCAGGAGATAGGCTACAATGCATTTCTTTAACGAGGTTCCCCGACTAAATTCAGGCCTATTCCCCGGTTATACAGTTAATTTCAAATATTTAACTACTCTAACTTTAAATTTTCAACTTTGTGTTAAATTTACAGATATCTTACCTACCCTTGAAAATTATGTTGATACACCATTATTACCTACCCTTGAAAATTATGTTGATACACCATTATTACCTACCCTTGAAAATCCGTAAAAACGTCAAGTAGAAATAGCGAAACAGTTTTCCCAATGGAAAATTAAGGCAAATGAGCAGAAATCAGTAAATATTTCATGTCATCTTCCGTATCAAACCCCCTGTCTTTCGGTTAAGCTACATATCATCAATTTAGAATCTAGAGAGTAGATCGACATGGAAACAAGAAACATCGAAACAAAATAACATGGGTAATATATTTTTACTTTAAATAAATACTACTTAAAATTTCAAGTGTTTTGGTTTAACATTTATTTTTGAGTACAATAAATTAAGGTTCCATGCTGGAACTAAGGAATCCAAAATAATTTTAAATGTGTAAATTTTAACGCTTTATTTGATGGTGATGTCACAGAATATATTCTGTGGTGAAGTACGTTCTTAAACATTACATTATACTTTCGCTTCAGTGCCAACATGAAGCAATGCCCCCGCCTCTAATAATGGGAATCCACAAATGATTTTGTACCTTTTAAGAAATTTAAAAACTCGAAAACGCCTGTGGGCTCTATTTCAAACAATAATTTTAGCGCGTGCAATTGGTGCAGCGAAATCTCCTTTTGATTTTGGTCCAATATCAAAACCTGGAATACCACCTTCGACGGTAGCAGTTCTTGCTTCCGAGTCTGAGGTAAATTTATTGCCAGTGACGAAATCGGCATGCAACTGTAATTGAACATACATTTTTTATGTGTGCCTTATCAACGAGTTAGTGCACAATTTTTGAACCTTCAGCATCAAATAGTGATTTCCATGTTATTTAAAACTTTAAGGAATGTGAATGTCATTCTTCCCTCAAAAATCATCTCATTGCCCTTATTCACAAGATTATCGATGAGCTGAATTTTGTCGGCAACTTTAGCACTACTTAAAATAGCCAAAAAAGGCGCAGAGGATTTTCCAAAGCGGATGAGAAATATTTCAATTCTTTGCTCAGCAAAGGGCCAGCAGCACGTATTTCAACTCGTTCCCTCATCATTGAACTGTGAGCCCGATGTGCAATACCAAATGCATTATTAGCATAAAGTTGAAATACACGATATCTTTTGAATGAATCAAAACCTGAAATACACAAAACTAATTAAACATTGAATTCCTTTTCGTAAACACCGTGGTATAATGTTATTGGACACGTACAATTGATTTTTCAAATTTATCAGTCCCAATGCAACGTATTCTTTGAAGTGTGATCCCGATGCACAGCACCAAATGCATCATTCACATACACATAAACTTGCCCTAAATGATTTAGCTTTGGTAGGATCCGCTTTTATTTTTTTACCTTGCTCATCAACCAATTGGCCTTCTTCTTAGAAATAGAACAGAATATTTTCCAAAAAAAAATAAGGCAATCGTGCAAAAATTCCACATCACAGTCGAATAAATGTTTTAATTCATGGGCCACTGGTTCCATAGTGTATTTAAGTTTTTTATGGCCATCGCGCTGGCCTAAATGAGGCATCACAACCTGAAATACACAAAATTAATTAAACATTGAATTTTTTTTACTGAAACACAATGTTATTACACACCTCACCACCTTACAGGAGGGTATATAATACCACAACAATTCATGGAATTTGCCTAAAAAAAAACACAAAAAAAATAACATGAGCAAAAAATATAAAATATAATGTACCACATGCACATCCAACAAATGGTTTATTTTAATATTAATTACGATATGATTTCTTACCTTGCGACGTATAAACGAAAATATTATTATGTATTAATAATAATTACAACTATGTAATTACAATTAAATACATTTTTTCAACACACGACGATTAATTTCACTTGTTATTAAATACACTACACTGACTGACATTCAATTTTTTTCTCTATAATATGTTGATTGTTGATTACTCTTCTTGCATACAAACAAATTTTGCTTCGTGTATACATCGTTCAACCAACGCTCAACAAATAAAAGGTAGGATACCGAAAAATGGTTAAATTCTAAATGAAAACTACCTTAAAAATGAAAAACAATTTACCAAAATTATTCATAAATAAACAAAGTTCATGCTCAGGGGAATGAAAATTTAATTTTCTGCCGCAATTACGAGATATAGATAAATAAAGCCAAAAAAAAAAAATTGAACAGAAAATTTTCATAGCATTCGTATGAAAGTGATTTTTCGTGTTTACGTTTTTTGGGCCTGCATACATATAAAGCGTATATAATGAAAGACGGCCGTATACACATACATAGGCACTGGTGGGAGTAAGATGGTTATATATTCAACCACCCCACTCCCACCTATATATATATATATATATATATATATATATACATATATAGACAAAAACAATATATATATATATATATATTTGTATGTATATATATATATATATTTGTATGTATATATATATATATATATATATATATATATATATATATATATATATATATACTGGTAATCACATGACTTATTGGCATTGCAGCCATGCAACTACAAATTAACATGTAAATATTTAGTGTTTACATATGAATTAATCACCCATTGAGATAGCGAATTTTTATAAATACACTAAACGAATCAAAATTTAATCATGCATTCTGATTACCCTAATCATAGGAGATGAATATGATTACAAGTATCATAATAATAATAAGCTCCGTTTTCAGTGATTGACATAATTAAACAAATAGTATTTCTTATTATTGTATGATAGGGAATATCACAATAATTTTATAATGATTTCTATTATTATTATATCGTAAATGCAATCATGTATTTATCATATTTTTTTTCTGAGTGCGGAGTTCGGACTACCACTAAAATGTTGGCTAGTAAATACATTTGGACATCAGTCAACCAAGATGCTAGAAAATGGGCTAAAGGTTGTATAAGTTGCCAAAAGTCTAAAGTTCAACGCCACAGCAAAAGTCCTATTGGTCAATTTCCATTATGTAGCAAGCGTTTTTGAAGGAATTCACGTAGATATTATTGGTCCAATGCCAACTTCTAACGGTATGAAATATTGCGTCACAATAATAGATCGATATACTCGCTGGCCAGAGGCCATTCCAGTAGCGGATATCAAGGCACAAACAGTTGCAAGTGCAATTTATAACGGTTGGATCGCACGATTTGGCATACCTGTAACTATAGTCACTGATCGAGGAATGCAGTTTGAATCGGAATTATTTCAGGAATTGTCCAAGGTATTGGGGTTCCAACGCAAACGCACTACATCGTATAACCCACAAGCCAACGGTTTTATCGAACGTTGGCATCGCTCTCTAAAAGCATCGTTAATGTGTCATAACCATCTAGACTGGACCATCTCGTTACCAACAGTTTTGTTGGGATTACGCACAGCATTACGGGTGGAGTTTAATGCAACAGCGGCAGAAATGCTTTACGGCGAAGGTTTACGATTGCCAGGACAATTCGTAGGCAGTTGTAATAAGCATGATTACCAGTCCGAATTTGTCAAACAACTGAAAACTGCAATTGATCAAATTAAACCAAGTCCTGCATCACGACACGGAAATCAAGCATCGATCTTTATTCATAAAGAGCTTAGTTCATGCTCACATGTATTTGTACGAACAGATGCGGTTAGAACACCTCTGCAGCCTCCTTATGAAGGACCATTTAGCGTCAGTAGCCGTACGGAAAAATATTTTACCATACTTATGAAGGGTAAATCTTGCAATGTTTCAATAAATAGATTAAAACCTTGTTTCACTACGGAATACGACTCAAACGATCGCGAGACAAACGAAAACTTGCCGACATGTAATAGTACGATTCAACCTACCATTTTAGAACCTAACGTTAGCCAAAAGAAATCTTCAACGGATTACAAACGCACGGTTCACTTTCAGTGTGAGCCGAATTTGGTCACAACACGAACAGGACGGGCCACTAGACTTCCCACGCGTTTTCGTTAAGCGTTCATGGACATTCACTGGCAAGAGAGTAGTGTGGCTGCCTCCAGCATTCTTAAATTCGGCTTCAAGGGTTCACGGTTAAACGACATACTTCACACCACATAATCGGGTAACATTTTGAATTGAGAACGAAAGGCCGAAATGAAATCGGATGTACGATCGAATAAAAGAAAGGAAGGTAAAGAGGATGAAGATGGCATTCTCTCGGTGTTTTTACATGATACAAGTTGTCGTTAACTTGTATCGCGCTTTAAAAATAAATTAAGAAAAACTCACATTGTATAATTTTCATTTAGATTATTTTTCATAAATAATAATTAAAATAATTTAATGTAAATAACAATTTAATGTAAATAGTAAAAAAATAATACATAGAGTCAGAATAGTAATACGTATGAGAGTCAAATAATTAATTACAATAATACCTCATTTCGGTAGTGGTGGTCATCCAGGTGGTACGTGTACGCATATGAACAAACAGCACACCTACAAAGTAAAGCTAACTTCATTTTACAAAATTATTTTTTGTTTACCTGTTATTTTATATTATTATATTATATATTATTTATTACTTTTTCACAGGACACAAAATACAACACTAATTGTTAAAAGACAATTATGCATTGAATATTTTTTAATTTGTGACAAAACAACAACAACAACCAATTTTGCAAATGCGGTTTACTTCATTGTATTTCTCATAAGGAAAAAGTTAAAAGTTTGATAACATTTTTCATAAGGAAATCACCAACCTAACAAAAAAAAAAATTTTTTCTCAAAATTTTTTTCATACTTTTCTGTAAGTAAAAAGTTAAAGGAATTTCATTGGGGATGCTATGTAGTAATCGTACGCAAACCTTATGTAACCTGTCTGAGATGTACGTGATAAGTCTGAAATAAATTTTTGTAAGTATGGACGGGTACAATAAAACATTTGAATGTATTTCGTGAAATATTATTCACATGCATATTTACAAATTTTTGAGGCTGCGTACCAATCCAAGGGTAAATCGTTTACTACGGTAAAAATCGATTTTAGTACAGACTTTTCGGCCAGTTTACCATAGAGTTTTTCAAAAATAATTGAATTTACGGAAAAATTTACTTAAAATTGATTTTTACCCTTGGATTGGTACGCATCCTGAGTAATGCTCGACAGTGATGTGATGAATGAAAGAAACACGTTTCTTTTACATTTTCTGTCTAAAAAGTTTGTTTGAATTACTATTTTATTTTCGATCAAGTATGCGGTTTGATTAAGGGCATAAAACAATTGTATGATTGCTGTCGACTGCGAGCCTATGAAATTGGTCGGAAAATACGTTGTCGTAAAATCCGATGCGCGGCGGATATTCGTATTATGAAACATGAATTTTTACTGTCAAACTTGAAATTTTCAGTATATACTTGTCACTTTATTTAAATTTGATTAAAATAATTTAATAGAGATATGTACATACGGGTCCCATTTGAAACGCGATATTTTAAAACGCGATTTTACAAAACGCGATATTTCAAAACGCGATATTTCAAAACGCGATATGGTACAAAACGCGATATGGTACAAAACGCGATATTTCAAAATGCGATATTTCAAAACGCGATCTGGTACAAAACGCGATATGGTACAAAACGCGATATTTTAAAATGCGATATTTCAAAACGCGATATGGTACAAAACGCGATATGGTACAAAACGCGATATTTCAAAACGCGATATTTCAAAACGAGAGATGGTACAAAACGCGATATGATACAAAACGCGATATTTCAAAATGCGATATTTCAAAACGTGATATGCTACAAAACGCGATATGGTACAAAACGGAAGTTTAAGATCGGGTTATATCAGGCGGGTGAAGGGGAAATTTAATTTCAGTTTATAGGAATTTAAAAATCGATAGGAGCGAGAGTACATAGGATCGGTATCAATCGGTCGCTGCGCTCCCGTCGCTTCGCAATGCACATTCCTGTACCGTAACGCGTTTTGAAATATCGTGTTTTAAAATATCGCGGTTTGTACCATATCGTGTTTTGAAATATCGCGTTTTGAAATATCGCGTTTTGTACCATATCGCGTTTTGAAATATAGCGTTTTAAAATATCGCGTTTAGTGCCATATCGCGTTTTGTACCAGATCGCGTTTTGAAATATCGTGTTTTGTACCATATCGCGTTTTGTACCATATCGCGTTTTGAAATATCGCATTTTGAAATATCGCGTTTTGTACCATTTCTCGTTTTGTCATATCTCGTTTCGAAATATCGCGTTTTGAAATATCGCGTTTCGAGCGGATCCGGTACATACTTATTATATTTTAAAATTTATTACATTTTTAAATAATTAAATAACATATAAAAAGTATGAACTAAGTATGACCTATTTTCCGTGCGTATACTACAATATGCGTCACCTAGCTAACAGTCGGATTTGACATTTGATTTTTCTCGTAAAATCCGCGTTACTCGGATATTTATTTTATAATAGTAATTTCCGCGGCGGCTCGTATTTTTTAGTTTCATAATTATGTGAATATCCGACGCGAGACGGATTTTAGGACGTCGGAACAGTGTCATAATAGGGGCCCTGATTTATCGTAGCTGGATTGGTCATTTAGGTAACAAATAATCGGTAACCGTACAAGTGGCGCAGTGGTTAAAGCTTCGGCACTTGGACCGGGAGGTACTTGGTTCGAATCCCACCAGAGGCAGGATGTAAAGCGAATTTTCTTGATCGATTAAGATCGGTGATGTTAATAAACAAAACTTTTAGACCCTCTGTTGGAGTGTAGAATTCAGCGCGGACTCACCGTCCATGTCAGTGTGCAGGTTGACATGGAGCTTGCAACGTGCAGGTGGTATACTGTAAATGTGTGAGTAGGTGAATGGGTGGGGAGTGCATGAATGAAAAGGGGAGTATTAATTAATAGACCTTAAAGGACATTAAATCCATTGGATGATTAATACTTTGGTTTTAATAAAAAAAAATAAAAAAAAATCAATTGCTTGGAAAAAGGCAATGGGCGCTTTCAGAGCACCCAACAGTTGGGAACATGTTGTGTAAAATAAAAGCAATTTTTTTTTAAATACCCTTTATTTTAGACAAAAATGTATAATTAATTAAATTACATTATGGAATTGTTATTTATAATACATACATTTTTATAGATTTTTTTATTTTATGTTTTGGCAACGAACCGTAGCGAAGTATTTATTTTGATTGTATATTTTCATATTAGGAGGTGGTACTAGCATATATTAAATATGTTATATATAGGATAGACGCGTTCTTTTTTCTATTACCCTATTTCATTTCCGCAATTAAATTTTCTGGCACAGGTGTCCCTTTGGTTGTTTCTTTCGAACTTTTTTCGAGAAATTGCCGTTCTCTATTTACTTTTTGTTTTAACAACTAAGCTACACAAGATGTATGTAGGAGCTGCAAGATAAGTATGTAGGAGCTCTCCGTCTTGTAAAATAAATTGCTTTTGTTTTACTATGGTCCACTTTAATCCTCCATTTATCAAAATAACTATTTAGGATATTAAATGAGTTCTCGAGTGTATTTATGATATGATTAGGGTCAATATAGGAGGATAGTATTGCTGTATCATCGGCGAATGTATCTAGCAAACAATTTGGAGGAATTGTCATGCAACCTGTATATATTGAATAGAGATCTGGACTGAGTACTGATCCTCGAGGTAATCCTGATGCTATCTCGTACCAATCAGATGTTGTCCTTTGATAATGAATTTGAAATTTTCTTTGATCGAGGAAGCTATGGATTATCCCTATTATTTTAATAGGAAATCTCTTGTTTATTAATTTGAAAATCAAACCTTCATGCCACACAGTATCAAAAGCTTTTTCAATATCCAAGAGGACCATACCGGTGGATCTCTGTTCTGTAAAATTCATTTTTAATGATTCTATTAGTCGGCTTAGTTGATGTGTGCAGGAGTGGCCGTGTCTAAATCCAAACTGATGGTCTGGAATTATTTTATGAACAGGTTGATCATCGGAAATATGAGATTGGATTCGGTTCCGAATGATACACTCAAATATCTTGCCGAGGCCGTTTAGAAGACTTATGGGTTTATAGCTATAGTAGGGTTTATTGGGTTTTAATATCAATTTTACTTTAGCCGCCTTCCAAATTGTAGGAAAATAAGAAAATTTCAGGCACACATTGTAGATATAAACTAATGTTCGTAATCCTGTCAAGCTCAGGGGTTTTTTTTTGTCCTCAGCTGTTTTAGGATTGATCTTATTTCTGCGGGATTAGTGAATGCGAAATTTTCATTTATACCGGTATTAAGTGTATCATCCAAATTTACGATGGTCTGATAAATATTCTCATTTGTCGAACTGATTGCAGTAGTTAAATTTCTATGAGAATTAAAGAAAGTCCTTCCAATTAGGATGATCTTTTCTTCATCTGTGATAAATTTTAATCCATCACATTCTAAATAAGGAATAATATGTGTCGTTTCTTAATGCCTTACTGAGTTTCATTATGTGATTATTGCTTCTATCGTGCGTCTGTTGGTTAATTTTGGAGAGGATGTTATTCCAATTAGCTATAACAAGCTTCTTAATTCCTAATTCCATTTGCAATCACCCTATTTAAAATGTTGATAATATGTTTTGTTGCTGGATCGTAAAGATTGTTCCATTGCTGTCGGAGGTCCTTATAGTTTTAAAAAAGTTAATATCGTCAGTTAAAGTGATAAATTTATATCTAGAGTTTGCTGTTTTTGTTGGAATGGCTTCGTTTCTTGCGTGATATTATATTGGGTTGCATTTTCAAAACTGTTCTTACATTCTAATATGTTCAAGTTTTGATTAAATGATACACTTGTATAGTGGCCATTTGGCATTTTTATAATCAGGATATGACTTGTTTCTAGGTATTTTAAAGTGTTTTATAATTAAATCGAACTTAACTGGAAGGTGGTCTGAGGAAAATTGATTCAGAACATTGACATTTGGCGGAATGTATTTGAAGTTGGCGGAAGTAAAATTTTAAATCTAATATTGCGTGTTAGGATGTCGCATAATGTATTACCTGCAGTATTATTGTGAGTACAGTTCCAAGAGCCATTACGAGAGTTGAGATCCCCGCATATGATGACATCTCTCATATTCGCGGGTGTGAGCACGTTGGATTATATTTTTATTGAAAGTCCCAAATATATTTTGGAAATTTGATTTGCCCTATCAGGGATGTGCATCCTGGGAAGTATACTGAGATAATTCTTGTAACACCACAAGGATCTTCAATGCTTATATCTAATGCCTCTATTATTTTAAGGTTGTTGAAATGGAGAAGCAATTTGTATTTTAAATTCTTTTGGCAATAATGGCTATTCTTCCATGAGCACCGTTTAAACGATCCATTCTGTGTATATTATAGTCAGGATGGCAACGCAATCGAGAATTATGATTTAGCCAAGTCTCGCAAAGTAATCCAATAGATATATTTTTATCGTCCATACAATTCATCAATTCAATGACCTTTGCAGCTAACCCATGCAATTCCAGTAAATGATACTAAAGGTATTATTAATTAACCTATTATTT
The DNA here is from genome assembly GCA_947310385.1 of Nephrotoma appendiculata. Classification (NCBI taxonomy): domain Eukaryota; kingdom Metazoa; phylum Arthropoda; class Insecta; order Diptera; family Tipulidae; genus Nephrotoma; species Nephrotoma appendiculata. The sequence continues at coordinate 263,346,948 of OX371224.1, forward strand.
GGTTGAGAAGTATTGACTTGGGTTATTATTTACCATAAGGATATTCAACAGCTAAAATGATAATTACGTGAAATTGTTCAAACCGTGTTGTACAATTTGATAAATTTGAAAGAATATCATTAATTAATTTATTGATCTCGGAGCCTAACGAGAATAAATTATTATCCCTACAGTTATTTTTGTTTATATTATACTGTTAGTAAAATTGTTAACTAAGATTTCCTTGACTAAGACTAACTTGGTGGTAGTCTCTCGGTCGAATTTCTCATATGTATACGGTTTTTTAGATTTATGTTGCTGGCTTATTAAAAACTCCGATTTTTGTGTCCGTCACGCCAGCCGGAACCATATCAGCCGGAACCAAACAACTATGGCACAAGTAGCATGATGCATTGTCCATCATTGAGCACTATATGCTTTTTCAGCCAGAACCTTATAACTCCAGCCGGAACCTGATAAAGCCAAACAGAACCATACGACAGCCAAACCAACTAGGGCACTAGTAGCACGATGTATTGTGCATCATTGTACACTATATAATTTGTCAGCCGGAACCTTATAAATCCATACATATAACATTTTTCGGGAAAAAAGCCTTACAATTTCTGCCGGAACCATACCCTCTACAACCAAACTAACTATGACACAAGTTGCACAATGCATTGTGCATCATTGTGCACTATATAATTGTTCAGGCAAAACCTTATAATTCCGACCAGAACCTATTAAAGCCAGCCAAAACCATACAACAGCCAAACTAACTATAGCACAAGTAGCACGATGTATTGTGCATCATTGTGCACTATATAATTTTTCAGCCGGAACCTTATAAATCCTGAAATATACGATTTGTCGTGAAAAAAACTTACAATTTCAGCCGGAACCATACCCTCTACAGCCAAACTAACTATAGCACAAGTAGCACGATACGATTTTTATTATATATTTTTTCAGCCGGAACCTTATAATTCCGCCCAGAGCCTATTAAAAATAGCCAAATCTACTATAGCACAAGTAGTACGATGCATATTGTTCATCATTGTGCACTATATAATTTTATATAGTCGTTTTCTATATGTTTTTGCAGCCAAATTATAATGCCATCCAGAACCATAAAAATCCAGTCGAAACAAAATGTTTACATAAATAGTGCAACATATGATTTTTTCGGAACGATGAAAACGTTATGCACTATAATGCCAACCCAACTAGAACCAGCAAAACTAGCCGCAACCATATGAAGTCGGTGTGAACCATTCGGTACAATAAAGAGTAAGCATGGTTGACGGTCATTGTGAACTAGATAAAATTTCAAGTGGAATTATTTGGACACATTATAGTTCCTGACCCGCTAAAAGTGTTAATTAAACAAAAAGTTTAAAGAACATTTAAAAAAAGTCCGTAAATAACACTTTATTTTCTAATAATTTATTAGTAATACTTTATATTTCATCGTTTAGAGAAGAACTTTGTTTGATTTGGGTTCTTGTACATAGAACAACATGTAGGCAAGCATTTTTCGTGAAGTGTTGGTGTTGGTCTCAGCCTTTTGCAAATCGTCGTAAGTTTTCCATATGCCACCTTATAAAGTGCATGTGGGATTTATAAGGTTCCGGCTGGAAAATTATATGCTGCACAATGTTTTGGCTGGCTTTAATAGGCCCTGGTCGGAATTATAATGTTCCGGCTGAAAAAATATATGGTGCAAAATGATACACAATGTATAGTGCTATTTGTGATATAGTTATTTTGACTGTAGGGTTAGCTTAATTTGTAAGGTTTTTTCCTCGGGAAATCTTAGATTACTGGATGTGTAAGGAATTCCGGCTGAAAAATTATATAGTGCACAATGATGCACAATGCATCGTGCTACTTGTGCTATAGTTGGTTTGGCTGTAGTACGTTTTCGACTGGCTTTATAAGGTTCTTGTCGAATTTATAAGGTTCCGGCTGAAAAATTATTTAGTGCACAATGATGCACAATGCATCGTGCTACTTGTGCTATAGTTAGTTTGCCTGTAGAGGGTATGGTTCCGGCTGTAATTGTAAGGTTTTTTCACGACAAACCGTATATTTCAGGATTTATAAGGTTCCGGCTGGAAATTTATATAATGCATCGTGCTACTTGTGCCATAGTTAGTTTTGCTACAGTATGGTTCTGGCTAGCTTTATTAGGTTACGGCTGGAATTATAAGGTTCCGGCTGAAAAAGGATATAGTGCACAATGATACACGATTCATTGTGCTACTTGTGATATAGTTAGTTTGACTGTATATAACCAAACAATCGTTTCCGGCTGGAATTATAAGGTTCCACCGAAAAAACATATATTGCTGGATTTATGAGGTTCCAGCCATGATACAATAATTTTCTCTTCTTATAGATAAACCCACCATGAAACGATCAAAAAATGAACTAAAACGGTGACCTAAAACAATTAGAGTAAAATTGGAAAGAATCCATATTTTGTTATTGTCCGTGGCTTTTATCACAAACTCAATAATTAACACTATTTGTGTATATTTAAAATTTTTTGAGTAGCAAAAATATAGACTGAAGAAGGAAGAAGTTCCGAAACTGGTCTCAAAAATAAAACATAAATTATCACTTAAAAAGAATGTTTTTATTTACTATAAAATATATTTTCTAAAAAACCGAAAAAAGTTTATTTATTGTTTTTTATTTTTTCATTTTTATTTATTGTGAATTTAAAAAATTCAATAAAAATTCGAGTTTTTTAAAATTTTTTAAATATACACAAATAGTGTTAATTACTAAAATAATTATCTTCTTATATATTCATACGCCTATATGCGAAATGAAACAACATTTAACAAAAAAACAAATACGGATTTGGCCGAAGAGAAAATTAATAAAGTAAAAATCATTTATTTACATACTTTTCGATTTATTTATTGTGCATCAGAAAATAATGCTAAACAAAACAAACGAAAATGAAAAAATATAATGTCACCACAATTCGTATACTAGCGACAATATATTTCTAGTGAGTTTATCTGAAAAAGAGAAAATTATTGTATCATGGTTCCAGCTGAAATATTATGTAGTGCACAATGATGCACAATGCATTGTGCTACTTGTGCCATAGTTAGTTTGGCTGTAGAGGGTATGGTTCCGGCTGAATTTGTAAGGTTTTTTCCGAAAAATGTTATATTTATGGATTTATAAGGTTCCGGCTGAAAAATTATATAGTGCACAATCCCAAGTATAACAAAATACAACTCATTTTGACAGTTCCAACTTTCGTTACATTTTTGAGATATTTAATGGAAGACATGGAACTCGCATAATATCCAGTTCTTTCGAGTTACGAGTTTTTGTTCCACAGTTCATAGTAAAACTTATAATAAAATGGAACTTGACCGTGGAACTTAGTTCCAACAATTGTTCCATAAAAATCGAAATATGTTGGAAGTAGCGATACTTGGGATGATGCACAATACATCATGCTATACTAGTGCCCTAGTTGGTTTGGCTGTCGTGTGGTTCTGTGTGGCTTTATCAGGTTTCGGCTGGAATTATAAGGTTCCGGCTGTGAAAGCATGCTCAATGATACACAATGCATCGTGCTACTTGTGCCATAGTTGTTTGGTTCCGGCTGGCGTGACGGACACGATTTTTGGAGACAGTCAGAAGAGTTTGTCTCATGTTCGCCATTGCAATTACAGCATTTGGGCTGGCTGGCATTTGAATTACTCGCTCCTTCCGTATCTTTGAGAAAATTACAAACCTCTCTTGAGTTATTATCGCAGTACGAGTAACGTAGTTTAAGATTATAATTTTGTGCACCGTGACCATAATTCAAGCATCATGAACAGACATTCGGCCCTTTATTATTGCACCGATAGTAGTCCCATTTCACAATTGTGTGGAAAAGCGCGTTTATTTTTTTTACGTGTCTTAATGACATTGCACCTCTTAAACTTTGATTAAATATACCGTGTGATCATCGTACCGTTTATTTCTAATCAGCAGAGATTTTATGGTGACTAGTGATTTTAGACCAGCATTTATTAATTCGGGTTTTAGTTCGTTTAGATCCATTTCAAATAAACCACTTAGTGTAAAATCTGTCGTTCGATATTATGCCAATTGGTAAGAGAAGAATTCAATATTATTATTTTTGTAATGATCAATTAATTTCTTGTGATGTACAGCTTGTTGGCATTGAACCCTTATTCCATTGCCTGTTAATTTGATTCTGGTTTTGTTGTCGGGAATATGTTGTGTTTGTATTTGTTTGACCTTGATGTAGTTCACATATTTTATGGTTATAGGTGGACAGGATGTGGTCGTGTGGTTTGTTGCGTTACGATCTTTGACTGCGATATCCAGCAAGATATTAACAGCCCAATTCTCATAGTCGTGTCACGTCATGTGAAGTGACAATAGTCGTGTCACGTGAGATGAACATTCATATTATTGAAGTCGAATCAAGTGACGCGGGTTAAATGGTTTAAAAACACAAAATAAAACTTTATTTAGGCACGTCGTAATTGAATAATAAAAATGCTATTTACATTTGATGAATTCGACAAAAAATATTCCTGTCGCTTCAAAAAATTAAGTGACGGAATGTCACATGAAGTGACTATAGTCGTAAGTTGCGACTATGAGAATAAGAAAATGTAGACGACGTGACTATAGTCACTTGAAGTGACGTGATACGACTATAGGAATTGGGGTGTAAATTGCTTGCTCGTTGGGATATTCGGAACCACTTCGTACGGAAACCCAAGAAAATGATCTTTTGAAGATAAGTCTTCAGTTTCCATTTCAGGTCTGTTATCACTCATTGTAACTATACTTTTTTGGGTGGTGAGTCTATTAGCGGTCTATGTCTAATAGAAGGATTTAGTTTGACTACTTCTTTTAGGATTTCAGCGTTTACATTATTTGGATCCATTATTGCTGGTTTTTGTTATACCAGCTGTTGTAACTGTTTTTGTTGTTATTGACTTGTCACTGTTTATATTAGAGAAAAACAAGTTGATATTTTTAACGGTAAACAATATTTTATGGTAATAATGATGTTGACTGATCGGCTGCATCCTTCGCAAATGGAAGCCAACGATATTAAAATGTTTAGAACTATGAAATTGTCAAATCGAATTGGCGATGATTTCACTGATCATGATGGAGTACCTGAAAGCGCCCATTGCAATCAGTTCAAAAAGAACGTTTTTATCAAACGTAGTAGAAAAATGGCATTTCATTCGTTTAAATTTTTATTTTATTCAAGAACAAATAATTCGGTAGAGATTACAATAAAACGAACAAAACATAAAATAAGGTAATACATAGCCTTCAATGCTTCATTAAACATAACAATTAAAAAAGTGAGAAAGAAAATACTATCATGGTATATTTGACATGTTGCTCCATTTTGTGTTGCAATGTTTTGATTGTTATTATTAATGATATAGTATTGAGATAGATCAAACTTAGTTAACAGCATTGAAATATTCTTTTGCTTTTTGCGCATCGGCCACCATTGTTTTCGAGCCGGGCTTCCAGTTCGCTGGACACACTTCCCCATGTGCATCGGTATATTGGAACGCTTGCACCAGACGTAGTACTTCATCGACACTGCGACCAACTGGTAAATCGTTTACGGTGATTTGGCGTAATTTTTGTTCACCATCAATTATAAATAAACCACGGAATGGTACACCAGAATCTTCATCCAAAACACCATAATCTCGAGCTATTTTCATCGATTTATCAGCAAGAAGTGGAATGTTCATTTCACCAAGGCCACCTTGTTTACGAGGGGTATTTATCCATGCCAAATGGGAGAAATGACTGTCCGTAGATACGGCTATAAGTTCACAATCAATTTTGCGGAATTCATTAGCTCGTTCAGAGAACGCGATAATTTCAGTTGGGCATACAAACGTGCTGAAAATAGAAAAAAAACATATGATTATTATCATAATTATAACCACTTTAAATTAATATAGACATTATTAAAACGTACTACTTGTCTGAGATAATGGTATTCATTCATGCTAAACGCATCGTACTGATAAGCAAAATTATCAGACGTCGTCGTCGTTGAGATCTGATTTTGTGTAATTCTTGAAATATGAAACCCTATTTTGTGGAATAAGTTCTTTCTGATAATACTCTATTAAAATGTCAGTTAGTTGTCAGCATTGTAATTTTATTTCTAAATTTGAAAATTAAGAGCCGTTGAAATTAAAAATGTCTACTAAACTGGCATACAAATCTATTGCTTCTAGTTTTTCCATGTTCTCACATTCGTTTTTTACGATATGGTAAAATTTCTAAATTTTGTGCTTAGGTACATATAAATCAGCTATATTTTTTTGAGAAATAAAATATTAGAGACCAGATTTCGAATTGGCAGTGTTTGTTATTGAATTTTGTCACAGCAAAAGAAAATTATTAGTAATTTAAAAATTCTAAACTATTAATGTAGGCCAATACGAGAAAGGACTGAAATACGCGAGCGGTTAAGAGAAATCAAAGAATTTACAGCTAAGTTCAAAGAAGAATTTAAAATATTAACGAAAGAACCTGAAAAACTCAACAGAGCAGTTGTAAAAACAAAATCAGCACCTGGGACATCTGAACTTGAATACAGATAAAAAATCAAAAGAGAAACAAATTGCGTTGTAAGTGTAACCCTTTTCCTCAATTGTGTGGGTAAGCAAAAGAATCATATTAAAAATTTATTTTTGTATGTGTTTTGAACCAACTTACACATTTGTGAGTTCCTTTTTATCTAGTTTGTAGAATATAGTGTTCTAGTGCTAAAAACTCATGGTTTCGAAATGTTCTGCATGACACATGAATTGATATGTTTCCTAAGATGTAAGCTGAATCAGTGTGACCAAACAAAACGTTTCCAATAAAAGCCGCGCCTAAGAGAAGTCGTCTATTTGAAGCGTGCATATTTTGTAATCCGTGCATCTTGCTGAGTACGGAGGTAAACGAGCCACAGTTTTATGGAATGGTAAGTTGCGGTCGTAATCCCAGTCACTTTTCTTTCACAAGAAAATCAGAAACTTCTTTTGAATGCTTTCAATTCTTTTAATGTGCACATCTGTAAACGGGGGGTTTTAAGTCAAACCCGGATGGATTGTATCCGCAGCGGTTACATAATGACGTGTGGTTAGTTCTGGGGAGAAAGGCCGGTTGGTTAGCTACTATCCAATCCAAAATTCCCGTTTATCCAATTCCAAAACCGATTCCCGATACTCCAACCATGGTACTTGCCTGCTGTTGTTAGGTTCATGGTAGCGGTTGATGCGAGTGCAGTGTTTGTTTGTTCTTTAACAAAAGAATGAAATAGAAAGAGATGACAGCTTGATCCCATGCACACTGACGAAATCGACAGTTTATAAGGCGAATGACAAGTTTTTTTTTTTTTTTGGTTCTGTTATGTTTTTGATCGGTGCATGTGATGATAAACGAAACATTAAAAAAGAAAGGTGACATTAAGTTAAGCAATTTTGGTGTTATGTTAAAAAAGAAAATAAGTTCTGCGTTAACAAAAAGGGAAATAAATTCTGAGCGGAAAATTATAATTGGCGAGAGTGATAAGGAAATAAATCTGGAAAGTACACGTCTATGCTTACAAGCAAAGTAAAGCTGGAAAATATACAGTTGTGTTGACGAGCAAATTAAAACTGGAAGGTATACGGTCGTTTTACCAAGGTGCGCAACGTAATCCATGATTGGATCCTATGATTAGGACACAATTATCATGCAGTTGCAGCGGAGGAGGTACAATGAAGATCCATTGACCAACGAACGGCGAACAGGTAGTAAAAACAGTCGGTGAGTACTTTCCTGTTTTCCATATTTTTCCTAGATTATTTTCCACATGTGGGTGGCTAACTGGGTTTTCTCCCCTGAACATCCACGCCGGAGTGGACTACTCGACTAAGCAAGCAAAGGGCATCCACAGACACCCTAGCAGGCTCTCTGGCTTGCCAGAGTGGCGCCCAACAACAATAAAGTGTATTTATAGTGTATTTATTCGTTACAAACAAAACAGCGAACAACCGGATCAAAACCAATTCACCAAACCAAGGAGAAAATAAACAAAAATTGTAGAAAATTTCGCTTAAAATAAAGTTAATGTTATTTGTAATAGGCTATATGGCTGGAATTAACTATTTTTATATCAGCCTCTACCCTGTTCCGGTACAATTCTGAGTTGATCCGCTAGTGCGTTACATTTGGCGCCCAACGTGGGGCCTCTTGGTTGGTTGAATTTTGGTTTTGGTGATCTAGGAAGTTCTAGAAATTTGACCGCGTGTTTTTAAAAAAAAGTTGTTTAACGGTGTGTTGGTAGTTATTTGTGTTTATTGTTTACGGTTATCATTAGTGTCCTTGAACATTAGAAAACAAATTTAAGGTAACGGGTTTTTGCAATCGTTACTTTAGTATATTGTTGATCTGGTAATTTAAAAAAAAAATATTTCGTGGTTTCGTAATCAGTATTTTGTTTTCAGGTGGTCGTAGAAAATTTTTATAAGTTAATTTAATTGTTTTTTTAGGAATTATTTCTAGTGAAAGAAAGCCAGTTTTGGCTTGTTTAAAGCGCGTTTTTTTTACTGGTTTCGTAGTTAAGTTTCGCGAGTTAATTTGGTTATCATCGTAGATATTTACACATCATTACGGCATATAGCTTAGGTTGTTCATGGTTATAATAAATTAAACAAGAGATAAAAAGGAATTACAATAAAGAAACGGGTCATTATGGTACAAGCCGAATGGGACAAACATGATATGGCACCAGAGCATTTGGAAGATGAGGAGTAACTGCATGAGCACAGTATTAGGAACATGAGTCAACAAAAAGAGGCAAGACAGACAGAAAACAGAATTGATGCGTCAGCGATTACGAGAAGAAAAAACTGGACAAATTCAGAAGCCTAAAATTGTTCTGGTGGACGAAGATGATTATGATTTATGCTTATTAAAGATCACTCAGATATTATAGCAACTACGAGGAGTTAATAATGGCCATGAGGCAAGAGTTCCTTCCGATAAACTACAACCAATTAATACGGGAAGAAATACACACGCGATTACAAGGCACAGAAGAGTCGTTCGCATCATATATTATTAACGTGAAAATGTTATTTCAATGCAGATGTACATCGTTCGGCGAAACATGCTTCCTCATTATACCGCATCCTTGGCTATAGTAGATATAGTATCAATAGAACAACTGAAAAGATTGTGCAAACACGTTGACGAATCCAGTGATGGAGGCACGGAGAGCATCTACTCACCAGGTTCCAAATCCATTTGAACCGTCCTATGGAATGCCGCGCACCAAACCAAAGAAAGTCAATGAAGTCAATAAAGTGGAGCAACGATTCAGTGCTGGAGAAGACATGCGTAAGACGAGAAATGCACCTAGATTCCGGAGGAAAAACGCTCCTGAACAACCACCAAGGCAACGTGAATTACTATATTGGAATTGTAATCGACAGGGCATAAATATTTTGGTTGTGCTCAACCCCGAGAAAAGATATTTTGTTGATGCTGTGGGCGGCCAGGAGTTAAAGCGGACAAATGCCCTAGTAAACATAGAACCGCTTTTAAGGAAGTCACCGACGAATCAAAAGAAAGGCCTTCGAATTCGGGAAACCCCAAAACGAGAACCGCCAATGAATTAAAGGAAAGGCCTTCAAATTCGGGAAACTCCAAAACGGGAGCTGCCTGAGTCTACGGTCGCCCGTTACAAGTAGAGAGACTCAAACAAGCATAGAGTCGAAGGAACGGATTAAAGAGCCACCCCAACTAATTATATCTAAACCTAATTCAATTAGATCTGAACCTAGGAGTAACGAATTTTTACTTGAAGGGGATAAAAGACCTTATATTGAAGTAGATGTACTCGGTTTTAAAATCACAGGGTTACTAGATTCAGGAGCAGCGTGCACCCTCCTAGGTGGAGAGACTGTTTGTTCCATGATAGAAAGACTAGGACTCATTTTGCAACCAGTCACAACAGCGATAAAAACGGCTGATGGGAAATCGCATCCAATCACTCACGTTGTGGATTTACCGTTCTTGTTCAATAATCAGGTACATGTACTGCAAGCCCTGGTGGCACCTTCGTTCCCAAGGGATTTAATTCATGGAATGGATTTTTGGGAAGTTTTAACGTAAGACCAATGATTGATAATTTATCAGTACATGCATATACTGACAGCAGTCATGACTGCATGCTGATCGACGTCTCAGATAATGAGGTTCCTGAATCGGTAGAAAATGGATTAATTAAACATAGATTGTCCACAGTACAACTCGAGCAGCTCGAAGCGGTTAAGAAGCAATTTCTTGTTACTGAATCAAATGACGGAGAAGGATACATATCCTCTACCATGCATCAACAGAATACTTGGACGACTGAACGGTACAAAGTATCTTTCGAGCATAGATTTGAGCGACGCCTTTTGGCAGGTTGAACTGCATGCCGACTCTAGACCGAAGACTGCGTTCATCGTACTGGGACGTGGACTGTACCAATACCGACGAATGCCATTCGGGTTATGCAACGCTGCGCAGACGCTCGCCAGGCTAATGTACAACGTACTTGGCTATGATCTGGAACCCAAAGTATTTGTGTATTTGGACGACATAATAATTATGTCACAAACCTTTGAGGAGCATATAAATTTACTAAGCGAAGTGGCTCGACGATTGCGGCATGCAAATTTAACGGTTAGTCTTGAGAAGTCTCATTTCTGCTTAAAGGAAATCAAGTACCTTGGCTATAATCTTGATGAGTACGGTCTGCGAGATGTCCAGAGAAAATCAGTGGTGTAATGACATTCAAAACTCCGACAACGATTAAAAACGTAAGGCGACTAGTTGGACTTGCGGGGTGGTACAGACACTTTATACCGGACTTCTCGACAGTGACCGCTCCGATTACGGATTTACTGCAGAAGAACGGAAATAAGAAACTCAACTGGACAGCAGAGGCGCAGGCAGCATTCATATTATTGATGTCGAGGTTGGTTGCAGCACCAGTGTTAATAAATCCCGACTTTGGTAAATCGTTTACTATTCAAACCGACGCTTCTGATATTGGTTTAGGAGCGATGCTCACACAGGGAGAAGGCGATGAGGAAAGAGTAATAGCGTTTATGAGCAGGGGGAGGGGGGGGGGGGGGGGGGTTGCATTTAAGGTTATAACAGATGAGCCTCTCTAATATGGTTAAGGAACCTACAGAATCCGGCATCGCTTTTGGCTAGATGGGCAATGAGGCTTCAACAGTTTGATTTCGAGTTAGAACATCGAAAGGCAAGTTAAATATTGTTCTGGATGCGCTATCAAGAGCTGTAGAAACGTTGGATACTTATTGTGTGGAACAGGATGATCCCACATATAGTAAAGTAGTCAATGAAATAAAGGAGCATCCTGAAAAATACCCCGATTTCCAATTCAAAAACGATAGACTGTGGAAATATGTACAAGTGAAAACGGGGTTTAGAAGATATGAGAGTATATGACAATTGTATATACCATACAGATCGCATCGAGAGGTAATGAATCGCTGTCATGATGATCCCCTAGCCGCACACATCTCCAAAACATTGGACAGGGTTAGACAAAATTATTATTTGCCAAGAATGGCCCAAGAAGTTGCTCGTTACGTTAAAAATTGTGAGGCGTGTCAAATAGACAAACATCGGAACTTTTCGTGTCGGGTATCTATGGGCTCACCTAAAACGCCAACGCGTCCGTGGCAAATGGTCGCCATTGACTACATGGGACCTTTTCCAAGATCAAAATGAAGGAACCAGCATTTACTCGTAGTGATTGATATATTCTCGAAGTTTGTCATGTTACATCCGGACGGCGTGCGGAATCAGGATCTCTAATAGATTATATGGAAGGTACAGTGTTCCTTATCTTTGGAGTTCTGAAATTGTGATAACGGATAACAGCAAACAATTTACATCACGAAACTTCAAATCATTTTTGGAAAAATATGCAGTTAAGCATTGGACAAATGCATTTTACCATCCTCAGAATAACCCAGCCGAGCGGGTCAACCGGAGTATTCTCTCCGCAGTTCGTAGTTATCTGGGGGATGATCAAAGAGACTGGGATGACAATATCAGTAACTGCGGTTCATGACTCTTCAAATTTCACCCAATTTTACGTAAATTTTGGGCGCGACATGCATTTTAATGATACACCTAATAGAGAAGGTGGCGAGGTCGAAAAGGAAAGTCATGACGCACACATGAAACGAATTTTCACGAAGGTTCAGGAAAATTTGAACAAGGCAAATCGGAGGTATTCCCACACATATATAACCTTAGGTCGAAGGTTAGAATATTTGACGTGGGAGACGTGGTGTTAAAGCGGTATTTTAAACAATCAAAGGCGATTGAGCAATATAACGCTAAGCTAGATCACATTTTCGGGAAGTGCATCATTAAGAGAAAGAAAATATGAGAAATAAATTGCAGGCGTTCCAAATCTCTTTAATAACCTGAACATTTCTATGGTGGTAAAAGTTCACTAAATGCCGGTGGTGTAGGGCCAATTTATACAAAGGTTATTTAGATTTAGAAAATGGGTCAACTTATCAGTATGTATCGGGTGTTTACCGATTTACAATTTTCGATAAACATGATAAATTGATAGGACACGAACTTCAAAGTGTTATATAATACGGATCAGCAATACGTTAAAGTAATTTTTTTTTCTTAGTCTCGATGATATTACATATCTTCTAGTTAAACGAGTGGATACGTGGGGGAACGTCATGACACCCTTGAGATCCCAAAGAAAATTGTTCGACATTAGATCAATCAATTTCGAAAAAATTTGTAATGTAAACGGGGGGTTTTGAGTCGAACCCGGATGGATTGTATGGATTGTATCCGCAGCGGTTACATAATGACGTGTTAGTTCTGGGGAGAAAGGCCGGTTGGTTAGCTACTATCCAATTCAAAATTCCCGTTTATCCAATTCCAAAACCGATTCCCAATACTCCAACCATGGTACTTGCCGGCTGTTGTTAGGTTCATGGTAGCGGTTTATGCGAGTGCAGTGTTTGTTCTTTAACAAAAGAATGAAATAGAAAGAGATGACAACTTGATACCATGCACACTGACGAAATCGACAGTATATAAGGCGTATGACAAGTTTTTTTTTGGTGTTATGTTTTTGATCGGTGCATGTGATGATAAACGAAACAATAAAAAATTGATTACAAAATTTGACAACACACAGAGTGAGCTAATATAAGCGTGATAAAAAGAAAGGTGACATTAAGTTGAATAATTTTGGTGTTATGTTAAAAAAGAAAATAAGTTCCGCGTTAAAAAAAGGGAAATATAAATTCTGAGAGGAAAATTATAATTGGCGAGAGTGATAAGGAAATAAATCTGGAAAGTACACGTCCGTGCTTACAAGCCAAGAAAAGCTGGAAAATATACAGTTGTGTTGACGAGCAAATTAAACTAGATAGGATACGTTCGTTGTGCCGAGAAAATTAAAACTGGAAGGTATACGGTCGTTTTGCCTAGGTGCGCAACGTAATCTATGATTGGATCGTGTGATTAGGACACAATTATGGTGCAGTTGCAGCGGAGGAGATACAGTGAAGGTCCATTGACCATCGAACGGCGAACAGGTAGTAAAAATAGTCGGTGAGTACTTTCCTCTGTTTTCCATATTTTCCCTAGATTATTTTCCACATGTGGGTGGATAACTGGGTTTTGTCCTGAACATCCACGCTGGAGTGGACTGCTCGACTGAGCAAGCAAAGGGCATCCACAGACGCGCTAGCAGACTCTCTGGCTTGCCAGAGTGGCGCCCAATAACAATGAAGTGTGTTTACAGCCTGAAGGAAGGGTTTCTCGACGCCACCTACGCTATATATACATAACTATACTTACCTTTCTTTTGTTTTCTCATTTTTACGCCTAGTCGTTGCCAAACACACGATTACAAACAACAAAATAGCGAACAACCGGATCAAAACCAATTCACTAAGCCAATGAGGAAATACACAAAAATTGTAGAAAATTTCGCTTAAAATAAAGTTAATGTAATTTGTAATAGGCCATATGGCCGGAATTAACGTTTACCGTTACAGCGTTAGCAGCCATTACATACTATGTTTTTCCCTCACACATTTGTGTGGTTTGGACTTCAATGGAGCCAATTTTTTTTTTTTTTTTTGGTACAAAAAGAGTTAAGCTAGAGAAAAAATCTCCATTACATAGATTTCGGTTAGTGCGGTTTAGTGGAATGTAATTATGGATTAGGAAAACGAAAATTTATATTTAAAAAAAATCCACTATGTTTCATTTTATCGGAGTCACGTATAGAATTGGCAGAACATTTCCCATCAAAATGGGGTATCTAGCAGCCAGTCAATCATAAATAAATAAACAACTATTTCGAGAACAACACAACCTCAGCCAAACTAAAATACGTGCTCAGTTAAACTAAAACAGAAAGCACCTCCACCAATATTAATGTTTTTGAATATCAAATTATTCCCCACTGTACAAAAGATAAGGGCGTATACTAGACTGGGCCGTCTCAATATTTTGGGGTATTACTTTTAGTTCTCCCCATGTTTTACCCAAGTTATTTCACTTCATTCACTTGTCCGCTGTATAAAAAAATTAACCGTCACAAATATGAAAATAACATAGCAAAGCTCTGTTAATCACCGCCTACAAAGTGCTTGCTACCGCCCCAATCGATCAAATTCTGATCAGTTTTTCACGTTGAAGATGTTATTGAAAAAATTTTGGGAGTACAATATAACAATTCGCCAATTCAACATAGACTTTCAACAGGGACATGATAGCATAAATCGCAAATACGTCTGCGGCCGCACTTATATCTCTAGTTACACCTGGTCTATAACAGAAAGATGCACTTGTCCTGTGCTGTTTAATCTGACGTACTTATTAACGAAAAGTAGTATTGAAAGTTCGCATTGGATATGTAGATGGTATCATGCTTGGATCTTCGACCAAGAGAAGAACAAATGGTATGAAGGACAGAAACAAAATTGTTATTAACCCCTAAGAGCTTTCCCAAGCAAATCTACGACTATTACTTGGACAATGTGACAAGGCTTTAAATATCTCGGGTCAGTTATAATATCAATCCAGGCAGATATATAGTAAAAGCACGAATAGCAGCCGGACATCGACTGTTTTACGCACAATCAAGGCTATTGTGATAAAAATATCTTTCCCAGTCATGTAAACACACACTTTACTAAGGACTTGACGCCTGTGATGACTTCCTGAAGTGAGATTTGGATGTTGACGACTAACGAATGTAGATTAAGAAAGATTCTCATGACATGTTAAAGATCCTGATCAAACTGAATGATAAAAAAAGGTTTCATGAGGGGAAGACGAAGATCTATGAATTATAGGATATCGAAACTGGAAGAAGTGAGAACTCAATCGAGATAGTTGCAGAACCACCAAAAACTTGGAGTGGATTTTGTATCTGCTTTTTTATCACAACACATTTGAATTACCTATATAAAATTTTTGATTAAATGAAGCACTCATTGTTGAAAATTAAAATACGTAAATGCATTCGACCAAAAATGGCACAATTAAAGTTGGCAATTTTATGAAAACGTTTTACAACCGATAGTAGAAAATTTACATGTTTGAACGTACTAAGTTCTGCGATGAATTCGGAATTTAGTGATTCACTTGATGAACGTGAGAGGGAAATTGAGAATGATTGTACCAAACACACCCGTTTAGGGTAGCGGGTTTGATCATGGTTTGGGTAGAAATTTCTTTTGAAGTGCGACTTTAAATTTATGAAGAAGTTTAACAGCCCATCGGTATATATATGTAATTCTTAGTCAACTTTTAATGTTGTACCATGATCCCGATCTCAATTCCAATGACCATTTATCGATTAACCTCAGAAGACACATACAAAATTGATCTATGGAGCCTGAGACAATGAACAGCCTTCAAAAAACGCTAACACATGATTACTACCGATAGAAAAATACTACCGATTTTACGGAGGGAAAATTCGTTGACAAAATTTACAAAATTCGAGTGAATTCGGGTTTTACTAGTTTTGATCTACTGCAGTTTAAGAGGATTCAGATTTGAAAACTTTACGGCATAAGAGACCATACCATGTCATATTTGCTGAAAGAAAATTTTAGGTCTTAAATTTAAATTTTGGTTCAAGGTGCCACAGTTTCAAATATATTCATATTTAAAAATAAGTAAGTTGTGAAATTATGTTGAGCCGGTGAGTGTATTTTTCAAACTGCTTTGAGTTCAGAAAACAGAAAGCGGAATCTCTTTTATGGTAGCGATCGTACTATTACAAGTAACATCTCAAAGCTCAGGAAACAATGAAATAACACAGTCGAGATCGTTTAGTAGTAATTTTAACTGATATCGCGGAATAGATCGATATTTAATTACTTTTCTTATTAGTCTCATTACATTAGTGGTAAATATGCATTACACATCATATATTTTCTGCAACAGTTGAACGATAGATTTAAATCTTAAGACTAACGTGCCAGGAAGAAGTAAAATAGTACTTTTACTTTGAATCGAGCCCATCATCGTCGAAGAAAAAGAACACGTATGACTGACTATTAATTCAAATAATGTTAATTGCATTGGGTTTTTCATTTACATAAGTTTCTTAGAAATTAAATGAATCTAATTTGCGTTAAATAAAACCCATTTACTCTTGAAATTGATTACCGATACATTTTCGGGGATTTCGTAAAATCATTGACAATGTAACCCAATAATTTAGTTTAACTCAAATTAGATTTATAGACCTAGACCAAATTTGCAAACCTTCAAACATTAATGTTTAAAAATCAATCTTGTTAGAAGGTCGCCAAAACTCGCTCTTATTGTTTATATTTATTTTGTAGTGCGGTATTAATTTAATTAAGGCTTGGTATTACTTATTTATAAACGGCAAGTACCAATAATAATAAAGTGCATTGGCCTGAATATAATTTAGTTGAGGTAATTACAACCATAAATAATGTTAAATTTGTGGGAAAGCTAAAAGAACAAATCTTTGATCGTTTTACCAAATTAATCATAATAAAAGACTTTAATCATCTTCCACAAAGAAGAAAGAATAGAAAAACTTGCATGACCTGAATCATGATTAAACCAAAGTTACTTTCATAATAATTCAATTATCATTTTCGAAATTTACTACAGAGACATATCGCGCTGAACTGATACGTTTTGCGGTTGTAAAAATAAAATTATTCCCACGAGTAAATTTCGCGATAGGTGCTAGCTACTACTACTAATGACATATTTTTAGCCATTCATAATCAAAAAATAAAAATAAATTTTTTATATTTGTACGGTGGTCTGTACATGGATTTTGCACGCGGCAACGTTAATATCGATAAATTGTTTGTGCACAATTTTTTATTATATACAAATAACGTTAAACAAACATATTATTAATTACTTGTTATCTCTAAATAAAGTAAACAAATCTTTAATTTTCTACAAATTAGAATTCATTGAAGTAATAAATTATAAGGCATAATTCCAATTACTTTAATCACCTTCTCAATTCCATAAATTCAATTAAGTATTCTAATGAAAATCAATAATTTGGTATGACGAAATTTTGTGAACAAACTGTACACAGTAAGTTTTTTATTAGATTTCATCACATTTCCGACAGCAGTCGATTTCATGTTACAAAAAATAACATAACGAGATAAACATATTTGTATATGCCTAATTATTTCCAAAGTGCACAGTGTTTTACATTATCTAGTCAAGTGTTAAGGTATAAATCATAATTCCAATTTTAATGTTAATTAAATAAACATATGGTGAAAAAATAACGCCAAACGCAATTAATTTATACCTTTCAATCGTGATGGTAAATTAATTGAGTTTGAGGTTTGTATGCACATTCTTACAGAGAATAGAATACAAGCCAACACAAGGAAAATATTATGTGCATGCGGTGGCCTTACCCAAATCGTGTATAAACTAAACGATTCAGTTATTTTATAATTTTATATAATATTTTTCCGCTTAGTCAGTTGAATAATATGGTATGCCATTGAAATAAATTTGGTAAAATTGTAGTTTTAATTAAGGTTACGCAACAAAAATTTGGGCGCGAGCTTAAAGTTTTTGATGGCAGTTAAATTTCTAAAAACGGAACCAAATGGTTGAAGTAGTAATTGAGTTCAAGTACAAGCACATGAGCTTCCAAGTTTTACGTTTATTATTACGAACTAAAAATATTTTCAAATATAAAAATTTATTTTCTACTAACTCATAAATATTGGCAAATTTATTAAGCTTTCAGATCGCAACCACACTAGTATGTATTGGAAATTTATCGAAGAAAAAAAAATACTAAAGTGTGATCATCACCATAAAATTTTCAATGTATCAAAAACAAAGTACATTGGTAATGTATACATACGGTTGAATATACAAAACATAAATCAAAAATTCATACATTTCAAAACAATTAAATATTTAAAAATCGAGAAAATTAATAAATAAAAAAATCGAAGCACTAGCTAGGTTGAGTAATTTTTATTTCCGAGCATGCAATATAGAAATAAAAGTCAAAGAAAATCACAAGAATTATTGCATCATATAGTAAAACGTTAACCAAGAAATTTTACTTAAATGAGCAGAATTCAAGACTCCAACATTTTTTTCTTAGATTTATCAGAAAACAACGGAGCTGAACCTACAAAGCCAACCCCTCCCTCCTCCCTAGACAATGAGTTGCTTGTCTTTTTCTAGTCAAAGATTGAAGTTTTGATAAATGTGATAAAATTTAAAATTTTTGTAAAATAATAGCAACCGAAGCAAATTCCACTTAATCAAAAACTTCGATGATAAAGCAAATCATCATACCGCTGGATTTTGTTAATATTGCGTCATGAATTCTATGCCTTGATGCCAATCCGTACACATTTTAAAAGTGTGCATAACCTGATAAAACTACAACCTGGTATACCTGGATTAGAGCCGCTTTTTATTACCCCTCTTCCCGTTAAAGTTAACAAAGATTTTAAATCAATGGGCCAGCATGCCACTTCAACTAGTGTTCAGACTACATCCTCGCAGAAGACACCAATAACTAACCCAGAGGGTTGCATTGGGTAACAACCATACTAGGAAAATCAATTGTTTCGAAACTTCAACAAAAACATCGGATAATTGGGATAAGACAGAAACTAAGAATTTTTAAAATGTGAAATATTGAAGATCAGGCAACTTAGTACAAATTCGATCTAATTACCAACAACGATCACAATCGCCACGGATTTGTTCATTGCCAAAGTAACAATAATCTTGAGTTTAGAGTTGGGTTTTGACCAACAATCGATTTCATCAATTCTTAACGGATTTTAGACGCATAAAACAACCTAATAAGCTTAATCAGAATGCACACACATCTCTTTAACATCTTATTTGTAAACGTACACTGCAATTCAGAGAAAAAATCAGAACATACGGAAGACACTTTCAAAACTAACTTGAGTGTTTTAAACAATATTCCCAAAGACGGTGAAAATGTTGTTTTGGGTGACCAACTGAGTTCAACGCACAAATCGGTAATACAGACATTATTCATCGTAATATCATCGGCCCTTAACCATGGGATGCACTCCACCAAATCAAGCTAAGCTCTGCTATATAATCTTATAGTACCCAACACATACTCCCCCGATATCAAATCGAGCACATCCGGGTGACTAAAAGGATCATCGATTCTGACTCTTTTCTGGTATAGTTGCAAAATATGTGGTCCACCTATCATTAAACAATCAAATTATCCGGGCCAAGTAACGAAAACTCTGGACAGTCAACTATTACCCCATTTTTTCCAAGATAAAAAGAAAGCCAACTTTTTACAAATACTAAGAAAAAGAAAATAAAATTGAAAGAAAACAAACACTAATCGCCTCGAGAATTAACTATGGCACAGGTAAGGTGGTGAATTTGCAGCCTTATTTTGAAGAATCGGTTATATCGGTTATAAAGGGTGATTTTTTTGTGGTTAGGATTTTCATGCATTAGTATTTGACAGATCACGTGGGATTTCAGACAAGGTGTCAAAGAGAAAGATGCTCAGTATGCTTTGACATTTCATAATGAATAGACTTACTAACGAGCAACGCTTGCAAATAATTGAATTATATTACAAAAATCAGTGTTCGGTTCGAAAAGTGTTTCGCGATTTACGTCCGATTTATGGTCTACATAATCGACCAAGTGAGCAAACAATTAATGCGATTGTGACCAAGTTTCGCACTCAGTTTACTTTATTGGACATTAAACCAACCACACGAATGCGTACAGTGCGTACAGAAGAGAATATTGCGTCTGTTTCTGAGAGTGTTGCTGAAGACCGTGAAATGTCGATTCGTCGCCGTTCGCAGCAATTGGGTTTGTGTTATTCGACGACATGGAAGATTTTACGCAAAGATCTTGGTGTAAAACCGTATAAAATACAGCTCCTGCAAGAACTGAAGCCGAACGATCTGCCACAACGTCGAATTTTCAGTGAATGGGCCCTAGAAAAGTTGGCAGAAAATCCGCTTTTTTATCGACAAATTTTGTTCAGCGATGAGGCTCATTTCTGGTTGAATGGCTACGTAAATAAGCAAAATTGCCGCATTTGGAGTGAAGAGCAACCAGAAGCCGTCCAAGAACTGCCCATGCATCCCGAAAAATGCACTGTTTGGTGTGGTTTGTACGCTGGTGGAATCATTGGACCGTATTTTTTCAAAGATGCTGTTGGACGCAACGTTACGGTGAATGGCGATCGCTATCGTTCGATGCTAACAAACTTTTTGTTGCCAAAAATGGAAGAACTGAACTTAGTTGACATGTGGTTTCAACAAGATGGCGCTACATGCCACACAGCTCGCGATTCTATGGCCATTTTGAGGGAAAACTTCGGAGAACAATTCATCTCAAGAAATGGCCCGGTAAGTTGGCCACCAAGATCATGCGATTTGACGCCTTTAGACTATTTTTTGTGGGGCTACGTCAAGTCTAAAGTCTACAGAAATAAGCCAGCAACTATTCCAGTTTTGGAAGACAACATTTCCGAAGAAATTCGGGCTATTCCGGCCGAAATGCTCGAAAAAGTTGCCCAAAATTAGACTTTCCGAATGGACCACCTAAGACGCAGCCGCGGTCAACATTTAAATGAAATTATCTTCAAAAAGTAAATGTCATGGACCAATCTAACGTTTCAAATAAAGAACCGATGAGATTTTGCAAATTTTATGCGTTTTTTTTTAAAAAAAAGTTCTCAAGCTCTTAAAAAATCACCCGTTATAATCCATTTTATACAGAGCAAGAGCAAGCATCTCCCCAGATTTGAATCAAATATGCCAAATGCGAATGTATATAGCTGTAACATATTTCTGGTGGAATAAACACCTCAGCACACCAATGAATGGCGTAATGTTTATTTTATTGATATGATTAATCCATGACAATCGAGAATTTATTATCAGACCTAGATTTGGTAGATTCCTGCTAAATTTTGTGATCTTCAAAGTCAATTCCATTAGAAATGTTTACAGGTTTGTGGCTTAGAAAATAAAACTGAGAATTAGTTTCATCTATATTTATTTGTAAGCAAGTCCCGGCCCAATCATCTATTTTATAACTAGACACCACATTTGCTGGATACTGCAATTTATAAATAAGCTTTCTCTTCTTTAACAATTCGTTATCATTCTC
Source organism: Nephrotoma appendiculata (assembly GCA_947310385.1). Classification (NCBI taxonomy): domain Eukaryota; kingdom Metazoa; phylum Arthropoda; class Insecta; order Diptera; family Tipulidae; genus Nephrotoma; species Nephrotoma appendiculata. The sequence goes on from OX371224.1 coordinate 263,368,743, forward strand.
TGGAATAACTTCTGTGGATTATCTCTAGCACCTCATGTTTGAGTGGTTTCAACGATTTAGTTCTCAGAGCAAATCCTGGCCGAGTGGAGAATAACCGTCCACTACATAAAAAAGGGCATCGGCAAGTTGTACCAAAAAATTTACAGCGAGCACATTTTGGACAACGAATCAGGTTTCAGCATGTCGATTTTTTCTCTGTAAGGATTTAGTTAGAAAAGTGTTAAGAACACGAGCTCCTTCTACATTTTCAATTCATAGATTTCCAACAGGCTTACCCAGAGGAACACAACAGAGGCTGTCGAAATAATATTAGGAGTACGGCCTTATAGCCAAACTAGAAATTCATCCTATCGTTAGATTATACCAGCCCAACAATACTTAGCGTAACGCAGCTGCTTATAATCGTAACATAAAGCAACGTGCCTCTTAAAGAAGTTCTGCTATTTCCATAACAATGAAGCGAAAACAAAATATTTGACTATTGCGAGAAGGCAAACACGTAAAAAATTTTTTACCGACGACGCACAATACGAAATGCGCTCCTGTTACGGAAAAGCACTGTTATCTGGTAGAGCTTTGATTGGGAGGGGCAAATTCGTTCATGGGATGTAACGCCAGCGAAAAATTAAATCAAACAACATTTAGATTTAAAATAATTTCTCTCTAATTTCACATTTGCTTCGGTTCCAAATTGAAAAGCGTGTTCAACAGCTCTGTATAATCTAGATAGGTAATCCTGAAAGATTTGGAATTAGAAAAAACACAAAACCTGTAATGGCTGGACATCTTATTAAAAGGCTATTGATAACATTTAAATCTCAGGACATAGGGCGCAATAGATTTGCTTGTTTATTGCAACAAACACAATTAAAATTAAAATTTAAGACATTACGAGAATTGTTTATTTCAATAAAATAAAATTTCCAGCAGTCCAGGTTGCTCAATTGTCTGACATTTATTTAGTCCAAAAGGTACAACATTTGAAAAACTATTCATAAAACCATCCTTAAAATATTTTGGAATAGATACTCGATCGGGCTACCTACATGTTAAAGAAAAATATACAAAGATAATTTGAAATTCCAATTTCCTTGGTAAACTTGTACAGCCAGTTAAAGAATGGGTCAAAGTCGCTTTAAATATTTTAAAAGAAAAATTGATTCGACTACTATTCGTAAACAACATAATATAAATTATTTTTACCCAAGGCAAATTTTAATAGTTTTAAAACGAGCAAATTTGAAAATAATTTTCAATCTGTTTAAAATTTCCGGTGATTTTTCATATTTCATGTATTCTGTCCTTCTCCCAACCGATGGCAACATGTCGAAAAATCTCATGGCTGATATTGGATTCCACTAATCATGACGCCAAACAATTCAGTTCATTAGCATTTAAGATTATGTTTTTCTATAATAAGTTTATATTTTTTTCAATAATCAGTTGGGTTCATGCAATAAATCACCTTGTGCAGTGATCTACCGATACTATATGTAATCTTGAAGACTGACGCAGATTGCCGATTATATTATCATAACTAATAAAACTATAATTACCCTCTTTTCCGTTAGAATCCGCGGCTTGTCTTAAAAATATTTTTTTAAATAAATTTCGGCGTATTAGAGTAATGTGGCTTGTTAAAGGATGCGGGTTTAATCAAAAACGGAACGTCATTAAACTTATTAAAGCTTATTAAATAGGTTTGGCTTAATACAGGCGGCCAAAAATTTAAAAAAAAATGATATCTTAGAGATGATTTCAAGATTCATGGGACTTCAATTATTAAGAATAATTAATTAGAAAAAGAGTGGGGTTATAATCGTTACACTCTAAATTAAAACATTCTGCCTAAGCACTCTTACCTTAACTTAGTCCCTTATTTTTATATCCGAACCGAGAACTCGTATAAATCAATAAATTATCTCATATTAAAAATATTTATTTTATTTGTTTAGAATTCGGATATAGGTAAACCCTATCGGGCAGGGATACATATAAAGTTTAGTAATGTAGATGGATCGAATACGAGTCTTCTAGTTATAGATAGTTACGAATTACTTTTTCAAAATTCTGCTTTTGCTGTAACTTAGAAAATCCCACCATTAAAAGGGATTTCCAGTTTTTAAGACTATGTTTAAAATTTTCTTTTTCATATTTTTATTAGGAACTTGGCTATTTCTTGACCGATATTCTAACAGGAGTTTTTAACCCTAACTCTGTCCATTGGGGTCATATTGACCCCAACCGTTTTTAATATCTAAAAAATCATAATTTTTGTATTATAAACAGTGCGAATAATTTAGATAGCCTCAACTAAAAGCTTTGGGTTCTATGTAAAAGGTTTTAGTTGAGGCTATCTAAATTATTCGCACTGTTTATATTACAAAAATTATGATTGTTTAGGTTTTAAAAACGGTTGGGGTCAATATGACCCCAATGGACAGAGTTAGGGTTAAGGAAGTTTTAGATTTTGGATATTATTGCTCAATTAAGCAGAATTGGATTGGGATTTCAGTACGAATTTTAGAAATTCTTAAATTCAACTACGCTGAATGAAACTAGACCCTCTCTTAACAATTCTGGTTAAATTTAGTATGTTTAGAAGTCAGCCTTGTAGATCTCGTTTGGGATTCTATCATAATTTGTATATGTAGTAAAAAGGGATTTGGTCATTTCGATTAAAAGCTGAAAAGATTCATCAGCATCCGGTTCGAAGAACGCTACATCATCATCGCAGGCTGCATCAAGGTTAAATTTGATACGACGTTAAAGTCAAAAGCCGTTGTCATAATTTAATTTGTCATTGACCTAATACAATATTTTCGCGCCGATAGAATCAAATTTAGCAAACAATTATATATTAAACAATTAAGCGATCCCTTAAGAGCTTAAGTTGCGCTCAGTTTGAACCACTTGAGGGAGTGGTACGACCACCAATATTATATTGGTCGGTAGTTTATTTATGGTGAGCCTATACAATTTTCATGATCGTAGCCCTAAAGGATATCGGACAAATAGCGTGCAACTTAACCCTTCCTTGTTCGCTTGAGGCATTATCCATAAATCGGGGTATTACAGCATAATTGCCTTGTTTCGTAGAATTTTCATTATTACGTTTTTACCCCAACAAATACAAAACCGGTTTAAGAATCACGTTATGAATCACAGTTTTCTTTGTTCACTGATAGGAAAACTATTAAAGTGATTTGCGGATATTGATAGTTTCTCTGTATACATACTATCTAAAACTACATGTCTAACTATGAAAAAATCCCGCCTAATTCCTATGTAGATCAAACAAGACAAATAAATTGTAAGATTATAAATCAAATTCTTAACAGCTTCTAACCTAAGTCAAAACGCCGAAACCTTAAATACATCTATTTCTGAACATTTAACCTTGAACTTGAGTGCTACAACTACACTAAACAAAAGTATAACTGTATAACGCAAACTTTTTACTATTGAATAGCCAATAACGAATAAATCTAGAAGATTCATTTTTTAGTTTACCACAAAACAATTTTAGAAATACATACATAGCTAGTTTCACACAGAAAAAAAACACATTTATGGTATGCAATTAAGAATGTTGTACTTACAAATCTAATGGATAGAAGAAGAGAACAACATATTTGCCAACATAATCTGTCAATGAGATGTCTTTAAAAACTCCATCCTTCACAGCAACTCCTTTGAATTCGGGAGCTGGTTTTTGAATTTTTGGTGTCATTTTTGTTTTCTGAAGTTCGATGATCCTTTAAACAAAAAAAGTATATATAAAGTTTTGATTGCGCAATATTCAAAATATGTTAATAGTAAATTTGGTATGTTAGAAAAGGATAGCTCTATTCAACACATGCAATTTTTATGAATCGATTAAATGCCAGAACATAGTTTTATTCAAAACACATGGTATTTTTTTTGTATAGACATATATAAATTATTACTAAATTTTAAACCGAACATGATTATAAAATCGTTATTATCGATTTTCGTTTTATTATTTAATTTATTAAAAATTCTTAACTCTAACCTCTTACCTTCTGCTTATAAATCGTAAAATAAACTGACACAAGTTTTCACAAATTCTTTTTATAACAAAAAATAAAAGCTCCGCGATGTTGTATGTAGTGGTTTATATAGTCTTTAATCTATTACCCCATTTTTAGTAAAATTTGTATGAATGAATTGAAATTTAAAGCCGGCTTAACGCAAATTTTATTTGTACAAATAATACAGCACATTGCTCTTTTGAAGTGAGGCCGCTTTTTAAGTGGTATGTTTGTAAAAATTATAAATTACATTTATTATATTGTTACGATTTTGCCTTGTCAATCAAGGTTCGAATCACTGGATTGTGAATAAATACACTGCTTCAATTTTAACTCACACAATTTTATTTACACAACACAATTTATTATACAACACAATTTTCACAATTAATTATTATAATTATAACACACTTTTTAATTATCACTTTAATAATCGCTTTAATAATCACTTTAATAATCCTTTTATTTAACCTTCACTGTATCACGTTTAAAATAATACTCAGCAATACACGTCAACGCGCGCCTTTATATACCAAAATATTTGTTTCTAGAATAATCCTAAATGCGCAGCAAATATGTTAGTATAGAAATACGCCTAAATGTTGAGTATAAATTATACACGTAATTGAACAATTAATGAAATTAACTTATTCTATTCTAATCTAGGTGTCACCGTAACACTACCCCCCACCTAAGCCTGTTCGTCCCGAACAGGATCCAGATCACCTCCTCTGTAGAGCGCCAAACGCTCTAAATGCACCACCTTTGGTTTACCTTTCCGTCCTTTCTGTATGCGATAAACCACGTCGTTCAACTTTTTAATGACAGTGTAAGGTCCTTCCCATGTGGGTTGCAACTTCGGTGATAATCCCTTGTGCCGTTGTGGGTTGTGAAGCCATACCAATTGCCCTTCCTCGAAGCCTTGATTATTTGCTCGTATGTCATATCGAGCTTTCATTCGATCACTTGATATTCGAATTTTCTCCCGTACAAATTGATGTATTTCATTAAGTTCCTCTTTCATTCGGTCGACGTAATCCTGTCCGCATAGAGCTGCTGATGGAACAGCCCCAAATTTTAAATCTCCTGGTAATCGCAGATTGTTCCCAAATATGGTTTTAGCTGGTGTCACTCCTGTTGTGTCATGTACCGCTGATCGGTAGGCCATCAGGAACATTGGTATATGTCGATCCCAGTTGCGTTGGTTCCTTTCCACAGCTTTTGCTAGATATTCCTCCAATGTACCATTGAATCTTTCCACCATACCGTCCGATTGTGGGTGTAAAGGCGTCGTTCTTGTTTTATTGATTCCAAGCATCTGACATATCTCCTGAAATACCACCGATTCGAAATTCCTTCCTTGATCCGTGTGAATTTCCATAGGTACACCAAATCTGCTAATCCAATTGTTAACCACGGCATCAGCTATTGTTGTTGTCTCCTGATTGGGTATGGGGTACACTTCCGGCCATTTGCTGAAATAATCCATTATTACTAGCACATATTTATTTCCGCTCTCGGTGGTCGGAAATGGCCCCGCCACGTCCATTGCAATTCTCTCAAATGGTGCCCCGACATTATATTGTTTCATGGTTCCACGGCTTTTTCGTGCTGGTCCCTTCACTGCCGCACATTGGTCACATCTTCGACACCATTCTGCTACTGACTGTCTACATCCGGACCAATAGAAACGTTGTCGAATTTTGGCTAATGTTTTATTAATCCCTAGGTGACCTCCACTTGCTCCTCCGTGATACTCCTTGAGGATTTCCGCTATCCGACCTTTTGGCACCACTACCAACAATTGTTTTACTTTACCATCCGTGCTTTCCCACTTTCGTTTTAAACATCCATTTTCTATGTGGAGGCTATCCCATTGAGCCCAATATGCTTTTACAATGGGAGCTTTGTCAGCTATCTCACTCCATGTGGGCCGGTGTTCCTTTTCCTTATGTTTCATGATGAATGACAGGTCAGCATCCCGTAATTGCTCCTTCTTGATCATTTCATCAGTCCATTCCTCATCAGGTAGCACTTGCATAAGCCGAATATCGATGATGTTTTCCTTAACCTCCACGTGCCCACAATTCTTGCATTCCGCGGGACATGGTCTTCTTAATAACGTGTCGGCATTTCCATGTGCGCTTTCCTTTCGATGTTCAATATTGGCTTCATCTGTCAAGCTGTCACCGCCTCTTTCTACTCTCGAAACTTGGATGGACATTATGGGGCAATCGGTTGTGGGAGTCAGCTTTTGCTCCTTCAAGCTGTCTCTTTTTAACGACTCCAATGTCATCCGACCCTCCTTCCTGGATTCTATCTGCTCCTCGTTTGATCTGCGCTTCATAGGAGATGGCGACCTTGCTCGTTTCTTCTTAATCTCCCAACAGTCCCGTGAGATGTGACCCATTCTATTACATACCCAGCATTTAATCCTGCTACTTCCATATCTGAACCTTGGTGTAGCCCGCTCGGTTTCCATTCTGGAATCAATCTCCACTCGGCGAATTTCCATTGCTGGTTTGACGATGGCCTGAACAGTTTCGTTTGTTAACGCATATGCGATGGTTTCCGTAAAAGTTGTCTTAGGTGACAACATCACCGCTCTGCGCGTCTCAGGATCTCGAATACCGTCAATGAATGCATCTATTTTAATTCGCTCCATGTAATCGGCCGACATATTTGAATATACTAAATGCGCGAGCCGCTCAATTGCCGATGAAAATTCCTGTAGCGATTCTCCTGCTCTTTGGTATCGACTCTTCAATTCCATGCGATAGATTTCTCGTTTGTGGTCACTTCCGTATTTTCGATCTAACGCCTTCATAATTCCCATGTAAACGTTCCGTTCTTGCTCGGGAATGATTTGTAGTGTTTCTGCCGCTTCGCCTTTAAGAGCCACAATTAATGCTGCAACACATTGTTCTTCCGTCCACTGATTTTGCTTAATCGCAGTTTCGAATTGGAACTTAAAAATACTGAAGGAAGTTGTTCCATCAAATGTTGGTGGTTTTATCTTAACTGCGTTAACTGTCTGGATCACTTGACCTGTTGTTCCATTTGACTTGACATCTTGGAGCTCCTTCTCGAGACGTTTAACTTCCGTTTGAAAATCTTGTTTAACCGATTCAAATTTTTGTTGAACCGTCCCTTTAACATTTTGAATTTCTGCGTGTACTTCTGTTTGCAATTTTTCCACTTTACCGTGTAGTGTAGAAGATAACTCCAGAAACTTCTCGTTCATTTTCTTTTGACCAACTTCTATTTGGTTTTTAATGTCCGCTCCTTGTTGCTCCATCTGTACAATCTTCTGTTTAATTTCTTGGTTCGATTGTTTAATGTCGGCCCCTTGTTGCTCCACTTGTAACATCTGCTGTTTCATTTGATGTTTAATGTCCGCCCCTTGTAGCTCCAACTGTTGTCCCATCATTTGATTCATAGCAGCCATCAACTGCGATAAATCGAAACTTCCGGATGGGTTTTGTGTTGTTCCGACCATCGTTTGTTCTTCCTTTTCTTTCTTGTCCACACTGATCTCATCCGTGTTGTCCTCCTCGAAATCATACACATCTGGATTTAAACCGTCCTTCTCCATGGCCTCACGTAGTCGCTCCACCAAACTAGCTTTTGTGCCTTCACTAGCCAAACCTCGCTGCTTCAGTTGCTCCTTTAATTGCGCAAGCTTTAATTCGTAGAGAATCATTTTCCTTATTATTCACAATCCCACCGCTGTCACCAATTGTTACGATTTTGCCTTGTCAATCAAGGTTCGAATCACTGGATTGTGAATAAATACACTGCTTCAATTTTAACTCACACAATTTTATTTACACAACACAATTTATTATACAACACAATTTTCACAATTAATTATTATAATTATAACACACTTTTTAATTATCACTTTAATAATCGCTTTAATAATCACTTTAATAATCCTTTTATTTAACCTTCACTGTATCACGTTTAAAATAATACTCAGCAATACACGTCAACGCGCGCCTTTATATACCAAAATATTTGTTTCTAGAATAATCCTAAATGCGCAGCAAATATGTTAGTATAGAAATACGCCTAAATGTTGAGTATAAATTATACACGTAATTGAACAATTAATGAAATTAACTTATTCTATTCTAATCTAGGTGTCACCGTAACAATATGTTTATTATTTATAATAAACAAAAAGTACCATGTCAAAAATTTAGTTTTGTATGTTTTTTGAACCAACTTACACATTTGTGAATTCCTTTTTAACTTATTTTCGTCCGAAAAAAACACTTACACACAATTGTGTTGGTTTTACTTCAAATCAAGCGAAATTTTTTGTCAACAACGCCATTACATACTATGGTTTTTTACTCACACATTTGTGTGGGTTGGACTAAACCTGAGCCAATTTTTTTGTTTTTTTGGTTGAAAAAGGGATATATTTATTACATTTTATATAAATTACATAGTATATATGCGAGCAGCAAATAGAGAGACTTTTTGATTTTTACTGTTAGCCCAGAGGTGACATGCTTTAAAATCACATTTTCGATAATAATTTATCGAAGTTTATATCTCATTTCTCTGGAATCAAATGGAACTGCTTCATTTTTTATAACATTTTCCAGCCTGCTAGATTTAAAAATTGTGATATTTCTATTCCGTTTCTATCATTATATAATTTATTTTCGATACTTGAACGAAATTGGATTAAGAGAAAGAATTAGAATAGAAATACATAATTCATAAACGAAACAGTCGCCAATTTCAGTTTAGGAAAAGAGACATAACATGCGATAAAATATCGAAAATGTGATGTTATAACATGTCACCTCTGCAGCAGGGATCCGTCATTGTTTTAGATCGGTGACACATATACTTTTAATGTTGCTTTCAAAATTGAATAATCAACCAATTGAATAATCGTCATATGCTTTAGTTCTTTATTTCATTTATAAGGTGTTTTAATTTGTTGAACAGATAATTGAGAATATTTTTATGTCGCGGAGTACGAGTCTGCTGCCAGATTTTATGAGCTTTCTGTTTCTCTCTAACTAGTTCTCTGACCTTAAGAGGATAGTTATGTTTTTTTAAGGAGTTGATATGAAGGATAGGTGAACTTTCCTATGATGCTGCTTCTTAAATAGTATTATTGAATGCTTTTAGTTCATCTTCCAGCTGCATATCTGCAATAATTGGTGCTTAGAAATTTGTTCGCTCTTCCACTAATTTCTTGAACAAATCCCAATTGGTGAGTGGTCAAGAAGTCAAGAAACGCTGGTATTTTTTATGTATTTCTGACATACAATTAATATGTTGTTATATCGCCAGAGTGAAATTACAGATTGAGTTGTGCTAGTGAGCTGCATTAATGTTAAATTCTTGAAACATTTTGGAAATAAGTTAATCTGAAAAGCAAATAAAAAAAGCAAAACAAAAAATTGTTTATTATAAATTACTATACAAACATTTAGAAAATACTTCACATAAAATTACAAACTATCCACACAATTTTAATACATCTATTAAAAACTTAAATTAATTCAAAATTGAATTGTACAAATGGTGCAGTGTCTTTGTTTTGATATTTATTGTTTACGTTTACTTTTGTTAATATATGAGGAAACTTTTTATAAATTGGATAATATATCGTAATTTTATAAAGTTACATCGGGTAACACTTCCGTGTAAGTTTTTTTTATGAAAAAATATGTCAAATTTTTACCCTGACAGCTGATCTAGTGTAAGTTTTTATCCTGACAGCTGAATCCTGGGTAATTTTTTGTTGCCTGACATTTGCAAATAATTTCACATAAATAACTCTTCCTTTAGAAGATACAAGTCTAGATCTCCATCATATGCTAGGTTCTCGATGTTTGGTTATCCCATCGTTTTACGGTCGCCAAAACCTCATTAACTTATTACGAGAAAGCCCCACGTGGAGGTTTATTGACTTTGTAGACCGACGATACTTACTCCCCTCCCGCTACAATATAAAATGAAAATTCTTTTGCACATACATAGGCACGTGTCGCACTTATGTTGTACTGAAAATAAATATATTTCATTGTAGAATAAAGGCTATGTTTTTTGCTGCTACTCGATTAACCGTCGACATAGTGTTTCGTCATCATATTAGCTAGTAGACCTATGGGTAAAGATGGCATAAAGATGGCTTTGGTAGACAGAATTTATAAAAGCAAATAACGTAACAAGACAAGAAGTCCCATATATTTTAAAGTAGTATGCGATTAGACAAAACGCACACTGTGTGGAAAAGTGATGACTTGGCCATGCTTATACATAAAGTAAATGCATTTCGCTGGTCATAGCTAAAGGCGCCACTCAAATATTGCTTTGAATGTTAATGACCATTGTATATGTAAGTTACTACTGTGAATTCTTAAGTTATTATTTATTTACTCAAAAAAATATAACGAATTTTGTACCGAAAAAAATGGCAGAAGCACATTCGTACAAAATTCAACATAAATACATGCAAAATTCAACATAATCCTAAGGTTTACAAAATTAAATGTATAAAATAAGAAGAATAAATGTCATAAATCGCTTACAATAATATGACTAAGATATTAATACTATTACTACCATTACCATACCACTACTTATAACAATAAATATAATAAAAATAATAACAATAATATTTAAATTTCAACTTCATAATATGTAACTAAATACAACACTTTTTATGTAATAACTCTGAATAAAAAGGAGATATCAACAGTTGCGAATAGCCATTTATTTAACTTTGGGTAAAAATGACTTTAAAAGATTGTCCTTCCTGATGTAAATTGGTAACGCATTAAAAAATGTTGGTGCAGCGACAAGACTAGAGCGACGGAAGTGGTCGTTGTAAAATCTTGGAATGTTACACAGAAATTAATGCTTATGTTGAATGTTGACCACTTCGATTGAAAAAAACTCTCAATACCTTATAAACATACAACATATGTTTTAACGGCAAGATATTCGTTGTAAAGAATAAATTCGATAGTTCAGTTCTTGGTTTCTTATATTTTGAAATATTCTCAAAATCATTTTCACGAGGCAACTGGTTTGATGTCAAAGCACTCAGAATGGCAATCAATAGACGTACATTCAGACCTGCTGTGATTAGTCACCCGTGGCAAAATAGACATATTAAAGCTACCAGGCAATTTAATCAACATAAATTTAGTTTTCCGGCTTAAAATGAGGCGATGCTTGTCGAACCGTGAGAGTAAAACGTTTAGATCAGAATGGATCATCGAAATAACGTTACTGGAAAATTCTCACAATAAGCCAGAGCCCAGAGCTATGTCATCAGCTAACTCGGTAGAATAACCATGAAGATTCAATTTAAACACAGAGTTAGTATAAATGAGAGACAGCAGAGGGCTAAATACTTAATCCTGGGGAACACCAACGTCAATAAATTTCGGATCCCTCAACTTATCAGTTATCTTAACTCTCACCATTTTACCATCTAAATCCGATGCTAACTACTTTTTTGCCACTCCCCTAAACCCTATATCATACATCATAGAGAGCAGAAGCTTGTAAAGCATTGATTGTGCTTAGGAATTTCAATAAGGCCGATTGGGTATTCATACCTTGACAAAAACCATGTTGATGAATACGCAGCACACACGTTTGATCTAAAAAACTGGAAACCTTATTTTTAACTACCTTTTCGAGAAATTTTAGGATTACTGGCTGCAAGGCAATAGGTCAATAATTACCTTTATCAAGGCGATTACCATTCTTGAAAAGGGGAATTACAGTTGCTGTTTTCAGTCGATCGGATACAACTCCCAACTCAAAGGAAAGAATGAAAATGTGTGCAAGAATAGGACTGATACGCCCAGCAATGGCTTTTAATATATAATTACTCAGGCCAACATTATCAATTGAGTATTTAGGTTCTAAAGCACAAATAATTGAAAAAACTTCATAGCTAGACACTGGGGTCATAAAAAACGTTGTCGCACCAAAATCAAAAGGCAAATCGAAACTAGATTACTAGAATTTAGCACATAAGCCTTTAGCAACACTAGAAAAAGAACGATTAAACTCATTAGCAATTTCTAGATCACTCGTAAGAAGTTCTTCGTTCTGTGCTAAAATAGATTTGACCAGTGACGTTTTAGATTTACGAGTCAGAATCCTGTTCACTAAACTCAAGTTTTTTTTATATCGCCGCTGTTAGCTGAAAGACGCTTAGAATAATAGCTTTCCTTTTCTTTTTTGATATCTACATTAATTATGGTGCATATTCTATTATAGCTTTCACGAAGTACAGCATTATCAGGATGCTTATTTTTAGCTTGGACCGCAGTTTATTTCTTTTATTAATACGTTGCGCAAGGTCAAAGGAGATCCAAGTCTGCAGAAGTTTGATTTTAGACCAGCGCGCAGTATGTGTAGCAGCGTTTTAAAATAGTTAAAATATTTTCCAAAAATACATCAAGAGGTAGCGATAGATTGTCGATGTTAAAAATGAACCCCCGGTCCATATGATCCAACCTTTCATCTAACAACAACAGATTGAGCTTCTTTCTTCTTCCCGAGAAATTTTGGTTCGATTTAGAGCCTGATAAGAGTATATGAGCCTTAAACCATATCTCAATCAAGTGGTGGTCAGAAATTTTTAAGTCCACAGCCAACGCTGTTATACCTGAAAGATCATCAGACCTAAGTCTAGTATAAAGGTGGTCAATGCACTTTGAAGAAAAAGTAGTAACCTGCGTGGGAGTACTAATCAATGACTCAAGTCCAAAACAAGGTATAAGGTTTATATAATCAATGCTGCTGCTTTGAAATCCAAGAATATCAATGTTAATGTCTCCAAAAACAAACAGATTTTTTGATCTAATACTGCAAAGAAACCTCGGCCACTTTCCGAACAAAAACATTACAGCTGTAGATTGAGGCTGATATATGCATAAAAAGACATATAAATCAGAAGAAAATCTCCGCAATCGAGCAATCTAAATTTTAATCAAAAAGGACGGTAACACCACCAGCCCTATATGGCATACGTCAAAAGAAAAGGGTTTCACAGTATAAATAACCAACCAATAAATGCACGTCGTTACAACCAATAAATGCTCGTTATTCAGGATCTGTACATACAGACATGTTTGGGGAGGAAACAAACTCTTAGCGATGTTCAAAGGTATTGGCTTCTTGGAGATGAAGGGTACATGCCTTGTTGAAAGGGCCATTGGAATTTTAAAATATAGATTTCGGTTTGTATTCCGAGAAAGGAAACTGCACTACGCTCCCCTGAAATGCGCAAAAATTATTAATACAGTCGCACTTTGTCATATTTTTTAAAATTAAATGGGTATGAAGACGAATGGCATGCTGCTGAGGACGGCCACAGCTAGTACAAGAAGTGAACACAGATTTATGGTAATAAATGAATCCTTAACCAAGTCGCCAAGTTCGTTAAAGAATTATTAATAATATTTTATTGTAATATACTGTAAGAAAAAATAAAACAAATTTTTTAAATTATTACAATTTATTGCTCGTCATTAGTTATAAAACATATAGTTCTCAATTGCGTCTAGTTGCGTCTCTTATTTCTATTAAAAGAAACATTTACTCTCTATGCTGGCTTTTCTCCTTTAAAAATTCAAGCAACTCTTAAGCGCGGCTTGCGCGATTTGTAGATGGTCATGGGTTTCTTTCTTCTAACAGTGGAGTGCGCATTGAAGAATCAATAGGTTGTGATGCTGATAATGGGTCTGTAGCTGGATTCGGTTCTATCTCGATAGATCCAGATAATGGAATGGCAGGCGATACCAACGATGGATCAGCAGGTGATGCATGTGCTGGTTTGATAAGTATGGCTGGATGGAGGATAGTGTTTCTACATCGAACGTCGCTCATCGTTCTGTTCACTAAAATACGAATTTGTTCCATGATAATACTATATAATAGAGTCTACCATAATAATAATAAAAGACTAGTAGTGGAAAAAAAAATAATTTTGGATAAATAAACTTTAGTTATTGAAATTAAAAATATTCTGCAAATATCTGAAACATATTTGTTTATCCCGGCTACATTCTTTTATTTTTGTTAGTTCGATTTTTATGCATAGGGAAGTTAAACGTGAAAATCAAATTTAAACAAGACGCGCGCATACTAAAATAATTAATTTAGTTTAGTATTTTATATTTTACTGCGAATGTTAAATACTGTTAAATACAAACAACTCACAATAATTTTTAGATACTAATTCCATAAACTATACGCAAAACTTTCAAATTAATCACAATTTCATGAATAGAACTTTTATTTATTACTTGTTTTAAACCAACAACAACCCAGATTTTTTCCATCTTAATAAAATAAAATTTGCCATATTTCATTCAAATGAAATGTTGTTTTTTTTAATATACATATATTTTAATAATATTTATCTATTTTAATTTTATTCGAATATCACACGCATAAAAACCATTTCATGTCCTTTTTCCGGCCCGCGGTCACAATGGTGCGTGTACGAAAGAGAATCAGGTCAAACATTTATTTTTATGTGTATTGTATATTGGGCCAACGTACACAAATGTGTATACCGCTTAAATCGTTTTCGTACGAAAAATAACACTATAACTATAATAATAATAAAATAATTAATACATATGTTATCAAAAACAGATAATTAATATGTTATATAATTTATGTTATCAAATTGTAATGCTTTTTTCAAAAAGAATTCCGATTTAACTAAGATCCGTTAAAATCTGGAAGATATTACAAAACATTCATATATGTAACTAAAACATAAATGTCAATTTATCACTTTTACTTTTATCACTAAAAAAGAACTCTCCACTATAGTGATATAAAATAAAGCACCACAAAATGAATACCCAAATCAATCCTTCGATCAAATTTTCTATTGCCTACCAGATATCGCTACTAGTTCAGCAATACTGTTACGATTTTGCCTTGTCAATCAAGGTTCGAATCACTGGATTGTGAATAAATACACTGCTTCAATTTTAACTCACACAATTTTATTTACACAATACAACACAATTTTCACAATTAATTATTATAATTATAACACACTTTTTAATTAACACTTTAATAATCGCTTTAATAATCACTTTAATAATCACTTTAATAATCTTTCTATTTAACCTTCACTGTATCACGTTTAAAATAATACTCAGCAATACACGTCAACGCGCGCCTTTATATACCAAAATATTTGTTTCCAGAATAATCCTAAATGCGCAGCAAATATGTTAGTATAGAAATACGCCTAAATGTTGAGTATAAATTATACACGTAATTGAACAATTAATGAAATTAACTTATTCTATTCTAATCTAGGTGTCACCGTAACACTACCCCCCACCTAAGCCTGTTCGTCCCGAACAGGATCCAGATCACCTCCTCTGTAGAGCGCCAAACGCTCTAAATGCACCACCTTTGGTTTACCTTTCCGTCCTTTCTGTATGCGATAAACCACGTCGTTCAACTTTTTAATGACAGTGTAAGGTCCTTCCCATGTGGGTTGCAACTTCGGTGATAATCCCTTGTGCCGTTGTGGGTTGTGAAGCCATACCAATTGCCCTTCCTCGAAGCCTTGATTATTTGCTCGTATGTCATATCGAGCTTTCATTCGATCACTTGATATTCGAATTTTCTCCCGTACAAATTGATGTATTTCATTAAGTTCCTCTTTCATTCGGTCGACGTAATCCTGTCCGCATAGAGCTGCTGATGGAACAGCCCCAAATTTTAAATCTCCTGGTAATCGCAGATTGTTCCCAAATATGGTTTTAGCTGGTGTCACTCCTGTTGTGTCATGTACCGCTGATCGGTAGGCCATCAGGAACATTGGTATATGTCGATCCCAGTTGCGTTGGTTCCTTTCCACAGCTTTTGCTAGATATTCCTCCAATGTACCATTGAATCTTTCCACCATACCGTCCGATTGTGGGTGTAAAGGCGTCGTTCTTGTTTTATTGATTCCAAGCATCTGACATATCTCCTGAAATACCACCGATTCGAAATTCCTTCCTTGATCCGTGTGAATTTCCATAGGTACACCAAATCTGCTAATCCAATTGTTAACCACGGCATCAGCTATTGTTGTTGTCTCCTGATTGGGTATGGGGTACACTTCCGGCCATTTGCTGAAATAATCCATTATTACTAGCACATATTTATTTCCGCTCTCGGTGGTCGGAAATGGCCCCGCCACGTCCATTGCAATTCTCTCAAATGGTGCCCCGACATTATATTGTTTCATGGTTCCACGGCTTTTTCGTGCTGGTCCCTTCACTGCCGCACATTGGTCACATCTTCGACACCATTCTACTACTGACTGTCTACATCCGGACCAATAGAAACGTTGTCGAATTTTGGCTAATGTTTTATTAATCCCTAGGTGACCTCCACTTGCTCCTCCGTGATACTCCTTGAGGATTTCCGCTATCCGACCTTTTGGCACCACTACCAACAATTGTTTTACTTTACCATCCGTGCTTTCCCACTTTCGTTTTAAACATCCATTTTCTATGTGGAGGCTATCCCATTGAGCCCAATATGCTTTTACAATGGGAGCTTTGTCAGCTATCTCACTCCATGTGGGCCGGTGTTCCTTTTCCTTATGTTTCATGATGAATGACAGGTCAGCATCCCGTAATTGCTCCTTCTTGATCATTTCATCAGTCCATTCCTCATCAGGTAGCACTTGCATAAGCCGAATATCGATGATGTTTTCCTTACCCTCCACACGCCCACAATGCTTGCATTCCACGGGACATGGCCTTCTTGATAATGCGTCGGCATTTCCATGTGCGGTTCCCTTCCGATGTTCAATTTGGAAATCGTAGCTTTGCAAACGTTCGATCCAACGTGCTACTTGTCCCTCTGGATTTTTGAATTGTAACAACCAGCGCAAAGCTCCATGATCCGTCCGTAGAAGAAATTTTTGACCATAGAGGTACTTATGGAAGTGCTTAACACATTCCACTATAGCCAACAACTCTTTCCGTGTTACACAATAATTCCGTTCCGGTTTTGATAACATCTTGGAGTAATATGCAATAACTCGCTCCTCACCATTTGTTGCCTGTGATAATACTCCTCCTATACCATCATTACTTGCATCGGTGTCCAAAATGAATTTAACGTTGGGTATAGGGTATGCGAGGATTGGTGCTTCGCATAATCGTCGTCTTAGTTCCACAAATGCCTCTTCTTGATCATCCTTCCATTCGAATGCCTTGTTCTTCCTGGTTAACTCGTGTAAACTCTTTGCAATATTGGCGAATCCTGGCACGAATCGTCTATAATAGGTACACAATCCAAGGAAGCTCCGTAATTCATGTAAGTTTTTAGGTCGTGGCCATTCCTTCACTGCTGCGATCTTGTCTTCATCGGTATGGATTCCATTGGTTGTTACCTTATGACCCAAATATTTTACTTCCGTTCTAAATAGTTTGCATTTCTTTGGGCTTAGCTTCAATCCGGCGGCTTGTATCCGATCCAAAACCTCTGCCAAATTCCTTAAATGCTCGTCGAAATCCTTGCCCATAACGATGATGTCGTCCAAATATACGAGGCACGTCCTCCAATGTAATCCCTTTAGCACGCGCTCCATTAGCCGTTCAAAAGTCGCAGGGGCGTTACATAATCCGAATGGCATAACGTTAAATTGCCATAATCCGTTACCCACACTGAATGCCGTTTTCTCGCGATCTTCCTCCTGGACTTCCACTTGCCAATAGCCGCTTTGCAGATCTAATGTCGAAAATATTCGAGCACCCGATAATGTGTCTAACGTGTCATCGATCCTTGGCAATGGGTAACTATCCTTTTTCGTCACAGCATTTAATTTTCGATAATCCACGCAGAATCTCATGCTACCATCCTTTTTCTCGACTAACACCACTGGTGAACTCCATGGACTGCTTGATGTTTCGATTACCCCTGCTGCTTGCATATCTTTTACCATTCGATCCACTTCTCCTTGCTTTGCCAATGGTAATCTCCTGGGTGGTTGTCGAATCGGCGTTTCTGCTCCTGTATCTATTCGATGTTTTACCATTGTGGTTCTCCCATTATTGTCCGATGTACTGCAGAATATTGGCATGTACCGCTCGAGCAATTGTTTTGCCAAACTTTTCTGTTCCATGGTAAGATCTTCGGTCCATTTCTCCATAAGTTGATCTATAATCTCTTTCTGCACTTGCGAGTTAGCCGTCTTAATCGGATTTTTCTGCTCGCACTTCACTATCGCCGATATTTCTTCACATTTTCCGATTATTGTCCCTTTCTTGATGGTTTTCGTCTTATCCGAGAGATTTAGAGTCCTAATTGGTACTCTATTATCGCTGTCTGGTTTCACTAAAACTTTCCCGATCATAATTTCTCTGGCTCCGCTCTCTGCTTCATTGGCTTCCACAACCCACAACCTGGGTGACCCAGAACCTCCTTCCAATCTTGCCCATACTATTGTTTCCGAGTTCGGTGGCAGCTTCTCCCGATGATCCATTATAATTTGCCTGGTCGTTTCTCCTATAACGGCGCTAACGTGAAGTGGCAACTCGATATTATCGTAGGTTAATACACCCCGTCCAACATCCACCACGAAGCCATTCGTTCTCATGAAGTCCATTCCCAAGATGACTTCGTCTACAATATCTGCAACCAGCACCTCGTGTTGAAAGTGATTTCGTCCAATCCTTATTTTTACGACCTTTTTCCCTTTTATTGCTGAATTTTCTCCAGTCGCCGTTCGTAATTTAATGCCATTAGCTGGTTCCATAATTCCATCAATAATATCCTCACGAACAATCGTATGTGTTGCTCCCGTATCCAGCGTGATCATGCATTTCTTCCCATCAATATCGGCTTCAATTGTTAAGCTGTCACCGTTCCTTGCTATTCTAGAAACATGGATGGAGGTTGTGGGGCAATCGGTTGTGGGAGCCAGCTTCTGCCCCTTCAAGCTGACTCTTTTTAGTTTAACGACTCCGCTGTCGTCTGACGCTCCTTTCTGGATTCTATCTGCTCTTCGTTTGGTCTACGCTTCATAGGAGATGGCGACCTTGCTCGTTTCTTCTTAATCTCCCAACAGTCCCGTGAGATGTGACCCATTCTATCACATACCCAGCATTTAATCCTGCCACTTCCATCTCTGAATCTTGGCGTAGCCCGTGCGGTGTCTATTCTGGAATCAATCTCCACTCGACGAATTTTCATTGCTGGTTTGATGATGGTTTGCGCAGTTTCGTTTGTTAACGCACAAGCGATGGTTTCCGTGAAAGTTGCCTTAGGTGACAACATCACCGCTCTGCGCGTCTCAGGATCTCGAATACCGTCAATGAATGCATCCATTTTAATTCGCTCCATGTATTCGGCCGACATATTTGAATGTACTAAATGCGCGAGCCGCTCAATTGCCGATGAAAATTCCTGTAGCGATTCTCCTGCTCTTTGGTATCGACTCTTCAATTCCATGCGATAGATTTCTCGTTTGTGGTCGCTTCCGTATTTTCGATCTAACGCCTTCATAATTCCCATGTAAACGTTCCGTTCCTGCTCGGGAATGATTTGTAATGTTTCTGCCGCTTCGCCTTTAAGAGCCACAATTAATGCTGCAACACATTGTTCTTCAGTCCACTGATTTTGCTTAATCGCAGTTTCGAATTGGAACTTAAAAATACTGAAGGAAGTTGTTCCATCAAATGTTGGTGGTTTTATCTTAACTGCGTTAACTGTCTGGATCACTTGACCTGTTGTTCCATTTGACTTGACATCTTGGAGCTCCTTCTCGAGACGTTTAACTTCCGTTTGAAAATCTTGTTTAACCGATTCAAATTTTTGTTGAACCGTCCCTTTAACATTTTGAATTTCTGCGTGTACTTCTGTTTGCAGTTTTTCCACTTTACCGTGTAGTGTAGAAGATAACTCCAGAAACTTCTCGTCCATTTTCTTTTGACCAACTTCTATTTGGTTTTTAATGTCCGCTCCTTGTTGCTCCATCTGTACAATCTTCTGTTTAATTTCTTGGTTCGATTGTTTAATGTCGGCCCCTTGTTGCTCCACTTGTAACATCTGCTGTTTCATTTGATGTTTAATGTCCGCCCCTTGTAGCTCCAACTGTTGTCCCATCATTTGATTCATAGCAGCCATCAACTGCGATAAATCGAAACTTCCGGATGGGTTTTGTGTTGTTCCGACCATCGTTTGTTCTTCCTTTTCTTTCTTGTCCACACTGATCTCATCCGTGTTGTCCTCCTCGAAATCATACACATCTGGATTTAAACCGTCCTTCTCCATGGCCTCACGTAGTCGCTCCACCAAACTAGCTTTTGTGCCTTCACTAGCCAAACCTCGCTGCTTCAGTTGCTCCTTTAATTGCGCAAGCTTTAATTCGTAGAGAATCATTTTCCTTATTATTCACAATCCCACCGCTGTCACCAATTGTTACGATTTTGCCTTGTCAATCAAGGTTCGAATCACTGGATTGTGAATAAATACACTGCTTCAATTTTAACTCACACAATTTTATTTACACAACACAATTTATTATACAACACAATTTTCACAATTAATTATTATAATTATAACACACTTTTTAATTAACACTTTAATAATCGCTTTAATAATCACTTTAATAATCACTTTAATAATCTTTCTATTTAACCTTCACTGTATCACGTTTAAAATAATACTCAGCAATACACGTCAACGCGCGCCTTTATATACCAAAATATTTGTTTCCAGAATAATCCTAAATGCGCAGCAAATATGTTAGTATAGAAATACGCCTAAATGTTGAGTATAAATTATACACGTAATTGAACAATTAATGAAATTAACTTATTCTATTCTAATCTAGGTGTCACCGTAACAATACGTTTGCGTCGTGTAATTCCACCTTCTAGAAAACAAAATAAAAATTCATTCTAAAAATATGCCATTCATTTACTGTCAACTGCTGTAAATAACTATTATTTTCATGAATAAAATAATTATTTCTTGATGTTTTAATTCATAAATAAATATTTAATTACTTTATTAAATTAATTCAATTTCTTTGTGTGCTTATGTAAAATAGAACACGACAAAAAAACATAGAGTACAAATTGCCATATCTTTTGCTACTCATAGTTTGGGGGTGATTGTGTGCGTTTGCTAAAACGAGATAAATATAGAATTTGACAAATTGTTAATCAAGGTCAGAATGAGATAGGTATTTTTTGTACAAGTTGTGTGATTGTGTGAGTCAAAACTTCTTGCCTTCATTTTTTCATTAGTTTGGAAATTACAAAATGTCGTAGATGTCAAAATTATGTGAAAATATTAAAAGATTTTTTTTTGTTTTGAGAAAGGAATTATTTTTATAATTTTATAATTTCTGTTTTAATACTAATTAGTAATTTAAGCAAAGTGCTAATTTGTGATGGTATTTTGATCACGGATGCTACAAAGAATTTCATCATAACAAGATTACAACAAAAACAACGAGGACCGATACTCAAAAACTACTTTTGCATTTGAATTTATAATAATAAACTGTGAAGTTGCGATTTATTATCTAAATTTTGTGGATATATCTTTAGTTATAGAATCTAAAACTGTTTAACTATTATAAATTTTATAAACATATAAAGAAAAATATTAAACATGGATGTCGATGATAATCCAGCAAATCAACAAAAGTCACAACAACAAACATTGGATGAGGCTGACATCGAACAAAGTTTTTTACAACAATTCAGTTGTTTGGGAACAACTGATCATGATGAATTGGTTGGAAGATTTCAAAAGCTCTTAGGCAATCAATTAAATTATACAACTGCCCGTTTTTTCCTAGATATGAATAATTGGTAATTTACATAAAACCTAGAATAGGCTATTGTTCAGAGATGATAATATTATTTCTATTTATTTTAGGAATTTACCAGCAGCTGTTGGTTGCTATTTTGACTTCTATTCAGGTCAAAAATTGCCATCAATGCAAATTGTGGCTGATTTGACTGTTGGAGAGGGCGAGTCGGTTACACCAAACACCACGTAATACACACCCAATACTTATTGTTTATATTATGTGAACTCTCAAAATGATTTTTATTTAAGATTTCAGCAATCGTGGAAAGTACAAAATAATGGTGATGAGCGTTGGCCAGATGGTTGCTACTTAAAATGCACTTCATCACTAGAACTTGCACAAATATCTGTACCTGCTTTAAATCCGGGTGAATCAAGCATAATTACAATAACTTTAGTTAGTCCAAATGAATGTGGTTCATTTCAAACTAAATGGAGGCTTTGCACACCGAATGGTTCACACTTTGGAGGTAACTACTACTTATTTTGTTACACATAGCTACAAAAAAAAAAATCGAATGTGCAAACATATATGCCGTATTACAGTTCGAAAGCGCTTACTAAACCTTAAATTAAACTTTGATTTCCAAAACAAAATATGGATCAAGTTTGGTCATGAAGACAGCAATTGCCTATAATCACAATTGATACTTAAGTTATAATTATTTATCATGATAATATGCAGTTAACAAAAGAGACCTTGATCGAAAGTAAATACGGGTTCATAATTAAAAAATATAAGATTGACAAGTAATTATAATATGACCCTTGCCGATTTCTACCCGTTCAGATCAAATTTGCATTGCATCTAGTGTATCTCTATTAGATAAACTCAGAATAAAAATCAATCGATAATTGGCACATATTTGTTAGACTCATATCAAGTGACAATGTGAATTTCATCACAGTTTGAAATTATATTTTAGAATAAATGATAATATCTAGTGGTGACAGCGCACCCTAATTAACGGCAAATTATATTTGACTTTCAATTATTATTACGATAATAGTTAACCGTACAGAAGCGGCTAGAAGCGATGATCTAAATTGTTTCCAAATGTTCCTGGTACAAATGTTAATGTATGCTTTAAGCAATCCCAGCATTTGCGGGATTCACCAAATGCAAAACAAAAAAACTAATATAGAGTTCATAAGCCCTACACGTCTTATCGGTCCTCCCGAACCAATGGATTCTAAGGTGCTTGTACCAAGAGCGACTATTTATGTTGAGAGGAGTTTTTATGAGCAGTATGAGAAATTTAATTAATTTTATCCATCCACGTATCGATAATGGGAATTCCAGAATAAGATTTAAAAGCCGAATTCTTTATGTTGTAACCAAATGAAACAGCTTTTCTTTCCTCATCGAAGAATATAAACAATTTATTAACATGGGTAATTGGTTAAAGCCACTCTTTTAAGAAGTCAATAGATTATTAATAAATATCCTTTTGAACCTAAAAGAAGCTGCAAAATGAATGAAGGTACGAGGTGATTCTTTGGTGCATTCAAAAAATGGTTTATTTTTATAGGAGCGAGGTTAATTTTTGATAATTTCAAAAGCCAACCAAGCTACAGACAAGGCGCACATAGCGGCACTTGTTGCCTACGTTGAATTTATTGTTGCGTGATAAAAGTTAAATAAATGACTGAAATTTCAAATCAGGTTCTGAGGCAGTATTTGCTAATACTACAGGTTCAAAAATCTTTTATTCAAAACCATCTGCCGCTTATAACCATTGCAAACAGAAACGTGTGTTACGCTGCCCACGGCGATTGCGTCGCAATGGCGCCGTGTCACTGCTAAACCACTAACTAGCTAGTACACAATTTTTCAACATTTTTTAACTAAATCAAATCAAACTTTTTCAAAGCATATCAAAAATTGAACCCTCCTTTGAAAAAAAATTTCAGCAGAAAACGTTTTGTTTTTTCTTTGTTTGTTTTTAATCTGCATCTGTTTCGGGACCGAAGCACTCCCAACTCTTACGTGGTTCGCTTTTCACGTCCTAATTTACGCAGGAGGTAAATTGAAGAAGTACTGTTGTAGGTCCGAATTATGTAGAACCGTATGAGGATTACATAGCTCTATACCAGCCCAGTATATAGAAATAACATGGAATTGTTATTATTTGGAGCATATGAACACAACTATCACCATCGGCCGATGAGTTCTGCACTCCGAACGGGGTTCATAGTTGCCTTCATTTTCCTCAAACAAGGGACAATTGTATTTGTGTCTTCTTCCTCTAATTGGATTTGAACGCGGTACCTCCGCGTCTTCACGAAGAAACCGTTGATTGTTGGGTTTTTGAATCCGAGCCACTAGTGTGCGACTATAGATGCAAACTAAGCTATTTTGCTCGCTTACCTTAGGTGAAATGTTCAATAATTTTTTGAACTAGAATTCGTATACTTGCCTAATGGAAACGAAAGGTAAGTTAGACAATCTTGATGGTCATTTCGTATAAACCCTTTTCGACTGTGTTATTTACTTTTCCATGTTTGTGTGTAATAGTCAAAATCAAACACGATCGGTGTGAAATTAAATAGATCGTAGATGTTCGTTTACATTTATTTAAAAAAAATGCTTTTATCGTGTAAGTTAATTCTCAAACAAAGGCTCATTAACTCTTGTTTGCATTTTGCTTGGATGCTGAGAACTTGGTCTTGAAGTCTCGATTTTTCAAATTCTAAATTACATTTTGCGATCATAATGGCTAGAAGCTGCTAGTTGTCTAGAAACAATCGAAGATTTTGTTGAAAAAATTATTCGATATTTAATGAGTTGGCCTGGTCGGTCTTTCTTTTTCTTATAACCAATATGCTGAATGAAAGACGTTGAGAAAATACTAAACTGCATGATGGAAAGGGTATTAACTAGACGGCAATGTGCTATATTTGAAAGCGAACCTTGTGCTTATCTCTTTTGTTGATTTCCCTGGAAATAGCGTAGTACCTGTAGAGAGATTTGTTTTATAACTTTCATTCTAAATAATTTTTTTGAAATTGTAGGTGATTTTTTTTTCCACGATAGTGTCGAAACAAAGCTTTCCAAGTTTAGATTTTAAATCGCTCTTCTGTAAAACTAGGGCAGAAGCATTACTGCGACCCGATTTTTATACAATAGGCTGCTTGTTTTTTAATTTCCGCACGATTTCTAAAATCTCATTAAAGTTAGTTTTTGCATTTTTGCTATCGATTTGTGAACATTGGGCGCTTTCAGGACATCAAACAGCTGAGAATATGTAGAGTAAAATCGCGGCCAATGTTATGAAAATGTTTAGCACTGAAATTTTCAAATCAAACGAGGATTTTACTAATCAAGACAGGAGACCAGAAAGCGCCTATTGGTCCTTAACGGCATTCACCGAATTCCAAATAGCGAATGTTTGCTATTTGGCAAATACCAAATGTTAGTAGTTTCACTTAGGCGAATTTTTAAATTTTACTCTATAATATTTAAGTTTGAAGACTATATCGAATTTTAAAATTTCAAACATTTGGAAACATTACCAATTCTGTAAAAAAAAATTCCGGTTCTGCGTGTGAAATCCCAGAGCTTGTTTCGGGTTTCTCTGTCGAATTGCAATCGAAGAAGGTGTTCAATTTCAGAATCGGGTATGCTTCTGTGCGGTGCGCTAGTAGGACGCTCCATCGTCGAACTGCATCGTTAATAAAATAAGCCAAATTATCGGCTCTGCAGATGATTTTGTTTATCGTTTCCTTTATGTAAATGTCGAACGATGATACTACGCTTTGCATTCTCTGCGGCTGTACCCCAAACTGCTAAACGGCGACGTGAAATTGGAAAATACAAGTTGCGTAAGAATTTCCCGAGTAAAGTATATTATATTATCACTGTGACTCCTAACATCATAAAATGTTGAGATCGCTACTGACGATCAAAATATTTGTTATAGTCCTGTAAACTCGTACTTTATAAAGCGCTTATAAAGTACGAGTTTACAGGACTATAACAGATTTTCGAAAAAAGTTCACACTACTGTTGTTTACTAACAATTCAGGGCCGCTTTCAATGAATTTTGTGGTCCAATTTTCAGTATTTTTAGTTTTAATATTTGCACGGATTACGAATGCTAATGAACACAATTTTCCAAGGTTCATGGGATTCGTGTCTTATATTTAGGCGATTATAGATAGCCATTTGCTAAATTATATTGAAATCAATTACTTACATTTTTAACTGATCGTTGCTAATTTTTGTTTTTGGATTTACAACACTTTCTACTGCTAAACGATATATTTTTATAAAAATGATTTTATCGATTTCATATTTCCGATTTGGGTTAATGCCAACATAAATTCGAATATTAATGATACGCTTTGTTATTTAGTCTTTAACCTCTAATAGAACGAATAGATGTAAGCACGATAAACAATAAATATTTAGGAAAAAAATACTGGATCGAAATGAAGTAAAATATCCATTTTCTAACTCACAACTCTTTCAATTTTCGATTATCACCCCAGTTGCCATAGTTGTGCCTTTTCAAGCGGCGGAATTATGGTCGTGTCGCCTCAAAATTGACATTGTTGAAAACCTAACTTGAACCATTTGACATCTCACGAAGAAATAGAGTAGAAATCCCACGATGTAAATTAAGCAATTTGGTAAATGATAGGCAAGTGCAATAGCGTCCTATTTTATCCTAGACAAACGACTTACGACGAATATCCGTAATTTAACGAACACTGAATGTGTGGTGCCGGCTTTAGAATTATGCTTTACTGTTTAAGATAATTTGGTTTTCATCATACTGCTAACCAATTCAGAGCCAGATTTTACACATCAGAGGCCCTATTCCTGAATATGATACGAAAAAAAAGAAGAGAAAAAGTACAAGATTCCTAATCAATTTTAGATAAGAATAGAATCTGATTCAATTCGCAGGTTATTTACGAGAATATCGCACACAAATAACGTACATATGTACCTCGTTTTACTCGAGGTGCAATTGACACATTTGTACCGCAATGACCCCCACTTTCTTCATTTGATATCCCTTTGCCGACCAAGAATTAAACAAATTTGGCTCAATTGAAGTACAAACCACACAAATGTGTGAATAAATAAACATAGTATGTAATTGCGTTTCTCATAAAAAATTTCGCTTCATTTGGAGGACAACCAATACAATTGTGTGTACATATAGTTATAGTGTTTTTTTCGGACGAAAATAAGTTTGAAAGGAACACACAAATGTGTAAGTTGGTTCAAAACACAACCAAAAAAAAATTTTTGAAATGATTATTTTGCCTTACCCACACTTGTGTGAGCAGGCCGGTAAAGGGATATACAACCTACTTTTCCTAATTACCTATTAGCAAAGAAATGCCAGCATTGTTCCACAAGTTTACATCAATATGCCTAAAATCTGGGTATACACCACTGATTATTGAGGCTTTCAGTATTTCCAACAAATAGTTCACAGAATCTAAGCTTAGCTCCTGTCGCTGACAAAGTCCTCATTTCTTCAATTATTAAACCGCAAAAGCGTTATTAACAAATTATATTTATTGTTAAACCTAACTTAAATATTAAATTCAATGTATCGATTTTTTACTTGACCAGTCTTCCCACCTTATCTAATAGGGAAACTCAATACAGGTCTAATTCTATTTAACGAATCTCCGATTAGACGATACCTGATTTTGCCGCATCCTATTTATACGAAAGAAAAGTCCGATTTTACGAAAACTTAAAAAACTTGAAAATTTATTGCATAAATGTAACTGCAGTGTCAACCAATGGATCAAAATTTAATCCAAATGATTAAACACTTTCGCGGACGCACCGTTATTTAACCACTAAAGTGACGGCTTTTTCGAGAAAGTGTGTCCATAAATTGTTAGGTGTTTTTTACATTTCTTTAGAAAATAATTACCAAGTAATCTGAATACAATGTTTTTTTTTTAATTTTTTTCAAGTCACAAAACAAACTTTGCCCGAGCAAGCCTCGGGCAAATCAAAAAAAACAATCCAACTACGCCCCGAGTCACGCTCGGGCAAATCACTCAAGTGGTTAAGGATAGTTGTTACAGGACACGTACTATAGTTTAGATTCTTGACCATTTTAGTCAAACCGGTTATAGCCCTTTTTCAGCCCAACAAAATTGGCACAATTTAAGTACAAACCACACAAATGTGTGGGTAGAAAATCATAGTATGTAATAGCGTATTTGATAAAAAATTTCGCTTGATTTGAATTAAAACCAACACAATTGTGTGTATAGATATAGTGTTTTTTTCGGACGAAAATAAGTTAAAAAGGAATTCACAAATGTGTAAGTTAGTTCAAAACACAAAATTAATTTTTGATATTGTACTTTTGCCGTCCCCCACACAATTGTGTTACCGGTCAACAATAGGGATAACAGATTATATCACAACAAAACAATGTGAGGCACATTGAAATCAGAAACGCTTCCTCTGAGACAGTGTTTTTTTATTATTTTGTTTGTGACGGTATATACCGACGTGTCCGCGAAAGGGTTAAGTACAGACAAATATTGATGCTAGAGGTAATGGTAAATAGAACAAGCGATAATGAGAACATAGGAGCAATATTGAAAAAAATTAATATTAAGGGTGCGGTATTTGGTTTGCACGATTCTTGGGATGAAATTTCAGAAATCATTATTAAAAAGTCGTACCGAGAAGTTGAGTTCATTGTTGATAGTAAACTAGTTCATGAGTATTATGTTTCTTTGGCTTTTCTAAATAATTGGTTTGAATTTCGGGTGGCTGAAATTGAAGAAGGGCGGAATTGTTGCAATAATTTAACTGATAATGATATTATATCGATAGTTTTATAACAATCCGAAGAACGCGATTTTCAAAATCATGATAAGGATGAATCAGCCCCTTCTAATGCTTCGGCACAAGAAAATATGAATTCTCAAGTAGCCGTAGACAGTGATTCCACTGCACACAATAATCTAAAAGCTGTAAGCAATTCGAAATTGGGCTGACAATAATTATTTAACCCTTAACGGACTAATGCCGCCATATAAGCGGCTTGGCACTTATGCTTACTGGGTCCAATGCCGCGTATATGGCGGCAATAAACATTTTATTATTTATGTTACTGTTATTGTTGTTATATTTACTAGTAACGCGTTAAATATTGTGCCATGTCCTGACTGTGAATTTGTTTCTGCTTGTTATCCATGGTCTGTTATCTTTTACCGTTTTTGCGTACGTGCACAGGTTTTCGCCTGAAAATTCAGTCTTACCTTAATTTTTCAAGAGAGGGTATGCATTGCAGGAGTTATTTTACACAGTTTATTATATTTTATTTTGTTTAAAACCGTAAAATATGGCCATACTCTGAAAGAATAATACACGATGATAACAATAATTACAATGATATTAGCAGTAGTGACGACGAATTTGAATTCGGTATTTTTATTGATAAAAATTAAAATCGGAGATGCATTACGGTTTCAGACCATAATGATAGTGACAATAGTAGTGATAGCGAAGTACTTCATAGAAAGAGAAGAAGAATACCAAATATAAGTTACAATGCGGATGAAGAAGATGAATATGATACTACTGATGAGAGTACCGAATAGAAAGATGTTGCAGAAGTTAATGACATTCCACCTCGGATACCATTCAATACTTTTTCAAAAATCTCAAGTTGAATCTGATAAACAGTAAATTCATTTACACAAAAGCATCTTCGGGCTCACGCGGAACGCTCAACTGGAGCGTCCATTGTGGAGAACTTCTTGAGTTCTGGACGCCTAACCCGGCAATAAGACCACAAGTTTCTCTCCGTATTAAAAATAGCTTGGACCTGGTGGGAAATAAACTTGAAATACTCCCGAGACCGTTAAGGGTTAAATTTAAGCGATATTCTACTTTTGCGGAAAATTAGATTGATAGCTTTAGAAAAAATAGTGGAAAACTAATTATTGGCGTATCTTAATTGTACTCGTTCGAGGTTTTAATTTTTTAACCACGACAATATCAGTATTTTTTTAACTAAAATAAATTAATTACCTAGATGTAATGAATTCCTTTTATTTTAATAAATTCGAAAGTAATGATTGATATTTATTTGATATTTCCTAAAAATTTAAAATTCAAAAACCCTTTTTAAAAAATATCCGATTTAACGAATGTCCGATTTTACGAAAGCAAAGTTTTTTGTGCCTTTCGCTCAATCGGGTTAGTACTGTATTTGCATATGCATATATGTAACATTTGGCCTATTAACGCTAATTTTCTGAACTAATTTTCATTAATTATTTTGGAATTTGCTTAATACAATGGTTTTTATACATGTTTTCGAAATTAAAATTAAAATATTTAAAAACTAACAAAGCTAAGCTCAAGGCACGAAATTATGGTTTAATATTGTGAAATCTGAGTACCGACTCAGATCAGTTCCAGGTTTGAGAGGAAAGAAAATGTTAAGGGTGAGTTTTACATAATATCTGTTGAATATCAAAAACTCTTGAAGAAAATATTCACACAGATGTTTCTGGAGCTTGAGCAACCTACCCAAAACTATTAATAGTCGAAACGATTTATTCTTCTTTTTAAAATAACCTTTTAACTAAAGAACAAAAATCAAACAAATACTTAATTTTATTGAAACTCTTACACATTATATTCACGGGTTCATTATCGCCATAGTTGGTTCTGTGTCTATCTAAGCGTAGGAAGTCATGATCTCTTACACTCCTATTCTCTTAGTCGTGTCGTTTCATACGACGCGACAATTGTCGTATCACTTCGTCTATAAAACTTTAGTCTCTTAGTCGACTGAGATGACGTGACAAAAATAAATAAAATCGTATCAAAATAAATAATGGGGTCGATTCCGGGATCTAAAATTTTATGATATGTTATGTTATTTTTGTTTGTTCAATACAAATTCCAATAGGAAGCGGGGAAATAAAATAACATAACAGCAATTTTATGCCTCGAGAATCGGGCCCATTAATTTAATGGAAAATTTTATTTTTAATTTCATAAAACTAAATATTAAGCTTTTCAATTCATTACTTTTTTTTAATTTTCTATTCTGCAAAAAATTACAACTAATAATACTTGATTCACAATTGTTTATGGGCAAGAAAAAAACACGAATTTTCATGATTTTTGAAACGGTAAATTTAAATATTGTTTAGTTATTGTCTAAAACAAGCTAGTCTTCAGTTATTCGTGATTCAGTCTTTAGTTTTAATTAAAAATGGAAAGGTAACCAGAATTCAACGTGGAAGTTAGAGCAGCTATGGTAGCTGATTACAAAAATGGAATTTCGGCCAGTGAATTATCAGAAAAATATAATTGTCACAAAAATACGATTTTATACCAAATTAGAAAACAAAATATTCATTGTACAGTAAGTAATGTAATTAGAAGTGCTGGAGCTGTGAAAGTTAATCCATCTGCAAATCAACGATAAATCCAATACACAATAAATTCTTCAAGACAAAATAAAATTAGCCAAGCTACTATTTGCCGTAGGCTGAAGAAACAGGGCATCAGGAAATACACCACTAAAAAGAAGCCATACATTTCCAAAAATAATAAAGCAAAACTTTTGAAATTTGCTCATGATCATATCAACAAGCCGTTGGAGTTTTCTGGAAAAACATTTTATGGACGGATGAGTCTATATTTTCATTAGATGGAACTTGGGGAAGGAATATTTATTACTCAACTCCGTTAGATCAATTAAAACGTGCTGTGATAACTCCAACACGTCATTCTGGTGGCGGCAACATAATGATATGGGGCAGTATTTCCTATAATGGTGTCGGACCAATTAAAATTTTACGAGGAAATTTTCGCTAAACACAAGATTTGGAACTTATTAATGAGATTGGCTTAGTTGCGGATTGCAATCTAAATGGAATAGATTTCATGCTGCATGCAACAGTCTAAATTTTTAAAGACGTATAGAGAACGTTTGGGCTTACATCAAACGGGAAATACCATGTGAGGTTGGAAGAACGGAAGATGAAACGTGGAATACAATAGTAAAGGTGTGGAACAATATACCCACAGATTTCATAAGGAATTTAATAGACTTAATGCCAAGACGGCTATCCGAAGTGCTAAAATCGAAAGGATGGAATACCTTATATTAGTAATCGAAGTATTTTTTTGAGAAATTTATTCACGATTGCTTCGCATAAACAATTGTGAATCAAGTATTAGTTGTAATTTTTCGCAGAATAGAAAATTAAAAAAAAATATTGAATTGAAAAGCTTAATATTTAGTTTAATGAAATTAAAAATAAAATTTTCCATTAAATTATTATTTGTTTCATTTTGAAGAGGTTTTCTGTTACATTGCACTGAAAATTTACCTCGAACAAACAATTGTGAATAGGATAGTATAAACCTCTTTTGAATTTTCTCAGTACTTTGGATATATTCTTAACAGAACGGACACCGCATATTTACAGAATATGCCAGCCGGAATCGAACGTAAGCACAATACAGGATCTTAACTGTCTCCAAATGAAAAATGCCACCCACCCAACGTTTGATAAAACCGAGCATGGAGTTCACTCTAGCGATGCACAGTTCAATTTGCTTAGTAAAAAGCTCATGTTTTGAATGAAAGTAAACCAAGTCTTTAGTTTCAAGTACTACCTGAAGAAGTACACCACTTATCTTGTCCTGTGTAACAGGGTTGAATTTTTCGGTGTGAATGATAGATTTGCACTTTTCAATGTTGAGACTCAGAGAATTAAACTCGCACCATATCACTAGGTTGTCAATATCAAACGATTTATCGGAGAAAAAATGACTGAACAACTTCTAATTCTTAAGAGCGTTCTTTACTAAATTAAATTTGTTGTTGAACCTAGTCTTAAAATTAAATTTCAATGTGTTTATTTATACATGTTTTCTTTACCTTTCGAATCTGAAAATTTCCGTATTTGCATACTAAGCAATCGCTGGCCCTCTATCGACATTTTACTGAGCTAGTATTCATAAAAAATTTTCAAATTTATGTGTAATCTGGTTTTATTTAAAATAATTAAAATCAAACAAAACTAGGCACTATTATTGCGAAAAAAATTAGATTGTTGTTGTGTATTCCGATCGAGCTTGCACAACGTCTCCAAGTTTGAGAGCTAATAACAAAATATTAAAAGAAAAATTTGAGGAAAGGAAAAAATTAAGCATGAGTTTTCCATAATAGCAAAAGACTAAATAAAAATACTCTACAGATGCTCCACAAATGCTTATCGAACCTGCACAATTCACCTTTACTTTAGTAAAGAACACTTATCTCAATAATTTTGTAGATAATTTAGTAGCTTAAATGATAAAAATCATCGATCTATTCGTTGTCAGATGTTATTTAATTCAACCATCATTATTAAAATCACGGATAAAGCTTTTTCTCAGAACAATTTTTGGCATTATTTCGTTAAATAATGCCAACAAATGTTATATTTGCGAAATAGGTTAACTTAACACTAATTCCTAGCACTAATCCAATAAACACTGACAAACAATAATAAAATTGATGGGCTACCTTAACGGACGTTAAAAACTACAAAGCCTTCTTTCGTGTACGTATAAGGCAACAGCAATTAGTTGCAACTACGACACTCAAACTTAATTAAATATGCTTCAAAACTCGAAAGGGTTTAGAAAATAAGTCCATATTCTGTGCACACTAAAACATTTACTAATCATAAATAATTTTTTATTTTCAGATACAATATGGGCAATAGTTTTAGTACAACCAACAGGGACACTAGCAATAACACAGCAACTATCTGAATTGCATACAACAGCTACAGCGACAACGGTTGGCGGTGGTGGTGCTGCTACATCAAATTTTATTACATCACAAAATGTGCCAATACCACTACCTGCAGTCCCTGTGTATGGTCCGATGCCCCAACCTACACAAACCGATCTAAATTTAGCAACGTCAAATTTAAATGTTAATATGAATAATGATGATAATGAAATGTGTTGATCCTTTAAAAAGATATAATTTAAAATATATATTTTTTAAATGTAATTAATTTATTTAAATTTTTTTTCAAAACTTTTATATTTTAATTATTCTGCTGAATTTAATAAGAAAGAGCATCCTCAACAAATGATTTATAATTTATATTTGTATTATAAAATCATTTTATTTATAGTTTAATCGATGGATGCGTGAGCCTAATACACATAGATTATTATATAACATTTATTTAAAACAGTTTGTAGCAAAATAACAAGACTGATTGATGAATTTTCTTTTATTTCATATAAAACATGAAAGCATCTTTAAATTTTGTTACTCCTCTTTCAGTTCTTATCATACACTTATGTTATTTTTTATTTTATTTTAAGGGATATACTACAAATCTTTATTTGTATAAAATATGCATATTTCATATAAATATATTTAAAAAAATTATTAATTAAAAATGTGTTAAAAACAATAAACAAAAATGTAGATTTCTAGTATGAATTGTACATTACATACGAGTACTTTATATATATTTTTACTGAGCGAAGATATTAATTAGAGACGTGAATGTATGAAATATAATATATAATTTAATAATTCTGGATCACTTGTGTACGAAATGCATATTTTGTTTTGTAACCTACCATAAATTATAAATATTTAGTTTTTTTTAATTTTTTTTTGGGTGAATGATATATAAATCTTATATAGCTAATATACAAGAAAAGAAATGTTGAGAAGAAAATGTGTTTTATTTTTAGATTTCTTTAGACCACTTATGGAGTGAATGCGCTGAATAACTCTGTTTATTATGTTTGATCCTCAATAAATAAATACAAAATATTATATATACATATAAATTTTAATTTAAGATAAATAAAGGATTAATAATTTAGTTTATACGTTTTTTTTAAATATTAAATTCACACTTTTTAAAAATTCAACAAATTTGTTTGTTTCGTTTTTACGTTGGGCATGTAAATATTTGTGTTGCGCTTTTACTGAACTTTAAATTTAATAATAATAAATAGAGAGTACTTATTTTATTTTAATTTAAACGAAATAATAAATAAATTTAAATTATAAAATATATCTATAATAAAAATTAGATTCGTTTATTATAATTCATAAGCTTGAAATTATGGCCAATAAAATAAATCTTATATAGGTACCAATTATCGTGTGTCACCAACATCTTTACCTGAGACGGTTTGTTTGTGACTAAAACATGATTCATCTATGGATAGAGTTTGTAGTTCTAAAACTCTTTTGCCGATTAAAGTTGTGAAACCTGAATTACAATTTACATACTAAAATTATTATATGTATTGAGTAGATAACACAATCTCACAACTGAAACATAGGACAACGGTTGACAACAGAAAAATAAGTGATTATATGGATGAAACTCCAACTTTATGGCTCAGGCAGTGGCAGGAATCAGTCAGAAAAAATAAAGTGAAATTATTTTTACAATTATTGAACAATTTTAATTGAAAAATTTTCCTGAATCAAAAAAAAGTTTCTAGGAACGGCAAAAAATGACTATTTTTTACTTAAAATTTTTCAATAATTGTAATTTTATTATTTTGGCTAATAAAAAAAGTTATGTTACATTATATCTCATTGATTTAAATAAATCATATGCAATAATTTATTCGTAAATGAAAAAACCGTTTTCAGAAAACGTTCGTAGAAATTGTAATGTGGCATCGCCTTAAAACAATTTTTTTACAAAATTATTTCATTATTCAGCTTATTATAGATCTCAAAAAAGAAATCAGGGGATGTCATGATAAGGTCAATTTTTTCGTATTAATTAGTTAAAATACTTGAAATCTCGGACTCTGATAAAATCCCGAATTTCAAGGAATCACAGAGAAAAAATTCTGGTTTTTTGGTTATGGTCAAATTTGTTTTTTATGATGGGATTGGTGCTCTTTTAAAAATTTTGAAGATGCGATTTGATTTTGAATGGACTGATGAAACTCGACTATTTCTTAACCGTCGCATTTTGGATTTTTATGTTTCCGTTAAAATTTCCAAAGGTTGCCTACGGAGACTTATTTTGTCACCTCTTCTGTGGCTCTCGGTTATTGATGAATTACTTGTTAAACGGCTGCAATGCTTACAAATTGTAATCTGAGGATAAAAAATCCCTTTTGCATCCTCCCTGAAACCATGCTAACTGGTCGGTGGTTGATTGGTTGCGACGAAAACCATATGATTGATCAGTAGAGGGACGAGTGCGGCAAGTACAACATTAGCCAACACTGTAGGCAATGTTCAATAAAGCTATGCTACGATAGTTTTCACACTTTAATCGGTCGCCTTTTTTGTGCAGCGGACACATCAACGCGGTCTTCCTATTTTTCGGCAACTCTTCTTGGTTCCAAATGGCGTCGATGTGATCGTATAAATTTAATGCAAGAACTGGGGGTCTATTATGAAATTTTCGACGCGCGTATTTTTTTCGACGTTGTCGAAAATTTGGTATTATGAAATTTTCGACGCGCGTATTTTTTTCGACGTTGTCGAAAATTTGGTATTATGAAATACTCGACGCGTTTTTTTTTAGATAACGTCGACTATTTTACGACAGCTCTTGAGGTGTCGAGTACATAGAAGAAAAGTGTTAAGTGTTGAGAAATAAAAAAAGTTTGTTAGTAAAAATAAATTAATAATTTAAACTTATAAAATTTTAATTAATAAAAATTAATTAATTTAAATTTAATAAAAAATAATTAATTTAAATTTTCACATAAACAATAATTAATTTTATTTTTTGACATCGTCGAAAAAAAAAAATTCATAATAGCGATTTTCGACGTTGTCGACTGTCGACGTTGTCGAAAAAAATACGCGCGTCGAAAATTTCATAATAGACCCCCAGTGCTTTCGTGTTTAAATAATTGGACGGGAATGCTGCTGAGACCAGGTGCCTTTCCATTTATCAAACTACTAATAAGGGATGTTTTTTAAGCCCGGCAGAACTGGAAATTGTAAAAAATAACACACAAAATTAAATTGTAATCAAAAATATTGTTTTATTCGAAAGATCAATACATGGCAATAATATTTGAAAAAGTTCGTGCATATGGGCACCGCGGCTGTTCTTGACGAAACGCATTCTGGACGTCCAATTTTGGGACACTTTTTCGAGTATTGCTGGCCGTATGTCACGAATAACACGAACAATGATGGCCTCCAAGGCGTCAATTGTTGTTGGTTTATCAGCATAAAATGTGTTTATCAGTGTCAAATCGCATGACCTTGGGGGTCAATTGGCAGGTCCATTTCTCGAAATTAACTTATCGCCAAATTTTGATTTTATTAAGTCGATGGTGGTTGCGCTACCCGTATGGCACGTAGCGCCATCCTGTTGAAACCACATCTCGTCCGGATCCATGTCATCCATATTTTCAAACAAAAAATCATTGATCATGGTGCGGTCATTTTTGAAGAAATAAGGTCGGATTATGCCACCAAAGTGTAAACCGCACCAAACGGTGCATTTTTCTGGATGTAATGGATTCATGATGATTTACCAGAGTATATTTTTCATAAAAATTTAATTTTTTGTTTTATTTTTTACAATTTTAAGTTCTATCAGGCTTAAAAATATTACGGTAGGCTCTGTTCGATGACATAGCCGCAGGGGTGTTGGGCGTAGAACTACTCTACTCATATAAAGGTAAGTATTTTTTTGGCAATAAAAAGATAGTTTTTGAAACATTTTATTATTTTACATCACAATTTTATGAAGAATTGGTCTATGATACGAAAAGTAACAAACCGATGAAAGAAGTCCTGGAGTTATTTCTTTAGTGAATGACAAATCAATGTAAGTATTTCCTAATGTACTTGAAAAATTGGTCGGAACCATATCAAGATTGAAATGATGCTTCATAAACTCAAACGCTGCTTCATTCTGTTTAACATCTACATTAAAATATTGGAACTCTTTATCCACTGTAAACCGTTTATCAATTAATTTTGAACTTTCTGTGTATTCCATTAATGCCGCAAGGAAGCACATATTTAAATTGACCTTTTTAGCATGCGGATGAATGTAAATGGAACCAAGTATAAATTTTGGCGAACCATTCAAAGTAACATCCACTAGACAAATATCACGAACTGAATCGATTAACTGTCTTCTAACATTAATATTAAACTCAATAGGCTGACAATCTGCTACACTATTGATATTTCTATAAATTGCTACTCCACTTGCTCTACGCTGTTTATTTATCAATTTCGAACGAAGGGTGTTGTTCATGTATGATTTCAATTCAAATCCTCTATTTTTAATCGGTTGATCTTCGTACATCCAAGTCTCACTCAGAGCAAGAAAATCAGACTTTGATAATATCTCGTCAGTTTTAATATCTAAGTGATGAGCAACTAAATTTTGTGCCAACAAAAATCGTAATTTTATAAACGTGTATGTGGACATCAAAATCGCGGTCGCGTTTTCTTAGATTGCACACTTGATGGACTTAGTTCTACGTCAAAACACCCTATAGCTGCTTGTACTTCTTCTGCTGTGGGGCTTTCAACAGTTCGTTGGCGGAGCATTTTCTATAATAGGAGTAACTTCTTCAGTCTGACTTAGCAGATTTTGACGTTTGAGCAAGGTTCTTCGTTATTGCTGTGCCGGTATAGTCAGAGATAGCTGATTGGTGATGTTTTATTTTTTAAAGCATCCATATTCCAATGGATGGTTTTATGTGTTTCTATATGACAAACATATGATCGCTGTCCAAGGTGGCTCCTCTGTAAGATCTGACACCGGAGATGCTCATCTAGTTCTTCTGTCATTTGTGAACTTTCTTATGTGGAAAAACGTACATGATACATTTAAATGATACATTATTGTCGTTCGATGATGCACTGGTCATTGTTGTTACTGTTGAGGTGCAAGCTGTTTGGGCCGATATCCGATGTTTTATCTGCCCTATAGTTGACCACAATAATGTTAATGTCATGGTGCGGGATATTATTGATGACCTCTGCCAACTCGACAAAGAATATATTTTTTGCATCATTTTTTAACTCCAGTGGGTGCATGCAGATGATTAACGATCGAGATATTTAATTTCTTAGTGCGGATTCTGACCGTGCATATCCCCATATTGTTATAGAGTCTAAATCAATAATGTATTGCTTCATGCGCCGGTGGTTGAGAATGCCGACTCCAAATTCTCCGCAGTGCTCAAGGCCGTTGTAATTTAGAGTGTAACCATTGGTGAGGCCGTAATCAGACGGTGAGAATTCTCTTCTGAAAACGGATATATGTACTCCTATCCAAATGCCAAAGCTTTAACCATTGTATTATTGGACATTAATTTGATTATATCCCTTATTTAAAAAACGATTTCAAGTTCTGGCGTCTTTTTCATAATTTAATGCGGATTTTTCGGATTAGTGGAAAAGCTAACTTGTTGATATGACCTCGTTATAGCCATAACACTTCTGCCCGTACATCATTCTGCTGGTATATTACTGCGGCTACTGCAAGTATACCAAATTCTGTTACTTCTTGTAATTAACTTTTGATTTTTAGAATGTTCTTCCGAGTGGATTATTCGTGTATGATTTGGATTGGTCCGAAATAGAGAAATCTGTGGGGGATCCGAATAACCCACTAGTAGTCGTGAACGTTTACCTAAAACTGTCATATACAAAAGTCTCGAACAACTAAACCACCAAGTCAAAAATTCGAAAAGTTTTTTTAAAATTTAGCTGTATAATTTACTTGTTCTCAAAATTGTGATAAACAAAATAACAACTCGAAGTCGAGATCTGTGTTTAATCTCCATTATTACTAACGATAGAATTATTTAGTAATTTCCAATTTGAATTGAACCATTCCTCTTGCTGGATCACCAATACGAAAACCTATTAGACAGCCCATATTGCTATTTGATGTCGATTACGACGATATCGGTTGATTGAGGTTGTTACCGTGATGTGTAATACCTTAAAACGGCTGTTGTAACCTTGATGACCAACTTAACCACCAACATCATCAGTTTGGGGGATCGCTTGCGGGTACATCTTAAAATAAAAAGTAAAATGGAAGGAAATGAGAATAAGAGGCAGTCAAATCGCTCATTGGGATGAAGTGGTTTGAACTTGTTATTCCGGTCACTTTGGCGCTCGGTTTCGATGGGATGGTTTAGATGTGGAGCAAATAAGTCTCCTTTATTCTCGGTTATTGGACAAATACCATATTAATGATTTTATTTTCATATAATACCTCCTCAAAGTATTTTGGAAGTTCATATAAGAGCATTAGTCCTTTCCTGTTTAACATTCTCTCTACGTTGTTAATGGCCGATTACAATGAAATAGAGAGGAGGCAAAGAGAAATATAGCATTACATAGTTCTATCACGCGTGAAAGTTTTCTGTAACATTTCTAGCGTTGTAAAATGTGTTTCCCCGGTATGCAAGCGAAAGTTTTTAAAGCATCTCATTAATTATTTATTTATCTCATTAATTATGTATTAATTGTTTTATGTCGTTAGAATTTAGTCTTATGGCGCAAAAAATTTTGCGAGTTTTCTTTTGATGTTTCCAGCTGACCATTTCTCAAATAGATTTTGTTTATTATCGACCTGCTGCGGCACTGATTCTCAAACCATTCACTGCTTGGTTTTAATGTCTCAGAGCTTTTCTTCCAATGGACTTTATGGGGCGGTAGATAATCCTACATATAATGGATTACTTATAATAATCATAAAAGCTCACGGATACGAAGTATAATAATGGTCATATAACAAGAGCATGCACATATAGCAAGGAGTGTCGCCATAGCAAAACTTCGACTAATTGAATATCAACTGCAGACATCACAAATTTTCTACTGTGAAACAAAATACATATATAAGAAAGTGATAAGATATATGTTTTCTTTTCAATTTATCAGTGTTTTTTAATTAAATTCAATATGCAAATCTCTAGTTCATCCTAAACATCCTAAATAATTTTTACTATACTATTTTAATGTTGCGCATTATTAAAAAAGCGTTTCGTCATAACCTTACATAATTATTTTCGCAGTTCAACAGCGGCTAAAACCTCAACTAGTCAAACTTAAGAGCTTAAGTTGTGCTCCGTTTTGGACCACTTAGAAGAGCGGTACGACCACCAAAATTTTAGAGGTCAATTGTTTATTTGTGACGAGAAGCCTATACAATTTTGGTGATTGTAGCACTAACCGAAGTGGTGCAATCGGCGTATAACTTAAGCTCTTAAGTCTGACTGGTTGAGGCATAACCTGTTGGTCTTTCAGTATCAGTTACGTGCAGCTGAACGTTTAGACGTGTTCGGTTGCCAAGGAGCGATTTATACTTGTTATCTAAGTTACTGGAAACCGCCCTTATCTACAGTCTTGCAAGTAACATCACATTGTACTCGTCCGTCCTTAACAGGGCCGAACTTTTTATAGACTGAAATATAATAAAATGGTAACTTCTCTAAATCCCGATTTGAGCATAATATTGACTGGGATGGGAAACATTTCGATACTAGATAGATGAGATAATTTCAAATATGTTCCATATAAGATAATGCATTTTGTATCTTCCAAACATCGCTTCTCTTGTCATCGTCCCTTCTTCCTTGTTAATAGGAGATCATTGTACAAGTTGTTGAGTTGCCACTGTAGTTGTTGCAGAATTACTTGGCTGCTGCCAGCTCATCTTGTGTTTGCTTCAACGCTTACATTCCCCCAATCAATTACTGAAATACACGTTGCACTACTACTTCGAGTTTGCCAAGAACCCCAAAATAAATTATTGTCGAATGTTTAAATAGGATTACGTTGATCTGGGCTTGCGTGTACCCTAGAACGTAGCAAAGTAAGAGAATCGCTAATGATATATGATTTGCTCTCACCCTTGTTATGAGTAAGCGTATATTATATAGAATAACTCTTGTGAGTAGCTAATATACGTGAGATATGGTTAGTTGTCTCCGGGGGGTTAGATTAATATATGTAACCATTTAGGCCTATGTTG
This sequence comes from Nephrotoma appendiculata, assembly GCA_947310385.1. Lineage (NCBI taxonomy): Eukaryota > Metazoa > Arthropoda > Insecta > Diptera > Tipulidae > Nephrotoma > Nephrotoma appendiculata. Next base: position 263,410,679 of record OX371224.1, read on the forward strand.
TAGTCATGAGAGATAATCTGAAGGCCATTTTTTCCAAAAGTGTTTGACTGAATTTCCACCTTGTGATGGTCTGAATGCCCTCAATATCAGATTTCATTGTATAGCTACAATGGTACTACCTATCAGTAAATTTATCGAACTTAAATAAGCTGTACCGGTTACAGTTTATAATCTATAACTTCTCATTGGTTTATTTGGGTTTGATCGCGGTCTCGTTGAAAATTTTGAACCTCCTAGTAGCTACATATTAATCTGCCTTAATATTTGCTCAACATACGATGTAAAGACGTAACAATGCTTCCTCCATCTGATCAAAATTGCTGCTAGATTGGCCCTACCATCAAAAACTGCTCTTAACTCCGATGTTGACTTCCGCCTTCTTTTATGACATTTTTGATCGGTTCCACGTGGTTAAGCTATCTAGATATATTCGTTCATGTCTTATGACATTGATGAAGTTCTGGTCGTGCGCTCAATGCTTACTTCTAAGCACCACATATTTAGATTACTTACGTTACTGTTACTACTTAACAGTAGTTCAGTTAAAGTTCAAACGTTTTCTTTGGGGTAAAATGTTTCTACACGTGCACGTTATGCTTACACTAAGAATGTTATGTTCGGGATTAATATGTTGAATAATATTCCGATAAGTTTAGGAGAAGCGTAGCTTATTCATTTACAACGTAATTAAATGCAAATTTCAGCCAATAGGATTTTTCTTTGATAAGTTCTTATCAAATATTTGTTTACTTTTGTTAATTATGGATTGTTTCTTTTCAATATTGGTTATCAGTTCGTACATAGGAAATAGTGTAGAAACTAGAAAGTTTAAGTTCATTATCAAGCGTTAACCTACAACATTGGAAATGTGTTTAAACGATTATATATGGATCACGTGTTGATAAAGATTGCGTCAATAAGGCCAAGTACATATTAATGCGAATATGGTTTGATAACCAATCTGTTGGAACGTAAAAAATTAATTTAAATGGAGCACCTAGTTAAATCATCAGACGTTGAACCGAACAAATATCTTCAAAATAGAAACTTATGTTTTTTAAAAAATGTTTTATTTCAAGATGAACTTTAATCAACATAGATAATACAAAGAATTATTTAAAAAATGTAGGAATGTCTCGTGCGTAGTCTGTTCTAAACAGCCATTGCCATTTTAATTGGTGGATATGGATTATAGTCGACCACTTCCAAATCATCTATTGTAAAATCTTCAATTTTAGTTACATTACGTTTAATTTTAAGCTTTGGAAATTCCATAGGTTTGCGTGCCAATTGTTCCTGTAACGGCTCAATATGATTCAAATATACATGTACATCGCCCAATGTGTGAATGAAGTCGCCCGTTTTAAGTCCGGTTACGTGCGCAATCATGTGCGTTAGCAGAGAATAGCTTGCGATATTAAATGGTACACCAAGCCCCATGTCGGCCGAACGTTGATATAGCATACATGATAATTCTCCATCCGACACATAAAATTGTGCTAGTACGTGACACGGTGGTAGAGCCATAAGAGGAATATCCATTGGATTCCATGCTGACATTATGATACGCCGATCCATTGGATTATTTTTAATTTTATCGATCACATCGTATAACTGGTCAATGCCCTGACCGGTGTAATCATCTTTGCTCGTTTTGTATTTGGCACCAAAGTGACGCCATTGAAAACCATACACTGGACCCAAGTCCCCCTCTTCCCGATCAATAAATCCTAAACTGTCCAAAAATTGGCGACTACTGTTTCCATCCCAAATATGAATTTTTTTCTCCTGTAAATTTCTCGCATCCGTACGTCCATTGACAAACCAAAATAATTCTTCGGCAACACCACGATAAAATACTTTTTTGGTGGTTAGCAGCGGAAGTTTACCATCCCGTAAGTTAAAACGCATTTGGGCCCCAAACAGAGACATAGTACCAACACCAGTGCGATCAAGTCGTTTGTTGCCTGATTATGAGACACTATTTTATAATAATATGTATATTATCACATATAATTATATCTTACCATCTTTTAATACTTTCCGAATCAAATCTAAATATTGATCTTCATCGGGATTCACAGAATTTGTACATTCATCGCATGTTCCATTGGTTTTGCTCATATTAGTTTTTATTGATTTGTTAGGTGCACAAAATTAAATTTTGTTTTTATAAATTACTTCACTCTTTGAAATGTAAACCTTAATTAAAATTGCTAATGTAATTAAATTTATATTTAACTAGTTTTATGTTTTTAATAAAGTATTTATTGTTTACAAGATTAGCACACAAAAGATTAGCATATTTTGGCGGGAAATAATAATTCACAATCATTTTACAATTTGCCTTTGATAATAGTGTACGATATTTGTCAACCGAAATGACTGCGTTTCTTTTCCATTTTCTTTATTTTAAGGGCGTGTGCATAATTTAAACCGGTAAATAAAAACCGAATGTTGTACACACCATTAAAAATTTGACAGTTGATGAAACCATGATACAAAAATTTCTTTGTACAGGTAGGCGCAATAGTGTTCAAAATAGACAACTAAATTGGGGAAACCAATTTATTATTCTCTTATCTATTCAAGCACATTAAAAAACTTGAAACAGACAATGAACGGAATAAAATTAAATGTAAATTTTTTGACCCTGTTCCAGCCCGCGATCACAATCGTGTACGAAAGAGAATCATGTCAAGAATTTATTTTTGTATGTATTTTGGACCATTTACATGTAGAAAATTGTTTTCTTTTACACATTTTTGCAGGTAAATAAGAAGGATCCGCTATATAAAAATATTCAATACGCTAGAAAGAAATAAACATATATAATAAGGCCATAATTTTTTTTATAGGATCATTATTAATTTATTTTTAATGAATTTAAATGTGAAATTTCCATTTTTTTTCTATAACGTCTGTTTTTATTCTCAACATTTATAAATAAGAAACAATTTTTTTTTGTTAATTTTAAAAATGTTACCATAAAAATACTCACATTGAACATATTTTATGGCAACATTTTATAGTGGTTTTGGCGATGTAGTGGCTGAAAAATCTTCTGCAAAATTTTGTTGGGATATATTTCTTTCCTTGTCTCTCATGTGCAAAAAGTCAATAACCTTTTCATTTTGCAGAGGAAAAATGTTGGTCGCATGTAAATGGGGTAAAAAATTCACAAAAATAATGAAAAAAAAAAATATGTAATTTTGTTTCAGTATGGGTGCGTAAAATAATAGCGTGTAAAATAATACGGTTTGACGTATGTATGCAGGCCGAAATAACATAAACACGAAAAAAACACTTTCATACAAATGCCATAGGTAGACACTTAGAACGGGTACTTGGATTTTTCCCTTATAAAATTTGCTATTTCATTTGAGGCGTGTTAGTGAAGGATGGTTATATAAAAAAGCATATGGCTTACTCATATTTCAAAATGAAAAACCCCAAATCATATGTATATATTTGTGCGCAGTGACAACTTTTCGTGACGATTTAATTTTGTGCTTAAAATTATTAATTAAAACTCATTTAAATAATAGAAAAATTATAAAATAGTTAGTGGTTTATGTGATAGTGCATCATTTGATAAAAAAAAATTATAAATTTTTAACTAAAATGGAGTGTATCGTGAAAAGTTCAAAAATACGCCTAAAAAATTTCAAAAATGCGTATCTTACCATCAGTAAGTTTACTAAGTGTTTTTATAAAATAAAATGTAAATTATGTTAAGAAGAAAGTGATTTGTGGTAAATTTATCCGTAATTTAAGTTATAAATCAAAGAAAATTAAGTAAACAATTTTCATTGCCGGCGTGGGGTTTCTCATTTTGCGTTTGTGTTTGTAAACAGATGTTATATTACAGTGTCGCATTTTTCTTATTACTACGTGCATATTCTACGTGTTTTTCTTTTGATAATTACTTTTTGTTTTGGAATACTATAAGTACAATATTTTACCGAAAATAAAAACAATTAATGCGTACTATATTGGAATAAAAATAATTGTGAATTTGTGTAGTTTTTAGTTTCGATCGAACAAATTCTAATTACGACTCGTTGATTTATATGCTTTCTCTTTTACCCTCCGAAATTGTCTCACTTGACAGTTGTTTTCATGTATTATGTTTAATTTATTCTAATTCTATGACAAATGCTATGGAATTTTTTTTAGACTTTATTAATTTATATCTCGTAAATGCGCCAGTAAAATAAATTTTTATTCTCCTGAGCATGAGCTTTGTTTATTTAACATTAATTTTGGTAAATTGTTTTTTATTTTTAAGGTAGTTTTCATTTAGAATTTTACCATTTTACGATACGATGTCTTTCATATTTGTTTTTGATGATCACGGTATAATGTATAGATCAAAATGTGTCTGTGTATGCATGTAGATTTAATGACATAGAGAAGTTAGAAGAATGTAGTTTACCAAAATTTTTGTTAAATAAACACAGTTCATGCGCAGGAGAATGAGAATTTTTCTGCCGCATTATGAATAAAATCAAAAGAAAACCTTTCAAAAGAAGATTTCCATTGCATTTATATGAAGGTGTTTTTTCGTGTTAACGTTATTTGGGCCTGTTTACATACAAAGTCCATATATTGAAAGACGGCCGTATCCATATATAATTTTTCTCATACTCATACAAAATAAATCGTTCGCCATTTTTATAGTCAAATGTCCATTTGTTTTTTTTTCGAGTTTTAATTTGTTACCGTTAGTGTTTTTTTGTGGTACATATGTAAATAAGAATTAAAATAAAATCGAAATGTTCGAAAATGAACAAATAAAAACTTTTATGAAATTTTTAGGTTATTCCAAAATGTAATTGTCGAAGTTAAACCATAAAATTTTACAATAAAATTGAAATAAAAAATATCTCTTTTCTTTGTCACTCATATAGATGTTTAAGAATTTTCTGTTTTCGTTTTTTCAGGGGAAAAATGCTGACTGAAATTTTTTTCCATAAAATTAAGGCTTTAATTTTAAAATCGTTACCATAAAAATACTCGGATCGAATATATTTTATGGTTAATTTTCATTTTCGTAGTGGTTTTTACTTAAAAAGTCTTCTTCACAATTTTGAATGGGTATATTACTTTTCTTATCTCTCGAGTGCAAAAAGTCAATGTCATATCGCTTTCATTTTGCAGAAGAAAAATGTTGGTCGCATGTAAATGGGGCATATTGTAAACAATTTGTGTTATTTCAATTTTACGTGATTTGCATGATGCCTTTATTCCACCAAGAAAAATGTACTGTTAATACGAAAAAACTGAAAAATCAGAAAAAGAAAAATTATATAAAATTGCGTTAGAGTGACAGAAACAAAATTAAAATTTATGGGAACATTTGATAGTTGAATTTTAACATCTTGAAGATAACATAACCAACAAAACATAACAAAAAACTTTATTTCGGAAATTTCATTTATTTGATAGTAATTTAAGTTTGATTGATATTACAGTTCATCAATATCAAATAAAAAATATTTTATAAATTTCTACTCGCGAAGAAATCTTATAAAAATAATAATAATGTTGGTTCACCATAATATTTTTACAACCATAAAACGATCTTAGTGTGCGAGAATATTTTTCGTCATATATTTTTTTATGTAAATGTATTAGAATGCTGCTATAAGAACTACTCTGGTTAGTTTTTATTTCATTTTATTGTGGCAACACACCACTACATATAAAACGATTTTGCCAGTGAAATTTTGCTGAATTTTTTTTTGTTTCATTCTATAGTAGGACTTCTATATTTTTATCTGTGTTGGGATGTTCTAACATCACCATGTTTCGATAATTTATCGAAGTTTATTTCTCGTTTCTGTAGAATAAAATATTTATCTCTGTTTCAATTTTTATATCATTTACCAGCCTAGGAGTCAATTCGCGTTCCGTGAAATAATGAAAATGAAAAGTTTTTTTCATTAGCAATCGAGTAGGTTTGCATTCCCCATATGAAATTTTGATTTCACACAGTAAAATTTAAAATTACGTGTGAATAATTCAAACTACTAGTTTGCCAATGAAAAAAGACTTTTCATATTCACTATTTCACGCACGCGAATTGACTCCCTGCTATAGATTGCAACATTGTGATGTTCAACTGTGTTTCTATCACCAACTAATGTTTTTTCGATTGTAGAACGACAATAAGTGAAATAGATATTGTTTATATATATTCTAGTAGGCTGTGATAGCAATAAAGAAGAAATAATTGATAATTGAAACAGAAGTCAAATTACTTCTAGCTGAAAGAGACGTAGATTTCGATAAAATATCGCAAAATGTGATGTTAGAACATCCCAGCACTGGTTTCGTTTTTACTGACAGTAAATATTTCTTGGTGGAATAGAAGCAATCCGCCATTCCACACTTTGATTCTTTCATTGTGATTCTTTCCTCGTTTCCTTCCCCTTCACCAACAAAAGTAGTGTTACTTTTGCAAATCCGCTTACTTAGCCTAGCTAAGAAATGTGAAAGCAACAACTTTTGGTTTTAATTTTTTAATGCGTTTTAATTTTTCTGTATTGCTTCATTTTATTAATATTTATTTTAGTTTTTATTTTATTTTATGAAATAGAACAAATTAAATTCGGTATTCTGCTATCAAATAACAAATGCCAAATTTTACTACAAGATAAATTTTTCGAAAAAAATAGAAAAAATAATGCCTTGCGTTAAACACCATAACCATAAAATGATTTTATTTCCCCTAATCGTAAAAATTTTTTTCTTAACATTCTAAAACAATCGGCATGAATACAATGCAATTGTTGTTGTAATATTTTGAAAGCAACACAGCTAAATTATTTTTAGTTTGTAGTTGAAGGGGAAGGAAACGGGGAAAGAATCGCGATGAAAGAACCAAAGTGTGGAACGGCGTAATATAACCGTAAAATATTTATCTTGGAAACAATTTACCATGGACACCATATGTTGACATAATTTATCGTGCCAATCGGGTAAAGCGCCTACACACGATCTCACTACTATCGAGCCAACGGTCGGTCCGACCAAATCAGGTGTTGCATCCATACAATTCAATAAACTACCCTGATATTCATTTTTCCTTTTGCTTGCATTGAGTACAAATGATAAAATCTTTAAGTTTGTGATTTTTCTGTTTTAATTGTTGGCCAAGAAAGATTGTACAGCGAAATATAAAGTGAATAAAAACTTGAAAAAATAAAAAAATTGCTATCGGGCTTGTGGCGTATTATATATTGGTGACAAAAAGCGCAAAATGATGGTCTTTATATTTCTTCAATACTATATTATTATTATTAAATAAAAAATTATTAAATATCATTACATCGTTAAAATTTAATCATTTATTATTAAAATATATTTATTTTTAAAATACAATGTATTTTTAACCTACCATCCTTTTTGACATACCCAACCACCCAACAACGATTTGGTCACACGACCTGATTTTGTCAGGCGGTTGGATGGTTGGATCGGATGATGGTCGGATGAATTTATCACCTGACATTACCTGACAGAAAAATTGCGATATGACAAACCTACACACGACCTGATTTTACATCTGACTTGATCAAATCAGCCCGACCGCCTGACCAAATCAGATCGTGTGTAGGGGAGTTTGTAAAATTGACAGTATAACAGATTTACGTGTAATTAAAAAATTAAACTGTCTTGGGCTTTGACGTTTTGGAATATGGCCACCAAAGAGTTTTTCAAAAATAATTGAATTTACCGAAAAATTGACTTTTACCCGACTATTGGTACGCAGCCTAAAATAATTTTTAAAAGGAGTTCTGGAATACTTATACGATTCGGCCACTTGGAAAGAAACTCGGGCATTTCTGAACCGATTGTTTTGGTATTGGATGTTGGATGGAAGTCAGATTCTAATAAATTTTTGGACGGAGTTATGAAATACGGACACTTGAGACGCAACTTGGCTATTTCTTAACTGATTATGACGAAATTTGGTATATTGGTTGCATACCAATTGTCAAGTAAAAGCCAATTTTAAATAAATTTTTCGGTAAACTCATTACTTTTGAAAAATTCTATGGCAAACTGATCGAAAAATCTGTTCTTAACCCAATTTTTACCGTAGTAAACGATTTACCCGACTATTTGTACACAGCCATTGCATGGAAATGGGATGTTAGGCGTGTGTCAAAATTAAGGCAAATCGATTATTACAGTTGAAACCGGTTTTAGTACAGATTTTTCGATCAATTTGCCATACAGTTTGTGAAAAATAATTGAATTTACTGAAAAATTTACCTAAAATTGACTTTTACCTTAAGTTGGCACACAGCCAAATAATTTTTGGAAGCAATTTTGGAATGTGGCCTCCTCAACTCAACCATTTCTTAACCGATTATGATGGAATTTGGTATGTTGGAATGAAATGGAATTCCAAAATGATTTTTGGAAGAATTTCTGGAATATGGCCACCTGAGCGAATCTGCATCATTTTCAGAAAAATGCCATTGAATCTATGTTTTGTACTGATATCTTTAATGCGGGAGAAATTTTGTTGCAATACAAGAACGTGGTCAATTTGGTTGACCACGCAACACTGCGACTGCGTTTGATTTCCATTTGAATTTAAGGACTCGTTTATATAAGAAATATGTGCTTGCAACCATCAAATTTTAGAGTGGGGCCAGCAGCTGGTCTCATTGTTGTTTATAAATAAAGTGTATAGAGTTCTGACAGTTAGTGCTATGGTGTATTCTGTGAACGAAGCCGATTTAAACATTGAACTCACTCAATATTATTTTGATGTTGTATTGTGATATTTGCTTAAGAATATTATGAGATGTTTGTATAGAAAGCATCGTTGATTGTTCGGGTTTATCTTCACTTAAGGCATATATATTTACAAACAAAATGTTAAAATGAATCCCATTAAACCTGAGTACACAAATATGGTGGCTTATAGATTTGAATCAAATCACGAATTGATTGTGACAAAATTGAGAACACGCTCTCGAAATATTTTCCAAGCAAAATCTCTGCGCCCGATACTTATTAATGTTTGCTTGGAAAAGCGAAATTTTCAGTTCTATCAGTAGATTAAGCCGGTAGTATTAGCACAGAACATTTGGCATATTTCTGAACACAATAACTACCGCCAATTTTGGTCGATGCACAATAAGTAGGAATTACTGAAGATTATAAGTAATGCTCGAGTGCGTGAAATCGCTACATTGATTCGCTTTACATCATCGACAAATCCAATAGTGTTTTGCCGGTCTTTTATCGCCATTGTTTCGTTAACGTACGGTTGAAATGAGTATAATGTGTCTTGTCTCTGGATTCTTCGAGACGCAACTTTTGGGGCTCCTATGTCAGACTCCTCGAACGCGACACTGTTGACTGCTATAGGGGCAATTATGCCGATGTCGAGCGAATTAAATGCACTCTGATATAGCTTGATGACGAATTCAAAAATTTGGGTTGCCTCGGCTGAATTGAACCACGATGGGCTGTCGGTGTGGTAGATTCTATCCCGTAATCCGCGCATAATGTTTTTTACACGATCTGGGCATATTCGATCAAAAATAGTTGATACCCGTGCCGCAGAATATAGTATATTCTGTGCTCGTGCTAAATTTTTAGTCTTAGCCGAATCATTTTCAAAAATAATCATGCTCATTGTTTGACAAATGATCGCGAACAATTTGGCAGAAGTCGAAGAGAGAGAGAATTTATTTTTACACTACTAAATGCAACTAGATGCAACCAAACTGTGTACGCGTGTTAAATTTTATCGTCCGAATTATTATCAATAATTATTAACTTAATGTAGTTTTTTGTGCGAGAGATGTGCATGCCGATGTAGTGTTGTTAGTTCTTTGTATTTCCTTTATCGTGAATGTAAAATTTATCTATTTAACTAAATTGCTGTGAATCTATTTTGATCATCTAGTTTGACAACTTAACCTCACTTATAATGGGTGATCAATGTGAGTGTTGTAAAAGTTCAAGTGATAATAGCGCTACATGGGGTTGGATTTCATGCGATTGCTGTAAGCTTTGGTTCCATGGCAGCTGTATTACTAACGCCAAGGTAGATTTTGACTTGCTTGCGGCTAATACTTATTGGATATGTTCTGGTTGTATCTCATTGAGCAACTTCAAGATCGAAGCTAAAAAAGCGGTGAATGTGGTTTTAGACGAGTTAAATGCTAAGCACATAAAAGATACTGATGGAGCATTGAATCATAATAAATTTGATGTAAACGTTGATGCCATACTTGATAAATTGTGGCCGAATGTTGTCAAGTTGATTGATACGAAAATAGAGAATGCTATTAAATCGCAGACTGAGATGATTGTCGAGTTGTCAGAGAGAATAAAAGTTATCGAAGGACGTATTAACAGGTCAGAACGAGGTTGGAGGAAACAAAATTTGGTGTTGCGGGGCGTTCCCAATGACGTTGTCATAAAGGATTTTAAATTCCTAAATAAAATTGCTGACAAGCTATGTTTAAAAATTTTTTCTGTGGACGACATTGACAGCTGTTTCCGTATCAAGGGAAGTAATGATCCTAAAAGTGTTCGCCCGATTGTCGTGCGTTTTACAAAGCTAACCAAAAAGTATGAATTTTTCGGTCGTTACTTCGATTTTATAAAGAATGGCAATTTGAGTATCAATATTTTTAATGATGCTTATCCCGATGGGCCTTTATACATTAACGAGCATTTGGATAAATTGACATCTGGTCTCTTTTTTGCGGCTAGACAAATTAAAAAATCAAAATTGATAAATAGTGTATCTATCCGCAACGGTTTTGTAAGTGTCAAAAGATCATCACAGGATAAGCCGATTACTATTTTATCATTGAAGGATTTGGAGCAGTTCAAAGACTAATTGTTGCTATTTTTTGGAATTATATTTATACATTCGTGGCAATATATTGGTATGCAGCTTTCGCTTGAAAAGCTTTGGGTTATTGATTATTAAATATATGGATTTCATATGTATGTTTATTATTTTTTTATATTTTATATAAAGGGTGATTTTTTTGTGGTTAGGATTTTCATGCATTAGTATTTGACAGATCACGCGGGATTTCAGACAAGGTGTCAAAGAGAAAGATGCTCAGTATGCTTTGACATTTCATAATGAATAGACTTACTAACGAGCAACGCTTGCAAATAATAAGTTATATTAGTTCCTGTTATTATTATGATTTTGTTATTTTTTATATATTTTTGTTAAGTTTATATTTATATTTATGTTTATATTTATTTATATTTTTACTTTTACTTTTATTATTACTTTCATTTCTATTCTATATAGTACTATTATTTTATATATTACTCTTATTTTGGTTATATATAGTATCTTTTTATCTATATTTATTGTCTGCCGATTGTTTCTGTGACATGACTCTTCTGTTGGGTTTTTTTTATTGCCATGTTCAGTGGTGATAATAGTTTTTTGAATAGACTTGAGGTTCTCAAAATCTGTCATCTTAATGTATGTTCTATTCCAAGTAAAATTGCGAGGCTACAAATTCTTTTCCGTAAGAAGCACTTCCATATTGTGGGTATTTCAGAAACTTGGTTAAAATCATACCATACCAATAAGGCCTTTGAGATCGATGGCTACAAACTGTTCAGGCAGGATAGAATTGGTAGAGGTGGGGGAGGTGTTGGTTTATATATCAGAAGTGATATTGTGAAAAATGGAAAAGTACGTATTTCTCAGAGGGTGTCCCATTTTAACCTTGACCATTTGGAAATTGAAATTACTTTGGCCTCGATCAAGATAGCTGTAGGTGTAGGGTACATCGACCATAGAGGTTTACCTCTTACAAATTTAGAAGAAGTTTTCGCGTATTTGAATGAGGAGTATAACAATATAATTTTTATGGGCGACTTTAATGTCAACTTGCTAGATGCAAATGATTCTAGGAATTTCAAACGTTTAATGACTCATTTTAATTTGAATACTACGCAAACTAAACCCACCAGAATTCACGATAATGGTGCATCGCTTATTGATTTAATTCTTATTAGTCCATCTTTACAGCCATGTAGTATGTTTCAAGGCCCTGGAGTTGCTGATCATGAACTGGTTGGGGCAAATCTTAATATTAAGGTAATTCGCAATATGGATTATATTACGTACCGTAGTTATAGGAATTTACAATGTGATATTCTTCAGGAGGATATTGTCAGGCTCGATAAGGCTGCTTTATATAATTCCAATGACATTAATACTAAAGTATTGCTACTAAATCGGGGTATTTTGTCCCTTATGGATAAACATACTCCACTTGTTACCAAAATAATTGATACAACCTCACCCCAATGGCTCACAAAAAATATTAGGAACGCCATCCAACTTCGCGACATGGCTTATAAAGTGTGGAAATTGGCTCGTCTGCCTGAGAATAAACGTATTCTATTATATTATGATAAAAAGGTGAAAGGTATGATTAAAGCCTCTAGAAAACGTTATATCCAGTACAAACTTGATCCTGGTCTTGGTTCTAAAGTAATTTGGAACCATTTAAAAAATGAAGGGATACACAGTAAAGATGATCAAGAATGTTTTAAGATGTTTGAGCCTGACCAGTTAAATACTGCATTTGTTGATTGTGTTCCTAATGTAAGTTCAGCTCCTCATATTAATCAAATTTCCACGTGCCCACCTGATAATCTTGGCGGTGTTGGTCACTCGAGTCTTGCAGGCTGGGTGGGCAACGCCTTCCAATTTTCAGAGGTTGATGAGGACGTCGTGCTTAATGCAATACTTTCTATTAAATCTCATGCCGTGGGTGATGATGGCATTTCTTTGAAATTTATTAAATGTTGCATTCCGGCCATATTACCTTTATTGGTTCATATATATAATTATATATTAAACACACAAATTTTTCCTAGATGTTGGAAAATAAGTAAGGTGATTGCCATACCCAAAAAAAAAGATCCATTAGTGCCAACTGACATGCGGCCTATATCACTTTTACCATCACTGTCCAAAGTTTTTGAGAAGATTGTGGCTGATCAAATTCGTACGCACTTACTGATAAACCAGTCTCTCTAAATTTCAATCGGAATTTCGTCAAGCGCATAGCACAGCTTCACTGTTGATGCATGTAACTGACTTTGTTAGATCGTGTGCTGACAGAAACAGTAAGACAATCCTGATTCTTTTAGATTTCTCGAAAGCTTTTAATTCAATAAAATTTGATGTACTCGAGAATAAACTAAGAACGCAATTTTGTTTATCCGCTGAGTCTATTAACTTAATTTCATCATACCTGACGGATAGATTTCAGTATGTTGTAACCAATAAGGGTAAATCTTCTCTATTACCATTGTCAGCTGGGGTTCCTCAAGGTTCTATCCTGGGGCCGATCATTTTTTCGTTATATATAAATGATATTTCGGGATTACCGTTAAGTTGTAATCACCATCTATTCGCGGATGATGTCCAAATATTTAAAGAAATACCCAATGACAGCTTGTCTCACATTAGCATTGATTCGGTCAATAAAGATCTTGAGATGATTAAGAAGTGGGCACTAAATAATAGTCTTACTATCAATGCGTCTAAGTCTCAAGCTATCATTTTTGGTAAAAGAATTGATTATGATATGTTTCCACCTGTTAAAATTAATAATGCGATTATACCTTATGATAGTTCTGTTAGAAATTTGGGTATTATAATGTCTAATGACCTTAGTTGGGACAAGCATGTTGATCAAATTTGTCAAAAAATGTACATGACTCTGCGTTTATTACGTAGTAAACGACTAGGGGTACCACGTGACACTAGATTATTGCTAGTTCGGTCTCTCGTTATGAGTCATTTATTATATTGTGATATCGTTTTTTCGGTGCTAATAGATTTTTTATCCTAATAACTAGTTTATTTTTATCCAATTGGATAATTATTTTAGAATGTAACACCGCATCATCGGATAAATATTTAACTTTATCCGATGGGATAACTATTTTTGTAAATAAAATTTGTTACCTCTTTTGGTGTTAAAGAATTTTTAACCGTCTCTGAATATGTTCTATATTACATGGGAAACCCCCCAAAACTCGGGGAAACTCCTTTTGGATAAAATTTAATCCTTTTTTGGTGTTTTTTGTATAAAAGAATTTCAAGGATTTACGATTTTAAATATTACATTTCAGTCTTCATTTGGATTTTGTGGATATCACTTCAAAATTGCATTACATTTTTGTAAATTTAAAGTAAAAAGTTATAGTACGTTATATAGTTATAGTGTATTCAATTTGTGAATTGTGAAAATATTCATGTGAGATTTTAATTCTTAAGAATTAATTAAAATGGTGAACAGATAAATTAATGAAAAAATGATAAACACAATGTAATTAATTTTAATTTGGGTTCTTTTAATTTATTTAGAATTTGATGACAATATCAGTGTGTAGCTTGTATTAAAACATCTTTGCGGTATTTGCAGGAACAAAATGTATCAACGTCATCAGATATTCCAGGAGCATGTTCACGAGATTTACATTGTTATAATATCGTAACAACTGTCATTGTAGAAATGACGTAATAGTTAACTATGAGATTGTCCCAAGTGTCAAAACATTGTTAAAACCATAACCACAGAATTAAGATAAAAAAAATTATTGTTAAAACTGAGATTGCAGTAAAATTTGTTAGATTTGCGTAGACAAAATAAATTATGAACTTTCTGACAATGCAATGTTTTATTGTAGTACGAAGGAGTTAATTGTGAATTTTCAATATAAGTTTCAAACGGAGAAGCAATTCTGGTGCAGATTCTATTAATTATTATTTTGAATTGCAATATTTTTAAAAAATTAGTAATATTTAATTAAATTAATCTCGAGGGAATCGAAACTGGAGACTAACTTTAATTATTGTTTTTCAGACATTACCCGCCAGTCGTTTAGCTCATTTACCACCTGTCTTATCATCTGACAAACCATATGCACAGGAATATGTTCTTGCATTAGCCGTACTCCCAGCCGATGCAGACGACAAGACTAAGGCATGTCGTTCGTTTGCCCAAGAGGTTGTAAACAAGACATTAAACTTAAATGTTGAGTTTAAAATTGCTGCTTTGGTCTACGCTACGCTATCCGATCTTGCCACTAATGTCGATGGTGGCAAAGCACTTATTACAAATGGCATAATCCGTGCTGAGAGACGACGTGACCGCAAACTCACCAAACCGGTAAGATCGAGCGGCCTTTATAAAATACAAGACTAGAATAAAAATTGTATTTATAGATTGAAGAATATCAAGCAGCCGAGGCAGCTGCCAAAAAATCTCGTGTCGCAGTTTAATACTGTGACATCACAGAAGATGATGCGGCATTCGTTCAAGATACTATTAGACTTCTTAAGATTCCTAACGATCTATTGTGCACGTTTTATGATTTTGTAAAGTTCGATTTGCCTAGAGAACAATTTTTCCATTTTTTTTCCATAAAGTACGAATCGTAACTAAAAAATAAACCAATAGTACGAACTAATCATAGTATTATGGAGCATCAAAATAATCAGTGTATCCGTAAAACACAAATTTATTTAAAATAAATATATTAAAAATTGAATTTTGTTCTTTCTTTTTCAAACCTACACAATCATCATGTTGCTTCTGATACCTACACAATTAAAAATGACATTTGTAGAGGCAGCCTCGTGTTGGGTTGAGAATGACGTTTGTAACAATGTAGAGTTCGTGAACGAAAAAGGCACGTGTTCATTGTTACAATGTAGTTTCATGAACGGTGTTGAGCTGTCATTGTTAACAATATTGTAACAATGTAAATATCGTGAACATACTCCAATGACCAATGTTTGGATAAGTAAGTGTAGTAGTAATTCACAATTACAAATTAAAATCTTCGTTTTAATAAAACAATAACATATATTTTCAGACTGAAACAACTATAACAGATGTAATTACGCAGCCACATTTTATTGTTCGAGAACATCTGATTCTTCGAGCGAGGCCCTCCAAAAATCAAATTTTGTTGTTCAGCATTATTGTCTCACAGGAAACATTTCTAACGATGAATAAAGTCCAGCTCACGGCAAGTTAAATGGAGTTAAAAAATAGTTTAAGTTCCTAATTTTTTAAGCTACTTTGAATTTAATTTTAATAATTAATTATACTTTGAACTTAATTTTTATTTTGATTGATTAATTTGAATTTGAATTTAATTTTGGGTGTGTTAATAAAACCTGTTTATTAAAAACAAAATCGTAGGTACTTTGAAAAGAAATAAATTAGAACCAAATTGTAAACCATAATATTTACTAAATAAAATTAAAAAAAATTATAAAATAAAATTTATTTATTTCAAAAATACCCAATTTGGGTGTGTAAAAATGCCCAAGAGGCTATTTGCAAAATATAAGAGAGGTGTTACGAAGTTCATCAATTCGGTGTGATTATATAACTTTGATCAGTGCTGTTATTAGAATAAAATCGGTGTTAAAATATATAAGTTCCGAAAAATATAAAAATATATTTTGTATTCGGTGTAAAAGTTTTTATCCAATAGTATTTTTTGTCATTTTTATTATAACACCCGATTGGATTCAAATTATAAATATCCGATCGGTGGGACACTATGTAACACCGATTCGGTGTTGTGGTAACCTTTTATTTTTTTGTGTGACGAACTTTTATAAGCAACCCTTGTTGTTGCGCTAGTTCGTGATATTGAATAAATAAATAAATAAATAAATAAATAAATAAAAAAACTTTTAATGTTTACACAAGTTACAACATAATTTCTTTTTCTAATTTAGAGCCATCTTTTGGCGAACGTGGAAACTATTTTAGGAGTATTGTCAAAAAAAAATGGTTTCTAACTATCGTTTGTGATATATTCTGTGGCATTAGTGTGATTGAGCTAAGTAACAATCGAAAGAAAAGTACTTTGATATAGAAGTACAATTATCATAATCTGCCGCATTCCAAATCAAATGTTTCGTCCCAAATGGCCATATTTCAGAACTTGTTCCAAAAATAATTTAAGAATTCTATTTCATCTAAAACGCATAATCCCATCATGATCGGTTAAGAAATGGCCGAGTACCACCCAAAAGAACGGATTCCATCTCAGGGAACCATATTTCAGAACCTCTTCCTAAAAATCATTTTAAAATCCAATTTCTATTTAAGATATACATACAATGTTATCATAACCGGTTAAAAAATTTCACAAAAATCATTTTGGAATCGCATTTCCATCCTACATGCCCAATCTCATTATGATTGGTTAAGAAATGGTTCGGTTCCGTCCCAGATGGCCATATCCGAATTCATATACAAAATAGGCGAAATCCATATTGAAATAGGGTAGTTCTCAAGAGAAACTGCGTATTATTGAACGATTTTACAATTTTTTGTAACAAGCTCTATAGAGCATATTTATGCTCATGAAAGTTTTGAGAAAAGTTTGAAGAAAGGCTGATAGAACGAAATGTCATTGAGTCAGTATAATCCGATTTACGAAAAAGATGATCCGTGCTATATTTTAATAAGTATAGAGATAATCTTCTATGCAAGAATGGTAGTATTTGTTTTTCTATAGAAATTTAACTACGTTGCGATTCTAACCTCCACTTTTTCGTATCCATTAAAACCTCCAACCCCAAAAAGTACACATGAATATTTTAATGCGTTGAAAAAGTTCCTGTTTACAATGACACACCAAATTAAAATATTTGACGTTGAAACCATTAGCAAATTATTAAACTTTGTCATTAGATTTCACTTTTGAATTTGTAACCTGATTATCTAGCCTTTTGAAGCCGACGCCTTACTTATATACATACGTACAAATATTTAGTTTCTAGAAGTCTAATTCTTAAAATTGTTTACTCGTATATGGATATGCGAATTTCGTAACCACAAAAAATTCAAATTCATTATTTAAACGGATAAATGTTGCTTAATTTGTAATAAATTATGAATTGTAACTATTTACTTACAATTAACATAAATATTCACACTAAGTTACACAGTAATTATATCTATACCGGAAGGTTGTAATGTAAATTTCATTTCCTCTGTTCAATAATTCATATGAAGCATGATTGAACAAAATCGGTTGAACTGAAATTAAAAATCGACTTTAGATTTTATTTTAGTTTTTTGTCAACCTCATTTATGGTCACTTCGATCGATACGAATATAAATTATTAATGCAACATGACCAATAATCATAGAAATATAATTTATAACAATATTTAATTACTTATAAATTTATGATCAAAATAAAATTAACAAAAATTATTTAATTTTATAAAAAAAAAAAATAATAAATTTAAATAGAAATGAAAATGCAACGCTCAGTGGTTTGTTGATGAAATTATGTGAAATAAACTATTAAATAGTAATTAATATAAATAAACAAATAGTTGGTGAAATTGTAAAACCGAATTAAAATTTTATTGTGATTGAAAATAATTAAAATTACATAGACGAAATGGTGCTCATAGTGCGATGGATATTTAAACAGTACATGTACTTTTCTAATGAATATACAGGTAGGCACTAAATATTTTCTTATGCGTGTTACAAAAAATTAACCGGACAAGTGGTGCAGTGGTTAAAGTTTCGGCACTTGAACCGGGAGATACTGGGTTCGAATTCCATCAGAGGCTAGATGCAAATCGAATTTGCATCATCGATTACAATCTGTGATATTAATAAACACAACTAAGACCCTCTGATGGAGTGCAGAATTCAGCGCCGACCCACCGTCCATGTTAATGTACAGGTTAACATGGAGCTTGCAATGTGCAGGTGGTATACTGTACTGTAGTTGTGTGAGTATAGGTGGTGTATAGGTGAATGGGTTAATGATGTGGCGTGAATGCGTGATATCACAATTGGCCACCAATGGCCTAAGTGTCAACCACTGAAACCTAAAAAAACCTACAAAGAATTAGGAGGGCATAAACCTAATTTACGCGTAGTGAACGGGTGTTACTTACGTGAGTCCTGCAAACTGAAACGTGCAAGAGTGGGCCGCTTCTGTGGGCCTTATTTGGAAAATAAAATTCCTACTAGTTCAAGATGATTACATGCTCGTTTGGTAAGCGTCATAGCGTCATGTAGCGCCAAATATTTAAAACAATTTAAAATTCTAATTTCATTTTTGATGTTGTGGTATAAGCATACAACTTTTTTATCGTATAAAGCTTATATTAAAATATCTTTATATCTGAATGAATACGATTTTTTCCTATAATGATTTTTACCTATTTCCCAATTTTAATAGTAAAATTGCTAGGGGCTAGAATCTCAGAAATTTCTTACTATAATAAGAAAATTGCGCGTAAAATGAGTAAGCAAAATATATACTAGCAGAACCAATTCAGCAGGGCATTACAAGATACTATGGATGTACATATAATTATCTTCTATTTATATATATAAAAATGGTGGAGATGGGCCAGGAAAAGCCACTGGAAAAGTCGGAAAACTCGAAAAATCGAATAAAAAGCCTGTTTTATATGAATTTTGAATGTATATTTTTATGAGACAGGTTGTGCAGTGGTTAAGCTTCGGCGCTTGGGCTGGGAGGTACTGGATTCGAATTCAACCGGATACTGCATGCAAGTTAGCATTTTGTTTTTTATCCAATCTATTTATTTTCTCTATCTATCTATCTATTTATCTATTTAACTATCTATCCATCTATCTATCTATCTGTATAAAAATCAATTGCCGAGCGTTTGTCTCGCAAAAACTCGAGAACGACAAGACCGATTTGGATGATTCTTTTTTTGCTTTGTTCGTCTCAATACAGTGGCGGCTTAGGACAAAAGAAAACTCGGAAAAACCCAAAAGGAAATCCGGAAACTCGAAAAAGTTGGAAAATCGACGAAAATTCGCCAAAACCCAAAGGAAAACCGAAAAATCAAAAAAAAAAATCACAAAATCGAAAATTGCGTTTTGCATAGGAATTTGTTTTATGATATTTGAATTTTGTGCATTGCATCCATAAACGGTACCATTATTACAATCTTAATATGAAATTCGGTGTGATTTTTACGATTTCGATAATTTTTTCCAGAAATTTATTTTATTATAAGTTCCTTCAAATTTATTTCGTTTGAAATTTCGAATTTGAACTAAGATATTGTATTGCGTGTTTCAATGCGTCAAAACGAGATATAATCGGAGAACTTCAATGTCTTTTGCATGAGCACAATGTGATGGTTCGATTGTTTAAAACTACTTTGGAGACAATGAGTTCTGAAGATCACCAAATAATCACCAGAGCAGACAAAAAACCAACCGGAGGCCATATACGTCAGTAAAATGCTCCCACTATCAACAAAGTCGCAGTTGTGATCGTTAGCGAAAATGTGGAATAACGGGATATTGTGATAAAGCCGCGTGATGACGGACCAGTGCAGCGCGTGTACGAAAAAAATCGATATTATGATGCACTTCAATATTCATTTTTATCAGGGAGAGGATGGCTACCACTTCAGATAAAGAAGATAAATCGGCTGACCGGTTAGTTATTGAGCTGTCAATGGTACTTTCAGGTGAAGAAACGAGTGAAAAGGTTAGTTCCGCATGCATGTTTATACTTATTGGAATGCGACAAGGGGTGCAATCATATTTTGAGATATCAAGAAAAAAGTCACAAACGCCAACAATTTAAAAATTAGTTAGAGGCATATTTGGATTCAGCGAACGAATACCTACTTATCTGCTTGATTAAAAATTCACATAAATTGACGGCATTGAATGTGGCTGATGATAATGTGACCTTTCAATCAAGCAAATATGCCTCTAACACTGTTCATCATTTGCGAGTGCATTTGGAGAATAGACAGAGTGACTATTTCACAGAAGCTAATGCAGTACAACGGACAGACCGACCACCAGCTACAACACCCACGAATTTCTTCGAAATTTGCCAAAGTGATCCGTTCGCACGAATATTGCTTTACTGGAAAATGCCACGCTATTATACTTGGAACCATTCGAAGAAGAAGTTTCAACGACGAATGAAAGGTCAACCTGTTGCAGGATACGTTGATGTGTATTCGACTGATGCGCTTGGCCTTGTACATATCGTTCATCCACCACAAGACGAATTATTATATCTTCGTTTGCTTTTGTTCTATGTTCGTGGTTCTACTTCTTTAAAATCGCTTTGTACTATAGATGGTGGGTTGTGCGCCACTTATCGTTTAAAACAACTGACATTGGGACTCAACAATCGCTGATACCACTGTTTCTGCGCCGGCAAATCAAATTCGTACATGTCATCCATCGAACACACTGTTCCACGAATTGTGGAACAAATACAAAGACGAGATGGCTGACGACATTTTGCATCGAGTTCGCAGTTTCGCACTGCAACATTGAATTATGAGCTTGAAATGCGTTCATTTTAGAGATATTCAAAGAAGTTATGATCATGATCGAAGACATGTGCGTGCTTATATGCGGCAGCTATTTGTCGAAAATGGGTATGCCAGCACAAATTCGTTCGATACACGACTCATTTAATCGTGAATTGCAACGAGAGCCAGTGTACGATCGAAATTCAAAGAGCCAAATAGTGCGAACAAATGTCCCGCTTTTGAATGCAGAGCAAATGAACGTGTACGACGCGTTGATGAAGGCAATTTACGAATTAAACGGCGAAATATTCTTCCTAGATGCTTGTGGTGGTACAGGTAAAACCTTTCTGATTTCATTGCTTTTGGCCACAATTAGCTCAAGATCTCAAATAGCGTTAGCTGTTACATCATCGGGAATTACAGCCACATTGCTGGACGGTGGTCGGACGGCACATTCTGCTTTGACGTTGCCGATGAATATCCACACAATTGACAAGCAGTGTGCTCAATTGCCAAGAACTCGGCGATGGCAAAGGTTGTGCAAGAATGCAAATTCATCATCTGGGACAAGTGCATAAAGGCACATCAACGTTCATTGGAAGCGTTCAATCAAACGATGAAGGATTTACGAAGTGATTTAAGACGTTTTGGTGGGCGATGATTCTGCTGGCCGCCGGTTTTCGTCAAACGCTACCTCTCATTTCGAGATCGACAACTGCAGATGAACTCAACACATGACTGAAATCGTCGAGTTTGTGATGCTATGTGAAGAAGTAACAGTTGACCACGAACATGAGAGTCACGTTACAGAAAGATTCGATTTTTTCAAACAACTGTTGGCGCTTTATTAAATTCGTGTTGATGTTTTGACCGGATTGATTTCGTTTCCCTCGAATTTTTGTTGAACATGCGTCGAAGGAAGAGCTTATCACGAAAGTGTTTCCGGACATCCGGACTTGATTTGTCAGGAATACCACCGCATAACTAGATGATCTAGGTCGGATCTGTGATAATCATGCTGCGCAATATGAAAGATCCGAGATTTTGTAACGGAACGCGATAAGCTTGAACGAACTGATAAATCACGTGATTCAAGCAACGATCATCAAGGGCAAATTCCTCTGATTCCAACTGATATTCCGTTCGACTACAATCGCATTCAGTTCTCCGTTCGTTTGGCGTTCAGTCTATTTAATGAGTTGTTATCTCGAAAGATGCTGGTGGAAGGATGTTCAAGGTCCAACAGTCTGTGATTATACGTATTCGTCTTCTCGGAGCATGAAGCGAAATTTTTTGGATGATGTATATGGTGAATTTGTAATGACAAGTAGCTCATTTGTTATAAAAGTGGTATCCAACAGGTGTTCTTGTATTTTCGAAAGGGGAAAGATGTTAATCCAGCCATACTTCCAAACGGGTATCTATAACAAAAGCAAAAATCAATTTTTTTGAAAGTTTTTGTCGATGTGTCTGTTGAACGTTATATTTTCAATACTTATCTTGCATACTTGTAAAGTGATCAATGAAATATAAAAATACCATCAAATAGGCATATCCTATACAGACTTCAGAAAAGCATTTGATTATTTATCATCAAAAAGCGCTGAAAATCTTTTTGCATTCGGATTCTCAGTTAAATTCGTTGAGTGGTTTAACGCACATTTAACAGACCGCATTCAAAATGTGATAGTTAAAGGTAGGCTATTTACAGCTATATATAGACAACTATCTCGGGTGGGTGTTTATTTTAGAGGTTCACAATTTTAAATTGAAATATATTGAAACATTTTGAATATCAATGAAACTTTATTGGATAGATAATTTTATACCATTTGCTTGGATATGATTTCGATCATGTGGTCACCACGGCTGGCACGTAGATGGCGCAATCTGGATGTCCAAAAAGTGTTCAAGTGTTCAATCGTCTCTGGTTTATCTTCGTAGACAAGTGACTTAACATATCGCCACAGTAAATATTCTAATGATCACACGATCTTGATGGCCAATTGACAGGACCATTACGTGAAATCAGTTTTTCATCAAATGATTCTTTGAGTAAATTAACATTGCTTTCCGCGCTGTGTGGCATGGCAGCAAGATTTATGCCAGCCAATTAGGGACAAAAAAAGTTAGAAATCATGTCTCTATACCGTTCACCGTTGACTGTAACATTCCGCTAATCATTGTTTTTGAAGACATATGGACTAATGATTCCGCCGGCCCATAAAGCGCAACAAATAGTGATTTTCTCTGGATGTAATGGTATTTTGGCAAAAGGCTTGTGCATTATCTTCACTCCAAATTCGACAATTCTGTTTATTAACGTACCCATTGAACCAAGAGTGAGCATTATCGCTGAACAAAATTTTGTTTAAATTTTGATTTAAATTTTGATAAAAAATTTCAACAATTTGCAAGCGTTGCTCTGGCGTGAGTCTATTCATTATGAAATGGCAAATCAAACTAATGGCAAAGCAAATGTCAGCTGTCAAATCGGTTGTCAAACATTCTTTAGATGTAGTTTACGAAACTTTCCACTGGTGGGAAAAAACATCGGTGTTTAGTGAATGATTGAATAGATTCCGTAATAGGTATACCAATAAGTTAACCCACTCTTCTGACATTGATAGGTATATTGCCTGGCCCGCATCTATCAGCTATGTTGGATGGAAATGAGATTCTAAAATAATTTTTGGAAGAAGATCTGGAATATGGCTGATTGGTTAACTGTTGTTCTGACAAAGCCTACTCCAAATTTTCGTTTTTCTGATGACCGCTGTAGCAAAGAGACTAATAATCATTGGTTGTATTATATCCAACTCCCAGACCATCAAGCTTTCGTATAGTGCAACCACGTCAAAGGTGTGAATTTCTGCTTGGCTTGAAAGGTTTTGGAGATCTCCTGGTCTTAGAAAGCTCGTGCTGCCGCTCAACTCTCTTACTACGAGTGTGGGTTACGTGCTGGTGAGAGATCTTAAAGCATCCAGTCATACCTGAAACTCGTCCATATAGCAGCCACTTGCTACAAGAAAGGCGCCTGCTAAAGAGTCACCCCTAACTTGGACAACTGAAGCTGATGTGGTAGTGCTTTTGCAGAGCCAATAACTCGCCCTTACATGCAATGTCATTGCCCATAAGAAGAATTTTTCCTGCAGCGTTTTCACTTTATCGTCGAAATGTGAACATTTCGATAATACTATACATCCATTTCTTCAGACTATCAAGGATCAGTGGAACTTTATTAAAACCAAGGTAACAGATCCTTCCTTTTAGTCTACTGAAAACACGACAGAAGAATGGAATAGAGCTCTAATCGTCCCACTACATAAGAAAGAAATCGGCTAATGTGGTTTTCATTTAGATATTACGTCTCCTATCGATGAATCTGTTATTCTGAGAATGCTGAATGCTGATACAGAAATGTTACGAGAAGGACATCCCTGTTCTTTGTCTATTTTCAGACTTCATATACAGGCATACCGACTTATAGCTAACGAAAGGAAAGTGTACTACAATCTTTTGGCACCCCGAAGAAAGGTAGAGAAGCTGTTCAACCATCTAGCGCTTCCAGGAGAAAATTTAATAACGACGTGGAGTATCTCATCACTAGATTACTAAGACTAAAGGATGTGGGTGAGCACTCTCTTCATCACGTTGTCGGATTTATCTATCTTAACGGTAAACTTTGCCAAGTTACTGATAGAGTGCTCTCATAATAAGCATACTTTCCCGTCAAATATTGATTCATGAAGATGATCAAGATTATGCACTTGGAGTGAGGGAAATGACCTCAACCAATAACGGAGTAGAAGATAACTAGCGTGACTTACACCACAATAGTTCCACATATTTAGCCGTGAGAACATTACAGCAGTTAGCTAGAAGCTTTCATATATCCAATCGTATCAGAAATTACTGTGAACATTTTTTAAGTAGATGACCTCTTCTTTCGGAACAACTCCTCCTCCAGGACTACGAAATATTGGAACCACTGAAAATTTAAGCTTATGATGATACAAATACTAAACATAGGCACATGCTGCTGATTGCGCGTCTATATGCGTGTGTGTTACAACTCTACAAAGTGTTACACTAGCAGGCAAGGAGTTCCAGGAGGCCCGGTAATTGTTATGCATAATGCAAGTACAGAAACATAAATCAGTGACAACAGAACGCAATGTCTTGTATCTCAACCTATTCCTTTGCGAGCAAGGGATACTTCGAGTTGGAGGTCGCCTAAGAAACAGCGAATTAAGTTTTAATCCCGGGCATCTTTTAATGTTGCCACAAAAAAAGCTTGGACGAAATCTCTCTTTCGCATCGAAATTTTTCAAAGGATACATTTTAGTATTTGTGTGATTTTTACTTAAAGCAATAAGCGACCAAGCTATAATCGCACAACAAACTTCATTGGAGCTCACATTTCGAAGGGCTTTGAGATATAACAGTGAAGTCAATGAAACATCATTTCAACCCAACAATTGAAGAAAATATATTGCTCGAAGAACTAGCAACAGCCGCCGACCAAATCGAAGCATGCCTAAATTCGAGACCTGTAACAATAACATCAGCAGATTTAACAGACATGATACTAACATAGCTTACGGATGGAAAACATAACTTCTCTGAAGTTCCTATGAAAGTTGCCACTTCCGGTGGAAAGTTGACGGGCAAAAATCGCTGGACTTCCCAATTTACAGAAAAAGCTTAAGTATGAAGTTTCTCCCGATCAATCAATCCATATGAGCTATACAGGGGCCGAATTTTTGATGAAAATCAGATTTTTGACTAGTTTTGACGTCATCTCCGCTTAAATTATGGAGAACTATATTGTCTTGGCCGATATTGTTGCAAAATTAATTTAGAATTTTTAGTTCTTAATCGTTTTTCTTGTAAATGATATACTTTTCAAAATATTTACAAAAACCGAAAAAGTCTCTACGAAAGCAGTCACTTCCAGTAGACCGATTTCAGCCAAAACTCATTGGAATCTTCCGAATTTTTTTTAAACAAATTTTGACTTCTCACTGACAACTCTTTAAAAGTCTTAAGCCAAAATTAATCTTGATTACTTTCTTTTACACAGTAAGTTACGCGCTCGAAATTTTTGCAGATTTGCAAAAAATTGGTTTATAAATAAATCTTAGTGTGTGTGTGTATGGAACCACATACGCACACACAGAAGTTTTTGCTGACTAAATAGCTATCGCTATTGGAAGATCCCAATCATTTTTGGCTGAAATCAGTCTACTGGAAGTAGCAGCACCAAGTCAATTTTCGAACAAAATTAACTTCAGATCATTTTATAAATTTTACCAGAAATGATGTGTTTTGACGAGAAAAAACTATATTTCATCAAAATTCGGCATCTCTATAGTTTGATTGACTATTCCGAAAAAAAAAAAATTATATTTAAACTATTCCCATTAATTGAGAGGAAGTCTATGTACCGGAAGAGGCTGCTGCAATAGAAGCTTTTACTTTTTTGCAACGATGTTGAAAAGTTTAGCATTACGAAAAACGCCAATGACTTAAAAAATTCAAATAAATTCAAAAATTAAGATTTTCAACAAGGGATGAACTTATTGGTCGTCCGAAATTTAATGCAGTATGGCACCAAGAAAACAAATTTCGTTTTAGTATCGATATTTAAATACCCCTATATGCATGCAAAGTGGTTTGTTTCTCTAATAATTTTGATTACCAAAATTTTATATAATTTGCTTCCTACACTTTACTTGTATTATTTAAAATTAATGTAAATGTGTAAAATTAATAAATAAATTTTTAATTTTTACTATTTTTGATGTAAAAATTGCATGTATAGTAAATTAATAACCACTTATCTTAGACACATTAATTATTATGTAATTGGCCATCTAGGGGTACTAAACAATAAATTTAATCGTCATTGCGGGATAGAAAACAAACACCGTTTGACGTAATTTCTCGATCGATAAAAATCGAAATTTTTAATATTTTTAAACTAAATTTTATATTTTCTATGTAAACCCCGATTTTGTGTTCTTTTGCATCTTTATGCATAAACATTTCGCGAGTTAGAGGTAAAATATTGTTACGAATTACACCCTAAATACGTTTATCACTCGTTGGTCGAGTGGTTACACCACCAAATATTGTCAAGCCAAAGGTTGTGAGTTCCTGAACCAGATCAAAGTTCTTAATTTTATTGTGGCGATTATAATTCTTAACACGCAACAATACTGTTGGATCAAGTATTCCTCCAGTACCAATTGGGAATTGAATTTTAGAATAAAATTCCAAGTGGAAAGGGGAATATGGAGGCACATTTTTCACGCCATGTCTGCGTCATAATTTAAAGAAATAAAGTGAAAAGTGTAAAAGTAAAAGTGAATAGTGAATTAGTGAATTGCTGAAAAAATTAAACTTTTAACCGAATGGCAAAAGCAACAAGCTGCTTTCGAGAGCGCAAATCAAGAGGATGCTGAAACAGGAGAGCGAAGCTAACGATAATCATCGTCAACGCCAGGACCATTAGCGATATCCATTAGGTCAAAAAGAAACAACCATTTCAGTACAGAAAGATTCAAAAATAGACCAGCAAGGTGAACAATTTGCTGAGCGACGTAAAGAACAAGGTACTCAATTGGCAGAACTATGCGCGGAATAAGGCGGCCTGTTTGCCGAGTTGGACCGGACACCCAACCAAATTCGGAAAACTCAAGATCTTCAAGTTACAGTGCTAATAGGAGAACTAGATTCTCTAGTGGTTAAAGTCGGTGGCCTGCGCTCAAGGAATTTGAAGGACTAACCAGGCAGGAGTTTCAAAATAAAATTAAGCAAGCGGAGGTCTTTCTCGAAACACATACTGGAACCAGTTGCTGGAAATAAAAGAGGGATTTTAAAGGCCCCGACATTCGAAGGCGAAATCACTCTTGGGAATTTTAAGATGCAGTTGTTAGCAGCAGTGCAGTACAATTATTAGGGTGCAGGGGAGCAGCTTCACACACTCATTTAGGCTCTTCCGAAAGGCGCAGATGTCTTGCAAACTGTGTCCGCAACAAAAAAGACGTATGAGTGGGTCATGAATGAGTTGGGACTAAGATAGGGGCAGTCATATGTCAGAGACTTATTCAAGATTCAACTCCCAAGCAAGAGGCAACTACGTGGGGAAACTTGTAAGTCCTAAAGAGATGCGTAATGAAATTGGAGCATAAAGGGAATGCACCTACAGATGTGTTGAACGGACTAACAGTGGACGCCCTTATCACTTCTGTCACTGAAGACCATCTGAAACTTCATTTAAGAACTAGAGATAAAACCATGAATGAAGTATTGGTGTTGGCGTTAGAATATGAGCCACTCATATTCTAACTCATATTCTTCTGTTTTTGTCGATGTGTCTGTTGAACGTTATATTTTCAATACTTATCTTGCATACTTGTAAAGTGATCAATGAAATATAAAAATACCATCAAATAGGCATATCCTATACAGACTTCAGAAAAGCATTTGATTATTTATCATCAAAAAGCGCTGAAAATCTTTTTGCATTCGGATTCTCAGTTAAATTCGTTGAGTGGTTTAACGCACATTTAACAGACCGCATTCAAAATGTGATAGTTAAAGGTAGGCTATTTACAGCTATATATAGACAACTATCTCGGGTGGGTGTTTATTTTAGAGGTTCACAATTTTAAATTGAAATATATTGAAACATTTTGAATATCAATGAAACTTTATTGGATAGATAATTTTATACCATTTGCTTGGATATGATTTCGATCATGTGGTCACCACGGCTGGCACGTAGATGGCGCAATCTGGATGTCCAAAAAGTGTTCAAGTGTTCAATCGTCTCTGGTTTATCTTCGTAGACAAGTGACTTAACATATCGCCACAGTAAATATTCTAATGATCACACGATCTTGATGGCCAATTGACAGGACCATTACGTGAAATCAGTTTTTCATCAAATGATTCTTTGAGTAAATTAACATTGCTTTCCGCGCTGTGTGGCATGGCAGCAAGATTTATGCCAGCCAATTAGGGACAAAAAAAGTTAGAAATCATGTCTCTATACCGTTCACCGTTGACTGTAACATTCCGCTAATCATTGTTTTTGAAGACATATGGACTAATGATTCCGCCGGCCCATAAAGCGCAACAAATAGTGATTTTCTCTGGATGTAATGGTATTTTGGCAAAAGGCTTGTGCATTATCTTCACTCCAAATTCGACAATTCTGTTTATTAACGTACCCATTGAACCAAGAGTGAGCATTATCGCTGAACAAAATTTTGTTTAAATTTTGATTTAAATTTTGATAAAAAATTTCAACAATTTGCAAGCGTTGCTCTGGCGTGAGTCTATTCATTATGAAATGGCAAATCAAACTAATGGCAAAGCAAATGTCAGCTGTCAAATCGGTTGTCAAACATTCTTTAGATGTAGTTTACGAAACTTTCCACTGGTGGGAAAAAACATCGGTGTTTAGTGAATGATTGAATAGATTCCGTAATAGGTATACCAATAAGTTAACCCACTCTTCTGACATTGATAGGTATATTGCCTGGCCCGCATCTATCAGCTATGTTGGATGGAAATGAGATTCTAAAATAATTTTTGGAAGAAGATCTGGAATATGGCTGATTGGTTAACTGTTGTTCTGACAAAGCCTACTCCAAATTTTCGTTTTTCTGATGACCGCTGTAGCAAAGAGACTAATAATCATTGGTTGTATTATATCCAACTCCCAGACCATCAAGCTTTCGTATAGTGCAACCACGTCAAAGGTGTGAATTTCTGCTTGGCTTGAAAGGTTTTGGAGATCTCCTGGTCTTAGAAAGCTCGTGCTGCCGCTCAACTCTCTTACTACGAGTGTGGGTTACGTGCTGGTGAGAGATCTTAAAGCATCCAGTCATACCTGAAACTCGTCCATATAGCAGCCACTTGCTACAAGAAAGGCGCCTGCTAAAGAGTCACCCCTAACTTGGACAACTGAAGCTGATGTGGTAGTGCTTTTGCAGAGCCAATAACTCGCCCTTACATGCAATGTCATTGCCCATAAGAAGAATTTTTCCTGCAGCGTTTTCACTTTATCGTCGAAATGTGAACATTTCGATAATACTATACATCCATTTCTTCAGACTATCAAGGATCAGTGGAACTTTATTAAAACCAAGGTAACAGATCCTTCCTTTTAGTCTACTGAAAACACGACAGAAGAATGGAATAGAGCTCTAATCGTCCCACTACATAAGAAAGAAATCGGCTAATGTGGTTTTCATTTAGATATTACGTCTCCTATCGATGAATCTGTTATTCTGAGAATGCTGAATGCTGATACAGAAATGTTACGAGAAGGACATCCCTGTTCTTTGTCTATTTTCAGACTTCATATACAGGCATACCGACTTATAGCTAACGAAAGGAAAGTGTACTACAATCTTTTGGCACCCCGAAGAAAGGTAGAGAAGCTGTTCAACCATCTAGCGCTTCCAGGAGAAAATTTAATAACGACGTGGAGTATCTCATCACTAGATTACTAAGACTAAAGGATGTGGGTGAGCACTCTCTTCATCACGTTGTCGGATTTATCTATCTTAACGGTAAACTTTGCCAAGTTACTGATAGAGTGCTCTCATAATAAGCATACTTTCCCGTCAAATATTGATTCATGAAGATGATCAAGATTATGCACTTGGAGTGAGGGAAATGACCTCAACCAATAACGGAGTAGAAGATAACTAGCGTGACTTACACCACAATAGTTCCACATATTTAGCCGTGAGAACATTACAGCAGTTAGCTAGAAGCTTTCATATATCCAATCGTATCAGAAATTACTGTGAACATTTTTTAAGTAGATGACCTCTTCTTTCGGAACAACTCCTCCTCCAGGACTACGAAATATTGGAACCACTGAAAATTTAAGCTTATGATGATACAAATACTAAACATAGGCACATGCTGCTGATTGCGCGTCTATATGCGTGTGTGTTACAACTCTACAAAGTGTTACACTAGCAGGCAAGGAGTTCCAGGAGGCCCGGTAATTGTTATGCATAATGCAAGTACAGAAACATAAATCAGTGACAACAGAACGCAATGTCTTGTATCTCAACCTATTCCTTTGCGAGCAAGGGATACTTCGAGTTGGAGGTCGCCTAAGAAACAGCGAATTAAGTTTTAATCCCGGGCATCTTTTAATGTTGCCACAAAAAAAGCTTGGACGAAATCTCTCTTTCGCATCGAAATTTTTCAAAGGATACATTTTAGTATTTGTGTGATTTTTACTTAAAGCAATAAGCGACCAAGCTATAATCGCACAACAAACTTCATTGGAGCTCACATTTCGAAGGGCTTTGAGATATAACAGTGAAGTCAATGAAACATCATTTCAACCCAACAATTGAAGAAAATATATTGCTCGAAGAACTAGCAACAGCCGCCGACCAAATCGAAGCATGCCTAAATTCGAGACCTGTAACAATAACATCAGCAGATTTAACAGACATGATACTAACATAGCTTACGGATGGAAAACATAACTTCTCTGAAGTTCCTATGAAAGTTGCCACTTCCGGTGGAAAGTTGACGGGCAAAAATCGCTGGACTTCCCAATTTACAGAAAAAGCTTAAGTATGAAGTTTCTCCCGATCAATCAATCCATATGAGCTATACAGGGGCCGAATTTTTGATGAAAATCAGATTTTTGACTAGTTTTGACGTCATCTCCGCTTAAATTATGGAGAACTATATTGTCTTGGCCGATATTGTTGCAAAATTAATTTAGAATTTTTAGTTCTTAATCGTTTTTCTTGTAAATGATATACTTTTCAAAATATTTACAAAAACCGAAAAAGTCTCTACGAAAGCAGTCACTTCCAGTAGACCGATTTCAGCCAAAACTCATTGGAATCTTCCGAATTTTTTTTAAACAAATTTTGACTTCTCACTGACAACTCTTTAAAAGTCTTAAGCCAAAATTAATCTTGATTACTTTCTTTTACACAGTAAGTTACGCGCTCGAAATTTTTGCAGATTTGCAAAAAATTGGTTTATAAATAAATCTTAGTGTGTGTGTGTATGGAACCACATACGCACACACAGAAGTTTTTGCTGACTAAATAGCTATCGCTATTGGAAGATCCCAATCATTTTTGGCTGAAATCAGTCTACTGGAAGTAGCAGCACCAAGTCAATTTTCGAACAAAATTAACTTCAGATCATTTTATAAATTTTACCAGAAATGATGTGTTTTGACGAGAAAAAACTATATTTCATCAAAATTCGGCATCTCTATAGTTTGATTGACTATTCCGAAAAAAAAAAAATTATATTTAAACTATTCCCATTAATTGAGAGGAAGTCTATGTACCGGAAGAGGCTGCTGCAATAGAAGCTTTTACTTTTTTGCAACGATGTTGAAAAGTTTAGCATTACGAAAAACGCCAATGACTTAAAAAATTCAAATAAATTCAAAAATTAAGATTTTCAACAAGGGATGAACTTATTGGTCGTCCGAAATTTAATGCAGTATGGCACCAAGAAAACAAATTTCGTTTTAGTATCGATATTTAAATACCCCTATATGCATGCAAAGTGGTTTGTTTCTCTAATAATTTTGATTACCAAAATTTTATATAATTTGCTTCCTACACTTTACTTGTATTATTTAAAATTAATGTAAATGTGTAAAATTAATAAATAAATTTTTAATTTTTACTATTTTTGATGTAAAAATTGCATGTATAGTAAATTAATAACCACTTATCTTAGACACATTAATTATTATGTAATTGGCCATCTAGGGGTACTAAACAATAAATTTAATCGTCATTGCGGGATAGAAAACAAACACCGTTTGACGTAATTTCTCGATCGATAAAAATCGAAATTTTTAATATTTTTAAACTAAATTTTATATTTTCTATGTAAACCCCGATTTTGTGTTCTTTTGCATCTTTATGCATAAACATTTCGCGAGTTAGAGGTAAAATATTGTTACGAATTACACCCTAAATACGTTTATCACTCGTTGGTCGAGTGGTTACACCACCAAATATTGTCAAGCCAAAGGTTGTGAGTTCCTGAACCAGATCAAAGTTCTTAATTTTATTGTGGCGATTATAATTCTTAACACGCAACAATACTGTTGGATCAAGTATTCCTCCAGTACCAATTGGGAATTGAATTTTAGAATAAAATTCCAAGTGGAAAGGGGAATATGGAGGCACATTTTTCACGCCATGTCTGCGTCATAATTTAAAGAAATAAAGTGAAAAGTGTAAAAGTAAAAGTGAATAGTGAATTAGTGAATTGCTGAAAAAATTAAACTTTTAACCGAATGGCAAAAGCAACAAGCTGCTTTCGAGAGCGCAAATCAAGAGGATGCTGAAACAGGAGAGCGAAGCTAACGATAATCATCGTCAACGCCAGGACCATTAGCGATATCCATTAGGTCAAAAAGAAACAACCATTTCAGTACAGAAAGATTCAAAAATAGACCAGCAAGGTGAACAATTTGCTGAGCGACGTAAAGAACAAGGTACTCAATTGGCAGAACTATGCGCGGAATAAGGCGGCCTGTTTGCCGAGTTGGACCGGACACCCAACCAAATTCGGAAAACTCAAGATCTTCAAGTTACAGTGCTAATAGGAGAACTAGATTCTCTAGTGGTTAAAGTCGGTGGCCTGCGCTCAAGGAATTTGAAGGACTAACCAGGCAGGAGTTTCAAAATAAAATTAAGCAAGCGGAGGTCTTTCTCGAAACACATACTGGAACCAGTTGCTGGAAATAAAAGAGGGATTTTAAAGGCCCCGACATTCGAAGGCGAAATCACTCTTGGGAATTTTAAGATGCAGTTGTTAGCAGCAGTGCAGTACAATTATTAGGGTGCAGGGGAGCAGCTTCACACACTCATTTAGGCTCTTCCGAAAGGCGCAGATGTCTTGCAAACTGTGTCCGCAACAAAAAAGACGTATGAGTGGGTCATGAATGAGTTGGGACTAAGATAGGGGCAGTCATATGTCAGAGACTTATTCAAGATTCAACTCCCAAGCAAGAGGCAACTACGTGGGGAAACTTGTAAGTCCTAAAGAGATGCGTAATGAAATTGGAGCATAAAGGGAATGCACCTACAGATGTGTTGAACGGACTAACAGTGGACGCCCTTATCACTTCTGTCACTGAAGACCATCTGAAACTTCATTTAAGAACTAGAGATAAAACCATGAATGAAGTATTGGTGTTGGCGTTAGAATATGAGCCACTCAAAAGAAGTTAGCTACTGACAAGTAAAGTTGCGTAAGCTGAATCTGGGGGATACAACGAAAATAAAGGCGATAATAAGAGGAGGAGTTGAAGCAACTAACACTAGGTTATTGGAGTCATAGAAAATTACAACAATCAAATGCCGAGCCAGGTGACATCAAAAGTCAAAGAAGATGCTTCAGTTTTGTGAAGCTAGGTTACCACGCCTGGGATTGTACGCAAAGCTGGAACGATCGTTTCGTGGGTAACCTGATTACCGAGATAATTAACATGAAAAATGGAAAGGAGAACAGACACGGGGAATATAGAAAACCACAAAGGATTCAAGAAACAACCAATGAAGGCCAGAGGCGAATTTTTAGTTCAAAACCGAAACCCGGCTAGAAGAGCATGCACAGCTAGAGAAATCGAGGGACGAATCGGCTGATCGAGTGAAGGAATGTTCCTAGTGGGAGATGCAGCAGAAAATTCTAGTGCTATTGTTGAGGGTGAGTCCGGCAGTGGACTTGATTGCTAAAGAGAAACCGAACTAGAAAGCCGCGACGGAGACTCGTGCAAAGGTGGAGTTGAGAAGGAGGTGTAATGGAATGTGATGAGGCAGGGGAAATATTAGGGATATGACGAGTCAATAGTGGGAGGGATCCGGAAAGACGACAAACCATCGGTTTGTCAAGTAGTAAGAGGCTGTAAAAATAACGTAGCTGATCTACGGCACAGGATATCTAGATAAAACCGAGTCACAGCAGAGATCAACAGCATGAAAGGCAGACAAAAATAAAAAGCGCTACACGACAAGAGGGGGCATTTGCCGATGTTCGACAAGATGATTTAGTGTGGCTATACAGCAGGGATTGGAAAGGTCTCTATAAAATTGTTAAGAGAACAGATTTAAGGTGGGGTAGTATTATGAATTCTACTCTAAACACGTTTATCACTCGGTGGTCACGTGGTTAAGTTATAGACCACCAAATATTGTTAAGCAAAGGTCGCGAGTCCATAATTGCACCAAGAGTCTTTAATTTTATTGAGGCAATTTTTATCCTCATTATTATCCTACGCGCATCGATATTATCGGATCAAGTATTCCTCCAATACTGATTGGGATTTGGATTTTAGAATGGCATTCTAAACAGTCATCATGGAAAATATGTACTGTAATTAGAAACGACGATTAATCATTAAAACAGGAAAATTGATGACATGCAATTGATTTACAATTGCAAAACGATTACAACGCCAGATGCAATAAAAGGAATAATCTCGAACAGCGAGTGACAATTAAGCGCGAGCAGTTTGGGACGTCTTGGCTGTGTCGCAATTTAACAAGTGGACTGAACAGTGCATAAGAAGTATAAAGTGAAAAATGTAAAAAGTAAAAGAGAATAATAAAAGTGAATCAGTGAATAGCTGAAGAAATTAACGGTGTCGGGAAATAAAGTTTGTAACATAATTCGCTGAGTGTTTTATTTGCAAAAATGAGCACGAATCCGTAACGAACAGCCGAAATTCGTAACATTAAGAGTCAGAAGCGGGATTTCGCAAATACCAGCAATGGTTCAAAACATAATCATCTATACATCACAACAGTTGAGGGAAAAGCTGCAGAGACTAGAGCTTTCAACCGAAGACAGAAACAACAAGCTGCTTTCGAGACCTCAAAACGCCATGGAAGAGGATGCTGAAACAGGAGAGCGAAACTAATGACAATCGTCAACTCACTTCAACTAAAGGGAATGGACATTAAGTTAAGTGCCAAATTAGACCAGCAAGGTGCAAACATATAGACAAGCAAGATTATAAAAATAGACCAGCAAAGCGAACAGTTTGCCGAGCAATCTGTAAAATTATGGACGCAAATTTTTTTACCGAGACAAGGTTGCTGATTTCATCAGTCGACCTTATTCACGTTGGCTATAAAAACAACTTTGGTTTTAATAATTGTATTTTAATTAATAGTAATTTATTCGAATGTAGTTAATCCCAATTGAACTGTACTGTTTGTAATATGAAATTGTATTTAAAATTGTAACGAAGCAGAACGTAAACGTAAATGTCAAATTATAAAATTATAGGGGAAACGTGCACTACTTATTATTATTAGGTACGCCTTTTGGTCGAATACTGTTTTAAGGGCCTCGACTCGTTTAAACATTTTAACCTCAAACAAACATATTTAGCGCAAATTTCAAATATTAAAAATTTATCACTCTTGCTAAAATTTACAGATGTCGGAACTGAAAGACTACCGTTGATGCAGTCTTCACTTCCAATTTTATTCATATTAGGATCATATTTGTACTTTGTAAAAATTCTTGGACCACGAATAATGCAAGATCGTAAACCATTTGATCTACAGCGGGTAATGAGTGTCTATAATATTGTCCAGGTGGTGATCAATTTGTCATTGGCAACCTACGTAAGCATTTAATTCCTGTGGGGTATTTAAAAAACTACAATTTTTCAATTTTTTTCGCAGGCTTTGTCCGTAACATATTTGGATACATTCAACTTTCGCTGTCAAAATCTCAGTCCGCCTTCTGACCGGTTTGGCAAACTGGAAGTGTACATAACCTATTCGTATTTTTTGCTGAAGCTCCTAGATCTATTGGACACCGTAAGTATTTTTAAATGAAATTTGTCAGCATATATTAGGCCTAATGGTAAATTATGACCTTTTCAACAGATATTCTTTGTGTTGCGCAAGAAATGGAATCAAATCTCATTCCTACACGTATATCATCATGTTGGCGTATGTTTTGGGGCATGGCTTGCAACTAAACTTTTCCCAGGCGCTCACGCTACATTGTTGGGGATCATCAATGGATATGTTCATGTCATAATGTACTTTTATTATTTTTTGGCGGCATTTAAACCGGAACTAAAAAGTTCACTGTGGTGGAAAAAATATATCACACAATTGCAACTAATTCAATTTATGTATTTAACAGTTCATTTCTTTGGTCCGCTACTATTTCCACCCGAGGGGTGTACATACCCAAAATGGGTGTTATTTTTAGGTGGAACTCAAAACTGCTATATGATGCTTATGTTTGGCGATTTTTATTATAAAGCGTATTTACGGAAGAAACCTGCCGAACATGATAAAGTTGAACACAACTTTGAACACGGTGATCTCAACAAGGCCAAGCAACTTTAAAATATATAAAATTCACCATCACAATATGTAATATGTATGAGGTAATAAACATTGTTTTAAAAATTAAAATGCACATAAATTTAAAAATTTACTTGAAGTTATGTAGGCCATAGCCCGGGATTATCTAACCTTTCGCTTTAATACAATTAATATTTCACTACAAATATCCCATTTTTATTCTACATAATTTTACATATTAAAATTAGTTAGGAAACATATTGTACAGTTTTCGTTACGATTACATTTAATTAAATTTTTTAAATCTAAACACAAAATGGGTAATTTTTAAGAAATTGATCATACCGTCGAAAACTACAGTCTGTGCTTCGTCAACCTGAATGTGAAATGATGAAATGAAATAATGAGCAAATTTATTTATGGGACATGTGGAAAGCTGGGTAATTGTGCACCATAAATTTGTATGACATAAAACGGCAAGGAGTACCCCTGGCCAAATTTAGAATTTATTTTCACGTATTTTAATGGATCTTCGGTGTTTAGACTGTAAACCTAAATAAGAAATAATGAGCAAATTGTCAATAGGCCATGCGGATGTGCGGTATTTCGATTTTAGTTGGATTACCCATTAAAACATTTCAATCACCGATTATAGGAAAAATGGGCAAAGTTTTGGTCGAATTAAACGATGCAACATTCAAAATTAACCTTTCCCAATTGCGCAATAGTCCAAAAATTGAGCACAATAAATTTTTATGACGAAAAAATGGCAAGAGGTATGTATGTATGGGAGACATTTGGGGGGAAAAAATTGAAAAAAATTTATTGTTGAAATTACAAAAACCAAAAATTATAGATAATGGATTATAGGTAACGGTAATAATGTGTTTAGCAAGAAACTAACGGTAGGTTGCGTATGTATGGTATGTAAAAATATAAATCAAATTTTGATTTAACATTTAAAAATTAATTGTTCAGGATATTTTTGAAGTTGTCCTTTGATAAATTAAAGTCGTATAGGTCGTCGATTATGTTGAATGATTTAGACATCCTATTAATGGAGTTTTTTTCTCCATAGTTGTTAGTAAAATGGTGTTCAAGTGCTAAAAATTCATGGTTTCGAAGAAGTAAGCTGAAGCAACGTGACCAAGCAAAACGTATGGAGGTAAGCGAGCCACATTTTCATGGAATGGTAAGTTGTGGTCGCAATCCCAGCCACTTTTCTTTAACAAAAAAATCAGGAACTTCTTCTGAATGCTTCCAATTCTTTTTACGTGCACAGCATAGTATGGATTCAAGACCGTTACAGCGTATTCCACTTGAGATCAAACATAAGCGAAATAGAGTGAGCATAAGGTTTGAATATCCTTAAATTCACCTGTCTATCTTTTAACAAATCCAATAACGTTTGATTTCTCATTTTCCATTATTACAAATTGTCGCCGGTTTGATAGATATGACTTAAACCAATTTATGTAATCGAGAAAAAACCCAAAATTGAATAAACTCTGGAGTGCTTTATGATGACAGATATAGAATCAAATGCTTTACTAAAACTTGACGATGTTTTTCTATCTCGTTAAATTAGTTTACTGGTGAATTCAACCAGATTAGTCGATGTGGTTCGGCCAGGCATAAACCCATGCTGGTTTATTAATATATGACGTGCAATTGTGGATTTAAAGCTGTTGCATAATACTAACTCAAATAATTTCGGAATTGATGATTTAGTTGCTATTCCTCTGTAGCATGTGTAGCATGAAATTTTTTATGTTTCGGGAAACACACTAGTGCTTAAGGAGTGGTTGAATAGGTAACATAATGGAACTGCTAAAATATCAGTGTACTCCTTCAGAATAGAAGAGGGTATATCGTCAAAACCGCAACCATCTCCAAACCCCCTTAAGGCCGATAAAATGTTGTCCTCAAAAATAATAGGAGGAGTTATTGATGTGTTGTTGTTGCTGGGTTGTTCTTACAATCCACTAGTAACGCTTGGTCTATAGACTGATTGAAAAAACGACGCGAAAATTTCACCTATATCTTTGGCGTTTGAAGAGCAGGTATTGTTGTAGGTTTATTCCTAAAGTATTTCCAAAATTGTTTTGGATTTACTTTGAGTTTGTCTTGAATTTGATCAATATACGACCTAGATTTTGATTCATTACTATATTGTAGGAACGTAGTTTTGTCCGCATCTAACCCGCTTTTCAACATTTTGGTATATCAACATTTTGGCATAGTGGTTTACGGCACATAGGTACATAAAGTTTGAACCCTTGAAGCATGATGTCATTAAATTTCTCCACATTTTCATTTATATCATTGGAATTGTGAGTTATTTGCCAGTTAATGGATTCTAGGTAATTTTGTAGCCCTACACGGTTAGTTTTTTTAAAGTTGTATTTGATTGGTTGTATGTGTTCTGATCTCGCCATTTTAGTTAAGTCAAATACAATATCCAAAGAATTGTGATTGACATAATTTATGACAAAAGGTGTTAATGTCGTTGCTGAAGACAAGATCCAATAATCTATCACGATTATTAGCAATTGTGTTTATTTGGTTTAAATTATAACCAAGCATAGCGTCCACAAATAAAGATTCCGCATCTCTTGTTATATTGCATGGTAAAATACAGTTTCGTTCCGGGTCCAAATTCCAAGTTAAATTAGGAAGATTAAAATCATCAAGCACAAGAACTAAATCTGACGAGTTTGTTGTATTAATAACTTCAACAATCGCATCGATGCAATATGCATAATGGTTATTATATGATTGAGGTGGTATATATGCTGCGTAGATGATTAGATTGGTTTGGTTGATTTTGATGTTTACACCGATCTGTTCGACTCTCGATGGGGCTTAGGTTACTGGAGTATTCCAGATTTTAGAATGTACTGCTATCAGTACGCCACCATAATCATAGCCAAAAAATTCGCTGCTCCTTCTGCCGGGTTTTAATCAAGTTTCACAAATTACATAAATAAGGTAGTTGATTTTAAAACGAAGTTGTAGAACTTAGATGCTTTTGATGCCATTTTGTTTACGTTTTGATAGTAAATTGCACATTTCTCATAGACCAATCTTTTCTTGGATTTTATGGGTTGATTTACCTTTTGAGTATTAGTATAAGTTCGAACTTTCATTAAAGGTGAGTGTAGTCTATCATTAGCCACCGGTGAAAAATATTTAAATGATTGTGTGTGTCTAGAGATTGCAACTATGGTATGCGGTACACAATCGAAGAGCTCAAGAGGTGGAGAAATGGTTCATATACATGTTACATTAGATGAGGTTAAACCTTGTGTTTCATGGATCGTCAAGAGTTTACTGGTTTCTGGTATCTTAAGCTGGGAGATTAATTGTTTATCAGCTCTGGTAAAAGTTAGATATAAAGCGTTCTCTAACACAGGTAATGATGATAACTTTGGTGGCAGGTTTATAAATTCGGTGGAAGTTTCTACTGTGTTCATACTAGTGATGTTAGGGTAGTATTCTTTGAGAACAGAAGTAACATCAGCTGGGCATTTATACGTTACATTCAAGTATTCAGTCTTTGTTACGAAAGCACTTGCATCGGAAAATTTTATATTGACATGATGTAATCTGTCAATATATGGTATTTGGTTTTTATCACCCTGAAGATATATTTTAGAACATTTACTTTTGATAACCACAAGTCCTATATATCCAGCATGCACCATCATATAATCATCAATAAAAACTGTTTCGTAGGTCCGGTTACCATTTATTAGGTATGAGGCAATCGTTTTGTAGTTTAATTTGATGTTATTAAAGTTAGTGTTTTTGTGCCCGCAACGTGATGTTACCTTTAATTTAATATCTGCAAGTCCTTCTTTTTGTAGCACATAGATCAAGATCAGTGCCCAGATTATGGTTGTTTATAATCCATGTTGATTTACCACACCCAGGTGCACCTTTAATATTTGTAATGTCCGGCATCTTTATGTTTGTTTCTAATTACCGTACCCGATGAACAAAAAA
Source organism: Nephrotoma appendiculata (assembly GCA_947310385.1). Classification (NCBI taxonomy): domain Eukaryota; kingdom Metazoa; phylum Arthropoda; class Insecta; order Diptera; family Tipulidae; genus Nephrotoma; species Nephrotoma appendiculata. The sequence goes on from OX371224.1 coordinate 263,452,439, forward strand.
TGTATCTCTTTGGGGTAATAAATGTGTTTGTGTCTTCACACAGTTGCACCAGATTATTCCCATCGCAGCCAAACTGATGTTTTGTGGTTGGTTCTTCGAGATATTGTTTGGTAGCGTTGTCAAATATAAATATGTATAATTGTCGTAAGGAAGAAGCGGAGAAAGGCAGTACATTTATGTTCTTAATGTAATGATCCTTTAAGTGGATTTTTATTAGATCAAACAGCCTTTCATGTAAATCATTCATTTCATGTGTTTCATGTAAAACATTATTTCCATGATCGAATTTTTATAGCTGGACTCTGCAGACAACACCTTGTGAAAAGTCGGAGATGTAGATGGAAAATCCGTACAGTTTCCATATGAGAACTTTGAGGGATCACCTGTAATCCAACGGGAAGAGAACATTCTCTCATACTGCAGTGACATATTAAAAGGAATATTTAAAACCCATTTGATATTGTTAAATGGAGAGTTTGTAATATAATCCAACACTGACAAAACCTTGTTGACATGGTGGCTAACATCCAAGATAATTATGAAAGGTTCATTTTTTCGATGTTGCAAGTAGGACGATAAAGTTTCTAAAGCGTAGATTAGATCACCGCAATCAGTTTTAGATTAATGAGTAAGCACAATAACGTAGTTACCTCTAATTTTATAAACTTTTGTAACTTCATTAACTGATTTAGTGTAGAAGTTATGTAGTATAAGTCCATTTCGGAATAGATATTTTTTAAGATTGCAATTAAAAATAGATGATTTTATTAAGTGTTTGCCATTTAGCCAGGTTGAAACCTGTGGTTCAGCATGGACGAATTTTTGAGATGGGGTATCTTTAAAAAACTCATATCCGTTTATATAATCTTCATGGTGGTTGTTACTTATGCTTCTTGTTAACATAAGTTTAAATTTAAATGAGATGAATGATTTGTTTAATGTTGATTTGATGTCAAAATCAGTTTAGGTTTCGCAGTGTTTAAATGTGCACTTATTACACAGTCTTGGAGCCTTTGGAGCCTCCATTTGAATCGCATACAGCATCTCTCATTTTGATGGTTTTAATTATCGCTGTCTTGACGAGGTTTTCGTAGCGTGAAAAATTCATCAAGTCAGCATTGACATCATCAACTTTATCCATAGTACGTATATTAAAACGACCATTGAAGTTGCAGGCTGAGTTGCTCATTTTGGAGGTTTTTAAGTTATTTGGTTGTTGTTTATTGAATTCTTAAAATCCGATTGCTTTTTTGGAAACTTAAGTTCATGTTCAGAAAGGTTGTTGATTGGGCTCCCAAGTCGAAAATTTTGGCGACGTCGTTTCCATTCCAACTCTTTTACCAGTAGTCCAGAAGGCCACAACGTGGAATGTAATGCAGTTAAAAATTATTTGCTGGTAAACTAACACGGAATGATGTATAGTCATACATATGACAGTTTTCCTGGTTGCGGGAAATTTTGATACACACGGCGTTATCCAGTGCCATTTTAATTTTTAGAAAGTTTTCGAATTTTTCTTTCGTCACAAAATTTTCAATTCTACTGACGAAGAGCCATCGTCGGGGTTCTACAGCTTTTATTTCATCAGATTCTGACTGATATGGCTGTTCATGTGTAAGATGTGAGTTTAGTGAAGCTGCAGTTGTGGTTACTGATGGTATAGACTTTAAGTGCGATGATTCCGTTGGCGTGTGTTTAGCAAGAAACTAACGGTAGGTTGCATATGGAAAGCGCGGTTATGGTCACATTGTGTAATCGTACCTTGATTGCAGGCAAATCAGGCGAAATATTGTAGCAAATTAAACGTTGATCGACTCATAATTATATCAATAATCCAAAGTAAACGAAACATACGGAATCCGTGACTGAATTTTATAAGTTCAAAATTTGTAAGGCACCATTAGAGATTTGCGCATAAATTTGTGTTGAGAACAACACAACAGCAAAATAATTATACCACAATATAAAATAATCAGTCTATAATATTTCCGGATACTCGATACTCTCGCAAACAGTTTAAAATTCACTCAGAAACTTATCAACGAAAAGAAATCTGAACACGCTTTAAGATTAGAGCTCACTCACATGGAGAGATTAATGAGTCAAATCACAGATCTCCATAAAAATATAGTCCTCGAAGCCTCAGACGAAGAAGAAACAACTGAAGGAACTTACGACGATATACGAGAATCGTATGACAAAACAGTGATAGATGTCCAAACATGATTGGATCTCTTAAGACATAATACGGAGGATTTATCACTGGCTAAACTTCCAAAAATCAGCATACCGCACTTTAATAGGGAGCATATGAAATGGAGGGGATTTTTTGATGTCTTCGACAAGTTAGGTCACAACAACAAAACACTAACAGATACACATCAAATGAGTTATTTGAAAACATATACTGGTGGCCAGGCAGCCAAACTAATCAACCATCTTCATGCCACTGGCGAGAATTACGAAACTGCATGGATGATTATCAAAGAGAGATACGAAAATCGGCGTGCAAACGTAACCAGATACATTCATACGTTGATGACACAACCCACCATTAATAACGAATGCCTTCAAGCTGTAAAAAAGATGGGAATAAACATCGAGAATTGGGATCCAATGATCATCTACACGATATCAAAGAAACTTGACAGTGAATCAGTAAGATTATACGAGATGTCATTAGAAAAGAGACATTCAAAACTTAGAAAGTTTTATGAAATTTCTTGAAAAACAGGAGCAACATTGTTGACTTGGTACCACACTCAAGATTGTGAAAAATTTAAAGCGATAAGTATTTATGAGAAAAACCAACTTGTCTCACTGCGAGAGCTCTGCAGGAACTGCCTTAAACGCAGCCACTCAACAATGAATTACACGCTCAATTAATCATGTAAGCAATGTGGAGGACGTTAATGATCAATTACTACACAACAATAAAAAGGATGATGGTAATATGAGAACAACAAAAGAAGCAGGGACTATAGACAATCGACGCACATCGCAACATACTGCCGCAAATGAGGAAGTTAAAGACTACAACCTATTAACAACGGCACTAGTAAAAATTACAATATCACGAAAATTGCTACTATCTACGTGCATTTATCGATCCATGCTCACAAGCGAGCTTTATCACTTCAAAGGCAGCTGACAGCGTAAAATTAAAAACAACTAAAGCAAATGATAAAACGGACAACAACATTATCAATAATGCCACACTTCAATTCGAAATTCGAACTATCCATAAAAGCGTTGGTAGTAAATAAAATAACTCACGAACGCCCACAGAAGCCATTAACGGTTCAAAAATGGAGCAATTCAATATTAAAACTAGCAGATCCTGGGTATAACATTCCAGCCCCAATAGATTTACTCCTCTGGAAGCAGATTATTATGCGGATATCATTCAGCGCTCCAGGCGAGGTTGGATAATGTTACGAAAAATAACAGAAAGGTGCGGGTTAAATAAAGGTGCAGTAAAAACAACTGCAATTACTACTCAAGAAAACTATCTATATGAAATCGAGAAAACTCTCAAAAGGTTTTGGGAGATCGAACATTTACATCCCCCGCGGAAACAAACTTCCGACGAAGAGAAGTTTGGACAGGAATTCAAAAGCACTTTCAAACGATCAACAGATGGCAGATACATTGTTAAAATACAGATCCACAGTACTAGTGTTACACTAGGGGATACGCAAAAAATGGCAGTAGTAAGATTTCTGCAACTAGAGAAGCAGCTCAATAAAAACAATGATTTTTCGACCCATAATATAAGCATAATATAAGGAATTTATGAAAAATTGTGAAGATCTCGGGCACATGCAACTGATATAAACAGTGGAAACCAACAACAATTACTATGTATATCACGCTGTTCTAAAACCGTCCTACGTACTACGACAAAGTTGGGAGTGGTATTTGACGCCTCTGCGAAATCAACCAATGGAAAATCATTAAAGGACATAATGCACGTCGGACCGAAATTGCAGTAGGACCTTTGGCACATTGATATGAGATGGCGAAAGTACAGATACGGCCTTACAGCATAGATATAGAAAAATGTTTTGGCAAATATGGGTTACCGAAGAGGACAGAAAGCTCCAACATATACTGTGGTGTATCCCAGCAGCCGAGAAAATGCAGGAATATCAACTAAAAACCATAACCTACGGAACAAGTGCGGCCACATATTTAGCGGTCAGAACTCATACAACAATTGGCGGAAGACGAGAAAAGCGAGTTTCCTCTTGCTTACGAAGTAGTAAAGGGTGAATTCTATGTTGAGGATCTGATGTCAGGGTGCAATACGTTGAATCAAGCATTAGAAATTCGAAACAATTAACTGAAATGCTACAACGTGGCGGTTTTAATCTAAGAAAGTGGGCAAGCAACAACGAAAAGCTACTAACCGAAACAATCATAGCTTAGGGGCTCTAATGGAAACAAAATTCTACATCTTCGAGTTTAACATAAAACTTCCGAGACGTGTTGGCCCAGTAACAAAGCGGAATGTTCTTCTGCGACGGTCAAGCTATTTCACCCCGTAGGTTGGCTAGCACTAGTAATAATAACGCCAAAAATCATTCTACAAAAACTGTGAATTCTAGGGCTTTGTTGGGACGAACCCATCCCAGAAGATTAGTGGATCAATGGGTCAGTTACATCAACGAGTTAGTCTTGCTTAATGATCTTAAAATTAGAAGGTGGACAGGATGCAAAGATGGATCACTTCTAGAGGTTCAAGGGTTTAGTGATGCATCGGAACAAGCATATCGTCGGCGAGAAATTCACAATGAGTAAGTCTAAAATCGTAAATTTTGAAGACACAGTTAAAACGTCCTTACACTCATCTTTACAATTAAATAATTTAATTTTTTGATAGAAATTTTCTTAAAACGTAGTCTGTTTTAAGAAAATTTCTACCAAAAAAATAAATTATTTAACTGCAAAGATGAGAGTAAGTACGTTTTTACTGTGTCTAGAAAATTTACGATTTTGGACTTACTCATTCTGAATTTCTCGCCGACGATATGCCGATTGTGTCTATCTAAAAGTAATCACAGGAAAACGCATGTCAACATAAGCCTTGTGTCAGCTAAAACCAGAGTAGGGCCTACGAAACTAATAATGATGTTTCCACAACTATAGAGCTAAACGGTTCCCTTCTAGTGGCAAAACTGTTTCAAGAAGTTAAACAAGCGTTAGGAATACAACAAACCCAACTTACGCATGGACCGATTCAACCATAGTATGTAACGGAATGTTATTCTATTCCGTTATCAATCCATTCCCAATAAGCTTTACGTTTATCAGAGTAATTTCACCATGACCTTGAATATACCATCTTCACAAAAATTCATTAACCACTAAGTCATGCTGGAATTATCTACTCTTCTTTATGTTTGTTGTTGCATCCATATACATGAAAATGGTATAAGATGCAATACAACAAACATAAAATTATCTCTTATTTACGTTATCTGGTTGCAATTTTGTGTCGCTCAAGATTTTTATAATGTAGTTATTATAAATACAAATGAGTAAACATAAATACTAGACTTGTAATTAGATAATGTACATATATATATATGTTTTGTGTTGTGCATACGAAGAAAGCAAACGTGGAAATTTTAAAACGTTGCAATTTTCGTGGCACATATAATATAATTCCCACAAGTGTACGGAAATTTGATTTATGCCACGTTGTTTTGATGTGTGGTGTTTGTACAGAAATTTTGCTGATTTCGGCTAAATTAGATTAACTAGTTGAGAGAGAAGTATATTTTCATTACTAAATTTTCCCCCTCCCTTCTCTCGCAGTCAGTTGAATTTTATATAAATACTGCGCAACATTTTTGGTTCGCGGAATTCAGTTTTGGAAAGCAACTTGATTATTGACAGAGCTCAAGCCGTGGTAATTAAGTGTTGCAAATTTTGTTTAGTTTAGTTTGTCTTTATTTTTTTTTTTATTAATCAAATAAATTTTTAAAAGTAATAGTAAAAATAAATTATTGCTTTCTTTTACTTAGCTGTCTTATAAAAAAAAGAAAAAAGAAAAAGAGGAGCAAAACTTGTCGGTAAGTATGCTTAATAAATAAAAAAAATACAACCTACTAATTAATCGGGCCCATTTGGTAAAGGGTCCACCAGCTGCTTCATTAGAAGCGGAAATCTCGCATGTGCGTTAGCACGCGGGTTTCCTTCTGCTGGTAACACTTTACCAAATTAATAAAGTATTAACCATAGGGCCTTAAGCCCAAAATAAATACTTCATTTTTTTTATGGGTAACATAGGGTAGATATGTTACCCTAAGTTAACCATTTCCACAACCACGGTGGACCTGCTTGATGTGAGGCATGAATCCCACAAACCCGGTCATTTCCCAATCCCCTAATTTTTTTTGTTAACCCCCCTGTTGACGGTATAATTCATGCCGTCTCATCTTCTTTTTATAACATATGCGGTACTCTAGGCCGTGATCTGTGTACCCAAAACCCACGCCGTTCCCTCCACCGGCTTGAGCTACGGGAACCAACGCCGCATAGGGTACGAGGCAGGTGACGGCAAATTCTATGTGGTAGGGGCGCTTCTACGCAAGTAGCGGTGCCCTCATTACAAGTACTCTCATGGATTAAAGGCGACTTACAAAAATACAATTCCTATGTTGTAAACAGAGTGTCGGAAATTAGGAATCTGACTGAATCAAATCAATGGCATCACATTAAGTCAAACGATAATCCAGCTGACTGTGCAAGTCGAGGAATAACAACTAAAGAACTCTTAAGCCACAGTCTCTATAGTGGACAGGTGCGCTATGGCTATATGAAACAGCACAGTCTACCATTTTAACGCTCAAATTGAGAATGTTCCCGAGCAACGAAAATCAATCAACATGCAGTTTTGTAAAGTTGAAGAGAATTGTCAAGATAGTAACCAACTTCATCAAAAAGTGAAAGAAACAAAATATAGATAAATATGATTTACGCGAAATGGAAACTATCATAATAAGGCAAAAACAGTGCACCTAGAGATGAAATAACGCAGCTTCTAAAGATTGGGTCAGTAGGCAAAAAAAGGAAGCTACTACCGCTCAACTCATTTCTGGACCAACAAGGAATCATGCGAGTAGGTGGAACACTTTAAAACCCATTATTAAATTATAATGAAAAGCATCCCGCAATACTGTTCCCGCAAAATCAACTCAGTAAAATATTAATAAGCCATGCACTACTACTGGATCATAAACGCAAAAGTTGCGACAAAAGCAACAATTTCCAAATGTGTTCCTTGCGCCATAGATACCGAACCAGACAAGGGTGTAATCAACTGATGGGAAACTTACCTTCTCCGCGAGTGCAACCATCTAGGCGGTTCATCACACTGTAGTTGACTACGCTGGCCCTTTACAAATAAAAACATGGAAAGGTAGAGAACACAAAACATACAAAGGCTACATCTGTCTTGGAACAAATGTCGCATTCATATAGAGGTAGTGATGGAATTCACTACAGAAGGATACATAGCTGCCTTCCGAAGATTCATCGCAAGACATAAATCTTGTAGCGGCATGTACAGCTACAATGCAACAAATTTCGTTGGAGCCATCAATCAACTCCAAATAATGCAAAAGGCTGCAGTAACTGATTTCAATGACCCAGTGGTCGCACAACTCGCTGCAGATGAAATAACATGGCATTTTAAACCACCAGCATTATCTCATTTTCGAGGACTATGAGAGGCAGGTGTGAAATCTGTCACGACTCATTCAAAAAGATCTTGAGTCATACGATGCTCACGTACGAAGAATTAACAACAGTTTTAAGCCAAATAAAAGCCATGCTAAATGCGAGGCCTCTATGCCCATTTTCCGATGGCATAACCAATCTGGAAGTTTTCACCCCAGGACATTTCTTAATAGGCTCATCAATAACCGCAGTTCCCGTTACGAATTTGTAAAAAAATTAAAGAAGACTACTGGAAAAGATGAAGTAACGAATATCCTCGGAGACTACAACAACGACCAAAATGGTTTATCTGTGAATTCAAATTGGGGACCTTGTTCTTCTTATAGAAGAAAAACTTACCTCGTAGAAGGCGCGGGAAATCCTCTCTATAAGCGAGCGATAACAAACGTTTCGGTCTTACCAAAAGAAGAAATACTAGCAAACACCTATAGTAAGAACGCTGATAATATTAAAGTAAACAAAAAACCAAGGCGAATAACAAAAGGAGTCACAAACTCAAAATTATTCTGTATGCTTGGACTAAAATCATCCACTTCAAATCGTAACATAACAATGCACATCTCGTCATTTATTTTGGCAAAATCGGACAAGGAAGTTTAATCAGCGGGGAGTGGAAAATCATCGCGTATATTACAATCTTACTCTCTACTGGGCATAATTGGATCACGTAGCGCATTGTGCTCAACAACTAGACAAGTTATGTTCAAATGTAACACTAAGTACTTAAACTCTACACTAAATCATTATCATCACAACCATAATTTCCAAAATAAACCAACCTCTTATCACCAACCAACCTCTTATCATCGCCTTGTACTCGATCACCGAGCCGGCAACGCTTACAAAGAGAGCATCGATAAGCTAAGCTCCGACCAACAATAGCAACAGAAGCTTCTAAAACAACAAATGACGATTTTGGAATCCACGGTCAATTTAATAAAACACAACTATGAAGAAACTAGCCAAAAGATTGAGACATTCAACACAATTCTTACCAACATTGTGTTTCATAAGCAATTCATAGATCTGGCTCTGCAAGGCAGGCTAGATCCACTCATATTCACACCACGGCAACTTCAGGAGCAGATTCGTCAGATCGTCCACTACCTGAACCCGAACCGTAATATACCCTTCCAAAATAAGGACGTGACAACCATGTACAAGATAGTTATGGAAACAAGATTATATTTGAAATAAAAGTGCACTTGGTCCAGAGGACGAGATTTATTATTCATCATGTTATACCAATTCCAACAATGTGTATGATGTTTGTTACGCTAATTTTCGTTTGCCCTGTATGTTACAGATACACACCCTAAACACAAATTTTATATTTTTATGTACTTGTGGCAGCACTTTTAGAAAAGAAAAAAAAACCTTAAAGAGAGAGAACAAGCCATGCGGTTACAGTTTTACTCGTGGATTCAAAAGGTAAATTTTATTTAAGTAGAGCTCTATTAGATTCTGCATCACAGAATAATTTTATATCAAAAGAACTGTCTGATAAACTTAATTTGAATACAAATGATTTTCAAATGACAGTTTCTGGATTGAATCATAACATAGACAAATAAATGAATAAAGATCCCTAAACCAATGGAAAATTTATGTTTAAATCAAATTCTCGATGTCGTTACAAATGGAAAAAAATTTCTAGCGGCTGTTAGTAGAAATATTAGTTAATGCTCAAACCCTATTTTGGTCTACATTATGAGCGCAATACATATTTCTCGCTCAATATATTTTTTCAATACACGCGTGACAAATAAAAAATTTTATATTTGTGTATACAGTAAAAAAGAAACAAACGGAAACATAACAAATTCAACTTATTTTTTATTTTCGTTTGAAAGTATCTTTTCTCTTATTCTAATATATATGTATGATTTATATTTTAATAAAACAGAATGAAATGAAACTAAAACGCACGTATTATGTATATACATACTCGTATATACATATGTACCATTTAAAATAAGGTTTGTGCATGATCGATAATTTCTTGTTTAGATATATAGAATTTAAACACGTGGTGACCATGAAAAGGAAGAGGATCTATTTTAGATGTAAGTATGTAGCTACGATGATTGTTTTGGTGTGCTGCATGAAGTATAATTTAAAAAACGAATATTTGGAGGAGATGATAAGAAACATCAAAAATTTATGAACGAAAGTATATTTGACGAAAGGGAAAAATATTATAATTAAATGGTTTTTTAATGATCGCAGAAAACAATTACATATACATATTACATATTTGTGTTTGGTTACATTATGTATATTTTATGTGCCTATCTATACTGGTTTGTCCAAATTAAATACATTCATGACTAAATTTTCCCTAAGCATACTATTAAGGATGATGCATGATGTAAATTCGATAATTTTAAAATACCTAATAATTTTATAAATGATTTAATTTTTGAGAAAATGAATAAAATCAGCTTACACCGGAAAGATGTCTTTGGGAAAATGTACTATGTATTTGGATTTGCCTCCAAAAAATTGGTCAAGCATACAAATTTTTGTTAACATTTTCCCCTTATTCCAAATTATCTGAAGCATGGTAGGACTTGATTTGTTTCAACTAGCTTTTGCAAACATTTTAAGACATCGAAAATAAAAGCTAGTTTTTGATTTTAACTAAATTTGCAAAAACATTAATATTTCGATGGCGGTTGTGGTATATACATATATAGAATTATGAGTATACACAATATCCGTGCAATTCCATTTTTGATCTGCTAACCCCAAATTAAAATCATCCTAAGATTTTAAAATGACAATATATAAATATTTCGTTGTTCGTTGTTGCCAATTGATTTACAAGCTCACATTAAAAGTACACTGCAATTTTTCAGATACCAACCACCCCTTATCATGGAAACTACCCCAAATTTCTCTAGAATAAATGACCACTTCTTTGAAAATTTCAAAAATAGACTATTCAATATCGGATAATGGGTATCGCTTTATAATCCTCATCAGAAATGCAATTCGATTTTTAAGTTGTAACTTTAAATCATGGACACAAATTTATTAGCCACCCACTTTATTTATTAGGTGTATAACTTAATTTCTACAGATTTTTTCTTCGAGCTTAAAATATTTTCACGGTATTTTGTGATTTTTACAGGTCCGTGAGTTACATAACCTCTCAGAATAGCAGAGTTTAGAATGGCAACTGATAAACAGCACATTCGGCACTGCATTGCATTCTATGAATTCCAATAAGGAAAAAAATCTTCTAAAGCACGGGAATCAATTTGTAGTGTTCTTGGTGCCGACCTTGTGTCTTATGAAATTTGTAATTATTGGTACAAATATTTTAGAAGTGGTGATTTCGATCTTAGCGACAGCCTCGAAAGTTTGAAGATGTGCGAGCTAACCTGGAATCTACAACAGCAACAGGCATAACTCAGAAAAAACCTAATACCTAAATAAAATAATGCGTAATAATTGGATTCACATTAGTTTTCAATTCCTATAAAAATGATAAACATTTGATAGTTTAAATTCTCTTAAACTTCTGAAAATTTAAATGAATTGTAAGAAATATGTACTATGGACTTGAAGGATATAAAAATTAACTAAATTGAGTAAAATATTTTCTGGACAGTTATTTTTCAGTAAGTATCTTCTCCTGTACTAAATATTCACGTCGATTATAGAAGTCGCCGAATTTACTGCGGCGGGAGTCCAAACCCCATATAAAAAAATTTAAAATCACTAATTTCAATCAAGGTTGCGTTGAAAATCGGTATATTTTCATATAATTCAGTTTTTACGATTCGCAAACCATTCGCAATATTTTAACTGCGGATTACGAACGAATACTTGTTTGATTTGTGTGAACATAAAACCAGTTTTACATGCAACCTTGATCGAAATTCATGTTTTTATATTTTTTATACGGAGTTTGGACTCCCGCCGCAGTAAATCCGGCGAGTTCTATAATCGACGTATTTATTGCATTAATATGCCCAGTACCAAGTGAATTTTCTAAAACTGGTTATGTAAATGTATTTAATTAATGTGTGATAATCCATCATCATTAGTCATACATACTTTAATCGTATATTATAGTCCAATGAGTTGTCACAGATTTTAGTGAGGCCTCATTAAACTTTATATGAAACATGTCTTTGTTTTCGGTAAGACTTCAGTGGGCTGAACTTGCTCGACATGTTTAAAGAGTTCGTAGTATAAATATTTTTTGTATTTAAAATCAATAAGAACTTCTGCCTGATGGCATAAATCAAGGACAGTATCACGAACGCCGCATGGAAGTCCCAGAAAATATTCGAACCCAATTCAAACAAAATTAATTATAAACGGAACTCGCAATCTAAATTTAATAAAATAAAAAACATTTCGCGCTAACATAAAAGGTGTTTTTTTAGAGGTTCACAATTTAGAATTAAAATAGAACAAAGAAAAATATTTTGAATATCATTGAAACTAGCCTTATTGGATAGATAAGTTTATGCTTGTTTTAGTTGTAACAACCCCAATGTTGTGTAATAAAGGCAAATGAAACTCTATCATATTTTTCTTTTGTACAGATGTTAAGCTACTAATAGGGAAATATCCAAGAGTAGTTTTCCAACGAGCAGTACAACTGGCAAACATAAACACAATTACTTAGGTAGCTAAAGTATTATCATTTGGGTCGCTACCTTCAAACTAGGCGTATCATGATACTGGAACCCCTCCAAGAACACGATTAATTCGTTCCGTGTTCTTTGAAATCGTGTTGTTCAATAATACAAAAAATAAAATTAAAAAAACGTTACGTTTTATTTTTTGTTATGATATACAAAACACAAAATAAAAGAGAATAACGAAAATCGAGTTGTTTGAAACCGTGGAATTTAAGGAAATGGTAATCCGTGTTCTTCGAAACCGTGTTCTTTGAACGCCGTGTTCTTGGAGGGTTACCTGTATTCTATTGGTGTGGAAATCATACTCGCATTTTGGATGAATGGACAACTCATCCAAGCATACATTTTCAATAACAACCTCATCTGTTTCCTTTTTTGATCGGACCAGCAACTTTAAAGTATGAAAAGATTCTGAAGTAAAACCTGGATGCCCATTTACTACTTTATATCAATAACCAAGTGTATGAGAATGAGGCAAGCAGGTTTTAAATTGGTTTCGAACATATGGCCTATGCCTTCGGAGAATAAAAGTTTAAATTTAAAGCAAACTTCCGTATTTCTTCTGAATATTTTCTGCATAACTTTTGATTTTTAATTTTATCTCAAAAAATTGAATTTGAGTCAGAATGGTTTAAAAAATTATCCTTCTGGCAAGAACTAACAAAAATTTTTTTCTTCAAGTTCGTCTATCAGGTGGCCCAAAATAACATTTTTTTCTTCTTTATCTCATACTTGTTTGTCGTAGATTCTTATTATTTTGTGTTTGTTGTATTTAGTCCTTAAAGAAGTCCTTCTTGAACTCGTAGAAAGATCAGCACGTGATGAGGCCATGCTCGCTTTAACGTTATTTTATTAAATTGTTTGTATATGTAAGAAGGTTTTATACTTTTATTAACAAAATAAGAAGACGTAGTACCACTACGATTGCTAGCACCAAGAGGTGAATTATTTGAGATTTTTGTAATGGTTTGCAATTTCAAAGGACCTTTGTTTAAATCGGATATATTATCGTCATTAAATTTTTTTATCAATTCACGATGATAAAATATATATTAGTTCCGAATACCATCAGTTCAGGTACTTCGTCAATTGGTGGTAAATAATCCTGGTCGTGTTCTTTATTAGTTTTATTTAAACACAACGACTTGATTGCCAAATCATTTAATAAGTTCAACGCATAGATTGGATCTTCCTCAACTTGAGAAGAAACTTCTAAATTGGCCCCGATAATATCGTTAGCATCATTTATAGAAGTTGAATAAACGTCTTGGGAAACAAATTTTCAAACAAACATGTTTTTTCAGTATGATATGAAATTACGGTTTGATTAATATTGGGGGGCATGTATTTTTAAGATAATTTTCAATGACGTCAAATCCACACGTTGATTCGTCAATGAACAAGATGAGAATGGCTGATTTTCTTAAAAAACTCCTCTGATTCTCTTTTGTCTGTGGCATCGAATAATCATGCACTTAGTACATCTTGTTCACCGAAGCCAATTGCTTTCAACCATTGCTTTTTCAATTCTCCATATTTTGGTAAGCTAAAAACAAATGTTTACATTATAATTTCTGTAAAAATTGTAATTGTAATCCACAAACCTTTGCCGAAACATCATTACATTCATAGACAATCACTATTTGGTGCGCTTTATGGGCTGTCGGATTCATTGGTCTACATGTCTTCAAAAACAATGAAGGTCGGAATATTATAGTGAACGGTATAGGGACATGATTTCTAACTTTGTTGTGCCCCAATTGGCTGCCATAAATATTGCTGATATGTGGCTCCAACAAGACGGTGCCACATGCCACACAGTGCGGAATATTTGATAAAAGACTAATTTCACGTAATGGTCCTGTTAATTGGTCACCGAGATCGTGTGATCTAACTCCATTAGATTATTTTCTTTGGGGATATGTTAAGTCACTTGTCAACGCTGGTAAACCAGAGACGATCGTACTCTTGGAACACAAAATTCGGCAAAAAGAAAAATTGTGAATTGCTGCGAAAAGTGTATAAAAATTGAACATCCAGATTGCGCCATCTACGCGCCAGACGCTGTGGCCACATGGCCGAAATCATATTCAAGCATTAATGACATAAAATTATCTATCCAATAAAGCTAGTTTCACTGATATTCAAAATATTTTTCTTTGTTCTATTTCAATTCTAAATTGTGAACCTCTAAAAAAACACCTTTTATGTTAGCGCGAAATGTTTTTTATTTTATTAAATTTAGATTGCGAGTTCCGTTTATAATTAATTTTGTTTGAATTGGGTAATTGGGTTCGAATATTTTCTGGGACTTCCGTGCGGCGTTCGTGATCCTGTCCTTGATTTAGGTCATCAATCAGAAGTCCTTATTGATTTTATATACCAAAAATATTTATACTACGAACTCTTTAAACATGTCGAGCAAGTTCAGCCCACTGAAGTCTTACCGAAAACAAAGACATGTTTCATATAAAGTTTAATGAGGCCTCACTAAAATCTGTGACAACTCATTGGGCTATATACGATTAAAGTATGTATGACTAATGATGATGGATTATTACACATTAATTAAATAGATTTACATAACCAGTTTTAGAAAATTCACTTGGTAGTGGGCATATTAATGCAATAAATTAATATTTAGTACAGGAGAAGATAATTACTGAAAAATAACTGTCCAGAAAATATTTTACTCAATTTAGTTAATTTTTATATCCTTCAAGTCCATAGTACATATTTCTTACAATTCATTTAAATTTTCAGAAGTTTAGGAGAATTTAAACTATCAAATGTTTATGATTTTTATAGGAATTGAAAACTAATGTGAATCCAATTATTACGCATTATTTTATTTAGGTATTAGATTTTTTCTGAGTTATGCCTGTTGCTGTTGTAGATTCCAGGCTAGCTCGCACATCTTCAAACTTTCGAGGCTGTCGCTAAGATCGAAATCACCACTTCTAAAATATTTGTACCAATAATTACAAATTTCATAAGACACAAGGTCGGCACCAAGAACACTACAAATTGATTCCCGTGCTTTAGAAGATTTTTTTCCTTATTGGAATTCATAGAATGCAGTGCCGAATGTGCTGTTTATCAGTTGCCATTGTAAACTCTGTTATTCTGAGAGGTAATGTAACTCACGATCCTGTAAAAATCACAAAATACCGTGAAAATATTTCTATTTTAAATATAATTTTAAGCTCGAAGAAAAAATCTGTAGAAATTAAGTTACACCTAATAAATAAAGTGGGTGGCTAAATAAATTTGTGTCCATGATTTAAAGTTACAACTTAACAATCGAATTGCATTTCTGATGTGGATTATAAAGCGATACCCATTATCCGATATTGAATAGTCTATTTTTGAAATTTTCAAAGAAGTGGTCATTTATTCTAGAGAAATTTGGGGTAGTTTTCATGATAAGGGGTGGTTGGTATCTGAAAAGTTGCAGTGTACTTTTAATGTGAGCTTGTAAATCAATTGGCAACAACGAACAACGAAATATTTATATATTGTCATTTTAAAACCTTAGGATGATTTTTATTTGGGGTTAGCAGATCAAAAATGGAATTGCACGGATATTGTGTATACTCATAATTCTATATATGTATATATCACAACCGCCATCGAAATATTAATGTTTTTGCAAATTTAGTTAAAATCAAAAACTAGCTTTTATTTTCGATGTCTTAAAATGTTTGCAAAAGCTAGTTGAAACAAATCAAGTCCTACCATGCTTCAGATAATTTGGAATAAGGGGAAAATGTTAACAAAAATTTGTATGCTAGACCAATTTTTTGGAGGCAAATCCAAATACATAGTACATTTTCCCAAAGACATCTTTCCGGTGTAAGCTGATTTTATTCATTTTCTCAAAAATTAAATCATTTATAAAATTATTAGGTATTTTAAAATTATCAAATTTAAATCATGCATCATCCTTAATAGTATGCTTAGGGAAAATTTAGTCATGAATGTATTTAATTTGGACAAACCAGTATAGATAGGCATATAAAATATACATAATGTAACCAAACACAAATATGTAATATGTATATGTAATTGTTTTCTGCGATCATTAAAAAACCATTTAATTATAATATTTTTCCCTTTCGTCAAATCATAGACAAAGGACAATAAGACTTGTAAACCAATGGAAAATTTATGTTTAAATCAAATTCTCGATGTCGTTACAAATGGAAAAATATTTCTAGCGGCTGTTAGTAGAAATGTTAGTTAATACTCAAACCCTATTTTGGTCTACATATGAGCGCAATACATATTTCTCGCTCAATATATTTTTTCAATACGTGCGCGACAAATAAAAAATTTTATATATGTGTATACAGTAAAAAAGAAACAAACGAAAAATAACAAATTCCAACTTATTTTTTATTTTCGTTTGAAAGTATCCTTTCTCTTATATTTTAAGAAAACAGAATGAAATGAAACTAAAACGCACGTATTATGTATATACATACTCGTATATACATATGTACTATTTAAAATAATGTTCGTGCATGATCGATAATTTCTTGTTTAAATATATAGAATTTGAACACGTGGTGACCATGAAAAGGAAGAGGATCTATTTTAGATGTAAGGATGTAGCTACGATGATTGTTTTGGTGTGCTGAATGAAATATAATTTAAAAAACAAATATTTGGAGGAAATGATAAGAAATAACCAAAAATTTATGAACGAAAGGGAAAAATGGTTTTTTAATGATCGCAGAAAACAATTACATATACATATGTATTACATATTTGTGTTTGGTTACATTATGTATATTTTATATGCCTATCTATACTGCTTTGTCCAAATTAAATACATTCATGACTAAATTTTCCCTAAGTATACTATTAAGGATGATGCATGATTTAAATTCAATAATTTTAAAATACCTAATAATTTTATAAATGATTTTATTTTTGCGAAAATGAAGAAAATCAGCTTACACCGGAAAGATGTCTTTGGGAAAATGTACTAAGTATTTAAATTTGTCTCCAAAAAATTGGTCAAGCATACAAATTTTTGTTAACATTTTCCCCTTATTCCAAATTATCTGAAGCATGGTAGGACTTGATTTGTTTCAACTAGCTTTTGCAAACATTTTAAGACATCGAAAATAAAAGCTAGTTTTTGATTTTAACTAAATTTGCAAAAACATTAATATTTCGATGGCGGTTGTGGTATATACATATATAGAATTATGAGTATACACAATATCCGTGCAATTCCATTCTTGATCTGCTAACCCCAAATTAAAATCACCCTAAGGTTTTAAAATGACAATATATAAATATTTCGTTGTTCGTTGTTGTCAATTGATTTACAAGCTCACATTAAAAGTACACTGCAATTTTTCAGATAGCAACCACCCCTTATCATGGAAACTACCCCAAATTTCTCTAGAATAAATGACCACTTCTTTGAAAATTTCAAAAATAGACTATTCAATATCGGATAATGGGTATCGCTTTATAATCCTCATCAGAAATGCAATTCGATTTTTAAGTTGTAACTTTAAATCATGGACACAAATTTATTAGCCACCCACTTAATTTATTAGGTGTATAACTTAATTTCTACAGATTTTTTCTTCGAGCTTAAAATTATATTTAAAATAGAAATATTTTCACGGTATTTTGTGATTTTTACAGGTCCGTGAGTTACATAACCTCTCAGAATAGCAGAGTTTACAATGACAACTGATAAACAGCACATTCGGCACTGCATTCTATACGAATTCCAATAAGGAAAAAAAGCTTCTAAAGCACGGGAATTAATTTGTAGTGTTCTTGGTGCCGACCTTGTGTCTTATGAAATTTGTAATTATTGGTACAAACATTTTAGAAGTGGTGATTTTGATCTTAGCGACAGCCTCGAAATATTGAAGATGTTCGAGCTAACCTGGAAACTACAACAGCAACAGGCATAACTCAGAAAAAACCTAATACCTAAATAAAAAAATGAGTGAGTCCATTAGTACTCTCAAGGAGATGTGTGAACATGGCGTGTGTATAGTACAGTTTACTTTGAAGGAAGAAGGAATGCAACTTTACTAACCAGAATTTTTCATTTGTTTACTATCGTAAAATTGATATATTACTCTTTCGGTATAATCGACGTAATTGGATTATGGGAGCTAAAATAAGATACATATATATTGTCGACTCTAACTTTTCTAATTTCCATTGAAAAACTGCACAATGGTCGTCCCATATCTCGTGTAGATATATTTCGATCTGAGTTCATGTGCAAATCGAATTCGTTTCATAGGAAGTTTGTAAGTGGTTCAGCTTGAGGAACAGAAAAATTAATATTGAAATCCCCGCTCATAATCATCGACAAAAGATGATAGTCTCCTTGGAGAATTTTTGAAATTCTTTAAAAATATGGAGCAAGGACGAATGTATATGAACTTCATTATGTCTTCGACAGATTTATTCGGCGAGGTGAATACAACTACAGAAAGCATCTTCATCAATGGGTTGTGTTGTTACGCTCATACCAGTTGTCCGACGATGATTTCCTTATGCGAGGCGACTTGTAGTTTTACATACTGCTACTCCGGCAGCCTACTGACCATCTCTCTTGAATTGAACGCTAAAGCATTCAAAATTAGTAATATTAACAGGCTCGTCATTGCGTAGCCATATCTCGGAAAACAAGAAAATGGAGCATCCCTGAGTGACTGTATCAGTTAGGTCGAGGTTATGTGACCTGAGACTCTGGCAGATCAATGTTCAAAACAGTTATGATAATAATGACAGCAGTTCAAATAGACGTCATTATTATCTCGTAAAAAATTCGCCATTACAACCTGAGCTATACTTAGCTGATTTGTAGTGAAGCGCGATAGCTCATTTTGAAGAAGACCCATTGTGGTCACATTTTTACATACATGGTAGAAGACATGATCATCGATAGCCGACGTGATGAACAGTCCTTCGAGACTCGTTAGTCTTGATAAAGCAATATACTATATATTGATAAAGCAAGTTTTGGACTGTGGTTTTAATCGTAAGAGTATCTAATTTCTTATCGTAATTTTTTTTTGATTCTTCTGATCGATGGAAATGTTGATGGTTTCTATTTCAGTTTTTAAATTAGTTTTTTGTTTTCCCTACTATTATACATATACATACAAGAATGCCATGTATAGTACAAAATTATTTTTATTGAGTTTGTTGCTTTTTTTTTCAAACGAGGTAGGTACCTCATTTCCGCTCGTTCCATTTACAAGTTTACTCTAATACAAAAATTTTTGGTAGCCGCGAATAAAGATGTTTACACATCAATAATGCGTAATAATTGGATTCACATTAGTTTTCAATTCCTATAAAAATCATAAACATATTTGATAGTTTAAATTCTCCCAAGCTTCTGAAAATTTAAATGAATTGTAAGAAATATGTACTATGGACTTGATTGATATAAAAATTAACTAAATAGAGTAAAATATTTTCTGGACAGTTATTTTTCTGTAATTATCTTCTCCTGTACTAAATATTAATTTATTGCATTAATATGCCCAGTACCAAGTGAATTTTCTAAAACTGGTGATGTAAATGTATTTAATTAATGTGTAGTAATCCATCACCATTAGTCATACATACTTTAATCGTATATAGTCCAATGAGTTGTTACAGATTTTAATGAAGCCTCATTAAACCTTATATGAAACATGTCTTTGTTTTCGGTAAGACTTCAGTGGGCTGAACTTGCTCGACATGTTTAAAGAGTTCGTAGTATAAATATTTTTTGTATATAAAATCAATAAGGACTTCGGCCTGATGACCTAAATCAAGGACAGGGTCACGAACGCCACACGGAAGTCCCAGAAAATATTCGAAACCAATTCAAACAAAATTAATTATAAACGGAACACACAATCTAAATTTAATAAAATAAAAAACTGTAACGCGCTAACATAAAAGTTGTTTTTTTTAGAGGTTCACAATTTAGAGTTAAAATAGAACAAAGAAAAATATTTTGTATATCAGTGAAACTAGCTTTATTGGATAGATAATTTTGTGCCATTAATGCTTGAATATGATGATTTCGGCCATGTGGCCAATAAAGCTAATTGGATGGATAATTTTATGCTTGTTTCAGCTGTTACAACCCCAAATTATCACACACAATATTGTGTAATAAAGGCAAATGAAACTCTATCATATTTTTCTTTTCTACAGATGTTAAGCTACTATAATAGGGAAATATCCAAGAGTAATTTACAACTGACAAACATAAACACAATTACTTGGGTAGCTAAAGTATTATCATTTGGGTCGCTACCTTCAAACTAGGCGCATCATGATACTGGAACCCCTCCAAGAACACGATTAGTTCGTTCCGTGTTCTTTGAAATCGTGTTGTTCGATATTACAAAAAACAAAATAAAAAAAACATTACGTTTTATTTTTTGTTATGATATACAAAACACAAAATAAAAGAGAATAATGAAAATCGTGTTGTTTGAAACCGTGGAATTTGAGGAAATAGGTATCCGTGTTCTTCGAAACCGTGTTCTTCGAACGCCGTGCTCTTGGAGGGTTACCTGTATTCTATTGGTGTGAAAATCATACTCGCATTTTGGATGAATGTACAACTCATCCAAGCATATATTTCCTATAACGACCTCATCTGTTTCCTTTTTTGATCGGACCAGCAAGTTTAGAGTACGAAAAGATTCTGAAGTAAAACCTGGATGCCCATTTACTACTTTATACCAGTAAGCAAGTGTACGAGAGTGAGGCAAGCAGTTTTTAATTTGGTTTCGAACACATTCATAGGCCTTCGGAGAATAAAAGTTTAAATTTAAAGCAAACTTCCGTATTTCTTCTGAATATTTTCTGCATAACTTTTGATTTTTAATTTTATCTCAAAAAATTGAATTTGGATCAGAATGGTTTAAAAAATTATCCTTCTGCCAAGAAGTAATTAAATGTTTTTCCTCAAGATCGTCTATCTAGTGGCCCAAAATAATATGTTTTCTTCTTTATCTCATACTTGTTTGTCGTAGGTTCCTATTATTTTGTATTTCTTGTATTTAGTCCTTAAAGAATTCCTTCTTGAACTCGTAGAAAGATCAGCACCTGATGAGGCCATTGCTCGCTTTAACGTAATTTTATTAAATTGTTTGTATATGTATAAGAAGGTTTTATACTTTTATTAACAAATTAAGAATTAGTACCACTACGATTGCTAGCACCAAGAGGTGAACTATTTGAGATTTTTGTAATGGTTTGCAATTTCGGAGGACTTTTGTTTAAATCGGATATATTATCGTCATTAAAAATTTTTATCAATTCACGATTATAAATTCAATATTACTTCCGAATACTATCAGTTCAGGTACTTCGTCAATTGGTAGTAAATAATCCTGATCATGGTCTTTATTATTTTTATTTAAACACAACGACTTGATTGCCATATCACTTAATAAGTTCAACGCATAGATTGGAGCTTCCTCAACTTGAGAAGAAACTTCAAAATTAGCCCCAATAATATCGTTAGCATTTATAGAGGTTGGATAAACGTCTTGGGAAACAAATTTTCAAACAACCATCTTTTTTCAGTATGACATGAAATTACGGTTTGATTAATATTGGGGCATGTATTTTTAAGATAATTTTCAATGACGTCAAATCCACACGTTGATTCGTCAATGAACAAGATGAGAATAGCTGATTTTCTTAAAAAACTCCTCTGATTCTCTTTTGCATGGAATAATCATGCACTTAGTACATCTTGCTCACCGAAGCCAATTGCTGTCAACCATTGCTTTTTCAATTCTCCATATTTTGGTAAGCTAAAAACAAATGTTTACATTATAATTTCTGTGAAAATTGTAGTTGTAATCCACAAGCCTTTGCCGAAACATCATTACATCCATAGACAATCACTATTTGGTGCGCTTTATGGGCTGTCGGATTCATTGGTCTACATGGCTTCAAAAACGATGAAGGGCAGAATGTTACAGTGAACGGTATAGGGACATGATTTCTAACATTGTTGTGCCCCAATTGGCTGCCATAAATATTGCTGATATGTAGCTCCAACAGGACGGTGCCACATGCCACACAGTGCGGAATATTTGATAAAAGACTAATTTCACGTAATGGTCCTGTTAATTGGTCACCGAGATCGTGTGATCTAACTCCATTAGATTATTTTCTTTGGGGATATGTTAAGTCACTTGTAGACGCTGGTAAACCAGAGACGATTGTATACTTGGAACACAACATCCGGCGAAAAGAAAAATTGCGAATTGGTGCGAAAAGTGTGTAAAAATTGGACATCCAAATTGCGCTATCTACGCCCCAGACGCTGTGGCCACATGGCCGAAATCATCATATTCAAGCATTAATGGCACAAAATTATCTACCATGCTTCAGATAATTTGGAATAAGGGGAAAACGTTAACAAAAATTTGTATGCTTGACCAATTTTTTGGAGACAAATTTAAATACTTAGTACATTTTCCCAAAGACATCTTTCCGGTGTAAGCTGATTTTCTTCATTTTCGCAAAAATAAAATCATTTATAAAATTATTAGGTATTTTAAAATTATTGAATTTAAATCATGCATCATCCTTAATAGTACACTTAGGGAAAATTAAGTCATGAATGTATTTAATTTGGAGAAACCAGTATAGAAAGGCATATAAAATATACATAATGTAAACAAACACGATCATTAAAAAACCATTTTTCCCTTTCGTTCAAAAATTTTTGGTGTTTCTTATCATTTCCTCCAAATATTTGTTTTTTAAATTATATTTCATGCAGCACACCAAAACAATCATCGTAGCTACATCCTTACATCTAAAATAGATCCTCTTCCTTTTCATGGTCACCACGTGTTCAAATTCTATATATTTAAACAAGAAATTATCGATCTTGCACGAACATTATTTTAAATAGTACATATGTATATACGAGTATGTATATACATAATACGTGCGTTTTAGTTTCATTTCATTCTGTTTTATTAAAATATAAGAGAAAGGATACTTTCAAACGAAAATAAAAAATAAGTTGGAATTTGTTATTTTTCGTTTGTTTCTTTTTTACTGTATACACAAATATAAAATTTTTTATTTGTCGCGCACGTATTGAAAAAATATATTGAGCGAGAAATATGTATTGCGCTCATATGTAGACCAAAATAGGGTTTGAGTATTAACTAACATTTCTACTAACAGCCGCTAGAAATATTTTTCCATTTGTAACGACATCGAGAATTTGATTTAAACATAAATTTTCCATTGGTTTATAAGTCTTATTGTCCTTTGTCTATGGTCAAATATACTTTCGTTCATAAATTTTTGATGTTTCTTATCATCTCCTCCAAATATTCGTTTTTTAAATTATACTTCATGCAGCACACCAAAACAATCATCGTAGCTACATACTTACATCTAAAATAGATCCTCTTCCTTTTCATGGTCACCACGTGTTTAAATTCTATATATCTAAACAAGAAATTATCGATCGTGCACAAACCTTATTTTAAATGGTACATATGTATATACGAGTATGTATATACATAATACGTGCGTTTTAGTTTCATTTCATTCTGTTTTATTAAAATATAAATCATACATATATTTGGTGTCGTGGTAAAATATTTTGAGTTTTCTTTACGATTCACTTGATTAAAATGTAATCACTTTATTTTATATTAATTTTTTACTCTTTATTTATTTTATTTTTAATTCATGCTTTTAGAGCTTTTTATTTCAATCTTTTCTTTCACCATTAAAAATCTTAATAATATTGTTTTTATTTTTTGGCTTGCTTCTCTTTATTCGTACATACAAAAAAACCTCTTAAAAGGTTTTTCTGTACCCAACTAACCATTTACGGTGCTTGACAATTTAGGAAATTTATTTATAATTTATTACATGATTTGGTTGAGCAAGGTGTGAAGGACGCCACAATACTCCCCTCCCAGAGAGATCGCAGATCTATCGCTTCAATCTCTATATCTGGTTGGAGTCCTGGACTCACGACCCGAACTTGTAATCAAAACAGGCCTCGACGAGAGATCAAAACGAACCTGTTTGCGAACTTTCGGTTCCACGGTAGATGATTTAGGTCCGTCAGCCGAAATAATAGGTTCTGGTCGGTCAGTCGATACAAGTAATCCAGTTTGCAAAGTTGGTGCGTCCGTAGTTTGTTGTTGATTGTCCGAGTAACATGGTTTGAGTCGGTCGATGGAAATTTTGGCGTGTCGTCCGTTTAGATCCAAAGTGTAAAATTTGTCTGTACGGTCGATAACCAAATACGGTCCAGTATACGGTGGTTGCAGTGATTTGCGTACTGCGTCAGTTCGTAAGAAAACGTGCGAGCAAGTCAGCAAATCTTTACTAATAAAAATTTTGTCCGTAGTATGTCGAGAAGCCGGTACAGGTCGAATTTCGTCAAAGTGTCGTCTTAAATTAGTAATGAAGTCTGATTGTGAAATTTGTTCGTTCGTCGCATCTAAAAAGGTTCCAGGAACTCGAGTTGTACATCCGTAAACCAGTTCAGCTGGAGTAGCTTTTAGTTCGTCACTGTACGTCGTCCGTAGTCCAAGTAAGATTGCAGGAAGAACACTAGTCCAATCAGCACGATTATAGCACATAATGGCAGATTTGATGACTCGATGCCATCTCTCGATCATGCCATTACATTTGGGATTGTAGCTAGTTGTTCTCCTGCGCTCAAAACCAAGTAAGTTAGCCAGTTCGTGAAAAAGTTGTGATTCGAATTGCATGCCTTGGTCCGTGACAATGGACTCTGGCACACCAAAGCGAGCTATCCACTGTGAGTATACAGCGAAAGCGACGGTTGCAGCAGTTATATCCGGAACTGGAACCGCCTCAGACCAGCGAGTGTATCTATCAATCAATGTTACGCAATACCGCTGATTATCAGAAACTGGCAAAGGACCGATGATGTCGAGATGAATAATTGAAAAACGTTGAGAAGTTAATTTGTAGTTACCAATCGGAGATTTTGTATGTCGTGAGATTTTAGCCTTTTGGCAAGCTACACAATTTTGGGCCATCTTCTGAACGTCTTTTTTAATTGATGACCAGATTACATTCTGAGTCAAAAGTTTGATGGAAGCTTTGACGCCAGGATGTGAAAGGTTATGAAAAGCCTCGAAAACTTGTTTTCGGAAATTAAAGGGAATGAATGGCCTAGGTGTAGTAGTAGAAATATCGCAATAAATTAATTTTTTTGAATTGAAAGAAACAGGAAATTTCTCAAATTTGAGAACAGAGTTACTCCTTAAAATTTCTTGAAGTTCCTCGTCATTGGTCTGAGCATCTGCGATGATAGCATAATCAATACTTTCAGGAATAGAAATTTGATTAATGCGTGAAAGAGTATCTGCAACAACGTTATCCAGTCCAGAGATGTGCTGGATATCGGTTGTGAATTGACCGATGAAATCTAGGTGTCGAAATTGACGAGGAGATGCTTTTTCCGGATTCTGATTAAAAGCGTAGACAAGTGGCTTATGATCGGTATAAAGCGTAAAAGTACGACCTTCGAGAAGATATCGAAAGTGTTTTATTCCCGAATAAGCCGCGAGAAGTTCACGATCATAAGCACTGTATCTTTTTTGCGTTTCATTGAGACGTACTGAAAAGAAACCGAGTGGTTGCCAAGAATTCGATACAAACTGCTGAACTACCGCTCCGAGAGCAGTATCGGAAGCGTCAACCATGATGGCCAGAGGTGCTGATGATGATGGATGAATAAGTAAAGTCGCGTTCGTAAGTTTAATTTTGCAGTTATCGAACGCTTCGATAGCCGCCGTTGACCATTGAATTGGAACTCGACTGTTTTTGGTATAGCCTTTTAGGTAATCGTTCAACAATTCCTGGTCAGCAGCGGCACCTGGAATGAAGCGTCGATAAAAGTTTATCATACCTAAAAAGCGTTTCAGTTGTTTAACAGTCTGTGGTCGTTCGAAATTTTTGATGACTTGAACCCGTTCATGCGACGGTAATATACCTTGTCCAGTTACCAAATGGCCTAAAAAAATAATTTCGGTCTTTGCGAAAACGCATTTGTCCACATTTACAACTAGTCCGTGTTCGTCTAATTTAGAAAAAATGATTTTAATATGTTCAAGATGTTCGTCGTAATTTCGAGAGGCAATGAGCACATCGTCCAAATATACAAAGCAGAAGTCAAGTCCACGTAGTACTGAATGCATAAGACGTTGGAACGATTGTGCTGCATTCCTAAGGCCGAAAGTCATTCTACAAAATTCAAATAGTCCGAAAGGTGTCGAAATTGCTGTCTTTGGAATGTCGGTCGGTTCAAAAGGAATTTGATGGTAGGCCTGGACAAGGTCTATTGTTGTGAAAATAGTGCAGCCCTCGAGTCGTTGTGTAAAATCCTGGAGATGTGGGATTGGGTACCTGTCTGGAATTGTGACTCTGTTTAGGGCCCGAAAGTCTCCACATGGTCTCCACGCTCCATTCTTTTTAGGGACTAAATGTAACGGGCTGGACCAAGGACTGCTACTAGGCCTGCAAATCCCGAGTTTCATCATATTTTCGAATTCTGTCCTCGCGATGATGAGTTTGTCCGGTGCTAGTCGTCGTGGTTTGCATGCAATCGGTGGTCCGTTCGTCTCAATTTTGTGAGTTACATTATGTTTAGTATCGTCGATATTAATATTTCCGTGAATTACCGTACTAAATTTTGATATTACCTTAAAAACTCCTGGGTCCATTGCTGACTTGTCGATCCTAGATACTGTAGAACCATTGTAGGTAGAAGGTTTACCTTTCGAATACAGGGAGGTTAACGGGTCAATGAGCCTCTGTCCCTGTATATCCACCAGTAAACCAGTTTTATTTAAAAAATCTGCGCCGATTATAGGCATCGACACGTCAGCAACAATAAACTCCCAGGAGAATTCGCGGCGCAGTCCAATGTCTATTTTTAAAATTTTTGTACCGTACGCGTTTACCAAGGAACCGTTAGCCGCAAACAACCTAAATGATGGGTCAACCTTTGGATTCCTGATAAAACGAGCGGGTAAGACTGAGACGTCTGCACCTGTATCAATTAGGAAATGCGTTTGATTAAATAGTTCAAAAATTAAAAGGCGGCTGGTTTTTGTTACGTCATTACACCCCGCCAATTGTGAATGACCACTTAGTTTTTTGTAACATTGTTACCGGAAGTATTATTTGATACATATCTGCAAAGTGGCTTACATTTGTAAGCCTTAGTTCCGAAATAATAATGATAAAAACAGATAAAATTATTTTCGATCGAAGGTTCACCATGGAGGATCATACTTTGTTCACCAGGATCATACTTTGTTCCAAAATTTGGTGAATTTTGTCGCGATCTATTGAATTTAGAATTTGACCGTGAACGCCTGCGACTTCCTGAATTTGATTTTGAACGAGATCTAAAATTTTGATTAATAATTTCCGATACTTCCGATAACAATGTTGTTTTAAAATTCGAAAGTTGTTGATCTAAAGACGACAAAGAATTTGGAAAAACCGAACAAGGTGCAGATGTCTCTAGACTATTCACTTGAGACTGTGTCATAGTCTCGAAGACGTTGTCAGCCCGTTCTGCCAGGACTGGCAGAGAGACATCATTTTCAAACGATGTGAGCACCATTTGAACGGACTGGGGCAACCTCTTCATCCAGAATTGGCGAAGCGTTGCTTCATTAAAGTTGTTCCCAGCGTTCAATTTCATGGCGCTCAACAACTGTGATGGCTTTCTGTCTCCAAGTGCTAAGCCATGCATCAGGTTGTTCAGCTTCGCCTTTTCCGATTCGCCGAGAACCCGGATCACTTCAGCCTTAAATACCGTATAAGGTTCATTACCTTTTGGGCTGGTGATCAGACATGCGAAAGTGTCGTGGAGTCGTGAATCCAAAGCTGCAACCGCATGAGCATACCGCGTTGCCTCAGTTCTTATGTCCGCCACCGTGAACTGTTGCTCGAGTATTTCGAACCAAACCTCTGGGTTTTGTAAATGTAATGGTTGTGGAGGTTTGAATGCCACTCGAGCAACCGTTCCGGTGTAAGAAGGAAACGAAACGTGAGATTGAGATGTCTCTGGTAGAGGAATTGTACTATTCCGCCCTACCTGCGCGACGGCTTTAGCGACAGCATCGTTGATAAGACCGGTTAGCTGCGAGGCTGTCAACGAAAATGTTGGTTCCTTAGAACCGCTGCCCGATGCTGCCACTTCATCAGTTGATTCCGCAGATAAAACGGCTACCGGTGGATCATTCACACCTTGGACAACGCGCCGAAAAAGAAACGAACACAAAAGAAAAAGGACCGAAAAAATAAAAAACACCGAAACAAAACACATTTTAAAAAGTTTTATGAATAAAAAAACGAAATTTGAATTTAAAATAAAATTTATTTAGTCAAGCACCACAAATAATTAATTGGGTACTTACAGTTTTAATCGTATTGTTCAAAATCCCTCGATGAAGAGACACGTTCAAATTGGAGTCACCTCGGTCTCTTGGTATCAGTAATGAGGTTGAAACCTGGCTGCCGTAACCATATGCCCAACCGAAACTTTGTTGGTTGTTGAAAAATGCTGAAATTGTTGAAACCGTTGAAAACTGTTGAAAACTGCCGAAATTGTTGAAACCGTTGAAAACTGTTGAAAACTGCCGAAATTGTTGAAACCGTTGAAACAGATTCCCAGATGTGGTGAAAGGTGACGCACTTGCAGCTGACTGTATAAGTGGCTATAGACTATGTGGCCACAATCACGTCGGATGGTTACCAGTTTTTGGTGTCGTGGTAAAATATTTTGAGTTTTCTTTACGATTCACTTGATTAAAATGTAATCACTTTATTTTATATTAATTTTTTACTCTTTATTTATTTTATTTTTAATTCATGCTTTTAGAGCTTTTTATTTCAATCTTTTCTTTCACCATTAAAAATCTTAATAATATTGTTTTTATTTTTTGGCTTGCTTCTCTTTATTCGTACATACAAAAAAACCTCTTAAAAGGTTTTTCTGTACCCAACTAACCATTTACGGTGCTTGACAATTTAGGAAATTTATTTATAATTTATTACATGATTTGGTTGAGCAAGGTGTGAAGGACGCCACATATATATTAGAATAAGAGAAAAGATACTTTCAAACGAAAATAAAAAATAAGTTGAATTTGTTATTTTTCCGTTTGTTTCTTTTTTTACTGTATACACAAATATAAAAATTTTTATTTGTCGCGCGCGTTTTGAAAAAATATATTGAGCGAGAAATATGTATTGCGCTCATAATGTAGACCAAAATAGGGTTTGAGTATTAACTAATATTTATACTAACAGCCGCTAGAAAATTTTTTCCATTTGTAACGACATCGAGAATTTGATTTAAACATAAATTTTCCATTGGTTTAGGGATCTTTATTCATTTATTTGTCTATGATCATAATGTTACTAGTAAACAACTAACAACAATAGCTGTGTTCCAATAGAGAAAGCAAACTACTCACAAGTACTTGTAACTACTCGCAGCTACCCATGCTCAAATGGTGGTGTAGATGTTGAAAGTAGTTACGCATAAATTTGACGGTAGGTATATTAGTTTCAAAAAATCTAACAGATGGCTTTGTGATGGTTTGATTATGTTGAAATGTAAGATTTATTACAATTTTTTGTTTGTTTATATTCGATTGATTGACAATAAGGGATTTTTGTGGAAAATTACTTATCAAATTGCAATAAAATTTGTAAAATTACAATTAGCTACTAATTATAATTATTAAATTGAGCCAATTATAAATATCCTAATATATATATTTAAAATTATTAAACTGATGGAATTGATTCGACTATTAAAGCGGTGGATTTTTATAATAAATATATATAAATTAATTTTATTTACATTTTCACTATTAGAACCTCAATACTCCTCTTTCCTGCTCGCGTACGCACAGATTAAGGCTTTACCTTCATGGTATGTCCAATTTTTGACATTATGTAATTACCAAATTGTCTGAAAATATTCAAACAAATTTGATTTTGTACAACAAAATATGTTGCTGTCATAATTTTGCCCGTTCCTTTGGTTATCTACTCACAAGTACTTGTGAGTAGCAAATTGTTTCCATTGGAACACAGCTAATGTTTAAGTCTAGGGTAAATAAGTTTGAACAAGTATTAGAATTATTAATAGTTCCAGAAATTATGAATTATTTGCCAAGTACTTTTGTGGATGTATCTAGATAGTCAATTCTGACAAACGTTGATTTAGCATATAATCAGCTATTCTTTCGGATTTTTATGTGGATGATGTGTTGAGTGATTCGAATGATGTGGAAATTTGTAAAGAAACAATTCGACAACTAAATTAGATTCTCCTTAGTGCTGGAATGAAGTTACGAAAATGGAGTTCGAACAGACCAGAGATTTTAGTAAATTTACCTGACTTTGATTTAGAAGACGTTTCCAGTAAAATAAATGAAATGATAAAATATTAGGGCTGACATGTGCACCTATTACCTATGAATTTATGTTTAATGTCCAAACATTAGATCATGATAACACTGATAGTCTAACCACAGACAATCAAATTAAATTTTTCATTTGAACTAAAAAATGAAAACAAAACAAACTTCTGATAATTTCAATGTCATCGTTGTATCTGTGATTTTTCGTTAAACAGCGTAAAATATTTTTGATTGTATGCGACTATTTACAGAAAATGAAATCGCAGTTTAAATTTTTACGTTTACATAGGATGAAATATCTCTTTTAGGTTGTCTCTGGTCTAACCAAGCGTTTTGTTTTATCAGATATTTCAAAAGTTTTCGATCCTTTAGGACTATCGGCACCTACAATAATAATAGCTAAAATACTAATACAGAAGTTATGGTTAGCAAAAGTTAGTTAGGATGATAGGATACCTAACAATATTAGAACGGAATATTTAGAATTTCGAAATAATTTATATTGTTTAAACAATATTAGATTGAGTAGATGTGTCACTTCCAGAATATTTGATGAGGTGGAACTTTATGGTTTTGCCGATGCTTTCATCTCGGGATATGGGGCTTGTTTGTACATAAGGAACGTCAATAGTAAGAATGGTGATGCAACTACATATTTGCTTTGTAGTAAATCTAGAGTCGCGCAATTGAAGACAGTGAGGTAGAATTGAACGCAGTACTTTTGTTAGATAAATTGACAAGTAAGGTTGTCAGAGCAATGGATATCAAATTTAGTAAAATTGTACTTAGGTCGGATTCTAGTATTACCCTTTCATGGATTAAGCTTCCACCTTATCAACTAAAAATGTATGTTGCACATACAGTTAGTGAGGTTCAAGACCTTACTCATACAATGGAATGGCGACATGTTGATAGTAAATCTAATCCCGCTGATTTAGTTTCAAGGGGAGTCAACCGCTTAGAAACAATGGATATGTGGTGGAATGGCCCTTTATTTTTGAAGGGAACTGAGAATTTGTGGCCTTCAAAGTTGAAGGAAATTGGATTTGACAAATTGCCTGAATTAAAAAAAGTTGAAGAGTTAGTGGTTCTGGTTAACATAGTTCCTGAACATTTA
Source organism: Nephrotoma appendiculata (assembly GCA_947310385.1). NCBI lineage: Eukaryota > Metazoa > Arthropoda > Insecta > Diptera > Tipulidae > Nephrotoma > Nephrotoma appendiculata. The sequence goes on from OX371224.1 coordinate 263,484,460, forward strand.
ATTGATATACAACGTTTTAGTTCTTATAAAAGTTTAAATAGAATTATTGGTTATGTTCTTGAGTTTGTTTTTAATGCCAAAAATAAATCTGTGTTTAATAGACGTTGTGGGGAGTTACAGCCTCTTGAACTTTTAGAATCTACAAAGTTATTGATCAAGATGGTACAATTTAGTGAGTTTCAATTGGATATACAACATTTGAGGTCTAAAAACTGTTTGTCAAGTAGAAGTAAATTAGTTAGTTTGACTCCGTTTCTCGACTCTGACGGTTTCCTGAGAGTAGGAGGTAGACTGTGCAATAGTTCGCTTCCTTTTGACATTAAACATCAATACCTCTTACCTCGGCATTACTTTACTGAATTAGTCAATCGTCATCATCACATTTATAATGTGGAGTTGAATATACGTTATCGGCAGTCCGACAGTTATATCCCATTACCGGCCTGCCCTAAATGTGTGGGTACGGCAAAAGTACCATGTCAAAAATTTATTTTTGTATATGTTTTGAATCAACTTACACATTTGTGTATTCTGTAGCGGCTCAAACTCAAAATCATTTTCACTTCGTGGCACTCCTCGTAGCAAAACTATTTATACACCGCGCCGCTTAATTACGAGGCATTGCTCGTTTTGCTGAATATAGATATTTCGCCACCTACATACGCGAATCTCGATATTTATCGAGTATCGATAAATATCGAGATTTCAAATAATTACACGAAGCAAAATAAGAAACGAAAAAGGATAGTCGCGTTTTAGAATCTCAAGAGACACAGTCTCCTACAAATAATAATATAAAGTGTGAAAGTGCCGAACAGTCGTCCACCATTAAACGTTGTGAACAAATATAAAAAAACTAATTTGAAACAAAATAATAAAATACTAAATAAATAGTTTATATTAAAACATAAATATAGTGAGTGTTATTTAAATATAATAAAAACGCAAGAACACCGCTATAACTGGTGACCCCGACGTCTCGACCAAATCAATTCAATTTTTTTTATATAAACTTAATTTTTTTTACAAGCAATTTAAACTTAAATATATATTTTCATTACAAACATTATATTAAATTATTAAGCTTATTTACTGTAAGTGACGATTGTTCGTTTCTTCATTTTCGCACTATTAACAATATAATTCCGTTGATCTTTCCGTTGAATAATCCTTTCTCGTTTCTAATTTCGCTTCTTTTTTTTTTCTCGTTGCAATTTCTTTTTTTCGCTGACGTAATTCTAATTCGATCTGCCCGGTTATTTTTTCGTAATCCTCGAGTGGAAAAATAGTTCTGTTCAGCTTGTTCGCGTTCGAATATTTCTTTTTAAGTCTACAATTATAGACAAGTGAATAAAATAAATATTTCTGCTACGCCGGTATTAAAGTGAAGTGAAAAATAAAATAAATAAAATGCCACCGAAAACACAAAAAGCCGTTTCATCATCGGACGATGAAAATGACAGCCACGCTGGCACATCAGCATCTCGGACGACCAAAATATATAAGATGCCACCGAAAATACCTCCCTTCTGGAACGAGCAACCGGCAGCTTGGTTCATCCTCGTCGAACACCAGTTTGGCATCCACCGCATTGTCGACGACGATGAACAATTTGCATACACTCTCGGCGCGATACCACAGGAGACAATACAATTCATCACGGACATTTTCAGGAACCCGCAGCCAGGCACGAAATACAAGCGACTGAAATCCGCGTTAACCAACCGCTACACTATCAGCGAGGAGCAACGACTTGACGAGTTGCTCTCCGGTTTCCAACAAATGGGAGACCTTAAACCGTCCCACTTTTATCGCCTGCTTGAACAAAAAGCAGGTGATTCCAAATTAGTAAATAACGATTTACTCAAAAACCTCTGGCTAAAACGTTTGCCAGACGACTTACGAGCGATAATGGCGCGGGATATAAAGAACGACATCGAGGAAATCCTACCGGTCGCCGACAACATCTGGATTTACGCTCAATCCAGAACAACCAAACCAATTGCTGCTGTCAACCAGCCATCCACAAGCAAGGCAACTGCTGACGGTGAATCAGCCCTTGTTTTAATGCAACGACAACTTGACAAGACGCAACAACAATTGGCAGATCTACAGCGAACACTGGCCAACATGAACATTGGTTCACGTGGAAGATCGCCAAACAACAGACGGAATTTCAATTACCGACACAGGTCAAGGTCGAGATCGTCATCTCGATCTGGACTCTGCTACTTCCACCGTCGTTTCGGCTCACGCGCACGCAACTGCAATCAGCCGTGCAGTTTCCGACCGGTAGCTCATGGAGAAGCTACTTCAAAATATTTCAAGCCTTCGGAAAACCACTAAATCCTGCTGTCTCTACGGCAAACAGTGGGATTGGTTCATCTCGCCGTCTTTTCATCAACGATCACGAAAACCACTTACAATTTCTGATCGATTCGGGGGCTGAAGTATCTGTGATACCCGTCAACAAGTTTCCCCGACATGCTAAAGACACCGTTTGCATTCTTACCGCAGCAAACGGATCCCCAATTTCCACTTACGGTACCAAACTTTTGAAGGTTAATCTCGGTCTCAGGCGTACGTTCACACATCCCTTTATCATCGCGGCAGTAGACAGGCCTATTATAGGTGCTGACTTTCTGTCCAAATATGGTCTCGTGGTCGATTTAAAGAACAGAAGACTCTCTGATTCCTTTACTACCCTCACTGTGAACGCAATCATCGCCCAAGTTGATACGCCATCTCCAAAACATTTCAGCGTTAACAACGATTACGGCGCTCTTTTAAAGAAATACCCCTCGCTCACTGAGGCTCCGAATTACAATCTCCCAGTGAAGCATAACGTAGTCCACTACGTCGTCACGCAAGGTAGGTTACCTTGTGCTAAACCGCGACAACTCGACGCAACGAAACTAAAAGCTGCTAAAACTGAATTTCAGTTTATGACAGACATCGGAATCTGCCGCCCCTCATCATCACCAGTCTCCTCACCATTACATATGGTGCAAAAGAAAGACAAGGACTGGCGCCCTTGTGGAGACTATCGACAGCTAAACACTGTCACTGTCCCAGATAGATATCCTATCCCCCACATACACAGTTTCTCGTCGAAACTCGCCGGCGCCACTATTTTCTCGAAAATAGATTTGGTTAGGGCGTACCATCAAATTCCCATGGCTCTCGAGGATATTCACAAAACAGCGATAACTACTCCTTTCGGGCTTTTTGAGTTTACCCGAATGCCATACGGCCTTCGTAACTCAGCCCAGACATTCCAGCGATTCCTTAACGAAGTGTTAAAAGGGCTGGACTTCGTCTACTCTTATATCGACGATATCCTCGTTGCAAGCCGTTCCGAGATGGAACATAGTGAACATCTCGAGTCAGTATTCAAACGTCTCTCCGCATATGGAATTAATATAAAAGCTTCGAAATGTATTTTCGGCGTGAAGTCACTCGACTTCTTGAGCCACACAATTTCGAAAGATGGCATCCTCCCGTCGCAAGACAGAGTTGATGTCATTTCAAACTTTCCAGAACCAACATAAATCCGCCAAATACAGCAGTTCGTCGGTATGGTGAACTATTACCACCGCTTTATACCACGGTTAGCCGAACTGTTATCGCCGATTCACAAGCATTTGGCCACTTTACTCAAGAAAGGCAAAAACAGAAGAAACTTCTCTTGGCCCGAAGATTGTACAGAATCTTTCCACAAGGTCAAGCGTTCTCTTGCCGCTGTCACTCTTTTGGCACACCCGTTGAACGACGCGCAGTTCAACATAACTACCGACGCTTCCAATGTAGCAGTTGGAGCGGTCTTACAACAACGCAACAAAGGATGTTGGCAACCATTAGCGTTCTTTTCAAAGAAGCTCTCCCCTGCGGAAATTAAATACTCTACTTTCGATAGAGAACTTCTTGCTATGTATTTAGCAATCAAACACTTTCGCCATTTCGTCGAAGGCCGAAATTTCTCTTTATTTACCGACCATAAGCCTCTTACAACAGCTATTGCGTCAAAGTCTGAACGTAGTCCCCGGCAATTACGACATCTCGATTACTTTGCCCAGTTCACTACCGACATTCATCACATTAAAGGTAAACACAATGTGGTGAGCGACTGTTTGTCTCGTTCTGGTGAAACACTTCTCACAGAACTCAGCGTCTTCTCCTTCGACACGAAGGAATTACTTGTACAGCAACAACGCGACGACGAATTGCAGAAATTGATTTCAGCACGCACACCGAAATCAAGCGTAAACCTGCAACGGATCGACTTACCAGACAAGCAGCAAATTTGGTGTGAGACTTCAACAGGTAAAAATCGACCCTACGTTCCTCTCAACATGCGACGGACAATCTTCGATAGTCTACATGGATTATCACACCCCGGCATCCGTGCTACGCGAAAACTTATTGCTTCAAAATACTTCTGGCCAAGAATGAATACTGATACAAGCAATTGGGCGAAATCTTGTATCCCATGTCAAAAGTCCAAAGTTCACCGCCACACAAAATCAGAACTTGGTAAATTCGAGCTACCAAGTGGCAGGTTTGAACACATCCACATGGACCTGGTTGGTCCACTGCCCCAATCGAATGGCTATCATTATATTTTAACGATAGTCGACCGATTTACCCGCTGGCCAGAAGCTTATCCAATCCGAGAAATGACCGCAAAAACCGTAAGTAAGATCTTCTACAATGAGTATATCTGTAGATATGGTGTCCCACTCTTCATCACGACAGACCAAGGAACACAATTCGAGTCAACGTTGTTCACCGAGCTCACGAAGCTCCTAGGTTCCCATCGCATTCGCACAACTGCGTACAACCCGAAAGCGAATGGTCTTGTCGAACGGTTCCACAGGCAACTAAAATCCGCCTTAACAGCTCGATGTAATACATCCCATTGGAGTTCAGAACTTCCAACGATCCTATTGGGTATTCGAACCTCCGTCACGGAAGACCTCAACTGCACACCAGCAGAGCTAGTATATGGTCAAAATATCAAGGTTCCCGGTGAATTCTTCATCAACGATCAAAATTCGAACCCAAACACAGATACTTCGGATTTCGTGAATCAGCTTCGTACCACCATGAGAACCTTAGTTCCTACGGACACAAGACATCCACCTGAACAGGCAACGTACATTCCCAAAAATCTGGGAACCTGTTCACACGTATTCCATTGAGTACACCCTATTCTGGACCGTATCCAGTGACCCGCAAATTGCGCAAATTCTTTGTTGTGGATGTAAATGGAAAATCCACAACAATTGGCATCGACAGGCTTAAGCCAGCGTACGGAATACTTGTGGTAAACCCAGTCGAAAAACGTAGTGTTCCAAAAACGGTCACTTTCAATTTAAAACACCACGGTTTTCGATCCAGGAGGGGAGTGATGTAGCGGCTCAAACTCAAAATCATTTTCACTTCGTGGCACTCCTCGTAGCAAAACTATTTATACACCGCGCCGCTTAATTACGAGGCATTGCTCGTTTTGCTGAATATAGATATTTCGCCACCTACATACGCGAATCTCGATATTTATCGAGTATCGATAAATATCGAGATTTCAAATAATTACACGAAGCAAAATAAGAAACGAAAAAGGATAGTCGCGTTTTAGAATCTCAAGAGACACAGTCTCCTACAAATAATAATATAAAGTGTGAAAGTGCCGAACAGTCGTCCACCATTAAACGTTGTGAACAAATATAAAAAAACTAATTTGAAACAAAATAATAAAATACTAAATAAATAGTTTATATTAAAACATAAATATAGTGAGTGTTATTTAAATATAATAAAAACGCAAGAACACCGCTATAATTCCTTTTTAACTTAGTTTCGTCCGAAAAAACACTATATCTATACACACAATTGTGTTAGTTGTACTTCAAATCAAGCGAAATTTTTTATCTGTAACGCCATTACATACTATGTTTTTTTACTACCACATTTGTGTTGTTTGGACTTAATTTGAGCCTTAATATTGGCCTATAAATGGAAAAAATATTGCAAAAAAAGTGGTAAGACAATGTATAACATATTTTCGTAATAAACCACGTCAACTCCAACAGATAATGGGCAATCTTCCGGAAGGTCGAGCGGAGATTTGTCGGCCTTTTACTATCCCTTTTTTAACCAAAAAAAAAAAAAAAAAGGAATTGGCTCGATTTAAGTCCAAACCACACAAATGTATGAGTAAAAAAACATAGTATGTAATGGCGTTTTTGATAAAAAATTTCGCTTGATTTGAAGTAAAACCAACACAGTTGTGTGACGAATATAAGTTTATATACTTATATAAATAAGTTTTATAAGGAATACACTAAGAAAGGATTACAGTTGTTGGTTAATTTCACCGGCCCATTGTCATTTCAAGATATGCGTAAAGTGAATGGACAACAGTATCCAACATATAAAGATGCATGCCATGCACTCGCTGCTTATTTGTGTTGAGACGGACTGACAAAAAATATCGTACACACAATTGCACTTCAAAATTAATATTGATTTTGTTTATTTATTTTTCCAACTTTAGAATAAAACATATATTATTTTTTTCACTTTACATTTAACTTTTAAGAGATCAAACAATGAATATGTCTGTTACGTTAATGAAATACATTGAATTGCGAACATGAATGGTTGGTGTTTTTTTTTTTGTTTATATCGGCGGTCATCGTCTACCTACATTGTTAGACCTCACCAGTGGTAGTGGTAATCTAACATAAATCATATTAAAACACGTAGGCATAGCTGAGCAAATATACCTGCTAGCTGTCTAAAACCACAACGATTTGAAAACATTTGCAATCGTACCTGGATTGCAGGCGAATGAGGTGACATATTGTTAAATTCAGCTCTACTCAAAATTACCCATTCCAAGCATTGTGTACAATAAATGTTTATGACAAAAAACGGCAAGCGGTGCAAAACTGGACAATGGTTTGACCCAAACTAAACGGTATTTCATTCAAAAATTAACTAACCTTTCACAATTGCGCGCAATATTCCAAGAATTGGGTACATACAATTTTTATGCAAAAAATACGGTAAGGCTAAATGCGCGGGTTTCAATTTTAGTAGTTTATTTTTTGAAGGCTGTCAACATTTCACTGTGAAAATCATTATACCAAAATTAAAATACGGTGACATCGCGTCGCCCGTTGAAACAAGGATATTTATAATATTAGCCCTAAAAACAATTTTACAAACAAAAATAAAATAAAATCCTTTTTATAAATTTTTTTGTTTTTTCTTTATTTTCATAATATAATTTTTTTTGTTTGTTGTCATTTATTTCCATTTTATGTTTTATTTAAAATTTTATTTATTTTCATTTCTCTTTTTTGATTTGTTTTGAATTTAAAATGAAATCATTTTATTTTAGTTTTTCATTATTGGTTGCCATTATTACATCAATATTACATAAAATTTATAATATTGATTCTAAAAAAAAAAAAAAATTAAATTAAAATATTTTTTGCGCGTGTTGTTGTTTTATTTTATCAAAAATTAAATAACAATATTAAATTGTTATTAAATTATTTATTATATTTATTAGTATTTTATAGCAGTGTGTGTAATTTTTTCCACATGGTTTTAAATTTATTTTATAGTAAAATTAAATTTCATTTTATTTTTTTCCATTTTTTCCCTCATTTGTTTTTTTTTATATAAAAAATAAATATAATTACATTATTACAATTACTATTTAAATTTATTTTTATTATTTTATTTTTGATAAATTGTTTTTTTTAATTTATTATTTTTTATTTTTATGAATTGAACTACAAATTTGTTAATTTTTTTTCTCGCATTTTTTGGATTTGTATATATTTATATAAATTAAAATTAATATTTTTTTTTTTGGAAAATAATTATTTATTTTATTTTATTATAGTTTTAAATATTAAGCTGCTATTTTAAATATAATTTCTTTTTTGTTTAACTTAGAAATAAATTCGTTATGTTTTATTAAAATTATTAATTAGGTTTCATTAATTTTTTTTTTGAACCAAAACAAAATTTTTCCAAATAATAAGTTTATATAATATGGCACCATCAATTAGTAGATACAGAGATAAAATAAAAATAATATTATTATTAATAAATATACAAAAATGAGTTTGTTAACTAGTTGTTTTACTTACCAAAAAATATTTTCTTCTATGTTTATAAAATATTTATTCTTGCTTTATAGTTTAATTGACGCAAAACACATCAACCCGGCGGGGTGGGATACGGTCAAATATGGATAATAGTTTTTGGAGTACGCAAATTAAATAAAAAAGATTTTTTGATAATATTTTATTTTCCTTAACGTTTTTTCTATTTCCGTTTTGTATATTTTTAATCATCATCAGCATAAAAATTACTAAAACTTAAAAATTAAATTAAAAATAAAACATTCATACACTTAGGAAATCAATTTTAATATATTTTTGTTTTTTTTTGCATTAAATTCATACTTTTCATTTTTAATTTTAATATTTTTACATTTATCTATTTATAATATTTTTTAAAAAGTAAAAAATAAAACAGAAACAATATAATATAATATTTATAAATATATAATTAATAAAAAAATTAGGAATAATTATTATTTAATTTATAATAATACTTATCATTGTTTATATATAATTTAATAATCATAAATTAATAAAAAAATTAATTTTTTTTAAATAAATGCAATATTTTTTTTTGTTTTTTTTTTAATATTTTTATTTTTACGATTAATTATTTACACAGCTCATGTTTTTTTCCTTCATTATTTTTAAATTGTACGCTAAAATTGATAATAATAATTTCTATTGTTGGGTTGTTTTTAAAATCTGTTATTTTTAAATTAAAATTTTAAAAAATTCTAATTTAATTATTTAGCTTTTGTTGTTGTTTGTTATGATAATTTAACATATACATTAATAATTTCTTTTTGTTTTTATTTATAAATATTTATTATTTTGTTTTATTGTTAATTAACTATACATTAATTATTTAGTTGTTATTATTATTTATAATTTAAAATATCATTTATTTATTTACAATAATTTATTGTTTGTTTTTATTTAGTTTTTTTTTGTTTTAAAGAAATATAGAGACTGCGTTAGTTTCTTTTTATTTTTATTTAAATTTATTTATTTTATGTATTTTTATTAATTTAAATTTTTAACACTCATTTAATTAATATTTTGGCAACGCAGTTATTTAAAAATGAAAAAATATTTTTCTTTTTAAAATACAAAAGGACGCGAGTGATATTTGGGGCGGGGGGAGAGGTCTTGGATAATTTTTTTTTTTTTTTTGGAAAATTAAACTTTTGTATGTTTTTATTTTATGTTCGGACGGAACTTTTCTATCGAAACTTGTCTATCGGGTCGGGAATAACACGGGCTGTTTTGGTAACAGTAATAGTGTGAACGGACATTTAGCAAAATAAAATAAAATTATAAAACTCGCTTTATGTTTTATTTAATTTTGTAATGTGTATTAACGGCAGTCTCAAAAGCTCGAATCACCATTTGTTTTTGTTTTGTTAATTTTAAATTATTTATACTTAAATTTAAAATTTTTTTTTCCTAAAATTTAAAAAAAAGGATAAATCTAAAATACATTAATTTAATTTATTATTTATATATATATTTTAGTATTAATTTAATTAATATTAAGCTAACATTTTATTGTTGTTGTTGTATTACTAGAATAATCCTTTCGCTTACATGGTATTGTGGCAGTTATTTGCCTCCTTCTCCGCCTCCGGATTTGATTTGTTTTCTTTTTCGTGAACCTTATATTGTACGGATCTTCCGCTAGTTCAGGATACTTTAGCACATCATGGATGTACTCACCCTCGTAGAGATTTGCATATCCCTGCTTTAAAATTTCATCGATCTCGGTTTGTGACCATTCCATTGTGGTGGTCAAACCGTTTCGCAGTAGCTCTTTCTCGCGATGCCACGCTTTCCTCACCGCTGTTAGTTTAGCGTGATGCATTAACCGTTGCTTCTCTTTTTCCACTGTTGTACCATATCTTAAATTAATAACGGCATGCGCCCCATGTATTTTAACATCTAGATAATTATTTCCGCTACCATTTTCTCGAGTTATTTCATGGAATGTCGTATTTACTTGACCCTGAAGCCGTTTCAATTGTTGCCGATCCTCGCTTGCACGCCATGAATCTTCCTTAACAAAGAAGAATGCATCTTGTTGCGAATTATGCACAACAAATGTAAAGGACAGCAGGCTCGATCGGTTAAATACCGATGTATACACATCCCGATAGATTGCGTTAGCTGCTGGTACACTCGAAACTATAGACTGCCCTTGTGGTGTTCTCGACACAATAATACCTTTGCCGAACGGAGGGTCAGATGCCGCACCAATTTTGGTCGGGGTAATTTTCATTACATCAGACTTAAGCGCCGATTTAGGTGGCGACGATAATTCTTGTATATCGGTCATGCGGCGAATTCCTAAATGTGACAGGAAACCCGATTCAATTGCCATATTTGGTAGGCCTTCGAAGGGCCGCCTAAAGTTTAGTGATGGTAAAATTTGTCGTACATGTCCCCACGGTATTTCCGACTTCCATAATTTTGGATCAAGCTGTGGCATTAAATTCTTAATATTGTAACCCATTCGGGCCATCCATTGCGTATGATCGACTGGATGATTTCGATCGTGATCAACATTAATCGGATCGTTTCCATTGAATCGATATAAGTGTAATTTGGTTGGAGTCGAAACTCGTTCTGCAACGTGTTCCCAGTTCGGAGACATCCACTGTCCAATGAGTGGATCGTACACTTTTCCATTAGGCATGTGCACCAGCGACGTTACTTGATCGAGCAGTCCACCACAAAAATCGATCGGCAAATACAGGTAAGGATTAGAATCGTACACAATGTGACCATACGGTGATCGCATTATTTCCCGAATACCTTCCCCATATTGGTTGAATATCATGATCGGTGTACCACATTGATCGGTTGCTATGTAATACTTGTGCCGATAAACCTGTGCATAAATCATGTGCCCACGATCATCATAAACGAGTGACATTAGTTTACCGTCTCGCGGCGAATAAATTTGATTTACTTCATGTGGCCGATCTTGGTTGGTGTAAAAGAATTGTGTGATATTACCGAAATTATCTTTACGAGTTGTTAACCTATTCAAATGATCATAATAGTAACGTACATCAAATCGACCACGCTTGGTTGCTCGTACCAGTAACCCTTGCGTATTATAATGGAATCGTTCTTCTCGGGCATTTTGCGCCACTAAACCTCTAACATCGTATTTGTATTGGCCTTCACCAAATTTCATGATGCGATCCATATTGTTGTACTCCATCGGAATCGTGTTACCTCGATAGGTTAACGATAACATATTACCGTTATCATCATATCGAAATCCCCAAGGTTCTTGAGCCTCCACGCCAACCAATTGTCCATCACAGTCCCACGTATAATTTTTAACATTTGTATACGTATTCACACCAACATTTCGGGTATAGGTTCGAGTCTGTGAAATTCTTCCATGCACATCATGATTAAATTCCATTTTGAATACTTCCATTCTATGGATCGTTAATGACATTTGGGTTTCCAAAAATCGGCCATCTTCTATTCGGCTGAACACGGCCGTACCATCAAATACGGTAGTTTGATTTACTTTTGGATGGGTCACTTTGAATTGGCCAATTTTTTCGGGGCTTCCGGTTACTTGATTATAGCTAAATATCTGAGACGGTAGGTTTTGTCCCCCGATACGCCCTTGTACCAAAATTAACCGGAAATTTGTATCGTATTCATACGAAAATTTGGCATTACTTAAACCAGTCTTGGCACTAAAATCAACTCGTTCTTCGGTTAATAAACCACCGATGTGCTCTAAATCCCACCGGTATTCGAGTTCACGCTCAGTGTGCGCAATTGTTGTCAACATTCCTGTTTGAACATTGTACGTGAATTCACTTTTACCATCGCCATGCACAATCTCTGACAATTCTCCTGATGGATTGTATCGATACACTATTCGGGCACCGTCACCCGGGAAGACGGTTTGCAATAAGGCGCCGGAATGTGAAAAGTGTTGTAAATATGGTTTAGTACTTCCTGGCGGTGTGTACGTGAATCGAATAAAACCGATCGACGGCTGTAGCGAGAACGAGTGTTTTGATCCGCTTGGTAGGGTTATGTGCCGCATGCCACCATCTTCATCGTACGCCAACAAAAATTTACGTTGACTTGCTAGGCCAATTTCCGAAACTAGATTCCAATCGTTATATATAAATGAAACTGTACCATCTTGAGCGCTCGTCACTTCCGATAGTAAACCATGCCGATCATAAGTGTATTTTAATTCTTCGGGGCCCCATGCCCATCCATCCATTCGGTTAAATCGATCGTAAGAAATGTTTAATGTGAATGCTCCATTTGACGGAATATACGATTGTGGAAGACCTGATGCATCAAATGTTATCGTTAAAATGGGCCGCCGGTCCCGATCGTAAAATACTTCTTTGCTGGTAAATTGATCAAATTCTATGCCTAAAGCGCGCGAATTGTTCACCCAAATTTCTCGGCTTAATGTTTGTTGTGGATTACGAACATCTCCGACTAAATTAAATACAGAGTTCATGGAATTGGTTAACTGATCGCCCATTGTAATCGACTGTTGTGACCACATTGGCAACATTTCAGCTTCAACCGGTAGTGCAGCTTCTAAAAGCGGATGTCGAGCGATTGCGGCCGATTCGATAAGAACTCCGTTTGGTGAATGTATCATCATCGTGTTGTTGTTGAAATATTGGGCCGCCGTTTTTTCCGATCCCTTGTACATGATCAGTGATTTAATACCGCCTGTTATGAACAGCTCGGTAATATCGGGTACCTGATTCGAGAATATCGATTCAACGGGTCCGTTAACTTGTACACCCAATCCCATCGATTGTCCTAAATTCGCACTAATCGAAACAGTTTCACCACTGGGTAGAATCACACCAATCACCCGACCAATTTCGTTGTATTGATAAATGTAAGTTTCACCACCACCCGACCGACTGCTCAATAAACCTGACGCACCGTCGTAATCAATCTCAATCTCAGATTTACCTTTTTCCGTTAATTTTGTGAGTAGTCCAAGACCGGATATTTTTAATTCTGATTTATGATCCTGTGTATTTTCAATTGAGCTAACAATATTGCTGTAGTCTCGTAAAAATTGTATTTTATTTCCGGAACTGTCCGTTACTGTCGACAATTTTCCGAAACTTGTATTTTTCGAATACAAAAATGAATAACGTGTTTTTGCCGAGGTTAGATCCTTGGTAGCAACATGTTGACCGTATCGATTAAACACATAAATTTCACTTTTTGGTGGGAATGGTATATGGAATTCACCATTCTCATCATGACTTGGTAAATAATGTTGTAGCGCCAGGATATGGAGTGAACCTGTAATATAACAAAAAAAATAATTAATATTTGTTTTTTCCTCCCTACATTGAACATAATGTATGCATACATATATCATAATATACAAAGAAGGGGGGATGTAACATACCTTGATCGGCAACATTTATAACACCATCCTGTGATACAGCGACTGCTGAAATACTTTGGAATTTTGCATTTGATGATAACAGTGTTTCCGCATTACTTGTGGTAGTATCATCACTGGTACTTATCATTCCACCGGTACCAACTTGTAGCACCGGACACAGACATACGCCACCAATATTGTTGTTACTGTTATTGTTATTACTCTGTGAATTACTAACACCAGGATTTCCGACATTTCCTGTATTACGAGTTGGATTTACGGTGGTCGCTAATGTTGATGTTAGATTGCTGTTATTACTGTTACAATCGCATGTCTGAGACCTATAATACAAGGAAATAACGAAAAATATTTTAGTTTTTTTTGTTATTTAATTTATTTTTGTTTTATTACATTTTAATTTAAATTTCAATTTCAATTTTTAAAATACAAAACATTATTATACGTAATACGAGAATGGATTTTAATACACCCGTCCAAAAAGCAATTTTTGTTTTAAACCTTTTCATTTCGAGAGTGTTTATAGGTTAATGCGGTATTTTAGTTGTTTAAGTTTGCTTTTCGGGAAATTTAATTTATTGCTGAAAACACAATTAACTTTATAACGGTGTTAAAAATAATTGGCATGTTTATTCGGGGTGGGGTGGGTAGATTTCTATAGAAATGGATTAATCTGGTGTTTCAATTAAATATAAATACCGTCCGCACCACCATGAATCAGAACAAATAGGTCAGTATTTAGTCTAAGCCTAAAGCGACCATAGAGTTCGGTTTAAAATGCAAATATGAAAGATAAAAAATTCTGTAAATCGACAATTAGCGAGGCCGAAGTGAAACAAATCTTGTTGAGTCGTCTTCCGGAACAAGATGATCAAGTATCAAGTCGCCTAATTTTTGGAATTAATTTAGGAGTCAAATTTTTGATTGATACAGGAGCTCAGTTTTTCCTGTCAGTTCTTACCAAATTGTCAAACACCCAACACTATACATTTAATTTATTCGGCGCTAGTTGTACTCCAGTGCGAGCATTTCGTTTGTCGAAATTTATTATCGTACACACGTGTACACTGCTGAGACTTATCCATTCCTTAACTTCCCTGTATCGGATCGGTGTGTTGAAAGCCGATCAAATTTCCACGTTGTCTTTCATTGACAAGAAAACTTTGAATCTTAAAATACAGCAATTGAGTCGCTCATTAGGATCAGGTAAGGTCAAGCATAATGTCACACATAGATTAGAGCCTAACAGTCCTGTATAATGTAAAGCAAACCGACTGGTGCCAGACAAATTGAAAATTGCCAAAGAAGAGTTTCAACAATTGATCGCACAAGGTATATGCCGACCTAGCGACAGTCCATGGTCCAGTCCTTGACCGCGCTCTTAATAGAATTACTATTCTTGGCCGTTACGCAATTCCGCATTTGCAGAATTTTTCATATCAACTTGATGGTTGTAGCGTATTCTAGAATTTGGATTTTATTCAGGCATATCATGAGATACTAATAGAGCCCGCTGACATTCCAAAAACGGCTATTGCAACATCGGCCCAGTCATTTCAACGTTTAATGCATTGCATGTTATTGCAACGTTGTATACTGTGAAACTTTTATTGACGACAGGTAAAGTTTGGAATGTGATACCTAGCGCATTAAAAATAAGCCCATCAGCCTAGGGTGGTATATTGCCCCTCAGCCTAGGGTATTGAGGGGCCCATTTGATTCTGGGGTGAGCCAATCATGTTTAACCCATTTGGCCGAATTTCCAAATTATCAAGATCTTCAACCGAAAATATATTTCAGTACGAGAAGGAAAATGCCGAGCTCCGTGAACAACTAAGAGAAATAAAGGAATTTACAACTTAATTGAAAGAAGAATTCACAATTTTAAAGAAAGAGAATTGTTGGGGCAATTATGAGTAATTGCAAATAATTCCCAAGTTAACAGCAAACAAATGATTGAATTAGCCAAAATTTTGATTTAAACACTGGTTTTAACCTTTTCAAAAATATAATAATATTTTATTTCAATTCTCAATGAAGAACAACCTTTGACTACCTTTATCTTTCCAAAAAAAATTGCTAAATCATTATAAAAAAAATTTAAATCTAGTTCTACAGTTTTTTCGTTATTCATTACCAATACAAAATATATCCTACAACTACTAACGCGACATCTAGGATGTATTAATTAATTATGGTAAGTAATTGAGGTGAATAACTATCTAACCATAAGACATATTCACAATAACATATATGAATGAATAAAAATAACAATAATTGTGAATAACAATATTATGACATTAATGATATTAATTCATGGATCTTAATTCTAATGTAAGTATAAAAAATCTATATTATAATTAATTAACTTATTTGATTGACAAAAATCTTTTATTTTAGATTGTATGTCTGCTTAATTTGGTGGATTGTCCATGGTCCTTGGGATGAGTATTTTTTAGTTATTAAATTTTTCAGTAAATATGTAATTTACTTCTAGGTGATGAACATTCCGGCGGCCTTGAACTTCGTTCAATACTTAAAAAGATGGCTTGACGTTTTATCATATATTAAGTATTATTGATTAAAAGTATTATTGACTGCATTTCGAGTTGCATATCTAATTTGTTGTTTCTTTTCAGGTGATGGATCTTCTAATGTGCTGGTTTCATTCATATTACCATCCACTGGTAATACACATAATTTGTGAATCGGTCGTTTTAGCTCTCCAGATTTAGTTTTTAAAGTGATGACCCTAACTAGACCATCGGCTCCAGGATGAATTTGGATTACCTTTCCTAGTAACCATTGATTTGGTGGCGTATTGTCCTTTATTATGACCACATCGTTGAGTTTTATTTGTGTTTGTGGGAACCTCCATTTAGTTCTTTGTTGCAGTGACGTCAAATATTCGCGTTGCCATCTTTTCCAGAAGTGTTGATGAAGTTGTTGTACGGTTTTCCAACGGCTGAGATAACTTGCTTTATATTCAGTGACGTCTGATTCAGGAATTTTTGTTAACGGGTGCCCTACCAAAAAGTGTGCTGGTGTCAATGCATCGATTTGATCGACGGATAAGACACAGATAGGCCTCGAGTTTAAGCAGCTTTCTATCTCGGCTAACAGTGTTGTCATCTCTTCGAGTGTTAAAATGGTTTTGCCTATAACTCGTTTTAAATGGAATTTGGCTGACTTAACCGCAGCTTCCCAAATTCCTCCGAAATGTGGCGCACTTGGTGGTATGAAATGCCAGGAAATTGCGTTGCTTGAAAGAAAATAAGATAGGTAAGTAGAGGTTTTAAGTTTTTCCACTTCTTCCTGTAAGACTTTGCTGGCACCCACAAAATTAGTACCGTTGTCGGACTGGATTTCAACTGGTACACCTCTCCTTGCTACGAATCTCTTAAGAGCTGCTGTGAAAGATTCGCTTGTGAGGTCTCCTACTAATTCAAGATGAACCGATTTTGTGCTCAGGCAAACAAAAACACCAATATATGCTTTATAAGTACGTTGTCCTCTGTCTTTTGTTAAATGTATCAATGTTGGTCCAGCAAAATCAACCCCTGTCTTATAGAATGGTCGTACTAGTTCCACTCGGGAAGCTGGTAAATTCCCCATTAGTTGGTGTTGGAAAGTAGCTTGACATCTTCTGCATACGACACATTTTCTGATAATCTCGCGTACTACGTTTCGTCCACCAGTTAACCAGTATGATTGGCGAAAAACGGAGAGTAATAACGATGGTCCAGCGTGATGGTGCTTTTTATGAAGATCTTCCAAAATCATTCTTGTGAAAATGGACTTTGGAGGCAGTATCAGCGGATGTTTTGTATTGTAAGGTGCTGTGCTGTTTTCAATTCTTCCGCCAACTCGAAGTAGATTCTCTCTGTCCATGAATGGGTGTAATGAACTTAAACTGCTTGTTTTATTAATTTTGCCGTTTCGTTCGAGAGCATCTATTTCTTCATAATATGCCCTTTTCTGTTCATATTCGCAGATAATTTTGAATGCCTTGTACAATTCCTGTGGTTTCATAAATTTCCCTCTGCTTCTTTCTTCCTTTAGTTTTGTTTTGGTGTTGTCAATGAATCGGATCACGAATGCAAGAATCCTCTGAAGTTTATAAACAGAGGAATATTTTGATAGCAATAAGTCGAGTAGTTCGTTGCACAGAAATCCCGAAAGGACATTCAATTTGATTGATCGCTCTTCTTGTTTGCATCCATAGCTGTTTTGTTGCGTGGGCCAGTGTTCTTCAGATTGGGTTAGCCAGTCAGGCCCTTTCCACCATAAATTATATTCTCGAAGTTTTGAAGGAAGCATGCCTCGGCTGGCACAATCTGCAGGGTTCTGCGATGATGGTACGTGTCTCCAATGGCTTCGAGGTACAATATCCATAATCGCAGACGTTCGGTTAGCCACGAATGTTACCCAACGACGAGGTTCATTTGCAAGCCAGTCGAGCACGATTTTTGAATCAGTCCACGCCAGGATGTTGTTGATTTTTAAACTTGTTTCTCGTTTTACGGTTTCAATCAATTTGACTAACAGGACAGCTCCACACAACTCCAACCTAGGCAACGACACTTGCTTGATAGGTGCAACTTTACTTTTTGCTGTTACTAGGTGCACAAAGACTCCCTTTCCCGGCGTGGTAATCTTGAAGTAAATTGCAGCTGCGTAAGCACTCTCGCTTGCATCGCAAAACCCATGAATATCAACTGTGGAATGATTCGAAGATTGTATAAACCGTGGTAATGCAATAAGTTCAACTTCTTTTAGATTGGATCGGATTTCCTCCCACTGCTGCTTTTGCCTCTCAGGTAGCGCGTCATCCCATTTCAAGTTTAGGATCCAAAGCTTCTGCATAAATATTTTCACTTGCACGACGACAGGTGTTAGCCAACCGAGTGGGTCAAATAACCTACTGGCTTCGGAAAGAACGGCCCTTTTCGTAAAATTTGCGTGATTTTGAAGCGATGTTTTAAATAAAAATTTGTCTTCTCGTGAATCCCAACCGACACCTAAAACTTTCACATATGGGGAAGACTCAATTGCTGCATCTTCTAGTTCCTTTATTTTGTTGCCATCTTCATTGCTTGGAATTGAGTTCAGTAGTACCGGATAATTTGAAGACCATTTTCTTAATTGAAATCCGTATTGGCTTAGGATATTGCTGATATCAAATTTGAGTTGTAGTCCTTCTTGTTCCGAATCTACTGAAGTCATTAAGTCGTCTACATAAATGCTTTTCTCAATTACATGACAAGCAGTTGGGCTGGAATGTTTTTGATCATCAACTATTTGATTTAGACATCGTATCGCTAAAAATGGTGCGCTGGATAATCCATAAGTGACCGTTGATAATCGATAATGACAAATTGGATCTGATGGGTGCTTGCGCCAAACAATCTGCTGGAACTTTCTATACTTTGGATCGATCAGAACCTGACGATACATCTTCTCGATGTCGGCAGAGATGGCTATTTTATGTTCTCTGAAACGAAAAATAATTGAGAATAGGTTTGACTGAATAGTTGGGCCTACGGCTAAGTAATTATTCAGAGAATGGCCCGTGTTGCTCTTTGCCGATCCGTCGAACACTACTCGCAGTTTTGTCGTTGAGCTGGCTGTTCTTAAGACACCATGATGTGGTAAATAGTATCCATCAGCTATCATTTCATTTTCTGGAATTTTCTCCATGTGTTTCAGTTGTTCGTATTCATCCATGAACTCATGATACAGATTTTTAAAATCGTTGTCCCTCTCGAATCGTCGTTCCATGCTCCTTAGACGCTGTATGGCGATGCTCATTGTGTTACTCAATTCAGCTGGTGGTTCTTTAAACGGTAAGGCTACAACAAATCTTCCATTCAGAGTTCGCGACACATTCTCTTTAAAATGTTGTTCACACATTTTTTCTTCCGCTGATAAAATAGCTTTTTCATCTCCAACAGACTCGATTTCCCAAAATCTCTTTAGAGTGGTATCTATATTTGCCTCGGATTCCAAACAATTAGTAGCTAACAATGATGTCATGGTATCTTGATTTTCCTCGGTTGTTCCTGAGACTACCCAGCCAAAAATTGTATTTTGCATGATGAGCCCGTGTTCGCCAAGCTGTTTTCGTCCGTTAAGCAAAATGGCAAAGAAGTGATCAGCTCCGATTAAAATGTCTATTGCGCTTGGCTTGTTAAAATTTGGATCTGCTAACTGCAATGAATTCCACATGTTCACCGAAATTCCGCTAATCGTTTGTGATGGCAAACAGGATGTTAGTTTTGATAAAACTAACGCGTTGATTTCAAATTCGGGTTGATCTGGTGGTTGTACAACTAATGTCACCTTTCCTCTTGTCAGCCCAGCTTTAGTCAGTCCTAGACCACTTACTGAAATTCGCGAATTATATCTTTTTAAATTTAATCGTTGCATACAGGATTCAGTAATAAAACTTGTTTGAGAACCGGAATCTAACAACGCTCGACAATTTTGAGGTTTCCCATGACAATCCAGTACGGTAATTTGAGCTGTTGGTAGAATTGAGTGGAGTTTTAGCACCTTGGCACAATTAGTTTGAACGACTGATGAATTTAAACTGGTCTTTGAATCATCTTGATTGGAATTTGATTCACAAGTCTCAGGCGTTACTTTGGTTTCTACGACATTGACATGGAGTAATGTATTGTGTCTACCGGAACAGGTTCGACATCGGCGCCTTGATTGACAATTATATATTGCGTGTCGTCGGCTTAAGCAATTAAAACACCTTCGATTATTTTTAACCCATTCCCTACGTTGGTTAACATCCAAATTATTAAACTGATGGCAGTCGAATAGAGAATGAGTTTTATTATTGCAGAAAGCACATTCAAAAACGGTTGATTCACTTGCGACTACGAGCCCCTTTATAGAACTTTTAGGATTTCTCGGCTTGATCGAAGAGCTCAATGACTCCAGAGCGTCGATTCTGATTTGCAAAAACTTGAAAAAATCTTCAAGTTTTGGCTGTTCCATTTCCGCTGATGTTTCCGCCCACATACATTTGCTCTTATCATCCAATTTAGTAACCAACCAGTAAATCAACCAGGGGTCACGAGATTCCGCTATTGGGCCAAGAGATTTTAGACCACGTACTACTTCGTCTGCAGTATCTAGTAAATTTTTCATTTTATCAGCATTTGCGGCCTGGAGTGGTGGATGATCTACGAAAGTGCGTATGAACGAATTAATAATATGTTTCTTTCGGTCATATCTGTCTTTCAGTTTATGTAATGCCTCCATGTAGTTAGTCTCAGTTACACTAATATGGCGAAGTAATGCGGCAGCTTCACCCCTTAAAGATCCCTTTAGGTATTGGAACTTTTGAACGGGGCTCAATATCGTGGAATCATGAATCGTGCTCGAAAATAAATCGTAAAATGACTGCCACTCTGTATATTCGCCTGAGAATGATGGTATGCTTAACTTAGGTAGCTTCACTTCAGCTTGACCAGTACGTGAGTGGTTTAGTGTTATATCCATTCCTTGTATATCACCTCCAGGAATCATTGTTAATTTGCGAAGTTTCGAATTGAGCTTTGTTTTGGCGTCGTAAAATTTTTCTTCGAACTCAAAATCGGGTTCTTCGTCAGGGTCGATATTCAATATCTTGCCTTCGATGGTAGTGAATTCGTTCATGAGTATATCAACTCGAGCCACACGTGTTCTAACAGCTTCAATATCTATATCTGCTGGATTTGCGGTGATGAATTTGATTATATTGGTTAATTTAGCCTTAACCGTAGACCGTTGTTTTTTAAGACTTACTAGCTCGGACATCTTTATGATAATATCACCTACACGCTTGCTTCAATGACTATACGTAATTTTCTCAAAGAGTTATGAAGCTATCACAAACGGCTAGCACAATTTTATGTTAATAAATTTAAGCTTCACTGGTTTACAATTTAAAGTTCACAATATTACGAGTTCTTGAGATTCACTTATATTTATATTTTAATTCTTGGTCACTGCACTACACTAGTCGTTTTGACTAAATAAATTTAGCTTGCAATATTTGGCTATTTCAGTAAATTTATCAAAATTATAACTGAGGGCCGCGAATTATAACAAACGGCGTCGATCACGATAATACTTCTCAAAATAGCGAGAAAAAATCAAATTGATCTAATGGCGGCTTTTAATCACTATTTCTCACACGGCGAGAACAAAAAAAATATTCCGGACTTCGGCTCGAAGGACCAATTTGTTGGGGCAATTATGAGTAATTGCAAATAATTCCCAAGTTAACAGCAAACAAATGATTGAATTAGCCAAAATTTTGATTTAAACACTGGTTTTAACCTTTTCAAAAATATAATAATATTTTATTTCAATTCTCAATGAAGAACAACCTTTGACTACCTTTATCTTTCCAAAAAAAATTGCTAAATCATTATAAAAAAAATTTAAATCTAGTTCTACAGTTTTTTCGTTATTCATTACCAATACAAAATATATCCTACAACTACTAACGCGACATCTAGGATGTATTAATTAATTATGGTAAGTAATTGAGGTGAATAACTATCTAACCATAAGACATATTCACAATAACATATATGAATGAATAAAAATAACAATAATTGTGAATAACAATATTATGACATTAATGATATTAATTCATGGATCTTAATTCTAATGTAAGTATAAAAAATCTATATTATAATTAATTAACTTATTTGATTGACAAAAATCTTTTATTTTAGATTGTATGTCTGCTTAATTTGGTGGATTGTCCATGGTCCTTGGGATGAGTATTTTTTAGTTATTAAATTTTTCAGTAAATATGTAATTTACTTCTAGGTGATGAACAAGAATGAATAACTCAAAAAAGCAGTTGAAACACGCGCAGAACTTGGGACGACACCTTGCCCTACAATCGATAATGACATTAATCCATTCCATACGGATGAAGAAGAATTAGAAAGAGAAACAAATTGGATGTTGAAACGGAATAAAATACCAAGTAAGAAAAGGAAAGCTCAACACTCACCAGAAACGGCAGAAACTTTACAATCAACTTCAAAAGAAGTTTCTAGAAAACAGTTAATCATCAAGAAACAACTACCTCTAGAACAACAACAAGCAGCTAAACCAAAAGAGAAATCACCTCCACCAATAAATGTCGCTGAGTCCTCACCAGAAGTAGAAAAATCACTCGAACAGCAACCAGCTCAACAAAATGAAGCAGAGCCAAAGGTAAAACCGATAAAGGTAAAGCCACCACCGATTTTTATAGTAGGAGTAACCAACTACTCAGAAATCCAAAGAGTAATGAGTAATGTTACGGAACAAGAGTATAAAATTACTGTTCTGAACAATAATGTATGTATACAGTAACTTGTCAACGAAGCTGAATACGGAAAAATATCAGTGGTACACGTACGAAAATAAAAACGATCGTCCAATCAAGGTCATGGCAAGAAGCCTGCATCCAACCTGTGAAATTAATTCAATAATGGAGGATCTAGAAAATAAAGGCTTTAAAATCCTTGATGCCGTGAATATTATTAAAAAGAGAGACGTAGTGGGGAGAACCGAGTACAACCCGTTTCAAACGAGGGCTTTCCCTGTTCATGCGCTAACGTTTGATAAATCCGAGCAAATAGAAAAAATTTACAATATAACTGGCATACTCAACATGCGAGTAAAGATCAAAGCTGTTAAAAGAGGCAGTACAAGAATAGTACAATGTAAAAAATGCCAAGGCTATAACCATACGCAACGATATTGCGCGCGCGATCCAAGATGTGTGAAATGTATAAAATGTATAAATTGTTATGAGCAGCATCCAGCCAGCTACCGAGGATGTGAGGTCGCCAAGCAGCTGCAGAAAATGAAAGATCAGACACGAAAACCCCCTCTAAGTCATCCAAACAAGAATCGAGCAAGAAATGAAGCATCTATGCGTAAGGAGAATTACACAGATGCTCAGGCCGCTTCAAATTCGAAAGAAAATAAGACGAACAGTACCGAAAATATCAAAAACACTGTCCAAGCAATTTTAAAGAGCCTCGAGGAACAGAATAAACTAAATAAGTTAATTCGGGATCGACTTAATCTGCTGGAAATACCAAGTTCCAAAATAGTTAAACATAAATAATGTATACAATACATAGTTCATATCATAATTCCGGAGCAGAAACCAGACATCAAAACTACTCATAAAGAATAGCCATATGAAATGCAAACGGATTAACACAACACCTAGAAGAATTAGAACTATTTTTAAAAACCGAGAAAATTGATATATGCTTAATATCAGAAACACATTTTACAAGCAGCTCCTATGTATCAATCGGGAGATATATTTGTTACCATACCGCACATCCTGCAGAACGAGCAAGAGGAAGGTCAGCTATATTTATTAGGGATAATATCAAACATCATGAAGAATTAAAAATTGAAAAAGAATCCATGCAAGAACCCACCGTGGCGGTTAAATTTCGTTATCACAACACCTGTAATACTGCGATATATTGCCCCCACGGTATAGCCTGAAGAACTACATTAACTTGTTCCAGAAATTAGGAAGTAACTTCATTATCAGAGGTGACTTTATTGCAAAAAATACTTTCTGGGGTTCAAGATTACCCTCTCGAAAAGGCAAAGAATTACTTGCAGCTGGCCAATACTCAAACTGTGAATTTTACTCAGGAGGGGAAAAAAACGTACTGGCCAACTGATCCTAACAAAATCCCAGAACTTGTAGATTTCTACATCACTAAAGGCATATTGGAACGCTACATTTTCTTAACAAATGATGAAAGTCTAATATCTGATCATTCTCCTGTTATTATGACGGTTAGTGAAAATGTACTAGAAAACACAAATTCACCACAGCTCACAAACAATAAAACAAATTAGGAATTGTTTAAGCAGTTTGTAGAGAAAAAATAAAACTTATGCCAATCAAAAGTGAAAATGAAATAGAAGAGGAATTAGACAAGCTCCTTGATGTGATACAATGATCGGCTTGAAAAAAGCACCCCAAATTATCATCCAGGAAAGAAAACTCCGTTATTTACCCAATTGAAGTCAGAGAACTAGTGCAGGAAAAATGAAAAGCCCGAAAAATGGCAGACTACGCGTGCGCCACAAGATAAAACCACCTTAATCAACTTAAGGCACTCATAAAAAAGTGAAAAATGAAACAATTGGAAAATACCCTTGTTCTCTAGCTCTAACTAAAGATACCGACTATTCCCTCTGGAAAGCAACAAAATGGTTAAAACGACCAAAAACACCCCAAGTAACAATTTGGAGTTGTCAAAACGTTGTACCATCTAAAATTTACAGCACTTTAGTTATAATAACTCTTAAAATAATAACAAACAACATGAATTTGTTGGTTTGTCAACGTAATGCTAGCAAAAATGGTAATTGTCATTTTCCTGGCAATATGTTATAGCAACGTCAGACAGTAAACTCGTTATAAATGGTAAATTACTTTCAAGGCATCATTTTGATTAATTTAGTGACTTCGGTTCCCAAATAGCAAAAACGTCATATTTGCAGTTTTGCTGTACTTAACACAAAGTAGAAGAAAAAGTAATGCAATAATAGCAAACATGTTTTAGATGCAATTCCTCTGGTTAGAAAGCAATATAGTTAGTTAAGGGTATAAGTTTCAAAATAACACAAAAAAGCAGAAATAACTAACGAGATATTATTTTGAACATTATTGTAACAATAATAATTTGTGTAAAAATTATAGCAAACATCATTCTTTTATAATTGTCATTTTATTTATATGTTTTCCATATTCATACTTCAATAATAAATGTCATTATATATTTATGAAATATTGACAGGGATAATATGATTTTTCTCATCATTTCTTATCGTAGAACTATGTGGCAAACAAGTTTTGTTGATCAGTTTGTAAAAGTAGCCCAGAAAAGAAAAACGCGACCTAAAATTATTTGATATTAAAAATAAAATCAAAATCAAAAATTATTTTGAAAAATTTATTTTTTCTGGAAAAAAGTTTAAATCTGTTAAAAAGCATCTGGTAACTAACCAAAAGCATGAAATTGGTGTTTTTTACAATATTTTCATGTTATAAACTGGGTTTTGTGGAAGTTTTTCTACTAGATAAATGATGCAGCCATTTTTGTGCACAGAAATACAAAATTAAAAGATCGCTTTACTATATGTAACAGCTAAATAACTTTTCAGATAACGAGTTTAATTATTTATGGTAAATTTAATATTATCTCAGCTAAAGTGTAATAAGGATCTACGAAAAAGCTGCCCAAATATAGTAAACGTTTTAAATAACTAATCAGCTTTTAGATGAGGAAATTAGTAATCATAAAGCATTTGCTGTGTGCTAAGCGTTTTATAACTATAGGACTTTGCATGGAATAATTATTTAAGTTAACCCTATATTAGCCATGTTTACAAATTACCATATTTACAAATTTACAATTCACGATTTTAATTAAAAAACTTGCATTGTGCAGCTAAGTTTAAATTTTATTTGTATTTACATTCTAAACACAATTACATAATGAAAAACTTTACATTCAGAGGATTATTTGAGACAATATTAAAAATGAAACAGATTGCGATCTGATCCTCCGAAAAAAAAGGGTTAAATATTTGTTTGTCGCCTAAATTAAAAAAAAATGCAATCCAGTTCCATTAAAATATTGAGAAATACATATATAATATATAAATCAGCTCAAAAATTCAAATTTCGTCTCTATTTTCAGCCATATTTATTTATATTTTATTTATGCGTGTGAGCTGTCAAATTTTCCTAACATTTTAAAACAACTGTACCTGGTGGAGGGTTAACAACAAGGTTGTAATTATAGAGTTTGCTGTGTGTTAAACATTTTAGTTGTGTTTTAAACCATTTTGCTTTGAGTTAAGCAATTTTACTGTATTAACCGTATAGTTTTGCTGTTTGGTAAGTAATTTTGCTTTGAGTAATACTAATACTTTCACTGCGTGTTAAGCGGTTTCGCTATTTGTTAAGTAATTGTGATTTGAAATAAGCAGTGTTTCTTTTATAAGTTTGACATACCACTGTACAATACAACTGAACTTCTGAAAGTATGTACCGGTTGGAAGAAGGAACTACTTCCGAAGAGGGAAATAATTCCGAAATAATTCCGTTTTTAGAAAGTGGTTGTAGTTCCTCTACAAGAGGTTTCAAATAATTTGGAACTGAACCAGGTTCACTATCTTCATGTATTGCAACAAAAATTGGCCAATTGTATTTTTGAGCTTCTGTAAATTGAGATACCATCAATCAATACAGGTAAACCTCGCTTAACGAAGGGGTTCGGTTCCTGGAAATGCTTCGTTAAGCGAGGATTCGTTAATCGAGGTATCAAATTATATGATTTTATATGAACAATTGTTAGTTTGGTTCAGGTAGTGCAAATTTAATAAAAAAAAAGTTTTCAGTACAAAAATTCAGTTTTATTTCGAATAAAATAAATAATAATAATCGCAAAATAAAAAAACCAAAGCATATCATAAAAAAGAAAACACTTATAGGGCCCATACACGACACAATTATGCATGTGCAATCGTATGATTGTGCATGCTGATTGACAGTGGTATAGTATTGATTGAGTGATTGTACATGGTGATTGTGTGACTTTCAAATTTTTTGATATTTTCTTGTTTGTGCATGCAAAACTGCGTCGTGTATGTGTAATTTGCTCAGTCGAATGTTTTAACTCTTCTGTGTCGTATTACAGTAAATATGGCATAGTTAATAAAAAATAAAGAATTTAAGATCCTCGGATGTTTTTCCAGGTGCTAGAATTTCGAATGTCCATTTCCACTACGTTTTTATACTATTCTTTCATCGAAATTTGTCTATTTCTGTTTTATTTCTTTTTTTTCGAATTGCTATTCCAATTAAAATCGCAACGCAAGCTTCTTCATACATATTTTAAAACTGATAAATGTGGAAAATGCATGTATCGTGACTCATGAGTGTAAAAATCATGATTGTGCAATCACACGATTGCGCACGCATGACTGTATCGTGTATGGATATAATACTTAAATTATTATTTAACAAAATTATCGATTGTAAGTTGTTTTTTTCTCGAACTCGTCTAACATTTGTTTATAATTTGGATTGCGGGAATCACAATGCTACTTCTGTTTTCATATGGATGATTATTTCTGATAATCTCATAAGTTACATGCATTTTTGAAAAAATTTCATTCAGAGTGTGGCGGCATACATTTTTTTGTGGCTTTTCATCTTCTGTTGATAATTTACAACGTGATCTCGATTCACAAATTTCGAATGCCTTCTTCGTCCATTCCTTCAATACCGGCTTGCGTTGCCATTACAACAAAAATTAAGTAAAAGAGACGGTTTTTTTATTTTTTGTTAATTTTTTATTCGTTATTCCGAGGTATGTATTCGTTAAGTGAGGTTTTTGTATCAAAAATTGATATTCGTAGATCCGAGCTTTCGTTAAGCGATGTTTACCTGTATTTATATTTATTTTACATTGGGATTTACATTGGGCGGTCTAAGGATTTAAAATATAATTGTAAGCAAACTTTCACTTGGCAGTTTTTGCAATTGTTTATTTTTTAAAGAGTAGTTATAAATATATAAAAGCTGTTTCAATTCAGTTTGTGTTATATTAAAATGTATTGCCGATCTCTTTATTTTTTTGTACAAAATCTTCTTCTTCGTCTTCGCTTTCATTTAAATAATATTCGGATTCAATTTCATCATTATTATAACATTCAGAATCTGACATAGCTTGTGATTGAGGTAATAATGTACGCTGAGATGGTTGAAATGAAATAATACGCTCTGCAGCAGCAGTTAAATTGTCATTTACAACTTGATCTAAAAATTTGTTTATTATATACATGTAAGAGTCCAGCATGAATTTAAATTAATTACAAAGTTTATCTACATTAATAAGTCACGCGTATGTGGTGATATTTGCTGTGTTTTAATATTGGAGCACTATCCGGAGCCAAATGGCAATTTTCTATTGAAACTGCAGCTATTATTCACTGGTGTCGCTGTATTATAAAAATTAAAACTAAATTCATCAATAAAACAAACATTTATCACCTGAAATATATTAATTGACATTTATTTTGACATGACGTTATAAACAAAAATTCATTTTGCTGCGTTTTAATTTTTTATTGTAAGATTTAGTTTCTAATGGTTTCAGGGGTTTACAAAATTAAAAGCCTTTTCAAATTTCCCATTGAAATGGATAGCGCTCCCGATAGCGGCTCCCGATAAATAAGTGAGCCGAGATATTTTTTTATCTATTTTTAATTAAAAAGTTGAATGAAAAATCTTAGTTTAGATTTAAATAAATTAATTAAATGCAATAATAGCGCGCTAAATATAAGTTTTCACATAGAAAATTGGCTGCTCCAGATACAGCTATCGGGCGCTAATAAAAAAACACAGCAATTGTTGCTGTTGTTTCTCTTGAAGCCACTTAAAGAGGAACCAAATCATTGGACGTAAACGCAGCAACTTTAATATTACTATTAGCGGATAAAATAATATATTTCAGTGGTTTTGCATTGCACGTAAAATTAAGAAGATTGACATACCTGTTACTTTTTTCATGTGGTTGTTTGTGACTTTTGCTTTTCTATAAAATGTGGTGTTGGTTTTGTATTTTTTTGATGTTCTAAAATAAGTATACCAATCTTTGTTCGCCATTATACTCGCCAAGTATAACAAAGACACAACACCTTATTTCATTATATACCATAAATGTCAAAACTAGGTTATTATAGATGTCGTCAGTCAACCAAACCAGTTTGACTAGCACAGCAACAATGCTTTCCTCCCGACATTTTTCTTTGCGGCATATATAGCAATAACCCTTCTACAATGCCTTTATACCTACTTATTTTATCGCAGCAAAATTGCTTTTGTCCCGATTTTTTTGCTTTATGGTGTGTAACAAAATTGCTGCTGCAATGTCTTATAAACCTTCTTAAGCTAATTAGGACCATTTACCTATCGAACTGTTACTTGGGACAGATCCCCCCAATCAAAACAAACGATGGGAAATGGCCTAGAAGTGCGAAAGATAACCGGACCTGTTTGCTGAACATCTTGAAGAAACATTTCAATCTCTAGGTCGGCACACCAGTTACGAAAACACTGCCGATATGCCCAGCATATCTGATTTCGACTATATCAGGCCTGTGACATTGAAAGAACTAAAGGCTGAAGTTAAGAACATAAAATTAAAGAAAGCTCCTGGTTATGATCTGATAAATAATAAAGGAGCTGCCTGAAAAAGGTACTCGTAAATTACTACACATAATCAATGCGATCCTCAGGAAAAAGCATGTGCCAATGCAGTGGAAAGTAGGAGAAGTAATAATGATTCCGAAACCGGGCAAGCTACCGAATGATAGAAAATCTTACCGGCCAATTTCACTTCTCTCTACACTAGCGAAATTGTTTGGGAGACTGTTGCTCAAAATATTGAAAAGAACCATTGAACAAAGGAACCTTATCCCAGAATATCAGTTTGGTTTCAGAGAGAAACACTCAACTATTGAGCAGGAAAAAGGTTTGTTCTAGTATCTTCTTAGATGTGGCACAGGCCTTCGATAAGGTGTGGCACAGAGGTTTACTCTTCAAACTACATAGAGATTTACCAAAATAATATTATATGATTTTAAAATCATTTACATAGAGAATCGCCACTATAGGGTAAAATATGAAGATGAATATTCCGAGCTAAAAAAGATTTCGGTAGGAGTTCCGCAGGGTAGTGTTTTGGGACCTATTCTTTACCTGCTCTTCATCAGAGATTTACCTCAACTAAACGATGTTACCGTTGCAACATTTGCTGATGACACTGCAGTTCTCTCAATAGGAGACACTATCGGGGAATGGACAACGAAACTTCAAGAAGCATGTGACAAAATCATAAAATGAACAAAAATGTGGCGTATCGGGCTCAATGAATCGAAATCCACACATGTGAATTTCACCAATCTAAAAGTCGGTTATAAACCTATAATCATTAACGATCAGCTGATTCCGTATGCAAATAATGCTAAATATCTAGGGATGCCCTTAGATACCAGGCTCAGATGGAAAGAGCACGTTAAAAAGGAAAAAGATGAGCTTAATGTCAACCGAAAATAAATTGCTATTGTATCAACAGGTGCTAAAGCCTGTATGGACATACGGAATACAGCTCTGGGGCTGTACAAAGAAAACCAACACCAAAATAATACAAACTTTTCAAAACAAAGTGCTACGTGATATAGTTAACGCTGCGGGGTACATTGGGAATGATGACCTTCATAGGGACCTAAATATCCCGACGGTTCAAGAAGAAATAAAAAAATTTGCAGTAATTCATGGACAACGTATTTATCAACACGTAAATGAAGAGCTTCGTGGTATGTTGAACACTTCACATGCAGTAAGACGATTGCAGAGAAGGAAACCATTTTATTTAATGGATTAAGGACAGCAGAGCAAAGACTATATACAGTAAATAACCTATAAATAGGTTACATTTTTTACCGCAGGTGGCAAGCTGTTCCAAGTGACAATCGCATTTGTTAACCCCGAATTATTATAAATATTAGTTCTGTTGACGGGTAAGTTAATATTTTTTGTTCGTAGTGATTTGGAGAAATCCAATTTATCATACAAATACAAAGGACAACCTGATTTAATAACACGAAAAATAAAAAGAGCAGTCTTATAACGCTAAAACTCAAACAAGTCACAACCGAGAACCGAATATTTAAAATCAGAAACGTGATCAAATTTCTTTAGGTCGTAAACATAACGTACACAATTATTAAAAGTAATCTGAAGCAAACGTTTTGACGAACTATCACAATTTGAAAATATCACATCACAATATGAGAAAATTGGTATAACCAAACTTTTCACCAAGTATATCCGTAAGTCAACTGTACCAATTTTTTTAATTAGCCTCAACGAGTACAAACTATAATTAACTCGCTGACACAATAAACTTACATGATCACTCCATCCCAGATTAGAATTCATGATTAGCCCTAGATTATTAACAATTGGAACAAATAAAATAGTATCATTATTTAAGAAGAGTTCAGGCACAATACCATGGGAGCTAATTTTGGAGAAAAATAATGCTTTACTTTTAGAAGGATTTATGGTAAGCACATTATTCTTAGACCATAGCGAAACACTGTTAAGATCATAATTTAGAAATCTCACAATTTCATCTAAATTCGACAAGTCCCCACCAATATACAATTGCAAATCATCAGCATAAAAATGATAACAACAATTTAAAATAAACCAGGGAAGATCGTTAATGTAAATAGAAAAAAGTAAAGGACCAAAAATTGAACCTTGGGGAACACCATCAAAAACATCCCGTAGGACGGAAATATCATCACCGTGCTTTACAAATTGTTTACGATTATCAAAATATGAATGTAACAATAAAATAGCAGGATTAAAGAACTTATAATACAACTTAAGCTTTTGAAGCAACTGTGTATGATTGACACAGTCAAAAGCCTTAGAGAAATCCAAAAGTACTAAAATCACAAATGAGTTATATTTATCCAAAGTAGCAGAAATATCATCAAATATATGAATAAGTGCGGTTGTAGTATTATGACCAGATTTGAAACCCGATTGGAATTTGCAAAGAAAATCAAAACAGTTAAGGTGCTCAAGCATTTGTATTTGCATAATTTTTTCCAAAACCTTAGAAAGGGTAGGCAAAATGCTTATCGGACGAATGTCAGAAACAGTAGAAATAACATCCTCCTTAGGAAGAGGAATAATCGAAGCCACTTTCCATAACTCAGGGAATACTGATTTCGTTAAACACTGGTTCACAATGAATGTGATATGTGGCAAAAACAAATCAATAAATAATTTTAGTATTTTGAAATCAACCATATCATATGCCATTGAATCTGATTTAATAGCTTTAATAGCATTCAGTACCATAAGCTCATCAACACAATCAAAAGAAAATGTATAACCATCAGAACTACAATAATTAGAATTCGGCAAAGGCAAAACGCCTAAGGATTCACTAAAATTACTTATACCATCTAAAATGTCGTTAGCAGAAAAAGTAATGATTCCTTCAGTAGACGAACATGAAATACCAAGCAAATTTAAATTATTCCATGTAAGCTTAGCATTATGCATATTCTCAAAGTAAAACTTATTTCTCGCTTGATTGACGCAAGCATTAGTTTTATTTCTAAGAAATTTAAAAGATTCCCAATCAATCACTAATTTGGAACTTTTATATTTCTTGTGAGAAAAATCTCTACGCGCCATTAAGTCCAAAATCTTTACATTTAACCAAGGAGCAGTAGGACATATGAATTAAATACATGAACAATATCGTTGATGTCATCAAAAAAATAGATTCCACTCCAACCTAAAGAAAAGAACTGATCTATAATATGTTCATAGCTAACAGCGTTATAATCACGAACTATGGAATAATAAATTTTGTCTCTAGTACGAAAGAACTTGTAGCAAGCATAAATCAAATCATGATCCGATATGGTAGGAACTACTAATTGACCAAAAGAAATTATATTGCATTTATCGGGCACATATAAAATTATTAAATCTAATAAAGAGCTATCTAATCTCGTTGGATTAAAAGGTAAGTAGCACAAGTTATGTAACCTCAAGCAATCACTTAACTTATTATTTATGAACATGTTAAAATTAAAATCTCCACAACAAATAACTTTCTCATATAGTGATAGGTACATTCTAAAAAAATCAACTCAATATTATTAACATCATCCGCACAAGCAGGTGGAGGATTATAAATAATAATAATAAGGATTTTACCAATACATTCCGTAAGCTCCAA
The DNA here is from genome assembly GCA_947310385.1 of Nephrotoma appendiculata. NCBI lineage: Eukaryota > Metazoa > Arthropoda > Insecta > Diptera > Tipulidae > Nephrotoma > Nephrotoma appendiculata. Next base: position 263,517,951 of record OX371224.1, read on the forward strand.
CACTAAAATTTCTACTTTACCAAAGGCACCGCAGAATATTTTTAGTTCGCTCAAAACGAATAATATTATAATTATTGATACGAAGTGACTTGTTTAAAATTTTACAGCTAAGATGGGTTTCGGTTAACGCAAGGAAGTCAAATTTGTACTCATTCAATAAAACAGTAACGTCATCAAAATGCTTTACTAGACTTCGAATATTTAAGTGGCCGAACTTTAAACAAGAACCAATATTTACCTGCAGATTGTCACTTGGAACAGCAATACCACTACATACGTTACATGAAAGGAAATTTAAACAATTAACGTGTTGATTGCAGCTGGAACCCGAAACTTCGTATGATGAAGCAACCTTTACGAAAATTTATATTATTAAATTCCCGAATATTAACTCCAATAGGCCAGATATCAGGATCAAGAGCCTTATCTCGTAATTCCACAGGTAAACCCAATTTAAAACATGAATAATGCAACGAACCAAGATCTCTTCCTTTAGGCACCAATTTAAACACCTTACAAAAATTAGTATTCAAACATGCTTTTACCATCGACAAAATATCATCTTCAGATGTATCGGAATTAAATTTTGATACATGCAACCAGAGCATCGGCATAATCGTTTTAATGTTAAAAATTTTCAGAATAGCACCACTTAGTCCCACAAAATGATTTATTTAATAAACCAGATGTGGAACTAACGCCAAGGCTTGCAGGTTTAATATCAGGCGTGACATAACTTGAACGATCAGATGTATCAGCAACTATAGATGAATGATTGACAGCCGTAGACGCAGCAGATGATGTATCCAAAGACAAAGGCAAAGATAAGGACAAGTTACCCAACTTCGTAACACTACTATTTTTTTGCTCATGCACACTGTTCAACTCCACAGCTAGATTAGCAGGATTTACAACTTGTTTTATTTCTTTTTGAGAGACCTTAGAGAAACCATATTTGTTGAAACATTCTTCGGTTTAATATGAACCGGTACTTTTAAGATCTCAGCATAGGAGGACGACGATGCATCTATCTCACTATAATTTATGACAGCTGAAGTAGCGGTTACCTTATTATTCATTGCCTGAACTGAATCCGCCACATTGTTTAATTTAACGTTCATCATCTTTATGTTCGCCTTATTATCAACCACAATATTTAAAATTTCCGCCAATTTGTTTTTCAAAAATTCAATATTATTGGAACACTCTTCACAAATAAATTTCACGCCAATATCATTTCTGATTAAATCAACATCGTAGACAGTTAAACCTACACATTTTTTATGAAACCGTTCACTACAGACACCACCACATGTAACATCTAATTTATCACCTCTATCTAGTTTTTTACATTTAAAACAAATCATATTTTAAATAATTTATAGTTATATTATTTAATCAAGAAACACCCAAAAAAAATCACAAATTTAGTGGAACAACCAATAATTCACTATATACAATTATTAACACTATTTAACACAAATTGGCAATAAGCAATAGAATTAATTATAAACTAAACAATTAAATATTAATAAAATGAAAATTCATACAATAAAATAATTTTCAAGCGCAAAAACAAATACGACCAGCTTAGGTTGCTTCGACAGTATGGAATGGGAATCCAACTAGATGAATTGTATTCAGTTGTAATAATTTAAATAAATAAAAAAAAAAAAAAAAAAAAAAAAAAAAAATAAGCTCATTGAGTCTCTTTTTCAATGAAATTTTAGCACGGCATACTTTATGAAAATAAAAGTTAACATACAAAAATATACCCAATAAGGTTAATTTTTTGAAAACTACTAGCGCTATCTATTATCTACATATATAAATTATTTTTATCACTCCTACTATATGTTGATGCAAAATGACAAATATTTGAGTCGAAGGGAATCCATACAAAAATGGAGATATGTTGCTTCTGTATATATTCTGTGGCAAAGTGCTACATTTCGTTAATAGCATACTTTACTGCGATTGTTGTTTTATAATAAAAATATGGCAACCGCTATTCCCCGAAATTACCTGCCATAAAAAAATTAATGAAATTTTACAGAAATATAATACCCCAAAACCCTAAACATAAATTGGATAGGTATACAAATTTTAAATCCAAATTAGGCGTCTATAATTTAATTTGAATTCCAGGTCCACTTTTAAAAGAAGACGTATACCGGTACAAGAATGCTTGGTGTGAATATGAACAAGAATTTTATTAGGTCACTTTATGTTGCGTAATTTGGGTGCAATTAAAAAATTATTATAATTTCATGTTTGTAAACCGAATTTATGGAATTTAATTTAATTTTTAATTTACAGCAATTATTTTTCATATCCACAGCCTAATTAAAAATATTCCATGTTTTACCGATAATCGTAATATAACTTATCTATACATTTTCCCATTAAACATGACGTGCCAAATTGTTATGTTTATTCGTACTAATAAACTCGAGCAGCATAAACGGTGGTATATGTACCATATTTTCATAAAAATGTTTATTATTTTAATCGTTCTAAATAAGTAAAGTGAAACATTTTTGCAAATTTTAAAAATCAAATTATCTCTCATCCCCTACAGAAGCAACCAGGCATATATGCGCGCTTGAACTAATACTATATTGCGGAAATTAAAATTGCAGCTATTTATATTAAATATAAAATTCACAAATACATCACACCAAAATACAAAAAAAAAAAACTTCATAAAGTAAATTACCATAAATTCACTCAGCATAATATTTATGTAAAGTGCATATATGTAAACTCGTGTATATAGTTTAAAAATAGTGCAAATTATAGTTGAATAAAAATATTGGATCGATAAAAAAGTATTCAGCTCGTACTAGACTGCAACCTGTCGCTCAACCCAAACATTTTTTTTTTATTTTAGTTAATGATAATTTTGAACGTAATTATAAAAATAACAATTTACCATTAAAAATCATGAAAATGAGTGGTACAAAAGGAAAATAAAGCAAACTGGAAAAATATTATGGTTTGGTTAGAATTGTTTATTGCTTTTTGGGAATTGGAAAATTTAGTTTGCTCCAACGTTCCAACACAAAATAACCACAAAGAAAGCGAACCCACCCGCACAAATTCAATAAAAACAAGTCTAATAAATTTAATAAAAACATTAAATAGGAAAAACATTTTTTTTTCTTGGAAAATTGGAACAAATTTTCAATTAGTACCAAATCAATTTCACTCGTTATATATGTATATATATGTGTGTGTGTGTGTAACATAATGTACATTGAATTCGTTTTTTGGTTTAAGAATTCATTTACCCTTGAGAATATGGAACAACAGAACAGAATAATAATAATAATAAATGTTTTCCAATTGTAAAATAAAATTTTCCGTTTTTATTTGGAAAATTGGGAAAAATATATTTAGCTAAGTGGTTTTAAATTTAATTAAAATTATTTATTTACTCACATTGAATTATCCTGTTTGCCGGCGAACGGTCTCATGTTGCCCGACGAATCAACAACCCGAATTGAATTAATGCGTCGCGAATCACTATCGGCAATATATAATTCACCACTCGGGGCGAACGCAATCGCTAATACGGTTCCGAGTACATCATCCGATGTTTTATTTTTCTCTGCCGCCTGTGCATTATTTATGTTACAGTGTAGTGGACTTCCGGCCACCACTTTAATTTTCATATCGGACGTTAATTTTAACACGAGTCGATCGTCGATAAAGTGTAGTGAACCATCGAGTGGTGATAGGGCCAAACCGGTTGGCCACTGTAATTGTATAAGATTGGCTGAAAGGGCACCTTTACACGGTGCCGGACTCCAGTGATTATGGTGGCCATGATGCCCGATTAGCGTATGAATAATGCCTTTCGGATCAACAGCACGAATATTTGTGCCGTCGGCGATATACATCGTTTTATCGGCAGCGATTGCCAAACCTTTCGGATGAGACAGTCTAGCGTTCATAGCTGGGCCACCATCACCACAATTTTCTTCATCGCCGGGTATACATCGTTGTCCACTCCCCGCGACCGGTTCACTATTTAGCGATGGATCACGAACTTTATCGATTGCCATTACACGTAAAACTTGATGTTTTTCTGGGTCCGAGATATACAAATGGCCATCGGCAGGCGACACCGCCAAATAATATTGGTATGATACTTGAGTTGTGCTCAACTCGAGTACAGTTATAACTTTACCGTCAGGCGTGATGCGCCGCACTAAATTAAAATCACCAACGTATAAACTGCCATCGGGCCCGGATGCTAATGCAACCGGCGTTAACAGTTGAGCATCTTTAGCAAGCCCATTACAGTAATCTTTGCATTGTAAAGGTCGTTGCAATCCCGTTCCCATTACAACTTGTACAGTTCGTGGATATTCTTTGAAATGGAGCGTAGATCCATCCCCCTTTTGCAAGATACCTTCATGGAAATTGTAGTGGTGATGAATATCAAGGCCCCAACCACCAACATCCGATATATCAACATCAAACCCTTGAAGTTTTGCAGTCTGAGTCTCCCAAACAGGTTCATTACACGTCGAATGCTGATACCCGATTGAAATTCGGGCCACCACGACTCCATACACTTTTTGTTTATACACATTACGTTTATTCCAGGCAAACGTGTGCATTAAATTTGGATCAGCCTCGTACGTTTTGACATGCAACGAGCCCTCAATTTCGACACCGACATGTACATGGGTCAACGTCGGTGGTATTATATCGTGTGTCAGCCTCATTCGCACAATACTTAAATATCCGGACGCCTGAGACGATTGATATGTTAAATGTAGCCCAGATCCGGGTATTCGAATTGATTCTTGAATTATCTGAAAATTAATAAAAAAAAAAAACATAAAATTTTAATTAGTGCTTGAATAAATAAATGTTTAAATAATGTTAAATGAAATGCTCCCTACATGTAATATTTTGTGTATAAACCAACTATTATAAATTAATGATAAAAGGCATTGGATAGGGTTGGGAATGTTTATTGGTATCCGTATATATGTAAACATGAGCGAGGGATAATAGAAGCAAAAATTATTGCTGGTGTTTAGCTTTTTTTGTAATTATTTATTAAAAATGGATGATTATAAGTAAAATTTGTTTTGTTTATTAATTAACTAATTTTATTATAGTTTATAAAATAATAAAATATTGATTTTTTACTGGGAATGTCTATAGCATTAGGGAATATTAGAGTTCGGTTGCATGGTAATAAATTTATACAATTTTTGCTTTTAGTTTATACAAGCTGTAATGTATAGCATTTTTTGGAACTTTGGGTGGTGTGGTTGTTCGGTTCGTGATATACAAAAATGTTTACTTTTTATTTTAAGTTTTAGTTTATTGTTAAAGAGCCAAATGTATTTTGAATTTGTTCCAAATAGTTTTATGAATAGAGGAGGTGGGGTTGTTCGGGAACAAAACATTTTTAAATAGCTTTAATAATGCTCTGGAGTCTGTTTTATTTCTGTTTTTTGATTGTTACAAAAATAAAGAAATAATTAACATGTTTAGTAAGGGAGGCTCTATTATTAATTTCAAATGCCTAGAAAAAACTCGAATCCGAACGGCAGCCAATTATGTTATTATCCTTTGTTTTGAAATCCAAGACCCTCATCACTCCGTCCATACCTTCTCTTTAACCTTAAAACCGCGTTTGGTGCATTCAGTGCCCCAATCGATGTTTGAATGAAAATAAATTTTTTTACAGTGGATTTGTATTGAAACAACATTACTATGAAAGTCATACATCGTCACTTTAGCGTTTCGGAAATAATACATATTCTTTTGATTGTTGTAGTATTTGGTAAACACTTGTAAAGGAAATTTCTAGCATAACCGTGTTATGGGGCATACAGCGCCCCTAATTTTTTCCCATATATTTTGCACTATTTTCTCTGAAAACGGTACTAAACCAATATATAAATTGATTTTTCCATAAATAAATTGTTCTTTCCCATCGTTTATAACGGAATTCGATATTCATATATAAATACTTGTACGTTATTCAGTATTTAGTGTTGTAGTTTATTTTATACGATAGTTGATATCGTTTATTTCGTAAGTAAATCATACGAGTAGTGCCGTAAAATGGAAAACCAAAACAGTATCCAGTGAGATTATAAAATTATTGAACCTGCAAATGAGAAAAGAACTTTCTGCAGAGGACGAAGAACAACTAACCAATTTATTAGCCGTTGATGGAAACGTTAGTAACGGCCGCGAGAATATCAGTGACACTGCAGTAAGCGATTGTGATTCTGATAGTAACGATGAAGATTTTGGCCAAGCAAATGGTGATTCGGATATGGATGATCCAGCAACGGTAGGACATACCCTTAGAGACCCACGAATACTGGATTTAGCCGAAGGTTTAAAAGAGGCAGCGGGCAGTGAGGAGGAAGTAGCGGTAGCGGATAATAATTTCACATCGGCTCAGATGTTTGGACCAATAAAACGGTATGTGGCACAAAACAAAAATAATCCTCATGTGTGGTGGGCATTACCGAACGAATCTGAAGAGCAGCGTACTGCTGCAGCAGAACAGAAACACAAGCAACACAGCCTTCCAATTGTAAAGTTAATACATTTAAATGTTTACTAACACCAAATATTATTTCGAACGTGGTGATTGAAACAAATCGCAAGGCAAGGCGGTACTACCAATCATGTACCACTCCGAACGCATGAAAATGGCATGACACAAATGAGGATGAGAATGAGATATATGCTTCCATTGATGTTCTTCTTTATACCGGTTCTGAAAAAGCATCGACGGTACCAGCAAAAGATTTATTTCATAAAACAAATATGCCGTTCTATCGTGCTGTAATGTCGTTAGAACGATTTGAACAGCTAACTCGTTTTCTTAGATTTGATGACTCACGCGTGTGAAAGACGACAAATTACCTGAATTCCGGTACGTATGAAAATTGTTCTTAGATAACCTGCAGGGATTGTATAAAACATCTCTAGAAGGTTAACACGCGCACCAACTATCCATTAACTGATGAAATTTATGTTGGAACGCAACAGTCTCAGAATCGAACTAGACATGTAGCAACTGACCTGGTCTTCCGTTTGTCGGATAATTATTTGAATGGCGGATATAATATAACAATGGACAATTTTTTCACCAGCATTCAGCTAGCCGAGGAACTTGTTAAAAAAATACTAATATAGTGGGAACAGTAAGATCAAACAAACCGAAACTGCCACATGATTTCGCAAACGCAGATGTAGCAAAAAAGCGAGGCCCATTTAGCCCAATATTTTGCTTTTCAGGCCCAACTTGCCTTGTTAACTATACAAGTAACGCAAAAAAGAATACATTACTGCTATCAACGGCGCATGCACACGAGAGATTGATGAAACCAAACGTAAACCTAAAATAATTCTGGACTATAACAAAAATAAGGCGACGTCGATACATTCGATAAGATGGTGAAACCGTTCACGTCTAAGAGAAAAATTAATCGCTGGCCGATGGTATTGTTTTTTAACGTAATCGACACAGCAGCTTTAGTAGCATATCGTTTATTTAATTTGACAAATCCGTCGTAGTCTCAGGCTAAATCGAGTAGACGAAAGATTTTCCTTAAGACCTTATCGGTGGAACTTGCTAATAGCTATATCAAAAATCGTATAGAAGAATGTAATCTAAAAGATTCTGCAATGACAGCCTTAAAATTGTGTGGTTATACTGTCGGAACTATAAATATTTCTTCACCAATTCAAGAAAATAATAAAACAACAAAACGGTGTGAAGATTGTAAAGTAAATCGCAAAGGCACAAAGGGAGATAAAAAAACTACTGCAGTGTGCGATGTTTGCATCAAGCCGACCTGTTCAAAACATTATATTCGGGTTTGCCAAAAATGCTACGAGACTAATGCAGAGGCAGTAGCCATCGACGAGGAAGTAGAAGAACTGTCCAGTGTGGTGCCATCAACGTCATTTGATTTACCTCCGACCAAACGCCAAAGAACACATTCTCCAGTTTAATAATTTTTGTAACTTTTTAAATTAGATCGTAATTATTATAATTTTTTAAATTTTTAATTTAAATAATTTATTTTGTATTCTTTAATTAATATAATTACAATGAATTTACATATTTGAATGAGTTCCTATAATAGAAATAGTATGAAATACATGTAGGAGCACTAAATGCCCCCAAATACGGTCATATGTTTTTTTGTATGTGCACGGATCTAAGGTTAATTCTCAATCACAATAAAGGAGTGCGATATCTCAATCTCAAGCTATCGACTATTCTAGGCTATAGAAACGATATTCATTAGGACTCGTTTCATGTCACTTGGTGAGCGCGAGGAAGTGTTTTAGGCTATGTTTGATACTATTTCCAACATGTACAATCTACCAAAATAAATCGTTTCAAGGGTCAAGGCGGATTCATTGTTGTAGCTCGTTGTGTTCATTCCGTTCGTTCCATTCGTTATGCTTTTTTGTAAACCAATAGGATTTATCGCACATGGCGTTTTATTTCTTCGGTATTTTTTCATCAAGTTGATCTCTCTTCAACTTTTTTACCGAAGGAACATGTCAAGAAAGAGACGACATGATATATAGTATAATAGTAGAAACAAACAGACACATTTTCGATATTTTATTTTATAGTCAAGTACGTTGTTCATTTTGTGTTTTGATGTTTTGTTTTTTCAACAACATTCATCAACCCAAAAAATAATACTGCAGAAAAAATACCAAACGAAAGGAACGGAACGAACACAACAAACTACAACAATGAATCCGCCTTCAGTGTAATCTACCAGATAGAAGCGTTCGCCTTTGGATAAGTGTACTAAACAAACAACAATGTGGTTTTAGGCCAAACCTATCTACTATTGAATAATTTTTACCCTGAGGATGACTTGCTAAAAATGTTGGGAGTAGATAACAGGCCTATGATTGCATAAATCGGGTTGCACGACAATTCGTTAAAATGTAATTAACGGAAATCGACCATTCACGGAACATTATAATTCCCTGAACACTACAATTCATCGAAACAGTTCACCAAAATCAAATATGCTCTTTTAGGCCAGGATACGAAAGCATAGTTCCTTATATTTATAAATAGTGATCGATCTGTGTTGTTTCCACAAACGGCTGTGTCTTTCTGGTTAAAGATTCCTTAAACTGAGAGTAGGGTGGTTTATAATACTAAATTAAAACCTTAATTACAAATATCCACCTTAATAATATGGAGATCGTTTGAAGTATTTTTGGTGAACTATCATTTTTTGTCAAGTAATGCATTTCTCGGCGAATTGAGGTGTTCCGGAAACTTAATAGCCATTATATCAATTAATTGCCATTTCAGTTAATTGTTTTCAATAAATTCTCATGGAACTCATTCCTTAGAAGTTCTTATTTCAATTAAAACTCTAACATCAGTGTGTTTGTGTAGAGTGGTAGTCAATGTACGGTTTAGACTATTTTGAAATATATTCGAGAAGTATACAGTTAGAAATTTTGCTGCTATTTTTAATGCAACCCTTGCATTGAGGCTTATACGATGCAATCGTGTATCACATTCTAATGCAAAGTTAGCATTAAAAATAGTTATGATGCAGTTGCATTAAAAACTGCAGTAGTGCGTTGAAAGAAAATTTCTAATCTGAAAATAATCTGGGGTTAACTAATTTTTAGCGAATTTATAATAATTCGCTAAGTCATTGTGTATTCTTTTAATATAACCTTAAAACATTTTTCATATATTTGCTGTGTATGGCTAAGGACACCAATTGATTAACGTCAATTGAGTTGGAAGTAAAAAACTACAATCTGTGGAATTTGCCTTATACTTTTGTTTTAATACAAAATAATATAACACCCCGATTACGCTAGTCGTGTCGTTTGTCGTTTCAAGCGACTCTTTTTACTTTTATGGGTCTATTATGATTCTCGCCTCAACACACCACTCGCCGTGACTATCTAAGTCACCCGAGTTCAAAATTGGTATTGTGATCAGTGTTACCGTTTTGGATACTAGTGATTTTGGATACTATATTTAGTGACCTTTCGTGACTAAATGTAGGATTTGGATACCGAACGAACCCTATATGATACTTTTTATTTAGGTTAAATACAATTTTGACTGTATTTGTATTTTGATTGTATTTTGATGAAGTTATAAGTGAAATCGAATTTTATTTATAATTCGTGCTGAATAAATTGCTGAATTCATTTGTTCCGAGGGTTTAACGTTTTTTACTCGTACTCAAATGTCAATTGTCAAATGTTATTTGCTTTGCGGTTCGTGTCGTCTGTGGCATAGTATATTGTTCCTGTAATATAATGGAGAAGTAAGTAAATTAAGCTAGTTTATTACGAAATGATACATTATTTCTATTTTTATTAGCCTTTTTTACAGATTTATAATTCGTACTAAAGATTCATCTAAACAGACCCCTTCAAAATCAATGTAAGTTTAATTACAATGTTAGGTTAGGTTTGAAAAGACAATAGTCTGCAATCTGCATTGTTTGCAAGCACAATTCATAAAATTATTACATAATTTATCATAATTTAGCACTCATTCATATTAAACATGTTGCAATTGCAGAACGCCGCCATCTACAAATGACACTCGTAATTCAAGTGACGGCAGTAGCGATGGGGAAACAACTTCGAAAAAAGCTAAACGTTCAAGATCTTTTAGATATCATTGGTTAGAGGAGTTTAAATGGATTCAGAATAAATCCGGTTCTGCATATTGCAAGGTATGTGAAGTACGCATTACAAATATTAGATCTCACCTTATTCGACACGATGGCCGTAACTCGCATGTTAAAAACGTAGAAGCCAGCAAAGCTATACCTATAAACGTGCATTTTGCAAACCCCACCAAAGTTACACTTGAGAGACAAGTAAAAGAAGCGGAACTCATGCTAGTTATGTTCTGCATAATGCACCACTTACCATTTGCCTTGATGGATTTTTTGCCCAATTTATTAAGAAAGTGCTGTCCAGATTCAAACATCGCCAAAAATATGAAATGTGGAAGAACCAAAGCCACTTGTATTGTAAAAAATATTTTGGGTGAAAAAGGTCGGCAAGACGTAGCGTGCCAACTGCGTGATCAAAAATTTTCAATTATAATCGACGAAACGACCGACGTTAGTACAGCTAAGGCGTTAGCCGTGGTTGCTCATGTCTTTGATAAAAAGAGGGGTTTGATAAGGGACCGATTTTTAGCATTGCTCCACCTAGTTAACACGGATGTGGATTCAATTTACTCAACAATCGTAGATTATTCTAATTTATTAAATATTCCGCTAAACCATTTAATTGGTCTTGGTTCAGATAATGCTTCGGTGATGTCGGGACAGTTTACTGGAGTTCAAGCGCGTTTTAAGGAATTAATTCCAAACCTCCTGTTCATCAATTGTATATGTCATTCGTTGCATTTGTGTGCTAGTAACGCCTGCCAAAAGTTACCTTATTCGATTGAGAAGCTAACCCGAAATATATTTAACTTCTTTGCATATAGCTCCAAGCGATGCAGCAATTTGCAGAAATTTCAGACATACTTTAACATCAAGCCATAAAATTCTTGGCGTCGCTCAAACACGATGGCTATCGCTTGAGAAGGTAGTAAATCGAGTGCTGGAACAATGGGATGCCTTATAGTTGTATTTTGTCTCTTGCAGTTTGGAGGACAAAGGCGCGCGAGACAGTGCTAAAAATTAGCGCACCAGTTAGCTAACCCCGTTAACAAGGTTTATTTTCTATTTGTGTCTTATATTCTGCGAATTATAAATAAGATGAATCTTGAATTTCAATCGGAGCAGGTTCGAATCCATTTGATGTTAGAAACGATGGAAAACAATTACAAACTTATTCTAAGTAATTTTTTAAATCCAATCTGCTTAAGGAATGTGGCAAATACAAGCGAAATTGGTTTCCATAATGAGGAAAATCATTTGAGCTTACCAAATATTTCAATGGGCTCTGCCACAGAATCGTTTTTATTTTCCAACAACGTTGATGAAGATCAATTGCTTATAATTTGTGCAAACGTAAAACAATTTTATATTGAGCTTGCTCTATAAATCCAACAACGATTTGATTTTAAGAATCCAATATCCCTTTAGTGATTTACTAACACAATTGTGCGGGTAGGGCAAAAGTACCAGGTCAAAAATTTAGTTTTGTATGTTTTTTGAACCAACTTACACATTTGTGAATTGCTTTTTAACTTATTTTCGTCCGAAAAAAAACACTATATCTATACACACAATTGTGTTGGTTTTACTTCAAATCAAGCGAAATTTTTTATCAACAACGCCATTACATACTATGATTTTTTACTCACACATTTGTATGGGTTGGACAAAAAATAAGCCAATTTTTTTGGTTTCGTGGTTGAAAAAGGGATATTCAAATGTGTTTCGTTGATCAACCCTGAAAAAATACTTTCAGAAAATGTAAATTTAGTTCCCTTGCTAAATGGTTTTCCTAATCTAATTGGTAGCGATAATGAAAAAGATAAAATTTTGGATGAATTCAAATTACTCACGATTTCGTCACATTTAAATAACGTAAACAGAAAAAATGTTGAAGAATTTTGGCTAAAACTTGGTGCATTAAACAATTCGTTGGGGGAACCTATTTACGGGAAATTATCGAATTTCATGATGAGTTTGATGAGTCTACCCCATAGCTCTGCAGCTGCCGAGCGTATTTTTTCCGACTTGAATCAGACGAAATTCAAAAAAACAAATCGTTTGTTAATTGACACGGTAGATTCTATGATGGCAGCAAGAGATTTTAACGCCAGAAGAGCGTAAATCGATTAGCTGCAATAAGGCAAGTGAAGTATGGGAAACACGGCCGGGACATATAAATTAATTTAAGCAAAAGCTTTATTACATGTGATTTATAATTTTTATTTATTTTAAAGACTTATGAAAAATATTTTTTTTTTGTAAAAAAATGACTCAATTTACATATTAATTTTATTAGAATTAATTTTGAACGTGTTATTGAAGTTACCTAACTTTTAGGAGTAGTATGTTTAGTAGTATGTTTATGTATGTATTTATATCATTTTCCATTCCCAAAAAAACTGAACTGAGCAAAAAACAGAGTTCAAACTTAGTAGAAAATGATCGAGTTAAATTTGTATTGCCCAGTTCGGTTTTTTTGTTGAATCGAAAACGATATAAAAAAATTTAATTTTATGTTAACAGTTAAGAAAAAAATATGATTGAATTATAGAAATGTGATTTATTTTGAATAAATATATACATACATATATACATATATGTATATACAAATATATACGGAATTACGAGATTATTTAATTTTTTAATAAAACTTAAATTGGATACTTATGGATACCTTTTATTTTTTTAAATGAATACTTTAAATTTTTTCTGAGTGGTAACACTGATTGTGATTCTCCCTTTTATTTTGGCGAGCCGTTGTTTGCGACGTCCCACGACGATCCACATACGGATTCTTGTATTTTTTAGAGTTTGTTATTTGTCGTTATGGAAACCATATAGTAATGTCAAAGAGTTTTAGTTGTTTACAAATAATTTTCATGAAAAGATATTTTTGTATGCGTTCGACAAAATTTATAAGGTTATTATAGTCTAAACACAATGGTTGTGAGTACTTAAAAAATTCAAAGTATATAAAATTTTCAACATGACATTTTTTATATCCTCTAGGTGACCATAATCTTTCCATTTCTTCAACAAGTTTGATAAATTGCTGAGTTGTGGTAATTTTTGCTTTATTTCTGACATGAAAAATATAAATTAATTATTTTAATGTAAAAATATTAATAAAATATTATATTTTTAATACCAAAAATACTTTGTCACTTGACTCTCACCACCATATTTTAGGTGAGCACATATGACATTAGCGTCGCTCACTGTGAGAATTATAATACCAAAAATTCTATGCGGCTATTTGGAGTCGCCAAGCGACAAGCATGTGACGATCACTCGCTCACTGCGAAAATCATAATACCAAAATAGAATTATAGTGACGACTCTTCACTCGGTGACGAGGAAGTGAGATTCATAATACAATCAATGAAGTGAGATTCATAATACAATCAATCGACAATCAATCGGCGTATTTTATGTTTTTTCTAGTCTCTTCAAAATTTCACACGACTCGAAATGACAGTTTCTAATTGTTTTTTTCGTCTCAAGCCACTTATTGTCATAGCAACTGGCTAATTTTTCATACAAATAGCAAATTCTTAGTATCACTTGAAACGACAATCGACTCGAAAAGCGTAATCGGGGTGTAAGTGTTAATACAATTATTTGGGAATTTCTAATGTAGTGCGCTTTACTGTTTAAAGTACTGGACTATTCCAAGCTATATGTAATGCAATTTGCATTACATAGGCTATATTTTTTGAACTGTGTAAAGAGGCTTCAAACTGAAGATTGAATGATATCATTAAATGCATGTGAAGTTAAACCTAACTAGAGTAGAACTAATTTTAAGAATAGTTTAGCACAAATTTCACACGCCTGCGCAAGCTTTTGAAGTTAGAACTAAATTAATCCTAAACTAACAAATATAAATAAAGATGAGAATAACTGGTAAAAAAATAACGATGACATTTAGGCGAATTCTTAAAATATTTGAATCAATTTTCTTAGTGTTGAAATATTTCTAGAGGAGTTCGTTAGCACCATACACATCAATTAAACGGGAGGCTTTTATTAATAAACTGAATATCTCGAGATTTAATATGTTTATCACCTAATTCTGTACAATTTTTTGGTAAGACTAAATTAGATCAATCAACCTTTTAAACCATTTAAAATAGTGTTTTATTTGTGGAATTTTTGGTTAAGGTTTATAACAAAAAACCATCGGTTAATGTAATTTTCCTTTAAAATAAAGCACAGTAATAATAAAAAAATGTAAACCTTGACATTTTTGTAAATCCGAAAGTGTGTTTGTCGTAACTTAATGATTGAGGCCCAGAAGAATTGACTAATCAAGGTGAAATGTTAGACACAAGTTTTCGCTATTAATATTTAAGTCAAAGTTATTTTTGTTCGAAATCGGTCCACCAAGTTGGTTGAAAGATATTGTCAACCAATTTAAACCGAAGTGCGCAAGTGCCACGTGGCTCTGGGTGATATTGTATCGGCCTCGGCTGGAAGTTTTAGATATTGTACAATGGTATCGAACGGATTATCCTCATTATACAGAGCTCCGGATTGCTCTCACTGGCTTCATGTGGTTCCGATTGGCCTTTGCTGGTTCTTTGTATCGTTTTTTAATGGTTCCGGTTCTTATCATTCTGACTAACAGATAGTACACAATGAAGACGTGTGTCGTGCCGAATTCTTTGGCTTATAGTTAGGCTTGGTTCTGTAATATCTTGGTTTTGGTTGGCCTGACGAAAACCGAAAAATGTAATTTTTGATTAAAAAAGGAACTCTCATTTAAACTTTTTTCGTTTTTGCAAATACTTTGCATAGTATAGTATTTTCGAAATACGAATAAAACCAAAAACATTCTAAATTAAATGTCCAATAAAATTAGAAGAGATTTCACAAAAATTAGCCATTCTAGAGCCCAGACAGATTGCTGATCGCGATGAACTCCGCACTTAAGATTTTCTCACAAATTGAAGGATCTCTGGGAGAATATTGAAAAATTAAATCGGATCGACAGCCAAAGGAATGTAACACTTCGTTAGGTGCACCGGTAATTTTGGTATCCTTGGAAATGAGTAGTGCGATAAACAAGCTACAAAGGCGCAAGGGCCACTAGAACCAGTTGTCGGCTTTACGATTGGTTGATTTATGTGGGGCAACCATCGAACCTGTTCTATTTTAGGATATACAGACAATTGAGCCGTTGAGGGGAAAAGTGATGAAAGTCATTTTTTTTTTAAAATTTGCATTTACACCACTATTTTGTGCAAAAGTGTTGTACGTCATTATCGAGAAGAAGATAGTTTGTAACGTGCGTTACATTGATGCCTCTACTAGCTCATTTCAACTTAGTTGGCACACTGTATAACATCGATGTTTTGGTATTACGCCTAGGTCACTGCTGTACACAACCAAACTATACCGGTTAATTGTCATTGCGCCTGCGAGGTTTGCAGATACGTATTGTTATAGTATACTTTAGGCGAAGTGGATTAACGAATATGACTTGTATGTTGGTGTATGCACCATGCACAGGCCGCAAGTCATGCGATAATTGCTCTGTTATTGCATTAGCGGATTTTTGTTCTTCGGTATAACCAAAATGCCGGATTTGTTTTCTTTTTCTGGTAAAGAATAACAAATAATAATTTTTGTCGATCATTCGATATAAAGTAGCTTTTCGATGCGGATCCGTGTGTGCATCCCAAGAAAAATTAACTCTAATTTAATTTAATACATATATAAATAAAATTGTCGGTGCATAGATTTGTGCACATTAAAAGCAAATATTTTTTTTAAGGGTGGAACTTTGAAAAGTGCCCAAGTGTAACATACCAAATAAATTGTGTGTTAAATAGTGCAATAGTTAAATTAATATTAAAGGTACTAATTAATTACTACTAACTAATAAACACTAATAGTATAACCACGATAATAAAAGTGAGTCGCCCACGAGGGTTGTGAATTTTTTTTAAGTGTGTTAGAGCTTATACCGCATCCATCCAAGTTTTTAGTGCTGTACTTTATGAAAAAGTAAGAGCTCAAATTACGAGCTAATTGTAAAAAAAAGGTGGTGTGGTTAGTCATAGAAGCGGTGGCTTGTTTTTTTTTTTGGAAAAAAACTTCCGGTGATACGCGGCCAAGCGAGTGCTATTTAATACGGCACTAATAAAATTCAATCTGGCTAATCAATTTAGTGCAATAACCTGAGCAGATCATATTCAAATTGCAACGTCAATATTGTGCATCCAGATTATCAAATTAGATCGGATGTGGTTGAATGTGTAGTGCGAAAACTACATAATATAACTGGACGTAAAGCAACGGATGCATTTGGCGGCGTCCTAGTAAGGCGAACGATTGTCAGCGGTCGAGTTTCTGGTGAAGTCTGGGTGTTCCACCGGAACAACGTAAGCAGCTCGTTGAAGATTTTGGCGGTGAGGTTGGTGTTCTCTACGGTATCCGGATCTAGTCTGCGGAGATAGCAGTCATCAAGGTCGAGGTCAGGGACGCAGAGCTGCATGAGGCAAGGTTGAGCGGATGGCGGCGTGACTGGACAGGTTTTTGGTCTGTGTTTTTTTTTGTTAATTTTATTTTCCGTTTCTTTTCTCACTTTCTAATATGCATTAGATTTTATAGACATTTGCTTATTTTTTTTCTGCTTTAATTCAATTTTCTTTTTTTCTTTAAATTCAGTTTATTTTTTTCTTTTAAATTTAAATTTTGGCCGAGTGACAGTTTTGGTTTAAATTGTTTAATAATTGCTGTTTCCACATAGCAAATATTTAGTTTGCGTTGCAGGTGCCGTGCCCGGATGCAGGGAAAGCGCTTTACCTACGTTCGAGGAGACGAGACAGGTAACTTTTTCATTTACATATATAGTTATACATGCGTTTTTTTTGGTACCGTTTTAAGTACCGTTCATCGAGTATTCCGTTACCAAATTAAACAATTTGAGAATGTCGCTTGGAAGAAATATTTTTCTTTAATTTTTTTTTGTTGCTCTTAATTAATACTTTGTCAAAGTTACACCTTGTAACTTTGTTGAAATGTTCATTTTCTTTATTTCTTTCTTATATTTCTTGTTTTTGTTTGTGAATAAATTTTTTTTATATAATAAATATGCATATGAAATTGATTGTAAATGTAGAACTAAATATGCGTCTGATTTTGAAAAACCGAATGGACGAGTGAGCGGAAATGGACAGGAGTGAGTTGAGAGAGTGAGGTAAGTGATGAAAGTGAGTGTATCGGAGCGTTCTTTTCATTTAGTTTCCTTGTAATTCCGAACGGGTTGTTCCAATGAGATCCGGAACAGCTCAGCCAGAGCACAACCCCACGGCCACATTATTACCTCCACCACTAAGCTAGCGGCAGAACTCATGGCGTGCTCTAAAGAAAAATTACCTATTATTAACTATTAATTCTTATAATTAAATTTTTTTGCTATCAGCAGCCAATGTCGAAGGCTGTCGTTACAATTTATTTTAATTGACGTAACGGAGCGTACGGTTTCGGTTGAGAATGGAGAATGAAAATTGGAAATTTTTCTGTTGTTTTTTATAAGTACTAGATGTAAAAAAAAAAATCGTAATATTGCTTAATAAAAACAATGGAAAAATTAAATATAGTATCATCATTTTTTATTTTAATATTTTAACTGGAACTAAATCATTATTATCATCATTTGTTATCATTTTATTACATTTAATATCTAGCGTTTTTAATTTTTTTTAGATGTTTCTACTTACTTTAGCCTTAGTGTATCAACACGCCTTTTCTAAATTTAAAACAATACTTCATTTACAATTTTTTCCTTGTTTACAGTATACGAAATATTTTAATTTATATTAATTGTTTTAAGTTTATATTTATTTTTTTTAACTTTTTGTAAATTTTGTGATTTTATAATTATTGTAAGTTTTTCGTAAATAATCTTTGAATTAATTTTTTAGTAAATTTTATTACATTCATAGTTGTGTATAACCCTGAAGATAATCGTAAATAAACGATAGAAACGTCGGTTCCGTAGCAGAAGTGTGTTTTATTGTAGGCTTTAGTTCCAGTTAAAATATTAAAATACAAATTTTTAAAAGCCTAATAACTATAATTATAATAGTATTATCACTAGTATGTGTGTGAAACCAAGATAAAACTCCAAACTTTTCGATCTCAGTTCTCGAGAACTGAGGCGCCACAGGTTGTACATATTTTCGTATATTTTCACAAGATTATGAGCCCAGTTTTCCAATTTCTTCAAATGAAACAACATATTCTGGTAAATTTTTATTCAATATGTTCATGTTTGTTTACTTGTAGGTACATACAAGTTTTTTAGTATTTACAATTTTGTTTCTGTTACTGCAGAGCGTGAGGTAGAGAACATCTCTGCAACTGGTGAACCTATTCAATAACCTTTGTCAGACGAGGAAGATCATAGCGTTGTGGCATTCAAGAGAAAAAAGGATTCATCACAGTAAACGATGTGTGATTTTAATCGTCCGAACTGTTACATCAATGGGCTTGTTAAAAAATGTTCTGCTCTCATATTTTTTGAACATTGAAGGAATGAGTGAGAGTGTTTGCAAGAAATATTTTTTGCAAATATTTTTGAAATTTTTGATGGCAGAATGATAAGTGCTCTTCAGAAAGGAAACTCTGGAAAGGTAGGAGATTATTTAAGAGAACACAGCTCAAGTGTGAATGAAACTGACGAAACCGTGCTGAATTTGACAATACTCTTATCAACAGCATCCCTGCATACACAATCCATTACACACGAGTTCATAACCCTAATCGTAGGTACTCAGATCCACGTGCACATTATAAGAATTGAAAGCATTCAAAAGAAGTTCTGATTTTCTTGTTAAAGAAAAGTGACTAGGATTATGACCACATTTTACCATTCCATGAAAATGTGGCTCGGTTACCTCCATAGTTAACAAGATGCACGGATTATAAAATATGCCCGCTTGAAAATAGACGACGTCTCATGGGCGCGGCATTTATTGGTAACGTTTTGCTTGGTCACGTTGATTCAGCTTACATCTTGGAAAACATTTCAATTCACGTGTCATGCAGAACATTTCGAAACCATGAGTTTTTAGCACATAAACACTATTCTTTAAACTGATAATATTTAAAAAATTTAATGTTAATTAATATTTGATTTCTATTTTTTGTTTAGTTTGTTTTGGTTTAAACTATTTTTTAAAATTTTTAAATTTCGTTTTAATTTAATTTTTGTTTTAAACTGAATGTTCGGTTCGAATCTGAAATCATACATGTACTTACAGTATAGAATTTTTTAGAAATAAATAAACAAGTTTGTGTGGCGTCTTAATGTTAGAAAAATGTTCCCAGCCCCAAACCTTTTCGATGATATTTAACTCAGTCGAATAAGGTGGCCATGGAAATATAACTCAATGTTTTGACTCGTTATCCTTGACTTTACAGCACGGGCATTATGTATGGGCACATTATGCTGTTCGAAAATCCACTGAAGAGGAACAAATAGCTCTTGAATTTCTGGAAAAACTGATGGATAGTCAAAAACTATTCTTCTTTGCGAATGTCATGAAAATAATAATAATATCAGGACCACCTAAGTTAATTTTTTTTTCATCCGAAAAAACCACTTCTGACCAAATATTATTCTGCTTGGCGAATTTCAATCTTTGTTGCTTGCGTACAGGGTTTAGTGTTATTTTTTTTAATTTTGTGAATTTTAAAAATGGAACACTTAAAATAGCTCTACGAACAGTTGATTTGCTCGTATTGAGCCCACCTGTCATTCTAATTTTGCTGGTAGAAATGGCTGAATAAGACGCTAGAGCCTATCGTTCTACCTATAGTAAGACATCTACGCGTGAGGCACCTCATAACGTTTTCTGATACTTGTACCGGGTAACATAAAAATTTTAACGTACCCAAAGTGAAAAGATCATCGCAAAACTTTTTTGAAATACATGAACAGCGTTGTATATTTCCCCTAGGCCAGTTACCAAAAACAAAAAAAAAGGACACGACTGACATACTGCCTTACATTTCTTCGATTTACCACACTTTTTTAACAATTTAAAAATAGAAAATATCCTTCAAATAGTCTTCTATAGACCCTTAAAAGAGTATAATGACGAA
Source organism: Nephrotoma appendiculata (assembly GCA_947310385.1). NCBI lineage: Eukaryota > Metazoa > Arthropoda > Insecta > Diptera > Tipulidae > Nephrotoma > Nephrotoma appendiculata. The sequence continues at coordinate 263,538,776 of OX371224.1, forward strand.
ACTAAATGATTTTTATTAAGTTTTTTATTGACTTAAACCACTTTTGCTCTCAACGGCTCGATTATGGAATTCATGAAAAGGACAGGATTAGCTACAATGGTTCGTTTATAACAGGACAAGCGTTGGCAGAGCATTTTCTTTAGCTCAGTCTTAAAAAATATGATGCTATAGCCCCTATTTAAAATATTGGCAACGAATGTTACTCTATTTCGTTGTGATTATACGAAATGTAATTTTTGGCACATGATAACTATTTAGTAAAAACATTGAAATAAATTAAAACTTCGATCTTTTAAGACAAAATCCATCTACACCATTGCGCATATACATAATAAATATTTACACCTAATAAAAATCTATATATGTATGCACATGAAAACAACAAGAACCTTATTATCACCTAATTTGTTATCAACAATTTTCATTCGCTTCGGAAAATACATTATTTACGGCACTTTGCCTTCATGTTACTCGCGTATATAATATTGATAGAACTGTGATATTTATGGAATTTAATATTTTTGATGTTCATCGTACATAACCGTTATGAAAAACTATCAATTTCCAGATACGACCTGTATATAGGCCGCTATACTAAAAACATCGGATTTATATGTATATTTCAAACGCATTGCGTGTTAAAATTAAATACATATTGAATATGTATAGTGTTATGTAAGGCTCACGTGTTTCTTACCAAAAATAGAACTACCTTATCTAAATACAATTTTTATATACAATACATTATGTTTATATATAATTTGTACATAGAAAAATTTGTAATACATAAAAATTAGTTGCTAGTAAAATTAGATGGTTTTCGGGTAAGTTTCATATACGTTTATAACACTGACCCGAGAACCATCCCGAAAAATGCAACTTTAAAAATATAGGTGTGTTTCTTTCCTAAATCCAATAAAAGGCCTTTCAGCCCGAAAAATGAAAACAATGTCATATATACACAAAGCAAATTTTACATTTAAAATCTATTCCAAGAAGAGATTTACCACACTATAAATCAACAAATTTAAAAAACAATACCCCCAAATAAAATTGATTGACCATTTTTTAACGATATTAAATTTCGGCAAAAAGAGGTTTCCAGATATAACTCTATATGGCCTTTAAATGTACTGTCCTTAAGTATTAAGCACACAAATACTCATTACTTTACAATGGTGAAAAGAGGCCTCCCCGCAGCTCATTTAACTTTCGTTTTCAATGTTAATTTTAGGCGGCTAATATTGGGCGATCGCTTAACAATTGATGATTGTTGCCACATGCCATACTTTGTCGAAAGCTTGCGCAATATTTCTTTTCTTCTAAGGAAAGCTTAATTGTATTTTCAATTCTGTGCACCTGTTCTATTCTGCCGTTCTAATGCGACCTTCAGATAATATAGGTATTAGTTGTTGTAGTAGCATCTTTTCAAAAAGCTTTGAAATTATCGGAAGTAGACTTATTGGCCTGTACGATGAGACTTGGGTTTCGTCTTTACCTGGCTTAGGAATCATGATAATTTGAGATATTTTCCATTTTTGTTGAAAGTATCCACATCTCATAATCGCGTTGAAAATATACGTTAAATATTTTATGCAACTATCTGGTAATTCTTTGATCATTTTTCCAGTTATTAGATCATGACCTGGCGCTTTCTTAGGATTTATACTGTTTTTGATAACCGTTTTGAGGCATTTCCATTTAAATTTTTTTGGTTTTGGGTTCGACTCGTTCGATTGCGGTAGTACGTAATCGTTATTTTGTTCGTTTGGGGTGAATACTTTTTGTAGATAGTTAGAGAAAGCGATGGCCTTTTCTAAGTCACTTCTGGCCCAGTGACCATCTGGTTTCCTTATCGGTGGGTTCGATAGCTCGTCCTTTTTAAATTTTTTGCTGCCTTCCACAGTGAGTAATCGGTTTTTTCTGTTGCTGTGAGCTCACCTAGATAATTCTGTATTCCTAAATTTTGTCCGTGCCGTATTGCTTCTCTCAGAGCTTTAATAGCTCTAATTAATTTCCATTTATGCAAAGGAGATCGGTGAAGCTGCCATAGCCGCCGAATTTCCCGCTTCTCTGCCAATAACTTTTGAATGTTACTTGAAAGCCTTATATTTTTTTCGGAATTTTTGTTCTCCGGAGTAGCTTTTTTTGCAGCCATTTCCATTATTTGTCTTAAGTTTTCTATTTCGGCATCAATGTCTTCTGGTGTGCGAAGTGTAACATTGAGATGACAATTTACATTTACTATGTTTCTATAGAAACCCATTTCGTTAGTTTGTTTGTTAAACGTTGGGGTGGTTCAGTTTTTAATGCTTGGGTACTTAGTGTTACTATTATTGGTGAGTGATCTGATGAAAAATCATAACAGTCAACGACTTGAGCATTGTTGCATGCTATTCCTCGTATTACACAGAAATCTATTAAATCAGGAATTTTCTTTCTCGCTGTAGGCCAATATGTGGGATGTCCAGATGATAAATAATCTAGGTTTTTCTCGTTTATTGCTTCGTACAGTTGCTTGCCTTTGGGTGACGTCAACCTCGAACCCCATTGCACATGTTTAGCGTTGGAATCACCTCCTGTTAGAAATTTGATTCCCAACTGATTGAAGTAATCGATAAATTGCACTTTTTTAATTGCGTGTTTCGGTGGGCAGTAGACAGCCGATATTAAAAATTTCTCAGACCATTCTTCCATACTAATAGTTGTAGCTTGAATGTGATCTTTAGCATATTTCTGGGGCTCGCAGTGCTTTAATCTTCTTTTTATTAAGACTGCAGTGCCGCCGTGTGCTTTTCCATCCGGATGTTTGGTGTCATAAACGGAATAGCCGGTAATATTAAAAAAAAATTGTTTTGTGAAGTGTGTTTCAGATATTAACATGATGTCTATATTAAGGTAAGGTTTGTACCTCAGCTTTATGTTGCGAGAGCCCGTTGTCATTCCAAATAGCTATTTTTAGAACTGTCATTTTTGATTTTTGACTATAATTTGCATAAGCGTATTCATATTTTGCATCCTCATGCTCATTTGTCTTTCCATCAGCATCATGAAACTTTGAATGGTCTCGGTTAATTTATTTACCATGGTATGAATGTTTAGTTCCTCCTCATTAGCATGCATTTTTGGTTTTGGTTTCGGTTTGTTGCCTTTTAAGATACTTGCGTAAGAAGCACCTAGCTGTGCAAAACTGCTGGCAAACGTCTCCAAGTTATAATTTTGTGTGTTTGCAATCGTTGATTTTGTGACTATTGTATTTTTTGGAAACACGGCCCTCTAATTAAATTGCATATTGAGCATTCGTTGCTCAGCTCTCATTTTAGGGTTTATTTTTCGTTTTAAGTCCAGATACACTGCGCAACCCCTATAGTTTGCAGTATGATTTTCGCCGCAGTTATTACAACGTAATATAGATGGGTCATTGCGAGACTTGTCACACTGTTTGGTGTCGTGGAGTTCACCACAGATAACACAAACTTCATTTAAAGTGCAGTATGCTTTCGTGTGTCCGTATTCTTGCCACTTTATGCATTGGACTGATCCAGACCTCTTCTTAGGTTCTTCAATCACTATTTTACGATGTAACAAATATTTGAAGTTGTAAATTTTGTGAAATCCTTTTGACTTTTCTTCCTCTGGCTCTAGTTCCAAACGGAACATTGATTGGGGTACCTTCTCACGGTTTACTGTATTACCAATAGATTTGACATGGAAACCTTCCGTAGCAAGTGCAGCTTGTATGTCGCTAACATTTACGCAGCTTTTAATTCCTCTCAGCACAACAGTCAGCCCTTTTTGACTTTTTAGATGGTATGTGTAATATTTTTTACGAACTTCATCAAAATGTTTAACTAGGGCTCTGACGCCATCGATTTCAAATGTTTGAATCTTGGTTTCGTTTATGTTACCTCTTTTGAGCGGGGCAATATAAAATTTAGAATCTGTTAATGTTGCGATGTTATTAACCAGTTCATTATTAGATGCTTCCCTTAAATAAATCGGAGGCGGTTTCTCATTTTTCAAATTCGGCGCTGCGTTGGGGTCAACGACCTCTAAACTAGAGAATCGGTTGTTAAGAGGTATTTGATTAACACCTTGTTCAGACCGTGTCACTTTGCTCCTGCCAGCAAACTGGGCAGATCTCGGGCTACGTTTTCTTTTAGATTGAACAGTGATATACCTATCCAATCCCGTTTGCACTAGATTATTTTCACAGTGACCACGGTCACTAGAGTTCGTCGCACTGAGTTCATTACTATTGTTTTCATTTAGCATTGTTAAATTTGCTGATACATTAATTTTTTCTTCGCGGTTTTGATTTTTAATTTTAAACTGCGGTATAATTAAATCTGTCGAAGAAGCACTTTTAATCATTGGCATAGGTGATTTCTTTGGGTTGTGTTGAACTTTGCCCACTTGATTTACACTCACTTGCACTTGCAATATTTTCTACATGAAACTGGTTCAAGTTTGTTGTAGATTGTGTTCGGCGTTCGATGTTCGAAGAAGTCTTTTTTGGGGAAAATAGCCCCATCATGTTAAACTATCAAGTTAAACTTTTATATTAGTTTTTTTGCACCGTGTGTATTTAATTATAAAACCATTCACATAATTGAAAAAATAGATATAACAAAATAAAAAGCACTAACACTGCACTTTTCGTTTGTTTTATTTTACGTCCGAACCTCACGATAGTAAAATTAAAACTAAATAAAAGGGGTGATGAATTGTTTTTTAATCGCATGTGCATGTTTCCTGAAAGTGATAATTTTTTTAACACGCTGGTGGTGATCGTGTGATGATTGTTAATGTTTGTCTGATCTGCCAATAATATAAGAGCACTCCCAAATCGTTGTTGGTTGCTTCGTAAATCTTTCAATGTTCGATCCAAAGCTTCCAACGATTTTTGTGAGCCACTGTACGCTCATCCTTTACAATAATCTTGCGCTGTTGAAGTACCTTTGCCATTCCAGATGTTTTGGAAATATTGCATATTGGTGTTTCTGTTAGTTGTATATGCTGCTGAATGTGCCGTTCTTTCGCCATCTAACAAAGTGGCATTGTCCAATTCAATAAAGTTGTCTGTTCGTAAGGAATGTAAAATTAACGAAATTAAAAAAGTTTGCCCGTACTGCCGGGAGCATTCAGAAAATAAAATCCACCAAAGTCTGTATTAACTGATTGCATTAATAGTATTGTAAATGTATTTTTGCTGTTGATTCATGACTGACCTTACCACAGACTCCGCCGGCGTTCGTTGCTGCTTCGCTTTTGTGATTTTCCTACTACAAATAGCGATAATCGTAAAAAAGAACGCTTTTAGGCGTAAATGTAAAATAATTTGGTACTATAAAAATCGAACGTTTATTTTCGATGAAAAGCGATTTTATAAACGCTTTCTTATTTATGGAGTTATTGTTCGCCTAAATTTGTGGTCTTAAAATGTAGGTACATAATTTAATTATACATTCAATTATTTAATATGCATTAATTAATTTGTTTAGTTATTTAAGAAAGAATAGATAATTTTTTCTAGAAAGTAACGTGTACTTTTATTTATATGCCAAATACATTTTAAAATAGTAAAACTAATATTTATAGGTTATGTTATTAATTTGTTAATGAAATTTGCGGTTCAATATTAAATTATGGAAAATAATTCTTAAAAAATTGTCATTATTTTTTAATGTTTTAGGTTATAAAAAAAAAAAACTCAAACACAAACCAGGCGCAATATCGGGAACTTGCTGAGTTTCTAGAGGAAAACAAAGATTTTCTAAATTCACCCGATGCAAAAAAGCAAGTCTAAGCTCTACGGAGTGAGGCATTTAAAAAATTTAATTTATGTGATTGTAATTTGTAATTGGTGGAATGCAATTGCTGTTGTTTATTTTATTTTAAAATTCCCCGATATTTCCCCCAAAACATAAGTGAAAGCTTATTTCGATAGTCGAAATAATTGCCTGAAACTATTATAATAAATGTTGAGTATTAAATGGAAAATATCAGTAATTTTATGCTAACGTTGTTTCTGGAAGGGTCAGTAGAGAAGAAGTGGCTCGTACGCTTCTCCGATCAATTTCATCTTTGCTGTCGTTTTCCATAAAATAATATGTCTGTGAAGTTAGCCCGTAAACGATCCCGGAAAAATGCGATGGCAACACTAACATACAAATATCACGATATTTTTCAATGTCATCCCGGAAAGAAATATGTCATTTTAGTTTTTTACTATATCAATTCATAAAAATTTATAAACAAGTTGTATTGAAAACTGATGCCAACCCGGAAAAGTGGTTAAAAAAAAATAAATTTAGCTAAATTGATTTTTTTTTAAGATTATTTGATTTTTACCAGCCTTTGGAAAAAAATCTTAAAATTATCTCCGAGTGGTAAGCACTTTAATTCAAAATTTCGAAGCTCTAAATCATAGAATTTTTCTGCAACTTGCTGTATAAACAGGCCAATCCATGAACTCCAAGACCTATATAGTCCGGTTTCTGGTAATGGACATCTACTAAGAATTCAGATGACTATAGCGAAGCTCTAAATCATAGAATTTTTTGCACGCTCGTGCAGTGATGTCATGACGATTTGTAGCGCATTGTCCTGGCAATAAGCAATTTTTAATTTCCGTGCAATTCCGATTGCATGTAAATGTGTATGAATAAATCGGGACCATGTGTCTCGGACTTCCTGTGTAAGTTGCTAATAAAATTGTAATTCGGCCAAGGTCATTTACATTGCCATCGTTATTAATTGCATCTCGGCAACAAAAGAAAAATACATATACAAAGATATAATTGTCATTATACAGGGTGTGTACAAAATCTCGGTTTTCAAAATCCCGGTTTTCAAAATTCTAGTTTTCAAAATACTGGTTTTCAAAATCCCGGTTTTGTATAAAAAAAGTCTCAATTTTTAAAATTTGACATATGGGAAAATGATACTAAAATGATTTTTTGACAAAATTCAAAAATGAGTTTGCGATGGAGTTCGAGAAAATGACTAATAGGGATGGAATTTCTTAACAAATTTTTTTGATATTCGATACGTGTGGTGGAAATGGGATTCTAAAATGATTCTTCGATAAAGCGGTCAATAGAGATGGAACTAGGTCATTTCTAAATCGATTTTGTTGAAATTAGATACGTGCGATGGAAAGGGATTTCTAAAATGATGCAAGTACAAAATCTTGCATAATAAAATGGTGCAATTATTTTTCTTTTTAATAGATGTCATTAATAGATTCTAGATAATCCGCTCTTACGTCCCCTGAAGTTCAAATCTAAAGCCCCTTGGGGGCTAAGTGGGAGGGGGGGGGGGGGGGAGCACAGCGACATATAATTATTGCATTTCAAAATGCGGCAGATTTGGTTTTTTCTAGTACATTTTTGGGCAAGATATTTTATTTTTGTTAAAATATTATTAGTTCGGCCGACCCGAATTAATAAAAAAATAATTTTTTAAAAATCAAGACATTAGAACTAGAAGAAAAGGAAACCGAGATTTTGAAAACCGGGAGTTTGAAACCGTGATTTTGTAGTACACTCTATTATACGCTGTGAACGTATTATTTTATCTTCACTCATTTAAAATGAGCAACTCAAGGGACAAAATCGATGTATAATTTATAGAACCAATAATATAAATTCTTTGTAATTTTATAAGTTTTAAATGCAATTGTTTATGTGGGAAATAACTATTTAGCAGTTGTAGCATTAATTATTTTCAGTTGGAAGTGATTAAAATTTGGGCGAATTCCCGAAGTAATTGCACATCTTGTATCGACTTCATGATCGTTATTTCCCAGAAAACATATTTGAATAAATTTGTGTTGTTCGTCTGGAATTGGTAATAATAAACCTGCAGTATGATATATCTGCCCTTGGACTTTAAATGTTGGCATAAAGTGATCAATAATGATCCAAGTCATTTGGAAGCAAGTGTTGTATTTTCGAATATTGTTAAGAAATTTTCTTGATTGTGGCCTCGTTGCTGATACCAATGATAATAGCGGTTCTGGAGGGGTATTTAATGCGGTCAATTTTACTTTGCCATTAACGCAATACAACCCTTATGGTTCATTTTTGTATTTTAATGCTTTGCAATACAAACATCAACGTTATACAAAAACACTTTTCTCGACCCATAACTCATATGAATAAATTCTTATTATAAACAATATTCAATGGAAGCTGTTCTATGGAATTCCGGTGGACCGATTTTAACAAACTTTACAACAACACTTCTCACGACCTATAAATAAGCGTAAATTTTTTTCAAAATCACATTGGTGGTTCTTAATAGAAAGATCTTCTAAGAATGCAACCACTTCCGATGGAGCCATTTCAAATAGTGGATCAATTTTGATCAAACTTTACAAACACCATTCTTACGACCCATAGAACATATACAGTGGTGTTCAATAAAATATGACATATGGCGCTTTTGAATGAAAATGTAATATAAAAAGAAAATTACATATCAATTGTCAATTTCTTTCTTTTTTTTATTTAGATAATTTTTTATGTGAATACATATAAATAAATGCTAATACTCCATTTATATTCAATACAAATAAAAAAAAACATTTATTTAAAAAAAGCCTGTTCAAAAATATAGGACAGTTCTTTCAATTCGTAAATATTACGTCAATTGAGACTTTTATGTGGACATTTCTGATAATGGACTATTCTATTAACTAATATTTAGTTGTATAATCGCTTTTGTTCAGCACTTCTTTGCAGCGGCGGTCCATAGACTACACTAACTTTTGGCAAGTTGTAACTGCAATTTGTTCCCAGGCAGACCTTATTACATCCCATAATTCGTACTTATTTTTGTACTTTTTGTACTAATTGTTTTCTTGACAATACTTCATAAGTTCTCGATCGGGTTTAGATCCGGTGATTGAGCTGACCATTCTAAAACCTCTACGTTATGTTGCCTAAACCATGCTTTCGCCTTTCTTGAGGTATGCTTAGGGTCATTGTCTTGTTGAAAACACCAACCTGAGGGCATTGTATTTTCAGCAAACTCTAGCATCACGTTATTTAGTATGTCAAAATACACATCCGCATTCATCTTTTCCTTTATCCAATGTTCCAATGTGTTTCCATAATGTCGGCCATCGGAACCAAACAAATTTACTTTGGTTTCATCAGTCCATAACACTTTCTTCCACTTTTCTGGGTCTTAGGTATCTTTTTGCAAAGCTAATCCTATGTTTAATGTTCTTTTTTGACAAAAGTGGGACAGGCTGGGCGGCGCAGCCCCTTAAATCGTTCTTTAGTAATCTCCTTCTTATAGTTACACTCGAAACATTTAAGTGTAGATCAGTCTTGATTTCACTGGATGTCATAAAAGGATCTTTTTTTGCCGTCCGTACAATTAAAGCGTCTTCTTTTTTTTGTGTTTTCAAATACGTCCACGTTTTTCAACCAGGTGTTTCACTTTAACGGCATTTAATATCATGATCTGGATAGGATTCGGGCAATTTCGGAAATGGATTTTCCTTCCGATTTTAGTTTTAGTGCAATTCTCTTTTCTTCGTTAGTACAGCATTTTGCACGACCCATTTCTGAATTTCTGAATAATTATTTTTTAAATACTGTTTAATTTTTGAATTGCACTTATCTTATTTGTAATAATTTTAATTAATTTTAATCCCTTAACGACCGATTTTTTTTAAACTACATATCGTATGTCCCGAGATATCTCGGGGTTGGTCCTTAAGGGGTTAATATGTGTACTTCACGAAGTTTAAATTAATACTGATGTCCTATTTTTTTGAACGCAGAAAGAATATGTTTATAATTGTTTTCGGTGATTCCCCGAAATATACAAAATTTATCGGCTTACTCGATCTACATTTTTGTAGTAGATTATATTGAGACTTCACCAGCAAATCATAATTAAATATTTTTGTAAGAAATTTGCGAAATTTAAAATTGAATGAAAAAATGGGGTACTGTCCTATTTTATTGATCACCACTGTATATTAATAGTTATCAAAACCGATGAAGTAGTTCTTGAGTTTATCGCTTACGAACCAATACCTTTCTGTTATATATATAGATAACGCAAACTGAATTTAAAGAAGTTTCTCACATCACTGTACACATCTAACCAACCAAACCGCACAGCCGTAAAGCTTTAATCGTTAAAGCTTGGATCGGAAGGTACCGGGTTCGAATCCCGATAAGGGCAGGATACAAAAGAGATTTTTCATCATCTGATTACGAGCGGTGATGGAAATGAACACAACTATGACCTTTCCTGTCGGCGTGCGCAAGCGCAACCCACGAGCTGACCCATCATCCATGCCAGTACTGTAACCTGTCACATTGCTATATGTAATGTGCAGATGGACTTTTAGCCGTACGCCCTCAATTCTGCAAGCAATGCGAAAGAGTTGGGTGTGCTTTGGCCCCATAACATATTAAAACATAAAAAAACTGTATATAATGAGAGAGGCAAAAAAATATAAAAATGCGAGAGTATAAAAGTAAATTTTTTAGTTTTGTGATTTCTTGTATGATTTTTAATATCGGATACAAACAATTTTTTTTAAAACTAAATCGACCTTATTTTCTCCTGTGGCATTATTTTGGTAATTCCCCGCAAATAGAGAATTGGGGAAAGAATTTATTTGTAATTTCAGTTCAAATATTTGTTTTCCGGGCTACCGGTGATAAAAGTTTGATGTACATATTTATAAATTGGGAATAATTTTTCCATATCTAAATTGGCAAAATTACCACTACGTTTTTACTTCAGTATACAAGATTTTTTTTTTTAAAATAGAAATTACATATAAAATCTTTCTCCAATTCCCAATTCCCAGGGAATTACCAGAATAGTGCCACTGGATATCCGTAATTTTTTGATTATATTAATTGTTGTTGTATATTATAATTTAGACAGATTGTATTTTAGCCAGATTCAGATTGTATTAGATTTTTTGGTAATTTGAGCTCGGCTTTCACACGGATTATTCTTTTAAAATGTTTTTAACGTAAAATTTGGTTTGTGAATTTGATTTTCTCCACAATTTTTATTTTTTGGGCTGAAAGGCCTTTTATTAGCGGAGAAACCTATATTTTTAAAGGCGTTTTCGGGATGGTTTTCGAGTCAGCTTCATATAAGTACGTAGTTACTACAAAAAAAATTAATTTTCATTTAATCTATTTTTTAATTAAAATTTCTTTCTTAAATCTTTTCATCTCATTACAACACACAATAACTATACGGAAGCTTAAAAAAATCTATTAGCTTGACGAGTTATACCCTCGTATTTGGAAAGGAAGGGCAAACTATATGTAAAGGAAATTGGAAAAACTACAAAAAAATAATTCAATATATTAATTTAGATGTTGTTGTGTGCTTGGTTGTTTGTTTAATTGTTATCAATAAAATATGTACTTTGTTATCAGAATAGTTTTCTCTTCATTTCACTTATATGTATACGTCTCTTTTTAAATTTAATATATTTTTAATTCAATAAAAATTATATTTTGTTTTCGTATATATGTACTTTGAAAATAAAAATCCTCTCAAGGAATTAAATAAATAATATACGTTATGTAGCATTATAAACAGTGCACGAAGTAATTATTTGATTGCGATTCAGTAAAAGCTTGATAAGAATCGTTCCATACCATAAACACGAACCAAAGTGGGGAAAAAGCATATCAACTTTAACATACGGACGGACATAAAGGAAATACTACATAACAAAATAAAATAAACTTAAAAGCTTGAAATAATAGAATTTGATATTTTGTCTCTTGTATAACGTTTTATAACTGTACCATATAAATATAGTTATGTATGCTTGTAAGTACGTATAAGCACACAGAAGGAATACAAAAATAAACGAAATTAAAAAAAGCTCTTGAATTTATAAATCTACAGAAATAAGCTAAGGAAACTAACAAAACTTGTGTGCTCTCTTTGTTTAGCTACGTACAAGTACAATACACAGACACACTTCTCGTGTAACATAAACAATGATAATAACTTTTTTCTTATATACACAAACATATAACATTTTCAATAAGAACAAGACAAAAAGCTTCCACAAAAAAAAAGTTTAACAATAAGACAACACCACAAGAGAGAAGTAAAAATGTCGCACGGAAAAAAAGTCAAACCAGGTAAAAAATTAAATAAAAATTATTTTCAATTTTCTTTCTGGTGCACATTACAGTGTATTTATGAACCTTTTGGTGCGAAAAATAAAACGAAACTTTAATTCAACACAATACAAAAAAAAATAAAAAAAAAAATAAGTTCAATAATGGGAAAACCATGTATGTATGTATGTAAGTGTATACGGTATACCAATAGAAGTAAGTGCATTGGAAAATTGTTTAAAAATAATTACAGCTTACTGTTTAGATACGAGTATTTATTTATATAAAGACTGGAAGGAAAATTGAAAAAAAATAAATAATACAAGTTTTCCACTTACTTGTGTCTCAGCAAACATAATACGTCGTCCAGGCATTGCACCAACCCCATTTGGCATCCATGTACTTATTAATTGTGGTTTTAATAATTCATGATCGTGATCGGAACAAATTGCTTTTGGTTGAATCTCATCGTCAGAGAAATGATATTTTATTGTGTTTAAAAAGCTGTAGGCAAGATTAGGCGCCGTCACCCTAATGATAGTAAAATATTTATCGTTTGTTTGATTTTCTAATTTAATTTGTATAATATAATTAAGATAACTTACTTCATCTTTGGTAACGAATGCTCCTCGTCATCACTTAGTTGCATTTGTACTGGCGGTAAGACTACGATCTGAAATTAACAAATAAAAAATATTTTAAAAATTATTGTGATTCAGATTAGTTAGTGACAAACACAACAACAATTCGAGATCGTTACGTTCGTTAAGATTGATAAAGAAATAAAATTGATAGTTCTATAAAAGATCATTAAACCAGCGTCAAACACTTTAACTTAGAAAAGGTTCAAAAAATACAAGCACTCTGAGATAATCGAAGAAAAGGAATATTCGCAGCACTCATACTTGGGCTGCGTACCAATCCAAGGGTAAATCGTTTACTACAGTAAAAATCGATTTTAGTACTGATTTTTCGATCAGTTTATCATAGAGTTTTTCAAAAATAATTGAATTTACCGAACAATTTACTTAAAATTGACTTTTCCCCTTGGATTGGTACGCAGCCATGAAATTAGTGAATACTCAGTTACAAACTCTGATATCTCAACCAACATGAAGCACTGCGGCAGGAATTAAGGCGGCAGGAGATAAAGTGATCAAACTAAAGAATGATTATCTATATAAAAATGGTGTAAAAAATGTATAAACGCGCATCAGTTGAGAACGGCTTAACCGGTTTGGGAATCGAAAAATTTCCCGAAAATTTTGGGAAAATCCACCGGAAAATCTGGAAAATCTAAAAATGATGTTTTTGTACGGGATTTTGCACGTATCCGATCCAAATAGTGTTTAGAAGAAAGCAATTGGAAAATCTGAGTGGAAAACTCGGAAACTTCCGGAAAACCCAAAGAAAATTGATTTTATTTCCTAGCACATCAATTGAGAACGGCAACCGATTTGGCTCAATATTTTTTTGTAGTATACGCAATTGCCAAGAAATAGTTCTTACGAAAGAAAATTTTGGCAAAATCCACCGGAAAAGCCGAAAAATTCGGAAAGTCTAAAAATGATGTTTTTGTACGGGATTTCGCACGTATCTGATCCAAATAGTTTTTGGAAGAGAAAAATTGGAAAATCTGAGTGGAAAACTCGGAAACTTCCGGAAAAACCCGAAAAAATTAAATTTTTTTCTAGCGCATCAGCTGAGAACGGCCTATCTGATTTGGCTCAATATTTTTTGTGGTATTCGCAATTGTCAGGAGATGGTTCTTACGAAAGAAAACTTTAGGAAAATCCACCGGAAAAGTCGGAATATTCGGAAAATCTAAAAATGATGTTTTTGTACGGGATTTTGCACACATCCCATCCAGATGGTCTTTTAGAAAAGAAAAATTGGAAAATCTGAGTGAAAAACTTGGGAACTTCCGGAAAAAACCCGAAGAAACATGAATTTATTTTTCTAGCGCACCAGTTGAGAGCGGCCGAACCGATTTGGCTCAATCTTGTTTTGTTGTGTTCGCAAATGCCAGGAGATGGTTCCTACGAAAAAATTTTGGGAAAATCCGCCGGAAAAGTCGGAAAATCTAAAAATGATGTTTTTGTACGGGATTTCTCACGTATCCGATCCAGATGGTTTTTTAGAAGAGAAAAATTAGAAAATTTGAGTGAAAAACTTGTAAAATTCTGGAAAAACTGAAGAAAATTGATTATTTTCTATGAAATTTTGAATGTTTTGATGATTTTGAATGCAATAGCTCAATGCAAAGCTTGAAAATTCGCAGAAAATTGTGAAATGAAAACATGGTTTCAAAAAATGGAATTAATCGATTTGGCAAGTGAGCAGCAAATATGTCTGCAAATATGTGAGCAAAGGTAGCAGTGTTCGGCATTGCTGCTCCGGATACAAATGGCGAAGTGTCAAAATTTCAATTGGACCGTTGTGTCACTTGCAATGAGGCCATTTGGCGTATTTATTCATTTGCAATACACACGTCAACCCACTGTTCAATATTTGTGGGTGCACTTGGAGAATGAACAACGTGTCTCGGCAAATCAAATTCGTGCATTGTTCGCGATCATAATAGCGACGTGTCATCCATCGAACGAATTGGAATCGTGGAACAAATATACAGGGACGAGATGGATGACGACATTTTGCATCAAGTTTGCACTGCAACATCGAAGCTTGAAATGAATGACGAAGCTTTGATCATGATCGGAGGCATGTACGGCAGCTATTTATCGAAATTGGGCATGCCAGCACCAATTCGTTCGATGTACGATGCATTTTATCGTGAATTACGAGAGCAAATGTGCGATCGAGATTCATTCAGCCAAACAGTACAAACGAATGTGTCGCTTTTCAATGCACAGCAAAAGAACGTTTACGACGCATTGACGAAGGCAGTTGACGAAGGAAACGGCGGCAAAGCCTTTCTGATTTCATAGCTTTTGGGCACAATTCACTCTAGATCTCAAATAGCGTTAGCTGTTGCATCATCGGGAATTGCAGCCACATTGCTGGACATCCTGCACTGAAGTTGCCGATGCATAATATCTTGGTGTTCGCCAAGGTATTGCAAGAATGCAAAATCATCATCTCGGACGAGTGCACAAAGCCACACAAACGATCTTTGGAAGCGTTCAATCGAACGATGAAGGATTTACGAAGTGACTGAAGAAGATTTGGTAGAGCGATGATTCCGCTGGCCGGCGAATTTTGTCAAACGCTACTTCGTCACTCCGAGGTCGATAACTGCAAATGAACTCAACGTATGCCTGAAATCATCGAGTTGTTGGCGCTATGTGATGAAGTTGCAGTTGACCACGAACATGAGAGTCGCGTTACAGAACGACTCATCAACTGCTAATTTTCCAAACACCTGTTGCCGCTTGGCAATGGTCCAATTCGTGTTGATGTTTCGACCGGATTGATTTCATTTCCCTAGAATTGTTGCATGTTCATGACATCGAGGAAAGAGCTTATCACGAAAGTGCTTCCGGACATCCTCCGAAATTATATGAATCACGATTGGCTCAGCGATCGAGTGATTTTGGCAGCGGAAAACAAGGATGTAGACAGTTTGAATTACTTGATTCAAAACAAATCGCTGGGGAATGCATTGTTACAAATCCGCTGACTGTGTTGCCATGCGTTTGATTTGCCGGGATAACCACACAATCCGAGATTGTGCAACGGAACGCGATTGGCTTTGAAGAAACTGTTGAACAACGTGATTCAAGCCACGATCATCAAGAGCAAATTCGAAATAGAGAATGTTCTAATTCCGAGAATTCCTCTGATTCCAACTGACATTCCGTGCGACTTTAAGCGCATTCAGTTCCCTGTTCGTTTGGCATTCGCTATGACGGTTTACAAGTCCGAAGGTCAATCGTTGGAAGTGTGCGGAATAAATTTGGAATTTCCGTGTTTTTCTAATGGTCAGTTGTACGTCGCGTAAAATATTGTTTACCACTCGAATAAAATACATTGAATTCTTTTGAATTAATACTGACTCTAATTCATTTTCACAGTGAGAAAAAAAAAATCCAAAAAACAACTCAGAATATCCACTCAACTCAATCGCTTATTGAGAATTGAGTTGAGTCGTTTGGATTTTTTTTTGCTCAACAAAATCAATTTTCATGAGCGACAATGAGCGACAGCTGAGCATTTTGGATAGTTTTCATTACTCTTCAAAAATTGGATACAAAAGCCAGAGATTATTTGAACAAGCACTATCCAATCAAAACGAGCTTCCAACATTTGAAATTTTATATTAGTTTTTGGAAGCCCGTTTCCAAACGTTAGAAGCAATTAACGATGTAAGCAACAACGTCGAGCAACTGTACTGCCAAAACAAGGAAAGATGCAATTTAGGTGATTTCATACATCCAAGAAGGAAAGAAAACCCGAACCAAGTCTGTTGGAATTGCTCAGGCAACCATGAAATTACAGACTGTGCAAAATTTAAAGGAATGAGCGTTAAGGAACTTGGCAACTTTATAAAGGTTAAGCAATATTGCTTAAGATATTTAAGGTCGCATAAACGCAGATGCTTCAAAAAGGCTCATTGCGATATTTGCAAAAGATATTACCATACATTACGGCATTCAGAATGCGATTTATAAACAACGAATGTAACAAATGGACACCAAGTCTACTTGGGAGACACTAGGGGGAAAGAAAGTAGTTCTTGCTACTGCGTTGGTAATTGTCCCGAACGAAGAGATAAGAGATGCTTAGCTTAGGGATCTCATAGATTAAGGTTCGCAGGCATCATTCATTAGGATTAGGAAGCGAGAGAGGAATTTCTACAAGCATTTAGGCGATTCGCAACTAAACCAGCTTCACTGCATTGCTTCCCTATAGCATCAGAGATAGCATTAGAGGATTTTTATGTAGACGATTTAATATCTCGAGCAGAATCGTTAGAGGAACCTTACAAATTCAACTTCGCTTACTGCTTTACTCAGGAGGGTGCCCATTAAAAGAATGGTCTTCAAATGTCAAAGAAGTTTCAGGATATCAGCAGATAACATAAGTATGCAAACATTGCAAATCGGAGGCTGTGAAAATCCTATGATCAAATCCCTAGGTGTATATTGGCAGCCACAAACTGATTATTTTGGAATAAATATCAAACTTGCTACTGTCTTTTCATCAGAAAAAGGTGATTCTATCAGGATGATATGCGCCACCAGTAATATGCACAAGGATACTAGTTCAGGATTTGTGGTTAGGAGGGTTTGGTTGGAATGAAAGATTGCCGAGTCATATCGTAGAAAGTTGGAATAATATAAGGGACCAGCTTTCTAAATTAGAATTAATTAAAATTCCACCCTACGTAAACTTCAACAAAACAAATATGAAATGTGAGTTCCACGGATTCTGCGATACCTGTGAAAAGGGGGTGGGGGGATAGACTAGATAAAATATATAGATAGATGCGATTGTATTTAGATATAAAATTTATCTAAATACAATCGCATCTATTTTGGAGAAAAAAAGGGAAAAAATTGTTGGATTTGGTTGGAAATATCTTTTATTCACATTGGTAAACACTTTGGCGAAGTTTCATGAGAATTTGGCACAAACACAATGATAGAAAATGACACCACACATATTAAAAGTGTATATTATACACTGTATACGTATACAAATACCCATGAGAATTGGTTGAGAATAACATTCAAAATTCATGCCCTGGCCGCCGGAATTCAGAAGTTATTCCAGGAAAGATTAAAAGAGTGCACTAGTTTGCATAATTATTTGTCCATGAGGAGCAAAGCTGTATTCAATGTGGGCGCCGCACTTTCTTACATTGGACCAAAAACAGCAGCGCGGAAGGTTTTGGCCTCGTATTTTGGGACGCACACGGTATTTTATTCGATGATTATCATGAGAAAGAGGAGACCATCAACAGCGAATATTATATGGCGTTATTGGATGTGGGTAACTGCAGCAGAGAAACTTTTGAATTTCAAAATGAAAATTTCCATATCGATTAAAAAAATGTTAGTCGAATTTTCTTAGTCGAAAAAACGGATAAAGAAAATTTCATTTCGCCTGAAAGGTGAAACAAATAAAATTCGATTTCTAGAAAAAACCAGAAATAATTTACGACTAATTTTTAAACTTTCAAAAAGGTGGCTAAATTGTCGAAATTTGTGCTTATCATAGAAGTATAGTTTTCATAAAATTTTATTCATAAGTTGCGAAAAAACAACCTAACCCCTAAAAGATACTACATGCAAACAACATGCAGAGGTATACCGTTCAATAATATTTGTGTTGAACAACAAATTGAACAATAAAACTAAAATGTCCTAAAATCCAAAAATATGCAATTAAAATAGCATATTCTTATCAGGTATGTTCATTGCCATCCGAAAAACATAGTGGATGAATTTGTGCTAATCCACAATTTAAAAGAAAGATTTAACTCACCAACATTAGTGTTTTAATATTGTTTGAGCCAATTCTGGATTAGCACAGATTAAGCAACTATGTTTGCAACTATAATGGCAATGAACAAACCTGATAGGAATATATGCAATCGGAAATGCTAGCTTCGTTGGTTTCTAGAATACTTCTTGTTAGAAAATTATTAATTCAACGGTCTTTGTTGTTCAATGGAATTGGGTCAATTCGAAATTAGTACAAATTCAGCCACTATGTTTTTCGGATGGCAATGAACATACTTGATAAGAATATGCTATTTTAATTGCATATTTTTGGATTTTAGGACATTTTAGTTCTGTTGTTTAATTTGTTGTTCAACACACATATTATTGAACGGTATACAACCTCTGTATATTATTTGAATGTAGTATGTTTTAGGGTTTAGGTTGTTTTTCTTCAATTTATGAATGAAATTTTATGAAAACTGTATCTCTATGATAAGCACAAATTTCGACAGTTTAGCAGCCTTTTGAAAGTTTTAAAATTAGTCTTAAATTATTTCTGGTTTTTTCTAGAAATTGGGTTTTATTTGTTTCGTCTTTCAGGCGAAATTTGAAATTTTCTTTTCTCGTTTTTTCGGCACCTGGACTAGCACTAATTTTTTCGATAAACAAAGTTTTATTTTGAAATTCGAAAGTTTCCTGCTGCAGTTACCCACACCGATTGGTCCGTTTGAAGGAAGAAATTGCAAAAAAAACTGCCGCAAATAAAAAGTGCTCTCGTGTACCAAGACAATACCGTGTGTCATAAGTCGTTGGCTACGATGAAAAAAATTGGATTCTCCGGATCAGGCTCCCAGCAAGTACTAATTGTTCATACACCTCCAAGTAAAAGAGATTTAAATTTTTTGATCGAACCAATAACGTTGTTTAATTACTTTTAACGACAATCTTAAAAAAAATTAGCTATAAGTTTGAAAAGTGCAAAAAATATTCATTTGAATGACAACATGAGGAACAATTGGGGACTACAAACGATAAATATTTAAAATAAATAATTCTGTAGTTAGAATATTACCTGATTCCATGGTACAAAAACCGTTCTTGTAAGCGGTTTAAACGGTGATCTCTGAAATTGTAATGTAACTGCACCTCCCCCATTAACAAGAACATCAAACCTGAAAAGTATAAAAAAATAAAAATTATAATTTTTGTTAATTATTTATAATTAATATTAATTTTGTTGTTGTTTGTTTGTTATTACTACAGTTATTGGGCATTTATTTTTATACGAATTTGTCATACACTTCTAGCCAACGTTCTGCAACTAAAAATGTAGAGTAGACATGTTTTTAATTAAATTTATTTACTTTTATAATTTAAAAAATAAATTGTATGCGAAATTTTGGGTTATTCTGGATTGATAGCCAGATAGTATTTTTACATCAAGGTGAGGTTATCAAGAAGATGGAAGAGTTTGGTTTCGAACTAATGAAACATTGAATTTTTTGTATTTAAAAAATTCGGTCGTCTCATCAGACTGCAGTGACCAAACTACAAAAATATTGAAAATACTTTGAACTAATCAAAGTATAATCACAATGCCTTAGCGAATTATAATGATTCGCTACGCAATTGCCAACCCCTTGGTAACCTCGGATTTTATTGTATTTAACGCATACATGCGATTTCTATATGAAATTTTGGGTTATTCTGGATTGATAGCCAGATAGTATTTTTACATCAAGGTGAGGTTATCAAGAAGATGGAAGAGTTTGGTTTCGAACTAATGAAACATTGAATTTTTTGTATTTAAAAAATTCGGTCGTCTCATCAGACTGCAGTGACCAAACTACAAAAATATTGAAAATACTTTGAACTAATCAAAGTATAATCACAATGCCTTAGCGAATTATAATGATTCGCTACGCAATTGCCAACCCCTTGGTAACCTCGGATTTTATTGTATTTAACGCATACATGCGATTTCTATATGAAATTTTGGGTTATTCTGGATTGATAGCCAGATAGTATTTTTACATCAAGGTGAGGTTATCAAGAAGATGGAAGAGTTTGGTTTCGAACTAATGAAACATTGAATTTTTTGTATTTAAAAAATTCGGTCGTCTCATCAGACTGCAGTGACCAAACTACAAAAATATTGAAAATACTTTGAACTAATCAAAGTATAATCACAATGCCTTAGCGAATTATAATGATTCGCTACGCAATTGCCAACCCCTTGGTAACCTCGGATTTTATTGTATTTAACGCATACATGCGATTTCTATATGAAATTTTGGGTTATTCTGGATTGATAGCCAGATAGTATTTTTACATCAAGGTGAGGTTATCAAGAAGATGGAAGAGTTTGGTTTCGAACTAATGAAACATTGAATTTTTTGTATTTAAAAAATTCGGTCGTCTCATCAGACTGCAGTGACCAAACTACAAAAATATTGAAAATACTTTGAACTAATCAAAGTATAATCACAATGCCTTAGCGAATTATAATGATTCGCTACGCAATTGCCAACCCCTTGGTAACCTCGGATTTTATTGTATTTAACGCATACATGCGATTTCTATATGAAATTTTGGGTTATTCTGGATTGATAGCCAGATAGTATTTTTACATCAAGGTACATCACCTTGATGTAAAAATACTATCTGGCTATCAATCCAGAATAACCCAAAATTTCATATAGAAATCGCATGTATGCGTTAAATACAATAAAATCCGAGGTTACCAAGGGGTTGGCAATTGCGTAGCGAATCATTATAATTCGCTAAGGCATTGTGATTATACTTTGATTAGTTCAAAGTATTTTCAATATTTTTGTAGTTTGGTCACTGCAGTCTGATGAGACGACCGAATTTTTTAAATACAAAAAATTCAATGTTTCATTAGTTCGAAACCAAACTCTTCCATCTTCTTGATAACCTCACCTTGATGTAAAAATACTATCTGGCTATCAATCCAGAATAACCCAAAATTTCATATAGAAATCGCATGTATGCGTTAAATACAATAAAATCCGAGGTTACCAAGGGGTTGGCAATTGCGTAGCGAATCATTATAATTCGCTAAGGCATTGTGATTATACTTTGATTAGTTCAAAGTATTTTCAATATTTTTGTAGTTTGGTCACTGCAGTCTGATGAGACGACCGAATTTTTTAAATACAAAAAATTCAATGTTTCATTAGTTCGAAACCAAACTCTTCCATCTTCTTGATAACCTCACCTTGATGTAAAAATACTATCTGGCTATCAATCCAGAATAACCCAAAATTTCATATAGAAATCGCATGTATGCGTTAAATACAATAAAATCCGAGGTTACCAAGGGGTTGGCAATTGCGTAGCGAATCATTATAATTCGCTAAGGCATTGTGATTATACTTTGATTAGTTCAAAGTATTTTCAATATTTTTGTAGTTTGGTCACTGCAGTCTGATGAGACGACCGAATTTTTTAAATACAAAAAATTCAATGTTTCATTAGTTCGAAACCAAACTCTTCCATCTTCTTGATAACCTCACCTTGATGTAAAAATACTATCTGGCTATCAATCCAGAATAACCCAAAATTTCATATAGAAATCGCATGTATGCGTTAAATACAATAAAATCCGAGGTTACCAAGGGGTTGGCAATTGCGTAGCGAATCATTATAATTCGCTAAGGCATTGTGATTATACTTTGATTAGTTCAAAGTATTTTCAATATTTTTGTAGTTTGGTCACTGCAGTCTGATGAGACGACCGAATTTTTTAAATACAAAAAATTCAATGTTTCATTAGTTCGAAACCAAACTCTTCCATCTTCTTGATAACCTCACCTTGATGTAAATTGTATGCATTTTATTTTTATTTATTTATTTATACAAAACAAATAAATAACAAAATTATTTATTATGATGAAACTGTCGTCACACATTCGGCGCACAATACACAATTAGCAGAAAAATTTAATTATTATAATCCAAAAAAAAAAATAATATACCGATAATAATAATATTATAATTATAATATATAATATAAAAAAATAACAATCGACGTTGATCCGCTCTTGTGTGTTTGTTCTCACTAATTAATTGGAATTACAATTGAATGAATTTGTCCGGAGTAATTAAAATCGAAAAAATGTCATTTTGTTTGTGTTTTGCATTTCGTATTTTTAAATAAATTTTCAATTGAAAAATTTAATTAAAAAAAATAATTAAATTAAAAATATACACAAATTTTGAAGTGGCGTGTGTTCGTCGAATATAAAAATGTGTATGTTATAATTATGGTATTATTTTAATTACTGTTATACCTATGTGTGTTGCCGTTTGTTGAATTTTGCGGGTACTGTGGGGACGCGGCATAATATTAATCGTATTAATCTGATTTAGACTTTTGTATAAATTTAATTTTTGACTTTTTAATTAAAATTTTTAAAATTTAACAATTTATATTGATTGGGGGGGAGGGGGGCGACTATTTGGATAAAGGGAAGATGAACTACCAAAAACAGGCTATAAATTGGCTAAGCTGTTCCGAAGGTTGTTTAACAAATGTTCAATCCCCATAAAGTACATAAAATACTACTATTTTGCTAAAGTGATATTTATTGCGAAGGGCTGGATCCTTTTAATGAAATTAATATATTTCGTTATGAACTTTGGTATTATTAATTTCGCAATTAAATGTGAATTCAAAAAAAAAAATGCAGTGCAGTTCTAGAGCTTCCAAGAATTGAACTGCTTTATTTTCTCCTATTTCTAAGCAAATGTGAACAATTTAGTTGAAACTAGGCTATTGCTTAAGGGAGTTTGAAGAATTCAGGGTATGTATGACAGAATAGAGGTTTTACAAATTTAGGAAGCTCCGGAATGCTGAGTGTTCAAACAAACTGAAAAACGACTACTAAAAATATTGCAGCCAAAAATATTTTGCTAACTAAATTTTTTTAGTTAAAGGTTTTTAGATGCTATTTTCAAAAGCCATTTTTTCATTTCAAGCCACTTGCATGCCATTTTTTATAGAAGTTGTGCATTATTTCAGAATTATGCTTTATTTCTTACTGAAATATTTGATGAATGAAGTTAAAGTTTGGTAATAATTTTAGGCGAATATTGACGTTCCCCAGAAACCATGAAGTACATTGCTTGAGGTCGACACAAAGTTGAATACGAAAAAATTCGAACAGTGACAACTGCGATGGTACTTATTCCGTGAGTACTTATACTTCCTTTTACGTTAATTTTAAGTAATTTAAAAAAAAAGGCGCGAAAAGGCATTGAATCCAAATCTCAGTACGATTTTGGTAAAGAATACACGAATGTGATGAACTAACAATACTAGCGCCATCCGCATGGAGTAGAAATAAAGAGATCAACTCTTTTTTATTAAAACCTAGCACATTTTAGCAAAAGAAAGGTAACGAATTGTTGAAAATAATCCACATAAATTTTCCTCTAAACCCAAAAATACAAAATCTATTTTCATATACAGTGGTCTCAATAAATTAGTTGACACCTGAACGTGAATGTAATAAATTAAAATAACCGTATTAGTTGCTAACATAACATAAAAAAAAATTTAAATTACACAAAACTTAAAAACATGAATTTTCATTCATATAAATAAAAACTATTAAAAAGGAACAAAAACTATCATCTTAATAAGAAAGTTGAAAAAGAAAAATTTTTCAACTTCCTCTACTTGTGAAGCATTTTTATTATTTGGTATGGCCTCCTTTATTCCTAATGACTTCAGGAAGTCACTTAGGAAGACTTTCCACTAATTTGTGCAAAACGGAATTGTCGATACAGCACTAATTTAGGCTTTCAGTAACTCCTTGTTTTTTTGGATTTTTCCATTTTACGATCAATTTCATCCCACAAATGCTCGATCGGATTTAAATAGGGCGACATTGCAGGTCAATCCATTACTAGAAATTCATTTTCTACAAAAAAAAATTTCGTTATGCGAGCCGTATGTTTAGGGTCATTGTCGTGCTGGAAAATGTAATCGTGGTGGAGACCCATTTTTTCGGCAGATGCTACTAAATTGTTTCTGACAGTTTCGTAATATTCAATTGCCGCCATTCTAGCATCCACGAAATGTTAATTTTCAATGCCTTCCCATGAGAAGCATTCCCACACTATCATGTTTCATCCACCAGATTTTACAGTTGGTACTATAGATACTTCTCGGAATATAGATTTTCACCTTTTTCGTGCTATGAATTGGCATTGTTCATAATCAATTTTTAGTTCATTAAAGTGTTTTGCTTTCAATTTTGTGACTATTTGTATTCGGAATGTATACTGTATGGAAAAATAGTTGTAATTCCATACTAAATTCCGCACTACAAAATATCAAAGACTCAACAAAAATATTGAAATTTGGACTAAAATGATTTTCTTTCTGTATCAAATTTTTGTTTTCTTTTTATAAGTTTTTATTTTGTATCTCCAGTCTCCACTCCAGTTTCATGTGACAGGTTGGCGGATGACTACGCACATAGCTGTGCGTGTAAATTTAAAGTAATACAGTAAATTTTTTAATTATTACAGGAAGTTTTTATAAATTATAGTGCAAAATAAGTGAGCTCAATCATCAACGTTAAACAAAGAAGGTAATAGAATTTTAATATGGGGTCGCAACATACATAAAATGTAAATATATTTGCATCGCTGAAATTTGTTGATACAATTTTCTTGATTTAGTTTTTCAAGATGCTCAATATGCTGGAGTTGAAGATCTAAAATCGGGTGGCAGATGAATATATTATAAACAAATTTTTTAAATTGTTTTATGTTAAAAGTACTATGAAATCGGCTTTATTTGTACTTAGAAAAATGTTAGAAATTAGTATGGAAAAGTGTATGGAGCAAAACTGAAATTCCTGCAAAATTACATCTTCTTTAAAAATTATTAGTTTAATCTCTTTTTAGCCGAGATTCTCACACCGACACTGGAATTTTTGTGACACTTTTCTTCGGCGAGTAGTATCGATTTCCGTGTACTTTACATAGTTAGCAAATGCAAACGAAGTTCCGTCGACATTCCATATTGGGTTATAGTTGTATTTGTTTTTTTATCTTCAGATTAATATAGCATTTGACGAGGTACATTATTGTGTTTTAAATTTTAATTTTTTGTTGTGTCAACTTGTGTTAGTGTTTATTTAAATTAATTTTTAAATTATTAGATATAAAATAATTGTTATTTAATATTCGTTAATAATTCGTTCTTTAAATTTGGATGTAAAAAATGGTGACAAAATAATTTTAAAATAGTATATATTTATGATTTTGAAAGTTTTCGATTTCGATTTTGGTAGGGTTGACGACATGCGCAAACATATTATATTTATACATAAATAGTGACATATGAAATTGGAATAATGGGTTTATTGGCAGGATACCTTTAGCTACATTCTTATACAACTCGACGGAGTGAAATAATTGTGGAAGCCTATAGATACCTTTGCAGTTCTTTTTTGTAAAATTTGTAATGTGTATTCGGTTTCCCATTATTGGCAAAACAATCGTAAAATAGAATCTGGTATGAATAAATGAAGAATAAATCATTTTATAATATATCGTGGAACAAAAAGGAAGCAAGCATCTCAATCAAATAAATAGAAGGACTGACTTTTAAACTCAAGTTCAACGTATTAATGTGTTCATCCCAAGACATATGCTTATCAAGTAAAATTCCAAGATATTTGAGTTATCAACTCCCTCGATAATACCATTTGAAATTTACAAGGGTCGGTAATTACAATGAGGCAAGAATCGTGATTAAAAGATAATAAATTTGGTTTGGTGAGATTTACTGATATTTTGTTTAAATTGAAATTTTCTTTAAGTACAATAACATGATTTCCATGTTGGTCATAACTTGGGAGCAATCTGAAAAATTATAATGCGGCATCATCAGCAAATATTCTAATTTTTCCAGCCAGAGGTAGATATATCATTTATGAAAATTAGAATTAGAATAGGGCCAAGTACATCACCGGAACGCTGCTGTTAATAATTAGAGTGCTACTAATTCCACCATCTAAAGCCATAAATTGCGTACCACCGTCAAGTAACTAATCAAAATATTATAAACCAAGCCCCGACAGCCATAGCAATATAACTTATTTAGAAGTAGGCAATGATCAATGCCAGTCAAACGCTTTATGCAAATCTAAAAATAGGCCACATACTCTTGATTATCGAAAGCTCGGTATATCAAATCAGTACTCTCAGTTAAAGCGGTATCTGTGCCAGACCCATATCTAAAACCATACTGATGACAATATTTGAAAGATCTAGATTCATCCAGGAACAATTACTAGCATTTTTGATTTTTACCTGTGCTTAGATTTCGAATGTTTATCAACCAGTTCTCAGTTTTAATTATGTTTTTCGGTTTAAACACGAGATTGGAGAAAATAAAACTATGGCCACCGATATCAAACTTAATTGTTGAGTTGGTCTGGTAGCAAATGTGTTAGTAATAAACATGCCATAACTTAATAAGATGGGATCGTCCACCTTCAAGTAATTGCAGGTACTTATGCTGTGTACGTTAGTAGAATAATCAAAATGTTGAAACTTCCGCTATTCTTAATTTACGAGGTTACTTTCCGACGATTTAATTCCGATGAATTAAAATATAACTTAATTGAAATTATATTTTAATTATGATGTACTAACTTTGCTTTAGTCTAATTTTTTGATTACAAATTAATTGAAAAATAAACTACACAGATTGAAAAATTTAGTTTAGTAACATCTTTTTTTGTTTTTCACAAACTTCTGTTCTGTATTTAGTTAACTTTGTCGATTGACGAATGGTGTGCTCTAGCGGAATAAAGTGTAATTCACTAAACGCTATAATTTGAATATTTACCATGAAAATTTAATTGGACTTGATTGCAGAGTTCATAATAATTATAGAAACCCATTAAGCGTTTAAAAATTCAAAAATTAATTAAAATTACTATTCCTTTTATCAGTGGCGTAACTACAAATTTTTGCCCCCCCCCCCCCCCCGCAAAACTTAATGTAGGCCCCTAACTATCCTCCCTCCACCTTGCATATCTTTCTCTTCAGAGTAATAAATTTGTTGCTCATCGAAAATATAGCTTTTTTATTTAATATATTCATTTTTTAAGAATAATAAAAAAAATAATAAAAATACAAATATAAATATATACTAACGGGTGGGCAAAAGTCCCGCTTCCATTTTGATTGCCTATAACTTTGTTCAAAGAAAAGATAAGTAAGTTTGGTTTGCATAAAAAGTTTATTTAGTCTTTACATTTTTTTTTCGTTATAATTGGAAAATTATATCGGCTAAATGGTGCCCGCGATTCGCTATGCAACTTTCGGCTCTTTTTAAGGCATTTTTCATGACATCCTACAACATCTCAGGCTGAATTTTTCAATTTCGTGATGAATATTGACTTTAAGATGTTGAATCGTTTGGGGCTTACTCACAAAAAACTTTTGATTTTAAAAAACCCCATAAGAAAAAGTCTGGTGCTGTTAAATCCGGAGATCTGGCTGGCCATGCTAAATCGCCATTTCGCGAAATTAGTCTTCGTGGAAAAACGTCATTCAATAAATGAATTGTTGAACGGGCTGTGTATGTGCTGTGGATCCATCTTGCTGAAACCACATGTCCTCTAGTTTTTGCTGTTCCATTTCAGGCACAATAAAATTTCGAATCATGTCTTGGTACCGTTCAGCAGTAACAGTAACTTCAACACCTCGGTCACTTTCAAAAAAATAGGTACCAATAACGTTTCCAGTATGAATACCACACCATACACTTGTTTTAGTGGATGCAATGATGTTTCATGAATTAATTGAGGATTGTGTGTTCCCCAAAACCGACTGTTCTGTTTATTGAAGTGGCCATTGAGAAGAAAATGGGCTTCATTGCGCATTATCAATTTAGGCGAAAAATCTTCAATTTCACCAGACAGCCTTATTAGCCCTTTTATTGAATTTTGTACGGGAACATTTTCAAATCAGTTTTCAAAATTCGCTTTAAACTGCATGCAGAATTGTGTAACTGGGAACCACGTCTCCGAAATGATGTTTCTGGAGACTCTGCAACACTATCGCGCACCAGAGCCACATTTTCAGCGTTACGAGACGTCCTTTGTCTTCCAGAACGAGGTCTGTCTGCTGTCGTACCATACTGTCGAAAATTCGCATGTAAACGATAAATTATGGTTTTGTGAGGCACTGGACGATTAGGATATTTTTGACGAAATTTCCGCTGAGTGGCAATAATGGAACGATTATTTTCAATAAATTTTGTTACTATTTCTTGTGGCGTATGTTTATCCATTATAAAATTTGGACGTCTACACAACACAATGGTTAAAGCGAAACTGAGCTAAACGTCACATAACCAAGATGCCGCGCAATCTAAATGGTAGCGGGACTTTTGCCCCACCCGTTAGAATGTTAGATTTTTTGCTCTTGACTTGATATTGGCAAAATCCCTAATTAAAATATATATTTCCATTTCG
Organism: Nephrotoma appendiculata; assembly: GCA_947310385.1. Lineage (NCBI taxonomy): Eukaryota > Metazoa > Arthropoda > Insecta > Diptera > Tipulidae > Nephrotoma > Nephrotoma appendiculata. Next base: position 263,567,861 of record OX371224.1, read on the forward strand.
CCCACCGCTTTTGCTTCAATAGCAAGAATGGCTAAATCACTTAAACAATCTGCACCGATGGAGTTGCGCAAATAATTTTTTATTATTTTCAATTTAGATCGTTCCACTGTTGCGACCGTAACAGGCAACGTAAGAAACAATAATAAATATGTTATTACTTGCGAAACACTGGAAACTATTGTTGGAAATTTTATTACTAGAACTTCAGCTAATTCTCGTATTGCTGATATTTCCAAAATATCCTCCTTTGACTTTACCATCAGTATTTGTAGCGGAAACTCTTCCGATAGGTCTTCGTTATATTTTTCTTGTATCGCTCCTACATACTTCATTCACAATTCTCATGGCAAGAACAAAGACCACAGGACCCGCGTTGCGGCGGGCCCCTCATCGTTGCGGGCCCTCCCGCAGCGCGGGGTTTGCGCCCTTGTAGTTACGCCGCTGCCCTTTATATGTTATTTTTCATATGAGCAATTTAAATTTTTTAAGGAATTACTAATAAAATTAAGTATTTTTAGTTCGAACTAAATCAAAATAAATTGAAAACGGTAGCCAATTATTTTATTTCCCGGTAGACGTTCCAAGCTCAACTTTGATGTTTATCAATTAATGTACACACAGCATTAGTCGGTTCTTGCATAGGGGTTAAGCTGCATCCAAATTTTAACATCATTTTTTTTATTATAAGCCCCAGATAACTAGTCTCGCCCAGCAAACAAGTTATTTTATAATTATCAATGGGCATATCTAGCGGGCTGAGATCTCACTACAAAATTCAGGTGAAATTTTTAAAAATATAGAATATTGGTATTTGTAAATTCAACGTTCGCTGGTGGAAATTTAACCTATTTTGGATTTCTAACCAGAATTTTTTTAAACCGACTAAATGTGATTAAATTGATTAAATGAGAAACGTCATAACTTTCAGACCTAAGATTCAAATGTAAACAAAATCCAACAACAAAAGTAAAAACCATTCTAATGAGCAATATGCGACAAACAAATATTTTTGTTTGTCTTCATACACATGTAAATTGTAAATTAACAATCCAATTGGAAAAAATTGACATGCATAAAATTCTAATGTTTTGTTGAAAAATTAAAAAAAAAACTGTGAAAATGGAAATATGCCACTTTTTTAAAAGGATTACCGTTGATTGAGATAATCAAATAAAACAAAATAACAACTAATTTTTGTAACCAACCGGTTTCCTCAGTAACAGGTGTTACTTCCATGTTGCCGTCTTTGTTAACAACAATGCTGAACAAAAGTCGGGTAAATCTTTTCATGTTTTTATTCATGACTTTTTAAAGTTTTTTAAATTTTTTTTTTATTTTGACTTTTTAAAGTTGTTTCTGAAATGTTTTCTCAAATGTTTCAAACTAATCTTGACGGTGTAACCGAAAAAAGATACTTCGTGTTAATTCTTTTCATTTTAACGCGACACTTTTAAATTTTAATTTCTAACAATGATTCAGAATTTTAATTTGGTATTAATTACAAATACGGTTTTATTTTCCTAACACAAAAAAAATATTAATTCGTGGTAAACTGTATTACTGCGTCGTGCTGCCATCTTTTGGAATATATGTATGTATATTATTACTTAAAAGTGACCTACTGACATGTATTGACGACTGTTAAAGTTGGAAATGTGACATCTAGTGCAATTTTAGCAAGACATACTTTATGAAAATAAAAATTAGCATACAAAAATATACCCAACAAGTTTAATTTTTTTGCCGTCAGATCCACTTATAGCTTTGTATTAAAGAAAAAGTTAATTAGAAAAGTCACAAATTTAATGAAGTTAGGTATAATATATTTTATTTGCTAGTAGCTAGCAACATTGCGAATAACAGAAAATGATTGAATAGACATTTTTATTATGACAGCAAGTATCGGATAGCGTTAAATAAACGAATTTATTTTATCATCAAACTAGATTGTTTATACAATTGCTTAGCAAAATTAATACACATATTTAGCTATCATGAATGTACAATAAAATTCCATTAAAAAAAAATTAATTACAGTTTTCTTTTAATTTACTTATTATTTATTACTTTATTTGTAATGTATATTTTACTACATATATATGAAAAATAATAAATTGCAATTCATTAATTGTGACTACCAATACTAAATAACAAATGACACGTAAATTGAGTGAGGTAACGTTTCACGCGGGCATTTCTTGAAATGGTGTTGAATAGTAGGAAATTTGTTAGTGCTACTTATAAAAGAGGGAAATTTAATATTTCAACACCCCTTATCTTAACAAGCTGTAAGAAGCACAAATCAACGAAAAATTATTCACTCCTTTACGTATTTTTGTATTAATTAACTCGGTTACCGAATTAAAAGTTTTCTTCCAAAAACAAGCCCTAAATTAGAATAAAATACTATCTGAACCGTAAAATATAACAATAATAATCTATTATGTAATTATCCTAAAACAAAAATAAGGAATGTTTCTAATGGACTTTTAAAAAATAATAAAAGCCCTTTACAAAAACCTACGAAAAATACTCGGGGAAAAATCTTATAGAAAGGATATGCCGTTGTCATTTAAATAAAGTATACATTTCTTTTGTTATTATTGTATTTTAAAACAACTATTATTTTCATATAAAATATTAATAGGAATCAGTACATAGAGAAGGATTCCTCGTTTTTGCTTAGAAAAACAGAGCCAAATTCCCTATTTGTACGTTTGTATAACGTTGTAACAACGCAACAGCAGCAGCACAAAATATGATTAAATTAATTTAATAAAAATATGTACATTATTATTTTAAAATAACAAAAGGAATAAAACACAATACTACTCGCACAAAAAAGGCTAAAATAAAATAAATATTTGTGTAGAGATAAGGTAGATCTGAAGTATAAAATACATTTTTTTTATTTTTAGAAATGTAATAAAATAATAACAATGTTTGTTTAGTGAATTAAAATAAAGGTTGTTTTAATTTATTAGATAGAAATTTTTCTACTCGGTTAAATTTATTTAAATTACTATTTTTTATTTTTTTTTGGTTTCTATATCTACAGACATAAAATACTCGCTTAGATCGTACCCTTTACCGTAATTTTTATTTTATATCTGCTGTACCACTCAACAAAGATTTTTTTGCAACATACATATAAAATTATTTAGATAAATATCCGTTGGTAATAATTTTTTTTTATCTAATTACACTTAATAAGGAGTTGTGTACTACAAATTCCCTGAAGGGGCGAAATAACTATAGTTGGGATTTTGATTTTTATCGGTCTGGATGGCAACGCCGCAATTTTAACATACCGCATACCCACATTTAAAATATGTAGTATGTAGTCTTAATTAGAATTTATTTACATCAAATCAAAATTATAATATGCATTAATAGATATTTATACTGTCTCAACCACAAAAATAATATTTCGCATGAAATACTTCAAACAAAAGTTTTCAATTTAAACTAAATTTTATGGACTAAATCTTATTACAAATTTTATATCTTATGTATGTGTACATAAGAAAACTAAAACAAAAATTAATGCCGAATGTCAAAAACATTTAATTGCCCGAAGCTCTACTTAATTAAGCAATTTCATAATTAACAGAAGAAACCACTAAAATTAAATTTTTGTCTAAAATTTAACTTTGTGATGTGATTTCTTAAAACCATTGCTAAGACAATACAATCAAAAAATTATACAGTAGAATTTACACTCAAGTGAATAATAATTTCTTCAAAAGGAGAGAATTCATCTGCAAAACTCAATGAGAAAATTTATTCGGACGAATCGAAATGTCTGCTTTTATTTAAGCAATCCGGAGTTTGTTAAGGCGCTGATTCTACGATTAAAAAATACGGGTAAAACGAAAAGAGAAAGTTATTCAATAAATTGTATTAGAGTAACAGAAACAAACAATTTTGTATGGGAACATTTTATAGTTAAATTTTGCCATTTTGAAGGCAACATAACAAACAAAAATTCCCAAAATAAATTTATTTTGGCAATTTAATAAACTCCGATAGAATTTTAAGTCTGATTGTGATTAATATTCATCAAAATCAAATAAAGAATATTTTATAAATTTATAACCGCGATTTTTTCCCTATAAAAATAACCCTTTTTTTGTGAAAAATATGTTTCATGGAATGAAGGTTTAAGGAATCGCCAAGTATGGTTTCTCAAGCTTTAATGCCCAAAATATTATTTCTCAAGGTCTAATGTCACATTCAAGCAGCCGATTTGATCGTATTATCGTGTTATCTCATGCATATACACAAACTTTGCTCTATGATGATCGTCAAATTACGGACATCGTAGCGGAAAATGATAAAATTCATAATGATAACTATCTTAAAAAAGAAAAATAATTTATTAAATTAAAGATAATCAGGGTTCGCGCTTAGGTGGGTGAAAATTCATTTTTATGCTATGTTTACGAGATATTAATAAATAAAAAAAAAACAATTTCCATAAAATTTTTATGAAAGTTTTTTTTTGTGATTACGTTTTTTGGGCCTGCATACATATATACTAACTCGATTTTTTTATTTGCCTTCTAGTTGGCCGTGTATATACACAGTGGTGTTTCAATTTCAAACCCACTTTTTAGAAACACTTCAATATCTGCCACAAACATTTTTGGATTGGGGAAATATTTGAAAAGTGGGTAATTTCCAAAGAAATATTCCATGGGTTTCTTAAGTAACTGCAGCTTCATCTCAAAAGCGTGTAATACGACCTACAAAAGCGTGTAATACGCTTTTTTTGATTTAATTCATTTAAATGAATACTGAAGCCAGCCAGAAACATTAACTGCAATAACCATTGGTTAACTCCGAAAATACCTTTTTTTTGCCTAGCAGAAATGAATGAATTTCATCCAAACAATGGACAAACCTTTCCAATGATAAAGCTCGACTAAGCGAACGAACACACATCATTAGACAGTAGGGTTTCATATGGTACATTCATATCCTTCATTAACTTTTTAAATGGTCTTTTCGATAAATCACTAGCAACAACATTTTTTATAACTTTAGCAACGGTTTCCATTACATGATTGAAATAATCCATATTTTGCACATAAAACATCGAAATGGATCATACAATGGAATCCCATTACTATTTCTTATATTTCCCCTATATATTCTCCCTATTGCTTTTTCCAACAAAGTTTTAAATCCAGACTCTTTGCCGATCATGCTAGGACATCCATCAATAGATTTTGAACAAATTTTTCAATACTGATATTCGAATCAAAAAGGTTTTTTGGCAACTTCCAGAATATTAAAACCTATTGTTCGTTCTGGTAATGTTTCCTGTTTCAATAATTCCTCCCGCATTATTTGACCTGCAGCATAACGTACCGTAATTGCTAGCCTGGCATCGGAGTTTAAGGTATTTGCATTTAATTGTTATCAAAATTCTGCGCAGTTTATAAGCGTTTCCTCATCATCAAATGCCTTTCCATATTTAGCTATTTCACTGGTTATGCAAGCATCATAATTCCAATAACAACACAATCCAAAGGTGGAATAAAGTTTTAAAAGTTAAGGTTTTTTCATTTGTTAATTTATTTGACTATTTTTTTAAACGGCGGAATTTTTAAACGTGTCAAGTTTGGCACGCATGCCATGCATTTGCGACCAGTAAAAAATGAATTAAGGCCCTTTTCCAATTACTTTTTTACTTGTGTAGACGTACTTATTCAAATAAGTAACCTCACGAGGTAACTTATTTGAATAAGTACGTCTACACAGAAATGTCCCCAAAATTGTGTATTGACTAAATGTTTTTACTTTCAAATCTAGTGACAACGACTAATATGTCAAAAAAAAAATGACAACAATATGTTATTGTCAGAAGACGTCAAAGGCGTATATGTAAAAATTGTTGTATTAATTGGAAAAGGGCCTAAAACTTTACCCCCTGATTCTAACTAACGGTCACAGACGTGTTTTCAGTCTTAGCGAAAACTATTGTCTTAACGAAGACTATAGACTTTAAATTATTATTCTGCACTTAGGGCCAAATCGATAGACGATGCTAAAGACGCATCTATGACTAAAGTCACTCTTTTGGTATTTTTAAACGAAGCTAAAATAACAAAATGAAGTGTTGCTTTAAGTAGTCATGACTGTAGACGTCGATATTGGTGGCTAAAGTCGTTGTTACATTTGACGTTTTATACCGAATTTCTATTTCGAATTTCGAAGATAGATTTTTGTTGTTGTGTTTTTATTTAAAATAGTGTTTTTGTCAAATAACTGCGGTCTTACTTTGAGAAATTTATAACAACAATCCCATATATATAATTCCAATTTGGAATTATTTTAAACCAACTTTTCTGCTGGTATAGAATTATCCTATTCTACTTGTAGTTTTAATGTTCACCACCAGAGCAGTTTTATTGAATATTTTTATTTTTAAATGTTGGCAATAAAAATAAAAAAGTGATTTTTGTTATTTTGACATCGATTTTTTCTTAACAAAACGATAAATTAGTTATGATTTGTAATAATATTCAATAATGTTCTAGCACAATACTATTTAATTCAATATATTTAGTTGCATTTTTTCGTTGTTTTCAAATTCAAAATGTAATTGTTACCAACTAATAAAAATAAATTAAAAAATATCTTTGGTTGTTACTTTGAGCACAAATTAATTCTATACCAGAATGGAATTAGGTTGTACCAAAGTAAGACCGCAAACATTTTGTTTGGGTGTTATTAGTGTTGCTTTTTTTAATAATAAATTTTATTTTATTTAAATAAAATAGTTTTGGTGCTATATGCTATGGTGTCCAATGAACCATTTATTAATTTTATCGTCGTCGTCGTCGTCTATTCGGATATGTAGAGTTCAAAAGGCGGTTTCGTTTTTCCAAAAACAATTTGGGTTACTTTGGGAACGTTGATAGCAAAGGATTTCCATTAACCGTAAAACAAAAAATTATGTTTGTTTTATGCGGTATTATGCTACAGGCTGTACAGTGTCGGGAGATTTGTTGGGTGCTGCGCAGTCTACCGCTTGTATCACCATATACATGAGTTTTTAAGAGTGTTCGCGGGATTGTCAAGGCAGTTTATAAAAATGCCAGCAACTCCAGAAAACGTTTAAAATCATGGATTTAAAGAAAAAGAAATTCTATGGTGCATAGGGCGTAGAGATGGGTGCCACATTCCCATAAAATCACCATAAGGAGGTGCATCAGCAGAAATATATAGAAACCGGAACTAATATTTTTCTGTTAATGTTCAGGCTGCGTGCGCCGTCAATTGTAAATTTATTAACTTAGTTGCTAGGTAGGTTTACATTTACATAAAACCATAAAACGTCGTTTAGGGACAGGGGTATTGGGAATAGCATATTAATTGGAGATGGTGGATATAGCTGCACCGAATATTTAATTACTCCTTACAGAACACCCTCAACAAGGTAACAGTTGGTTTACAATAAAGCATTATGCTCTACTCGTAAAAAAAATATTCTATTCACTATAGTTTACATGTATTTTAATCACTGTTTTCAAGGGATCTTGGTTAACGTTTTCTTGTGCTCGGAAAATTTACTGTAAAATATTCAACATCTGTAGTTCTAGAGTGGTTGCTATTGCTTCTGATGTGGTTAGATTCTGTGAAGTGGTTGGGTTTTGTGATGTGGTTGGGTTTTGTAATGTGGTTCGATCTGGTAATGAAGTAGACTTTAGTGATGTGACAGGATTGTGTGAGAGGTTGCGTGCAGTGTCAGTGGAAAGCGGTGGTCAATTTTCATCGTCCAAATATTCCACTTCATATTCACATTTAGACCTCATAATTTCCTAAGTTATTTAAACAATTGCGATTAAGGTATTTTTTTATATTTAAAGTTTTTTCTCCTGCTAGGGTCTGCGTATTAAACTCGCTGATTACAGTGCCCCAACATTCATTTTCTTCACGATTTGAGACCGAATCAGTTTTTTTTGTAACACATTTTTATATTTTGTGATAATCTTGTCTGCTCATTTTTCATATAAATAAAATGCCGTACTTTCAAACTATTAAATGATTGCAATTTTTTATTGAAATAAATGATTTTTTAATTAAAAAATTATCTTTTTAATTCAGATTTTTTCTTTTTTATGTTGGTGGTTTGTTTTCGAATTAAACGTCACTTTTATTGTTGTTTAAAAATATCAAAAAAGCGTGATTAAAGATGCTGTTTTAGTAAAATCTAAAAATATGGTTTTCGAAAATCGATTTCGAAAAATCAGCGACTATGTACATCTAAAAGTTGTAATTACGTCTGTCGATTTGGGCCTTAGTCTTATCTGTAAGTAATCTTAAAAAATTGTCTTCGTTTATATCAGCAAAATATGTAGCCTTAGGAATCATAATTTTGACATTTAAACAAAAACAATGTATGTACTATTTTATATATCACATATATGACCCAAATTTGATTATTTTTAACAATCTCGAATTGAACTGCCGCTTTTTGTTCATAAATTTGAAACAATATGGTGATAATTTGGTTTTGACAGCTCTACAAAAGTCTTTGGAGAGTGTCTAATATATTATTTAAGACTCCTGCCTTCAGAATTTCAATAAAGAATTTAGTTAGACTGCGGTCCAATTCGTAACATATTTTGTGGAAACTGACTTATTTGAAAGTCTACAAAAAGTCTCCTGGCGAATAGACTTATTGAAAAATTGTTGGAATATTTAGATGAGTTACCAGTTTGGGCGGAAGCCTCGCATAAAAGTCAAACAAATCTAGCTGATAGGAAGCTTCTTGTAGACTTTCGTCTTCATAAAATAAGTCACAAATTGGAAAGCAGTCGGTCTTAAAAAAGTCGTCAACAAATATAAACGTCAGAATCGGATGTACATTTCTTTTTGGGTTATTTCACTACAAACACTTACAAATTCAACTTCACTTTAAAGGTAACACATTTTTTTTAAAACGCACCATATCGTATGAAATCATGGTGGTTACAGTATTTGTATAAGACTGTGTTTAAATTGGTTTAAATACCGCATTAACAGTTAAAAAGTTAAAAATTAATGTGAATAAAAATGTCCAACTTTTTTTAGCTTCAAGAGCTGATACAATTTTTATATGGAAAACACTAGCTGACCCGGTAAACGTTGTTGTGCTATATAAAATATTTCTAGTGAATATTTTGGTTGTTAAATAAAAAATAACGAATGTACTGTAAGTGTGTGGGGATGGGATCTATGACAGAAAGAGGAATGGTGCGATGTAGATCATTCATTTTCTCAATTGTATTTCATTAACGGAACGGATATATTTATTGTTCGATCTCTTAAAAGTAAAGTGAAAATGTAAAGTGAAAAAAGTAATATATTTTTATCCTAAAATAGGAGAATGAAATAAAGAAAATCAATATTAATTTCGAAGAGCAATTGAGTATACGATATTTTTTGTCAGTCGGTCTTTAGCCAAAACAAATAAGCTCGATGGTTTGCCCACGCGAGAACATGGTGTGCCCAAATCGGAATATGCCATTCAAAATGGTGGCTCTGATAATGTTTTTCATCAATTTTTTAATGACCAATCGCGTGCCATTGCACAGCTGTGGTGGGTTCAAATTCCGAAGTAAAATAACCGTAGATCCAACTTTTAGTCGTAGAAGGTGTGGTGGCATGCCTGGTAAATCTAGTGAGGTTAACAACTCTGTTGGATAATTTACAGCTTCGTTCGCATCGCAATGAACGTGGAATGACGGGAAGTGTTTGTCTGAAATCACAGTAACAGAGTAACAGAGCGCTGTTGAATAGTTTGTCGTTGTTTTTTATATCTTTGAGTGTTCTGTTCAATGCCTCAAGAGAATGTTTGAGTGTCATAGTACATTCATCCCAGGTGATAATTTTGCATTGTTTCTGTACTATGGACGATTGTTTTTTTATGTTGCACACTGCCTTTGGGTTATTTGGAATAATTAGTGGCAGCTTAAATGCTGAATGAGCTGTTCTGCCTCCATCTAATAAAGTTGTTGCAATGCCAGATGATGCAACGGCTAATGTGTCATTATTTGATCGTATTTCGGCGAGAATTAGTGAGAATGAGAAATGTTTTGCCAGTTCCACCTGGTGCATCCCAAAAAGTGAATCCACCTTGTTCTGCTGAAATTGCTAGCATAATGCGGTTGTAAATGGTTTTTTGTTCGTGAATCAGTAGTGGGACATTGCTAGTAACAATCGGTGCCATTTCTGCAGTATCGTATTGCAGTTCACGATTCATTTCGTTGTCCAATAAATCAGTAAAGTGTGGTGGTGAATTAGCAATGATAACGCAAAGATCCTCGATAGCAGTCAATGCTTCATAGTACATAGCGTCGCTGAGGATAATTGTTAGATCGTTGCACCGTGTACGAATTCGATGCAATACGTGAGTCATTGAATCTTTGTGCTTATCCCACAACGTGTCTGTTCGTCCCGAGGAACTTGTAGTCAACACTATAGCAAATAGCAGACTAATTTGTGTTGTTGTACACTCAATGCTGCTTCAGCAAGCATATCGTCTCAGTGATTGTCGTCTTCGAGCAAGCCGAGTATATTTATTAAATGGCACTAAATGGCCGGCACTATTATTAAATTTTTTTCGATTTCGTAAAATACGAAATCGTAAATTCGATCCGCCACGAATATACCTATTATGAACCTTTTTTTTGGTTTTAGCTAAATAATAAAAAAAATCGGATTAATTGTAATAAATTAAACTAGTCAATTTTTAAATATCCTAAATAAATAATATACATTATTGTTTTCATAAATACGATATTCGTCAACCTAAAGAGCAGTTGAATTTTGACATTGGATTTTCGTAAAATTCGATTTCGATTTTTTTTTTTTGGTTTGGCATAATAGGGCGGATTTTATGATTTTCGAATTTTACGTATTATAATACGAATTTCCGCGGTGGATCGAATTTTACGAAATGGTACAATGTCAAAAAGGATTCCAGCAAACATACGATTCGATAAATATTTTATTTCTACCACATTAGTGGTGAATATAATAAATATCTCTATCACGCATAAAATAGTAAGGAAAGCAATATTATTTTAATAATTTTATTATTTTGTGGTCGGTTGTTTTATTATTTATTTTATGTCTTTTGAGTTTATGTAATATAATTTCAGATTTGGGGATTTTCGATAGATTATCGTAACCTCGAGAAACAATTTCAAATCGTGACGCCTGAACACTCTATGTTGAATATATAATTTTGGGCACCTAATTTTACTGATGAAATACGGAATAATTGTATACCAATACAACTGAAATCAGTATTTAGAAGTCCTTGAAACTAAACAAACCCCGATATATTATTGTATATTAAGGTAAAGACATGAATAAAATTGCTTTGGTGCTTTCAAAATATTCATTTCACATCACACAGCATGTCGTTATTCACATTTTAGTCAAAGAAAGATGTTTTGAGGAAAATTATTTTTCCCCAATTCGAATAAATGATATTCTTCTTGAGTGAGTATAAGCTTGGTTTTTCACACAAAAAATATACTTTTGTTCTTTGCCCCATATTATGAGATCCATGAACTCGGCACGTCTTTATAATTATCGACCAGCTGAGGATCAGCTATACATAACATATACATTTTATTACAAATTCCTAAATGTGACTCATATCTCAAAAAACCACAAACCGACTAATGGCATAGTTTTGACAGTTAAATTATACTTTGAATGTTTTATTTGATATTCTTAAAAAAGTTCGCAACAATTTATTAAAGTTGTTATAGAGGTCACGGTTTAAAAGTATATAACCTACATACATATATTAAAATATTATGTGTTGAGTTACGCTACACAGCTTCCCCCAGCTCAAAAAAAAAATCGCATAAATAACAACTTAAATTTAAGAAGATAAATATTTATTTTCGTAGAGCTTGCAGTCCAAGAAGCTCATCATAAACTCAATTATAAATTCAAGAATATTATAAAGTACTTTACACAAATAAAACAAAAATTTCATCGCAAAAGGTTTTTCTGTACATTCTGTGCTCGTAATATTCGTATAAACGAAGAAAAGATGGCCTCTTTATTGCGCAACGTTGTTTCCTTTATATGTTTCTTGTATATCCTTTTAAACATTTTTTTTTTGCTCTCTCGTAACATTTTCTATTTATTAGTTAGTGTACAATTTTCTTGTCTTGGCTGCTTTAATATTCATCTCTTCATTTTACTTACATAAAAATATATTTTTTTTTGTTTTTCGTTTTGCGCTTTATTTTAATATACATTACTTATTCTATTTTCTTTTCATCATCATTGAAGGAGAAATAACATTGAATACACAAAAGTATTCTATGAGCTTTTCTTATTTTTTCAACATTACATATTTTCCTTGTATGTGCTCTGTACACAGAGTGTACAACATTCTGCGAACAAATCACGATTACTTGCCTTATTTTAAGACTGTGACAAGGTACGAATTTTTATACGAAGAACGGTATTTAAAATGTTTGAAACGTGGACCATTCTTTTGGAAATTTGGAGGTAGGACCTCTACGAAAAACGTTTTTTGGGTACTGGTACTGGGACACCCTTTATATGTATAGTACGCTAAAACAAAATAAAACACAAAAAATAAGGAAAAAAGAAAAGTTATATAACCTTTTTTGTTTCTGTGTCTTACATGTAAAGCTATTCGGCGTGTATTCTGTTGTTATATTTTCACTTTAGTATTTTGAGTAAGAAAATGACAAGAGATTATGAAAAGCTTTTTTGTATAAAAATCGATATAAAACAATTAAAATTTTTTGTATAAAAAAAAAATTATATCTTTCTATCCAACTACTTATACAACAAGTAGACACTTTTAAAAGTATACTTTCTTTGACGATAAGTTTATATGTCATAAACTTTAAATATATAATTGGAGTAACTAAACAAAATAGATAAAACTATAATTACTATTTTAGATCGTTGAATTTATGAAACAGGAAAATGGGGCGTTACTTTAAAACGTTTATAACTATAAATTTTCTTTGTTTATTACTTTAATAAATTTATAAGTCAATTTAATACAACTCCTAGTGTTTCTATATTAGTATTAATCATAGTGCATGAAACTATCATATTTCCATTTATGTAATCTCATATCGTCGCTTATACGAGTAGAAGGAAAAGCTATACATAAAAAAATCATGAAAGTTCAATGTAATATATCTAAATAAGGTCAATTGTTACAGCGAGCGAAAGAGTAACACAAAATAATAAAGAAAAAGCTTTATTTAATGGTTATACTTAAAGAGAAAGCTTTACCATTTTTTTCTTCTGTCTTTTTTGTTGTAATTTATTAGAAGCAAAATCTCGAATTTTGTTTTTCATTCAATTAATTTGAGATAGGATAAGTGAATGGTGGAAATTATGTATGTATAAGGATTACATGTCGTACACTGTGGTGTTGTAGTGGAGTAGGAGTACCATATACGAATGACATTTTTGGAGACGCCATCGGTCATCCTTTATAGTTTTGTCATTGATATAGGACAATAACCATTCGGACAATGCGAATGTTTATTAATAATGAGTTTTATATGCTTCTATGGGTATCCAAAATTTTTTATTTAGTTAAGGAATTTATAGGTAGATGTATGTTTTATGTATATTAAAGGCACGTGTGATAATGTGAATAGAAAGAATATAAGTTCTTATATGTTTTGTGTGGCCTTCCTTCGGGTTTTAAAGACCGTCAGCTCAAATTAACTATCACTAGTTTGGTGCTCCGTAATACAATTTTCTTCGAGATAGATCCCCATAGGTTTATATTACCCCACTCCTACAATGTAATTTTTTTTCTTAATCACATTAAAGAAATAAGCGCTTTCTAAGCAGTTAAGTCTGTACAATCAACCTAGTTTGAGTCTTTGATTTGTTTAAAGTAGAAGATTTTAGATACAGATTCAAAATAATGTTTTGACCAACCTTAATGGCAGAGTTGTTAAACCTTACATAGTAAACCCAAGAAAAATTTCCGAGATGTTAACTAAATTCAAACTGTTTGTTGTATAAGTTAAAATTTATATAAATGGTTAATTTCTCAAAGATGTTAGTTTCTTTCTGATCTACAATTTTTAACTATTGGTAAATCTAATAATTGCAAACTTTTAACCTTTCGATATTCTGTAGTTAGTTCAAATTTTAGCTACAACCAAATGTTGACACGATTCGGAGATTACTACGAACTCTTAAGCTTTTGGATGCACGAGAAAAGGCCATACATTAAGGATTGGAAACCCTATACTTATTGGTGTCCCAGAATTGGACGATCAAATGAAGCAGGGTGATAGGGGAGCTTATTTCCAACAAAAACAGCCAAGTACAATTATTTCAAATTATTTTTTAGTGAAATCGTATGCGCACCAACCAAATCAATTAATTTAAAAAAAACCAAGAGTTCTTTATCTTTCTGTTTTAATACGTTTTAGAAGGGTGTGCTTTTCCAATAAAATCATTTTTATAAGCTGTAAAATGTTTTGTCAAATAGGTTTTGTAAAGTTTTTGTGTTTCTCAAAATTTTTTGTTGATGTTTAAGTGACGCCAGCAGGAAAACACTGTACTAGAGAAAGTTGGCTCACTATCAGAAAAATATGCAATACTAATGTACATTTAAAAATGGTATCACACACCGGGCTATTCACCACATAAAGATTTTTATCAGTTTTTTCGTACTTAACAAAATTTGGAGTTATAAAAGACGCTTTGTCAATAATAAAACAAAATGAATAATTTTTTTTTTTTAATCTTAAATATTATAATAACGGCGGGTGCAGTGTCGCGTTGTTCGTTCCTTTCTTCCCTCTCAATTTTTTTTTTAAATCACCCCAAGTTGCTGAAAATAATTCACAAGAACAAAAAAAAACGTCATTTGTAACCAATGAAATTGGTTAAGTGGTCATTAAGTGTTTGAAGTATCCTTCACTGCTTCCAAGTAGTGCTGCGATTATATATTGCCGCATCGCCTGCTCGGTCTGGTTTACTCTTTCGTAAGCCAGCTCTTTATAATAACCCCATAGAAAAAAAGTCTAAACGATTTAGATCAGGAGACCGCGATGGCCATGCTATGAACCCTCCTCATCCAATCCAGCGCCTTGGATAATTTACGTTGAGCTGTTGATTCCAGCATGCTGCAGCCATATATTCCCACGAGTTTGTAGAGGCACGTCACCAATTAATTCATCCAAGTCGTTTTGTAGGAAACTTAGATAGACTTCCCCGTTAATCCGACGTGGTAGTTCAAATTGGCTAATCAAGTGTTGAAACCGACTACGTCGCACCACTTTTGGATTTACGCGGACCCAATAGTGTAAATTATGTATATTGAATATTCCCTCCCTTTGAAAACATGTTTCGTCACATAATAAAATGTTGTTAAAAAATTGTGAATTTTCTTGGTATCGACGCAGCTTTTTTTAACAAAATTGCACTTTTTTTCATGGTCAGCAGGTAAAAGGTTTTGTACACCTCTATTTCAAGTTGACCGGCTGTACCAGCTCTTGGATGACCAGGGACTGCACCTGATGTACGTTTGATGTAAGTTTTGAGAAACCCTGTTATCTGGAAAGCGTTACCGGTTTGGATGTCGACCCTGGTATTCCCCTGATGTAGCTCGGTCATTGCCATTACATAAACCATAAATGGAATGCATTTCTGCATATTCGTGGTGGGAATAAGAAACATGGCTTATTGACACTTCAATTATAAACATTCGAGTATGTATGAAACTACTAATATGAATTACAAAATCGTTTTCTTTTTATACCACAAATTTTGTTTAATTCGGGCTACTAGATTTACTTAAAAAAACTATTACTATATTTTTCTATTGTTTTCATCATTTTGTTTTATATCTGACGACGCATTTATTTTAGAGCTCAAAATTTTGTTAAGTGTATTTTTTAATAAACACGATTTACTTTGTGAAAAATATTAAGAAAAAATATTCCGTTGTGAATAGCCGGCAGTGTGTGATACCATTTTAAAATTTGCATTGGTGTCGCACATTTTTCTGATAGTAGGCCAACTTTATGTAGTACATTGTTCTCCCGCTGGTGTCACTTAAACATCAACAAAAAAATTTGAGAAACAAAAAGACTTTACAAAACAATATTTTTATTTGGCAGAAGATAATACAGATTGTGTTTTTTTAAATTAATTTTTTGGTTGCTTACGGTTTCACTAAAAAACACTAAACATGTAATAACTTTTGCACCGTCAACAATTTGAAAAAACTTTACTTGGCTGTTTTTCTTTTTGTTGGAAATGAGCTCCATTATCACAATGCTTCGTTTGATCGTCCAATTCTGGGACACCCTGTATATTTAATAAAATATTTTGCGTGGACACAAGGAAAGGTTTTTTGAATATTTTCGAACTCTTGAAATTTGTGCTTGTCATAGCGAACAGAAACTCAAATTTGAGAATTTCAATTCAATGAGTTTAGAGAATTTATTTCCTTAAGTATAGAGCTAATTTTATGGTCGGATCTGCCCAATAACGTAGCCTGACACGTCACTACTTGTTGGTTTTAAGGATCTCATATTATTTAATACTTAATTATTGTGTGCTGATTTTCTCAAAAAAAAAACACCAAAGGAAATTATATTTTGGTATGTAGCCGCTATACAGCCGTTATGTAATTTTGACTACTACTACTAATTTTGATCAGACTCCACTCAATCAGTACGAAAAAAAATTAGTTCCGTCACCTTTCGTATTGGAAAAGTTTTAAATGAGTCACGACAGTAAGTAAAACGGCTACTACATTGGTTGTCTTGGGACTTTTTTCTTAGATAGAAGATAACATGTTATATTGAAATACGATGCTTCGCGCTTACTAAGGCACAAGCCGCTGCTCATAATGTATCGAACGATACCTACACATGAATATTTTACAAAACTAAAATTGCTCAACAAATCATCCGATGAAACGAAACAATAAAAAGTTTCGATAAAACAAGGGAGAAGTGGAGTGACACAGATAAATGAGGCAGCATCATCATCATCAAGTTCCACCAACAAGTCTTTGCATACAAAGAAGTTAGAACTTATGAAGCTGGAGGAGAAGAAACGTTGGATGGAAGAATACATTGAGAAAACATATGACATTCTCCAAGAAATAGCATGTTCCAAATGATCACAAAATGCTGATTTAATGTACGGTATTCCAAACGGCTAGCTATTGAAAATTGAGCAAAATCGTCGTAGCTCGAGAAAACTATTACCAAGACACAACGAACCGATCTATATTGTCGTAGCAATGATTCTGTCAAATCTAAAATAAAAACTCCAGCCTATAACGAGAAAAAATCCTGCGACCAACAGAAACACCGTCCATCGGTGACGATAAGCAATCCCTAGCGAACTTCCAATATTTACGGGAGATCCTTGTTATACGACTACAACGCTGTTTGAGAGGTAAAGCATTGGATGCTGTACGAAGTTTGCTAGTTGATGACAACGGAAGTGGACGATATCATAAGTACCTTACAAATGAGATTTGGTCGTCCTGACTACATAATTTTAACGTTAGTGGACTAAGTTATGGGACAAAGCCCATAATTAAATCAGATAATCTACATCAATTAATAAATTTTGCGCTATCGGTACGAAATTTGGTAGCTATGATACGAGCTTCTGATCTCGAAGAGCATCTAAGTAACCCAACTCTTCTGTATGAGCTAATAGAAAAGTTGCTAACACTAATTAAATTGGAATGGGGCAAATGTAAGTTACTATCCGGCAATGCTTCATTAAGCGTATTTAGCGGGTGGCTATACAGTCTCACAGAGGCAGCCAGTGAAGTGGTATCAATAAGTGATGCAAAGTGAGATAACAGAAATGAACAAAAAATAGATAAAACAAAGAGGTTATCCAAATTATACTCATAAATACTGCGAACGAAATCTAAGACAGAAATCAAGTAACTCAGGGCGATTCGGCTCATATAAACGTAGCCAACGAAATAAAATCTAAAAATCACCGACCAAATGACACAGTGGTTAAAGCTTTCGCGTTTGGATCGGGAGGTACCGGATTCGAACCCCGATAGGGACAGGATGCAAAGGGAGCTTTCATCTACATATTACGATCTGTGATGAAATGGAACACATCTATGACCCCCTGTCGAAGTGGAAAAACTCATGGGCCAACCCATCTTCCATGCCAGTATAGGCTGGCATGGAGCTTGCAATGTGCAGATGGTTATAAAAATCGGACCTATAGCCGTACGTCTTCGATTTGGCAAATGATGCGTAAAGTAAGACGGTAAAATAAACAACGAAAGAGTAGGGAGTGCTTCGGCCCCAAAACAGATGGCATGGATATCGAAACCATGTCCTGTATGTAGCGAGTCTAAACACAAGGTTGGTAAGTGCGCTAAATTCTTCACTAGTAGTCGAGACAACATTATACAACAAAGGTATTGAGATCAATACATCAGCGTTTTTGGATAATGGTTCATCTCTAACATTAATGGATAACAGCATAAGTGATGCACTAAAGCTGAAGAGGAAACGCTATGTCTAAAATGGACTGGCAACTCATCTCGACTAAAGAAGGATTCACGGAAAGTTAATCTAGAAATTGCGGCTCTAACATCAAATCGAAAATACAATTTATACGGAGTGCTGTACAGAGCTTGGGACTTCCAAAACGAGTCTAGATATGGACATTATTACAAAAATGTATCCACATAATGTATAAATGTATACATATATTCCTCTCAAGTCATACAATGAAACAGAGCCCAAAATTCTGATTGGCTTATACAATTGGCATATGGTAGTGCCGTTGGATATTCGAGAGATGTTCCAACAAATTCGAATTAACCGGCAGAATCAAGATTCACAGTGTTTCCTTTGGAGAGACTCTGATGACGACGAGGAACCGGAAACATATATTATGTAAGTAATGACGTTTGGATCGTCTTGTTGACCGTCATCAGCACAATACGTAAAAAATACAAATGCTGTTGAGCATGTGCAACAATATCCAGAAATTGGATATCAAATTCTACAAAGGTTTTGACAGCTTTGGGTGAGTCAGGGAAAATGAACCGAAAAGATTTTCGATCGGGACTCGATCCAACAAAAGTATTAGGAATGTGGTGGGACATCACCCAAGATTGTTTTCGTTATGCAATTAACCACCATCGAATCAGACAAGAACTACTATCGGGAGCAAAGCCCTCAACACATTTGGTGCTACGTATCACCATGTCTATATTTGATCCAATGCTTTCTTCCAACGCAAAATTGCTGCCGGAAATAGAAAAAGTCGAAATCCCACGATGTTACACCAGTTTTACCTTCATCAGTTATAGAATCTGTTAACTACATATTTTCGCAGATTCTATTGAAAAGGGATATGAAGCGGTGGCTTATTTTCGAACGAAAACAGCAACCGGTGTGCAATGCTGCTTGGTGAGCGCGAAAACAAATGTATCCCCGCCTTAAGCACTCTCAATTCCACGATTAGAGCTTCAGGCTGCAGTACTTGCTGTTCGTTTGAAGAACACAATAATTGCGGTGATTTGGGTTGATTCAAATACAGTTATTGGTTAGATCCGAGTGGATCATAGAAAGTATAACACTGCGTATCGCAGAGATATTGGATTCATCAGAACCAGACGGGTGGCGATGGGTTCCAACAAAGAAGAATGTAGCAGACGAAGCAACAAAATGGAAAGGTTCAGGCACGATAACTTCAAAAAGTCGATGGTTCACAGGACCACAGTTTTTACTTAAATCTGAAGAAAACTGGCCACAGACACTAATATCGAACTTTATTGAACCAACCGAAGAATGTCGATATATACTGACATATCAAATTGGAACTCTTAAGTTCATTACAATACCACCAGATGTCAATAGATTTAGTCGATGGGAAAGACAAAGACGGGCTCACGGATATGTATTGCGGTACATCAACAACATCAGGGCAAACTCAAGGGACTTGATCGATTAACGGGGCCATTAGGTTGAGACGAATTGTTCGAGGCTGAAACGAACCTAATTCGATTAGCGCAATGAGAAAGGTACGAGGAAGAAATAAATAATATTTCACAAGGTCAAAACGTTTCTCGAAATAAAGTCGCCGTACCTTGATAAGAAAGGCGTGCTAAGGGTTTGTGGAAGGATCGACGAAATTGAGGGTTTTGCGATCGATGTTAAAAGACCAGTAACTCTTCCGCATGGACACCATATTACAATACTAATTGTGCTAAATGTTCATATTAAGTACCTAAATATGAATAATGCGACAGTAGTGAATGAAATCTGTCAACGGTACTATCTTACTAGGCTTCGGCCGCTGGTAAAGCAGATTAGCCGGATATATTGCCAGCAGTGTAAGAATAAACGGAAAGAAATGGCGTATTCATTAATTAAGGATTCGAGCATATTGTGTCTCAGAAAATTTATAGCCAGAAGAGGACAACCTTTGGAAATACATTCCGATAATGGAACAAATTTCGTCGGCCTGAAAAATGAACAAGAAAAGGAAGCCGAAATACTAAACACTGTGCGATTAGTTGTAGAGTATCCCACAATAAGGTGGAAATTTATAACACCCGCTGCACCGCATATAGGTGGAAGCTGGGAGCGAATGATCCGATCGGTAAAAAGCTGTTCATACCTTGCTTTACCATGCAGAAAGTCATCGGATGAGCTCTTATGTACAATTCTAATCGAGATAGAAAACATTATAAATGCTCGACCATTAACATACATTCCTTTGGACAGCGAATGCGATTAGGCGCCTACACCTAACCATTTTCTAATCGGATCATCAAATGGACTTCCTTCTCCTGGAAAATTTCATGATCGCGATTTTTTGCTTAGAAAGTCCTGGAGACAAATGGTTTTTGATAAATTCTTCAAACGTTGGGTGAACGAATGTCTGCCAACACTTACCAAACGAACAAAATGGCATGAGCCCTGTCATCCAATCAAAATGAAGGATCTGGTGGTGATAGTGGATGAAGATCGTAGTTGAAATAGTTGGAAGCGAGGAATTGTCATAGATGCAATTATGGGACCAGGTCAACAGGTGCACAGTGTTGTAGAGAGAACCTCATCGGGAGTATACACAAAACCCGTAGCGTTAGTGGCGGTACTCGATGTCAGTTCAAATAATTTACCAGCAGTTCAAATGCCATCATTAAACGAAGTTTCATCTAATTTGTCATCAATAAGGGATCGTAAACGGAGACCTTTACTAAGAGGGGAGAAATGTTAGCGACACTAAACTACAGTGGCATTCATTAACTTTGTAGTTGTAACATATAAAAAATTATAAGAAAAGGAGTCGAACATCTACGAACAAAATAAAATGAATTTATTCATTTTTCAACGAATTCTAGAAGCATATTTAAACATTGATCAGAACGAGCAACAACTAAAAACATTAATCAGTGTACATCATTTTATATAGTTGGCAAAAGAAATGTGAAGAGTCAAATAAATTTGAAGTTTTTCTCTTTACTTTTATTACTGTTAAATAAATATAATTTTGTTAATAAATAACACCGAATATACGGCTTGAAGTACAAGAGGTACTTTCAATTTTATAATAAACCATATTAATCTTTACGCCAACAACTATCAAAATATAGCCTCCAGTTTGAAATAATTTCAAATATTAAGGCGACATAGCACCTTCAAATTTTCAAAAAATCGAATTTTTTTTATGATAGATTATGTTAGAATGAACGTTTAAAACAAAAAAGCTGCATTTTCTTTCAAAAAAGCCGCCATTTTTTTATTTTTCAACCAATTTTTTTCTTTTTAGTTCATTCCAAGGGCGATTTAATGCTGAATAAAACCCCGTTTTTTTCAGACGTTTCTGAGAGTAGTTATGATGCACGCCGCGAATTTTCAGTGTTTTTTGGAAAACCCTTGTAGCAGAGGACACTGGGCTAAAAAAAATCAAAAAAACATTTTTTTGTATATTTTCAGTTAAATAAAATGACAATGGATAGTTTCATTAAAAGATATCTCTTTTTATTCCATTAAAAAAAAAATCTTTGAAAAACTTTTTTTTTCAATTTTGAAAGTGCTATTTCCCCTTAAAATGTCTCTGTAATTTCTAATAAATCGTACTAGGTGAATATAGTGTAATTTTAGTAAATTCTAAAAAGGAAGGCTATATTCATTTAGAAGGTTTTGACTAAATTATAACAATAAAGAAGAACACAGGTATATGAGAAATAATAGTTTTAACTATACATAAATTTATTTATCGAGATATCCCCAATCAAATAAGTAAATAACCATTAATGTACAAGTAGACGAACGAGTAGTAGTACAATGGAAAATAATTTTGGCCGAATAATAATATTTTGCGGTTTATTTTGTCCGGTAAAAAATAAATACGCTTGGTAAATAAATTATACGCCATACGTGTATAGTATAAATGTTATCTGGTTCAAGTAAAATATGAACATAAAAAAAAAAAATCTCGGTGTTAAAAATGAATGGACAACTTATAATTAGATTATGAAGATAGGAACAAAGAAAACTTGTACACATCTGTGGCATAGTCATAAAGAAACATTTTTTTTTCAGGCCACGTTCGTTCGTCCGTTGTATATCTTTAATAAATTTTTTGCTTCTTTCGTATTTTATGGTGTTATGTATTTTATATACATGAACATTTTGAACGCAAAAACCACAAGTAATGTTTTTTATTTTTTGGTACCAGAACCAACATAAATACGATTATTCTGTCGACAGTAACAAAATACCAGAAGCTAAAAACATATAACTTTTTTTTTTGTGTTACGTTCTGTCCAAACAAGGTTTCATATTTTTATTTTGTAAGGAAACTAATATTGATATCCTAGGGAAGTTTTCCAAAAAAAAAAAAAGTATATACGGGTATATAGCATATTGGAAAAATATGCTATCATCCTTTTTAATAGAATCTAATTACAATTTTTTTTTGTATCAATCATGTATATAATAAATTTATTTCGAAAATCCTTTAATGTATGTATATAAAAGTCAGAAGCTTTATCTAATTGAAAAAGCTTATCAGTATTTTTTTTGTTTTGTTTTGTATAAATATCTTCTTGAATAAATTTTAATTTAAATATTTTATAACGTTTGTTAAAATTCACACAATAAATTATTCAAAAACACCATACACATGACGTTCCTTCGTTCGTTATTTATTTTTATTTTTTTTGGTATATCTGGTTAATGTTTCTATTTTTCAATCCCCATTACTTATTTATAATATTTACTTCCGACTTTTCCGTATGTGTTTCTGTCGAAATGTATTTAGGTGTGTATATGTGTGTGTGGGTGTGTGTGTTTATATGGAAGAAAAACAATGTTTGTATTTATCTTTCAAAATACATATTATAATAAAATAATTTTATTTATTTATTTTATTTACCAAAAAATGAAATAATTTAAACAATATAATTTATTATTTTACTTAAAAACATAAACATAGAAATTTATGAAAAAATAAAAGTTTTTTTTATTGTACTTTGTTCTTATCATTTTCTTCAAATATTTTCCAAGGAAATGTAAAATTTTTAATATATAATTAGAGAGGCTGGCATATAATTTCTTTTTATTATTATTTAATATTAATTTTAATATTATATGATTTGCTTAATTTTTTTTATTTATATTAAAGCTCATTAAAACTAACGAAACATAATATTTTATATTCGTGCAGTCTGAGAATTATGTAACAATTTTTTTCCAATCTGGTGCATTTAATACGATAGTAAATAATAGTTTTAATTCCTTTATGACTACATTCTATACTCGGATATAATCAGGTATAACTGAATATTCAGATTCAGCGACAATTTAATAGTCCCGCTGATTGGCAGCCTCTAGATCGTCTTACTGTCTACACCGTGTAGTTAATTAATATTCCACTCATATAGACAATGTATGTAGATAATTAGATAGTTGTCGACAATGTTGATAATGTAGAGTATGTCGGATAATGCCGAAAATGATTTTTACTGTTAGCAATCAGCAAAACGTGTACGATTAATTTATTAAGTGAAACCATTGAGAAGGTCGAGAGCTTTATTCTTACTACACATTTGCAAAAAAAAGATTGAGCCTTAGGTTTTATATAGTACTGTACTTTCATTATATTCGAAATATGAAATAACCTCGAAAAAGCAACGAACCATAGAGGGAGAAGTGCATAATGATAGTCGGCACCATTGGTAGCTGTTTTAAATGAAATTATTATATTAAGCAAGGAATTCTGTAAGGAAATATTATTAATCATAATTTCAACATAAAATCTAATAAGATAGTGATTTACAATGAAGAAACGAAATAAAGTTGAAAATACATGTGCTTGGAGTTTTGACAAATTGAATAATCGGAATAAATGGCGAATCTAATCTTCAATTAATTATTCTAAGTTAAGTATTTGTGTTATAAAAAGTGAATATAAAATGTAGAAAGTAAGAAAAGTAAAAAAAACCTTTCATAAAATAAGTAAATTTTGTGTACGCTCATAACCTAAAATTTACATAAGCTCAGTGAATCTTAATGGTTATTTTGACTATTATGTATAACCGAAAACAAAAATATGATATAATTATACTAAAAAATAAATCATAACATAACTAATAAAATAGTGCTCTAAGCCTGCACCAACCAAATTAGACCGCCTCAATGAAACCTATCCTATAATTTGTTACACATTTATTACAATTTATTACAACAAATCCCGATTTTATTACAGTTACCGTTTTCGGTAACCGAGGGAGGAGTGGTCGGTTTAGCTTATAATTAAACCTGCACCGCCAAAATTGTAACTTTTGATGTAGCTGTGATATCTGGTTTAATTTATTACAAATTAATTACATTTAAATAGTTATTTCAAAACCACCCCTATAACTTGCCTAAGGGTAAATTTCACCCCAAATGATTATGTATAACAAAAACAGCAATGTAACCAAATTAAATAAATTGTTAGACCGGTAGACCGCCACCAGATATTTTTAGTCAAATGATAATGTTACTCCCTCGACCTTGTGGAAGGCAGATCAATCTTATCCAGGTGTGTAATAAATTATTTTCGTATCAGGCTACGCGGAATTGGCTCCAAACGATAAAGGCTTCAAATATTTCAATTAAAGTTCGATTTTACCACATTTAATAATTTATACACTAGAAAGCTTTACACTAGAAAGCCACCAGGTATGGAGTCAAATGTTACTCTTCGGACCTTGTGGAGGGCGGATTAACCTTATTCAGGTGTGTAATAAATTCTCTTCGTGTGCGTTACGCGGAATTGGCTTCGGCTTTACCTCACGAAAACTACATTACACACATGAACTGTTATTTTTGAAAGTGGTATAAGTCCATTTTTTCATGTATCGAGATATTTAAGGTTTTGGATGTGAATTAATTTAAAAATATTGGCAAACGTTAATCAATTCGTAATGTTTTTAACACT
Organism: Nephrotoma appendiculata; assembly: GCA_947310385.1. Taxonomy (NCBI): domain Eukaryota; kingdom Metazoa; phylum Arthropoda; class Insecta; order Diptera; family Tipulidae; genus Nephrotoma; species Nephrotoma appendiculata. Next base: position 263,593,355 of record OX371224.1, read on the forward strand.
TTTACATTTTTTTAAATTTTATTATGAAATAATAACTACTGAAAATATTTAAAAAATAAACGTGTTTTTTAGGTCCAAATGGACTTATACCACTTTCAAAAATAACATATTATAAGAAATAAAAACACGAAGAAATTTATGTCCATATTTTTATAGACGTTAGCTTCACTGAAATGAATTTTTTAATGTAAAAAATTATATTAAATAATTAAAATGAGAAGTAGTATTAAACGTAAATGGTAAATCAGTAATAACCGAATAGTGAGCGAATAAAAAAAAATAAAAGGATTGATGATTTTTTGTTTGTGTGAGCAAACGGTAAATACTACAGAAAAACCGTAAAATACGAATGTTCGTTAAATCCGAATGTTTTTAAATTTAATCGACTATAGATTTTACACTTGTTCTGGAATATGGCAACCTATAGGGCAGAACTCGTTTATCTCAACCGATTATCAAGGAATCTTGTTTGTTGGATGGAAATGAGATGCACAAACAGTTTTTGGAAGAAGTTCTGGAATATGGCCATCTGGGACGGAACTCATACATTTCTTAGCCGATTATGATCTGATTGGGTTTGCTGGATGGAAATGGGATTCTTAAATGATTTTTGGAAACAGTTCTGGAATATGATTACTTGCGACGGAACTCGTTCAATTCTTAACCGATTATGATGGGATTGACCGATTGGGTATGTTGGATTGAAATGGAATTTTTAAACGATTTTTGAAAGAAGTTCTGGAATATGACCTCCTAGGACAGAAATTGGGCATTGTGGATGAAATGAGATTATCAAATAATTTTTGGAAAAAGTTCTGGAATATGGCCATATGGATTATGCGCTCTTGTATTACAAGTACCTCAAAAGTGTAAATTTTCGCTTGGTTGGTTCTGAAGATCTTATTATCTTAGAAGGCAATATATTCCATGTTCCCGTGAACAGTTTTCGGGGTCGTTGTTGATAAGAATAATATAAACTTATCCGAGCCCTTTATGTAGGGTTCATAACATGATTTTTGGGGAATATAAGTAGTTGATCTGCCGCTCATGGGTGGGTTACGTACTGGCGATAGATGTTGAAGCATCCAGCCTTACCGGAAACATGTTAGTATCATTAGCCGCTTGCTTCAAGAAAAACGCCTGCTTATTATCGAGTTCCGCCCTAGTTTAAATTATCGAGTTTCATGGCGATATTCCAGAATTTCTTAAACAAATCATTTAACCCTTAATGCAGATTTGTGTCATATAAATATGACACATATTTATTTTTGTTTAGTTTTTTCGTCATGTAAACTATCACATATACAAATGGTTTATAACAAACTCAAATAGAAGGATTTACTCGTTTGTATGCGTGAGTTACTTTCACATGGCAATGACATTTAATCATTAAAATTGGCGGGAATCTGATGGTTTTAGTTTTATGTAATCGTGTGGTGTTCAAATATAAAAATAAAATATAATTAAAAGTATTATCCTTTTAGAAATGAATTATAATTATAACTCAATAAGTATTAATCATTTTGATTGTATGTCCTCAACGAATCCTGAATTATTTGTTTAGTTATTGGTAAGTAAAATTTATGTATCATATTTGACACAAAAACTCGTTAAGCAATTTTTCATTAATGTGTCATATATGCTCACTTCCTAATTTTGGTAAATTTATATTCATAACCATTAGACGAATTTCCATTTTAGGACTGTTATCATAACATTTTAGAACTGTTATCAAGTTGTGCAATAATGTCGTCTCGAAAAAAATATTTGACTCTAGAAGAGATTGAAAAAATTGTAGAGGAGTGGTCTGATAACAGTGAAGATGATCTTGAAGAAGACAATGAGGAGGAGCAATTTCAACCACAACAAACAGAAGAATGTGATAACAATAACGATGAATTAATCGAAAATTTAAACATCGAGACTATTCCTGTCGTGTTCGCCAATGATATAAATATGGAAGATGCATATATTTTTGACGCTGATGATATGGATTATGGACGAAATATTGAAAATGGAAATGATGTGCGAAATGAGGAAGTTGAGTTGAACAATCTGAGAGAGAGATATTTAAGAAATTGATTTGGAAAAATACACCGCTTGAAATCGAGTCCTTGAAGATTCAAAGGCGATGCATCACTACCATCAAATATTTTAGAACTTGAGACACCACTCTCATTTTTTAATTATATTTTTGATGATGAAATGATAGATATGATTCTAAATGAAACCAACCTGTACAGCGCTCGTAAGAATATTTCTAATCCATACACACTTACTAAATTGGAACTTAAGAAATTTTTGGGCATCTGCATTCTATCGTCAATTCATCAATTACCGAATACCAGACTCTACTGGGATCCAGATGTTGGCAACAAAATTGTGCAAGATGCAATGTCATTAAAACGTTTATTAAAATAAAAAACAATTTGCATTTCGCCGACAACCATTTAATGCTGCCGAAAGAACACCCAAATCATGATAGGTTATTTAAAATCCGACCATTTATTAATATTTAAAAAAAAAAAATTTTAGAAACGCGTTTGGAAGCAAATCTTTCAATAGACGAGCAAATTTGGAGCACAAAACTTCGAAGTTATATGAAGCAGTATGTCCCATTCAAGCCGCATAAGTGGGGATTCAAGATATTTGCTTTAACAGGGGGCACTTCTGGTAAATATTAGGCTTATATTAAATGTGTAATATAAAAGTATGTTTTCTCGAAACTAAATTATTTATCTATTATCATAGGCTATTTGTACAATTTCGAGATATACTCGGGTCAAGAAAACATGTACCGTCAGATAGAGGACGACAATTTAGGAGCTTCGGCTAATGTCATTATTCGATTGTGTCGTATAATACCAAGGCACTTGAATCATACTGTATTTTGTGATAATTATTTCACTACAGTACCTCTCATTATGTAATAACAGAAAGATGGTATTCATAATATTGGTACTATCAGAAGAAACCGCATACCGAACTCGAAATTAAAAACAGAGAGAGACATGCGGAGAAGTGCTAGGGGGTTTTACGAGGAGTATTCATCCACATTTGACGATGTTCCAATGTCGCTCGTCCACTGGAAAGACAATAAAAGTGTTACCCTAATATCTTCTTACTGCGGAGGGCTTACTACTTCAACTGTACTGAGATGGGATAAAACCAAAAGGAAATCGATAAATATTCAATGCCCGAAAATAGTAAAAGAGTATAATCGGCACATGGGAGGTGTCGATTTGCATGACAGCTTTATCGGACGATACAGAATTAAATTTAAATCGTTAAAATGGTACTTACGGATATTTTTCCATTTGCTGGATGTATCAGTAGTTAACTCGTGGATTCTTTACAAGCAACTGTGCGCTTCCAGAAATATGCCAGCAATGACTTTACTTCAATTTAGGACCGATGTAGCGATATGCCTTTGTTTAGTTGGCTCCTATGAGAAACCAGCAACAGCTAGTTCATCAAAACGAGTAAACCAAGCATTAATGACAAAGACTCGAAAAAAATGAGCCCAAAATGTTCTGATTAAAGATATTAGAATCGATAGAGTAGATCACTTTGCAATATGGGACAAGCGAACGAGCTGCAAATTACCGTCGTGTAAGGAGCAAACTTTTATAAAATGCTCGAAATGTAAAGTCAGCTTATGTTTAAATGCAACAAGAAACTGTTTTATGGACTTTCACAAGTAAACAAACCTGTAAATTAATTATGATTAAGACTGCAGCAACAGTGCTGTGAAATTAAATTCATTTTTTATTTTTTATTTTACACTAAATGAGTTAATTATGTGATTTTTTTGATTTATTTTATAAATAAATATATGTAGAACTATATACTCGTATCTAAATATATATCTACTGAACTCGAAACGAAATATTTAGTTTTAGTCCTTACTACATTTTGTGTCATATATGACACATTAATATATTTTGATTTTCCAGGAAAATTATTAATTTTTCAAAATAGGGCCTAATATTAAACTAGATTAACTCATTGAGCTCCGTCGAATCACCAAGTTTGGCCAAAATTCCTTTTATCGGCGCATTAAGGGTTAAGAGTTCTTTTTCCATTCGACATACCCAATCCCATCATAATCGGTTAAGAATTGATCGAGTTCCGTCCAAGATGACCATATTCCAGAATTTCTTCCCAAAATCATTTAAGAATCTCATTTCCATTCAACATACCCAATCCCATCATAATCGATAACCAAAAAATGGAAAATAAAAAAATTGTCCGTTAAATCGAGGTCCGTTAAATCGAGCGTCCGTTAAATCGAAGTCCGCTAAATCGAGGGTTTACTGTACTCTTTTGCTTTAACAATCAATAAAGCGAACATTCATTGTAGTAGTGAATAGATAAAATATTTATATTATTTTCTTCAATGATCGATCGAATAGTGAATATAACTTCTTTCTACATTATTGTTCATAACTGAATAGTAAAACAAAATATTTTTTGTTGCTTTTCATTATTCTTACTGATCATTATTACAAACAACACTGTTCGATCACTAAAGAGTGAATAATTCATTTTAACGAGCGAATTTTTGTCTATTATAATTATTAGGAATGGACTTATTCCACTTTCAAAAAAAAAGTTTTTGCGATAACATTTTATAGCCAAAATTATTTTGCTTACTTTATAAGAAAACCGTACTTTATTGAATGTATGATTATAAATATGGAGAGAAGGTGTCTATATCTTCCTAAAATTACAGTTAACTCAATTTTTTTGAAAAGTGGACTTATACCACTTTCAAATAAAACAGTTCACATCATTTATTCAACAAGAAGACACAATTTCACCACTCATAACAAGATTTTGGGAAATTGAAAATATACCAACAAAACGATTTTTGTCTGTAGAAGAAAATGAGTGTAAACAACAGTTCAGACTACGCTTTACAGAAATGCTGAAGGTCAATATAATATTTTTTTACCTCTACGCAAATCAGAGTCATAGGAAGAATCAAAAACAATGGCAGTTAAAAGATTTTTAAACCTCGAACGCAAATTTGAAAAGAATCCGGAAATAAAAATAGAATACATATTCTTTATGAAAGAATACCTTTCATTGGGTCATATGAAACAGGTCAATGATTTTGACCAAGATGACAATGCAGTTTTTGCGTCCAGAAAGCTCATCCACTAAATTACGAGTGGTGTTTGATGCGTCAGGAAAGAGTTCAAACGGAAATTCATTAAATGATGAAATGATGGTTGGGCCAACTATTCAGTCCGTCTGACATAACGAAAATTTACAGGCAAATCAATCTTGATCCTAATCAAACCAGATTTCAACATATTATATGGCGTGACAATTCACAAGAACTTTTAAAAGCATTCGAACTCACTACAGTTACATATGGTACTGCGTCACCTCCATTTTTGGCAACGCAATCTCTTAAAGAATTAGCTTTAGGTGAAAGTTTAAAATTTCCACTTGCTTCACAAACATTACTCACTGATATTTACGTCGATGATATAGTAACAGGTGCAGATACATTACCCAATGCATTGCAACTCCAATCACAACGAAAAATGGTTGTTTTCATTTACACAAATGGCGTACTAACGATATCAATTTTTTGAATGAAATTCCAGAGAACTATCGAGAAGTTATTAAAATTAACGAATTTAGTAAAGAAAAATATATTAAAGCACCTTGGTCTATTTTGGCAACCAAATGAAGACTATTTTATATTTAATAAGCCAACATTAACAAAAAGAAACATATTACGAGCAATTACTAAACTTTTTGATCCATTAGGCTTATTAGCACCTGTATTCGTAACTGCAAAGCTTTTAATGCAACGTTTATGGAACCAAAATTTTGGTTGGGATGGCAAAGTTCCCCAAAATATTTCAAAAGATTGGGTTTTATTTCGAAACAGTTTAGAAGCTATTACAGAAACCAAACCATTTCTTAACAGTGGAGTGGATTATTGAGGTCCATTTTATATGCGGAACAAATTCCAGCGAAAGTCATCACCTTACAAAGTATACGTTGCATCCTTTGTAAGTTTTTCAACCAATTCCATACATTTAGACATAGTCACTGACTTAACATCGCAATGCTTTATTACATGTCTAAAACGTTTTATCTCACGACGTGGAGTAAAAGCCAATATCTGGTCAGACAATGCAAGCACTTTCGTTAGTGTAAATCGGGAATTAAAGGAGTTATTTCAAAAAATCATTTTACAAACCGAACAAGACAAAATTATGTCTTATTGCACGAATAAACAAATAAATTGGCATTTTATCCCACCACGGTCGCCCAATTTTGATTGATTATGGGAAGCATCCATAAAATCATTTAAATTTCATTTCAAACGGATTACTAAAGATAAGATATTAATTTTAGAAGAATTTACAACTCTTATTATTCAAATAGGAGGAATACTTAATTCTCGACCATTGACATGTTTGTCTGATGATCCTAATGATCCAGAACAGTTAACAGTTAACGTTAATTATTTTTAACAGGAGGTTCTCACATGCCCATTTACGATTTAATAAAGTGGCAGTTAATTACAAACGTAGTAGAATCTTTTTGGAAACGATACTCAATGGAATATTTGCACACTCTGCAAACCAGAGTAAAATGGAATATTATATTTCGTCAATACAAGGAAAAGATAATAAAGTGCGAGTGGTTGAAGTAAAGACGAAGGGCAAGGGAGGAATTTTCAGACGTGCCATTTCTAAAATAGTTAACTACCCATTGATTGAATAGTTATCATATTATGTTACCTTTCACTTAAGAATTTTAATCTGTTGTTGAAAGTACGGTGGTGAAGAATTTCCTAAAACTTTCCTAAATTTAAAATCGTTTGATAGTATTAGTGAATCTTTCAATTATTGCTTATAATAAAGCATTCAACAAACTAATTGAATATAATGATTAAAAAATTGCTAGTGATAATTATTACCAACCGAGAGCTTTAATAAAAAAAAACATTGTTTAAAAATCTAAAATAATCAAATAATAAAAAATTTTATTTGAAAATTATGATTCAAACTAAAACGTCCCTGAAGAACTGAAATTACTTTTCGATCAATTAAATAGATCAGAACTCATGATTTTGCCTCCACAAAAGATCTTAGGATTTAAAGGTTTAAGATATGCAAAAAGTTTCAAAAAAATCAATTGGGGAATTAGGGGTACGATTTACTTAAAACTCCAATAAATAAATTGTACACACAAATTAAATCGATTTGCATTCATAATTATGTTTGTTCTACCAATATTCAGATCATGTTTGGTCCATTCGAGATGCACACACAGTTTGAGGAAATTCTCTTGGCAATAACAGGGTCAAATGTGTCTAAAACCACCCCTTGTCATACATTGAATGGAAAAATTTCAATATATCCGTTCCAGAAACCACTATAAGGTCTTGGCCATGAACGAGACTAATATTTTTAGATCATTTTTGGTCCATTCGAGATGCACACACAGTTTGAGGAAACTAATAACAGCGTCAAATGTGCTGAAAACCACCCCTTGTCATATGTTGAATGGAAAAATTTCAATATATCCGTTCCAGAAACCACTATAAGGTCTTGGGCATAAATGAGACTAATATTTTTACATCATGCTTGGTCCATTTGAGATGCACACACAGTTTGAGAAAATTCTCTTGGCGTTACCAGGGTCAAATGTGCCGAAAACCACCCCTTGTCATATATTGAATGGGAAAATTTCAATATAGCTAAAAATGGCAAAGATGGCATCGACGTTCAGTTTGATAGTTATAATTTCATAATAACAAAAAATTCCGCCTTGAATATTGCTATTTTGTCAAAAATAAGTAAATTGAATGCGATAGTTCAGTGTGTTATCAGTGTCATATTTTCGTGCAATCAAAATTTATCAATTTAAATTTATTTAAGTTGGTTACAATTTGGTGTTTTGCAAACATTGAATTAATATTGGTTCGCGGTTTATTTCTTTGACAAAAATGTGTGGCGTCGAAATATTGGGCGGCATACAAGGAACGCAAGCCAACTACTTGATCGTCGAGTCACTGAGACGGATGAAGAACGTAGACAGCGTTTGGAAGCAAATCGAATTTGATTTTCCCAAGCGCAGTTCATAATGATTGCGGAACAACGGATACAGTTGAGTTCGACTCGCTCAGTTGGAACGTACGCGTCATATGCGAGTCGCTTTAAAAAATGACGAATGGACGTGTTTTCAAAGCAATTATCAGGCATTAGAAGTGGAAGAATTCTGTTTAACGTTTCGACTAGTTTCATTTCATTACCACCTAATTTTTATCCATTCACAACCTCTAAAGAAGAATTAATCACGAAAGTGTTCCCGAATATTGGTGCAAATCATAAAAACCAGGTTTAGTTCAGCAAACGAGCCATTTTGGTAGAGAGAAATAAAGACGTAGACGAATTAAATATAAAAATTGTTATTGCCAAGAGAATTTCCTCAAACTATGTATGAATCTCTAATGAACCAAACATGATCTAAAAATATTAGTCTTATTTATGGCCAAGACTTTATAGTGGTTTCTGGAAGGGATATATTGAAATTTTTCCATTCAATGTATGACCAGGGATGGTTTTAGACACATTTGACCCTGTTATTGCCAAGGGAATTTCTTCCAAATGTATGTACTCGAATCGAAGTATTGATCGCTCTCAAGTCGATAAATAATCGTTTAAGGTATGGCTGTGATATTTAACCTCGTCTTTGCATCAAAAATAATAATAGGTTATAATTTTGACTGTAAAGCAAATCTCATTGTAGTCACTTTCATTTATTTAAAATATTTCTGGTCGAAACGAATATACAATCGCAAACGATTTCGTTACTCCATAAACCACTTTCAGCAATTCTCCAGAAAGTAGTTGTAGTGGTTTTCGAAATTCAAATACAAACATAAAAACAATGAATTTATTTGGTGCTCATATTAATAATATCTTAGTATGTATAAAATAAATTAATAAGATAGAATATATAAAGAAAAAAATTGCGTTGACATGTTTTTATTGATCAATATTGAATAAATTATTTGATCGTGCTGTTGATCTATTTTCGTATAGCATATTCACTAATCCTTAGACATATTTTCGGTTTTAGGAAAAAATTCACATTACTATATGCCACATTACTATATTGCTTGTGAAATATTTCCTAAACTATTCCTTATTTTTTGTTTTTAAATTTTAATAAAATTTATAAACATTTCTAAAATGAACATTAAGTACGAAAATCCACAACTGAAATTAAAGTGAATCTGGAGTCAACAATTTCAATTATGAAAGGCGAGATCACCAAATCAATGGAAAAGTGGACAATATTGAGCAAAGCCTGGATTGGTGGGTCAACCAATTTAGTGAATATGCTAATATCTGAAATCAACATTCTCAAGCAGTAAGCCATGCAAAGAGACATTATAATCTCCGATTTCCCGAGTAATTTTAGTGACGATGAATACATCCTAAAGCAACTAAAAAATACATTTGATTTCGGCCTGGATAACATTGCATCCTGTTTCATGAAACACATCACAGTAAAGCGAAGAAAAATTAACACCATTAAATATGAAAATACTTCAACAATCGAATAAAAAAAGAACCAAATAACATCGCCAAAATAATATTTATATTAAAATCAAAAAGTCAACAATTGTTGCTTGATGATGCAATTAACATTGAATCTGAGTAATAATCATTCAAATCAGCTGATCATAATTGTAACAACAACAATGTACTATTCATATAATGTTTGGAAATTAGTTGTATTTTTTTCTTCTTTAATCGTTTTTTTTTCGTAGTTACAGTTTTCCGTTTTTCTTCTTAAATAAATAACTTTTCAATTTAAATTTTTTTAATAAATTATTTTCATGCACATTTTTGTAACGAAATATTTTACATATACATATACTTTGGTGTAAAAAATCGCACATTGCTCAATTTTCCACAAAAGTTCAAAAATATCAAAAAAAATCCTATCCCAGATTCAATGTCTATTTCAATACCTATCCACCTTTTTTGTATTTATACGTGCCATCAAACTGATTTTTGGAGTAAACATCTGAGGTACACGTTTTTGTGAATTTGTCAGCATGAAAATTAGGGGTAAAAATTCAATTGAAACATGAAAATAAATAAAAAAAAAAAAAACAGTTTTATTAATAAAAAATATTTCCTCCCCTGGCCCGAATGACAGCTACCATTCGAAGCTGTATTGATTTCACCAAAGTTTTCACAAAATCTTGAGGTATTGCCTCCCATTCCTCTACGATCGCCTATTGCAGCTCCTTGAGACTCGTTGCAGCAAGATCTCTGGCTCGAACCAGTACTTCTTCAATGTACCGTTGAGAATTCATTCCTCTTGATCGACAGCCAGTATTGGCTCGTGTGATGAATACAAGATCTGTCTTCGCCTTTAATAATATGCCTCCCCAGAACATGCACGATCCACCGCCATACGAGACACGTTATTCAATGCAACATTGTGCATATCACTCTTCTTGTCTTCTGGTATACTCTTCCGCGTCCATCGGTCTATAAACACATCCTGCACCCGTCAGAGAACACGACTGTTCTCCATTCTTCTTTTGTCCAATTCAAATGCTCTCGAGCGAACTCACGACTGACTGTTCACCGACTGACTTCGACTTCATAAACTTCTTGGAGCAATTTCGAAACGAAGTTGTTAGAAGAAAGTGGTCATCACTATGTGCTGTAGCACGAGGCCGGCCAGATCCTTGTCGCTGTCTGAAGCCACCAGTTTCCTGATATCTCTCGCATACTCGACGTACGGAGAATCGGCTCAAATTTAGTTGTAGAGCCACTTCACTTTGATGCTTTGATCAAATTAGTGCAACCATTTGTGCAGTAGAGGGTTAGTAATCAATAGAGGGTCGTTCAGGCTAAGCGTCGATATGCAAATGATCACAATTCCGAGCGAGGTATTTCATGGCATGCTATTGTATTGATCTTGTTGAATTATTTTTAGAATTGATTTCCTAAAAGCCTGCTATATGCATTTGACAAAAAGCCACTTTGTTGGCATGGTACAAGTACAAAAAAGGTACCACTGGATAGGTATTGAAATAGACTTTATTGGACAAATATTGGATTTTTTTGATATCTTTGAACTTTTGTGGAAAATTGAGCAATGCACGATTTTTTTGCACCCAAGTGTATATCTTTCTTTTTTCTTTTGATTTGAGGGATAATTTTTAAATATTGAATTTATCATGTCAAATAATTACGGCGCAAACAAGCATTATCTTAGTTTTAATAAGTTCATTCAACGAACTAACCCTATATTATCACTGAATATAATGTATCATAACGTTAATAGAACAAAAAACAAAATTGATGGCTTAAAGCATCTATTATATTCATTAAATCAAAAAATTGACATTATTATCTTAACTGAGACGTTCTTGTTTGAATCAGAAACCAAACTTTTGAATATTAAAATAACTATAAAGCATATCATAATACACGAGAATATAGAGAAGACGGTGGGTCAGCAATTTATGTTCATTGTGATATAAATACTGACTTCCAAGTCGTAACACAATCTAAACGAAAACGAATTCACAGTAGTTTATTCAAAGTCTTTGAATTTACATGTAATTTGCTACCTATAAACCGCCTCACACTTTACATCACACTTTTTTAGACATTTTGAACGAAATTTTACCCAAGTATAAAAATACGATTGTAATTGGTGACTTTAATCGAAACCTCTTAAACGTCGGGGATTCCCAGCTCCATAACTACAAATCAAAATAACCGAAACGTATGCAACTCGAATTTAAGGTCAATCCAAGACAATTATACATCACACATTGTCGACATATTTAAATAATTTTCATGTATTCTACGAAGATACAGATCTAAGTGACCATCGTTATCTCTTTATTATACATATCATCGTGAAAAAGACACTGAATTCAATCATTGTGAAAAAAGTCACTGACCATAATAAAATTATTCAAACTTCATTAGAGTTCAACCATTTTCATACAGATTTTAAAACTTTTTATGCTTATCTAACATGCTTATAACATATGCTTATCCAACAACTTTTTATGCTTATCTAACATACAGAAATATACGAAAAACATTACACTAAACTTAAAGTCCAACCCGTACAAAAAACCATGGTTTAATTCTAAGCTAAGGAAAATATCACAAACTAAAGATAAATGGTATAAATTGCATAAGAAATATCCAGATAATATATTTTTCACAAGCGAATTGAAAGAATGTAGCAAAAACTTTAAGAGATGTATAATTAAGCACAAAAAGCTGTACTACACACACAAGCGTCAACAAAAGTTATCACATCCAAAACAAATGTGGGAACATTAACGAATACGGCTAGTTCGCAGTCCAATTATAGTATGATAACACTATGCTCTAACAACAAAATCACAATTTAGAGATTTTGCTTTATATCACTGATGCTTAACTATTGTTACATTGCGAATGAGGTTATTCCTTTTCATTATGCAAATAAATATTTAACCAACTCTTGTTATAAGTTTATATTAGTTTTGTATCTTATATGTAATCGTTATATGCAACTATAAGATTTACCACCAAGATTTACAACGTAAATAAAATGGCTGTTTTTTCGGGCCAACTTCGCATACATGATAAAACGCACAAAAAGCACTCGGCGTTTTAACGTTTCTTAAGTCTGAAAAAGAAAAAATATCGTTGAACTGAAAGCTTTCGAAACGTGTATGTATTATTTCAGAGGATAAGGGTACCTAAACAAATACACGCAACATCTCAAAAATGACATGTGGGATTTAACTATTGTCGCTTGTTTGTACTGTCAATTCGTAGAATTGAAAAGCTTTTGAGACCTGAGGGACCATTATGAACATTTTTCGATTTTGGATTTTTCCAAAAACGAAACAAATCAGCATATTAGGCAAGAAAATTAAACATCAAATACCTTGCAAAAAAACTGCATGTAGGTCGATTTTGGCTTTCACTGTTTTTGTCATAATTATCATTTTCTGGCCTATACTGAGAAATTATGTCTGACCTAAATTATAGGAAATATTTTTTCCGTATCGAAATTGGATAGGAAAAATATTTCCAATTTAATTTTGTTTTTGAAAAAATTTACACCAACTGTTTACTATAGTACGCCATAAAAAAAAAAATTGCGACCAAAATGCTATGTAAATATTTTTCCTATTTCATTTTTGCTATAAGAAAGCTAGAATCGATCTGCTGGTTAAAAAAATTTGCTTTCGGAAAAACTTTATAATAGGCTACGAGGGGCTACGTAGGGAACGAAATGATGGATTTTTTTTCAATATTCAAATTTTGATGATATACTTAATTAACAAATCCACCGTTCTAGCGCTGTTGGCATTGTTTATTCATAGAAGTGTTTGAAGAATGTGACAAATTTAGCTAAGTGCTCATAATTAAAGAGATTTCATCATTTTTTACTGCCGGGTAATACTAGTGACCGTTTAAAAGTCACAAATTCACTTTTTTTAAACAGTTTCTGAATAAAACTCACGATCAATAATTTTGAAAGGGGACAATTTTTTACGTTTTAATTATCATCTTAGATTTACCCCGTTCAGCTTCACAGACATAGGTTATTTTTTTTAAATGGCACGTCGTGTGATAATACCATTTAACTATAAGGTTGGGGAAAAAGAAACCAATTATTGTTGCGTTTATTTCGAGTTTTATTTAACTACAACCATTCGATTGGCTCAAATATGTGTCGTTTTTTTCCGTAACTCGTAGCCCCTTAATTGTCCCTATTAACAAAAAAGACTATTTTTACACCACTAAGAGCGTTTACCATGAACGAGCGTTTGCCTTCAGTCGGTCCAATTGCTGGTGGTAGAGGTGGAAATTGAGCGTTTGGGAATTGGGCAATAGCTCATAGTAGATAATTCCCTTCCAATCCCAACAAACACACAGCAAAATCTTCCGGCATATCAATCTTGGTTTGGCTCATTTTAGGGCACCATGCATCAATTATGCTTGACATTATGATATATGTGACCCATTTCTCGTCGCCAGTCACCATTAGTTTCAGAAATGGCTCGATTTAATGCCATTTGGCCAAAGACTCGCACATGGAAACTCGGTTGATCAATTTTTTTTGCTTCAACTCGTGCGGCACCCAAACACCGAGGTTCTTTTTAAAGCCAGACTAAAAACTGTTTTGTGGTTGATCTTCAGGTCCTGGGCGATGCTACGACAGCTCACATGCCGGTCTAGCTCGATAATTTCCAGAATTTTATCGACATTTTCGCCGATAGGCCTTTCAGTGCGTGATGCTTCCTTGATATCGAAATTACCGGAATAGAATTGACGAATCCAAAATTGCACATGATTGGCTGTGACAGTATCGGCACCACAAATACCATTCACAATTTCTGCCGCCTTATGTTTTCGCTTTCATCGAAGCAAATTTGTAAAATATAGTGAATTTTTTCATTGTTTACCTCCATACTTGGTACGCCATAAGTCACAACTGAATTGATCAATCAAAACAATCGCAAAATATTTTTTTAGTACATGAATCCCCTTTTCCAACTAGTATAAGTATGGCCTACTGCGATAAACACAGTAAATTCTTGATATAAGCTACCTTGATATTAGCGACTTTTTCTAAAAGCGACTCTCGATTAAAGCAACCTTTATTGGTTCATATTTTTTCGTTAAAAGTGACCATCATTTCGTAGCAATGAATTCAAATAAAAAACGCCACGAGATTACAGCAGAAGTATTCAAGCAGAAACTCAAGGCTCTCATGGACTTCATTGTGAAGTATCGTGTCATCGGAGACGTGCGATGTTGGATGTACTCTATGGAGTCGAAATTGAAATGCTGAGTACTTCAATTCTGTTAAGTCCATCAAATACGTTTTCGAGTACGTCGCCAAAGGCACCATCATGGCTGCATTTGGTACTTCAGCTCCTGATGCCAACAATGAAGTTTCGCAATATTAAATGGGAAGATATGTCAGCAGCAATGAGACGGTTATGCTATTTTTTTCATTCTCCATATATGAACGTCATCTAACTGGGTTCTATTTAGCTGTGCACTTGGAGAATGGACAACGAGTTTATTTCACGGCAGTTCGCACGACCAACGACCACCCGCGATAACGGTAACAAGCTTCTTCGCGACATGCGTAAGTGATCTATTTGCAACAATATTGCTTAACTCGGAGATCCACAACGATGCGTTGATTTCTATAGAGTCTGATTATGTCCGGCAAGATGTTGAACAAATTAGGGATGCCAGTGCCGAATCGTCCCGTGCACGAATCACGATGTATTCAATCGAGAATTTGAACGAGAACGGCAATACGATCGAGATGCCTTGAGCCAATCAGTACGAACAAAAGTCCAATTTTTGAATCAGCAGCAAAAAACCGCGTACGACACATTGATGATAGCAGCCAAAGGCGGCTATGGAGGAATCTTCTTCCTCGATGCACCTGGCGGAACTGGCAAACAGTTTCTAATTTCTTTGATTATAGCTACGATTCGTGTACAAAGTCAAATATCACTGGCAGTAGCATTATCTGAGATTACTGCTACATTGTTAGAAGCAGGACGAGCAGCTCATTCTGCACTCAAACTGCCACTGAATTTACAAACGATTTACAAACGACTATGCAATCAGCAATGACGAACGCACTACAGACTTGCATAATAATCATTTGGGGTGAGTGTAAGATGGTCCACAAACAAGCATTGGAGGCGCTCGATCGAACGTCGAAAGATTTGTGCAATAAGTAGGATCTCTTTGGAGGTACGATGATTGTGCTAAAATTTCAATGTTTGATGCTTTTGGTCATGCTGCCGCAAAAATTGATTCAGCTCTAGTCGCTTATATCAAGAATTTACCATTACGAGATATATGTCACTAAATCCATCAAGCGAAAAATTAATATGATATCAATTAAATTTGAACCCTGTTAAGGACTTTTCTTGTAACACTAAACATTTGGAAAGTTATTTAAGATGGTTTGTTTTAAATGGAACACTGCACCTTCTTCATCCCAAAATTGGACTTAATTCCAAAAGCTTCATAAAATGTGTTTATACTTTTATAGATACACAAAAATATTCTGATAAATTTTTCATTTTACTCCGACGCGAAAAAACCATTTTCATAATTCATTTTGATTTTGCTAACTTTTACCCAATTTTTTCTTATCTTACAAAATATATTAACTAGGATAACATTGTGGACGTATGTACTGATCTCACTAAAAGTCTAGTATTATTTGCAAAATAGTCTTAAGGCTTGCCAAAAGTTTTAAAAAAATCAACTAAGCTTAATCGATTTTGAATAATAAATTTTGAAGTATCGTGTACATAATTAACCTTTTACATAAATTGAGAGGTCCCAAAATTTTTCAACAATAGTCGAGCTACTGGAAGAACAGTTACTAAGGAGTTTTTTTATTTTTATTGCAAATATTTGACATTTACAAAAAATTCAAAGAATTTAAAGATCGAGAATCAAAGTCTTTAAAATATGTATCGGTAAATGTCCATAGACAAACGTAGAACGTAGACGTAGAAATAAATAAAAATGATAGTTTTACAACCGAATAGGGATTCACTTGCTAAAACATACGCAGACAACAATGAAACACTGCTACGGTCCGTGTTGGTGCTCTAGAGACAATATTATTTTTATGTAATTATATTGACTCGTCATCGTCACAATTTCGTTTTGTTTGGGGAATTTATTTATAAAATTTGTTCTAATACAAATATATTTGTCCAGTTACTGACAACAATATTTATATTATTTCGATTTCCTTTCCAAGAATTTGCCAAAGTAATACCATTGGGATAAATAAAATAACATTTTGTGTACTAAAGATGTGTGCGATATTTTTGAAAAGTTTTAAGTCAAAAGCACCTTTAAATTTTCTCACGTTTGCTGCCAGTATCATCATACATTGTATTAATAATGTCACAGCCATATAGAACATAAAATCGACTAAAGAAAGATCAAAAAGAGATTAAAATTCAATTTTCACTTGTATATGGTGTATGGTTCGGGATAACAACAGCAAAAACCATAAAATAATATAAAAGAAAATCAATTTTTCCAGATATATACAATACATATTTACAAAAACAAAAATTAATTTATTTTAACTGTCGTCTTCTCTTAACAGTCGTTACTAAATATTTTTTGTGTGATCACATGTATAAATCACATCTGTTACTATTGCAAATTTAATCCGAGAAATGATCAATTTCATGTATGGAATGAAATATTTTCTTATTCTAATGGAGTACTATGGGAGACAACAACAACAACAACAACAAATAAAGTTTTTCTCTTAATACGACTACACACACACACACATACTCGTGTTAAAGAAGACATAGATAGAAGGCACACCAAAAAAGCTTTCGCAAAGATAATATTATTATTCAATTGTGCGCTTTTTTCATAATTCACATAAAATTTATATATTTTTTATGACATATCAAATTTTTTTCCTTATATCTAACTATAGTCTTGAGAAAGCTACGAGGAAATATTATAGTAAATTGATGATGAAACGATAAAAAATAATAAAACAAAAGAAATAATGAAATAAATCGCGCTGAATCTTAAGCTTTTTATTTTTCAAAGCTAGATATTTTTCGCTTCAAATATGTTTTGTTGTTGTTGTTATTGTATTTGTATATAATATTTAAGATTGTATTCCGTTTAGTTCTTAGAATACACATCGACAACAACAACAAAATGTTTAGAACAAAATCTAATAAAATGATATGATTTGGAAAATATTTTTTTGTGCGGATGAAGACATATAAAGCACAAACGGAAAAATAATAAGCTTTTTATAATAATAAAATTTATAACATAGTTAAATCCAATCGATAATATACGAAAATTATGTTTGCCTTGAAATTGTTGTGTATTCTTGCGTTTGCTAAATAACGCAAATAGAAAAGCTCTTTGGGACAGAACGAGTTAAACGCAATGATGATGAGATGAAAACAAAGGATTTGCCACCACCAATTCAAATAAAAAAAGCTTTTTCATATTTGTCATTTTTGTTTTGTTTTTTCAGTCGGTATGATTGTTTTTAAATTTGCTGCAATTTAAAATACACAATTTTAATGATTTCGTTGAATAATCAAAATAAATTGAAGTGTATTACACGATAAAAATAAATTTAAAAAAAAAAAAACTTTCAAAGCTGGATTTAATGATCCAAAATTATTATGCCATAATTATAATTTATTTTTTTTTTTTTTTGGAAGGATTAACGGGTCAATGGGACTATCTGTGTTTGACAACTGAAAATAAATTTTGGTTTTAATTAAAATGCATCATTTATGATTTCAATGTGAGTATCGTCTGTTGCCTGTTTTACACTTGAATAATATACCATGTTCAAAGTGCATTTTACAAAAGTTTATAGTCGCAAAGAACTTTTTGAAAAGCGCTCGATGAGTTGAGTTATCTAACTTCTAATTTATACATGAGCAATTATTCTGAGTTTTACGTAGTCTCGAGGTAAAGTATTGCTCTCGTATGGTAAAGTTTTGCTCAATTGAATCCAGATTTTGGATATATGTTTGGATATATGTATATGAAATTAACCTAATTCCATGGTATACTATTTGGCACTTTTTTAACTAATAATGTATCAGCTGTACATTGTTTGCGGAGGTATACTATTCAGCACTCTACGGTATTTTGGACGTAGAATGTAAATGTTTAGAAAAGAGGGTTCCGTTGAGCTGATGCTTTTTTGGGTAGTATATCACTTTATTTTTTTTGCTATAAATTTAATTTGTCTGAATTCTATGAAATTCATTCGTACAAAATTTACTTTAAAAATGGTGGGAATTATATCTATGATTCTGTGGTCTATTTTCAATCAAGTACATTTAATTTATAAAATAGAATTAATTTAAAATAACAAAATATTAATGAAATACAATAATCATTGGGGGGCGAAGTCCGAGATTCATACCACCTCGCGGTGCTCCCTGGGTAACGCTAAATGAATCAGGCGGTGTAGTGGAGACGAGCAGACTAAATCCTGTTTATAGTCATGGACACTACATGTCAGGGCGGGTTATTGGCGCCTTAAAACTAATACCAAATCAGCGTCTGTTCTCAGGTTAGGTGTGGCTGAAGCGGGCGTCGGTCTTGTATCAAGCGGCTCGCTATATAAATGTGTTAAAGGTAGGACTGGATGCCTTAAGATTTTCACCAGTACGTGACCCACACACGTAACAAGCGGGTTGAGCGGCAGGCCAACAACCTTCCCTCATAAAAACCGTTTAAGTTATGAACCCTGAACAAAGGCCTCGGATTACCATATCGGATTCATTACAAACTCGACCTCGGAAATTGTACACGGACAACGCTTTAAAAATGGGAACATGGAACGTGCTCAGCCTTTTAAGACCTGGAGATCTCCAGAACCTTTCGAACCAAGCAAAAAGTTACACATGACACCACCAATGGTTACACTCTTCATTACAGCGGCCATCAGAACGGAGGAGAATTTGGAGTTGGCTTCCTCATCCATCGGCGCGTGAAGCACCATATCATCGATTTCCGCTCTATCAACATGCGGATATGTACGGTCAGACTTCGCACTCATAAATTTAACATCACGATCGTTAATGTGCATGCACCCACCGAAGATAAATCTGATGGCATCAAAGATCTCTTCTTTGTGAAGCTGGAGGAAGTCATCAATAACATACCGCACCACGACATAAAAATCATCGTGGGCGATTTTAATGCAAAAATCGGTAGGAGTGCAGAAAATACATCGCACATTGGTCCAAATAGCCTGCACCTAACTAGTAACAACAACGGCCAACGCGTCACCGACCTGGCATTAATGTACAACTTAGTTGTATCAAGTACGTTTTTTCCACATAAGAGAATTCACAAAGTAACGTGGAGATCGAATGATGGAAGAACGGAAAACTAAATAGATCACGTCATGGTGTCCAAGAGACACTCCACCAGCATATCTGACGTTAGATCTTACAGAGGGGCAGATATGGACAGCGATCACGTGCTTGTCATATTTAAATATAAGTGCAAACTGTCATCAACCTTCAATAGACAAGCACAAAAAACCGTTCGATGGAATGTCGATGCTCTAAAAGACCAAGCGTTACTGCAGAGTTACCAATCAGCTGTCACTAACTATTTAGAGCGGCCCAGCGACAACGAAGGAGCTCCTCCTAATATCCAGGAGCAGTGGCACGCTATACAGTCAGCCATAACCACCGCGGTGCAAAACACTATCGGCAGAAGACCGCCGAGATCCCGCAATGATTGGTTCGATGATCAATGCCGCCTGGTCGTCGAAAATAAACGAAAGCTTCGTGAAAAATGGTTGGCTCGCAACACGAGAAGCACTCAGGCAGAATACCTACGCGCAAGGAAAGCCATGATTAAATTCCTTCGACAAAAGAAACGCGATTATATGAGGTCATGCATTGAAAACATCAGCTTCCAAGCAGAAGTAGGAAATTCAAGGGACTGTTTTGCTAATGCCAGGAATCTCACTAAAGACTTCCACCCAAGAAGTACAGCCATAAAAGACGGGAATGGAGAACTGAGAACAAACGTGGCTGATGTTCTCTCAGTATGGCAAACCTACTTTCAAAGTCTGCTAAACCGGAACGACGAAGTGACCCCCATTAGAGCAATAGCTCCGCCAGGTGAAGAGGTCTTTGTCGAATATCCCACAGTAGAGGAAGTAAACGCAGCTATTAGTCGATTGAAGAACGGCAAGGCACCCGGTCTCGATGGAATCCCCGCAGAATTAATTAAACTCGGAGGCGCTACTCTTGCAACAAGTTTATACGATCTCATCGTATGTATTTGGGATCAAGAAGAGTTACCGGATAATTGGAAGACCGCGCTCATATGTCCGTTGCATAAAAAAGGTGACCGTCTTAAATGTGAAAACTTTCGTGGCATAGCCCTATAGAACACTGCTTACAAAGTGTTGGCTAATGTTGTACTTGCCATACTCATCCCTTTCGCCGAAAACATCATTGGCGACTATCAGTGTGGCTTTCGTACCAACCGATCGACCACTGACCAGTGTTTTACCATGAGGATGATCTTGGAAAAATGTTGGGAGTATAACATAACCATTCATCAACTATATATAGACTTCCGGCAGGCATATGACAGTATAAACCGCGATAACCTTTGGGCCGCGCTCATATGCCTAGGTATTCCAGAGAAACTTGTTTCTCTGTGTAAATTAACAACGTCTGGATCTGCATGTAGAATTGTAATTGAAGGATCTGTATAGGACTCTTTTCAAATAACATCTGGTGTTCGACAGAGAGATGCACTCGCGCCTGTGCTGTTCAATTTGGCGCTTGAGTACGTAGTGAGGAAAAGCAACATTGAAACTTCGCGCTGTATATTCAATAAATCAGGCCAAATTCTTGGATATGCAGATGATATCGTGCTTCTTGGCCGAAGACCTAGCGACATCAAGGACAGTTTCATACCGCTCAATCGCTGCGCAAGAAGACTTGGTTTGGAGGTGAACAGTACCAAAACGAAATTCTTAACAACACCCAGGAACATCTCAATGGCAAATCTCGAAATTGGCGACCATAACTTTGATAGCGTCGAAAATTTTAAATACCTCGGGTCACTTATAACATCCTTGAATGATATGCAGGCAGAAATAAAAGCCCGAATCGCTGCCGGACAACGAGTTTTCTACGCCCAATCAAAATTATTGCGATCTAAACACCTATCGCAGTCGTGCAAGCTAGCACTTTATAAAGCACTTATAAGACCTGTGCTGACTCTCGGAAGC
The DNA here is from genome assembly GCA_947310385.1 of Nephrotoma appendiculata. Lineage (NCBI taxonomy): Eukaryota > Metazoa > Arthropoda > Insecta > Diptera > Tipulidae > Nephrotoma > Nephrotoma appendiculata. The sequence continues at coordinate 263,615,231 of OX371224.1, forward strand.
GAGAGCTGGACCATGACCTCTAATGACTGTAGATTATTATCTACCATCGAAAGAAAGGTCATCCGTTCAATTTTTGGTCCTATTAAAGTTGCGAACAATGAATATAGGATTCGCATGAACCACGAAATAAAGCAACTTCTCGGAGGTAGCGATATTATCGGCTTCATCAAATCTAATCGAGTAAGATGGCTCGACCACGTTGCAAGGTCTCCACAACAACGAATGATTTACAAAGTGTTCCATCAACAACCAGCCGGAGTACGTCGAAAGGAGGATGTCGAAATTGGAGGACGAGAGCGATGGACCGAGAAGGATGGAGGACCATAGTGCGGGCGGCAAAATCCCTTCATGGGATGTAAATGCTAGAGAGAGAGAGAGAGAGAAATAATCATTGAAACAGATAAGTAAATAATAAAATAATATCATGTGTGAACTTAGTTAACAACTAAATAAAAATAAAAGTTTTAACAGAAAAAATATCAGAATTGTTTATTGCAATTTTTCGATCAAAATACTGTGTATTTTATCAATCTGAACCAACAACAAGCCACTTCCAGAGATTAGGGCAAGGTACCACTATATAGGCCGGATTGGCCTATATATAGAGAACATTTTCCGGTATAAGGTTTTTCCGAGCCGGAAAAATGTAACCTTGTTAATAGCAACTTTCCCCCATAAATCATGAGTATTTTATCAATCTGGGCTTGTTATTGGCCCAACTGATAAAATACTCAAAATTTACATTTGATATTAACAAGGCTACATTTTCTCTAGGCCAATCGACCTATATAGTGGTCCCTAATCTCTCGAAGTGGCTTGTTATTGGCCCAGATTGATAAAATACTAAATATTTTGAGTGAAAAATTGCAATAAAAATATTTGATATTTTTTTTGGTTAAAGCTTTAATTTTATTTATTTGTTAACTTTTCTTTATGTTATTTATATATTTCTCTAATATCTTTTGTATTTATTATCTTTTTTTAAATTTTATTATGTAAATTATGTTTTTATTTACGGGCGTGAAGTTTTTAACAAATAACAAATATATCATTGTGTTAGTGTTACACTGTTAACCTAATTTCTTATAAGAATTTTTAGTGGACATTTTTGAAAAACAACATGCTTTGAAACTTAAAGGATTGTTATAATATGCCATCAAGCCAATAAAATAGTTAGTAGAACCGTATGCCATATATACAACGTCCTCCAGATTTTTTAATTTTAAAATAATTTTGTATAACATGCAGATTTCTACTGCTTGAATACTTTATATTTCAAAGAATACCATAAGCGTCACGAGAATTCTTCTAAAATGTCATTAGGAGGTTACAATTGTTCTATGTACTAAGTAATAAACTGTCCCAGCGGTCTCCACAATTTTCAATTGTAACTTCATGATGACGTCTTAGGAGAATCCCTATGATCCTCATAATCGTAGTCGACATACGTATAAACTACTCAAGCAGGTGAAATCGGCATGGTACACAAATTTAAACAAATTGATAATTGGGACAGAGACACATGGTAAATAGATAGTTTAAGACTATCGCTTTTTTTTGTTTATCACATCTTTGAATAGTCTTTGGTACTTTTTTGTTAATAGCAAAAATTTAAATTAGTTAAACTGTTGTAATCTGAAGATAATGGAAGTTACTAGTTGTTGGAAGAATCCATGCCATATTGCCATTACAAGAAATTACTCATTGTATTGGGTGTACAAATAAATTTCCTACCTTTTTTACTGACATAAAAGACATTAGTTTTTGTATAGAGAATGAAAGAATGTTTTATTCAAAGTATGCTCCTTCGAAAGCTAGAACCTTCGCCCATCGTTCAGGTAATAAACGGATTCCCCGAAGGAAGAAGTCTGGTGGTTTCGAGGCGATCCAGTCATCGACCCATTTTTTGACGTTTTTATATGAAGTGAAGTGCTGCTGTGCCAGGGCTGATTGCATCGACCGGAACAAGTGGTAATCAGAGGGAGCAATGTCTGGTGTTTACGGCGGTTGGGGTAGAATTTGCCAGTCCTGCCTATCCAAGTAATTTTTGGCAGGTATAGCAACATGTGGCCTAGCGTTGTCATGTTGCAAAATAATCTTATTGTGCCTTTTGTCCCATTCCGGTCGTTTTTCAGCTAGAGCTTGCTTTAAAGCCATCAGTTGTCGTCGATAAACTTGTCCCGTAATGGGTTCACGCTCTTTTAGCAGCTCATAATAAACGACACCCTTCATATCCCACCAAATACAAAGCATCGCCTTCGAACCATGGATATTTGCTTTTGGCGTCGACGGGCTTGGTTCACCTGGCTTGACCCACGCTGGTTTGCGCTTTGGATTGTCATAATGGATCCATTTTTCATCCCCAGTGATGATTCGATGCAAAAACCCCTTGTATGTATACGTTGCGAAACACATTGTTGGGTAATATTCAACTCTTCTGTCAATAGTTTTTCAGTCTGGCAAGGGTCCACATCAAGCAATTCTACCAAATTCTGTATCTTCAAATTTTCTTGGTCTGCCTTCACGTTCTTTGTCTCTTACGTCAAAATCACCAACTTGAATCGTTGAAACCACTCTTTGCATATTGTTTTTGGTGGCGCATGTTCACCGTAAACTTCCACAAGCAAATGATTTGTTTTCGCTGCACTTTTCTTCAACAAAAAATAATGAAGTAAAACTTCCCGCAAATGTTGTTTTTTTGGCAAAAAATTCGACATCTTCAATTACATGAAAATAATTGTTGTTTACGATTTGAACAAATGTCACTAATAATTATTCAAGCTTGACATCTAACCTCCAAAAAACATGTATTGCCCGATTGAATAATATGCAAGCAGTGATACAAACGACACCTATCTAAAAAGGTCGGAAATTTGTACACCCAATAATAAATTTTGTCTTACGACGATTTTTTTAGTATTTTTTTCAATTCTTTTTAAAATATTTAGTTTTCAGTATTACTTTTATATAAAATTCCAATTTGAAAAATATCGGAAACGGATAATTGTTTAGAACGGAATAGCACTTCCTTCTCATCTCTTTCTGATTTTATATATCTGTCTCATTAAAAAAAATTTGTTTTAACAGTGTAACACTAATACACAAAAGGAGTTTAATAATCCAATTGGAATCATATACGTGTGCATATTTGTTAGTTTTTTGTTAGAAACTTGACTGCCGTGCTTCCTGTTCATTTGCATATATTCAAGGGCAAATATGTTAATTCTTTTAAAATATTAAATATATTTTAATTTATTTTGTAAACATGATTTAAAATCTTAATAAATAAATATTTAATTAGTTTACAGAATTTAATAAATCGAAATACATTCGGTATTTAATTTTTGGTCTTGTATTCGAATTATCGCTGATGATTTTCTTTTAAATAAATTTAATTTATTTTATACATTATCAGCAAATTAAATTAAATTAATTAATGAATTAATTAAATTTAATTTGCTTATAATGTGAAAAATAAAATAAAATTATTTAAACTGTTTAAGTTAATTTAATTAGAACTTGACCTTAATTATTTTATTTACTAACAAGCCAAGTTGTGGTTAAAGAACAGACAATTCCGCAAAATTATCATCTGTTTCAAAATATTTGTATGTTAGCAAGTAAAACATTTTGGGTTAGCAACAGAAAATCGTTATAAGATCGTGGGCTGATTGGCAAAATCTTTTTTAATTTTTTAAAGTTACTGTGTGATCTTAGACTTCAATTATTTTTCAAAAACGCTATAGCAAACTGATTGAAAATTCTGTCCTAAAACCAGTTTTTACAGTAGTAAACGATTTACCTTAAGTTTGGCATACAGTCTAAGATCGCATAGTAACTAAAAGTTTACATTCTACGTAAAAAAAATTAAAAAAAAAATTCCCAATCAGCCCACGATCTTATAACGATTTTAGCGAAATAAATACAATTTTAAAAATATCACTAGTATGAAAAAAAATAAAACGAAGTTGGTTTCAATTCCAATTTTTGGTATTCATTTTTGATTCATTGTGTGAGCTACTCAAAAGTTTGGAATTAAACTGTCATGACAGTTTAATTTCAAACTTGTATTCTGGAGTTTCAGAAATAAAATTGGCTTAGTGTTGGCACACTAATTTTTATGTTTTTTAGTTTGAAAATTACTGATAAATATTCAGTACTACCCCAGAAACCATTTTGTTGTAAATTGGTTAATTATTTGGTTATTAAATCATTCTCAGACATTTTAATGTTAGTTGAATATATAGAACGGCAATAATCCAGCAACGTTGGAATATAATCGTTAAGATTATAATGTTAGTTTACTAAAAAAAGATCTGATTCAGTCTCCGGTTCATTTGCGAAACGTAATATTCTACCACTACGTAAGCTTTATGTTTATAAAGTATTGAAGATATTTTATAAAAGATCGAGCTATTTGAAGAATATTAGGGCTACAAATTATAATACACGTTCTTCGGAATGTTTGGTTCCTTTCAAGAGTAAGGAACGTTTTTTCATTATAAGGTACCTGCACCTACATATCTAAAATTTTCAAATAGCCTTAGAATTTGGTTAATGGAGGTTTCTGATATTGAACGGTAGTTATAATCTTGTAATTGTGTAATTATATAATTCTAAGTTTCTCTGAGTTCACCTTTATATTAATTAATTTTTTGCTTTTTCGATAATTATAATTAAACTGTAAACAAGTCATATAATTCAATTTAAACCTACTTTCAAAATCTACTAAATCGGAATGACGACGTGACCCCCATTAGAGCAATAGCTCCTCCAGGTGATGAGGTCTTCGTCGAATGTACCACAGCAGAGGAAGTAGACGCAGCTATTAGTCGATTGAAAAACGGCAAGGCACCCGGTCTCGATGGAATCCCCGCAGAATTAATCAAACATGGAGGCGCTACTCTTGCAACAAGTCTATAGGATCTTGTCGTTTGTATTTGGGACCAAGAAGAGTTGCCGGAGAATTGGAAGGCCGCGCTCATATGTCCGTTGCATAAAAAAGGTGACCGTCTTAAATGTGAAACCTATCGTGGTATAGCTCTATTGAACACTGCTTACAAAGTGTTGGCTAATGTTGTACTTGCCAGACTCATCCCTTTCGCCGAAAACATCATTGGCGATTATCAGTGTGGTTTTCGTACCAACCGATCGACCACTGACCAGTGTTTCACCATGAGGATAATCTTGGAAAAATGTTGGGAGTACAACATAACCATACATCAATTATATATAGACTTCCGTCAGGCATATGACAGTATAAACCGCGATAACCTTTGGGCCGCGCTCATATGCCTAGGAATTCCAAAGAAACTCGTTTCTCTGTGCAAATTAACAACGTCTGGGTCTGTATGTAGAATTGTAATCGAAGGAACTGTGTCAGACTCCTTTGAAATAACATCTGGTGTTCGACAGGGAGATGCACTCGCGCCTGTGCTGTTCAATTTGGCGCTTGAGTACGTAGTGAGGAAAAGCAACATCGAAACTTCGCGCTGTATATTTAATAAATCAGGCCAAATTCTTGGATATGCAGATGATATCGTGCTTCTTGGCCGAAGACCTAGCGATATCAAAGACAGTTTCGTGCCGCTCGATCGCTGCGCAAGAAGACTTGGTTTGAAGGTGAACAGTAGCAAAACCAAATTTGTGTCAACACCCAGGAACATCTCCATGGCAAATCTCGTAATTGGCGACCATAACTTTGATTGCGTTGAAAACTTCAAATACCTCGGGTCAGTTATAACATCATCAAATGACATGCAGGCAGATATAAAAGCCCGAATCGCTGCCGCACATCGTGTTTTCTACGCCCAATCAAAATTATTGCGATCTAGACATCTATCGCAGTCGTGCAAGCTCGCACTTTATAAAGCACTCATAAGACCTGTGCTGGCTTTCGGAAGCGAGACCTGGACCATGACCACTAACGATTGTAGATTGTTATCAACTTTCGAAAGGAAGGTTATCCGTTCAATCTTTGGTCATATTAAAGTCGCGAACAATGAATATCGGATTCGCATGAATGACGAGATAAAGCAAATTCTTGGAGGTTGCGATATTATCGGATTCATCAAATCTAATTGAGTTAGATGGCTCGGCCACGTTACAAGGTCCCCACAACAACAGATGACCAAAAAAGTGTTCCATCAACAACCAGCCGGTGTGCGTCGTAGAGGAAGACCCCGACTGCGCTGGCGTGACGACGTCGAACAAGATCTACAGGCACTAGGATGTCGAAACTGGAGGACAAGAGCGATGGACCGAGACGACTGGAGGACCATAGTGCGGGCGGCAAAATCCCTTCATGGGATGTGAAGCTAGAGAGAGAGAGAGAAGTCATATAATTTAAATAATTAATATTAATCGTATAGTATGAATCAGAATTTTTATCTAAAACCTACTTGTTAGTTTCTAAAAACTCTTACTTTTATTTTATTGTATAGTTTTTCAATTTTTCAAACAAATATTGTTTAAATAGCTAAATTGTACGGTTAAGAAACCATTCAAATGTATATAAAATAAAATGAAAAGATTAAATAAATAAATTATTCCTGAGGTACTCAGTTACGGTAGGCCGTAGCTAATTAACACTGCAGGATGGATTCTGGGGTTCTTTCATTTGTAGCTGATAGCTGAAGGATAGCATTCAAAAGGCAATCCCATCTCCCAGAATCGTATAAACTTCAATAGCTGAAAGTTTTATCAAATAAGTAATAAATAAAATATACTGAGAAGTTGAACACTAAATGTAAATTAATGTTTATCTTACTTACAGTGTTGTGATGTTATAAAGTATAACTCTTGATGAACGTTTAATTATTTATTTAAATCACTTTATGATATTTTATTTTTTTGTATCTCTTAAGATTTTTATTTTGTACTCTCACATGCAATTATGCATACTTCACTATTAAGCTTGAGTAATAAATTCAAAATATGAGTAACAAAATATTTAGTGTTACTAACCGTAAATGATGATAACTTAAAGAAGTGACATCAATCAGTACATATTTGTTATTTTTAGTTATACAAATGCCGGTAGATGGCATCAATAATAAATAGTTAAGTTATTTAGAATTACAAATGTATCCATACATTATTGGTTTAGGTATTTGTTTTGTTGGTGACGGTTTAGTTATGACTTTATGAGTTTATAACTTGTGGATTGTATTTTATTGTAATTGTATTATATTTTAATTTAGAGCTTTATTGTATTGAGAAAACAAATTTCTTTTTAAGTATAGATATTTAAATGCCCCTATAATGTATGCAACTGATTTCATTCTTTAATAAGTTTGAGTACCAACATTTTGTATAATTTGCTTGCTAGCCCTTATATTGCTCATATGTGTAAAATTATTTAATAATTCTTTTAATTCCCATTATTCTAAACTAATATTGTATATTATAATAAATTAATGACCCCTTATCTTGAACACATTAATTTAAAGTGATTTGCTAGGGATAGTAAAAGGAAACCTAATTTAATCGTCATTGTGGCGTAAACGAAAATTTATCGTTTGATGTATTTTTTGATGGATAAAAATCGAAATTTTTAATATTTTTACTAAATTTTACATTTTCTACGTCATTTCGAGACTGATCTTTGGAAATCATGTCTTATATTTCGATTTTATTGTTTCTTAACTTGATGTGACGTTTTTCGCTGTTTGAGGATAGAATATTGAGAAATTGATTTTACGTTTCAAAATAATAAACTTTGAAACCTAACCTTGGACAAACCAAACATTTTGTTTAAATATTTAGTGCATATCATTCAGTACCGTACAGTTTTAACCATATACATATTAAGCATATAGTTTATTTTCAGGTTTAATAATTAAAATATGTTAACTGCGTTCTTTTTTAGCCAGTTTGTAGTGTGATTATTGATATAATTCAAATAACTATATGGTTTAAGGAAATTCAATTGTAAGTTGTGGAGTTGTAGGAGTATTAAATTAATAAATTTTTATATTATTTAGGAAGCCGGATAATATTAATTCAGTATTAAATTTCAGGAATCTTATGATGCTTATGAAATAATTTTTCTTTGAAATATAACTTGCTGATTATGTAGTTTAGTATTGTGTTATCATTGTATTACTAACTACCGGCTTTACCTAAGTGTCTATAACCGGACTGATTTAAACAATCAGTTTTGTTTAGGAACCCGACAAGTATTAATGTAGAATTATATTTCAGGAAAATGCCAGATGCATGTGAAATAATAATATCTTTTTCTCAAGTTGCTGATTTGGAGAAACAATTGTTGAAGACCAATACCATCGTTATCCATTTCATCTATTTAGCCTTTATCCTTTCTCTAGTAGATTAAAAGTAGATTAATAAAATACCTTTCCTATCCTTCCTATTGTTATGTGTAAACAGCCTGTAGGAACAGGCCCTGCGTTATCCTGTACACTTGTCTAGTACTTGGATCAATTAATAAATCAATTGTGTGAAAAGGTAAAAGCTTAAAGCAAAAGGTAAAAGCAACAATTTTGTCTATTGTAAGAGTTCTGTTACAGAATGACTATTGCTGTCATCAACATCGTGGGATGTTCATACCATTCTTATGAATGACGATGCAATAGAGGAACGAAAAAATAATTCTGAGGTTAAGTAGCTCAAATTTAGAAACACTTTGCAAAAAACAGATATGTTGAAACGTCAGGCCAACTGATTCATGTCGACTACCAGAATTCAACCGAAAAATTAACATACAAAAGTTAGTGAACGTGAAATACACGATCAATTGTGAAATTAAATTAGACGAAAGGATCAATCGGTAACGGAGTACTATTATGAAATGGAAAAGAAAAACACTAAAGCTAATATATCATCAGGAGCTTTAATAAAATATATTATTTAGCAATCAATGAGCTAAATTTGGAAAACTTAACACGTGTGCAGTTTATTTTGAAGGTGGACGAATGAAAAAAAAACAAATAAAAAAAGGAAATGTTGAGATGACATCATCATCATTTAGGTGAAATGGACACGACAATATGATACTATAGATAGTTTTAATTGTGGCTAGAAGGGCCATTTTTCATCAAAATGTCTAAAGCCTCAACGAAGCGAAAGGGGCAGTGATTGTCATCTCATATAAACTGCCCAACATTTCTTTATCAATCAAAAATACTGTAAATAATATTCAAAGTGACGTATAAAAAACTGATGTAATCATTCTATTTGTAAATGCTATCAAATTAACATATATTGGCATAAACAAAACAAAGATAACAATATTTGGCAACAATATTATCGATTTTAAAATCTAAAACTCATTCTAATTATTGTTGCATGTGGCGAGCCGATGGAATTTGACTATCTAGTTGCAATACTTTAACTGTTTCCGGTAACGTTTCGATGACAATTTCTCCAAATATTGAAGTGGAATGTGCGAGACGAATAGAGCTGTTCGATGAACAGTTGAATGAAGAATATTCTTTAGAATTAGAAATTAACCCTTTCAGTCATGGTGTGCTCATTTGTATACGCCGATTTCAAAACAGTGTAATGTTTTTAAAATTGGCAACATCGCACTTATTTGAAATGTGTATAAATAGAATAATATCTGTTATGTTTTCTAGTGCCTTTATACAAAAATTTTCATATTTAATATTAGTAATATGACAGTTTTGGTGAAAGTTGGTTGTAAGAGAAATACAAGTCATTTTGGCTCCAAAAATAACTGAGCATTTTTAACATTAAAAAATTGTTAAAATTGGGCAAAAAAATATTTTTGTATGTGTAAATTGTTTAATTTTCATGAAACAATTCAATCGTAAGTAAATTTAAAATTATTTGTAATTAAAATGTAATTAAATATGTGTCCTAAAATGAGCACATTTCAATCCCTTAAGGTTGTGCGGGCACACAATTAAAAATGGGCACGCAATTAAATGTGTGCTCGATTGTAGACATGTTGACTGTGTGGTTGTAAATTATGGAAATATTTATATTTTAATTGTATTTCAGGAAATGAGTGATAAAGAGGCTATTAAACGTATTTTGGCTAAAAATAGACGATGATTCGGAACTAGATTTTTCTGATGATGAAATTGGCCTTTCAGTGAAAACAAACAATTTTAAACACCTTATTAATGAAAATTTAAGAAATTATATTGTGACCGTCAGTAAAGCAAAAGCCACTCACTCATTTGACGAAATAATGATACCTGGTGTAATGGTAGAGGGAACCATAGATGATTACAATGAGATTGTAGTTGAGGATAACGTCGAGTTTGAATTTATATATGAAAACCAAAAATTGTAAACTACTGAGAAATCGAAAGTTGAATGGAGGAGACGGCACATGAATTCGAACCGTATGCTAGAGCATGCTCAATATGAAGAGGAATTGGATACATCTCCATATTCTATTTTCGCGAGATATGTCCCACCGGAATTATATTCTAGTATGGTTTTCTTCACAAATCTTTAGCCGCCCAGCAAAATTCTGCAATCTACCGACTGACTACAACAAGTGAACTGTATACAACTTTTGGCATTCAAATTTTAATGGGACCCTAAAAATGCCTAGAATTTTAATAATTTCAAACGGTTACGGAAGCTATGTTGCATGAGAGGTTTTCTCAATTACGGAATACGCCAAGAGACAACCAGGATAAGCTGTACAAAGTTCGACCTTTTATAGATAAGATTGGCAGAAGATGTTTAGAACATACAATTGAAGAACACCTATCTATTGATGAAGAAATCATTGTAATTTATCAGGGCTCTTCTACCGAAATAAATAAATTTACTGCAAAACAACTGGGATTCGGATCAGCAATCGTCTTTTAACTCTGTGATCGTATTACCGCAACCAGGCATATTTTATGTTTCGACAACTGTTTTAGTTCTTATCAGTTATTTGAATGCCTGACAAATTTTCATTTGATTTATGCGAGTGGAACCATTCGAATAAATCGATTTCGAAAACCGCCGCATATAGCAGATAAAATGATAAAAAAACAAGGCCGTGGTGCTTCGGATGAAGTTACAAGTAAGGATGGCCAAATATATATTGTCAAGTGGCTAGACAACAAAGTAGTTTATTTAGCGTCAAACTTTGTTGGAATTACGGTGAAGAGTTAAAGGCTCGCCGGAACGACAAAATTAACGCAAAAAATGTTCAAATAAGACAACCTCAAATTGAACAAATGTACAATATGGGAATGGGAGGGGTGGATTTATATTCGATCAACTTTTAAGCTACTCGATAGTTGCTCGACCACAAATCTCGAAAATGGACATTACGAGTAATGGCACATTTCATTGTTTTTGCGGCTGTATCGAGCTGGATTGAATAAAAAGCGATTCACAAAAAACTTGAAACTTCGGCAAACATTTATTAAACTTCCGCCTATATTTGGCGCATTGTCTGAGCACCATGAATCAGAATATTACACGTAAAAGAGGCAGACCATTATCTCAAGCAAACTCCAATTCGTACAATGAGATACCTGTATAGAAAGCCAAAACGGAAACTCGCCCAATAGATGAAATTCGTTACAACGATATACGACATCTTCCATTCCACAGTGACGCAGCAAACCGATGTAAATATGAAAAATGCAAGGGAAAAGGTAGAGTTTTATGGTCTAAATGTAAGGTGCACCTCTGTTTTGGTAAGAACAACAACTGCTTTTTTAATTTTCATACGATGGACCAAAAATATAAGCCAAACGCAATTCGTACCAAATTAAGTTCCTATTAATAATAGTTAAATTAAATTTTATTTTATTTTATGAGAAAATTATATATTATTTTGAATAATAATTGATGATTATATTATTTTCATTTGTGATATATATTTTGAAATATTTAAGACATTTACAAGGTATTTTTCAAAAAGAAAATTGTATTATTTAAAATCGTTGCTCCGATTTGTTCCCATTTGGTGACGGATTTCTTAATTGAGGGAATCCGTAAATTGCCTGAAAGATGGGTGAAAATTGCAGCTGCAGATGGAGCATCTTTTCAATAAATAATTCTTTCATTTTCTAAACAAGCAAATGTGTTTTATTTTAATAAAAAAGGGCGGTGACATATTCACACACCTAATATAATAATTGTTTAGACATTCAATCAGCAAAATTTATGGTCAAAAATCGACTATAGCATCGATTTATAGGAATGGCTAATTTTCAGGCCTTTTATTCAGGATTATTCCATTTTAGAGAGATGTCTTATACCAGGTAAGATTGAACTTGTCGCTTTACAGTCAGTAAAAATGAAACTGACATATCACCTACCTTGTCTCTATACAACCCTAAAGTATATTTCACATTGACGCTAAGTAGTGAAATAGGGTTTGCCGCAACATGATTACAGCGACAGATGGACAACCCGTTTTATTTTATAAAGCATGCTGCACTTTCAAGATTATATATAAATCCTAAGTAAAACCGTCTTTCAAAAACATAATCTTTGAGAATTTGCTAGTTGACGCTAGATGTCTCTAGCTCTAATAAAGTAATGGTTTTTATAGTTTGTTTCTAGTGAATTATTAACGAACTTAGAAATTATAAACAAATGCAGGAGTTTGCTCATTTTAGGATTTCAGGACTTTAAATTATTTTATTTTAAATTTTTTATCGTTTGTAATTATGGCGATTGGTACTTCCATTTTTTGCAAAGTTGGTCAGAATCTGGATGTTAGTGGCAGCGGACGTTAGCATTCATATGAACTTGAAATTTGGCGATAATCTACGCAATTCAACGTTTCCATGTATACGTACATGTAATACATAATAAAAATGTAGGGAATTGCAGAATCTCGAAAATTGCGATAGACTTTATTATTAGAAAATTACGAGATAGTAAATCGGACTAATAATTGAATGAGTCATGTTGATGCGTTATTGTAAAATGCGTAAGCTTTTGAATTTTATTCCTAAACGTAATTTCGGAATAGTTTTGTACACATTTCGGAGCCTTATGAACCTCTGTTAATACCCATGTAATGCTGGCAATTTTAGAAAAAAAACGCAACATAAAATCGTTCTTTATCATTTTTATATGCTTTAAACATAAAACAAAAAACTTTTTTTTAAAATTTTTAAACACGAGAACTCTCGATAGAGCAACTTTTTTTTATATATGCGGAATATGGATAGGATATTATAAAGTTTTAAAACTAAAGCTTTTAATTTTCATCCACAACAACTTTATACTTTATATGAAAATACAGTATAGACTATAGATAAAAGAGTTAGGATTCCAAACAAAAAAAAAAACTAATTAATTAATGAATTCTTAAAATTAAAGGTACAACAACTACAATAGAACAGCATCTTATTTATATTCTTCTTATTAGAAATTAAATTTTTGTTTTTCTTTATAATGTAAATAAAAGTAAATTAAATTAAATGATAAATGATGGTAGTACATAAAAAATTCTATAATTAAATAAAATATTATTATTTGAGATTTTATGGGTTTTTTGTGTATATACAGTGTAGAGCTTCAAGACACATAACTCTACACTACATACGAGGGCAAATCAAAAAGTCTTGCAATATCATATGAAAAAAAAGAGTGAGTGAGACAGCCATATTTTTATTTTTCGACATCATCTCCTTTAAGGTTTATACATTTGTCATATCGATCAATTAACTTGCCTAAACCCTCTAAAAAAAAAGATTTCTTTTGCTCCATAAAATATTAATTTACAACAGACTGTACTTCATAGTCACTGGAAAATTTCCGGCCCCCTAGTATTTTTTTCAAATTGGGAAACAGAAACTAGTCACTGGGTGCCAAGCCTAGATTGTACGGTGGATACGGAATTTCCACGAAGCCGCAGTCTTTTAATGCAGCTTGAGCAATATTAACCTTGTGCACTGGTGCATTGTCGTGAAGAAGCAAGATTTTTTTCCTAACTTTCCTTGGCCGTTTTTCCCGGATCGCTTTTTTCAATTTTCGGAAAACCTCTGCGTAATATATGCCTATGATTGTGGTTTTCGGTGGCATATAATCGATTATCAAAATTCCTTCAGAATCCCAAAAAATTGTTGCCAAAACCTTAACAGCAGACGGTTGAGTTCTGAATTTCTTTGGTGGTGGTTCACTACGTTTAATCCATTGCATCGATTCTTGTTTGGATTCCGGATCCCAGTGATGAAGCCATGTTTCATCGCCTGTTATTATGTTATCCAAGAAATTTTCTGGATCTTCTTTGTACATATCTAAAATCGCCTTTGAAGTTTGAACACGCATTTTTTTTTGTTCTGCATTCAACAAACGGGGAACCCATCGCGCACTTACTTTCGACATGTGAAGGTGGTCATGTAATATAGTATATGTGGTACCGTTTGAAAGGGAAAGTTTCCACGCTAAACATGGAACAGAAATACGCCGGTCCTCCAATACAATAGATTCGGCCAAAATTACGTTTTCATGGCTAATAGCATCTGCTGGCCGACCCGAGGGGTTGTCGTCTACTAATGACTCCCGACCACTTTTGAATAATTTTACCCACCTTGTTACTGTGGCATATGATGGTGCAGATTCGCCGTAAACTTTTGATATATAGTTGAATATATAAATTGCATTTCGTCCATCTTTACAGAAAAATTTAATAATGGCGCGATATTCAATTTCATTCATTTTAAGAAAAATTCAAAACACGTGTTACTAAATTGACAAAAACAAACGAACTGTAAAATTTACATCGAAATGTTCTTCTAGAAGTTTCATCGCGACAAAAAATGGTTTTGAAAAATATATTGTTGTCTCACTCACTCTTTTTTTTCATATGATATTGCAAGACTTTTTGATATACCCTCGTATATACCATTTGGGTTAGCTTCTTCTATGTATATAGTAATTTGATTATTTATGTAACCTTGTTTGTTACATAAAATTGAAATAAATGGGATTGTAATTGTATTTATGGTGATTCTGAATGGCATTTTATTTATTTGCACTTTTGTTTTCGTCCTTAAATAATCACTTTAATATATGTACTGTAATTAAAGTTATTTTTTATTGTTGGTAGAATAACGGGTTTAGTTTATATTAAGCTTTAAATAATAATTATACATGTTTTGCTTATGCCTAATGCAGGGTTAGTATCGATACTGATTCAATCGAAAGCGCAATGCAAATAATGAATAAACCTCAGAAAATTAAAGCCTAAAGTCATATTTGCCAACTACAGCGTGAGAAATTAAACCCTGTATCATTAGGTGGCAAATATTCGGTTGCTAATCCAAACGGCATTATGGATATGGAAGTTTATTCACGGATCTGCACAGTCAGCAACGATAATAATTAACTATATTTCTAGAACTTCCCCTAAAATAAATTTTAAAGGCCAAATCAATCATCTAATCTCAAATCTTTAAACTGGTAAAATAACGTATCCCGATTCTATTCTTTTCAAATTTGTCTGCGATTAATTTTGCTTTAAAATATCCAAACAATATTATATTTGATTGACTACGTTTCACTGTTATTATAAATTAAATTGGATTACACGATCCACTAAGATATGATCGAGTTCTCTACTGAATTCGTGAACGTGCTACGTTCGTATTTCTAACGAACTTTCCTTACAATTCATAAGTAAGCTCATCCGTTCATAAATTTCAAAATTTGAACTTAATCTCTCATCTCTAATTTTTCAGCCGAGGTTCCAATTATCATTAATAATGTTATTGGTCGATTATTGACTCGAAAACAATGAGATAAAACTTTAAAACCGAAAATCCGCCTTTTAACGCCAAGTGTCCGACCTCTAGTGAATTGTTTCAATACGAGTGTCAAATGCGATCAATTTCTCAAAAATTAGTTTTTATGTTATATATAGGATGTCACAATAACCGGTTCTGATTTGACATATCGGTTATTTTGGCTCTGGCAATACTAATGTCATTTTTTCTTTGACAGAGAATATTATTTCTAGTTGAAGAAATGAGTCGCTTAACGCTTCAACAAAAGTTGCTGCGTGGGCCTATGACAAATTCGAAATTGATGAGGGTTTTGCTCGAAAAATTATATTTTCGGATGAGGTGCATTTCCATCTCGGTGGGTTCGTAAACCAACAAAATTGTCGCATTTGAGGATCGGAAAATCCACAAGGATATGTGGAGAAGTCAATGCATCGATTGCGTGTTACTGCTTTCTTTCATTATTTCATTCATACAGATTCACGTATACATAATACATCAAATTTTAATTACGATAATAGCTACATATATATAAATTACATATAATTTACTATTTAATGAGCTTCCAGTGGATTTAATATCCTTTCAAGGGGTTGCCGAAACTCAAAACCTTTTTTATGTACAAATAATAACAAATATACAAATAATTTCATAAAATATACACATTTTTAAAGTTTAATCTAATTATTTTCATACTTTTTACGATTTTAAATTTATCACGTTCACGACCACAGGACGCATATATGCGTCCAATGGTTTTCTCCATAAACCAGGGACGCATATATGCGTCGTCGTACTGCTGTATGTAAGTAATCAATTATAGTTTCTATATTGGTTTACAGATTATCTTGATTTTTTTTCGGTTACGGGGAAGTACCGAATTGTTAGTTTTGTGTGTAGTTTTTCTGTATGTGATACGTAACAAGAAATAGATCAGGTCATAAATATATTAATAACTATCACGAAGCAAAACTTTTTTAAACACAACTAGTTCTAAACCAGCAAGAAGATCTACCTATGGGAAACCCTCTATCAAGAACACTAGCCGAAATATTCATATCAAACTTCGAGCAAAACATGTATTCAACGAAAAGAATAGCTTCAAAACAACATAATTTTTTTCTAAAAGAAAAAAAAGTGTTGATTATTCAATAGATTTAATGTCCTTTGAAGGTCAATTAATACCCCCCTTTTTCATTCATGCACACACCACCCATTCACCTGCTCAAACAATTGCAGTATACAACCTGCACATTGCAAGCTCCTTGTAAACCTGTAAACTGACATGGACGGTGGGTCGGCGCTGAATTCTGTAAACAATGATGAAAATTCGCTTTGCATCCTGCCTCTGATGGGATTCGAACCCAGTACCTCCCGGTTCAAGTGCCGAAGCTTGGTGCCGCTTTATTGTATCGATACGTCAATGACATCATCACCAGTGGAATGTAACAGTGGTATATCAAAAGCAATATACATTTATATATTTAAATTGCTATCACATCCTGTGTACCTGTGCTCAGTGCTGTTGGTGATTCGGATGTTTTGTGTGTATGGACCGTGTTATGGTTTTCCCACATCTTTTACGTGTTCTTTAAAGCGTGCAATAAAACTCCGACCTGTTTGTCCGAAGAAGAACACCTCGCAATCTGTATAAGGTTCTCAAAAACTATAACTACACAGCAGCATATAATAAAACAAATAAAATCGAAAACCGCCTAAATAATAAATAAGGAAATAATATAATGGATACGGGCATATACCAACTAAAATGTAACGAGTGCGAGGCGTTCTGCATCGGACAAACAGGTTGGAGTTTTATTACACGCTTTAAAGAACACGTAAAAGATGTGGGAAAACCATAACACGGTCCAAATTCACAGAACATACGAATCACCAACAGCACTGAGCACAGGTATACAGGATATGACAGCAATTTAGAGATGAAAAAAGGCGATAAAACGAATAGAATAGAAGATTATAAAATATATCAACACAGGAACAATCCACAATTTTTGAACGATAGGATGCCGTACAGCGAAATTTACCAATATATAAAGGAAAATTTGTTAACCAATATTAGAATATAGAAATAATTGACGAATAATTGACATAAAAAAAAACTTCAATTTTTATTTAAATTTAAAAATTGAAAAATTTTTAGTTGTAACTAAAAAAGTGATTGAAAGTAAAATTTTGAATGGTATTATTTACGGTAGAGGTGAGAAATATGTATGTTTTTATTATTATTATCAAAATTATTTTGAAAAATAAAATTTTGTTTATTTTCCCTAGTTATGGCTGCAAACAAAATACATCTGAACCATTTTCTGACACAGGTAGTGAATATTTTTATTCAAATCTGGGATATACTAGTAATGAATCAATATCAATTGAGGTAGGAGGCTCAGAAATAATTAAAGAAGATAATGGAGAACCAATAAATACCGATGACTCTGAAAATGATGAAGATTGGACTGATTTAGAATTTGAACCAAAGCTTTTCGAATTTATCGGTCTAGAAGGAATTAAAATACAATTGGAGAGTAATGTGACACCAGAAAAAAATTTCTCTCTGTTTTTTGACGAAAGTTTGCTTTTAAAAATAACAGAATGAGTCAACTTACGGGCTGCAACTAATTTACAATCTGGACAATTAAACTCCAAATCAAATTTATTGAAATGAAATGGAAACCTTTATGTATTCCAGAATTCAAGAGATTTCTTGGATTGGAGGAAAAACAAAATGTATCATCATCCAGTTTTTGGAAAAATTACGAACAGAAATCGGTTTAAAAATATTCTACGGTGTTTGTGTTTTTACAATAGCGAGACAAATGACATAACCCATAGACTTCAGAAAATATCGAACGTTTCCGATCATATACTTGCCAACATAAAAAAAGTATACTATCCTGGATAACACCTAGCACTGGATGAATCAATGATGCTGTGGCGTGGACGGCTATCTTTTCGGCAATACATTCCCAATAAAAGGCATAAATATGGAATTAAGTTTCACGAACTTTGTACGCACGATGGGTTCCTCCTAAATACGTTGATTTATAGTGGTCAGAATACCGTGGAACCTCGATTCGAAGGTCATGCTTTCAATGTTGTTAAAGAGCTAATGAAAGATTACGTTGGAAAAGGTCACATATTGTACATGGATAACTATCACAGTAGTGCTATTTTGGCGGAACATCTCTTTCAGCAACGTACTCATTTATGTGGAACTTCGAGAGTCAACCGAAAACACAATCCGCCAGATGTAATTACCAAAAACCTTAAAATGGAGACAAAGATATAACATAAATGTGCAGAAATGGAAAGATAAACGGTATGTCTTGATGATATCTTCTTTGCATAAAGCTGGAATGACGGAATCTATAAATAAAACGGGAATTACATAACAAAAACCCATAATGGTTGCAGATTACATTAAACACATGTCAGGTGTAGACCGCAACGACCAGATGACATCTTATTACCCCACACCGAGAAGGAGTTTGCGAAAGTACATAAAAGTTTTCTTCCATATATTTGATATTTCAGTATGGAACAGCAATTGGTTATTGAACAAACATAAAGGAAGTAAAACATCATATTTAAGTTTTCGTGAAATACTTGCAAAATCTTTATTGAATACACAAGATCTTTCTGATGTATCATGTTCATCAATACTAAATCCTTCTAGCTCACAATCGAAAAAAACCACACATGAAACATATTTACAACACTTTGTAATCCGTGTTGATAAGCGTAAAAAGTGCCGACAATGTGCAAAGCAGAAAAAAAGGACTGATACTCATTTTATTTGTGATACATGTGTAGATAGCATGTGTCAGCCTATCGGATTACGTGTAGATCCATGTTTTAAATTGTGGCACAATTCAACAACACAATTCAATAATTTGCATTATTTTTAATTTTATGTTTGTTTCTTTTTGCAATTATTTAATTATCCGGTGTTTTTTTATCTATTTTTATATTTTTTGTTAAGGAACTGTTATTTGATTTTTAGTTTATGTATATTGAAAAATAATATATGTGAGAATAAAATAATTACAAAAACAACCCTTTCAACTTTCTTATATAACGACGCATATGCGCGTCCAGTGGTTTATACAACGAAATTTTGTTCCATAAACCGGCGACGCGTATATGCGTCATACTATTAATAGCGCCTCAAACCCCATACAACACATAAATAAAACATTTATTCTACCATTAGGCTTCAATTAGCTCAATTCTTGCAAATTTATTATGTGGTTTGTGGCTATCTCTAGCATAAGCACATCGGTCGTGAACGTGTTGCAATACTAAATCGTTTATAAAGGGTGATTTTTTTGTGGTTAGGATTTTCATGCATTAGTATTTGACAGATCACGCGGGATTTCAGACAAGGTGTCAAAGAGAAAGATGCTCAGTATGCTTTGACATTTCATAATGAATAGACTTACTAACGAGCAACGCTTGCAAATAATTGAATTATATTACAAAAATCAGTGTTCGGTTCGAAAAGTGTTTCGCGATTTACGTCCGATTTATGGTCTACATAATCGACCAAGTGAGCAAACAATTAATGCGATTGTGACCAAGTTTCGCACTCAGTTTACTTTATTGGACATTAAACCAACCACACGAATGCGTACAGTGCGTACAGAAGAGAATATTGCGTCTGTTTCTGAGAGTGTTGCTGAAGACCGTGAAATGTCGATTCGTCGCCGTTCGCAGCAATTGGGTTTGTGTTATTCGACGACATGGAAGATTTTACGCAAAGATCTTGGTGTAAACCCGTATAAAATACAGCTCCTGCAAGAACTGAAGCCGAACGATCTGCCACAACGTCGAATTTTCAGTGAATGGGCCCTAGAAAAGTTGGCAGAAAATCCGCTTTTTTATCGACAAATTTTGTTCAGCGATGAGGCTCATTTCTGGTTGAATGGCTACGTAAATAAGCAAAATTGCCGCATTTGGAGTGAAGAGCAACCAGAAGCCGTTCAAGAACTGCCCATGCATCCCGAAAAATGCACTGTTTGGTGTGGTTTGTACGCTGGTGGAATCATTGGACCGTATTTTTTCAAAGATGCTGTTGGACGCAACGTTACGGTGAATGGCGATCGCTATCGTTCGATGCTAACAAACTTTTTGTTGCCAAAAATGGAAGAACTGAACTTAGTTGACATGTGGTTTCAACAAGATGGCGCTACATGCCACACAGCTCGCGATTCTATGGCCATTTTTAGGGAAAACTTCGGAGAACAATTCATCTCAAGAAATGGCCCGGTAAGTTGGCCACCAAGATCATGCGATTTGACGCCTTTAGACTATTTTTTGTGGGGCTACGTCAAGTCTAAAGTCTACAGAAATAAGCCAACAACTATTCCAGTTTTGGAAGACAACATTTCCGAAGAAATTCGGGCTATTCCGGCCGAAATGCTCGAAAAAGTTGCCCAAAATTGGACTTTCCGAATGGACCACCTAAGACGCAGCCGCGGTCAACATTTAAATGAAATTATCTTCAAAAAGTAAATGTCATGGACCAATCTAACGTTTCAAATAAAGAACCGATGAGATTTTGCAAATTTTATGCGTTTTTTTTTTAAAAAAAAGTTCTCAAGCTCTTAAAAAATCACCCGTTATTAAAATATAAGAGTTTAAACTTGTGAATTTTCGGACTAAGATATAATAAAATTCCTTTTTTTCAAGGTATTTCTGTATAATGAAGCGCGAAATATTTGATTGGCAATATGCTTTAACACTTAATTTAAATTTGTGAACATCTCGTATTATCTTGACCGAATCAGGCAACATATTATACTTAAAAGGACCAATATAAGATATTATTTTTTTGCCGTATTCATTGTCGAAACCTGCTGTACATAGATTATGAGAATAACGAGTTTGGTATGTTTGGAAGGAAGTTTTAAATTCCCGATTATATATGGGGCTCAAACTAATTACAAAAGAAAAAAAGTATGGCAACTTATATACAGCTTTCAAAGCTTTATTTTGCTGAGTTAGAACCTTACATACAACCAAGACTTGGCAGCTATCCTATACACACTAATACCATTTGCAACGCGCGAATGCATGAAAGCAAAGTAAATTTTACGTAAAATTGAAGTTGGGCTATAATAAGCTAACTTCCGCATATACCCTACGTTCCATACGATCTGGCAACGTTAGTTTCGAATCTAATATTAATCCTAAATACCTGGTTTCCATTCCTGGTGAGTGGCGGCATTAATGGGTTGTATTCTTTCGAAGATGAGGCTGGCGCGACCGTTATGGTCATCGGAATCAACTACCGCCACATGTTAACATCTTTTTTGTGGCCATGTCTTGAAGATATTGGTTTGGACGACCTTTGGTTCCAGCAAGATGGTGCGCATGTCACACATCGGGCGTTACAATAGCAAAACTGCGTCAAAAAATCGATGACCGCATTATCAGTCGAAATGGTGACGTGAATTGGCCAGCAAGGAGTTGTGATTTGACGCCTTTGGATTTTTATTTGTGGGGTGCAGTGTAGGAACAGTGTTATACGGACAATCCACAAACAATTGAGCATCTAAAAGCCAATATTGAAGCAACCCTTTCCGAAGTAAATCCGCACACAATCCAAAATGTGCCCAGAAATTGGACCGATCGAATGGAGTACTCGGCTCCTATTTGAATGAAATCATTTTCCATAAATAACCAGGCGGATTTTACTATCAAACAAAAAAATACATTTTGAAATATATTAAGCCGTTTTTGTTTTATTAAATTTTTAAATCTGAACTTCTTATTGGGACACCATGTATAATTTTATATTTGATTATAATTCGATTAAATATTATTTATGAAGTATAAATATGAAAAATAATGAAAAAATGTTCTGCGGCTTAAACTAGCATTAGCTTTGGCTCGCATAGAAAGTGGCACTAACCATGCGACATTAGGGGCAAATAAAACCAAACATTCTTCACATTAGACGAAAAAATACTACTGTTTCCCTAAAAGTTTGCTAAAGATAGTAAAGAGATTTTAACTCCTAAAAGCCTAGTTGAGAAGTCTTTATCTACAATGAACGTTGCTATAAAGCTTAACTGATTTCATTTGCTTTGATCCTCTAGTTTTCCCAATTAAAACGATTTAGTGATAAATATTTATTTTTCTGGTACACAAGAAAAAAATTTCTTGCGAATAAAATTAAATTGGGGATAATTTTCATTTTCAATTTCAAAGGTGGCAATAAAAGTGCCATTCCATCAAAAACCTCAGTAGACCATCAATAAAAATATAGTTTTGGAGTTAAAATCGCTCATGAACCGACCCATCTTCTCCATGTCAGTATACTATTATAGACTAGCATGGAGCAATGAATGCAATGTGCAAATGATTGTACGTAATTTGGACAAATAGCCGTACGTCCTCGATGTTGCTAGTAGCAACATCGAGGACGTACGGCTATATGTCCAAATCATATGCAACTTGCTACTGATGCGTAAGGTAGGACGTGAAAAGCGAACTGCGAAAGAACTGAGTGCTCCGTCCTCAGAACAAATTGCATAGATTAAAAACCAAGAAACGAGTTAAAATCGGTCGTAATTAATTAATACAACTTTAGACCTGGCCGATTCGAACCTGCTAAGCTAAAGCTCAAGTATATTATTTTCTGAAACAATAATTACAACAAAATGTTTTGGCAAAGAAGTTATGGTAGTTTCTAAAATCAAACTGCTCGATTAGCTCATGCAAGCAAGCCATTTTCTAGCAGGAACGCTGGATATTAAATCAATTTTATTAAGTAAATTTGAATTCTGGCTTCTAAGCAGATTTATCAACCCACTCACTCAAATACCGACACAGTATTGACTTTGTAAATTCAGAAATTTTAATCGCCCAACGCAACAAATCGAAGAGAGAATAATTGAAAATTTAATGTTGATTTCGATTGAATGAAAAATATTACACTGAGGGCAAAAATGGTATTCCAACTGCTGTCTAAATGTTCGATTGAAAGAAAAAAATACCACAAGGGTAATATTTTGATGCACCCAGGGTAATTTTCTCTACTCCAGTTTTTTTGATCGAGTAACTTATCTTTTGTTGTTGGCATGAAAAAAATGATGAAAATAATCTATTGTTTTGACATTTAAATGCGGTGTGTAGTTCATTTCTGTTCCATTGATACAAAATGAGGGTACTATTTTTAGAGTAGGAAAATATCAGTCGAAATCAACATAAGAAATGATATAGGTTTTGCACTTCAAATTCACAATGTTGCAAATGATATTCAATTTTTCAAGTGTTCAGTCACATGTTTTAACAAGTCAACTACAATTTTTTATACTTCGTTGTCAATTTTTTCTAAATCATCTTCAATTTTTTGCAAAGTACGAATTTACTTTGCTTTAATAACGAATTTACTTTTGTTTTTCAAAGTAACTTTAATTTAATTGGAAGTTCTGGAATATGGCCACCTGGAAAGAACTCAGCCATTTCTTAACTAATATTGATTAGATTTTGTATTTTGGATGAAAATGGGATTCTTATATGATTTATGGTTATGGAATATGGCTACCTGGGACGGAATTCGATAATTTCTTAGTGCAAGTGGCTTTTAATATTTCTGGTAAGGCTTAACATCTATCACCAGTACGAAACCCACTCATGTAATTAGTGGGTTGAGATGCAGGCCATCTACTCTCACAAAAAATCACGTTATGAACCCTACACAAAGGGTTTGGATACATTTATAGTATTCTTCTAAGACCTTGAGATCTTCAGAACCTTTCGAACCAAACAGAAATTTACACTTTTGAAGTACTTGCAATACAAGAACATAAATGGTCTGAGAGTTAATTCCATAAAATAATCAATAACTACACCAATAATCAGAAAAGGAGAAAACTAGGATTCAGCTTCTCATTCTCTGGCGAGTATAGAAGTTTATCAACTTATAGTCCTATATTTATTCAACATGCCGAATTTACGGAATTTCATTTTCATTAAACAAATTCAATCCCACCGTAATCGGTTAAAAATTGCCTGAGTTTCGCCCAAGGTGGCTATATTTCAAAACTTCTTCCATACATCATTTAAGAATCATAGTTTTCATCCGACGAACCCAATTACATTATAATCATCGGATAAAGATTGGCCGAGTTCGAGGTGGTCTTTTCCAAAACTTCTTTCAATAACATTTTAGAATCCCATTTCAATCCAACATATCCAATCCCATCATAATAGGTTAAAAATGGGCGGACTTTCGCCCCAGATGGCCATATCCCAGAACTTCTCCCACAAATTATTTTATAATCTCGTTTCATCCTCAATGTCCAATTTTGTCATAATCGGTAATGAAATTACCGAGTTCCGTTCTAGGTGACCATATTTCAGAACTTAAAAATCATTTGAGAATCCCATTTCCATCTAACATACCCAATCCTATCGTAGTCGGTTAAGAATTTGGAGCACTGAATTTGGTTTGCAAAAGTTGATTTTGAATTGTAAAAAATTTCCGACCTTGAAATATTAAAACCTGAATTTCTTTTAAAATATTTGAATTTAATTGAAGTTACTTTGAAAAACAACTTTTGCTTTGCAAAAAATTGTTGTTGATTTAGAAAGAATTGACAATGAAGTATAAAAAATTATGCTGGACTTGTTAAAACTTTTGAATGAACACTTGAAAAATTGAATATCATTTGCAACATTGTGAATTTGAAGTGCAAAATCTATAGTACCTCAGCGTATACATTTTAGAATTGCTAGTACGATAATCCATCTACCATTTAAATTTTATTAAATTAAATACTCCATCTGTCAAAAAACTAAAAATGGCTGATGCATAAACGATTTGTTCGTTTTGGTTACTAGTGGAAGTTTTTCAGATATTTGCTAGAAACTTAAAAGAACTTCTATGGGTTTTCAAACTTCTATGTTGACCAGAAACTGAGCAGAATTTATATGGCCGCAGAAATTCAAAAAACTTTCACAAATTAGTCTTATAGCGAATTCTTTTACGTTTTTGATGTAAATCAAATTTCCGGTAGTTAAAATGAATACGAAAATAATTTGATTTGTTTTCATCGTTGTGACCGTAAACTAGAAAAGGATGCCAAAACCGGACAAGTGGTGCAGTGGTTAAAGCTTCGGCACTTGGACCGGGAGGTACTGGGTTTGAATCCCATCAGAGGCTGGATGCAAAGCGAATTTTCGTCATCGATTACGATCGGTGATGTTAATAAACACAACTAAGACCCTCTGTTGGAGTGCAGAATTCAGCGCCGACCCACCGTCCATGTCAGTTTACAGGTTGACATGGAGCTTGCAATGTGCAGGTGGTGTACTGTAATTGTGTGAATGGGTGGTCTGTGCGTGAATGAAAGGGGAGTATTAATTGACCTCCAAAGGACATGAAATCCACTGGACGATTAATACTTCCTTTTACAAAAAAAAAAAAAAAAAAAAAAACAAACCACTTTTGTGTTGACACTTGACGATATTTGAAAATCGATCACTACATCTTATATGCATATAAATATGTTTATGTGTTAGTTAAAATGGAAGAAAAAATCTACATTTTCAGTTTTTGATGTGCATCAAAATTTATTGCCAGTTTCTTGTAAAAAGAAAACGCCATTAGAATGACCTTTATTAGAAGAACAATCGGAAGTATTGGTTTCTTGTGCGAGTTTTTGAGATTTAGATGAAAAACTGAAAAAAACTTAAATGACCGCAGAAAAACAAAAAATCATAGTGAAAATTCTAATCGATAAATTTTGTCCGAATGTATGCAATACAAATTTTACAATTATTAATTAAGAAAAATCAATCTAGAAACCACATTTCATAAGGATTGGTTATGAAATAGCCAAGTTTAGTCTAGCATGAACAGATCTTAGAATTTTACCCAGCACTCACTTTAAAATCCCTAACTAATACAACTATCTAAATTTCATCGTAATTCGTTAAGTAATGGCGGAATGAAGGAATATTGTTAAATTTAGATTTCATATACCGAGCTCCTTTACTTCGGAAATCAATCAATTTGCCATTTTAAGGATCAGCCGCTGGGATGTTGTATTATGCAAAAATAGAAATACAAAATAAATAAAAAATGTCGGCAGGTAATAAAATAATAAAAGAAATTCTCTTTTGTGATAGTACTGCCACTCTAGCTAGGCACGTACCGTATTATAGTGACAGATGTAAAACGATCATATTACCACGTGTATATAAATCCCTAAATCTCAAGGCTTACAAATATGTAGTTCCAACAATTGAAATAAAGGAAATTGAATAAAACAATTCCAATAACTCGTCAAAGATACGTTCTTGAAAAAACATATTGAAAGACAGAATTCTTAAAATTGTTTTTGATGCAACTAACTCGTCCGTCCGTTAAAGATCAACTGCTATATTTCTGGTGGTGGTGAGCTAGAGCTATAAAATTATTTTTCTGAAAAATGATAAATCTACTTAAACGACGCATATATAGAGTACTTAGAATTTCATCTCGAATCATTCCTATACCTTCTTAAAAGTTAATCAAATTTTCGGAATAAAATATACAAAATAAATTTAATCTTTCATAAATTTTGTGTATAATTTTCCTAAACTTTTTCCCACTGTACATATATCTCAGCATTCAAGTCATAACACCTGATATTATATACCGTCGCGTATTTTTTTTTTTGTTTCGAATAAAAAGTTAAAAATATTGTCATAAAATTCAGTTTCAGATTCTGGGCTTATATAAAAGTCATGTACGATGACTATTACAAAACACCCAAAATACAGAAAGTTGTTCGCCAAGACAAGAAAAGTTAGCACGGAGTCGAGGTATAATGTACATATTAAATTGCTTTAAAATTCTTACACAAATATTTTGATTTTCGTATATGTAAATATCTCTCGAAAGGGTTGCTGTTTAACCAAAATACCAAAGAGAGTAGAATGTATTAACTTTTTCATCGGAAAATTATGTAACGAAAAAAAAGTTTTCTTTCTGGTATGTAATATTCAAAAATATATATCGAAGTTGATATTATGAATCTCTGTACTCGTATATAAATTTTTTGATTAACAAAAAGTCTAAAAGTTAAATATGTACCTTCTTCCATCCACACATAATGTACATGGCCTGGCATGGCATACATAATACAGAGAAAGGATGTGGTCTAATATTAAAAATAAAGTAAGCAGAAAAATATGCTCTAATATTTATTTTGGATACTTATTTTTTATGAATAAATATTAATTATCAATTCAAGCATAAATAAAATAAATGTTGATATACATTATAATTAAATTAAAAATTTATGTTTTGCCAGCAGAATGAAAAGAGGATATGAGTAGAGCTACATAAAGGATAATAATTGTGAATGGGGAGCATCATACATTGTGTATGTGATAATAAAACTATTATTTTACTGTATTATGAGTGTGTGTGTGTGTGTGTAACTAAATTTTGGCTATTGTTGAACTAAAGTTTTTCGTTTTATATCCCACATTAGAGATAAATCGTAACGATTTTTCACGTATTGTTGTAGGGATTACATGAGAGGTTTAATATTATATCGGTTATTTTATTTTTATTGTTCATAACTACAAGAACAACACTAGCAAAAAAGCACATATCTATCTATACGTATGGTATGTATGCTGTGGTATAAACTACAATCATTTCCTTCATGATCCTTAAACACATCGTACTACATACGTGGTATATGTTGTAATATTATAGATACTACACAATTTTTTAACAACAGTTTTTTTTTGGATGATAACAGCCAAAATAATACATAAAGGAAGAAAATATCGAAAATATTCTGTAAAAATGACATTGATGATGGAAAAAGAATAATTTTCTTTCCTTTTGAGTTACCTTATACGAGTATATATACCGCACCTCATCATCAATATACTCGTATGGTACACACACGTTTCGTTGGCATGTGTACCAGTATATTTTATATAAGGGGTCGATTTAGTAAGGATTTTCTAAAAGTCATCTGATAACGTGAATATAACAAATGTTATAATATAAATCTTCTCGATACACACATTCTATTAATGGAGTGTTTACGGAGAAATACTTACACACACATACAGAAACAAAACAAAAAATATGTAAAGGTGAAAATGGATGTCGCGGGATTATTTTTTATGTTTCATGTTCTTTAGGTAACAGAATATATGGGGCTTAATATTGATTTCTTTTTGCCAATTAATCAACATACAGCATTAAATCCGGTTTAATAGGAACATTTTCTTTATTCCCATTCCGTTCCGACTAATGAAAGCGAGACGGAATAACCAGAGACTGTGTTATTGGCTGGAACTTGATCAGTGGTCTGAAATTCATTTATCAATATGTTTTCATCCGGATGGTGTGTGTTTATAGGCTCTTCATCCATCATATTCTTCCTATTTTTCCCTAGGAAATTTTTTACTCCGTCACTATAGGCATCAATCTTTTGTATTTCTATTATTTCATTCTTGTGAGCGAGCATGTACTAGCTAGCAGTCAGGAAATTAAATCGTATTTTAAAATGAATTGGTTTACTGTCGTTGAAAGTTTTGACTGTTCTAAATTGTGACCCATTTTAGTCCACTTCCAATTATAGGTCACAGTTGGGTTACATAATACGATTTATGTATACCATCTATTGAATAATGTTAAAAGTATTGCTTTTCATTTTAATTTTTTCAATTTGACTTATTTATAATAACTCTAAAACAATGTCGCTACCGACTTCTATTTCATAATGCAAAATATCTTTAAGTTGGATTGTAAAAGTTACCTAGCCTAATTTGGGTAACTAGCGTTTACATCATGTTACCTATCCAGTTTAGGTCACATACATAAGGTATTAAAGTTTATGTCGTTCAGAAACCTCAGTGACGTTGGCTAGAAAAACGGCTATGGTTAAATAGGGTACCTTTAAAATATATTTATAAAAATCTTATCAAATTGCAAATATCTAGTAATCGAAACACATTGAAAATTGAGTTTGACACGCTTGATCCAATTTTTTTAAGCCTCTGAAATTTAAAGTTTGAATAATTGTATCAGTGCCTGTGTATGTATACGGCCATGTCACAATATATGGACTTTGTATCTATGGAGGCGCTAAAACGTAAACACAAAAAAAACTTTCATACAAATGCTATGGACATTCTTTTTTGTTAAGATTTCTTTTTTGACTTTATATATTTATATCTCGTACATGTGGAAGTCAAATAAATTTTCATTCTCCTGAGCGTGAACTTTAATTTTGATTAAATGTTTTCAATTTTTAAGGTAGTAGTCATTCAGAATTCTATCATTTTCCGCTTTGATGTTTTTAATTTGATAATCAGCGCATAATATTAAAGCGAAATATGTGAGTATGCATGAAGAGTAGTTATTTTTTTCGTTTTTCTTCTCCATGTCGTCTATTCTTCATGCTCCTCAAGCACAAACTTTGCTCTGAGCGCCAAATTAAAGACATCACATAACGGAGAACGATACAATTCTAAATCGAAACTACCTTAAAAATGTAAAACAATTTATCAAAATTAAAGTTCACACTCAGGAGAATGAAAATTTATTTTTCTCACGTTTAGGGTACTTTTGTAAAGATACACAACCCTTACAAAAAAAAACTTCCTTAAGTTTCTTCTTGGCAGTCTGGTTCATAAACTTATGGAAATTCTCATTTTTGTAAGAGTTCTGTATCTTTACACAAGTACCGTGGGGTTAAAAAAAAGGGGGGGGGGGGGGCGATAGTGGATTTTTCTACTTTTAGTGGTAGATATATTGTGAGTAAACGGCCTCTTTGTTTTCAATGACTTAACAAAGTCATAAACATTGTGAATGTCATTAGAAATAACATTTTTTCTAAAGAGCCGAAAATTATTCAAAACTTTTATTTAAACTTAAGCATACATTAATAAGTTTAAAATTAACAATTACTTTATTGTGATACACTGTAAAATAAATAGTCAGATGACTTGGTTTCGGACATTCATCCTTTATCAAATCTGTTTTGCGCCAAAATTATTATTTTTGTGGTGGTGGAATATACTACAATTTTAACAGAAAGTCGTAGAGCTTTTTTGGATTGGTGTTGATTTTGTCTACCACAAATATGTAAGAGCGAAATTTTGGCATCAACCAAAAAAAACCATATTTCATGTTTCACAATGAATTTTATATCCTTAAAATTAATAATAGTTTTAATATTACTGTTGGGGTTGGCAGAATCATGTTATTTCATTTCTTTCTTTAATTTTCGAAAACATTTAAAAAGTGTTCAGCTATAAAATATGTAACCTAAAATATAAAATATTTTTGAAATAAAATTAAAACCAAGTGGTTTTTTCCATTCAGTTGCTCCAAAAAATACTAAACTTTATATCTTTTACAAGAAGTTATGATAACACAACAACAATTTCCTCAAAGTGTGGGCAGGTCCAATAAAAATTTTGTGCAAATAATGATATTTTGGTATTAATCATCGTTTGAAACTCGAGTTAACGTGCATTTCCACTGATTTTAGAAGATATTTAAGATTTATTGCAAACAAAAGGAATTTATATGGCGGACATAATTTTTATTTAACTTACTCACACTAGGTTTTAGGTTAAAACCTAACCTAAACCTACCCACACTAACTCATGTAATTTTTGTATAAAGATAAATGGCTTTTTATTATATTGGTATTGTTTTCGTATTTGCACGTTACAAATATTGGACATGATGCCATCTGTGATTAACCATTATAATTTAACATTATACAATTCAAATGGTCTAAACGCAATACCAGAATTGTATACTACTTTTCTAAAACTAATACGAGATTTCTTCCTTTCTGTGACACTTGATAAAAGTTTTCATAAACAAGCAAAAAATGAATTTCATGACAGAAAATATAAAATTATCAAAATGGACAATGACATCCGACTGCGAAATAGATCAGTGCGGTAAAGTTTAAATTGTAATATATAATAAAATTTATACTTTTAATAAAAATAGTGTAGTCAAAATATTAGAAAATAAGTGTCTCTAAAAAAGTTCGGACGCGACAGCATCCATTATTACGGACAAAAATGATATAATATTAACGAAAACAAGAGAAGGACTAAATAAGAAATTATCAAATTGAATTATATAAAGATGAAGAATAAAAACAAAATGAAATTGTTTGATAAGTATACAGTTAACAGGAATTTGCAAAACGAAATAGTAAATCAAAATTTATTAAATCAAGAAGAAACGGGATCAAACATGGATGAACGTATAACAGAAATGGAAATTGGTAATATGGATGATAATTCATTAAATTTGAATTCTAATGATGGTAGGAATAATATTGATAATAATATTGAACAAAAGGAAACTAGCGGGGAAAAAATAAAAACTCAGTTATACTAATTTATATTAATAATAAATATATGCCCGGGGATATGGGTCCATATTTGATAATTTTGAAAAGAAAAGATATTTTGGACATAGAAATGGCAGACATTCTAAATTCTTTGAATTTAGGTAAAATTATTGCGATCAAGCAATTTGAGAATACTAGGTTAAAAGTACAATCTAGAGATATAGATACAGCGAATAAAATTCTTAAAAATTTAAATTTGGAAAGACTACATAAAGTTAACAAATATATACCAAATTTTATGGTGGAATCGATTGGTTTCGTTAACAAGATTCCTACTCATATCGACCTTGAAAAATTAAAAAATAATATAAAAGCTGGTTGTAGGATTATAAAAATTGAGAGAATGACAAGATGGAATAATCAAGAAATGAAGGTAGAAAATACGTCAGCGGTTAGAATTACTTTTAGATCATATAATTTACCAGAAAATATAAGATTTTTTGAAGTTAACAGAAGAGTATCATATTATATAACAAAACCGCTTTTCTGTAAAACGTGTCATATTTATGGACATTCTACAACAAATTGTAATGGAAAAAAATGCTTGAATTGTACTGATACTGATCATGACTTAGGAAATTCCAAAAATAAATCTAAATGTTCTACTCTGACGAAGAACATATGACAAATAACCGGATATGTCAGGAATACAAGAAACAATGATGAAAGAAATTATGATTAAACAAAAATTAAGTTACGGTGAGGCAATGCAAAAAATGGAAAAAACGGAGTTTATTCAACGTGATGAGGATTTCCCTCCTCTACAAAATAATAATAATCGAAACAACATTAATAGTTATTATAATCTTTTTAATAATAATAATAATAATAACTTAAATAATAACAACGAAGAAATTTTAAATCTCAGAACAGAAATGAATGAAATTAAAGTACAATTGCAGGAAGAAAATTTAATTTTAAAATAAGAAATAAATGGATTTAAAATCACTATTAACAAAATTTCAAATTTAAACAGAATTATTCAATCCACAGCACAAGGGTATTTAAGAGGAGATAAAAATACAGATTCTGACTTAATTTTAACAAATATCTGTTAGAATATCAATTATGAACAATAAAAAATTAAAAATTTTACGAATAATATAAGAGGTCTGTAGCGGCTCAAACAGAAAAGTCCTTTTCACTTCAATCGATTATCGATTAATATCGAGAATTTTAGTAAGACACGAAAGAACAAAGAAACGAAAAAGAAGGTCACTCGCGTTTAGAAGTTACTGAAACACAGTCGCACATAACGAAAGTGAAAAGTGCCGAACAATCGTTCACACACCATTTTGTGAACCAATATTAAAATAATATTTTATACCACAATAATAAACAACATATAATAAGTAAATAGTTATAATAAGCAAAATATATAGGAATGTTCGATTAAGGATAATCGATTAATATCGGGATTCGCAAATGTAGATGGCGAAATAGCTATATTCAGCAAAACGAGCAATGCCACGTAATTAAGCGGTGCGGTGTTTAAATAGTTTTGCTACGAGGATTGCTATGAAGTGTAAAAGGATTTTTCTGTTTGAGCCGCTACAGGTCTTTCGAAAAATAAGGATGAATTATGTTGAACATTTTATTAACGAAAACAAAATTGGCATTTCATTTATTTCTGAAACATGAAGAACTTGGTATTGGTTTTATTATAGATAACAAATTTAGTTTTAAAATAATTAATTATTCAATTTTCGAACCGTTAGAAGTTATGGGATTACAGTTTACTGATAGTAATAAAAAAAAATATGATTATTGGGGTATAGATTCCACCCAACATTAGAAATACAATTGTTATAAAAAAATGTGATAAATTATTTAAAATAAACAAAGAAAATACAATAATTATTGGTGATTTTAATGCTCATTGTATATGTTGGCGTAATAATGCTGTGACAAACGAATCCAATTTTATTATTTTAAACAAAGGAGATTATACCAGAACGAACATGAACGGAAAAGATTTGGCTATTGACATTTCAGTAGCCTCTGCTGATATTATTTAAAACTAAATTGGAGCTCATACATAACTAAAATTGGGAATTCAGATCATTACCCAATTTTATTTTATTTTGATGATATTAATATAAATAATAAAATTAAATCAAACATTATCTTTGCCATTCCTCATACATTTTTTCTTTGCATATCCTAATCGAATCTTTTAACAGAACTTTAGATTTAATTAGGTTAATGCTATTAATGCCTTCTTTTGCAGCTTCGGCTTTATCATTACCATCTATACCAATATGACTAGGAATCCCAAATATATATTTAGGATATTTAAAGTTTTTATTTGAATTTCTTAAAAATGATTTACAATGATTCAAGTAATAATTGTTACTTGTTTAATATTTTGTGCTTTCAAAATTTTAAAGGCTTCTAATATCGCCATCGCTTCAATACTTTTAATTGATAATTTTTCTTCAATTTTAAATATATATTTCATCTGAGTTTGGCTATCATATACTATACCAATTCCTCTCTAATTTTCTTTAATAGTCCCATCCGTGTATAATATTTTATCTTTTAAATTTGTATTCAGTAGTGAAAGATTTAAAAAGTTCTGTGCTTTTAGATTTTTCCTGTTTTATTAGATTATATAAGCCAAAATAAATTTTTAATTGTCAGGGATCCTGCAAGTTTAAAATCTCCCGTGTACGTAATTTATCGAACATATTTTTGTATTTTGAAAAAATTATGTTCATGCTATTATTACTATTTCCTCGAGTTATCGTATCTTTAAATATAGAATTTTTACATATTTTTTTTTTGCAACATAATTATATTTGAATAATTCTGCTTTTAGATATAGTGGTAATTCCCCAGCTTCTGCAATAATTGCAGTGATCGGTGTACTTTTGGTAACACCTAAACAAATTCTTAAATCGTTGTTAACAATTTTTTGTATTCTATCCATATGATTATTTTTATTAACTATCATCATATCATATCTTATTCTACTTTCAATAAAACTTTTATAAAGTAATAGTAGATTCTATAGATGAGTCCTCTCCTTGTTTCTCGCAAAGACTTTTAATATATTCATAGGTTTCATACATTTATTTTCTAATAATTTAACATGTTCATTTAAATTAATTTTTAAATCAATATTAAAACCAAGAATTTTTATTATTTTAACTTCTTTTATTGTTATATTATTAATTTTAATTTCAAAATTATTATATTTTTCTTATCAATTTTCATAAGAACTGTTTTTTCCTAACTTATATTTAATTTAATTTTATTTAAATACATATTAAAGTTCTTTAAAAATTCGTCAGTTTCTTTTTTTATTTCCTTAATATCATTATTTAAAATTATGATAATAAAGTCATCCGCATATTTTAAAATTTCAGAATTATTATTCTGTAATTTATGAATATTTTTCGTATAAAAATTAAAAAGGAGAGGACTCATTGGGTCACCTTGAGGGATACTGTCACTAGTAAATTATTATATTTTATCAAAATCATTTACAAAAAAAAAAAATTCTATTAACATATTATATATTCAATTTATTATCCAGCTATTATCATCATCATAAATTGCATTAATGAGTTATATCTACTCTGTCAAAAGCTTTTTCTAAACCTGTAGATATTATTACAGAAATCTTATTTTCCTCTTTATTTTTCTTAATTATCCTCCTGAATTTATTAATAAAATCTGAAGTTGAAATGTCTGTCCTGAATTCAAAACTATTTTTAGGTAATAAATGTATGTTTTCTAAATGTTCTTCTAATCTTGTTTTCACTATTTTGCTTACAATTTTAGCAATTGTTGGGAAAAGGAATTCCTCTGTAGTTTTTTATATTATTTTGATCTAGGTTTGGGAACCGGTATTAATTTAATCGTTTTTCATTCCATTGGGAATTTTTGACTCTGCCATACTTGATTTAACCATTCCGTAAATTTAACTATATGCGATTCTGGTAGACTTTTTAATAAATCTTATTAATTGCAAGGGACGAGTTTTACTGTTCTGCATATGTTACATAATTTCTTCTTTGTTAAAAAATATATTGTTTTCGTGGTTTAACCCTTTGAAACCCGGCCCCAAACCCTTATAAGAATTGAATCAATTATGATGGTACTTAACTAATTGAAGGGCGCTGAATTCAAATTCGTTGACCAAATTGACCTACGGTGAATGATTCCGGCGTCAGCTTATGTCGACATATGTCGACAACCCGACTCGTCGGTTGTAATATTCAAACAAATTTGAATGTATTTACTCCATATATTTTTCGAAGGGCCGAATGTCGAAGGGCCGAATGTGTCGAAGGGCCGAATGTGTCGAAGGGCCGAATGTGTCGAAGGGTCGAATGTCGAAGGGCCGAATGTCGAAGGGCTGAATGTGTCGAAGTGCCGAAGGGCCGAATGGGTCGAAGAGCCGAATTTTTTTTATTTTTTTTTTTTTTGTTTTTAGAAATATATTTTTTTTATTTTTTTATTTAATTTAATTATTTTTTTTAATTTTGTACCATATACCTATTATCATAAGGCTGACAAATAGGGCCGAATGTCTCTGGTGGCGCATGACAAAATTTTCCTTCACCAAAATGTATCGCTCACCGGATACGTGGAGTTTCATAAATACTCAAAGATGAAAAATATTAAAATACATAAATTCATAAGAAATTCATTTATGTTTAATAAAAAAAATTTACAAAATATTCTATAAAAAAACGACAAATTTAAAAAATTATATTTCTAAAAGCAAAACAAAAAATCGGCCCTTCGACCCATTTGGCTCTTCGACACATTCGGCCCTTCGACCCATTCGGCCCTTCGACACATTAGGCCCTTCGACATCCGGCCCTTCGACATTCGGCCCTTTGACATTCGGCCCTTTGTACCTATTCCGATGAGTTGCTTTGTTGAAACAATGGAATAATGGATCAACCTCATCGTAGCGGATATCTATTTCCGGTCGAACTTTCGTCGATCGTACAGTGGTCGTTGGTGATGATGTTGTAACTGTATCTTCGTATTTTTTTTTATTCGTAGATTTTTTTAAACTAACTTTAGTTGCACAAATCACTCGTGATGAACCCTTGCAATCAGTGTTTTTGCATCTGCTAGCCAAGTGACTTTCTTGAAATAAAGGCAGATGGTCCCCTCCATCAAACCGGACATCATATTTTCAAGAATTACCGTAAATCGTACAGATGTTGCTGTGTAATCGATGGTTCATCATTTTTTCTTTTGTTGGAAGCTTTCTTGAAACTCATTTTAGTGAGACACCTTTCTAATTTCAATTTGAAATCTTTTAATTTCATGTTGTCTTGACAAAACTTCAAGTGGAACAAATACAAATGCAACTCTTTAGTCGATTTGTCCACATATGTTGACTTAAAGAAAAATGTTTCCATTACCTTTGACGCGATTTGTCAACATTCGTCGACGTCTATTTTAACTATCGTAAGAGCTTGAAATCGAATAAAAACTTTATAGTTTTTTCTTTATTGCATTAATACGACATTCACGAACACGAAATATAAATGGTTTTAATCTTACAATAATATTATACCATATAAAAATGAATTTTTTGCTTACATTACGTGGAAGTAATATTTTGGCGGGAACGTTAAAAAAACAATTATAGGTATGTCAAATTAAGTACTACACTCAAACACAGAATAAATGTTGACTTCCAAATAGTAATAGAACAGATATAATACATTACACACCAAATACACGGAAATAGTAAAGCGGAAATTGACTATAAAATCATGCCAACATCTGTTGACACCAGTTCTCAAAGGGTTAATGGTATTTTGATTTTATCCTTATTATATATAAATCGTTCTTTTATGTTATTTATTAAAAAAAGTTTGTAGTTTATTAAATCATTAAAAGATTATTTTTTCGCTTTTCGTGTTATTAAATAATCGAATCTTTTCCACATATATCTGATATTCGTAAAAGATTGATCTCATCAATAAAAATAGGTTAGTTATATTTTTTTAAATTCAAATTGACAGTATCTAATGTTCTTATATTTTGATTTACCATTTTCAACTTTTCACGTTTAATAATCCAAAAATTTTGTATTTTATCATTCCACCAAAATTTTATTAAGTACATATTTATTATTACTGATAATTTCTGTTGTATTTTTTTAACTATTTTATAATCTATTAAATTCTCATAATCAGACATATTATCGAAAAATTCTATTCTAATATCTTTAATTTCATCCAACACTTTTTTATTATTAATTTTATATTTAATTTTATTATTTATATTAGTATCATCAAAATGATAGCCAAACTCAGATGAAATATATATTTAAAATTGAAGAAAAATTATCAATTAAAAGTATTGAAGCGATGGCGATATTAGAAGCCTTTAAAATTTTTAAAGCACAAAATATTAAACAAGTAACAATTATTACTTGAATCATTGTAAATCATTTTTAAGAAATTCAAATAAAAACTTTAAATATCCTAAATATATATTTGGGATTCCTAGTCATATTATTATAGATGGTAATGATAAAGCCGAAGCTGCAAAAGAAGGCATTAATAGCATTAACCTAATTAAATCTAAAGTTCTGTTAAAAGATTCGATTAGGATATATACCAATTACGTGCATAGTACGAGTGGTTTGTATGTACGTAACAATACACCACTGTTATACACCTTCGACGTTTGTTGATTACTTTGTCATCATTTTTTACGAAATTGGAATGGTACATAGTATGTACTCCATTATCTATGCATACATCTCTACCGTTCGCGATAACGATATTCGCATTACAGTTCGAAAACAAATATGCGGACACTAACTTGATGCGGAACCATACGATAGTACGGTAATTGGATTAGCGGGTGCAATTCATTCATGTATTTATTTGAATATTATATATTATTATAAATCTTTATATATTTAT
Organism: Nephrotoma appendiculata; assembly: GCA_947310385.1. Classification (NCBI taxonomy): domain Eukaryota; kingdom Metazoa; phylum Arthropoda; class Insecta; order Diptera; family Tipulidae; genus Nephrotoma; species Nephrotoma appendiculata. The sequence continues at coordinate 263,654,264 of OX371224.1, forward strand.
TATTATCCCATATATTATTACATTATATTACAATTTACCTTTATATTTATTTTTTTTTTATAAGAAAAAAGAAACGAATTTTTTTTATAAGGTAATTTCAAGTCCGGACTAAATGAGAAAAGAAAAATTTGCTAGTCTTAAGTTCAATTTAGATTTAGGTGTTTTTGCATTTCTAGTTGTAAGATTTATATTTTTCCTTTTTTATGTGAACATTCAAGCTATGCTATTTGATTTTGGATTATGCTAAATTAGAAACAATAAAAACCTATCTTATGTACTATTTGTATATTAACCAAAATAGTTTGTCATCTTCTTATTTTTCTTACTTTTTATATCTTCTTGCTGGGTGTTTTGTAGGTTTCCTCTTTGATTTCCCTATATTTTTTTTTAAATTTTTTTTTTGGTACAGATTTAGGTATGCAGAAATACCCTAATTACAAAGACCCTCTTTTAGGATGATGAAGGCAATCTTAGTGGACCTGTATGCTAGAAGACTCTTTGCATTCCTTCCAAAAACAGCGGTATTCACGATTCCTGTACGTTTTTGAAAACCCCACGACATCCCCTGAGTACAGCCGGCTACAAAACCCGCTTCAAAAACCTCTGCAGGAATAATCTGTTTAACGATACTGACGTTTCGTTACACATCTTCTTCAAAATCAATATGTATACCAGTATTAGTGTACTAATTTGACAACCCTATACTAAATTCCATGGAATAATATAATTTAATCATGTAATGTGTTATGCATGAAACAAAAATCTACATTTTTTGTTCATTCAAATATTTTCGACCCTTTTATTAGTCCAACCAATATTTAATGCAATATTCACCCATCAAAAGCAAACAAATAATAAATCTATGATGTATGAAACATCCCGTCGTATACCTGGCCATTTTCAAAATTGAGTAATAATAAAATGTTTATGTTATGAAGCACCCTGAAAAATTTATATATATATTTATAAAATTTTCTCTATAAATATATAATAAAATTATCATTAATCCGATTTCGATTATTTAATTCCTGAAACGCTACATTACATTTTCACAAAATAAAATTCCAAAATAGCAGCAACAACAAAAAGCGTGGATTGTGCAAGAGTGTACAACAACAATAAAAAATTGTTCATAATCTCTTTTCATTTTTTCGAAAACGAACATTTTTTGTACATTTATTTTGATGAAACTTGTCATGTTGATTAAATTCAACCAGACATGGTGGATGCTTCAAAAATTATAATTGAATTAAACAACAAAAAAAAAATGTTTGTTTTGTGGCATCCCTCTTCTTGTATATATGTATATATACAGACAATGTACAGAGCTGTGTAGTATAAATATCCCAATCATGTACATAAAAAAAATTATTCAAACATAGCTAGCTTGCCAGTACTACCGCACACTAAATTTTCAAACTCTGCAACCACCATAAGCAAAATGTAGCTACATCGGAAAATGTCAGAGGGTGATAGGAGGAAAAACTTCTACCGAAGAATACATCTAAATGAAAATTTGTCTAAAAAAAAAATTTGCTCATTCATTTGGAATCCAACACAATTCACAGAAAAAAAAATATTAATTTTCATTTTTTTTTATCTCGTGTGTTATGAATTTTCATGTTCATTTGAAATTTTGACTAGAATTCAATTTAAATTGTTATGTTTATATTGCTCTGGATTAGATGTAGATTCATTTTATTCCACACCATATAGGTAAAGAGGTGTACATATATGCATATAAAAATGTTCATGGTTATGGATTATTGATTTTTTATTTTATTTACATTTATGGAAATATTACTTAACCCGAATTGAAAAAATTGAAAAATGAAAAAAGAAAATCCTGTATTAATTAATGCTTAGGCATAACCCATTATCGAGTATATTTATGGTGTGTGTATTCATCGAGCACATTTATACCACTATTTTAATTAATATTTGATTATAATAATTTCATGAATTAGCTTTTATTGGTGCGCGCTAGGTGTATGCAAATTTTTTTCGAAGTAAAAGCCAATCATAAATTATACCTAAAAATGCACTAAATATTTTCCTAATGCACTCTAACTCTATCGCGGTCCGCTTTTCACGTCTTACCTTACGCGGCAACCAAATTGATCAATATTTCTTTCAATAATTATGGAATTTATAAAACATTTTCCAGTACATAATTTTTGCTTGATTTCAATTTATTTTCTATTCAAAATTAATTTTGAGATAAATCAATTTTATATTTGTTTAAAAATTTTTTAATTAATAAATAATTTTCTTCATTTTTCTCAAACAACCGTATATCTAATCTCTTTAATTTTAATATTTTTCATCTACTACAAACGTACAAATATAAATTAAAATATAAGCCTACGGGAATTTTTAAATTCGATTATTTTAAATCAAATTAATGTTTGTTTGTACAGTACCAGTCATTGGTAAATATCCTAAATTTTACAAATTCAATTTTAATATCTAAATTTAGTTGAGATTTATCAATTAGAGAACTATCATTATTATCAGCAATTGGCTGCAAAAAATCGCATTTAAAATCTTCTTAGAAATGTACTGGAACTGCTACATCTTATAGGGCCAAATGAATAAAAATAAGAACAGTGAATTGACTTAACTTCTCGATTTTATTAACAATTCTAAATAATATATCAGAAGAGTTAATTCAGCGCAGTCTTTTAAAAGAATACTCCATAAGAGCAGCTAGAACGGATATACTAAGATTAGTTCAAACTTCGCATAAAAAATATCACCGTTACGCCTAAAAGTAAGCTACAAGTATTACATTTTCAGATAATTCTACATTTTAAGCTAATTTTGTATAAATTAAGCGATATATGTACTTTGAAAATAAGTGGGGATAATCCACTAATCTACATAATACTCCATAGTCGGGCATGTTATTGTATAAATTAGATTAAATAAAAATATTGTTCATAATCTGATAAAATTGGACATTTTTAATTTCTGGTTTCAATCTAATATATATTTTTAATTAGTTAATAGCAGTATTAAAATTTTTACAACATATTAAAATGAAAACGCCCAAGCAAATTAAGTTTTGAGGATCATTATGAATCTTTCATGTGTTATACATCTTGATTCGCAAGATAAATTTTCATAAAACCATTGTATTAATTCACAAACTACCATCTTTTGGCAGTTAAGAATCGTACAGAGGGCGGACCAGCATGCCACTATCGCTTTCCTAAATCCATTCCCGTGATAAAGTTTAGAAAAGATTAAAATTTTAGAAAACATTTCTATTGGCGCACCTAGAATTCAGAGTGCAGCCCCTTTAAAAATATCGTCAGGTTTATTCTGGACATGCAACTTATACTTAGTAAAAATTTCATGAGATTAGTTGAGCAGCTGAAACGTATATTCGAACTAAAAACAAAAGATTTTTTGAGAGAAATTGTAGTAACATCTAAGAGGCCGACCTCCTCAAAAAAATTACGAAAATCCGCTCATTTGGGTCCGAAAATCCGCTCATTTCAAAATTTCTATACAAATTTCTTTTTGATCCATTGGATGGACCACTCGGATTCGAGCATGTCACTAACTTCATATAATCCCTTCCCTATCCCTCCATCCTTACCCCAAGTCATGTGTTACTTTGCGAATTGCAACCTTTGTTGTTTGCATGCGGCTTCAGTGGTTTAAGTTAGGTGATTTTATTTAAATTTTTTCAGTTTTAAAATTGATCACTTAGGAGCTTTCTTTACTAACTTAAATTTTTTGTTGAACCTAACCAAAAATTTCAATTTCAATGTGTCTTTTTAAACAGTTTTCTTCACAATTTGTGGTAAAATTTCGTATTTTCATCCCTATCATAAATTTTCTGAGCTAATTTTCATATTTTTTATTTGAAATTGTAGGTAATCTGTTTTTAATTGAATTTTACTATACTATGAAATTAAAATATTTAAAAACAAACAAAAATAGGCAACGAGATTATGGATTTAACTTTATTAATACAAAAAAAATTGAGTCTGTTGTTGTTGTATATTCCGATCTAGCTTGCCCAACTTCCCCAACTTTGAAAGCTAATATCATAATATTAGAAAATTTCGAGAAAAAGAAAAAAACTAAGCACGAGTTTTCCATAATAGCTATTTAATATCAAAAAACTCTAGAAGAAAATGTTCCGACAGATGTTTATCGAACCTGCACAACTTACTCTTACTTTAGTAAAGAACATTCTTAAAGTTGCTCCATTCAGCTACGATTCTGATTTTATTGGTGCAGGGCTGAATTGGTTCCTAGCCAATTCACAGGTTGATTTGTGATTAGCATGTGTGCTGCTATCTGTCAATATCTTCTGGTATTTAGTAGGTCTCGACATTCTGTATTCTTGTATTCTCTACAATTTTTTTTATAGTCATTGGAATACTAAAAATTACAGTACAACAATTGGTTTAAATGCCGCCCCGGTGGCAAAGTGGTTAGCATGCTTGAACCAGCGACCGGAGGTCCCGGGTTCTATTCCCGGTGGTGACAAGGAAAAAATTTCACGGCTGGTTTAGGATCGATGAATTAATCACTCATTATCCGAAATGAAAATATGATTATGAAACCTCATGTGAGGCGGCCAAATCCCTTGATGGGATGTAGTGCCAGGGAGAGAGAGAAATTGGTTTAAATATAATTAATGTTGGGCTTTCGGTATATTGCAACAAAATAAATTCATTTTTAATCAATAGTTTTGTATTGAAATTCGCAATAAAAGAAATGCTCCGGGAAGTTCAAATTCTAAACTAACGACCGAATTTTGAGGTTCTAATTTAAAATTTAAAACCTTACCAAATCTTCATTAGAATTAAAACAATTATAAAAATCTGCTTTAAATACAAAATAAATTAAAAGCTTTCCACAAACGATTTTGCTTACCAAAATGGAAGTATAATTACAAAATGCCGTGAAACCAATTCAGAATCTTACAAACAAAATGTTTACACAAACTCACGGTCACCATTAATAAAGTTAATTTACGGGCACCTAAAATTTAGTACTTATAAACATTTTCTCATTTTGCCATCAGACTTGCTAACATTATTTCTCTATTTTGAAAACACGATGATGTTTCTTCTTTTATTGATAGTATGGCCAGATATTTAGAAACATTGAATACATTTTTTGAACCATTGCCATGGTAAACTCTTTTCATACTCTTTGCATTATATGGAACGTAAACACTTTTATAAAGTATCGAAATTCTTAAAGCACCCTCTTACCTAAACGTACCATTCCGATAATAAAGAAGAAATTGAAATGTTATTTGCTTAAATCTTAGTTCTTAGAATAGCACTTCGTTCAAGACAAGGTATTAAAGTCTTCCGATCTGAAATCAATTAAATTAAAATTATTAATTTTGTAAAAATCTTTTAATTAATTTTAAACTTCAGTAATGCTGAGATTTTAATAAGCTTAACCTTAACTTAAGCTTTCAAGATATTATGAAAATATAGAACAAGAAAAAAATCATAAACAGTTTCATCTAGAAAATTGTTAGTATTATGACAACAATATGTTTTCATTTTCTAGAACAAAAAACATAACAATGAAGGGAAATAGAAAACACAAAAAACCGTAGCAAAAGCAAATCTTATTCAGTTTCATGGAAAAACAAAGAAAAACTAAAGATGAAAGATTACATTTTATTATTATAAACATTTTTGTGTGTGTGTGTGTGTGTGTGTGTGTGATTACGTACATATATATGTGTGTTGGTTCTTTATTACTCAACAGAGATTACAATGATCATCAGCATCAGTTTATATAATAATAATGATGATGATAATATTAAATGGAATTTATTTTAGTTTTTTGCAGACCAAATAATAAAAATAAAATAAATAATAGATAATCATTGTAATCAAAACTGATGTTCTTAAAGCTCAAAGCAATGCTGATTGACAAGAGATGCAATCAAGCAGTGCGGATGCTTACTGTTTGACAGTTAATTTAGTCCCACTGATCTTGTCGTAGCCACTGTGACCGAGGTGTCCAATTTTATTCAAACAAAATTTTTTTACTGTATAAAAGATCACAGACAAATTTTATGGTGTAATATAAAACAAAACTTTAATCAACCTAATAAGTTATTTTATTATTTTAAACAATCTAGTATAATAATAATAAAACTGAGCTTGTCAAGTGAAACAAACAACATAAATAACTTACAATATACATCTAACGAAAATTGATGACCACATAACAAAACGAAATATTTTTTTAAAACATAAAAAGCGCACACAAAAAAGCTCAACAACATAAAAATGTGATTTTAATCTCAAACAAGATAAATTACTTATAAAACAAACAAGTTTATATTTAAAAAAAAAAAAATGTTGTAAAATTTTGTCTTTCCATTTTCTTTTCGGTTATGCTCCTCTTACAACAATATATAAAACACAAATTTTCATGGTTTTAAAATGTGATTGATTTCCATGCATTATTTTGTTACTTACTATTTATTATTATTGTTCCTTTATTATGTTTATGGGAGTACGAACGAGTACCTACACAAAACTATATCAGTTCGGAATTTAAAAATTTATTTTATTTATAAAAATTGGTTTTTTTTCGTCATCAATATAAATCTATAGTTAATATGTTAGTTGATAGATAGCTAGTTATGTTTATTTTGCAGCTACGATAGTGTGGACAATTTAAGAAAGAAGTTTATTTATATTTCATTTTTCGAAAAATCTATCGATCAAATTGTTTAGTATCATCTTTATCATAGTCAATTTTACATCAATTTGGTTGTGCAATACAATGTTTTTAGATTTTGTAAACCATTTATCAGACTTGAAAAAATATGGATAAACTTTGTAAACTTGACTTCAGTTCAAAATTATATCAATTTTTTCAGTGTAACAAAAACGACATCGATTATATTGAAAATGGGTGAATATCTAGCCCAAGGCCATAATTTTATAGATACTTGTTGTAAAATGCATAGGTTAAGTAGAATCAGTCTGTTGTTAATGATGTTGTATGATTCTTGATTTGTAAATAGGGATAGTTTGAAACAGCTCAAGTATTATATACTGACATCTAATAAATCAGGTGATTCTTATTTTAAGAGTATAAATCTGTAATTACTTTTTTAATTTAGATACTTTAAGAAAAATGTATTCAAAATCCTATCCCCTTGTTTATTGGGTAGTGCTTTTTCACGGAACGATTTATTTTAACCCCTTTTGCAGAGGGATGTGAATATGACGGCGATCGAAATAACTCATCAATTTACAATTGAGCCTCGCCACACTTTGATTCTTACGTCGTGATTCACTGATTTCAAAAAATCAATCGACGTCCACATTTGATTTCTTTTGTTTTTTAATTTATTTCGTATAGTAAAAAATGTTTATTATTTGCTGCGAAAATTGCTTCCTTGGTTGAAAAAATATATTTTTTGCGCTCGAAGCATTAAACTAAAATTAACCCAAAAACGACAAATAAACTAGATGTCCTTGAAATATTTATCTTTGTAGTAGTGCGAGAATCAGTTGAATCAAAAAAAATACTTTGCTGAAAAAAGAATCAAAAATTTTCACGCCACAAAATTAGTTTGTGGGTGAAGGCGAAGGAAGCGAGGAAAGAATCACGACGAAAGAATTAAAGTGTGGAACCGCGGATTATTCATCATTTTTCTTTGTGATGATCTTTTTTATGGAATTACTTTCTATTCGTCAACCGAGAGTAATAAAACAAAATTTCTGTTTTTGTATTCCATTCAATGAATAGTGAGCGAATTGTAGAAAAGTAATGGCGCCTTTATGGTTGTTGTTCGTTCGGTAAGTTTTTTCGACCAATCATCTCTTGTGGAAAATTCTAGAAGAAAAAAATCGTAATTTTTGATCAATATAATTGGTCGAAAAAATTGTCAGAACGAACGAGTGAACGAACGAAAACAAACCATAATGGCGCCTCAAGAGGAATGATAGTTTGAATAAAAAACAAGACGCAAAATTTCATATTTTTAATCGCTGACAATTGAATACTTTAGTTGGTTAAAAAAAACAAATTTAATTTTTGTTAGTGCATAATGTTGTAGGTTATTTTTAAAGATTAAAGTTTAACTTTTATGGGGAATTAGTTTTAGAAATTGCTCTTGAAATATTATAGCGCGTTGTTGAATCACCACAGTCATACTAGGGTAACCTGAATCTGGTAACTTTTTTGTTTTGCACCCTTTAATCCGGTAACTTTTATAATTTTCTACGTGTTTGTGTAAAATACTACCAAAAAAAATCATTGTTGAATTATATTTGGTTTCTTCCATTTTAAAGTTTTTATTATTATATAAATTAAAATTGTGAATTTTAATTTTAAATTGTATTTTATTTTTTTATTATTTAAACCAGAACTTTTACCACAATTAAAATTTTTCATTTGTAATGCGCACGGCTCAAAAACAAAATCGAACTAAAAAAATACAAAAAAAAATGTCCTTGAGAATTTTTCTTATTTCATTTTTGTTTGTGTTGGTGTGTCAAAATTTTTGAATCTATAAAAGTTTTAGTTTAAAACAGAATCCACGTCAAAACCGGATTCAAGTTACTCTAGTATGCATATGGTGAATAGAATAATGTTGATCATAAGTTTTAATTGGATAATGCCGTAGGTAAGGACGAGTAGAATAAATCGAATTTTCATAAGTGTAATTTCAGATTTGCTATATTATGTTTATTTTAATAGAAAACTCATTATTTTAGAGGTAGATTTATGATATCTAGTTTTATAAATTTCTTTTAGAAATTTAGTTGTTTCTGCTCTATTATCAACGACAACATAATTTTTTTTTCTATTGTCATAATGTATTTATTTACATAGCTCCTTAAGTATCAATAATATAATTTTTTTTTAACATATATAGGTATTTTTATCAGGTAATTAATTAAGGTAAGTTCATCCATATTTCACATCAAAAAAGTCTCCGTACGCCGAAGTAAAATTTGTAATTTGCCTTGCGGTCACGAACGTTAGTGTCGCATTACATTAGATGCGCCGTAGTAGTGAGAGTAGTAACACGTACAAATAATCATATAAAATATTAATAAGGAACTTTCCATCGACACGCGTAAAATTAAAATAAAATTGTATTGTGAAGGAAAATCAATGAGAGAAAATGGACAAGTTATTGGGAGATCCAAATCCATTGTGCAATATGTAATAGAATACCTTGCAAATACCGGAACACTAAAAAGTAGTCCCGCGAACTGGACGCGTGAAAAAAATAAATGAAACTACAAAACAATTTATAGTGCGAAAAGTGAAGGAAAATCCAAGAATTTGTGCATCCAAAACTGGGGGTGAAGTGAGAAATAATTTACAAATTAATGTGTGTGATGAAACAATACGAAATGTTTTACGGGAATCTAAATACAACGGAAGCGTAGCAAGAAAGTTTAATATGGCGTAAGGCCAATGAAGAGTTAAATCTGAAAAATGTTGTTCCCACCGTCCAGCATAGCGGTGGTAATGTATTAGTGTGGGGGTGTATGGCTGCATCGGGAGTATGAAATCTAGTGTTTATAGATTCTGTTATGGATAAATGGATATATTCAAATATTTTAAAAATCAATTTAAAACAAAGACCGTCTCAATTGGGTCTAGAAAATATATTTATTTTCCAACAAGATCAAGATCCAAAACACACGTCGAAGAGAGTGCGGGAATGATTATTGTATAACGTCCCGAAACATTCACCACCGCAATTACCGGACCTGAATCCCGTAGAGTATCTATGGGATGAATTGGAATGAAGGATACGAAAATACCGACTACAGCAAGAATGAAACAATATTGGGTCGGATATCACTCAGAAATTGGTGGAGTTTATGCCTAGACGTATAAATGCTGTAATAAAAGCTAAAGGACAATCAACAAAATATTAAAACTTGAAGTACATTTATTTTTGTTATTATTTTTGTTAGGCGTACGGAGACTTTTTTGATGTGCAATTTGGATGGATTTACCTTACTTAATAACCTGATTAAAATGCGAGCATATATTTTTTTTTTTTTTTATAATATTGATATTTAAGGAGCTATGTAAATAAATACATTTTGAAAATAAAAAAAAAATATTAAAACTTTGTAGAGACTTTTTTGAGTAACTGTATATGTAATAAGCATCTTTAAATTTTAGAATTAAATTCAGATATTTCACATTTAAATTTTTAAAAAGTCAGTCTTTTACTATATAACAAGGTAGTCAAAATAGTTCATTTTATTATAAAAATAATTTGGAAATAAAATTAGCTTTTTAAAAACTAACTAACAAACTAAAAAAATCATATGCATTGGCAGAAAACAAAAACGCGATCGAACGATATTTTCTATTCTTTCCTTTCACTATTCCTTTGTATATGGATAGAATAAATATTTCTATTGAAAAGAGTAGTCGCGACAAAACATTTTCATTCTATTTTTCTTTCGTAATTGGTCAGTAGTAAAACCATTTTTGTTACTCAGTAGTACTCAGTATTAAGCGAGTTTTCGAACCCTGGAATATGACTACACTTGGCCCTCCACACTTTACTTCTTTGAAGTTACTTCTTTTTCGTCTCTTTCCCCCTTTACCTATGAAACCGGTTTTAATTGCGACCCATTTGTCAACAAAATATTTTTCAGTGAAGCATGTCTAACACAAATAGAAATGAAAAAAAAATTAACACGTTCACGACCGAGCTACCCTAGCCTGGAGTAGCCACAAATCAGATTTTAAATTGGCACGAAATCAGCTAATCGAAGCCTAATGGTAGAATAATTTTTATATTTTGTGAGGTTGGTGACGTTATTAATAGTATGACGAATAAACGAGTCGCCGGTGTTTTAGAACAAAATTTCGTTGTATAAACAATGGAATGGACTGGACTAACGGATTAATTAATACGGAAAGGACTTCAGCGAGACAAAAAATATAAATCAATATATAAAAATAGCGAAAACTAGTACTCTATTTAGAAAATCGGTAAACAATTGAAAATGTTTTTGTTGTTGTTTGCTTCGTTGGGTTTTAGGACGGGAGCATCATCTTATAGTTTTCCAGTTTAAATAAGTTGTCCACTCTAATTTGGCGGTAAAATTTCTTATCTTTAGGTTTTATCTTTAATCTTCGCCATTATCTTTTTGCCTTAACAAAACCTTTTATCGCCCGACCTGATGATTATGCGCTTTTCACTTCTATCCAATCGATGATTCCAAACTAATTAAGTTTTTGTAGATTCGTGAAATTTTTTTATATGGTTGGATTATTGTGTGATTGGATTCGAAAAATAATATTAAAAAACAAAATAAATTGAAAATTGTTTAAATTGAAATTATAGACGATCTTTACAAAATTTATGAAAGATTTCAAATGTAAGTTTTGTATAATGTCTTCTGACCGGACAAGTGGTGCAGTGGTTAAAGCTTCGGCACTTGGACCGGGAGGTACTGGGTTCGAATCCCATCAGAGGCTAGATGCAAATCGAATTTTCATCATCGATTACAATCGGTGATGTTAATAAACACAACTAAGACCCTCTGATGGAGTGCAGAATTCAGCGCCGACCCACCTTCCATGTCAATGTACTACAGGTTGACATGGAGCTTGCAATGTGCAGGTGGTATACTGTAGTTGTGTGAGTAGGTGAATAGGTGAATGGGTTAATGATGTGGCGTGAATGCGTGGTATCACAATGGGCCAAAAATAGCCTAAGTGTCAACCACTGAAACCATAATGTCTTCTCTAATTTTAAATTGTTATTTATATAATTTTAATTTATAATTTTTCGTCTATTTTTGAGTTATTCTGGGCGACAGCCCAGCTTCTCACATAGAGGTGAGGTTACTAAGACGTTGGTAATAATTATAATTTTTATTTATTCATTTTGAATTCTGAAGATGCGTCAAAATAGGATGCGAAAAATAAACATTTTATAACCATTTTGGTTTTAAATAATTTTTATTATTAAAAGTCACCCGTCAGTCATTTCTATCCAAACATGAGAGATATCCAGCCCAAATTTGCCTTAGTTGTAAAATTCTTCAAGCAATCTTCCTTAATTTAATACTCTTTATGTTTGAAGTTAAGAGCAATAAAAACAAATGAAAATAGAATAAACTAAAATATCAATTACAAAAAAAACATCTACTCAAAAGTAGACAGAAAATGTGAGCCTCGCTAAATATTGAGAATATCAACAATCCAATTTTTAGTGAGATATTTTTCATTCAGCCTATAAGACCCATAAAACTTACTATTTTTTAGAGTGGTCTATATGGGCTGGATACAGCCATAGATTCCAAGGTAATCCAACGGATTAAGATAAACTTTATAAGCTACTTTATATGCGAGTGAAAAGTGGCATTTGTTTATACGAGAAAAAGCCTGAGCCCATTTTTTTATTGTCTCATTATTTTGGATATTTAAAATATTCCGACCAATGGCGGGAGGCGGGATTATGTGGCCATTGTCACAAACTCACATTTAAAATAATAATAAAAAATTATTTGATAAAAATATATGAATGAAACAAAAATAATTTTCCAAATCCTGTATTGTAAAAATGCCAGAAAAAATACACTGCTTATCACTGTCCCGTTTTGTTTTGTTCTTTTTACATTTGTCAATGTAATCAATGGAACTTTATCCAACCCACACGTAGTGTGTTTAGCGGAGTGATAACTACTTTTATTCTAAAGTTTATATAATTTTCCAGTCCAGGAAAAAACGATGTTTTTTTGCAACACCAACTTTTGATCCAAAGCGATCAAATATTTCATCAATGTTTTCAGAAAATCAATTATTACGATTACCTTTTAAATAAGCTAGAACATCATTAGAAAATTATTCCTATTATCGGTAAATTTGTTTTTACACCACAATTACTATTTGATTTTTGTTAATGTACCGAAATTAAAATATCCAAATATGTTTAATACAATTTTGGAATGTATTAAAGAAACAATATGGGACCCGATTTGAAGTATATATTCTGATTTCTCTTCTATTCTGCTGTCATTATTATATGAAGCAAGATTCAAATTTTGAGAAAATCAATAAGTTTCTGTTACAATTTGAAGCGAATATCGATTACCAGGAACACAACAATGTGCCTCACGCCGAAATTTTTTTCTATGTCGAATAATGCTTACACAAAACTTTTCTAGGCTAATTGATTTAACCTAATGTTGACTTCAGAACAATATCTTTTGCTAAATTCATTAGATTAAACAACCTGAAACATATTCGTATGTGTCATCATATTCATCACCTTACACAATATTATTAACCGCAGAACATATGCGGTGATCATATGTAGACATTGTAGAGTTTTGCTTTTGTCTTTCATATTAATTTTACTTTGACTAGTTTATCGGTTGTTCCTCCTATAGGCCACCGAACATCATATTAGTTAAGCTTGTAGCAATCCAGATTTCGCCCTCTTTAAATATATTTGGGATTATCACAAATTTATTCACGTTTCTCGGGTGGCAATGGATATAACCGATTGGAATTTCGAGTCAGAAGTATGAAGTTCATTTGTTGTTCAATAGCAGTATTATTGAACGGTAGATGTAGTTCGTTTTCAATTAAGTATCATGTAGTAAGATTTAGTATTTTTGATAAATACAGATTTACTCGATATACATAGCTATCTATGTTATAGTTGTGAAAAGTTTCCTGGACTATGTAGCACTATTTTTAGCGCGAGAAAAATTATTAATAAAATTCGGACACTAACGATATATTATCTACGTACTCTATATTATCGACAAATAGTGTAGACAATATGACACAACACAACTACTTTACGAATTTTGGTTTGGATGCTTCGTTTCGTTGTTTCCAAAACATACGATTCTATAAAATATCATTGCAATCCCAATTGAAAATGTTCTGAATGGCCATCGTTATTTAATATTTATACAATAACAATAAATACATATTATCAGAATTATTAGGAAAAAAATTCAATTCTATATCACCAAATCATCACACGCTAATTGAAATGTAAATTTGTACAAATCAATAGAAAATATTTAGAAAATATTATGAATACTCTCTAATGACTTTTATGTCATCTTCATCAACGAATATAATAACCCTTAATTAAAGTTCTTTTCATAAGATATGAATAAATATTCGAGTATGAAACATTCCTTCAGATATACAGAATAATCTCGTTCATCAATACAAGAATTAGAAAACGTATTCAATTTCAATTAAATTTTCAAAAAAAAAAGTTTTTAAATGCCATTTTAAAATATGTACATAGTTCGATTTTTACTTTTGGATCATGTATGCTATACCTACATCATTATGTGTACAAAACATATAGTGGAAAGCAAATATAGAAAGCTCTAGGATGCTCATCAGATTCATTTATATTTATTTAATTTTTCATCATTCATATATTTATATTTTATACACATATGGTTATTGTCGTTGATTGGCTAGTATTGTTTGCTCTATGAACCCATTTGTTCGATATCTCGTCCACCCATTCATACAACCCTTTGTTAAATGATAAATTGAATTAATATTGTTATTGATACAAAACTATTTGTTATATTGAAAATGGCTACAATAAATTATGTTTAAGAATCTCTAATTGCAATTTTACTGTACTCGTTCGTATCACATGCACAAATTTATTTTATACACATGTGTTTACATGCAACTTTTACTAATAAATAAATATTTATTCATATTTGAGATATATTTCAATTCTTTAAATGAATATGATTGAATTTGTGCATGCAATGAAAGCTTAAAGTAAAATCTCAAATATCTGTTATCTTATAAAGGATGTATGTAAATGTAGATGCTTGTTAGAAGTTACAGAAATTAGAATTTTATTTTTCTGCATCCGAATAATGAAAATATGTAGACGAACTTAATAATAAGCAAATTCTTTTAGTTAAATCACAAAATTTGTGTCTACCAGTGGCACTATTGTGGTAATCCCCGGGAATAGGGAACTGGGGAAAGAATTTATAATTAATTTCAGTTCAAATATTTTTTTCCGGCCTGCTGAGGAGAAAAGTTTGATGTAAATATTAGTTGCTTTCCAACGGAAAGCGTGAAAAATATGTATTGGGTAAAGTGTCGATTGGAAAGCACAAAAAATGACAAAAGCAAAACATAACCTACAAATGTGTAGTTTATTTGTTCTAGTGAATTATTAACTTTTTAATAAAAAAAAGTATTTATCCCAGAATTTTATTGACGCTTCACATATGACATTCAATTATATTTTAGAGAGAAAAATACTACATACAATCACCAAGCGGATAAATTTATCGTAGCTGCTTTCAACTACATACTCATAAGAAAAAGGTAGAACAGGTTTGAGTAATTAATTTAGCAAAGACAACAACCTTAAGTCTTTATAAGTACTTGCGGTGGTCGATTGTTATTGAAAAATATTCCGCATTTAATTTTGTTTTTAAAAAAACGAATACTAACTTTTTACCTCAGTATGCCAGAACAAATGTTTATATTCAAAATTGAAAAAAAAAGTTTTTCAAAGATTTTTTTTAATGGAATAAAAAGAGATATCTTTTAATGAAACTTTCCATTGACATTTTATTTAACTGAAAGTATACAAATGTTTTATTTTTTTACCCCAAGGTCGTTTGCTATAAGGGTTTTCCAAAAACACTGAAAAACCGCGGCGTGCATCATAACTACTCTCTGAAACGTCCGAAAAAACGGGGTTTTATTCAGTATTAAATCGCCCTTGGAATGAACTAAAACAAAAAAAATTGGTTGAAAAAATAAAAAAATGGCGGCATTTTTTCGAAAATGCAGCTTTTTGTCCCCCCCAATTAAAAAAAAATTGTGTTATAATTTTAGAACGATTTGATAAGTAGTTTTTTCTCAATCTTGCACGCCACCTTGAAAAACGTCATTTCGAGATAACCGCGTTTAAAGTTCGTCATTTCGAGATAACCGCGTATAAAAATGACTTTGGCGCGCTTCGCAATAGACATATTTTTTTTTTTTTTTTTGAGATTTTCATGTTTATATCATTAAAATCATGTTTTTAAACGTTCATTCTAACATAATCATCATAAAAAAAATTCGATTTTTTGAAAATCTGAAGGTGCTATGTCCCCTTAAATAAAAATTACATATAAATTCTTTCCCCAATTCTCTGTTCCCGGGGAATTACCAGGGGCGGGATTATGAAATCCGGTACCGCTAAAACGTTGACGGATTTTTTCCAGTTTTATTTAAATTGGTATCATGAATTCCGGTAATTTGCCGTCAAAAATTATTCGACAGGTTGACGGATATTAAATTTTCAAAGACATTTATGTGGTATATAGTATTATTACCATTAATAATGATATTTTGGTATTAATTATCGACAAAAAATTGCTATTTGGACGCGTTTTATTTGTTAAACATCGAATAAGCAAGAACACCTTTCTGCCATAGCAATACGTGGAAGCACGTGATTATAAAAAATCTTGAGTACATATACATATGTACATATAATATTCACAAAATAAAACAAAATCGGTAAATACGTTTTGTTTTGTTTTATGGTTGGGCCAATAAAAAACATCACAAATACAGAAAATTACCGCCTTGAAATTATCACACACTTTCATCCCACGATTTTTAAAAAAAATACCACTAGCAGCGTAAGTGTTAAAAATTCATCCCATACTTTTTACATTTTATATACATAATGATAATTTAAGCAACGAAAATTAGTCTGGGATGGGTACTTCCATTGAAAAGCCGACCGATTTGACATTGCCGATAGTTTCTGTACCCTGTTGGCTAATTTGTGACAAAACATAAAGTTTTGCCGATCATGGGAATTCCCGTTATTCAAATATTCAGTTGGCGATATCGTTCGGCGATATTAAAATGAAAGGAGAATTATTTTGAAACAGCAAAAGGGCCCACATAAAAAAATCACAGAAAGTGATGAACGTTGGATATTAAGAAAAATTATAACAAAATCCGCATGCAAGTGCGCCGAAAATTGCATCAGAGGTGCTGGAAGAACTGGGAACAGCTGTACATCCACAAACCATTCGCAGAACATTAAAACCGCAAGGTTATAACGACTGCGTAGCCAGAGAAAAACGGTTTATAAATCAGCGAAACAGAAGAAAACGAATTCATTTCTCTAGGGAATATATTTGAAAAGATTCAAGTTTCTAAAACGACGTAATACTTGTTGACCAGAGCAAATATAACGTATTTGGATCAGATGGACGAAATATGGTGTGGCGCAGTTGTAATGAGGAGCTAAACCATTTAATAGTACTCCAATCGTAAAACATGGTGGTGGACATGTAGTAGCGTGGGGATGTATATCAGCTAATGGGGTTGGGGAATTCGTTTTTAAAAATGGAAACATGATTAAAGTAATGTATTTAGACATTCTAAGAAAAAATTTAAAGAAAAGCACTCAACATCTAGAAATTTTGTCCACTTTTAAATTTTACCAGGACAATCCTAATCATAAGTCACATTTGGTTCGAGAATGCTATTATATAATTGTCCAAAAGCGATAGAAGAGAGGGAGTGGTCCCCAATCACCTGATTTGAATCTCATCGAAAATATATCGGACGCTCTAGACCGGCGAATTCGAAAGATTTAGTAGCTGATTTAAAAAAGAGACTGGGAAAGGAGTGGACTGAAATCATCCAAGATTATTGCAAAAAAAAATGTTGCGAATATGCTTCGTCACAAATTAGCCAACAGGGTACAGAAACTATCGGCAATGTCAAATCGGCCGACCTTTCAATACAAGTACCCATCCCAGACTAATTTTCGTTGCTCAAAGTAGTAAAATAGCATAACACGCGTACAAAAATTTAAATAGCGGAAATTCCCACGATCAGCGGGTCGTCATATTCGCTCGGTAGGTAGCAATAGGAGTCCAAAACATATCTAAATTAACAAATTTGCAAACCTTTTAAACCCTAAGGCTGGAGAATTTTTTTACTTTTCAACGAAACCGATACATTTCCCGTATCACGCATATTCGAATAGCGGGAATTCCCACGATCGGCGGAACTTTATATTTCGTCACAAATTAGCCAACAGGGTACAGAAATTATCGGTAATGTCAAATCGGTCGGCTTTTCAATAGAAGTACTCTTCCCAGACTAATTTTCGTTGCTTTAATTCGTAGAATATCGAAGAACGCTCAGTTAAATATTACATTGAATAAAAACAAAAAGTATGGGATGAAAAAAATCGTGGGATGAAACTTACATGTTATGTATATAAAATTTAAAAAGTATGGGATGAATTTTTAACACTTTCGCTGCTGGTATTTTTAAAAAAATCGTGGGATGAAAGTGTGGGATAACTTCACGGCGGTAGAAAATTCTGTTTTTAGATTTTTTGTTTTTGTCTAAGCGCACGTGTTATTGTGGCAAAAAAAGGAGTTGCTATCATAATTCCCTAATTAATAAATGAAAAGTTCCCAAATTCGATTTTTTTTGTTTTGTAAGGTAAACTAAAATATTAATATTTACAGTGAAGCTCGAGGTAATGTAAATTTTCATTGATTTTAGAAGATATTTATGATTTATTGCAAACAAAAACAAAAAAATTCCCACATATTTTTGTCGATTTGTATGGCGGACAAAATTTTTATTACCTCCACTAATTCGTTCAATTTTGTATATAGACGAATGGCGTTTTATTGTACTGGCGTTGATGTCACATAAATTATATAACTAGCTGACCCGGCGAACTTTGTCTCGCCCCAAATTATTTCGTCCGAGCAAACACTTTTGACCTTCACAAAAATTGAATTTAATGAGAGAAAAATTAAACAACTGAACTCAATTCTCAATAGACGTTTGAGTTAGACGATTGAGTGGCCATTCCATTCACTTTTTTACCGAATTCAACACTTAAAGTAGGTTTATGGTTGCGTTCGTTCATTCGGTCATTTGTTCGACCAATCATCTTTTGTACAAAAAACCAGAATCGTCAATTTTGAGCAATATGATTGGTGGAAAAAATTGTCAGAATGAACGAACGAACGCAACCATAAAGGCGGCATAATGTATTGAAAAGTGAATAAAAGGTCGATTCAAACTTAGGCATCTATCGAAAATTTAGTTGGTTTTTGCAAATTGACTTTATGATTTGTTAATCGTCATAGCAAACGCCAAAAGAACCGGGAACTGAATGCACTTGTTTTTATATATATAGAAAATAAGATTGCCAAAATTCTACACAACTTATATTTATAGTAGTATGCAACCAACGCCATCTATTGAAAATAATCCGAAGTGGCTATTTAAATGAATGCTCATTGTCAAAATACAATTTTCATCGGTGGTGTTAAGTGTATTTCCATACAAAATTCCTCTACAAAACGCAATTTTCGATTTTGCGATTTTTTTTTTGATTTTTCGGTTTTCCATTTGGTTTCGATTTTTTTCGTGTTTACGGATTTTGAATTTTGGATAAAAAAACAAAGTAGTAGTTTGAATGTAGCCTTCGGTGGGAATCGAATTCAGTACCTCCCAATCCAGGAGCCGATGCTTTAACCACTGCACCACCTGTCTCATAAAAAATGTACACACAAAATTCATATGAAAATGGCTTTTTATTCGATTTTTCGGGTTTTTAGACTTTTCCGGTGAATTTTTTCAAAATTTTCTTTCGTAGGAACCATCTCCTGGCAATTGCAAACACAATAAAAAAAGATTAAGCCAAATCGGTTCAGCCGTTCTCAACTGATGCGCGCACATACATTTTTTGCACCATTTTTTTAGATATAGATTACAACACAAAAAAAATTACAAAAAATAAATATGCATTTGGGGACATACATAATTACAATTTGACAAGAAAATATAGCAAAATACCACTGAACTAGAAACTTGCTCAATATTTTTCCGACCGGATTTCATGATACGGTTCCTTTACCGGTCGGTATTTCTAGCGGTGACATTTCATGAACGACCGATTTTTCCGTCCGGATTTCATGATCCCGCCCCAGAATAGTGCCACAGTTGTGTAAACAGTGGCGTATTCAGGGGGAGGGGTGCAGGAGGTGCAAATGCACCCCCTAACTACTTATATACAATCTGAGAAATTAAAGAAAACCATACATAACAAACGATACAAAAGATTACCTACACAACATCGTGTGTTTATATTATTTTATGTATGCATAGTTATACAAATATAATGACACACATACTGATAATGGCAATATTCCATGGAAAAAATCTGCTGTCAGCAAAAATAAAAGCGAGAAAAAATATAGATATTACTGGTTGCGTACGAAATAAAACATGTTGTCAGTAAAATTTTACTGAGAGGGGAAGTGTGATAGGGGAAGTTTACTGCCATAATGCTGCCATAAAAAGTGTAAATTGGAGTATTTTTTATGGCAGCATTTTTCACACATCTACAAAAAATGTGTGTAAAGATAAGAAATTTTTCTCACACTCATATAAAATAAGTTGTTCGCCATTTTTATACTCAAATGTCGATATTTTTTTTTTTGGGTTGCAATTTATTAACATTAGTGGTTTTTTGTGGTATGAAAATGTACAAATTAAATATTTTATGAAATTTTTATGTTATGCCAAAATGTAAAACCATAAAATTTTACTATAAAATTAAATGAATAAAAATCATGAAATTTAAAAAAAAAAAAAAATTTGCGTATTATCAGCACAAAAATTGCTGTCAGCAAATTTTATCCATGGATAAGCATAATTATCAATTTATAACTGAAATAGCAAAAAATGTTTTTTGCAAGAGCAGCAAATTATTCAGCACTTATTCAGCATTTAGCAGGTGCTATAAAATTGAGATTGAACACACTCATTTTATTTTATGCTATAATGCTTATTTATTTTTCTTTCTTTTAATTCTCTCAGTCTAAAGTTATTAGAAAAAAGGACAAGAAGCCATTAAAATTCAATTCGAATTCGATTCATGAGGCGCTTATTAATTTTTACTTTTGCACCTTGCGGACTAAATAAATGCTGACTTTTAATTAAAATATATTATATTATAATAATAATAATTCTGGTGATCAAATGAAAGTATAAATAAAGTGTGTATTACATTTCCAATAGTTTCCAATAGTTTGGCTTTTATTGAATTTTTTTTAACAGTTATTTTACGAAAAACATTCTTAAGTGAAAATAATTTTCATTATAATATACATAACACATATTTGTGATTTATAAATTCTAGCTCCGAGTCTAGCTAGATAAGTTGTGACTTTTTAAGTTTTAATTTCATTTTCGTAGTGCATGCAGTAAAAATTTTGAATTTTATACGTATAATATTTCAAAATACATAATGCCGTCCGTGTGCAATGCAACATCATTTAAAAATACTAAATACGCGAATTCATTCTGATTTTTGGTTAAAAGTAATTTTAAAATTTATTTTTTTGAAAATCAAAAATTAAAAGGTAAGTAAAGTTTAGTGAAAATCCAATTGTTTGGATTTTAGCGGAGGGATAATGTGCCTGCGCTTCAAAACAAAATACAAGAACATTTTTAAAGAATTTCAATTAGTGTGGATGCTGGTACGTTAAAATGTTTTTTCCATATTGATGTATCGACATACAATCTTGTTGTTTTTTGGCGGCTTCACGTTATTTAATTTTACTGTTTTACATTAAATGGATCACTAGCTTAACATATTTTATATGTTTTACAGATTTCAAATCAAGCACCAATCCAATAATCCTAGCCGATCAGATTTTTATTAAAGTTTTCGATGAAAAATCTTTTTCATCAAAATCGAATAATAAAACAAAACGACAGCAGTCTTTGCTAAATTATTTTAATAAGCGTCAACATTTAGAATACCAACAACTAGATGTTCAAGAAAGGAATGACTACTCCAACGAAACAAATTTCGAAATACAACCAGAAGTATCAACAATTAACAACGAACCTGAGAATGATAATTCAGAACAACACAGTTCAATTGAAAGGTACGATATATCCAATTTTATATACTCTGTATTAAATTGCGACGAAAAAGTATATATTCTAGAAAATGTTTGGAAACCCGCCCCCTCATATACATCCCCGAGCATATCGATTGGAAATGAAAATATTAAAAGAAGATTCAAGTATAACTGGTTGTTAGAATATCCTTGGCTTGCTTATTCGAATATTAAAAATGCGGTTTTTTGTAAATATTGCGTGTTATTAGCTAAACAGTTTGCTGGTAGATCGAGCAGCCAAGTATTAGAAAAGTGAAGTAAGTAAATGAATGTTTTTCCGATTTGCGCAAAGGTAATGAAAAAATTCGAGATCACCAAGATAGAGAATACCACAAATTTTCGATGTTTGCGCCAAAAGAATCAGTTGCTACATTACTAGATACTGCTAGCGCTCGGCAGATTGTATCAAATAGAAGAAGACTTATTCCTATAATTAAGACAGTAATATTCTGTGGTCGAAATGGATTAGCTCTTAGAGGACATCGTGACTATGGTCAAATGAAATTCGATAATGATTGCGACGAAGAATCTGAAGGAAATTTTCGCCAATTATTGCGGTTCAGAGTATATTCTGGGGATCTTATGCTTAAGACTCATTTAGAAAGTGCAGGGAAAATGCATCGTATGTTTCAAGCATTATACAAAACGAGATTATAAATTCTTGCAACACAATAATTTTTAATTAACTTATCGAAAGGGTGAATGAAAGCAAATGTTTTTCATTATTAGCTGATGAAACCACAGATATTTCGACACAGGAACAGCTCTCTATTTGCGTTAGATTTGTGGAAAATCTTAAAGGTAAATTGACTGGGGTTGAACATTTTTTACAATTTGTACCGCAGTTACGTCAACATCTGGAGAAGTTTTAGCGAGCACCATTTTGGATACATTGAAAGTTTTGGGATTGGATCTAAAATATTTAAGAGGTCAAGGGTATGACGGTGTAGCAGCTATGTCAAGAAAAAAACAATGGTGTCCAACCTAAGATAATGGCAAAGTTTCCCAATGCATTGTACGTACACTGTGCATCTCATTCCCTCAATTGGGCAATTTCGGATGCTTGTCAAGTTAAAGATATTCGAAATTGTATTGGTGTAATTGAAAAATGTTATACTTTTATGCATACGCCTAAGCGTAATGCTATACTTCAAGAAGGAATTTCTAAATTATGCCCCTTATCTAGACGAGTAGCACTAAAAAGACTTTGCCCAACTCGTTGGATCGAACGACATGAATCTGTCATGATTATAGTGGAATTATTCAAGCCGTTAATTTATGCGTTAGAACAAATAGAAAGTTGGAAGGACAAAGAATCATCGAGTGCTGCATGTATGCTTTAAAGATAAAAACTCCCAGTTTCGTTATCGCAATGTTAACAATTGAAAAAATATTTTCGTACACTTTGCCGTTATGCAAAATGTTGCAAACAAAAACGCTAGATCTTGTATTGGCAGTTAGAGTATGTGAGGATACTTTAAAAGCACTGGAAAACCTACGAAGTAATGCAGCACACAATTTCAGCAAAATTTTATGATAATCTAGTAAAATTTTAAAAGATATAGACGATGAGTTTGAAATTTAAATTCCCCGATTAGCAGCAAGACAGACTAATCGTAGTAATGTTAATTCTGAGACACCTGAAATATATTTTCGAATTTCCATATTTAATCCAATTTTGGATTCGACTATTCTGAATTTAAATGAAAGGTTCTTGAAACATAAATCTATCTTAGAGTCTTTAAATTTATTAATTCCTGCATAGGAATAAAACTGATGACATTGAAAATAAGTTAGGCACACTTTTAAACACATATACTTTGGATTTGGAAGACTGCAGTTTACACGTATTGATTGCTGAGTACCAGTTATGGCTACGGAAATTTGAATTGGTGGACAAAATTCCAGAATCTACTATGCACAACAACATGCACTTCGGAATGTTCGTTTTCAACTTTAAAATATTTGAAAAGCTGTTTAAGAAATTCTATCTAAGAAACCAGATTGAATGGTCTTTTATTACTTTACAAATATAAAAATATTCAAATGGATGAAGAAGAAGTACTAAATATTTTACAAAAACACAAACGAAAATTGAATATTAGTTTGTAATTAATAATTTCCGTTTTATCCAATAACTATCTGTTAAAAAAAATTTAAGTGTACCTTTGTATAAAAATAAATGCATACAAAAACCATATATTTGTTTTAATTATTTATGTTTTTGGTATATATGAAAAAAATGCACCCTCCAAAATATATTTCTGGTTACGCCACTGTGTGAAAAAAAATATGAAACCGGATTTGTTTAATGATACTGATTAAGAATATTTTATTTAACCGATTATTAGTTATACATTTTTCCCTCTTTCTGATGCCACGCCAAAAAACTTTTTTCAAACTTTTTGAGCTTGGGGCCCTCCAAAGGCATAGTAATTTACACGGAACCCCAGTGGTTCAGTAATAAGTAATTGTGTGTATGTGCCAATTGATGATGCCTAACACCGAAGAGAAGTTTATTTTTTTATTTATTGTATTTACTAATTACTAAATAAAAAGGAAAAATAAAATTATTTGTACTTCAAGAAACTTATTTATTTATTGCAAATTATAAAAAATTATAAAAGAATGAACATTGTTAGCGGGACGAGTGGACTTGTTTCCTATTTTTACATAATCCTTGTATGTCTTTATATTTGTAACATACGAAAAAAATTCGGGCTCGCACAGATAAGTCGTATTAAGGGAGAAGTGTTTTGACAGCTTTCATTGATAAATCTGCACATTCTTCTCTTAAAGTGCACCAAAATTCTAGCAAAGATACTGTTTCAGATATGGGCAGTAGTGAAGAATGTGATATCATGTCAATGAAGACTTTGTACTCCTTAAATGTGAGTTCTTCTAATCTTTTCTGAACTGTGAATGGGTTTCGAATCCATGTGTAATTTGTAAGCTTTTCATTCAGCTCATCTGTAAAAAACTGTTTAACTGAGATTAGAATCACTTCCAAATGTTGACGAATTTCATCACACAACATAAAATAGTCACTTTTTCAATGTTCCAAAAATCCAATTTTTTGTTAAAAGCTTGAATCTTATCATTGGCTGTGAACAATGTTACTTGTTTTCCTTGAAGTGACAAATTCACTTTGTTTAGCTTTGAGAAAATATTGGCGAGGTATTTCTTGCAAATCCAGTCGAACTGGAACTTTCCCGTGACAACCATCGTATTTCAGTAAGGAGAAATAAAGCTTTATGAATGCTGCCCATATCTTTGCAAAGAATCTTAAAAAGACGTGTTTGGAAAGGTCTGGGCTTTACAGACTCATCTAGGACGTTTTTCCATAGAAATTGAAATTTTTTTTACTTGGCGATGACGAATGCAATGGCTACTGGGTGCAGTTTGGTGCTGAATTCTTGATTTTAACAACGGCTCCAGCGGTTTTTCCCACCATTGCCTTTGCACTATCCGTGCAGATACCAACACAGTTTTTCCAATCTATTTCGGCACCTGTTGCATTATTTGGCAATGGTTCACACAAAATAAAATTCTGTTCAAGCAAATTTATAATCTGATATCGGAAAAAAATATTCGGGCAACAGCTGTGCTGTCGTCCATTTGCAGAGGAAAATTAAATTATTCATGCAAAATATCAATTGAGTATTTACATTAGCTGCTAAATCTTTAATTGGACGAGCTACCGTGTCGCGCCTTTTTATCGAATATACCAGTTAGCTATATCGACTGCACAGGGCTTGATCAATGTCTCAGCTATTGGATGAGCTTCTCCTGCCAGTGCAATACGATAATTAACGATATAGGATGTTCAGTGGCCTTCTCATTTCTAGTTTTGAAAGTTGAAACAATTACACGTTGGCCGTCATATGTCATAGTTTGCTAATTTTCTGTGATGTTTCAAAGTAACAAATTAATTTATATATTTTTTTTTAAATTTGATAATGAGACTCGTGGAGCCCCACGACTCCGCGAAGCACACTTTGAGAAACGCTGTTGTAAGCTAAAAGGAAAATATTTTCTATTCTGAGAGCTCTGTAAATTTTGTTTTTCCTCAACGGTATACAATCCCTTCTCCCTGAGTATGTATTTTAATATTCGCACATTCATTTTGTAATTTTTGTATTATTTCGTTAATACTTTAATTAAAATAATTATATTTTTGGTACTAACACAATACTATTTTTACTAAGCTCCTTCTGATGATGTTGTTACGTTCATTAAATATTCTTAGATTTTTCGTACAATCCCGATTTCGTTAAAAAAAACATAGAATAACCTTGCACCATAAGCGGATTCTACGTTTTTAGTGGCGATAACTTAAAAGAGTATAATAAACACAGATGGTATTAGTGAATAATATAAGATGGAAAAGATTTTGATTTAGATTTAATGATTAATTATGCTTATACAGTTTTTTAATGAAAATTGTTCCTCTGCTTCGTTACTCTTTAAAACAATAAATACTCTTTGCTTTAACTAAATATAACTCCGTTCACTCATATAAACTAAAAATATAAAATGTAAAATTAGTTTTTCGTACATTTCGAATGAGTGGGGGATGGCTCTATTCATTTAGAAGGTTTTGACTCAATTATAACAATAAAGAAGAACACAGGTAGGTACAGCAAAATCAACCCAGGAACTCATCTTCTCGTTAGGCTGGGAAATTTTACAGCATGCGGCATATTTTCCAGATTTGGCTCCCTCTGATTACCCTACCCCTACCCCTGATAACTTTTTTACTCTGATAACTTTTTGATCACTATAAAAATAGTATTACGAAATTTATATTTGAACGTAATGTTCCAATTATACATTTTTCAGCGCTTAAATTGGATTACAGTTACTATTTTTCAAGTTACATAATATTATACTATTTATGTATTTATTCAAAATGATGACAAAAGGCTTATATAATTATTATCCAGTTATAATTAAAATTTATTGCGAAAAGCGTACAAAAAATTTCCATATATACGAGTATCTAGTGCTACATGATACAAAAATCAAGTAGAACAATACATAACATAGAATATTTATGTACATATTCTCTAGAATCCTGTAACACAGAGAACAAAACAAAATTTTGTAAACATCATTTTTCAGGATAAAGTTTAATTTAAAGCTTTCTGACAAATATTTACACATATTTAAAATATATGTCAATATAAATATTTCACCCATAATATTCAAAACGTATGCCATTTTCCCTTTTTTATTCCCTCACATTTTTATTGTACGAGCATACACACGATGATGATGAGCACAAAAAAGTAATAACTGGAGTTGATATTTTTCCCATTATTTTATGTAAAAAAAAAAAAAAAATTCTTTACATTTTAAGTTTGCGTATGTATCCTTCATCCCTAGTAGCTACGTATACTATTATGCTCGGGATGTACAAGAATGACTTCGATTAAATTTATATTTATATATGGCTTTGTATATCTAGGTAAATATATTCAATATATCCATCCTTTAAAGTTTATTTCACGTCATCATCTCATCAATTTTAAAATTCTGACAATCTTGTCACATCAAATATATATATATATATATATATATATATATATATATATATATATATATATATATATATATATATATATATATATATATATATATATGTATATGTATATACTTAAACACACATATACATACATATAATTTTCTATTTTCTTATATTTTTGGATCCTGAGAGACATAAAAATCTGAAGAAAATATTCACACATTTTTTGCCACAAAATATTCCTGTTTGGTTGATATTAGAGAATTTACATTTTGTGTTGCCTACGGTCAATTTTCTTAAATAAACTATATAATTCAACACCATACACACATAAACAGATATACACACATACATGTACAAAATGATAACAATAGAGCAATGATGCTGAATATTTATGGTCTATTTAACATGATGACATATGAAAATTAGTTAGATCCAGAATTAATTTATAATACAAAATCCTTTTTTTTGGGGGGGGGGGGGGGGGGGGGAGGAAAATATCTATTCAAAACATAATTCAATAGTGTCAAAATAGATAATCCAGCTAGAAAAAAATAGGAAAATTTGAGAAAAATACGGTATTGTGTAATATACATACAATGGACAATTGCGGTTTTCTAAATACAAAAACTTTGTAGAAGATGAACTGAACAACTACATTATAATTTTACAACAATGCAGAATAGAAAAGTTTTTTAAGCATGTGGTGTAGTTTTCATACATGACATATCGTTTTATTTACTATACATTTACATACGAGTAATGATCTTTTATCCTTTTCAATATACTCGTACGTACATTCCTTTCTGTTATTCGTGGTTATTCAAAATGAAAGGATTCTGAAAGTACGGTTTTTCCCGGACCCCGATTATAGTTTATTCATATAAATAATAATCTAGAGAAATTTTGAAGCTTACAGATTTTACTACTAGATGGCAACTCAAATAACTAAACTAAAATTTTATTGGAGTTTGGACGAAATAAACATAAACAAGCCCCGTTTGACATAACAACACAACAGAAGTGATCTGCGAACAAATCTGACTTGGTGTGTCTATATTATTATTAGTCCCTTGCGCCGTGCTCAATCAAAGGTTGTTGAATTAGAAACCATTAAGTATAAATATTTCAAAATTGGTACGTTAATTCTTAATTGTAATATAGGGAAAAAATCGAAACTGAACATTACACAAAGCTGAAACACATATAAGATTTTCATCCCAACCATTGACCAGTGCTTCACGATGAGACTGATTTTAGAAAAAATGTTGGAGTTCAATATAACCATACAGCAACTAAATATAGTTTTCCAGCAGGCATATGACAATATCAAGTATGTGAGATCCTCTGGGCTGCGCTCATATGCCTTGGGATACCGGAGTGTAAATTAAGAAAGTGTGGTCTACATGTAGAATCCCATTCCAAGGATCCGTATGAGACTAATTTGAAATAACATCTGAGTGTCGATTTTGTACCAAAAATAACAACGCGAGGTGAGCAAACCGGAAAAACATGCGCGTCATTTTGTTTATATATTTTTTTCAATTGATGTGTCAAATGCGGTTTCGTATTGTTCAAATATTTGAAAATGAAAAATCAAAATCGCATAGCTAACAATCGGTTCCACTGCTCAAAAGCTAGCGAATAGAACAGGTGAGGTAGACGTCAGTATAACAAGTATTCAACCGGTTCAACCGGAATTTTTTATTTGGTCTAGTTGCCATTGTAAAATTGACAAACAGAATGCACAGACACTTGAGCGAAAAAATACAATACAAATATAATATTGTATATTACACACTGTATAAGTACACAAAATTATTGTTCACCATGCCAGCTCGCGCTGTCATTTTTGGTACAAAATCGACACTCTGGTGTTCGAACCAGGAGCAGCATAACTAAATTCTTATCAGCAACCCAGGCATATCTCAGAACTGGTGACAATAATTTTGATATCGTAGAAAATGTTAAATACCACATGTCAATAACAACATCGTCAAATGATATGCTGGCTTCAGCCCGGAATTCTCCCCTTCAGAAGGAATTGCTGCATGACGCAACTGGTTGGCGAGTGCGACTGATCGAGACAAACAATTAAACACATTTTTTTGATTTTTATAGACCATTATTTTCTATGCTTTACTATGGAGTCATTATTCTTTTCAAATGCGTTTGCCGGATCTAAGCGTCTCTTTGGCTTCAGTTAGGTGTATTATTAAAGAAGTTTTCTTCCCAGCAGTTAATAAAAAAACGAAGGGGCGTTATGTATATTGTGGCCAACACCTGACTTTCTTGGGGAATTTTCATTGTAAACAATTTTCATTGTACTAACCGAGATTCATACTATTCGTTTGCGAAAGATCTTCATTCTTTCCAATTTACCCATAAATTAAAATCATATCCGAAATTCATTTTGGAATCCTATCCTTTTTTTAACATAGAAATAAAGATGTATCCCCAATCGGCTAAAACATGGTTTAGGTTCTTTTAAACTGACACTTTTTTAGAGGCATGTTCGAAATTTATATTATATTCCCATTTTCATCATAAATCTCAGTTCCATACCGTGCGATTGAGATGACATAGTGGACATATTGTGGAATGGAGCAACTCTATACAAACTTTCTAAAATCATGATCCATAGAAATAATTTTCTGACATTCCCGTCTCAATTTTTTTATCTAAATCATTTGAGCCCAAGATCAGAACAATAATTAGATAGCGAATGCTGGAAATCAATATTGTTACTCATAACAACCAGCATTATAAAAAACAACAAAACATGGTGTAACACTCCGAAATTTGATGAAACATAATGTCGGATATATAATTAACGAAAAAAACAAAACACAGCACGAAGCAACATGGCACAACATCATGGTACAAAATAAGCCAACATAGTGCAACTTCACTCAACATGGTGCAATATCTAACAACATTAAGCAATATGGTGCAACATCACGCAATATCATGCAGCGTGGTGTAACATCATGCAACATAGTGAAACATTACGCAACATGGTGCAACATGACGGCTTATATAAAGGACTAAATGAATTATCCAGAATTAGAACTGCTTGTAAACGTTTCATGCCCATCCAAGCCAAATAAAATGTTAAAACAAAGCTCCAAACCATTAATGAATTTTCACGAAATAAGAACATATTAAAATTTGTTTTTGGTAATAGGAAGTGCTCCCCCAGCACTAATTTCAAAAATTATGTAAGACAAAAAAAATTTAAGACCCACATGACAAACACCTGAGTGGACTCCTGACAAACGAAAACCCTCCCTCGAAAAGAGACCCTGAGCCAACCGTGTCACCTGAGCGAATTTTCCCGAAAACTGGACGAATCGCAATTGATCCCTGG
Organism: Nephrotoma appendiculata; assembly: GCA_947310385.1. Taxonomy (NCBI): domain Eukaryota; kingdom Metazoa; phylum Arthropoda; class Insecta; order Diptera; family Tipulidae; genus Nephrotoma; species Nephrotoma appendiculata. The sequence goes on from OX371224.1 coordinate 263,685,156, forward strand.
CAATTAAAAACCCCACTTCACCAAGTTTTATCAAAATCGTACGAGTAAAAAAAAAATAAAAATAAAAAATGGGACACTCCTAAATTAATTTTGCCGATATCTGAACCCATCACAATCGGTTTTTGGTACTCGATAACGCTTCGTCACCAATTTTTTAAAACATTTTGATAGACCCTGGCCTCATCAAACGAACGGATTTTCCAGAAATTAACACTAATCGCTCTCGATACCTCACAAAAAACCCCTCTTCACCAATTTTTTACACTATAACTACGAACCGGTCAAAATGATCGGTTGCATCATTTATTTATAACATTTCCTCTTTAAAAAAATTCATGAGATTATCGTAAAATATTAAATAAGACAAAGAGGAAATGTTATAAATAAATGATACAACTGGTCTTTTTGACCGGTTCGTAGTTCTAGTGTTAATAAAATCGTGTAAATCAAAAACAAAAAAATGGGATCAGGCTCCACCAGATGACCTCGGCCCTACCGAAGGACCTCCTGAACGAATCTCCCTGAAAGCAAGACCTATTGCAATCCCCCTTTTACTAATTTTCATAAAAATAATTCGCGCCATTTTACGTTCCAGGCCAATTTGGTTTGGCCACCATTTTGTTTTGTATGAAATTTGTCAGTTCGTATTTAACGCCACAACAACATGCTAAAATTTTTTATTTTTGGCAAAAAACCAATTTTGGCAAAAAATCATTTGGGCGACGAAAAACAATTTCGACTTGGTTGGCTTTATTAACAAACAGAATATTGGAGCACTGAAAAGCTCAATTGATACACTAAAGACCAATACATCATTGTAGAGTAACTATACGGTGTGCCATTTGGGCCGTCGGGATGATCATTGAGAACTGTCGAAGGCAATGCTGCACAATCACTGGTAAACGCTATCGGGACATGTTGGAACACTTTCTTGTGCTCGAGCTGGATCAATTAGGCCTACAGAACATGAAGTTCCAACAAAATGGTGCCAAATTTTGTGAGAACACAAAATTTTCTAAACATTTCTAATTCTGTAAAAATCGCAAAACCGGTTAGAGCCCACCCTTGTCACTAATATCAAAATATGGAAGCTGCCACTTCCAGTTTTCCGATTTTCTCTCAATTTCACTGGGTCTGCCAAATTTATGCAGAAAGATTTGAAGTCAACTCATCCTACACAGATCCGCTTGGCATCTAACAAAGTTAAATTTGGGTGGAAAATTAAATTTTCTCATTTTGAAAAAGTGATGTGGAACAATATAGGTGTCGATTTACGAGTAATTTAGAATCTTTTTAGGCATAGTCGTTTTCCAAATGATTGCTATACTCGTGTTTGCTGTATTTCACGACATCCATTGATCCGAATCAGTTCAAGTTTAATATGAAAAATTTGATTAAAATTTTGGTTGGATCACAATTTTTGATTTGGTATCTCGTAATCACCGTTGTGTTGTTCATGGGACATGAACTGTACCGGCTCAGCTGTACGTCAAGAAAAACGGCTATTATTTTCAAGCTAGTTGCAAAAAACAGAAAAGAACGGAAATTTACAAATTGCATATCGCACCTAGCCATATATGGATATTGAGAAAGTTTAAAATATAATAATCGTCTTTATATGAATGAGGAAGAATTTCAAAAACTGATTGTACCAACCCCTCCCTCCTTCTCCCGGCAAGGCTTTCTTCTTAAAATTTGGCACTTTTTAGAAAGCTTGGTTTATTTATCACCTAATCATATAGGTTGCTATCATTGATTGCCATCAAGATTGTTGTGCATGTTTGACAATATTGCAAGTCTTATGTTTTTCAGGAACTATTACTTGGTATTAGCGACAAAGCCAAGTTTTGTTTAGGCTTGGTAATCACTATTTTTACCTATCATGGCTGACCAAGTTATTCTAAAGAAATTAGGTCATCGTTTACATGTTAACCATAATGGTGGGAGCAGGCAAATAAAAAATACTTTAGGTTTCTGAAAATATAGAAAAAGGTAGCGTCCACCAGGCTTAGACTTTAAATAAATCAGATTTTGCTTGAAATGTCATCACGAACAGCTTCTTAAGTAGGTACCATTTAGAAAAGTTTACACAAATGGCCTTCATATACATGTTGGCCAAAAGGGTCTAAATAATCAAAAAATACTTCAGGTTTTGGAACTATAAAGAAGAGGAGAGGCCACGTCTTAAATAAGAAAGATTTAGCTTGAAATGACGTCCCTAATAGCTTGCTAATTACCAGTTAGGAAATTTTATTCAACCATAAGGGCAATCAAAAAAATTCTTTAGGTTTCCGAAATAAAGAGAATTAATGTGACTTTAAATAAGACAGATTTGTAATTTGTATACGATGACCATTTGTGAAATTTTTCTTAATGGAAGTGATGTGATGAGATTTCTAAGTTTTTTAGGATTCAAAAAGTTACCAGATACTTCATTTTCGTGTTTAATAAAATTCATTTTAAATGGTAAATCATTCAGTTTTGTTTATACGAAATAAGTATATTATATTCATTTATACGGTTATTAGGATTTAAGAAAAACTTTACTAATTTGTACAGAACCGTGAAGTTTGTCCTAAACGAATCCAAGTTTTTTAGGACAGATTTAGGACAAACTTTAAGCGAATTAAATTTTGAAAAGGAAATGAACAACACTTTATATCACTATCAGTATATAAGTTAAAATTTGATCATTTTAAATAAAATGAAAAGAGCGATAATTTAAACCGAAAAGAGAAGTTCGAAATTGACAAAAACAGGAATAATCCAAACTTATTAAATACCAAAATTAACATTTCGACAAATAAAGTCAGTAAAAACAAAACGCGATAAAAATATGGATGTCGTTCTTGATAGAATGAAACAAAAAAAAATCGGTAAAATTTTACTGACAAAATCGTTTTATATGTAGTGGTGTGTTGCCATAATAAAATGGAAAAAAATAATACCCAGAGTATTTTTATAGCAACATCCTAATACATTTACATGAAATGTAACGGTTCATGAACAATTTTGGTTCACCATTTGTAACGGCACTTCTCATGCAAATTTCGGCTGTCCGACCTTCCTAAAGTTTATTCCTGCCGATAGATTCAATAAAACGAAAGACATAAGGGCATGTTCATCTGGTTGCAAGTACGCCATACTCTTTTATGCTATAACCAAACCTCCATCGGTGGCCAATCATCATAATTTCCAATTGAACAAGCAAATTGTAACAATATTCAAATTAATGAAATAAATAGTCAAACAAATCAACTTCTATAATAAATTTTGAACGAAAACCTGAAAGTCATAACTTTAGTAAACATAAAACAACGCCTATTAACAAAACTGTCCTTTTAACAGTGGCAATTGTATTATTGATACGTCCCTAAAGAAAATATGTCGAGTGTCGAGCTTTACTCGACTCACGGAGTCAATTCAACGGAATTCAACGGATTCAACGGAATTAATTCGATTCAACGGCATTTTAACTGCGAATTGAAATCCCGATATCGTATTTCAACATTTAACTTTGATTTCTTTATAATCGATAACATTTCTAATAATTTGCCACAACATAGCTTTAACATAAATCGTAAGTCGATCCGTCCGAATATTCATTTAGAGAATCCCGACTTTAATGAATCGCGTCATATTGATGTTTTGCTTGGACTGAAATATTCCCAATATATATTTTACTTCCAAATAAAATCCATTAAAACCAAATTTACCTATTCTTCAAGAAAGTTATTTTGGTTGGCTTATATTTGAAAAACGCAATGTTGAGTAAAACTGGAAATTTCACATATCATACGTTCAGGAAGATGCAATTTCTTCACTACTCCAAATACCAAAATTCGACAAAAATACGGCAACGATGAAAAGGAAAGTGTTATCGGATATAGCAAAATTGTTCGGGTTGCTTTCGCCCATAGTAGTAACAGCTAAATTATGACAAAATAAACTAGATACGGATAAAATTATACCCATTGAAATTGAGCAAGTATGGACGTCCTTTCGTAACATTATACCTGCAATGCCCCAAATTAAATTAACGAGATGTGCCATCGCATGAAACACAGTATTAAAACACGGAATCGATGACGCATCCGAGCAAGCATATAGTGCTCGAAGAGGAGTTCGAAATTGATACCTAAATTAAGAATTCGGCAAGTAAAATTTACGTCATTATATTAGAAACTTTACAGTAAGCCATAAAAATTCAAAAGAACATGAACGTTACCCTACTATGAAAATGTTTTTCAGGCTATAAAAGCAGCACATGAAAACCTTTATTTATTGCAAGAAATTTTAATTAAATCCAAAATGGCTTTTCAAAATTAGGTTTTAATTAACATACCTAAATATTTAAAAGAGTTTTGTAAACCTAATTTTGAGATGTTAGACAATTTCGTATTTTATCTGCATGAACGTCCAATAATTGTAGTATTATATATTAAATAAAATAAAATAATTAAACATTTAGTACTCACCATCCACCCTGTCGTGTAAGCGTAAATCCAAAACGAGAATCACGATCAACTGAAACACGTATCCCAACAATTCCCAAACCTTGTGGTGTAACAACCTGGCCACGCATAACAGAAACACGGCTACAAAATTTATAAAATATAATAATTAATACCATATATTGAATTTATAATTAATAAATATATGTTTTTAAAAAATTATATTATTATATATAGTATATATATATTTAAATATATTTAACAAACAAAACCAAAATTTAATGAATATATGATGATGTTTGTGTGTATATATGAAACAAGACAAAAATAAAATAAATTAAAATAAAATATATTTTATGTGATTTTTATAGATTTTATAATAAAAATGTCTGAAAGATATATATATCTTTTATGAATATAATAAATTAGATTAAAAATTTATTGATTTATATATTTTTTAGTTTGAAACTGTTTTTCAATTTTATAGTGGACTAGTTTCCATCTAATATTTATTATTATTATGGGAATAGAAATATTAAATATCTCTATATTTTATTTATTTATTGGTCAATTTGATTAATTGCGTTACACATATATAAAAATCACATATATTATATTATAAGAAATAAATTTTTGTATTTATATGTGTTTTGTATACATACATTATGTTTTATATGTATAAATATATATAGTTATATAAAAAAAAACTTTTGTTTAATATATACACATACTAGTTTTTTATGTATAAAAATAAAATAAAATAAAAAAATAATTTTTTTTTGCATCATAAAAAGCTTATTTATAAACTTAAACTTTTGTTTTTTTTAAGTTAAAATAAATAAATAAATAAAAAACAAAAATTTCTTTTTAATCTTTTCTGTTCGATTTTATTTCCATAAAACCACAAATTTTTTTGTTTTGGGTCGTGCTTTTTGTTAAATTTTTTTTCCTCTTATCAATAATAAATCAATAGATAAAATAATGAAATGCGTTAATATATTAAAAAATAAATAAATATATATAATAAACATAAATATATGTTTTATAATAATAGTAATAATAATATAATGCGAAAATATTCTCCCTAGCGGAATAATTTTTAATTTTATCGTACTTGTTAAAATTTATACAAAAATTTTATTTATGCGGGTAATCCGCTGTAAGCTCGAACGAATATTTTTATAAACACACTACACAACAGTGGTGAACTTAATAGCCTAATATTTACAATAAAATATATTGTTGTAATTTAGAAAACTAATTATTTTTTTTGTATTATATTATTTTTGTATGCACAAAAACAAAACAATTAAAAACGAAATACTATATTTTTTCCCTAATGGAGCATTTATTTTGTACATCATATTATTTCGCATCATTTTCATTATGATTAAAAATAAATAAAAGAAAATAATTGAATATAAATTTTTATAAAAATAATGAACAGAATAAAAACAATCTATATATAAATTTTAAATAGCACACAACTTAATATTTTTTTTTTAATTGTTGTAGATTTGAATTTTAAGTTTATTGTAAATAAGAGAAAAAAATTAAATATATATCGTATTTACAAAAAAAGGATAAATAAAAATAAAAATGTCTAGAACCAAAACAAAACAAAAATAATAATTATAGTAAAAATGATTATTTTTACAGACTGAAAATGTCAAGCAAAATAATTCTAAATAAATAATAATCAAAATAAAAATATAAATTTATTTATATTTACACAAAATTAATTAATTTTTTTAAAACATTTGTACAAAAAAATGTTGACCCGATTTAATTTTTTTACAATAATTGTTATATTTTTAATATTGTAATAAAAACAAAAAAACATTTTTTTTGTTTAATTTATTATTGAATAAAATAAAGTAAAAAAATTGTATTTACAATAAATTTGATCGCTATTTGTATATAAATTAAATATAAAAATTATTATATATTTTACACATCATATATACAAACGTACTATATGTAATTGTACTAAGTATATAATTTATTTTAATATTCATTATATTTTTTATTATAATAATGAATAAACAAACCAAACGAGAAAGTAGAAAAATTTACAAAAAAATGAAAATTGATTTACTATAAAATATAACATATTTTAAATATCGCCAGGGTAGTAACACCCAGTTGTAGTATTTTATTGCAAGTTTATTATTATTTTGTATCTTGTCACGATTTTTGTGCGTGACAAACAACTATAAAGATTCGAAATATGCATTGTTATCGTATTCATTTTACCATATACACGAGTATTTCTATATAGTTCATGATTATCATTGTAAAATATAAATAGTTATTGTTAATATATTTTTAGAAAATATAATTATTTTTCGCGTATGTTGGATATAACTATAAATATAGTTGATAGGGTTTAGTTAGGTCAATAAAAAGGATAAATATTTCCGACGAAACATGAACGTATGTATATATAGAAAAAGCGAGTTCAGCTGGTGGAAATGTTATCAGATACGAGGGTAAATCAAAATGTCTTGCAATATCATATGAAAAAAAGAGTGAGATAGACAGATATTTTTGCTCATTTGATACATCGATCAATTAACTTGCCTAGTTTTTTTTAAATTTGGAAACAGAAAGTAGTTACTGGGTACCAAGTCTGGACTGTAAGGTGGGTGCAGAATTTCAACGAAGCCGCAGGCCTTTAATGCAGCCTGAGCCACATTAGTGCTGTGTTATCCAAAAAAAATTCTGGATCTTCAAAAACAGTGTTTTAGTGAATTTGCATGTGCATCCACCATTTTAATACGTTCTAGAACAGTGTGCCTTTCCGATAAATCCATTTTTATACGCTGCATTATGTTCTGTCAAATAAAAAAAATGATTTTGTAAAGTTTTTTTGTTTTTCTGAATTTTTTGTTGATGTTTAAGTGAGCGGGAAAGGATGAATATACTACAGAAATTTGACCCACTATCAATAAAATATGTGACACTAATACAGATTTTAAAATGGTATCATTCACCGAGCTATTCACAACAGAATGTTTTTTATCATTTTTAATTACAAAGTAAGTCGTGTTTATTAAAAAATACACTTAACAAAATTTCGATTTCTTCAGAAATAAAATAAAATGGATAGTTTTTTTTTATTAATTTTAAATATTATAATATGTGTGATTGCCAAAAAACAAAAACCGCTTCGCCGTATACAATTTTGCTTAATCGTTGCTTAGTGCGATTCGAACCTTTCGTTACTTTTAATAATATTCGACGCTTCGATTACACGTTGCCGCATCTCCTAATCGGTCTGGGGGGCTATTATGAAATTTTTCCGACGTCATAAAATCCGTCTCGCGTCGGATATTCATATTATGAAACTAAAAAAATATAATCCACCGCAGAAGTTGCTATTATGAAATAAAAATCCGGGTAACGCAGATTTTACGATAAAAAAAATATCAAATCCGACTACTAATTAGGTAACCGATATTGTATTATACGCCCGCACGGAAAATAGATCGTTCATACTTTTCATGTTTCTTAATTATTTAAAAATTTAATTTTTAAAAATGTAAATCAAATTTAAATCAAGTGGCAAACAAGTATATACTGAAAATTTCGATTGTATAGGTCTTCAATAAATGGACAAAAGTTCAAAATTCTTATTTCGTTTATGGAGAAGAATGAAGGTTTAGTAACCAGCCGGCTGAATACCCCATAATATAAAAAAACAACCATTAATTTATGGAAAGAATATTAACAATAAAATTGAACGAAGCAGGCCCTCCAGAAAAAACACCAAATGGCTGGCAAAAAGTGAGGTTTAGTTTATGTTTATTTTATGTATGATATACAGGTACAAGAGAAGGGAGGGCCATATAAAATTAAAAAGTTCAGTCCATTTGAAGGAAAAGTCGTTACACTATTACAATTATCGAAAGAAGTTGAAGGGGACGACATTCCATACGGGTTTAATGACGTAACAACAGAAAAGGAAGTCGAAATATTGATAGAAGAAGGTGGTACTGAATCAGATATATTTAATATAGAAGAACCAGACGTACAATTTAATTTCACAATCCAACTTAACATACCTACAACATCTACAAACAATATAGTTCTGAAACAGTACCCTCAATTAGGCCGCATGTTAATAGTCGTAACGATTCACCACCTCCAACCTCAAAAAAACGAGAAACTATAAAAATGCTTCTGAAACGACAAATAGAACCACAAGAGGCACATCACAAGCGCTTCAGAAAATTTGCCCAAAATACCGAATAAACTAGAGGCCGACGAAATAGAAACAAAAAGAATGAAGTTACAGATTAGAGAAGAAGAGTTGAAGAAAATGGATAAAGTGGATTTTCCGACCAATTTCATAATAGCCCCCTGGTTTACTCTTTCATAAACCAGCTCTTTATAATAACCCCACAGAAAAAAATCTAAAGGATTTAAATCAGGAGACCGCAGTGGACATGCAATGGACTGTCCCCTTCCAATACAGCGGCTTGGATAATTTTCCACGAGCTCCGTCGTGCTGCAGCCACATATTTCAACGTGTTTGTAGAGAAACATCATGAAGTAATTCATCAAGGCGTTTTGTAGAAAACTCAGATAGACTTCCCATTGATCCAATGTCGGAGTTCAGGGCCAATCAATTTTCCGTCGACTATTTCCACCCATATGTTCATTCTAATTGGATGTTGAAACCGACTTTTATTGGTATCCACGGAGCATTTCTTGACCAAATTGTGCCATTTTTCATGGTCAAAAGGTGTTGTTCACGTTACACATGGTAAGGGTACAACTGAATTCTTTTTAAAATAAGATGCTACGAGGACCAAGGTACTTCCGAACGTCTTGATAAAAAAACGAAGACTGCCACTCAGAGAACAACTTGGGTCAAAAGAAAAAAAAATCTGAGTCTATTTTGCCGAAATCTTGGTGATTTTCGATCAACCAAATCTCTTAGTTAAAAAAACGAACAAAATTTTAGTTGAATACAATTTTAATTTTAAATAACCAAATCGCGGTTAAATAATTTTTAACTTAGTTAATATAACCAAAAAACTATGGAATGGATAGAAGTGGAAAATAATTGGTAAAGTGACCAATTGTAAAACAGTAAATGTAACCAAATTGGCGGTTAATGTTGCAAACGTTTTAGGTTGAACACATTACATCAAGGTAAGGTTACCAAACCAACACGTTGGAAGTTTTATTTCGAATTAATGAAACATTGAATTCTTTATATTAATACTCTGTGTGTCCTAAAAATCTTTTACGACCATTATATTTTTCTCTTATTGAGTCACTTGGATTATGGCATTTCATCATGGGGTTATATTATTTATTTTAGTAATCTGTTTCCATTATTTAAAATTCAAAAAGCAGCTATTAGAATTATCAACTTCAAGAGTTCACGTTTCCATACTTTTGATTTGTTCAAAAAGTCGTATGTATTAAATGTTCGAAATTTATATATTTATAGGGTATTGAATTTATTTTATAGAAGAGGTGGCTACATGAAGCAGCGAAATGCAAAAACTCTTAATTTACTAGAATTGAGGCTTGTAGAAGGTCTTTTGTGTTTATAGCACCTTTTTTGTATAATAAGCTCTTTGTAAATGTTGACGAGATTTTGATCATAGTTTTCTTAAAACTTTAAAAGCGATTTTAATTGAAACTGAAAAAATAGAAGAATTATATTTTTGATAGTGACGTCAAATCATCGTCATGGTAATTTTTATTTTTACTGTTATTTATATGATTTACTTGTTCTCTTACTGATATTATATTTCTTGGTATTTTAGTTTATTAAGTTTTGTATTATTTTTATTAATCTTTTTATATGACTTTTTGTTTTGATTTTTGTTTATATAATTTATTTAATTTTTGTATTAGTGCACCTCACGCATCTAATTAATTTTATGTATTTATATATTAGAAGGGGCTTCCAAAATAAATAAAATGTAATATTTCAGGAAGTTCCTATTATTTTATCCTTTTTATATGACAAAACTTATAGGTCAAAATAAGTAATTAAGATAAACCAAAATACTTGGTTAGTTAGAACAATAATATTGTTCACCTAACAAAATCGTTTTTGGTTAAATTAAACAAAACTACGGACCAACATCCTGGTAACTCAAATTTCACTCACTTTTTGTAGTAACCAAGTAAAAAAATAACAAATTTCTAAATTAAACATGAGATTTAGTTTATCTAGTTCAGAATTTTATGTTAAGACAGCCAAACTAATTTGGCTAAGTATTTGGTAGTAATCTTTTTTCTGAGTGTATATATGGGTCGTCTGTCACCATTCCACTTATTCTATCTTCGTCTATATCAAGATGACCGACTGTTCTAGCTCTTCTCGGATGATCAGAGACTTCACCTTCACTGCACATGTGGTGTATGTTTTGAAATACTCTGTAATCGGGAAAACATACCCGATTTGGATATCGTCTCTGGTATTCTTCAGAGATAAACCATAAATGAAATACATACTTAATAAACATATTTTTTATAAACAAAAATGTGTTTATTATGTGTAAGTGAGTCTCGCCAAGCGCCAACGGCAAATAGTGTTAAAAGTAGAAATGAAATACAATTCTGTACATTCGCGGTGGGAATAATCCACATGGTTAATGGCATTTTAATTATAAACGTTCGAGTATGTATGGAACTATTAACTTATGCCAGAAATTTTGCTTAATTTGGGATACTAAATTTCCTTAAAACATTTGGTATACTTTAGCTTACCATTGTGTTTTATTTTTTAACAAACAGGACTTACTTTGTCAAACAAAAATTGATAAAAAACAGTGAGATGATATAGTGGGTCAATTTTCTGTAGTACATTCTTTTACCGCTCGCGTCACTTTAAACATCAAACAAAATTTTTTGAAAAAACAAATTTTTTTTACAAAACCATTGTTTTTATTTGACAGAAGATAATGCAGCTTATAAATATCGTTTTATTGCAAAGGCACCTTTCTGATCGTAATTAAAAGGAAAGTTAAACAAAAAAACTCTTGGTTTTTTTAAATTAATTTTTTGGTGGGCTAGATAACACTAAAAACGAAGAACTACGAAATGATGTTGAATCATCGAAAATTTCGAAAAAAATTTATGTTACTGTAAGATTTTTAGAAATAATTTACACTGATTTTGTTTTACTTAGTTAATTTGTTTAAATTTAAAAAATCCAATGATCCAACTGCTTTATTTCCAAAAAATGATGGATGGATGAAATATGGAGACTTATCATCTAACTCGGGTTTTTACGATAGGAGCTTAACTAAATTGAATTACATTATTGAATATAGCTGACATTTACTTTGTCATTGGTTTGATTTGCCATTTCATAATGAATAGACTCAAGCCAGATGATGGGCTGAAGGGCAAACGCAGAATGCTAATTTTTGGCAAATGAAACCCGGATGTAAACATACGTGCACCTTTATTCCCTTAGTCGCATCAGTTCATGCGACGTGACTACTCATCTTCTTGGTTACTAGATTATTAAATTAAAACTTACAAAATTATTGTTCACAAAACTCGTTTTGGCTGTTTCTTAAATCTTAGCAGGCTACTTTATAAATATTTTCTTGCGACTGCTATCACTTCAAACGACAATTTCTATCCGCCACCCCACACTTTGATTCTTTCGTCGTGATTCTATCATTTCAAAAGATTAGTTGATTCTTTGCGCGTTTCTTTGTTGTAGTGTACAATTATATTTTTTGATTTATTCTTATTGTAATAAAAGTTTATTATTTGCTGCAAAAACAGCTTCTTTGTTTGGAAAAAAATAATATTTTTCGTCTCGAAACAGAAATTTACCTAAAATTAACCCAAAAACGACAAATAAACAAGGTGTCCTTGACATATTTATCTTTGTAGTAGTGCGAGAATCACTTGAATCAAACAAAAATGTTGCTGAAACAAGAATCAAAAATTTCCCCACCATAAAATTAGTTTGTAGGTGAAAGGAAGAGAAATGAAGAAAGAATCACGACGAAAGAATCAAAGTATGGAACGGCGGTATCACTTGCAATTTTGAATCGACAAATAAATAGATTTATTTTCATACTAAGACCCTTTCCCAAACACCGACTTCTTACTTATAGACTTATTTATCGCCATCCTGAATAAGTTGGTCAAGTCGTTCCAACTCATTGTACCGACTTATTTGCGACGTAATAAAAAAAACAAAACGCAATTTCTATTATATGGATGAAAAAATTTTCTTGACATGTTGGTCGTTACCACTAGATTTGAAAAAAAAACTTCATGTATTACATTAGTCAAGAAACAGTTTTGGAGACATTTCTGTGTAGACATACTTATTCAAATAAGTCTCCTCGCGAGGTGACTTATTTGAATAAGTCGGTGTCCACAAATAAGTCGGTGTTTGGGACACAGCCTAAGTAAGGTAGCCAACTAAGATTTTAAAAAAATTCATTGAGAATTTTGTACAAAATTATTTATTAAATTTTGAATTTATAATCCAGTAACCAATAAGATCCATAGTAATGTCGCATGAAGTGATACGATTAAGGGAATAGAGGCCTTGCTTTTTCCTATGTACGAAAGATTTATCCGGAGAAGATCGACAGAAGATATTTAAGGATTTGGAAATTGACCGATGATGATAAACCAAGTTTTTCCTTAAATTTGTTGTCTCCTTAAAAATGTTTCAACTATACTTAAAATGCTCGAATGAACTTTTACCGTTTACCAAAACATATTTAACAATGAATTTAATATTTACAGGATATAAATACAGGTTCCCTCCAAGAACACGATTAATTCGTTCCGTGTTCTTTAAAACCGTGTTATTCGAGAGTACAAAAAAGCAAATAAAAATAACGTTATGCTTTATTTTTTGTTATGATATACAAAAAACAAAACAAAAGAGTATGTATAACGAAAATCGTGTTGTTTGAAACCGTGTAATTTGAGGAAATGAGTATCCGTATTCTTCGAATACTGTATTATTGAGGGGATACCTGTACTTCTTATTTAAACAAAAAAAACACCATCTCGGGAAAAAATATTGATATATGAGACACATCAACACGAAAAGATAGCACGTAAAGCTGATAGGTAGATCTATCGAAGCAATATTGATCCTACTACATGCATGAAAATGCTTCGTCATTGCCTTACAAGCGCAAACTTAACCTATACAACCTGACAGCTACAGGTATAATACCAGATAGGAAGAAAATAACACATGGACAGAGATGCACTGTCCGATTAGAAATCCGATGATGGCGGGCTATACGAAGACGCAATTAAGGTATCTGATGTAGAGAAACTGAGTCCCATGTAGCTATGCTTGCGATCGCTACCAACAGTACACATGAATTGAACATCAATGATCGCTGAAGACACCCTATTTACATGAAAAGAAATCACCAGTGCTCTAAAATGCTTAAACGAAACACGTCACTTAGACGACAATTTGAACGCTGAAATAATTCAACTTGTGTGACCTAGTATAGGGCTCAGCATAATAAAATTATTAAACAGCTGCTTGCATTTTGGTTACCTTCCTAAGGTGCATCAATCAGTTCTAGTATGCTATTGGTACATTCCTGGACATCGCCAGATCATTTGATAACCTAGTGTCATCACAAGTTTATCGATTTCTAATCTCCCTAAAAACATTATGAATGTTTTCAGGAGATACTTCAGCAATCGATCCGCAATAATAAGCGAACGCTCTATTCTAGGTCCTCTGGCCTCGAACATCGTGTTTGACACAAGCATGATTAATGCCTTTGATGAAATTACAACTGCGGATGACAAAATCATTCTGGTGCTCAGCAACTCGAGATTGAAACTTTAGCGCCAGGGTCGAATCGCAATAAATTGTATGAACCAATGGTGTGTAGCAAAAAAATGAAAAAACAGTGATGCTGCATCTAACATGCCAATTTGACTCTTGCCGACCTCCAACAATATTTTTAAATGGTCGAAACTTGAAAATGGTCAAACCGTAAGATATCTAGAAGTTGACTTTGATAAACGTGTAGGGTAACTACTCACGTTCTAAGGGTCCGTGAAAACTCTAAGCGCACTGTTCCACTTCCTCGCGAGAGTGTCAAGAGAAGATGGGGGACTGAATCACAAAATACTGGTAATTATTTACAATGGAGGCAAACGGTGGAGGTGCTTTTCACGTATGCCGCTTTTGGATGGTATGATATTGCAAATTTTAACAGATTTAATCGACGACAGTTTCTAAAATTTTAAGGAACTATCCAGAGCGAAAACCCAATTAACGCAACAAATCATCTTGTATTGCTCGTTTTCAAAGTGGTCATATTGATCATATACATTTCAAAACTCCACAACCATCGTATGAAGAAAATCACATAAAATTGGGTTTACCGCAGAGCGTAGTTCACTAAATTTTCACATGCAGTGAGAGGGTTCGATGTCACATTAAACATTTCATCCGCAGATTTAATTATGCATGGTAAGTGCCTAAGTCCCGACAGTGTAATTTTTAGAAGATGACATGTGTAGCTCTTAAATCAGGTTCGTTTAATTCATTATACAATTTTTTAAATGAATTAAATCGTTTGATGAACAGATTTAGAAAATGTTCTTGGTCATGGTCA
Organism: Nephrotoma appendiculata; assembly: GCA_947310385.1. NCBI lineage: Eukaryota > Metazoa > Arthropoda > Insecta > Diptera > Tipulidae > Nephrotoma > Nephrotoma appendiculata. The sequence goes on from OX371224.1 coordinate 263,700,226, forward strand.
AATTGTTACTCGGTTTTACTTGCTTTTATAAACTGATCAAGTCATTTTTTATTTAATTTAATTTTGAACACAACAATAAAAGTTTCAAATGGGATTTCATTATCGAGAAACAGAAGCAAAAAACTATTTTTTGGACAGTTAGTAAACAAAATTCAAGAAATGTTTTTGGCACTTATGATAGTAGACATTTAGGATGCGATAAGAATCTTTACAGAGAGTATATCAAAGCAAAACGATCAGTCAAATTGATTTTAAAAAAAAGTTGAGGAAATCCGCTACGAATGAGGCAACTGTCAACTCAAATGACGGGACAAACTTATCAGTAGTCACATTTCTAAAACCAGACTGTCCAATTTTAATAATTCTGAATATTTATGACTTGTTTGCCAAAATTTGTTATTTAATTTTATTCAAAATAACACACGGAATCGACATCAATATTTGTTATTATGAATAATCCATCAAACAAAAGAATAAAGGTCCGCCAATAAGTTCTGACATAGACGATTTTCTTCTATTCTTGACGATAACTAAGCTTTCTCATTTCCCCGGACATTTCTATTTCCCGGGAAACTAGAATATAATGTAATGTTCCCCGGATCCTGAGGTTCCCCGAAATATTTAAATTAACAAGCAAATTCTACAGGAAGGAAAGATACCTAATACCAATTTTCATATTAACTCAGTGATGTGTGGCATGGCAAGTATGATACCAAAATAAAACTAAAATATTTGAAGACATATTTGGTATTGCTATATTAAGATGAATTTATTAATTAGGCTTGCGATTCAGAATGGTAGGCTTTATAACATTTACGTATAAGATTAAAACAATTTCTTCGTAAAGGTTCAACTAATCCATTATCACTCCTTGGGTGCCTTATCAAATATTTCTTTTTACATTTTACTAAAGAAGCGCAAACCAATGAGAAGTACATCTTAAAATTGGGTTTACCTGTAAGTTCACGGTATTTAGCACGGGAATCCATAGTAATGGTCAAGAACAGGAGCTAAGTAGTCAGCTCGCGTGAAATTAAGTTTTTATTTGAAATTACAAAAGAACTTTAGTAAAAGCTTGAGCACACAATCGGATAGCCATTATCCTCAAAATAGAACGGTACTGTAAGCCGCCCACGTATACAATGTCATTCCAATAAAATAATTCATACTTTAGATACTGTCAAAAGGACACATTTAATGGAATAGCTGTGTAACCTTTCACCCACGTAGTATCTCTTGAAATATGTGGTAAATTAAACGTAAATTAAACTGTCACGCAGTTTTCACTGGAAAGTCAAATAACCAACGACATGACAAATATTAAGACGTATATCCAATCGTATCACGATCAAATAAGTTGTGAGCTTTTATATATTATTTGGTAGTAGAGAGTCATGCTACATAAAAACAGAAAAATTACAAAACCTTCGGATGTACATCGACCGATATGAAATTTCTTGCTCAACGTCCATTGAAATTTGTAAAAGTAAAGTCTAAATCAAGTTTTTTGATAAAACAATTTCTATTCTTCGTAACTTCGTAGGACTGAGGCCACAACGGCAAAACTCAAAATTACGACTGCAAACGTCAAATAAAGAAATATCTTCCATAACTGAAACTGATTAAAATTACTACATTACAAATTTTCGGATACGTGAAAAAGAACGTTAGAAAATTTTGAAATTCAATTCTTCATCACAAAAGATATTTCTTAGATTTAACCACGTTTGTATTGTCTGTTATTTAAACTTCTGTTGGCTATTAGATTCAGTAAGTTTATTGGCCAAGTTGGGATTTGTCAATCTTATATTATCACTCATATTCGTGATCAGCGACCTCAAAACTGAGATAGCATTTGTGTGTGGCCCTATGCTGGAAATCCCCTGGGATTAGGTAACTGGGAAAAGAACTTACATAGCGTTCACCTATAAATCAGTTTTTTCTGGCCTACTGAGAAAAAAGTTTGATGTAAATATTTGTAAATTGTGTAATCATTTTTCCATAGTCAAATTGTTCCCAATTTTATTTTGTTTTCAAAAAAATTACCACCATCTTTATAACTCAGTATGCCAGGAAAAAATAATTTAAATAGAAATTATATATAAATTTCCCATATTCCCTATTCCCGGAGAATTGGTAGAATAGGGTCACTGGATGGGTGAGCTACCCATCTGCTACTTAGATTATATAGCAAATTTTTGCACCACTGCCGTCGAGACCTAAAAAACTAAATTTTCTCATTATTTTACGTTAACCGATCTGATAAAGCTCCTGTATGTAGCTATTAAGTAATTGTCTAATTATCCTAAGACCCAACTAAGCGGACATTTTGGTACTATGTCACATGATAAAATTCTCGTCAGTGTATAGGCCGACTCCTACGCTGACTGAAACTAAGCGGACCACTGGGGATGTTTTTTATTCGATTCTATTCAACTTTATACCGTAAGTTGCACATTAATAAATTACGTTTAAATTGCAGTAAAAAGGCATTTAAAAGCATTTTTAAATTAAAAAATGTGAAATATATTTAAAATCTCAAATTAACTAGAGACATCTATCTAAATTTTGCAAAAGGAAAGTTTAAATATCGTGAACATCGTGTTACAAATGTGCAAACTGAAATAAACTTATCCATATTTTTTGGTGAAAGTATGAGTTCTATAAAAGCCTCAGTCGATATGTTTACTTCCCCCCGTTTGATGGTCACAATTTTCCTTCTCATCGAAGTAATAATCAAACAATAATATTTTTTCAGCGAACATGTAATCTCGATGTAACGTGAACATTTTGTTCTATTTGGGTTATTTTAGTATTATCATCACGGTTAATTAAGTAGAAATACATCAGCTGCCATAGAAATATAACAGACAGGGAACTAAATTGAGGCCTTAAGATGCCAATTATTCTCGAATGGTGAGTATGGGCATCGAAACAATATCAATTCAATGTTATAGCAGAGACCTCAACATACTGAAATATTTTCGTAATCCTTGCACAAATTGACGCGTGTATTATCATAATTGGCATTTTCCATTATGGTTTCGTCACAGTGAAATGGTAACCAGTGGTAGTTCAGCTTCACCAAATTCACAGATGTGAAATAATGCAATTTATTTAAAAAGTTGTCGATTTCTAAGATCCGGGATCGAAAGCAAAAGCACAGGTGAAATGTGGTAACTAGCTTATATTACCGAGAGGTCATATTGTATTTACCGCTGCAGTTAAAACATTTGTACGGATTTGTCTTGAACTCTGGAGGTATATGGGAATCCTCACCACGTCACGGGAAGATAACGGACATGCACTAAATTATATTGTTACAGACACTAAATTTAAGGAACGTAATTTTACAACAATAGCTGTTAAGTATAGTCATCGTTAGTATGATAAACACACTTAAAATCCAACCACAAATAACAACAAATCGGAGCATTGAGCTGGCCAATGTAGCCGAATTAATCTAGCATCCATTTCACCATACTTAAGGAAGAAATACACCAGCGCCTTAGAAACAATTTCAAGAATTTATTTTTTCCGTGTTTCGGGGATTCCAATATAAATTATATCCAATTCTCTTTTATTTAGGGAATTCCCCGTTTAACATGTATATTTAATATTTCTATGCAAAACTAATTAGGTCATCAAAGGTTTTAATAGTGTGCAGTTTAATTATTTAATTTTCTTCTGTATTTTGGATTTTTGAACAAATTAAATTAAAATTAAAACTGGACATTTTGAAACGATTTCAATCTGGCGAGAAAGCTGTGGATATTGGAAAAATTCTTGGTGTACCGGCTACCACATTAAGATCCATTACCGAACAAGTGGTGCAGTGGTTAAAGCTTCGGCACTTGGACCGGGAGGTACTGGTTTCGAATCCCATCAGAGGCTGGATGCAAAGCGAATTTTCCTCATCGATTACGATCGGAATGTTAATAAACACAACTAAGACCCTCTGTTGAAGTGCAGAATTCAGCGCCGACCCACCGTCCGTGTCAGTTTGACATGGAGCTTGCAATGTGCAGGTGGTATACTGTAATTGTGTGAATGGGTGGTCTGTGCGTCAATGAAAGGGGGGTATTAATTGACCTTCAAAGGACATTAAATCCACTGGACAATTAATACTTCCTTTAAAAAAAAAAAAAAAAAAAAAAAAAAACCTCTACTTAAAATTTGGGTCGAAAAACAAAATCAGTTAAGAATGCCATTGAGTAAAATGTGTTAATTCCAAAAATGCTTTTTTAATGATCTCCAACAAGATTCGCCGTCATCTAGTGAAACAAAATTTGAGAAATTTGAAGCGAGTCAAGGCTTGTTTTGAAAGTTTCAAAACTCGAGGAAACCTGCACAATGTTGCATTAAAATGAAAATCTACTAGTGCGAATATTACAGCTTCCAATGAATTTGCGATTCAATTAAAAGCGATTATTGAAAATGGTGGATATTCTGCTAAGCAGGTTAGAAACATGGACGAAACTGGACTGTTTTGGAAAAGACTGCCAGGAAAGACGTTCATTTCAAAGTCAGAAAAATCGTGCCTTGGTTATAAAATTTGCAAAAATCGGATTACGCTTCTGTTAACAACGAATGTTGAGAGAGATTTGAAATTTAAGCCTCTGTTAATCTACTACTCCGAAAATCCGAGAGCACTAAAAATGTAAAATAGAATTAAAAGTTTATTGAACTACACAAAAACTAGATTTCAATGTTTTAATATTTTGTACTGATGCCCAGGACATCCAGTGTATGTATATGACCTTTCGGAAAGCATAAAATTCGTGTTTATGCCACCAAACACAATTTCAGATATACAGCCAATGGATCAAGGGGTCCTACCAGCCTACTATTAAAGATTTCTGGAAAAATTATTATTCTGATGGCTATTGATAATACCAACCAGTCATGGAAGGAAGTGGAATCATCATGCATGAACGAAGTTTGGCGCAAAATATGGCCCGAATGCGTCTCCAAAAATGATGTCATAGTGTTGGTAGAGAAATTGGATGAAATTGACATTAGCTGCATTTCATGACACCACCATGATCCAGATCATGACATCATTTACATGTAAAACAACAACAACACGATCACGTGTTGTTGTTGTTTCACATGTAAATGATGTCATGATCTGGATCATGGTGGTGTCATGAAATGCAGCTATTGATGAGGTATTAAAAATACAGAACGAAGAACTTAATAACGAAGACTTGATGGAAGTAGATGTAGATTGTGTGCTGGATAATGAGACTGAGACGACTGAATCACGTCAGGATGAATGAATCACGTTGAGGAAAGAAAATTAACAACTAAGCGAATTTCACAAGCAATGCAATTAGTATCAGAGGCAATGTACGTTTTTTCATCTGACGATCCTAATGAAAACCGAAGTGCGCAAGTGGCAAGAACTGTAGCTGATGCAATAAATTGCTATAAACTGATTTATTTAGAGAAGAAGGCCTTATCTGGTCAAAATCTTTGCTTCAATATTTAAAATTTTCTCGCATTTCCCCGGTACCAATTAGTGACATCTCTTAAGCTAGCAGAACCCATACAGCAGAATATTACAAAATTGTATGGATAATTATAGGCTAATTTTAGGCTAATTAAATGCCGCATTAACATTTTTTGGGCTCCATCACTTCCAACTAAAATGCGGGCTCTGCTTACTTTAGAAAAAGTTAGCAGAACCCATATCAAAAAATGATTTAAAAACAATTGGCAAATTAAGGGTTCATTTTAGGCTAATTAAATGCCCTATTTAAATTTTTTTATTCTGCTCAATCTAGAAAATGCAAAAGGCTTTATCATTTCAAAGCTAGCAGAACCCAAATCGAAAATCGGTCCAAAAACGAAATTAGAACGCAATGCAAGATCAGTTAACAATCAAATAGTTTCAGGCTCACTATGGGCTAAACAAATGCCTCATTAAACAATTTTGGATTAGACTTCAGGTCATTTAACCTTAAGCTAGCAGAACCCAAATCAAAAATCGTACCAAAACCGAAATTAGAACTCAAAACAAGACCATTTGACAAACAAATAGTTTTAGGCTCATTATGGGATAATCGAATGCCCATAGTGAGCCTAAAATTATTTGTTTATCAATAGATCTTGTTTTGCGTTCTAATTTCGTTTTTGGTCCGATTTTCGATTTGGGTTCTGCTAGCTTTGAAATGATAAAGCCTCTTGCATTTTCTAGATCGAGCAGAATAAAAAAATTTAAATAGGGCATTTAATTAGCCTAAAATGAACCTATAATTTTCTAATTGTTTTTAAATCATTTTTTGATATGAGTTCTGCTAACTATCTCTAAAGCTAGCAGAACCCACGTTTTAATTGGAAGTGATGGAGCCCAATATTTTTAATGCGGCATTTAATTAGCCTATAATTATCCATATACTATCTTGTTATGTTCTGCTATATGGGTTTTTGTGTACACTAAAATTTTATTCTAATTCGCGAATGTAGTTTGGGGTTTATCAATTCCCGAAGTAAATTTATATTCATCAATGGTAGATAATTAATAATTTTGTAGGCAATTTAGAATTAAATGGTAGGCACAGTTCGTTTTGTGGATACTTTCAGCCAGTAATTTGGTCGACAAAATCGGTGTGCTGCACACGGTGTCCGAACACCGAAGTTTAAAATAAATCGATAAGTCGATCACTAATGGCGTGATTGATAAGTAGTTTCGACATTTTTGTACGAGTAGTCGATGTTATCGACGAGTTGAGACGTAAACGCCCATTTCTGGTTTACCATATTCTGAACTCCTTTTGGAATCTAATAATTTGGCCTCATAATTTCATAGAAAAAATACTTTGCGACAGAATTAAGTTTTTGATTGGACAACAGGGCTAGCCTTCTAGGACTAGTTTACATGTTTACGTTTAGTTATTACGTTTAACTGTTTACATATGAGAACGCCAATCGGGCAACAAGTCCTAAAATAACCGGGTTCAGATTTGTCTGATTGTACTCCACAGCGATTAAAAATTCCAGTTAATGGTTGCATGTTTATTTTTTGACATATTTTGTGTCTGGCTTATTTGGCGAGTAAACGTACAAGATACTTGTTTGATTTATTTTAAGGAGTTACACGTTTCAGAGAAACTTACCCAAATAAGCAGGAGGGAATTTATTCTAAACTTTAAAATAAATCAGCCTATACCGATAAATATTGGCTCCAGATAATCCACAATAACATAACACAAGTAACTATTATAGAATATTATTATTTAAGGCAACAAAATTATTTATGAAGGACAAACCAGCAAAGCACAATTTCTAAACCGTCATTGATGAATGTAATGATTGTTTAGTCTTACATATTTGTTCTATAACAGTTGAAGTGTGCAAAATTTTTAAGAATCGAGAGACAGATTGTTAAAATATATCTTATTTCGAAGTACCAATTAAAACTAATACTCCGCAGTAAAATAAATCTAGACCGAAGATAACTACAAAGTTGCCGAAGCAATGCAAACAAATTACTCAATGCGCTTGCCGTTGAAGTTTCGAAATACATGATCTCGTACTAATTCATTTAATTATTTTACCTTTAAACGTTTAATCGCGGAAATGCATAAAGGGTATGTGAACTTACAAAAATTTTTGTGTAACGACCAAATGCACATCGCTAAATTCTAGTGGCTCGTTAAAAACCGCAGCTGCTACAAGTTGATGACAACAAAATAAAACTTATCTCGAAAGAGAGAAGTAAGCCATTTGTACGTCCAACTCCCTTGCAAATAGAAGCTACCTTAGGTCTGCCGAATATTGTTTACCACAAATATTTGATAAATACGTGAAAAATCCCCGACTATTAAATTTTCTTCAATTGTATGCCAGACAACTATGCCATACAATTACTTTCTAGGCAAATTTTTCCGCCAATTAATGCCAATTTTAATTTAAAAAGTGATGTTATCATTCTTGTTGTTGAATTTAATTTAAGATGCAAAATAAAATAATATTGTTGAATATCATATGCTGTGGCTTCACAGAAACTTGAAGTAGCTTGAAATCCGATTATAAACTATTCTTAAAACAACATCAGAATCTTAAAAGAAAGAAAGTAGATATATTTTCATGGAATCAACACCATTATTTTTTTTATCTTAAAATTAAAGATAATTAACTTGCCAACAATTTTCTTAAGATCAGATATGTTTCAATTTAACAATATATAACAGGAATTTTCTCAACAAATAAGAACATACGAGTATTTTAATTATTATTATAGGATACGAAACAATAAGAAAATAAAGAATTCTTAATTGGCTCTCCGAATTGAAGAAAATTTAATTTCAATGAAACTGGCTCTTCAGAAATTAGTTTAATTTATTTGGACGGTTCTGAAAAAAAAACCTTACATAACTTATCTTACATACTGAAAATTAGTAAATAACGGACTGTGCATGTACCAAGAATCATGGGGTGCTTCTTAAATTATAGATTCATTATATATCCCTGCCCAACATACTGTTTCGCTAAATTTGTGTAGGGTGTATACGGAATATCCTGAACACGATAGATTAATATTGTCTTGGATATTCGGTAAAAAACTCAAATATTTGAAAACTATCCATACCAAATGCTTCGCTTAAGGAATTGTGAAAGATGCGGTAAATGAAGTCAATCTTCAAGAAAGTGCATGAGGCAAAAACTGTGTAAGACAAGTTAGCTACTCATTATGTTCGCTGCGGGAGAACTACCCCACTGGTAAAAACGATGTACAGGATAATCTCAATGAGAAGGATAACAGATCGGTTGACGAACGAGCTTTATTCTCCTTGCTGATGTAGCGGTGGTCTATGGTTATTCTGCCAAAATAACCTTAACAATAACGAATTAAACGTAATACTCCATGAAAACAGGTGTTTCTAAAATAAGAGAGATCCACTATCCAAACTATTTGTTAAATCAAACAGAATTGCATTTATTGAAACCTTATAGTCTTGCATTTGCTCAATGAAACTTTTCCAGAGAGTCGTCATGAAGTGAGAATAATATTTCATTTAATTCTCAAATTAACAACCAACCAAAATATTTGTTTTTTTATTAGAAAAATTTCTATCTAGTAGTCTTTTCTGACTACCGTTGTCCGTAATGTGCCATTTTCAATAAACAAATTGAAACCAAATTCGTTCAAAGTATTGAAAATTGAAAAGATTTAATTGGCTTGGACAAAATATCGTATTCTACGAGAAAATAATGGCTGTTATTCTTCCGGAAACTTCATCCTCGTGAAAACAGCCATCATTGCTCATTGAACATTATTTTATTTTTTTTACATCAGAATTGTGACAAATTATACATTCTGAAGAGAAACCTTTTATTACTATTTCTCTTATTAATTTTAAAATATTTTATTTCTTGGTGGAATAATTCTTTGGAAACTAGAGGCACTTTTCTACAATTTACTAAACAAAACAATTAATGAGACAAACGATGTATAAAATGTATAATTTTAGGGGTACAAATAAGTTTTGAGAGATTTACGAAATATGATATTAAATAGTATTAAATCAAAACGGGCCATCTTGTAAGTAAATTCATGTTAAAGCGTCATCTTTTCCCTATAATAATCAGGATGTGTCATTTCGCTGAAGTGTGAACAACATATTTTTTATGCTCTAACCATCTCAACCTTTGTGCCAACAAAACACAATTTGCGGGACGCGCTGCTTTTATGTTTTAATTTAAAAAAAATACAGCTGGTGGACATGTATTGTTGTGTGAATCATGTGGGGAACGTGCTCTATCAATAAAAACATCTGAGTACTGGTTCCGCCGTATTAAAAGTGGCGATTTTGATAACAGTGACAAAGAACGTGAAGGCATACCAGTAAAGTTTGCGGACGTTAAGTTTGAGGCGTTCCAAAGAATCATGCCAAACTCAAGACGAGCTCACTCAAACTTTGGGAGTGACTCAACAAGCGATTCAAAATCGACTCAAGACCATGGTACGGTGCAAAAACAAGGAAATTGGATTCCGTATGGACTCAAGATAAGAGTTCGGAATATCTCCTATGAACGTTACCATGCAAAAATTGATGCAATTAAGCCAAGCATGGAAGCTCAAACGTCCACAATATGCCAAAGACATGGCGAAGTGATCTTTCAGCACGTCAAGGAAACTTTGGAGGTGCTTCACTTCAATGGGATGTCCAACCCCACTCGCCGATCAATTTGGGTGACCTTAACCAAAGTTATGAAATTGGACAATGCGTTGTGGAGTCTTTAATACACATTTTGGGAAAAAATTTTGGAAATTTAACAATTCTGAATATAAATAATTTTAAAATTCTGCTTTAGAAAATTGGGAATATGATTTTATTTTTAACCGAGTACTTTCAAATTCAAAAAAAAAATTGAGTGATGGAGTGAATTTTCTATTTTATGCGGTAGTATCGTGAGTAGATGACCTCTTTGTTTGAAAAAACTTGTAACGTTCATGTCGTTCCACTATTTTGTTGTAGCTATTGGTTAATAGGTGGCAGAACAATTGCTCGTTGTTAAGGTTAGTGCTCGGTAACGAACATTCGATACTGAGCGCAGTAATCAGAAAAATGATTTTTCCATTTTGACAGCGAACCATAACGTAGAGGAAAAAAACGAAAATTCAACTTCTTTTCTTGCGTGCATCTGAACAACTAGCATCAACTCAATCAATAAAATAACACAAACCAGGTAAAATATTATATATATATATATATATATATATATATATATATATATATATATATATATATATATATATATATATATATATATCGTTTGTTTATAAATTTTATACAATCCTAATTTATCTAAATAAACAATCTTATCTCTATTATAATTACCCACCTATATATATCTTAGGGCACGCGTTCAAACTAAAAATATTCGAGCGCTTATAAATACAACACGGTGCCTAAATTCGATCGATATTATAACAAAAAAAAAGTGTACATATAACAAATATTCGAGCGATAATACAGTGGTACACAAAATTCGATTGATCATATAATAAAAGAGTACACCTAAAAATCCATGTGAGCGTTAATACAACGAGATGAAATAAATTCGATCGATATAACATATAAGTGTCTAACAAATCTTCGAAGCTATATAGTGGTGCCCCTAGTTCGAACGATAATAAACACGAGTGGCTTATAACTTCTACTAATAAGTTACCCCAACAGGATTATAACAAGTGGTTAGCTCAGAGTGAGGAGCAGGTAATATTCCGTGTATATGGTAATAACCGCGCGCGTCGCGCTTGTTTTTTTATTTTTTTCATTTCAGATGTTGGCGCGGGATACCTACAGGGAGCTCTTTGTACAGCCCACGACAAGGCCTTATAGTACATATATTTGTTTCCACGAGGATCGGCGGGTTACGGATATTATCTTCCACGAACCGCAGCTACGGGCGAAATAAATTGGGTGACTTATATTTCGACGTTATAAGCCACTAATTATACATAAATTTAGTTTGTAGAGTAACGTAACGTAGAGTATGTTTAGTATACTTGTGATTTTCTAATTTCTATTTATCTTATTGTTTTTTTGTTTCGGATAATATAATATGTATCTTAATATGACAGTAGTCATAATCAAAATGAGTTGTTAAATTATTAGATTCGGGAGTTGAGTAGTTACGAGATGCACTGGAATGGAAAGGTATAATATTTTTTCCTCTGTTTAGTGAATAATGTAGAGAATTGAAAAGCAGCCCCGAAGTGTTACCGGGCATCACCAAGAACACCCACACGACAGACTGAGCAATGGTCGGCTTAAGCTGCAGGTGGTGACGATAACATGTCTGTTAACGGGCGTGAAGGATGTTGGACGAGGTCACTCCATCAAACGTTTCGTTACAAACTTTAAAAAAAGAAGCTTAAGAAGTTGATTGATATAAAAATAAGGTGACGTTCAACATAAGTTTTAAGACGATACTTTGATCAAAACATGATATATTGACTAAGTTTAGTTAGTGCTGACCGAAAATCGGACATTACAAGACCATTCAAAATCGAAACAATTCCGTTTATAGGTTGGATTTATGACCCGAAAATAAATTTGGTTAGTAGAATAATGTTTATATGGGTAGCTCGCTATGGCCACAATTCCGAAACTTTTCCAGTATTGGCACTATTTTGAATAGGAGATTTTTGACATTCCAAACCCTTGGTCATGAACAGAGAGAGAGAGATAGAAGTCCCATTTATTAGTTACATATTTTTGTAATGGGTTGCTTAACCACAGCGTGTTGTTCAATTTTCAAATGTCGATAATGTTGATTTTTCAAACAAAATCCTTTTCTCTGGTGAGACAATTTTCTATCTCTACGGGTTTGCTAATACGCAACATATGTAGCATTCAAGAGACATCTTTTTATTTTATTACAAAGTGAATAATTAGCAATTTCTGCTATTTGATAATTGTGGCTGAAGTGCTTTATATGCGTACGTACATCTAGTGTGTAAAAAAATCAACCGTAAAGTTACCAACTTGGATTCTTCATTTTCGAACAAAATTCGTGCATCGGCGGTGACTCAGTTTGACGTTCTTGAAAGGCACGTAAGTTTATCTGAAGAACATATCACAATCGCACTAAATATTCCCCAATGTAGTCGCCTGGGTTATTAGTGAAGGAATTTCAATCATAACCTTGGCGTCAACATTTTAAACTTTTCAACTACATCCGATAAATACATACAATTCTGCGAAGTTCTGGTGATATATTTTTCTCAATCTAGGCGACAATGTATAAACGACCAAACATATCCTGGGGTATTGATATTAATATTAACTGAAATATTCTATTTAACGTTACCTTATCCTCTCTAAAGAGCTTAACAAGTAGTGCTGCAAGTTGTGGGTGCTATTCGTCGCAAATGATGATCATCATAAAGTGAAGGAAATATGGTCAGTTAAGCGTCAGAAGCATCACCAGTAAGTATATAATTTTCTCAAAGATTGATATAACCATCACACTTTCCGGTATTTGGTATGCTGCGCAAACAGTAATCTTAAACTACTGTTTGGACGATTAGTCTAATTAAGCGAGGTATAGCCCTTTCAAACCACGGCCACTTGCTAAGAGTTTCGTTGACCTATTGCTTTGAAGTTTGGTATTCCTCTTGAAATAACTACTAGTCAACGCAGCTTGTTTGACTCAAACCATTTTGGATTATTGGCAGCTGAAAGTTTCGCTCAAAATTCACTTGGGCTACCCCTTGTTTACGGTCGGTCTTACAAGCACTATTCGATTTTAAATTAATGTTTCCTAGGATTTTAAAATGTCTAAGACCAACCATATTCTGTGATTGGCACATTGGGTTCATGTGTGTATTGAAAGAATTATTAATTTAAATTAATGGTCTCCAGAAGACACGAGTGTCGTGATCGATCTCTTCTGATTTCAACAAGACCCACTTTAAACAATAAAATTCACGTAAGTACTCGTATGTTGAGATTGGCGTTATATGATCCTGGAATGGCTTATTTTATTTAATCTATACATCTTAATTATAAATATGAAAAATCACGTGTTCTACGAGAACGAGAAAAGTCACGGAACCTTCAGTATGTTAAGATTTGTGTTCCTATGATATTTTTAACACTATTTACAGTATAAGCACATTTTATTAAATACTTTTTTATTATTATCTACGGATACTCCTGATGATGACCTAAGAAGCCGAAATCGATCGGGTGATTTTTTAAACTTTTTGGACAAATTTTTTAATCAAAATTTTCAAAAATTTAATTTTTTGCGAAGTAAAAAAAACAAGTGTTTAATAAAATGTGGATAGCTCATTGTGCTAATCTCAATCAAGTAACGGCTTGGCTTCTGTTTGATAGATAGAGACTTTAGATCTATTCTTATCATATCTCGTATATATTTAAAATTTTCTGGGATTATTTTAAAATTCCTGGGATAAAATAAACTTAGTATTGCGTGATGAAGATAGTTATTTTTTCTGGGATGAAAACCTGTGATAACTTTACACTTGTATGCGATCGTTCTTTGAATTTGGTCGACTAAAGTATTAAATGAAGATTTTATGTAATGTGCATGTAATAGGTTTTTGTTTTAACACTAGAACTAAGAACCGGTCAAAATGACCGGTTGCATTATTTATTTATAACATTTCCTCTTTGTCTTATTTAATATTTTACGATAATGTGATGATTTTTATTAAAGAGGGAATGTTATAAATAAATGATGCAACCGGTAATTTTGACCGGTTCGTAGTTTTAGTGTTAATTACAACGAATTTCTTCAAATAATGGCGAGAGTGCTACATCGATTTTTGTTAAAAGCGCATTAGAAAACTGTTCGTTTAAATTAAATATTTTATTTAGTAAGCGTGACCAATTATTCATAATTCCTGGCCAAATATCAGCATCTGAAGTTGAATTAATGGTCAACGATTATAAACATTTTATTAATTATCTTTGCCCCAAAAATAGTTTGACACTATTTATGTCGGTTCCAGCTCATTGTGCATATTGAAAGACATTTTAGGCTAAGCGCAATTGGCTTTTCCTCTACCTGCCAAGAGGTTAACAAAATACGTTTAATTTTTGAGGAAAAACCAGCTAAGAGTTTTGGTCGAAATTCTGACCGATCAATAAGCCTCCAAATTATTCATAATGCAAAATCAGCATCTATTGCCGAATTAACTCCGCACTTTGGTTTATTGAAATACCCAAGTTCAGCGTTGACAAATTTGAATTAAAGCAAGGATGCTACACCGAATAATTAAAGGTTTGTTATATTGCTGGGTCAAATTTCCATTTCAATATAATCCAATGACACAATTTTTTACAAAAAGTGAAAATAATCGGTTGAGATTCATCCGTAAATTTTACATGTTTTGCCTACGATAGCAGCACTCGTCAAAAAAAGTGGGGGTATGTGTTTGCACATCGGTTGAAAGGTACTTGTTTTTTACACATGCATTAAAAGATACAGTTGTTGTTTAATAACGGTTTGAGTGAGTCAGTGTGAGTGTTTGTGTGAAAATGGAAAAACTCAAGTTGGCAGCTGTGTATTGTGACTCGCACCATCATTTACCACCGTGAAATTTTGAGCAGCTGAATTTAAACGTGGCCGTACTAGCTTCACCAAATGGTGCTAGGCAACCGTTGAATTAAAGTTAGAGAGAGAAGATGTTATGAATATGTCTAAAGAACCAGTTTGGCACATACTGAATACAAGACCCATCACCCTCCACATGGGAGTGATTCTTCAATTACAAAATTCGATTCCAATTACAAAATGCTTTAAAATCAAACAAAATAAGATGGCTACCCTATTTTGCATTATTTCAATCATTTTAGCACCCGCATCGTATTTCAACAGGTTTAAAAAACATTTTTAAATTTTAATAGTGAATTAACATTACAATTTTTAATTCAATGTGTTTGTTACGAGTGCATGCTGATTACATGAACGGTGATAGGTACTTTGCATCATTACTTGACAAGCTGAAATTACGGAAAAGCGGCTAGACTTGCAGACATTTTTTACTCCAACAAGACAATGCGTCGTCTCACACCTCAGCCGTTGCCATAGCGAAAATCCAGAATTACGGCTTGAACTGCTTGACCACTCTCGCTACTCACCAAATTTAGCCCGAAGCAACTTTTTTGGTTCCCTAAGCAAAAAGTTGCGCTTGGAAGATAGAGGTTTTCGTCGAATGAGGGGGCCAGCACCTTCGTGAACAATTATTTTGCAGAGTAAGACCTCGAGTAGAATTAGAATGGGTTGAAGAGATGGGAGCATCGCTGGGAGAAGTGTATAGAATTACAAGTAGACTATGTAAAGAAATAAAAATGTACTGCAAAAAAAATCGGAACAGGAATTTTTTTTAGAAAAAATACCAAGATTTCTCGCCGAGTCACGAGTCTTCGACTCTTCAAAAAATAATTTTGTTTCTTACTGCAGGAAATTTTGTCTTCTTTTCGATACTCGAATCCGTTTTATTTTATTTTATTTTTTTATAACTTTTTTGAGTAAATTAAAAATTGTCTAAACGAAAAAAAAATATGCTACTGTTTGAGAATGTAAACAAACTTACTTAATATTTCATTGCCAAATCCGTACGACGACTTCTTGTCGATTTATTGAAATTTCAGCGAGAAACGTATCATAAAGCGTACAAAAACGTTAACAAGTACATTTTTTTATCTTACAAACTAAGCACTCTACGAAAAAAATTTTAAGTTTTTTTAAAAATTGTGGCTTTAGTTGAACCCCGTTTTACTTATCGTTAATAAATCTGTGATATTAGTGTGTCTGTTGTGAACCGGACTTGGCATCGATATTTAGAAATAGGCAGTGTGAGTCGGCGTGAAGCATCTGGTCGACCAAGAAAAACTACAGCAAGGGAATATCGAGCTATCGCACGTTATGCCACAAATAACAGATGATAATAAATCGATAGAAAGCTTATCGACTAACATCACATCGACCTGTTAGAGTTTCGTATCTAATTGATAATCATTACCAGCAACGAAGAAATTATGCGTTGCAGTATAGAAACTGAACTCAGAGGGTCTGGTGTACTGTCCTTATTCCGGATGAATCGCGATATAATTTGCACGGACGTGAGACGCCCAATGCAGAATTTGGCGTTCACCAGGACAGTTTCGGTGATGGTTTGGGTGGGTATTTCGTGGAACTATAAAACAGATTTGGTAGTAATACCAGATCCAGTTCGAACATCAACACGATATGTGGAAGAAATATAAAGACTTCATATGTCTTTCCATGAAAAAGTTGGGCGTGGATTTTATTTATGCACAATAATGTCCGGCCACAAATTAGAGCTTTGTGTGGCCACAAACGCCAATTCCTTTCACCGCATTAATTTAATAAAAAATCCTCTGCGAAGCCCAATCCTAATTTTCTGGCACTCCGAGATGCTTTACAAGAAGAATGGCAACAAATCACCATGCAACAAATACTCATAGATGAGGTATCACGCGACATTGGAAGTTCCATTTTGTTCGTAGATTTTAGTTTTACTACGTTTGAATAAAGTTTAAAAGGATTTATGTTGCAATTTACCTTTTGAAATAAATCACAATTTTTACTGTAAAAAATTATTTTCTCCTTGATCTTGAACCAGCAAAATTACGCCGGATATGCGTGTCTCATTTTTTTGAGGTTTCTCGCTTAAACTTCAATAAATCGACAAGGAGTCGTCGTACGGAATTTTCTACAGCATCATTGTTAATATGGATTTGGAAATGAAGTACTGAGCAAGTCCTTTTACAGCCTCAAACAGCAGCATATTTTTTTTTCTCTTACACAATTTTTAATTTACTCAAGAAAGTCATAAAAAAACAAAATCAAATAAAATGGATTCGAGTAGCGAAAAAAAGGCAAAATTTCTTTCAACAAGAAGAAAAAATATTTTTTTGAAAGCTGTTATTTCACCAAGATACAAAAAATTTTTTCTTTCAATTTTTCAATTTTTTTTTTTTTTGGCGCAGTATACAATAAATTTGAAAAAAATGTCTTGTATCTTTGTTAAGTCGCAAAATTTTCAGATAAGCCTTGTATGTGCAGACCTGACCCAAATTATTGGGTTTAGCTTACCAATTTGAAGGTATTCATTCATTTTTTGATTTTCCTCAAATAGAGTACTAAAATTTTTAGTTGACCGTACAATTTTTTAAAACAATTTTTTTTTTAGAACACTTACTGAAAATAACTGACCAATTCGCTTGATAGGTGCCAGCTTCATAGACGTCTAATTTTGGCAACCCAAAAATGTATTGGGACTACAAACTAATTCGGACTGTTTTCAAAAAGTGGCTCTGAATATATTAAATTTTTTATATTGACAGCTGATTATTTCAGACAGATTAGACATTTGCCATTAAATTTCAGTTTGTATTGTGTTGAGTTTCATGCAAAATGTGTTTTTTTTACCGTGTTGAATATATGACGGATTTTCTGATAACAAAACAGCATTTGCGGGAAGTGTTCATTTTGGGTGTGTAACAAATTCCCGGTTTTGTATAAAAAAAAAATCCCGATTTCTAGGAAATCCCGGTTTGTATTTTTAAAATTTGATATGTGGGAAAATGGGACTCTTAAATGATTTTTTGACAAAATTCAAAAATGAGCTTGCGAAGTTCTATAAAATGGCCAATAGGGATGGAATTTGGCCATTTCCTAACAGATTTTGTTGAAATTCGATACGTGCGATGAAAATAGGATTTTAAAATGATTTTTCGATAAAGCGTTCAATAGAGATGGAACAAAACCGTTTCTAAACCGATTTTGATGAAATTCTACATGTCGGTCCTAAATGAGATTCAAAAAATGCGTTTTTGAGAAAGTTCTGGAATAAGGCGCATAGGGACAAAACATGGCCATTTCTTAACCGATTATGTCGAAAATCGACAAGTGGGATCTAATTCTGGAATATTGTCATTAGGGATAGAACTAGGACATTTCTTAATCGATTATGTTGAAATTCGACACGTAAGATGGAAAAGGGGTTCTTAAATGATTTAGAGAGGTGGAATTTGGATATTTGTTAACCGATTAGTTTAAATTTGACACGATCTAAATGGAATTATTAAAAGATTTTTGTTAAAGCTCTGCGTATCAGGACAAAAATGGCAGTACATTTCAGAACTTAGTTTTAAAAAATCATTGTAGAATCTTATTTTCATCTCAAAAATCATTTTAGAATTTTAATCTATCAAGAAATAGCCAAGTTCTGTCTCTAATGGCCAAATTCTAGAAGTTAAGCAAAACATCATTTTAGAATCCCATTTAGACCTTACTTGAGATTTAACAAAATCAGTAAAGAAATGATCAAGTTCCATCCCTATCGGCCGTATTCTAGAATTGTATCAAAATATTAATTTTGAATTCGAATCATTCACATAGAATAAAACTAGTCAAACTGCTTCTTTATTCCCGACATGTTTTTAACCCCCGCACTCTTGGAATCCTTCACTAAAAGCTCTCGGAGGGCTAAACGAAAGAGGAGGAGCGATGTGGTATGATATCAAAGGGCTGTATGTCGAAAAGCCGCATGTGTCAAAGGGCCAAATGTGTCAAAGGGGTTACTATTCGCTTCAGGAAATATAATTTTTTTAATTTATTTTAAGGAATATTTCGTAATTTTTTTACGAAAATTATGTAGAAATGTTTTTCACATGAAAATTATAAAAAGAACACTAAAAGCAACTAGAATTAATGCAATATTTTTATGGATAGAATATCTAACGATGAAACATTTGTAAAATGCTACAATTTTACGAATTAGACTTTAGAAAGTATTCCCTAAAATAATAAATTTATACAATTAAAAATAAAAAAATCGGCCCTTTGACGGGTGTGTCCCAGTTAGACGAACAAAAAATATCGATTTATAAAAACGTCGAATTTCTATTTTTCGTCGAACATGAAATAACCGACCAAAATTTCATCGAGAAAGAATCTATATCGAATTAAAATATCGAATACCTATTTCATCGACTTTTTAAATTGAAAAACCCGGGATTTGCCTGCGAGACAAAATCTAGTTTTGCAATCAATCTTGTTTTTTAAAATTTTGTTTTCCGAAATAATTATTTTGATTATTTTAGGAATATTTGAAATTGTGAAATAGTTTATTGAATTTGTTTACAAAATGTTGTATTAAGAAAATATATGATTGAGAAATACATACCAAAAATAATACCAAAAATGTACACTGTTAAATTTACAAATATTACAATTGGATTTGTTTTGTGATGTGTCGCTGTAAAGATCGAATAATTTTCAAGAAATTTGAAATAAACACGAGAAAATCGTAAATCGATTTACTAAATTTTTTTTTAAATCTAAAGAAGGATATTTTAGGCAATGTTTCTACTTTTATATCTCCGATGCTAGAGATGTTCACGGGGTCTCACCTATATGACCGAATAGGTAAATCAAAACCCCAAGTGTGTGGTGAACAAGATATATTTATGATGCATTTTAACTAGTCCAGCTTATTTGTAAACAACTATGGTTTTTGATTTCAACCTATTTTGTAATTGTTCTATTACCGCTCCGAGAGACGTTCACAGTTTTTAAAATGTATTTTAGAATAGCGTAGTCATAGTTCTAACACTAAAATGAACATGGCTAATTTATGATGATATTTACTGTGCTATACAGGCTACATAGAAATTCCATGAATTTGAATAAATTTTCAAATTTTATTTCACAGATCCTAGAGAAGTTCACGAGTCTCACCTTCATGGTCAAAAAGATTAGTCAAAACCCTATGAGTGTGGTAAATGAGATCTAATTAAGATCATTTTTAGCTTGCCCAGAGGCATTTTTACATTTACGGTTATATACCATATACCAGAAATGTTCACGGGATCTCTTTCATATATTTGAATAGGTCAGGTAATTATCGATCAATATTGTGAAAACGGGACACGAATGATGATTTTTATCTTGTTTTTCAAAATTTAAAACTTCTTCATTTACAATTTTTTTCTCAATTCGACATTTTGGTATTTTCTCCAATAGAATTTTTTACCCCAATTGACATTCCCAAACAAGCGACGAACCCGATTTATTGTAATAATAATCAAATAACAGAAATCCTAGAGATGTTCACGGGCTCATGTTTATACTTTTGGATAGTTTACAGTTTCAAATTTCAATAGTTCCGGACAGGGTTCGGTTGTGACGATATTTACAATGCCATAGACGACTTAGAAGTTTCATGAAATAATTTCAATAAATTTTCAAATTTTATTTCACCGATCCTAAAGATGTTCACGGGGTCTCATACATGATCAGATAGATCAGTCATAGCCCTATGAGTGTAGTGACTTATGATGAATAGTTTAAAGTTCTGACTATTTTGTTGGCTGCTGTACGGTCTATAAGGATGATTATTACTAATTTAACTTGCATTTAGAAAAATTTGTTACCGGGCGCAGAGATATTCATAAATTCTTTGAGGAATTCTTGTATATTGGTCTGATTTTTATGATGATAATCAAGTTTTTTCAAAATCGTTTTATCATATTCATACCTTTAGAGTTTATTTTCCTTCGTTGTTTTGGGACCAATTTTCTTATTTTTCAATTTTTAGACCGAAGTTCTGATTACCTCATACTCATTACATATATGGTAAATCAGTAAATGTAGAGGCTCAATAACACAGCTTTGTGGAATACTAGGTCAAACTTTATGGAATGCATTGGAATTATTACATAACCTGTCCCGGGCTGACATATAAATGGCGCCACAATTTTGTAACCCATATGATTTTTAAATTCTACCAACCTTCAAATGGTACCCGTTAACATTTTATGACATTTCGATCATTAAGTTTATACGTTTATCGATCATTAAGTTTATAGTTTAAGTATATAAATTACAGTTGTTTTAGTGACGCTACTTTCATTATTTTCCAAAAAATGAAAAAAAAAAGAATTTCGTGTGTTCATTGAACACTGTTTTTTGATGGAAAAAATACCGTTCAAGGAAAGCAGTGGCTTGATAAGTGTAATCCGAACTCCGCACTAGGAAAATCAACCATCATTGACTGTTTTGCTGAATTTTAAAGTAGTCGTTTATCGACAGCCAAATTAACACGTGGTAACCACCGATGATGCACCACGGTATAGAGGCCCAAATGAGGCTGTGACTCCAAAAAAAATTCACAAAATTGTTTTGAAAGCTGATAGTTAAAGTTTTGATAGCTGACATTGTAAAGATATTAGTGAGACGTGTTGGCCTTATTTAGTACGATCATTTGCCCATGAGAAACCTGTGTTTGAATTGGGTAACACGTTTGCTCACAATGGATCAAAAATGATAACTCATTGATGATTCCATGCGCTTGGAAAGAGGTTTAGTACCAATGAAGGAGTGATTGCTGAAACTGAAATTTATTTTGATGACAAAGATAAATCGTTCTTCAAAAAGACATCTAAATGTTGGAGAGGCGTTGGACTGATTGTATCACTCTAGGAGGAAATTTTGATGAATAAAATGTATTTTTCACAACATAAAAATTATTTCATGAAACTTCTAAGTCGTGTATGGCACTGAAATATCATCATAACCGAACCCTGTCCGGAACTATCGAAATTTGAAACTGTAAACTATCCAAAAGTATAAACATGAGCCCGTGAACATCTCTAGGATTTCTGTTAATTGATTATTATTACAATAAATCGGGTTCGTCGCTTGTTTGGGAATGTCAATTGGGGTAAAAAATTCTATTGGAGAAAATACCAAAATTTCGAATTGAGAAAAAAATTGTAAATGAAAAAGTTTTAAATTTTGAAAAACAAGGTAAAAATCATCATTCGTATCCCGTTTTCAAAATATTGATCGATAATTTTCTGACCTATTCGAATATATGAAAGAGATCCCGTGAACATTTCTGGTATATGGTATATAACCGTAAATGTAAAAATGCCTCTGGGCAAGTTAAAAATGATCTTAATTAGATCTCATTCATCCCACTCATAGGGTTTTACCTGATCTATCTAACCATGTAGGTGAGACTCCGTGAACATCTCTAGGATCTGTGAAATAAAATTTGAAAATTTATTCAAATTCATGGAATTTCTATGTAGCCTGTATTTGCACAGTAAATATCATCATAAACTGTCCATGTTCATTTCAGTCTTAGAACTTTGTCTACGCTACCTTAAAATACATTTTAAAAATTGTGAACGTCTCTAGGAGCGGTAATAGAAAAATTAGAATATAGGTTGAAATCAAAAACCATAGTTGTTTACAAATAAGCTGGACTAGTTAAAATTCATCATAAATATATCTTGTTCCCCACACACTTGAGGTTTTGATTTACCTATTCGGTCATATAGGTGAGACCCCGTGAACATTTCTAGGATCGGAGACATAAAAGTAGAAACATTGTCTAAAATATCCTTCTTTAGATTTAAAAAAAATTTAGTAAACCGATTTACGATTTTCTCGTGTTTATTTCAAATTTCTAGAAAATTATTCGATCTTTACAGCGACACATCACAAAACAAATCCAATTGTAATATTTGTAAATTTAACAGTGTAAATTTTTAGTATTATTTTTGGTATGTATGTGAAATCTTGCAGCTACAAAACGTTGCAATTACAAAATCTTGCATTAACAAAATAATGCAATTATTTTTCATTTTAGTTGGTGTCATTAATAGTTTCTATATAAACCACAACTACGTGCGGCACGTAGTGCGACATGTTTGCTAATCCCGGGTCCTACGGTCCCCGAAGTTCAATTCTAACGCCCCTGGGAGAACTAAGCGGGGGAGAGCGCAGGGACTTCCCGCATGCCATGAAAGTTATCGAAGCCGTCAGCCTCTACTCTTCAAGACTTTAGAACTAAAAGAAAAGAAACCCGGGATTTTGAAAACCGTGATTTTGTAACACACCCGTTAATTTTTTGTTTTAATTGGAAAACAAGTGCAGGTGAAGCACATCGATGCTTGTGGAAGTTTACGGTGACAACGCTCCAATCTATAAATCATGTAGAGAATGGTTTCAACGTTTTAAAAATTATGATTTCAGTGTTGAAGATAAGCCTTGCTTAGGACAGCAAAAAGAAATCGTGGACGATGAATTAGAGACATTGCTCGATGAAGATCCAATTAAAACGCAAGAGAAGCTTGTCGGTACATTGGGGGTGACCCAACAAACAGTTTCCGTACGATTGAAATATATGGGCATGATTCAAAAGCAAGGCAATTGGGTCCCTTATGAATTGAAACCAGGAGACGTTGAAACGTGATTTTTTTTCCTGTGAGCAACTGCTTCAAAGGCAAACAAGAAAGAGGGTTTTTACATCGGATAGTGACTGGTGACGAGAAGTGGATCTTCTACGATAACGCCAACATCAACACCGTAGATTCATCATTCGAAGGTTATGCTGTGTATCTGGTAGGACGAAAGAGGCATTTTGTACTACAAGGTGCTATAACCTGGCGATTCCATTACGGACGAGCGGTAGAGACTGCAATTAATTCGTTTGAGCCGTGCATTACGAGAAAAGCAACTCGAATGTTAGGAAAGGCATGATAAAGTTATTCTTCTGCATGAAAACGCTCGGCTTCACGTGGCAAAAATCATAAAAAAATTATTTGGAAATGCACAAGTGGGATATTAAACCGCACTCGCTGTACTCTCCGGACATTGCTCCTTCTGAATACTAGTTGCAACACGCCTTTGCCAGGTTACCGGTTCACTTCTTTCGAAGACTTAAAACTTGGATTCCCTCAAAAGACGAAACGGGTTTCCGAGATGGGATTCAATTCATGTTAATTATATTTAATCAGTCATTAATCCACTGTTCAACCAAACTAAAGCTAATAATATTTGTATTATTAAACTGTTACGTTAATAAATGTCATAATATGTTTTTTCCTTGTATTGTGTTTTGACACTATATAAAACAAAAACTTGGATTCAGAAAGACAATAATATTATTATAATATTTATTTGGGTCATATTTAATATAAGTAAATATATTATATTCTTAGATAAGCGCAATAATAATAAAAATAATAATGTTTATTTCCCTTTGTGCCAGCAAAATAATATAAAAAAAAATGTTGTCTCGGAGCTTCGATCAATAATAATAATAAATCCACCAACTATACATTTTTGGTTTCTTCTTCTGCTGCTTTTGTCCCGAAAAAACAAAGACCAAAAAAAGTTGTAATCAATTCTGACTTTTCCCAAAATTATAATAATAATAATAAAATAAAAATAATAATAGTAATAAGTATAAAAAAAAGTCATTTTATTATTTTAAAACGCGATTTTAATTGAAGAGCTTTTTTATATGCTTTTTAAAAATTATGATCACGAAATACAAAATTTTAATTTAAATTTTTTCCCTGACATACTAACAAATTCGTGAAATTCGTATAACGATTATTCTATTCTATTGTTTTTGTGCTTCTCTACTGTGCCAAAATGAAAGATGAATATTGCAAAGTGAAAAAAAAACAAAAGTTTTCCATGGGATGAGAGATTAATGAGGAAAAATCGGAATTTTATTCAAAAAGATTATTTTTATTACACAATTTTATGTGTGCGTGCGATAGCCACTTAGAAATGATGCTACAGATATATTTCTTGTTAGACGTATACGAATCAATTGACTAAATAATTATTATTACAAAAAAATTGTTGTATATTAAATAATAATTTTCATTTTATATTTAAATCGAATGTAACATGCAAATTAATTTTTAATAACAACTATTTCCTTTTGTAATTATCCAGTTAACCTACATACTCGGTATGAAAATTATGTTCCATGTTCAACTGTTTTGTTAGTTGTATAGAAAATTGATCAATATAGAATTTTCTTGTACGGAAAAAAAACTTGGGTATAAAAATAGACTAACATACTTTTTTTTTAATAATAAAGATTATATTGAAAAGATTTTTTTTTTACCTTATATATTTTCAAAGTAGACTTTATTAGTAAGTAAACTTAAAAGCACATAAGCAATATTAAAAGCTTACTCAATGACGTATTTGAGCAAAAAAAAAATATGGTTAGGTTGAATATTACATAGAAGTACATAATATTTTTTTATAACAGAAATCGATCGATGTGAAAGAAAATCCAACACAAAAAAAAACGTAAAAAATATGTTGTATATGTTTTTGACGATGATGATCCTGGTTATGGGTGGTGGGAAAATCATCAAAATTCAAACATATGATTTTTCTGTATTATTATACACATTACGTGTGTCAGAAACAGAACCAACGTCAACACAAGCAAAAAAAATGATTATTTTGTGTACTAAAAACATTTGAACCCATATCATTTAATATAGAAAAATATTATTTCTGTTGGATGAGAAAAATAAAATGAAAAATTATTTTGACATGAGTTGTGACAAAATTTTTTTTTTGTTGCGAAAACTTAAATTCATTAATTTTAAATTATTCTGATAATAATAAAACAAACACAGTATTTTTTTTTTTTTGAGTGTCTGTGTGTATGATAACTATATGGTCGATTGGCAAAACATATCATTATCTCATATGTCTGGAAAATATATTATGTCTAGGTAGGAAAAAATATATATCAGGTGCTATTGAACTGTTTCTAGTCGGCCATTTTTAATATGATGGCATAATGATGTGACCATTGACCGCAGACATTGACAGTGTACAATTAATATTGAGCAATTTAGTTTTTAGGTCAAAAATAATTTAGAATTGATTAAAAGTGACATAATTTTAGGTTAACGGATTGTTCTTCATTTTGAATTTTTATGTTTGGTGGGTTCGGTTCAATATGAACAAAATCTGGGGTGGTTAGGTTATTTAGGTGGTAATAGCAAAACAGCTTGCCACACAATCAAGGATAAAAATAAGAGAATTTTCCCAATCTTGGCGGTGAGTAGCAAAGACATACAAGTAACTTTATCACTACGGCGTGCCAGTATGCTTGATCCAGAGAATACACATCATTGTCATTCCAATGCCAACCGAAGATTTTGTAAATGAGCTGAATATAATCAAACCATTTGCGTCACAATCTGAATTCCAACAAGAAATCATTGAACAACTTAACCTTCAACTTGTCACCAATTAAAAATCCTTAATTGTCACTTCAAATACTCGGGGGGCTATTATAAAATTTCTTTCGATTTCGTAAAATACGAAATCGTAAATTCGATCCGCCGCGAGTATTCCTATTATGAAACTTTTTTTTCGGTCCTAAAATTTAAGACCATGAAGTATGCTATTTTGTGTTGGTTTTAGTTAAATAATAAAAAAGTTAACGTTGAATGTCATGGTCCCGCTAGAGCGCGATAATATGAGCGAGGAGGTTTCAATAGACGATAGTCTACATGTGCAGCAGCGGACATTTGGAGCGGGAATTTTCTAGAAATAGTGAAGGCCAAGTGCAGGCTGTTTGCCCCAGAGTATTCTTTTTGACGAGCGTAATGAAGAACTATCGTTTTATATGAAGAACTATAGTTTCGAGAATTTAAAAACGAAGTAAAAGTCACCCCATTCATGATGGTTACCAGTGAACTAAGACATGCTGTCAGATGCATTTACTAGGGAGCAATTTGAATCGAAAAATTTCATCAGCGGTTATATTGAAAATAACCTTGCGTCTCTTCGCCCCATTTCAAGTTCGACGTACTACTGGCATCAACGTAAACGAGGGCTTTTTGTTATAATCCGTCAACTTGGTAAGCCCACTATTTTTCTAACAATGAGCTCCAATCAGATCGGCTGGCCGAAGTTGGTGAAGTTTCTGTATAAACTACAGAATCAAATGAGAACATCCTCAGTGAAGAGACGTTGAAAGAAATGCACTTTAATACCAAACCTTCCTTAGTGAATGAAGATCCAGTGACTTGTGCACTCCATTTCCATAAGCTGGTAGACACTCTAATGTCGAGTTTGCAGTCTAAACAGCATTGCCCCTTGGATGTAATCGGGTGGTGTCTATTCTAAACTGCAGCAACATAAACATACGTTTACGTCTTATAAGAAAAGAGGGGTGCAAAGATCCTCAGCTCTGTCGCTTTGGAGTTCCGTTTATGCCTATGCCTACACAGCTATTCTGCTGCCTATACCTAAGAGGGACAATCGTAGAGTCTGTTATGCGAAAAATTATCAGAAATACGGGCCAAACTTAAAAGACAACGATCGTGATTATCGACGCTTTTTTCAAGGCAAACGCAATTCAATCGGATATTTACTATGGAAATGTGCTCAGAGCAAGCATAATTAGACCGAAGGTGTTCATACAGCGAACACCGTCAGAGAAATTGATGAATCCATTTAGTCCGTTATCTGTTTGACAAACAACAAGCCGAATTCATTCAAATTTTCTTTACGGGACCTGCTGGTAGTGGCAAAACATTTGTGATCGGTTTATTGATGGAAATTTGTAATAGGTTTGCAACAAATACCAATGGATACTGCAATGCTTACATTTGCTTTGGTTCCACGGGTAAAGCAGCCGTCGCGATCGAGGATTCCACTGTGCATACTGCGATGAAAATATCAATATCAAAAAATTTTCCTGTAACATATGAAATCGCTCAGCAATATCACACACTATTTAAGTATGTGTGCGGTCTCATCGTGGACGAGGTTAACATGATTAGGGCTGAGTTGTTGCAGCAAATCGATGCCAGATTGAAATAAATTAGAGATACGTCGTCTAACTTTGGAGGAAAAGATATTTTTTTAGTGGGCGATACCGTCAGTGCATGCTACTCTTGTTTTTCATCAACTCAAGAACTCCTTGGCCGGTCGAACTTTGTGACGGAGTTTAAAATTTTACGAGCTGACGGAAGTAATACGATAAGCCAATCAAAAAATTTCCGAGGTTTTAACACGCATAGGAAACGGCGATGTACTGGATGAACGTGGGCAACGATTAATCGAATCTCGCTTTGTGTACAAAGAATTTGCTCAAAGAGGGTGCTTAAATGCTGTCAGGCTCTTTCTTTTAAACGCATCAGTAAATCATTACAACATGTCTGTGTTCAACGCATCTACGCATAAAGCGATTTCCATTGCTGACAAAGTTTTTGTGGGCTGTAGTACCGTACCGTCATACAAATTGCTAAAGCACCGCAGTTAATACACATGGTGTCACGTACTTTTGATTGACAAACCGTATATTATCACTGCACCAATATTAATGTATCAGACGGGTTAGCTAACGGCGCTCTTGGTTACGTAACATATATTGAATTTGAAGAAGACAACACCATTAAGCCAATTTTGATGAAGTTTTCCAACTCCATCCGTACGAGGCAGGTGGCCAGGAAGCGCGCTGTTTTTTTTGCCAGGCGAAATCAAATTGAAGCCGGCCTTGCACTTATCGCGAAAAGAAACGCGTCCGTATTCCTTAATCCAAACAGGACAATGTAGGTAAAGCGCCATCAATTTCATATAGTCCCTGCTTGTGCAGTGACCATACACAAGGCTCAGGCTGCATCTTTCGATGCTGTCGTTTAAGAATATGAGAAGAATTACAGAGTCACATCAATTGAAGGGCTTTATTTAATCTCAAAGAATGAAGACGGTATTTTTCGACACGGATTGAGAGCAACACATTCCACGATTGCCTTTAACAATGAACTTAGTAGATTAGCTGCCAACCAACGAGTTATTGCCCAAGACAATATTGTTAAATTTTTGCACAGTAAAGATATGACGTTCCTCACGTACAATTGGCAAAATTTGAGGTCACATTGGGAAGGTCAGGGAGATTTAGTTACGCGGAGATACACTACACTTATTACCGAAAAGTGGCTCAATAATGACGAGCATATATCGATATCATTTTCTAATTGTTGTGCCAAATTCAAACGGAAAGATCAACGAGCTGGTGGGGTGGCCATTCAAATCCTTTGGCGACAAACAAGTGGTCTCGAAGTTGCAGTTAAACAAGTTGGAGATATTTGCTCGGTCAAATGTTTAATGTTGCGAGTGTGTTTCTTTCACTGTTTCTTTTTTTCCATGCATATTTCGTATGGCACTTCCTTTACACACAAGTGTTTTAGTTGGATTGTACATTTGGGATGACGTGAGTAATATTTATAAATAGCTATTTTATTTCATGCTGATACTTTGAAGAGAGATATCCCTTTTGTGATTTACTAACACAATTGTGCGGGTAGGGCAAAAGTACCATGTCAAAAATTTAATTTTGCATGTTTTTTGAACCAATTTACACATTTGTGAATTCCTTTTTAACTTATTTTCGTCCGAAAAAAACACTATATCTAAACACACAATTGTGTTGGTTTTACTTCAAATCAAGCGAAATTTTTTATCAACAACGCCATTACATACTATGGTTTTTTACTCACACATTTGTGTGGGTTGGTCTAAAACTGAGCCAATTTTTTGTTTTCTTGGTTGAAAAAGAGATATACAAAAATATTTAAGAGTTTTTTTTTTAATTTTGCGAATTAAAACAGTGACATGGAGAAAAAAGACATAAAATACCTTTCGAGTGCTCAAATGGCAAGGTAATTAAATATATTTAAATTTGTCTACTATATAAAGTCTTATTTGCAAAATTTAGCTTCAGAATCTGAAGATGATCCTTGTGAAGACGATGAGGATCAACGTTCCCCCTAAGCTGGGCACATGGGCGGCCGCCCAGATATATATTGTATTTTGCCCATCATAATTTTTAGTGCGCCCATCTACAATATTGGTAACATTTTGTTTTCGCTTTAGACACAAACTTTAAATATTAGTTCTGGTTTTCCTATAGGAAAAGGAATTAGGAAAAATAAAGGGTTATCCAATTCAAGCTTGATAAAGTAAACTTAAAAAAAACACACAAAATATTCGGAATGTATTGTAATTTTTATTTCATTTTACAGATTGATCCTTGCCATTTTTAGTTAAACAAGATATCATTCAAATGTCCTCCACGGGACTTCTTACAGGCCTTGATTCTTTTGAGGTAATTTTCAATGACTTTTCGGCACATTTCGGGCGGTATCTCGGCCATTACCTTACGAATATTAGTTTTCAATTCGTCAAGAGTTTGAGGATTGTTTGCGTAAACACGATCTTTCGCGTAGCCCCACAAAAAGAAATCCAAAGGCGTTAAATCACAGGATCTTGGAGGCCAATTGTCATCAGCCAATCGCGAAATCAAACGTCCAGGAAATTTTTCTTGCAAAAGATCTCGATTTGCTCGTGTTACGTGACTGGTTGCCCCATCCTGCTGGAACCACATATCGTCAAGATCATAATCTTCGATTTTCGTAAAAAAATAATCGGTTAACATGCGGCCATAGCGCTCAGAATTGACGGTAACGGTTCGTCCATGGTTGTTCTCAAAAAAATACGGCCCAATCACACCACAAGACCACAATGCGCACCAAACAGTGACTTTTTCCGGGTGTAATGGCTTCTCTACAATCAATTGTGGATTTTCTGAGCCCCAAATTCTACAGTTTTGCTTATTAACGTATCCACCAAGCGAAAAATGAGCTTCATCACTGAAGAAAATTTTGTTCGAAAAATCAGCATCAGCAGATTTAATAATTTTAACGCGTTGGTCGATTGTTAAATGCTCCATATTCTTAAATGGCAGAATGTCAACTAAATAAATGACAGCGTACTTGACGTTTATCTTTGACAGATGTCGGTATACAGATTTCTACTTTATCAACCTCGAATTGGATAACCCTGTTGCGTAGTATTTTTGTCACTAAAATTTTTTTAGGAAAAAAATATTTCCTAAATTATAAAAGTTTAGATCAAACATGATTTCTCAGTACGCCAGAAAATGACATTTTTGACAAAAAACCAGAATCGAGCTCTAGTGATGTTTTATAAGATATGATATTTTTTAAACAATTTGTAAACATTTTTACTGTAATGGCAAAACGAAAATTGAATGTAAGCTCAAGCTTCACAAACAAGACATCTTCAAAATTTATAGTAAATGGTGAAACAGAATGAAACAGAAATCCCGTCATCAACAATTAAACAAAAAGTTAAATTAGGTGAAATTTTTAGTTACCAAATTGAAACAAGTGATGTACTTTGTAAAATATGTATTGAAGCAAAAGCTGACAGTGATTTTTATAAAGGGGAAAGATGGGACAATTGGAACACTTAAAGTTTTTTTAAATTTATTTTTTAAGATTAAAAAATTTATTGTATCGTAATTTTGTTAAATTTTGCTCGAAATTTGCTAAATTTAAAATACTTGTCCACAATGCAGTTATGCCGCGCACAATTTTGAATAATTATAGTGCCAAGGAATCGGATGCTGAAAATGATCATTTTATGGCGGAGGTTAACGAGAGCCCTGGGTCTGAAGCCGAAGATAATGAGAATTTGAGCATCGATATTGATGACGAAAAGAGAGCCTATGACAAATTAAGTCCGGATTTGGAATATTTTTATATCCTTAATGATGGAACCAAGTGGAGGATATACTTCCAAACTTACAACGGTTAATGGTGCATAACATAATACATGAGCCATTTTAGACATACAAATAGGAAGGCGGAAAAAGAATTTACAAAATGAAATTAGGAAAATTCGAGTAAAAAAAAGAAAAACCTGGGCACCTATGAACGAAGAGAAGCTCTTGGCCTATCTAGGAATTATTATTGTCATTGGGACACAACGATACAATGATATTGCTTTTAGGCAACTTTCGAAAAAAAAGTTTTACCCGCTGTATTGAGCAAACTATGACCGTCCGACGTTTCCAAAATTTAACGCATTTTATTCGATTTGATTTAGATGCCACCAGAAATTGTAGAATGGAATTCGATAAGGCAGCACCTATTTCGGAAACTTTTGAAATGCTAAATGCCAACCTGAAAAGCAATTACAGACCAAATAAAAGCATAACCATCGATGGACAACTGTTCCCCTTCAGAGGGCAATTCACGCAATAGGTACCTTCAAAACAAAGTATGGTTTCAAAGTTTGGTGGGCCTGCGATTTCGAAACGGCGTACCCTTTGTCCGTAAAGATATATACCGGTAGAATTGGAAACATCAGAGAGAAAAATTAAAATGAACGCGTCGTCAAAGATTTAGTTATCCTTTAGAAAAACACCGGAAGGAAAGTAGCTACCGACAATTTTTTTACATCGCTTTCTCCAGCCAAAGATTTACTAGGGTGGAATCTTTTCGTCAGTACTAATTATAAAGAAAAACAAGGCGTGCGTCTCTTCTGAATTCAAAGCATCGAAAGTTAGGGAGATTTTATTGTCAAAATTTGGGTTTGGCGAAAATATTATTTTATGCTCAAAATGTATACCAGATATAATTTTATATTACAATTCAACTAAAGGTGTAGCGGACACCATGGATAAAATACTTTTCCAATTTACAACAAAAAAAAAAGACCAACCGGTGGCCACTGGCAATGTTCTTTAACAGTTGATAAACACATTTTATTAAACACCTGTTTTTTTATTTAGCAAAAATTAGATTTATGAATATTTTAATTAAAAAATTTTTGTTCAAAAAGTTTAAAAAATCATTTGATCGATTTCAACTTGTCAGGTCGTCATCAGGAGTATCTACTGATTTGTAAAAGAATTTTTTTTTTATATACGGTAGAAAAAAGGCAAAACAGAAAAAAGAAAAAGAGACAAAAAATAGGCAACAAAAATTAAACTGTTTATCGTCCCAGCCAACTGTTGTTTATACAGAAAAAAATTAATAATAAAAAAGAGGGAGGAGTATAGCAGGTAAGCGAATAGTCAGCGGGTAACAATCTAAATTTTTTAGTTAAAATATTCAAAAATCTGATGTTTGCGAAATAAAAAAACAAGTGTTTAATAAAATGTGTTTATTAAGTGAAAGTGTATTTCGCTAAGTGCCTACGGCAAATAGTATAAAAAGTATTCTTTAACATTATTGACATTGCGGGACTCGCAGCTTACATTAACCAACAATAAGCCATCTGTCAAGAACAACGTTAAAACTGGTCAACGTAGACAATTTCTTGAAGAATTAGGGGAACACTTTTCTATGCCTATTATAAAAAGAACGAGCTTATAATCCAATCGCTGTGCTAATTGCAACAAGAAATGCCATGCAATGTGTTCTAGGTGTTTGTATTGAGGAAGTTTGAGAGCTCCAGAGCGTCCAACCATTTCAGATGATTTAATGGATAGAGAGGCATCTGGTCGGCACACACACAAAGGTGAATCCTATATGTGTTATAAGGAAGAAAAAGAAAGAGACCTACAAGAAAAGTTTGTATTCAGTGTGGAGCCAAAGTTTGGTTTTCGTTATTAGAACAACCTAAATTAGAACAACATCAAAATGTCTGAAAGCAAAGATATCGAAACATCGTGTTTTTATATAGGCCAAACCAGAAGGAAGAAATACAATGCATCGCTACACCGTAATAAGCAAATATTGAATTGCTTCTTAAAGAATTCGTTGTTTGAGCATATATGAACGTGTTTAAACACAAATTATCCAAATTGTTTTAAGTATTTCGCAATATTACGTTTAGTTGTACGCAAGCGGTCTATATCTATACAGCAAAACTTAGTTTCGACAGTCCAGTTGGTGTGTGATCTTTGTGACTTTTTCTCAGAATTTTTGTTTTAATTGAGTTTAAGAACTTTATTAAAACTACTTTTTTACTATTCAAAAATAGCTGGGTTGTCACTGTCATTTTTGCAAATTATTTCAATTTTTGCAGTAAAAACGCCTCGAAAAATGGGACTATTTAAGCAATTCAGTAAAGAGTAATCAGTAATATGCATAACAAAGGTAGAACAAATCGAAAAATTGCTGACATTTTTGGGGAAACACATACAGTTTTTAATAAGGCAATTAATGTTTTCAGCGATGAAGGTCGTCTGACTACCTAACTTCGACCAGGAACAACATACAATTGAATAAAAAGATCAAAATTTTATCGGAACATAATCCACACCTTTCTGCTCCAAAGCTCCATGAAGATGGTAAATACGGTCGTGTTGCTAGGGACAGATGAAGTTTTTTCACGAAAATGCCCTTCAACTAGCATATTTTTGGAACCGCATCGTGTGAGCAGATGAATCGCCGATACGATGATTGTCATGCTTGCGTGGGTTCACGACTATTCCATCTCACGTTGCTTTGATGATTAAGTAGACGGTCCCTTAATTTATTACCGATTTGACTAACGCATGTTATTTCAAAATATTCCATCAAATACGATAGGGGCACTCGAATGTTGATATTAACTCGCGTTATAAATAACATTTGCTAAGTTTGTTTATCATAAAAACATACAATTTTATGTAAATTAATTAATAAATTAATTAAAATAAGAATATATTGTACAGTTGTCAAACAACGTATTAGTACAGTTGGCATTATTCAATTGTATCCCTTAAGAACAATATTTTTTCTATGTACATCGTAGACAAACTATTTGTTTCGACTGTGCGTGTTTGTAATTCATTATCAACATTTAGGAGTATTTCAAATAAATTTGATTTAAAAGCTCAAAAACTACAATTGGCTTAAGCTTCAGATTTTATTGGTGTAGCTATTGGTACAACATATTTATGCGAAAACTGTTTCGGAAAAGGACAATTTTTTCGAGTTATTCGCTATTGAAATCGTGATATGTAACTTTACGTCACCAAATTTGGTGCTGCAAAGTTACAGAGCAAAACTTCCGTTTATAGAGCCGAGTTACATTTTATGAATACTATTTTGGTACATATCGGAAATTTTACAGTTACAGAGCTTACATACAGTTTGTGAATGCGACAAGATGTGATCCAACAAATTTTAATTCTGCAATTATTACGAATTACGAGCGGTCATATCAAGAAACGGAATTGAACAATTTACTTATCTTATTCTATGGTTAACTTAAAAGACTGTATGGTACTGAAAAAACGTATTTATTTTTCGTATCGATATTTAAATTCTTTGCTTTAATGTATGCAAACTGGTTTGTTTCTTTAATAAATTTGATTGTCGTCATTTTGTGTCCTAAACATTTTTCGTTATTTTTGATCTAAACTTTGCATATTATAATAAATGACCACTTATGTTGGACACGGACTTATTAAGTGATTTGCCATTTAGGGACAGTAAAAAAAAATTGAGTTGAAAAAATTGATTAGTAAGTTTTTAAACCGTAGACGTCAAAAGTACGTTCAACTATAGACGTCAAAAGAGTGACAACATACAACGGTATTATTAGTAAATTGTTTTGTTATGCAACGGACACTGAAGAGGTTAAGTCGCGGTCCGTTTGGATGGTTTAGTTCGTAGAGGTACAACCACCAAAATTTTAGGAGCCATTTGTTTATTTGTGGCGGGATGCCTATAAATGTGTTCATAGCACTAACCGCACTGAAACAAATGGTGTGCAACTAAACTCTTACGTGTTAACTGGGAGTAATTAGCAAATGTGCAGAATTTTACAATGAGTTTAACTACATACTAGATGTTTCAAAATTTTTGTTTGTTTTTCTATACTTTTCACTCAATCATCCAATATAAAATGAATTTATCTTACACATAAACCAGTGTCGCACTTGTGAGAGGCAAGTGGTGCTTTACTTTTGTTTGAAAATTCATTGTGCAAACCGGGTAATTTTTCGAAAACAATGGACTTACGGGGGACATTCCTTATTTGAAAATTAATCCCGATTTTCGTTTTCCCACTGAATTATTAACATTCCACTAATTTGAATTCTTGTTTGATTTACGAGAATATTGTATTAGAACATGTTCTAAATCGAAAAAAAAGTTACAATCTAAATATTTTTTTTGGCAGTATAAATATTTCTTTACCTTAACCTGTATGGTACTAAGAAAACAATTTTTTTGATATCGATATTTAAATGCACAAATAATATATCCAAACTGGTTTCTTTTTTTAATTAATTTTAGTACTAAATTTCTGAATAATTTAATTACTATGGTTTACTTATAACGCTTACGTTTTTAATTAATTTTTTATAATTCATTATTTCTGCTCCTAAACATAGCATATTATAATAAATTATTGACAACTAAACTTGAACACAATAATTATTAATTGTTTTGCCATCTACGAACATAAAAAAAACAAATTAAATCGTCATTGCGACATAAAAACGAAAAATTTATCATTTGACGTAAAATTTCAATCGATCAAAATCGAAATTTGAAACATTTTTAAACTAAATTTTCCTAAGGCATTACAAGACCAATCTTGATAATCATGTACATATTAATACCTCGATTTTATGTTCCTGATGCAGACATTCTTCACGGTCTAGAGGTAATACTACTAGTATACTTGATGTATACTTTTCTGAAAAACGATCAACCTAACCATAGACAAACGATGGCGTGGTTACTTTGAATAAAATAATAATACAATGAATGTACCAATAATACCAATTTCTTTGTCGATGTTATAAAAAAACTCAAGACTTATTTGTACCCCCAAAATTTAACGTAATCCAAAAAAAACACGACTGTGATCACACCACAAGTCGGCACAGGTTGAAAGATAGAAAATCATCAAAAAATTTATTTAACAATAAAACCCCGCCCAGAAACAGACACACAGTCCTTAGAGTGTTAAGTTATTGAAGTTGAATAAAAAAGTGATAGGGGCTGAAACCTCACGAGATAATGAAAACTTAGGTCCGACCCACCTTGAGGGTGGTCAAACGGTAATTTTGTAAAAATATCGTTTTCTTCATCTGCGATTTTCATCATTTCAACTTTGATTTTTGTTGCAACCACCTGACCCTTAAATAACTGGTTTTTGAAATAAGCCAAATTATAGAGGAATGAAGGGCAATCGATTTTATTATTGTTAACAATGACATGTTTTTGCATATATAAAGGACGGGGTCATTGGTTTGTTTTTAAATCAACGGCTATGGCAGCTTGAAATTTTGACAGCTCGCCAGTTTAATATTTCGTGTCAGGACAATCATGTTTTCGCTTGAGGAGCGTTTCGAAATGTTGAAAACTTATTTTCAAAGTCAGTGTTTGGTAGTCCTAACCGAGCAAATTTTGGAAAGAAATATGGGCCGTGAAACAGCGTCAAGCGGAACCTTTGTAGTGAAATTGGTGAAGAAGTTTCGTGATAAAGGCTTACTATTGGATGAAAGAAATGGCCCCTGAGCTTGGACAGTGCGCACATCCGAAAACATTGCGGCAGTGGTTCACAGTGTAGTGACCAGAATCCAACGACCTCAACTCGACGCCGATTACAGCAACTGGCCATTATTCGCACCAACCTGAGTAATACTACACAAAGGCTTCATACTTCCGATTTTGATCGAAAAATCATCTTTTCATGCGAAGCGCATTTCCATCTCTGGGGCTATGTAAATTAGCAGAACTGCCGAATTTGGGGTTCGGAACAGCCACACATAATCGTATAACAACTGTTTGATGTAGATTTTGGAGTGGTGGCATAATGGGATATTTTTTTTTTCGAAAACGTTGCGGAGACAATAATGGAGTTTCCACCGTTACCGTTAAAGGCGACGGGACAGACCCATGCCACCCAATTTTTATGACCTCAGATCGACGCTATGAATGTGAACAATATTTGTTTTTAACAAGATAGCGCCACCTGCTATACATACCGACAGACGATCAACCTCCTGCTCATCAAACAACAGAATAATCAGCCGTTTTGGAGATGTCAATTAGCCTGCAATTGGAGTGGAGCTGCAGTTTGTCACCGTTGGACTTTTATTAAATCGGAGATATAGCGAGAGTTTTGAGTGCAAAGGTGCTCCAATTAAATTGGTGACATTCTTCAAGAACTTCTAAGAGGCATTATTATGTTTAATACTACCAATTGGTCACCATCGCCTTAATGTTGATTATTACAACTCATTTTGATAAGAAAATTGTTGCATGGTCTAAGAACTTTTAATTATCTGCCTCCAGCCCTAGGGTGGTTTTGAGTACTAAGTTGCTATAGTTAAATTTTTGATATTCTTTAAAACCTTTCCTTTGATATGCGATACTTTAGTATGATATTCTATAAAAACTAACAATTTCTTACAGCAGTACCAAGCCAGTGGATTTATGAAGGATTAAAAATTTACGAATTAAAAAATAAATTGCTCAAGCAATTCTCGAGTTATCACCTGATGGACGGACCAATTTTTTTTTTTGCTTTTTTATGCTCAGAGTCCTTCAAAACTTGGAGGTCCTGATGGTACGAAGTTTACACTAACTTTGAAAGTGCAGTGTTACTCTGAAAAAGCTCTAAATAAGTAGTTATTACTCGTGACATATACACGGTTGTTACAAGTCTTATCCCTTTTTCTACCAGAGAAATCTTTTTTTTTTTGCTTCAATTCAAGTCCCACCCACACAAATGGGTGAGTTAAATATGACACGTTGTAATGTCTTCCGGATTTTAACGGATCTTAGTTAAATCGGAATTATTTTTGAAAAAAAACATTATAATTTGATAACATATTAATTACTTTATTATTATGATAGTTATAGTGTTATTTTCCGGACGAATTACGAGGAATGCACAAATGTGTATCTTGGTTCAAAATACATGCAAACATAAATTTTTGACGTGATTTTTTTGCCTTACCCACTCAATTGTGTGAGCAGGCAGGAAAAGGCTTATATACATAAGACTATTAAAGACAGTGCTACATTTGCATTGTGCATCAACTTTTGTAATAGTCAAGGAATGAGTTCAAATTAAAACTATTTTAAGCTCAATGGCTTTGAAAACTTTCAAAAAACCCAACAACATGGTGCAGATTGACGGGACACGACGCAAAACTATTATTTAAATTTGCTCGGAGAATGGAAGATGACTTTATCAATATTTCTATTTTTCCAACATAAGTTTATGGCCATCAAGCTGAATACTCTGGGAGTTAATCTACCGCTTTTACGAAGTTAATTAATATTGGGGTTTGGGCGCAATTTTCATTAAAAAATAGTGGATTTTATATTACTTAAAGCGAATTAGCTCGATTTAGTTTTCCATTTGCTATATTTGCTTACAATCTTGCAAATACGACTGAAATATTTAATATTGTGTGGCTATAAAAATTCACATTCTAGGCTCGAGAGGAAACCGAATGCCTAACCTATTTTTCTTATTTGAACTTCACAAATGAAAATACGATTTAGATATTAAAGTTTTTGACGTTTATCTTTCCGCGGACTAATAATTATTTTTAAGTGACAACAATGTGCAAAACCTTAAAAAATTATCCACTTTCCTTGTTTCTTATCTATATCACTGTAAAAAACTCATATTAAATTATTTAATAAAATTTGGTTTGTTCATTATTATAATATTCAAATTTAATTTAATATCTAAAATTTAAAATTTGTATATAGCATTGTGTTTAATAAGTAATATAATAAATAACTCAAAACCTATGAATCGTAAAAAACATAATTATATAACAAATAATAAAATTAAATAAAAATTTAATTATATGTATATAGGATGCAAATTAAAAATAAAATATGTGCATTGGTATATAAAATAAAATAAATATATCAATTCAAAATAAATGAAAAATAATATTTAAAAAAAAACAAACGTTTCGAATAATAAATTTTAATACCAAATAAATATAAAATAAATTATAGTAAAAATATAAAAATTAATTGAACGTTTTTTTATAAATATTATTGATTCACTTATTTTGTGTTCTTGTACATATATTTATTATGAATTTAATACAATAAAAATATTAAAATAAAATAAAATAGTATTTCTTTTATTTTTTTATTTGTGTTATTTAAAAAAAATCGTTAAATTAAAATAATTTTTGTATTTGGTTTATATATTTATTTATTTTTTAAATATATATTTAATATATATATATATGTATGTAAAAATGAGAGTAATAAGTAAATAAATATATAATGAAACATGCATTTTTATGTAATTAAAAATAATCGTTTTTGTCTTTGTTAAATATTTTAATAATTTATACATTTTAATATAAATAATAATAATATATTAAATATAAAAAAAATGAAATAAACTATATATTTTTTTATTTTTTGTTTCGATTTTTTTTTGTAATATTTTTGTAATAATTTTATATATATTTCACTCAAAAAAAAAATTACAAATATCCGTTTTTTAATATATATAATTTTTATAAATATTTAAAGTAGTTTTATTTACTAAGTATTTATTTACAAGGAAGTTTGGTAGTTTTTATATAAAAATAATTAAAAATAACAATTAAAAACGAAAATAATAAATATGGATTTTTTATTAATATTATATATAAAAAATAAATATAATAAATAAATTTATTTTTATATATAAAAGCGAATCAGGATATATGATGTAATATTTGGATAAAACAGATAAATGTTTATATGATTCAGACGAAGACAAAAGGATTTTTGTTATACTTTTGGATTTGTTATTTGTGAACAAAATAACAAGGATTTAAAAAAAAACAAATAAATAATATTAAACTTTTTTGTTATAAAACAAAAAAATATTTGTATTTAAAAATTAAACAAAAATAGTTTGACACAAAAACAAATTTAATTAACATCAACTTTTACTAAAAATATTAATGATAATAAAATTAATGGATTTATTAAAAATAAAAAGATTTTTTTTATAAAATTTAATTAGTAATGAACGCGGGATATAGAGACAATGAATTATTGAATTTTTCAAAGTGAATATGTAACAAATTGGATATAGTTTGACTACTTGAAGTATATATAAGAATTTACATGTTATATACCAAGTAGTTTTACTGTAATTAAATTGAAAATTCAATTTTCATAAAAAAAATAAAAAAATGAAAAGACGGAAAACGAAAGGAAAACATGCTAATTGAATTTTTAATTAAGTTTTTCTGTAATAACAATACGAAAATAATAATTTAGTTTGATATTTATTTTTATAAGCTAAGAAACTTGAATTCCATTATTCGAATAAACTAAAATTTTAATTTTGTAAACTATCAACAATTTTTACCTAAACAATATATTAAAAATAAGTTTCTTGTCTTAAAAAATAAAATAAAAAATACAAAAACTCAACCGAACTAAAAAAATTATTTAATTGTTTATATTTTTCTTTTAGAATTGAAGTAATATTTTTTTTTAAGTATTTTATTAAAAAAGCCAACTCAATAATAAATTAAAACATAATCGATAAACAGATATAATCTAATTATTAAAAAATAAAGATTGTTTGTGAAAATGTTTTAAATAGTTTTCTCAAACTTTAAATAATTTTTGTTACTATATTAATTATGTACTTTAATTTAATTAAACAAAAAAATGTTTTTCATTTTTATTATGTTTACAAAAAAATTATAAAAAATAATAAATAATAAGTGATAAAAATAAAAATAAAAATTGTATATTGTTCTTAAAAATTATTATTATTGTAAAAAATATTTAATTTTTATTTTTATTTTGTATAAATATTTTCGAACAAAACACAAACAAAACCAAAAGTAAAATAAAAACATCACAATATAACATGATCACAAATACATATACAATAATTTTTAATTAAATGATGTTTTTTTAAAAACAAGTAAAAAAACGTATGACAAGGATAATTATGGACACAAGACATATATAACATACATGAACATTTATATTTTTTGTTAAAAAGAAATATAAATTAAATTATAAATAAAATAAATTAAGCAGAAAATAAATAATAATATAATTAGGAACCGAATAATGAAACTCTTTTACTGTACATAAATGTTAAATAAAAACAGTTAATAAATAATGTGAGAAAAATTAAAGAATTTATGATTCGGTTCCAATAAATAAAATTTTAATATATTATTATGTAATATTTTAGTTTGCAAACATTTTTGTTTTGGTTTCTCTTTTAAAACAAAATAAACATAAACATAAAATAAAATAAATAAGAAAATAAATAAAATATTTTTAAGGATTATTTTTTGTTTTGTAAAATAAAATTAAAAATTAAATAAAAAAATGAAGAACGACTGCGACTTACCACGGTGTAAAAGAGTTCCAGAACTCGCTATTTGTATTTTTAGTTATATTTTTTTTTTTTTTTTTTTGAATATTAATTTGTATTTTTTTATTTTATTGTTTGTGCACAATAATACGGCATATACGGGGCACAACAGAAGGCACCGAGGCGAGGCACAGCGACAGGGACACAAAGAAGACAAGGACAAAATTACTAACCATCCAAATACTTGGTATACACATTAATATTTTTTTTTTTTTTTGGTTAAGTCTACATAATAATATTTAATCAAAAATAATTTTAATTTAATTTAAATTATTTTTGATTTAAATTTAATTTTTTTTTATAGTGTATTGCCAAAAGTAATTTGGATAAGCATAAAAAATTTTAATCGATTTAAAAAATATAAATAAATTATTTTAATTATGTACGCGCTAAACAGTATACATCATGATAATATATAATTATTAAGTTTCGTAATTTATTTATATTTTTTAAATTCAAATTAAAAAATTACATATATTTATTTAGACAATAACAATTTTTTTATATCAATCACACATCATAAAATCCGTTCACACTTTTTTTTTTAAATTAATAAACAAAACAATAAATAATTTAAATTCACTCAAATTAATAGTAAACCAAATCATAATCATAATAAATTATAAATTATTTAAATTAGATGATTTTTTTTTTTGTAATATACAATCAATACCGAATAATAATTAATTAATAGTTTACTTTAAAATACTTTTTAACTATATAATATAACTTTTTTTTTAATCAAATTAATGAGCTTCTGGTTTTTTAGTATTAAAAAAAATATATTTTTTCGACTTGTTAATTATATAAACAAATTATTAGTTAATATAGTGAACAACGTAAATAAATAATTTCGACAGTGAAGAAAATAAAAAATAATAATAATTTAAATAATAAACAATTTATAAATCGTACAGGAACTTTTTGCTCGGCTTGGTATTTTGAAGAGAAGTTTTTTGATGATTGTACGTCTCGGTGAAAATACACCATATGTTTTGTTATTTGAATTTATCGTTTGTAATATCGTTCTCGGAGAGAAGTATTACAAAATTTATATTAAGAATTGAGAGTTTATGATGCACTTACGTCACTTGAGTAGGGCCAACAAATTTTTTAAAATTTTTTCCAATTTTTTATTTTCCTTTTCGCTTAAGCTATTCTCTTTTATGCGTCATTTGAAAAAAAAAATCAATAACAAAAACAATAAATGAGATTCGTTCATCTCTGAGAGTAATACCTTTATTTTTTGAATTTTGTTTAAAATAAGAAACAAAAATTTTACAATTTTACTTGTTTACTTGCCTAGGGCCAGTTGAATATTTGAACACCTTGATAATTTGTTTTTCTTTAAATTAAATTTTAACGTTGTTTCATAATTACAATTACTATGATTTTATTCGGAGTCATGGGTCGTGCAAAAACTTTAAGTGACGTCGAGAAAGCTAACCTTGATGCTTACAAAAAATCAAATTTTACGAGTTACGTTATTGCAAATAAAATCGGCAGAAGTACCTTAGTAATATTGGAAATTATGGTAAACACATCAATGGCCATCGCCAAAAGACAAACGTAATATCGTTCTGGAAACCACAAATTCCGCATACACTGTGGCGAAAATCAAAGCATGAACCGGTATAACGAGAAGTGTAAGTACTGTTCGAAGTATTATCAAGGGTGTTAAGCACTACAAAAAAGCCGCCACTGAATGCTTTGCGGAAAGAAAACCGGTTGGAATTTTGTAGAGCGCATATGACATGGAAAAATGAATGGCATACTGTGGTGCTCAGAGATG
Source organism: Nephrotoma appendiculata (assembly GCA_947310385.1). NCBI lineage: Eukaryota > Metazoa > Arthropoda > Insecta > Diptera > Tipulidae > Nephrotoma > Nephrotoma appendiculata. The sequence continues at coordinate 263,744,540 of OX371224.1, forward strand.
ATAAAAAAAATTAATTTAGACGGGGCAGATGGCTTCAATTATTATTTTCACGATTTAAGAAAGGATGAATTATTTTTGAAACATCACGGCATCACAGCAGAGAAGGCTGTATTATGGTCAGTGGCACCATCTGGCTTTCCCTGGGCATAGGGAATAGGGAAAAATATTTTTTTGTTTAAATTGTATTTTTATGGCCTACTGAGGGAATAAGTTTGGTGTAAATATTTTCGAAACAAAATTAAATCCGAAAACGTTTTTCCCTATACAAATTTTGTGGAACGAAAATTTCCCAATTAACTTTGTTTTGAACATTTTTGCACTAAATTTATTCCTTCAGTAACCAGAAAAATATTTTTTTTGGACAAAAATGTTATGAAAATATTTGTCCCAATACCCTATTTCCAGGGAAAGCCACTGGGGAGCGTCACTGGGCGCTATTTCGTGCTATGGAACCGTTCTTTTAGTTGTCCCAACAGGCAGGATGACTGGAATAACCTACAAAGCAATTCTGGAAAATAATTGTGCAACATTTTTCTGAAATTTTTGGACCATTACAATGGACATTTCAACACGATAATGCTCCGATTCATAGTAGGCGTGTCGTAAAAAACTGGAATGAGAACAAAAATATTGTATTTTTACAGTGGCCTCCATATTCACCAGATTTGAACATCATGAAAAACGTTTGAGAATGGCTAACACGAAAAATTACGAGGGAAGAAAACAGTTCGAAGACACTGATGAACTTAAAGAAGTGATAAAATCCGCTTCGAGTTAAATTTCTTTAAATTACTTGAAATCGCTGTACGACTCTCCACACTCCTAATCGAGTATACGAAGTGATTTTAAAAAACGGTGGAAGTACCAAGTATAAAATTTAATTTCAGTTTTTTGTTTTGTTTTAAAAGAAATAAAGAAGTTGAATTTAACTTTTCCTTATTAAATTATCGCTTTGTTCTGTGCATTATTTTGTCTTTTTTAAGTTGGTCAAAAATCACACCCTGTTCAAGAGTCAAAAATCACACATTTTATTTCTTATTTTAAACAAAATTCAAAAAATAACGGTTTCGCTCTCTGGGTAATTCTAGATGAATCAGGCAGTGTAGTGGAGAAAAGCAGAGGAAAACCAATACTACATCATCGTCGTTTTCCCGGTTAAGGGTGCTTGAATCGGGCATCTGCCTTTTATGAAGCGGCCAACTATGTAATCAAGGTCGGGCTGGATGCCTTAAGATTCTTCTTAAGTAGAAAATGATCCACACACGTAACAGGCAGGTTGAGCGGCAGGCTAATAATATTTTCACATAAAAACAACTACATTATAAATCCTACACAAAAGTCTTCGATTATCGTAGCGGACTCATCTCAAACTCAACCTCAGAAATTGTACGGAATACATTTTTGGATCCATGACGCAACCAATGGTTACGAACGTGAAGATTGAATGATGGAAGAAACAATCAAGTCATGGTCTCTAAGAGATACTCAACCAGCATATCTGACGTTAGGTCTTACAGAGCAGCATCATCTCCGTGCTAGGACTTAATACCTCCGTTAAAAAGAAGTGCGAGATCATACATCGAATACATCAGATTCCAAGAAACGGAACAAGCAAATTCTACGGACTCTTTTGCTAACGTCAGGAGTCTCAATGTTCTAATATTCTATTCGTTGGGCACCAAACTACTATCCAGTAGTATTTTTTATCAAATCTTTTTATATTAACTCATAAAAGAATTCAGTCTAATAAGGTGTTACAGGTTTTGAATAACTGCGGGTTTACTATATGTTCAAAATGAAGTATGCACGACCGAAGTGAACTTTTTAACGAAAAGTACAGGGTGTCCATCCGAATGGTTTACAATTATTTTGTCACCATTTCATCATCAATATTGCCAGTTCATACTTGAGAGTCATGAAGCACTGCAGCTAATTAATCATGAAAAAATATTGGATTGAACAACGCGTTTTAATAATGAAAACCTTTACACATGACAATCATCAATTACATTAACATTAAGAAAATTATGTGAAAATTTCGGAAGGAATATGGAGCCTACCTTTACAGGATAAACAAAGAATTTGAAGACGCACTGTGGCAAAAAAAAAATAAGTAATTTGAAGATCAACACTAAAAATTAGTTTGCATAACGACTTGGATTTATTACCAAGAGATCATTTGTAACAATAGTACGTATGCAAATAAGTGCTGTGGCTTGACAATGACAATCCGGATTTTTTTGATGAATTAATTATGAGTGACGAAGCTTATTTTTATTTAAAGGGACATGTAAACAAACACGCAATTCTGGGCAGTATAGAACAAATAATTCACCAATCACCATTACACACCTTCAACCATATTTTTACGAAAATCCGAATGGTCGTTACACTCATAGCGTTATCGTTATATGATAAAATAACTTTTTTCGCGTAAACGTCGAATAGTTTTGTGATTGAGATCAATGTGCACATTGTGCGTGTGTGTGACCGGTGAAATATAGAGCGATATTTTTTTTGTATGTTTCTTGTTTTGGCGTGTGCGATTGATGCGCGGTAAGAAAGGGTGGGCAAGTGACGCGCATATAAAAAACAAAACAAGAGGAGTTCAATTTTGACGTTTTTCAGTGTTGAATTTGAATTAAATTTTTAATGTTAAACAAGTATAAGTTGTATTTACTCATCGGGTATATGTTATTGATATTTTACCAAAAATATATATAGACGCCGCGAATATCAACGGGTATCGAATATTATAACGGGTACCATATTTTAGCGGGGGCCGCAATAATTAAAAGGCACCACATAATTATTTACGACTACTGCACCTTATCATCGGGTATCTCAATTAATTTTCGGATACCACATTTTTTCTAACGGATGGCCATTCACCCCTTCGGTTTACGGCGAGCCAACGCCCAAAGTTGTAGTTTTCGGTTTAAGGCGAGAAGACGCGCAACTTTATACGATTCTTTTGTACAACGGCGGATGGGCCGCCACGTGGTCGGGTATATTCAACGTACGGGTGACCAATCGAGGCCAGTCGTTTTATTACCGTTTTATTAAGGCGGGATGACGCCCAACATTACAGGGGGCCTACTCGAAGGACTAAAGGTACAGTTATTGTTTTATTTTTATTTGTAAATTTTTATTTTATTTTTTTTATTCAAATTCAATTTAATTTAATTTTCAAATTTCCATTCTTTTTTTGTAATTTTTTTAATCAAATATATATGTGTAATCGAGCAACCGAATAACGGATGCTTGGCGCGCACTTGGTGCTCATTGGTCTTGTTACATAGTTTGTTCACGTTTGGCGGCCATATATTTTTTTTTGTTCGATTTATATTTTTATTTTTCGTTACGCCATTTATTCGATTTATTATTCCTTCTTTCCGCTTCACAAATTGTTCATTAGTGATTTTTATTATTTTTGCTACACCGTTTATTCAAGGTCATCAACCATTTTGTTATTTTGTTCGATTTAATTTGTCTCTTTTCAACACAATTTCTGAAAAATTAGCGATTACTTTATCCTTGGTATGCCATACAATAAAATGAATTACTAAAATTTTCCGGATCGGTATTTGGGGGGGGGGGGGGGGCTGGGGATTCTCATTTCATGTCGATTCCATATTTGCAGGCTGGGTTTATCTTGGTAGGATATCCACAGGGTCGGAGTGGCAGGTCCAGCATATGTGTTGTCCATTTGGGGACGACCGTAAAATCTACGCGGTCCCTCCGTGGCACTTCAAGCTGTGTGAGTGTGAACTGTGGGGGATCCTTTAGAGGTCTCTCTGGGTGAAAAGGGGCTTTGTCTGTTGGAGGAACGTCTCTACCATATTATGATGCTTCGTTGTGGCTGCGCATCGGCCTCTAGGGGTCAATGAGTCATTCAGAAGGGTTTCTTCAGCAGACATTGTACTTGTCATTCGGGGAGATCCGGTCGTTCCTGGGTGGGCACACCCGGTTATTATTATATTTATTCACGTTCCTCAAATTTTGGTCGACGGATTCTGGTGGAATTTCAATTTAATTTCCGTTTTTTTTAGTTTGCTTTTTAGTTCTCATTTTTCATTGTTTATTCTGTTACCAGTGTAGGCTAGGCAAGGAAAATGCAAGCCTTAACTTCCCCACGGCCCAAAAACCCTGAGATCGAGTCGGCAAAATTACAATGAGAGAGACCTCTGTATGTTTAGATGAAATATGCGGGTTGGCTTCGTGCCTCCCAAAACACGATATTGGGACAAACCTAAATGATCGTATTCCCGTTCTTATTTAACTTTTAAATTAACAACATAAGTTTTCGTGCACGTGATTGATGTTCAAAATTTTCATCTCGCATCTCTCTCAGCAAATTAGCGTTCGCCCTTAGAATCAACATATCGCGAAATTTGCATATTTTACTAACACTCGTAACTTGATCCCAAGGGTTTACCACGATCCTGTAACATTTCCTAAAATATTATTGTATCGATACTACTCAGGCATCGGTGTAATACGTTCGTGTAATCCTTTGAAAATGAATCAGGAACGTAAGAGCATCGTCAAAGAATTGGTTAGTTGCTCCTTCTCCGTCATCCGTGCGCCGATGAATTTATGTAATTATTTAATGTTTCCTTGTCTGCAAAGAATTTGAGATTTTATATTTTATTTGGTGGTGATATTGTTGCTCATTTTAGTACAATAACAGTTGACAGTTCTATGGACTGTTTAAAAACTTGACTGTGTAAAAAATTCTTCTTTTTATCACTGGTGTGACGATATTTTCGAAGTTGTCCTAAACCAGCTAAAGCATATAAGAAATTTTCATTTTCCGATCGTTCTGATTTCCAAGCATAATTCTAACACAGATGTTTGTCATTACCATATGAAAATTAGAGTTCATTTTTTTCAAATGTGGAGTAAGAATGAAGCTTTACACCTTAAAGTACGAGTTCCATTGAAAAGGAAATCCACAACACTGTATGTTTTGGGAATATTTATATCTAATACTTGCACCTAATATACATTGGGGAATAAACTCGATCGGCTAGGAAGCAAGCAATTAGCTAGCAAAAATCCTAGCTACTCAATTAATTTTACCAAGAAAATTTGAATTTCAAATTATATTTTTTATAAAATTTTTATTTATTTTTGCAATTGCGCAGTAAAACAACACAAAAATTTGCTGTCCATTTTTAGAAGCCGCAAAGTTTACAATAAAAAAACAACAATATTTTGAAAAACATAATTTGAAAAGCAAATTTTCTTGGTAAAATTGATTGAGTAGCCAGAATTTTGGCTAGCAAATTGCTTGCTTGCTAGTCGATCGAGCTTTTACACCATTATGACTAACTTTGCTAGCGAAGTTTACTTATTAACACTTTTTCATTGCTACTCTTTTTTTAGTACATAATTATACTTTTCGTTAATTTGTGTAGCTACACTTTCAATTAAGGTCACGTCGGTGTGTAAGTCAGCTGGTAGAAACCTGGCAATTACCATTTAAACAAATTTTAACTATATTAAACTTATGGGATTGGTTAACTTAAAACGTGCCAACTTGTATTTCGATGTTTAGAGATTGAAAAATTTCCCAGTAAATTATAAAGGGAAATATTCAACTGCCGACTGCATTTGTTTATAAAGATTTTTTTATATAATAATTAAGAGACTTTCCATCTATAGAAATCAATCATTAAAAAACATTCTTCTAAAATTTTGTTACGTCCCAAGCTTTTGATTGAAAAATTCCTGTACTAAAAATAAAACGTATGCAACTAAAATTTAAACGTACGATTATTGCGGGGATTTTTCTATTTCGTATTTTTTTTCGAATTAAATAAATTTCATAAATATAAAAATAATAATTTGATAGTTATAAAGAAAAATTCTGGACACAAGATTTAAGATGGAAATTATTAATTTCTTGATAATTTTCCCCGGTTGTATACAAAAAATAATTATAATATAAAAGATATTTATAAAAATGTTGTTGTAATAAAATAATATTAAAATTGTTTAGCGTAATTTTGCAGGGATGGCGATTAAATAAATGTTGGGTGATAAATTTGTGCTTTTGAAAGTGCTAGCGCTTAAAGCTTAAGCTGATTCTTAGGAAATTATGAAGAGCTTTATAATGTTGGAAAGTTTTCGATATTACGACGGTTATTAGATTTGCACGTATTTTGAATCATCCATCCCTTGCGGAAATATTAAAAAGTACTATGAATTGAAACAAAAGCTGTCTTTAACATTAAACCAAATAATAAAAAATTGAAATTTGCATTAAAAACTCTAAAAATAAATCGTAAAATGAAAAATCAATGAAAAGAAAATAATAAAATTGTCGAAAAGAAGGGTTTCCTGTATACTGCTACTACCTTACATTTTTTTATTGTTTACTTCAATATCTTTTATAATATTTAAAAAAAAAAAAATTAATGTTTTATATATTTTACGATATAAAATGTAAGAAAATTTATAGAAACAAAAAATTGTATATTTATATAAGGAAAAGGAAATAGAATATAAGTAATATCATTACTGACGTGATCTGTGTTTTGAATATATTTTTGTTAACCTTTTTATATATTTCTATATATAAATAGAACATATTTTTGGGCGAAATAAATGTTGCTAGATAATAAAAGCATAAACAATAATTTTAACTATAAAAATATATATAATATTTTATAAAAATAATAAATTATCTAACAATATTATATTCTACCCAAAGTTTTAACTATAAATTAAAAAATAAAAAATATTTTTATATATAAAAATAATAAAATAATAATAGTAAAATATGAATTCACTTTTCAATCAAAAAAATTGTGTCCATCATCTCTTAAAACAAAATCATAATTATTATATAAAAATAAATAAAAAATGATAATTTTTTATCTACATTAAAATAAAAATAAATTAATAAATAGTTATATATTTTGATGTCTCACAAAAAATAAAAAGGATATGTAAAGGTAAATTCATCGTTTAAATAATTAATAATAAATTTAACTAAAAAACAAATAAAAAAATAAATAAATTAACTAAATATATATAATAATAATAATAATTATATTATTATTTGTATTTTTTTTCGTAACAAAACAATACATAAGGTAATATTATATAGGGGGTTGTACAGGATTATTTTTTGTTAGACACACACAAGGTTAAAAAACATTAGACAAAACACAATACTCGATTTAAGATGAGCCAACTAATATTTTATATATTTTGCAATATATATATATATTAAATACATAAATAAATTTAAATTAAATAAATAACAAAATTAAATTAAATTAAAAACAAAATAAAATAAGTTCGATTTATATAATAATATAATCGAACATTAAGTGACTCACTTAAAATCGAGGGGATTATTTTTTTTTTACTGTTATATTGTTTTTAGGAGAGCACATGGGAATTTATTGGGTTCTCGAATAAAAAAATAAAATATTGGAGTAAAATAAATTAAAATCAAAATAAAAGAAACGTAAAATAAATAGATTGGATAAAATAAATAGAAGTAAAAAAATCAAGTAGAAAGATTTTTTTTTTGCTTTGGAATTGGATAATGTTTATTTTCCTATAGATATAAAATTTTCTTCGTTTTTTACGAAAAGATATGGAATGAAAAAATCTGTTTTTCCTCTCACTTTATTTTATTTTATTGAAGGTTGAAAATATATCCCGTTAGTTTCCTAAATATTCTGTTACAGATAGTGGATGCATCATTTCGAATCTCATGAGATTTTTCTTATTTCCAGTGTAATTAAGTTACAATTTAATATTTATTTTATTTGATTTTTAAATTTATATTTTTACTCCTATTTATAAAAACATCATGAGATTTAGACTTTTACATTTTATTTTAAATTATCGCAATTCGCGCTATTTATTACTTTAAAAAATATATTCTTTTAATGTTTAACAAATTGTGACAATGCACCTCGTTTGCACCTGAATAGAATAAAATAAAAATTATTTTATAATTCTTACCTTTGGTGTTGTTACCAAATATGTGTGTTACCATTGCATCTTGTTTGTTATACCCACAAATTGTTAAAAACATTAAAGGAAAATCAACGTAACGTAATAATTATATATAAATAAAATGTAAAAGTTTTTTTTACGTGTTAAAACGTTTTTGCATTTTGATTTTACTTTAAATAAAATATTCCTTTGAAATTCAAATTTAAAAACAAACTCTTTTTGGTACGGGTTTTTCCTAGCTAAGCCTTTTTTTCTCTCAATGATTTCGAGTAAACCACATATTTTATTTATATTTATGCTTTCTAAAATTTCATTAAAATCCTAATTTTTTCTGTATATTTTATTATTTTTATTTATCCTTTTTTTCCCTAATACATACTAATAATATTTTTTTGTTACGTTATGAAAACCAAAACATTTTTGAAATCCTTGATTTGAAAAAAATGTTATTTTTGATTAAAATTTTACTACTCGTTTAAAAAAATACAAATTTTTATTGGTTTTCATGTTGCGAAAAAAATATTATCCTGATCATCATAAATAAATAAAACCAAAAAAACAATCAAAAAACACTCGTTTCTATCCTCCTTAAAAATTTATTTTAGTACTTTGATTTTCGTTTTCATTTATGTTTGTAAAAAAAAAAAAATCTATATAAATTTATATTTATTTCAAAAATAATTTTAATATTTATTGTATTTTTTATTTTTATGAAATAAACAATAAAATATAAAAGACATTTGTCAGAAAATTATGTATTCGGTATTAAAATATTAAAACTGTTTGTAAAATAAATATACATTTTTGCCATTTTAAATATATTTACAAATAAGGAATAATTATTATTATTGAAAATTAATAATAATAATAAAAAAAAATATTTTCTTTTCGCAGATAATATAAATAAAAAAATATAATTTTAAATATAAAAAAAATGAGACTTACCTTTCGCTGTATTCATCCATGTGGGCGTATGATTGAACAGAATTCTCTTCAATCAAGAATTTCACCCGTTGATAGAACGATGCCGTTACAGAAGGTGGTTGTTTACGTAGAAGTACTTCAACGGGGTCATTTGAGGCGATACACATAATGTGTTCGGCACATATGGCATGCGAACAGCATTCGGAATCGGAACAATCAGACATGCCATCTAAAAATGGAAAAGAAATAAACGAGATTATAGTTTTATGTTTAAAGATTGATGAGAATCATTTATGCAGTAAAATATACAGGAAATTAAAAGTTAATCTTGAAATTTTAATAGTAACAGACAATAATGAAAAAAAAAATTGAGTTGTGTGATATGTCGATAATGCAGATTCAACGAAAATAACAGTCGATAATTGTCGGTAACATGCCCCTCGCAAACTCCAGCCGAAAAATGTCGAGAATACAGACACAAATTTTATGTCGGAAATTAATTGTTTAAAATTAGAAATTTTTATTTTTATGTTCCTAAAAAACAACTAAAAAAATAAAAATAAAAATTTTTAATTCGAAACATTTTAAATATTACCACTAATACACCAACAAAAATTTTCTAAGTGACATGTCTGGAAAATATTTTACATGAAGTGCCTTCTAATGATGAATATTATCCAAAAAAAAGTCAGCTCATATTTAATTTGGTGAGTTCAAGAAAACTCGTTTGCAAAATATATCGCACACAAAATATTTGAAATTTTTAATAAAATTACCTTTTAAAACGTCATGGCTAAAAGGAGCTTCAAACGAAAGGTCTTACTGATGCTCACACCTGGAAAATATTTCAGGTCAATTTTCACATTGAGAGTCCGAGAAAACTTGATTGAATATTTCGCTCACACAAACTTTGAAAAGTTCTAAAAATTGGCCGTTTACGGTGTCACGGCTGGGAGAGGAGTCAAATGAAATGTCTTAACCATGGTCAAATGTGGAAAAAAATTAAGGTCAATTTTCTATATATCGTAATTGTTTCGTATGGAAATTTTAATTTCAATAGTTTAGTTTATTTTAAGAAATAACAGTATCAGTATTTATAATATAATACATTTTTATCTGCATTATCGACGTTTTTCGGCTGTTATATATAATCTGTATTATCGGTATTTTTCGGCTGGGTATTTTACAGGATTTCTTTACCAATTTGCATGACCTTACTGAAGTAGGCAAATAATTTAGCTGAAATCTGCATTATCGACAAATAAAATAATATTTTACAAAATGTTTAAACATTAATAACTAAATCGAATCGATAAAATTATACAAATTTATTTAAATGTGTACATATGTATATAAATTAAAATGTACTAGTAAATTCTTAAGTTATTATCTCTAATAAATTTCAAATACATTATATATGAAAATATTGCATATGAAAATTCGCGAAATTAAGAAAATTCTTCTGTCATATAAGCGTGCTACAATTTAAAAGTTCAGGCCGTAGTAGACAATATTCATCCATGTAAAGTTTCAGTTCAAAGTATATGTGGAATCATAGTTAGATTTCCGAAAATTCTCAACAATACCTAAAAATCTCGTTTTCTCATCAAATGATCCACGTTAAAAAATTACACGGTAAGTGTTACAAAAAAATCCAAAAAAATTCATAATGTTGTGGAAAATTTGTTGTACGGATTCCAATGACATACCGATATTGTTCAATTGACAATTTTATTGAAAAAAAAGAATATTTGGAAGAGATAGAATACGCATCCAGAATGGATTTTTCAACAGAAAAAATTATTACTTGAAGAAACTTCAATCAACAGCGATCGAGCAGCATTATTCGAGAGATCTAAATTCTACATCGATCTGAAATCAAAAATTCAACCATAGTTAGAAAGAAATCATGAAAGAACATAAGCCACAAAATCAGTTTAACAATCCGGAATTTGCAATTGAAATTCTTGATCTTTCTATACTATTTTACCATTGTGGACACCAAAAGTAGAAACAAAGGAATTCTCTACAATTTTTTTTACAAACGCTTCAGTTGAAAGCTATTTTAAACGAAAAAATCTGATAAATAATATTAAGTCCAAACCAAAAAAAACAGAGAGGAAATAGATCCCTTAGAAAAATGGAATCATAAGAAAAGGAACGACAATAAGAAACATTTTTCAAAAATGAATGTTCACCGAAACATGAACAAAATTAATAGAGAGTAAGAATTTTGATGAACCAAACAAAAAATAAATTTTGAAATTTAAATACTTCATAAAAATCTAAAAAAAACCATACAAAAAATACAAAAGCAAAAAATAAAAAAAAAAATGAAAGCTGTTAATTAATTAGGTGGCTTTATCCATTATATACATATGTCGCAGAACCGATTTGAATTTGATTTTAAAATTCATTAAAATATTTAGTTTATTTATTTAACCTCTTAAAAACAGTTTTTTTAAACTAATTTCGTATGTCCCGAGATATCTCGGGGTTGGTCCTTAAGGGGTTAAAGAAATCTTAATTTGGTCGGTAATGTAGTTTGATTATGAAATTTCGCCCAAAATGCCGATAATGCAGTTTCATATTATTATTGTTATTATTAATATTATTATTATTGATTCTCAGTGTATTTTCTTGAGACAATTACAACACCACCATGGCTAAAGCAAAAACTAAAGCATTTTAAAATTTTGCTTTGGCTGAATGATAATGCAGATTTGCATTAGTTGAAATAGCTGAATAGCGCTGATTCAGCTAAAGCAAAAATATTTTATTTCTCAACAAAATACAGCTTCTGTCGCAATATGTCGATAAGGTATTTTTTTAATTTTGGTGAAAATGTCGATAATGTAGGTTTTATATTATTATGAATTCCTCCCTCAATATGTTGACAAAGTAGTTTTTGATGAAATTTCGGCTGAAATGTCGATAATGCAGTTGTGTCCCCAATTTTCTACTAACGTTAGCTATCCTTGAACCGAATTTTCCAAAGCAACATGAAATTCGACTTGAAATTTTCTTACAAAAGTATGTAGCTATCACTAGGGCTTTTCATTTTAATCCTTTACCAGCCAAAACGTGGAATTGTGGGAGGTTCTTAGATTTTTGTGTGCGATATATTCAAAAGAATTTCCCCAGACTCCCCAAAAAAATTGACGTGAACTTTTTCCTAGATGTGAGCATCATTAAGACCTTTCATTTGTATCTATTTCTAGCTATGACACTAAACGGTGGATTTTTAGAAATTTTCAAATTTTGTATGTGCGATATATTCAATCGAGTTTTCCCGGACTCCCCAAATGAAAACTGATCTGAAATTGTTTCCAGGTGCGACCATGATAAAGACCTTTCATTTGAATCCTTGGTTTTTGAATCTGCATTATCGACATTTTCGGCTGACAAATTGCAGTTGCTAGGCAACTAAAGGCTGGAAATAGAGCCATGACACTTTAAATGGTCAATTGTTAGAAATTTTCAGTTTTTATGTGTGCGATAAATTCAAACCAATTTTCCCGAACTACTTTCCATACCAAAATTGATCGTTGGTTTTTTAATCTGCATTATCGGCGTTGTCGGCGGATAAATCGTATGCTATTTACTGTGGCACAAAAATCTTGATCCCTTTTTGATCCAAAATGGCTTCTTTGTAAACATTTTTTGTCTTTGTTTTTTGATTCTAGATCAAAAATAAAATCCAAAAAATGTGTGGGATTTTTTTTGACGTTTACTCACACATATTGTGATATTGTGTGTGTAAACGTCAAAAAAATCCAAGAAATTTTTTGGATTTTATTTTTGATCCAGAATCAAAAAACAAAGACAAAAAATGTTTACAAAGAAGCCATTTTGGATCAAAAAGGGATCAAGATTTTTGTGCCACAGAAAATAACATTAGTTGCTACAATCAAAGCAACATTATCGACATTTTTCGGCTGCAGTGTGTCGGCTAACTTAAACATTTAACAGTACGGTTAACCAAGAGTTAGAAATATAATGAATTTTATGGAAGTGCCATCTAGATTTAAACATTAAAAGTAGTTTTATAACATTTCAGTTCTATAGCAGGTAATATTATAGCACGATAGTCTAAAACAGAACCGTTGTGCATATTCATGTAGAATCTGAAATATTCAGCGTGGTATATAAATATGGGTGCGATGAACGCAATGAGTTAGTCTTTGAAGAGTCATATTTAAGTCGCGGTACGGGCTAGTTTAAAAGCGACAGTGGAGAGTGGGATACATCATTAGTGGTGTTTTAATTGAAATTAGTGGTGTGATTAAAAATAATTGTAAATGATGAGGAGTGAAATAAATAAATAATTGGATAAAAAAAATGTGTAATTGTGGAAGTTATTGTTGTTGTGCTTTAGTGATTAGTGGATATTAGGAAAATTATTGAGAGAATATTTCTAGAATTTGGAAATTATTCTAAAATTAGTTTCACTACTTTCAGGAATATTCTGGAATAATTACGAGAATTGTTATTTTAATTTTGTGACAGTGGGAGGGTTGTGAATATTACACTCCGCCCCAGATTTGACACTTACATAATTAAAATTCCCATTAAATTAGCGTAATTTACGGAAGGGTGGTCCCAAAATTGAATTAATATTGACACTAAGATTTCGTAGATTATGGAGAGGCACGTGTTAGATCCGGATAATTATGAGTTCGAAGAGGCAATGGAAGAAAAGCTAGATGATTCCTGGGCCACCTGAATCTTTCGATATGGCGCAATTTTTGTCTGTTATGACACAACAATTTTAGCAACAAACTGGCGGAAAAAATTAGTCAAAAAATTGATCAACAAAGTAGATTTGATGCAAGATTTGACGCAAGAAATTGCTCAAAAATTTGTTCAACAAAATCATCATAGATTGAGCCCTATCTTGGTCAGCGCGAACCGGGAGAGTAGAAGTTCATCGTGAGTGGGAATAACGGCGGATCGCCTGGATTGTTTATGTAACAGGGATCATTAGAAAATCAGTGTTATGCAGTAAACTTGAGGAAACTAATAATGCTGATGCTCGAGGAGTTGAAATGACCAACAAAATTCGACATGGATTGCAGCTTATGGAAGATGTCGGTATAAAAAGTGAGAAAAAAAGTTGCAGGTACGTCAACGCTCTCGGATGACTGCAAAGAGGATTGTAGCAGCTACGTTTTAAGTGGATAGTAATTCACAACATAAACGAATGCCAGCCACAACAAAGTTGAGACTGATGAAGTGGTTCACTTAGGATCGGATGGGAGTCCGTTGGATAGGACATTGAAAGTACAATATGGGCGAAGATATAGGCTTGGTTTAGGGGTATCAATTTAGCTGACTGGTCATTTGAGCAGGACTTCTGGACTAGTTATAAATTTACTAACATTTTTCCAATAGTGACATCTAGATTTAAGCATTAGAAGTAGTGTTATAACCGTTTAGTTCTGTAGTGGTAAAGTGTAGAACAGAACCGTTACAAATATTCGTGTAAAATCGGGAATACAGAGCGCGGAATATAAATATGGGTGAGCTGTACACATGGAGTCAATGGTGGTTAACGAAAAATTGGTGATGTCATTGGATAAAAAAAATTGTTGTAGAAATTATTGTTTTGTTTTAGTGATTGATAAGTGGACATTAGGAAAATTATTGAGACAATTGCGTTGATTATTGAACTCACCGGATTTCGTTCCAAACTTCGGGAGTTCAAAACTTCATATGTAAAACTTCATTATATAAAATTTAAAAATGAATTTCGATCAAGGTTGCATGTAAAACTCGTTTTATTTTTACACAAATCAAACAAAAACATTCATTCGAGCATTCGTTGCGTTTCGTAAAAACTGAATTAAGGTGGTGGATACATGTACAAATTTTGCCTTTAAGGCACAAAAATTTGCCTTATAATCACCGTTTTTATATGAAAATAAACCCTTTTTTCAACGAAACCTTGATTGAAATTAATGATTTAAATTTTTTTTATATGGATTTTCGACTCCCGCCGCATTTAATCCGGCGAGTTCTATAATCGAAGTGAATATTATACAGGAAACCTTCCAAGAACACGATTAATTGGTTTCGTGTTCTTTGAAACCGTATTGTTCGAGACTAAAAAAAACGCGAGTGTGAAAATAAAAAAAAACGTTACGTTTAAATTTTTTTTTGGGTATGTTTTACAAAAACAAAATAAAAGAGAATAATAAAAATCGTGTTGTTTGAAACCGTGTAATTTGAAAAAATGGGTATCCGTGTTCTTCGAATTCCGTGTTCTTGGAGGGTTACCTAATCTGGTATTACGATAAGAAGTTTATTTTCAGGAATATTTCGGAAGTGGTTTAAATTACGAGAATGGTTTCAAGTATTTATATGTTTTCAAAGCTTGAATCAGAGCAAATATGACGCTAGTTCGTCAATTTTATGGAAACACAGTTTAGACCTTTAATTTTGGAAAATAAGTTTAATAAGACGATATACATAAGTACGATAAGTTGCTAGAAGGAGTAAATATCTGGATCTAATATCATTAAAATAAAGCAAATTATTTGTAATTAAAAATATACGCCGCTTAAGAACTACTTTCGAGACAGTGAATCACAGTTTCAGATCCTAGTGAAATTTAGTAGTAACCGGCCAGTCGGAAGTATCCATTAAAGGATTTTCCTACCAGCATCCATCAAAGGATTTTCGTTCTTGCACATATTTTATAAATTAGATTATTGTTAGAAACAAGATCAAGATGAACAAATCAGAAAAATTGATTTTCAGAAGAATCGGGTCGAATATGTGTGTTAGCATAGATATACAGCATAACCAAGAATTTCTATATTATTTATAGTTGATATCTTTTTTGAAATTGAAGTAAAACCTAACGGGATTACAAAACAACTCAATTCCTTTATCCTCTAAATACAGCCTTCATTTCATCATAAAATATTTATATACCTTTGTATTTCTTCCTAGAAATTCAAAATTCAGTACGTACAACACTTCTTTTCTATATAAAATTGCTTTGATAACAAAATTATATACTGAAATTATTAACAAAATGCAATTTAAATAAACTCTTTCATCTTTAAGGTGAACATAATTTATTTTTATAATAAACTTATTTATTTTATAAAAAAAATTCAAAAGATTTTTATTTGATTAGACGAAATGTTTCTTATAATATAAAGTAAGGTGTCGACGGATTACTAACTAAATAAGATGAACGAAAATGATTCTTTGCAATTTTGATTCTTAGAAAGTGTATTGCTCTCTTCCAGTGAAATTTACTTTGCTTGTACCATATATATAAACTGGCAGATATAACTCAAGGTGGAATTAATAAAATAGTGAAAGGGGACAAATAAAAATTAGAAATTATTTTCCGATGATATTTTAATTCACTTTGGTGTTTGGAAAAATTTTATGATTATAATATGCGTACATAAGCAGAGCCATCTATGATTTAAAGAGTTTTAATATTAAAATGAGCACGCGAACAAAGAATATCGGATTCGTATGAACCATGGAGTTAAATTCATCAAATAAATTCATCAAATCCAGTCGAGGTAGATGGCTCGGTCACGTTGCAAGTTCTCCACAACAACGGATTAATAAAGTAGTAGTTCATCAACAACAAGCCGGTATGCGTCATAGAGAAAGACCAACTGTGCTGTGTGACGACGTCAAACAAAACCTACCCATGCTGGGATATCAAAATTGGAGGACGAGAGCGATGGATCGAGATGGATGGCGGACCATGGTATAGGTGGCAAAATCCCTTAATGTGAAAGCTAGAGAGAGAGGATAACTTTAATGTTAGGCTATATAATTGAATTTTCTGTTTAGTCGTGAAGGTTAGTAAAAAATACTTAAATTGATTTCCCGTAAATTGCAGTGCATAAACTCAATCTAAAAACACCTAGCAACAAATAAACAGCGAGTTTTAATAGCAATCAAAACAATATCAAGAATATTAAATAGTAAATGCGAAAAAAGAGTTTTCAATAATCTCAAAGATACTTAACAAACACATTTTATTTAATTTCGAGAAAAATTCGGGATTTTTAATACTTGTTTTTTTAATTTCGGGGAAAAAATCAAATTTTTGAATTAAAAGATTCTAATTAAAAGATGTGTCCAGAAAGGTTAAAAAATCACTCGATCGATTTCGACTTGTTAGGTAGGAGTATCTACTGATTTGTAAAAATAAAATTTTTGTTATATATAGCAGAAAAAGCGAAATAGAAATAAAAGAAGGAGATACAAAAAAGGCAATAAATATAAATCTATTAATCGTCCCAACCATCGTTGTTTATACGAAAAAATTACTAATAAAAAGGGGGCGATATCAGATAAGCGATTAATTTTTGTTTTTGATGGCGCTTCCATCTTGCTGAAACCAAATTTCATCGATATTGTTGTCCCCATGTTTTCAACCATGCTCAATTAACGGTGACTTGCTGTCCTTGCTCATTTCGGAAAAATAAGGACGGATGACATTACCAGCATAAAAAGCACACCATACGTCTAATGGCTTCAGTTCTTTTACTAGTTCTTATATGCCTTTAACCCAAGCATTTACGTAAAGTATGCCATATTGTGCCATATGACAGTCCTAATTGTTGTGAAATCCGTGGAATTGATAAATTTCGATCCTCTCGTACAGTCTCTCCTTCGGAATTTCTTTGTCTTATTGGTACGTAGCATCATGCAAATCTATCAAAAAATCGACGAATAGTACGTCCAGGAGCACGATTATATACACCATAAATAACACGAAGTTTGGCGAACAGAACACAAATTTTGATAATGAATTTTAATAGTTTCAAACCTTGTTGCAATATGTACCACTCCATTTTACAAAATCTCTAACTTTACTGAACAGGAATGACAATCACAGCTGTCAACAGTAGTATTCAATATGGCCAGAATACCTATCTCAAATTGGGACACTCTTATTGGATAACCCGTTACAATTTTTATAGATATTTGTTTAGAATTTGCTGCTCTTTTCACTGCAAATTGATTCACGAGAAAAAGGTTACACAAACAAAATCATATTGTCTATGCAATTACACTGCCACTTATAGTCAAAGATCGGAGGCTTCGACATAAAATGACGATTTTTATTTCTTTTCTCATTTAATTTTTAAACGTGCTCCGAACATAATTTTTTTCCTATTGGTTTAATAAAATTTATACGTAGGGACATCTATTGATTATTCTTAGTAGTACAGAAAGATCATTAAAGTTGAATTGTTTTTTAAGTGCGGTTTTGCATATAAAGGGTATGCTTATAAATATATGCTGTGAATTTTTCGTTTGAAATAGGAAAAATTTACATGAAAAAAAAAATGTAAATTATCGAGATATTTTAAAATTGAAATAGAAATTAAAACACGAATTTAAACGAACCTTTATATTGGAGTTGGAGAACACCTTCCAAAGCTGTTACGACTCCTATATATATTTTAGCCAGCGGCTAAAATATATAGAGTATTTTTTGGTGTTTTATGGTTTCGGGTGCAGGTGACACACAGGAAAAAAACGGAATCGATATTTTTTTTTTGGTGCGAGAGTTTTTTTAGTCTAGTTTGGTTTAATAATGAAATTTTTGATTTTTGGGAGTCGCATACATACTGCGCTCTAGTTTTATTTTAAATATTAATATATATAATATTAAAGTTAAATAAAAGCTAAAAGGCTCAGTGATTATAAATCGGCTAATGAATTTTTAATAAAATAATAAAAGAGTCTAGTTTTGAAAATTGTAAAAAAAAACTGGTTTTAGTTTTCGAGTCGAGGTTTTAATGATAAAAGAAAAGTTAAAATAAGAATTTCTATATTTTGTGAAGAATAAAGTTTATATCGAAAAGAATAAAATAAGATTAACGAATTGTTTTTGTTGTTAAATAAAAAAAAACAATTGAATAAGTTGTGGAAATTTTCTGTCAATGACGTTGAGTGCTATTACCATAATTTTGAAGTGTAACTGTCGGGTGGTCTATTGGCAAGGTTGTGCCGCAACGGGTGACGCAATTAATAAGCAGTTCACCACAGTTTTTTTTACGGGTAGCCAGTTGAGGCCATTCAACGATTATTTGCGGTTTAAGGTCCAACATTTCTACGGTCTTATGGTAAAGGCGAGACAACGCCCAACTTGTGACGGAATAACGAGGCGATATACGGTCAAGGCGAGCCAACGCCCAACCATTAGTTCTAGAAGGCTGCGACGGTCCGGATGATGTACCCCCTGTGGTATGACGGTTACAAAGCCGCAACAGTAGAGGTACCATTTTTATATCACATTTTTTTTCCTTCTCTAAATTAATCTTCCATTTTTATTTATTAAAATTTTTTAATTATTCATTGTCAATTGTCGATTTCCAAAATTTTCCAATTTTTTTTTTTGTATATACATATTGTAATCGAGCACCATAACGATTGTGCGGCCGCTGGGTACACGTTGGTCTCGCCCCATAATTTCATTTTTTTATTTCTACTTTTATTTTATTTTTTTGCCGTTCATTCTGATATTTTTCTTTGCCCTCTTTTCTTCTCAACACATAAATAAAAAAACAAAAAATCTTTTACGCGACGAATCCTGGAATTTGGCTTATTTATTTCCTACTTCATCGGTCTATTTCCTTTCTTTATAATTTCGTCGGTACGACGTATCCCTACTTTCTGTTTCTTTATTTCACTTTTGTAAATAAAATGAATTACTAAATGATTTTCCGGCTCGGTTTAATGGGAAAGGTTTTTATTCTGTTTTGGTTCCATATTTATAGGCTGGGCTTGTCACTGCCTATCATCCCTTTGGTAGGACATCCACAGGGTCAGAATGGTGAGTCCAGCGTATGTGTCGCCCATCCGAGGACGACCGTAAAATCCACACAGTCTCCCCGTGGCATTTCGGCCGTCTCATGCAGTCGAAGTGTGAATTGTGCGATTACCTGGAGGCTTCTCCCGGTGGAGAGAGGCCTGGTTTGTTGAAGATATGTCCCTGCCCTTTAATGCTGCTTCGTTATGCATGGGCATAGGCCTTTCGGGGTCGATGGGGCATTCGGGAGGCCTTTTCAGCAGACTGGGTACTTGTGACTCGAAGAGATCCGGCCGTCTCTGCGTGGGCACACCCAGTTATTATTAAACTTATTTAGTTCCTCAAGTATCGTTCGACGAATTATGGTATCATCATTTAATTTCAGTTTTTAATTTGATTTTAATTTTTCTGTTCCACGGTGTAGGCCAGGAGCACGCAAGCCTGTGATTCCCCCACGACCCATGCTATTACCCAGAGATCTAGCCGACAAAACATCACCGTGAGAGAGGCCTCTGTGTGTTTAGTGAAATCTACGGGTTGGCTGAGAGCCATCCATAACAAAGCTTATGACTAGAACACTCTTAATTTCTTTCCGATTTAATTTATGTATGTGTATGCATATGTGTGAAATAAATCTGTTTAACAAATTTTTTGTCAGTCACCCTAAGTTTAATTCAAATATTATTGCATTAACTTAACATACGAGTAAATAAAATAATTGATTTTTAAAATATAAAGTTAAAATATACTGTACCAAAAATATTAGTTTACACTAAGACTTATGAGAAAGAGCAAAATGCTTTCACTATATTTAAAGCTTACGATTAAAAATGGCGGGATGTCATGGCTCTTATAGATGGTGGCTCCGACATAAGTCAAAGCAGCTCAATTCTTGGTATAATCATAACACAGAAATTGATTTCCCAACACTCAATTTAAATAAGGTAACAAAGTAATACATCAACAACACTGGAAAAATTTACATAATCGTATTAAATCGTATTTATTTTGAAAACTCGTCATTAAATAAACAAATGTAAAGCTTATTTGATTTCAATATCAAAAAGCTTTTAACTGTTGATGTATGTATGTATATATATATACATATATATATATATATATATATATATATATATATATATATATATATATATATATATATATATATTATATATATATATATATATATATATATATATATATATATATATATATATATACAAGATTGAAGATATAATATCATTTGTAAACAGCGTAGAAAACTACGAGTAACTATTTAATTGAAACAAAACTAAATTCTATAGAAAAAGCTTAAGTATAAAATACAAAAGTTTCTGAAACTATAAAGCTTTACACAACAAGCGAAGATTCATTTGTTTTATGCTTGAGGTGTGTGTTTAAGTAAAATAAATAAAAATTGTATTCGATAACTTTTTATCTAGCTTTGTACGCTTTATCGGCAAATATAAAAACTTAAAGCCTTCCGATATACAAATTGAACTTTGGGCAAATAATTGTTTATTTGTCGCTGTTTTTATCTATTTACCATGTCGGCTAAGAAAATAAATAAAATTCTGCTTGTATATAACTTACCACGATCATTGTCAACATTATCTTTGCAATCCATTTCTAATGGTATTGAACAGTCAGAACCAGCCCAACCGTCAATGCATACACAACGATATTCACCGTCTTCTAGCGTACACTGTCCATGTCGTGAACAACCGTTTTCACATCCAGCTAGAAATGAAAAAAAAAATGAAAAAATATTTATTTGTAAATTTGAAAAGTCCTGAAAAAATTTGAACTGGAAAATTTATAGTTTCGTTAAAAGTTGTGTACCCTGATATGTATAAATGTAGATAGTTTTCCGATACCACATAACAAACAAAATTTGTATTTTAATTTTCAGTTTTTCAATTTGTCTTCTCTATTTATTATGTGGAAAATACAAATATAGGAAAAAATGTTGTGTCCAAGCTCCGACATACAATACATAAACGAAATTCATGAATTGCGATTTTTCTTTCTGACATGTCAACTGTCGTTGGAATATTTCAGTTTATTCTTTTTTTTATGGTAAATAGGAAAATTTATTCAAAACATATTTATTACTTTATATATGCTGGTGGTATATGTGTGTTACTCGTTTATAATTGGAAAAGTTCTAAAGTTGACAGAAATTATATTCTTGTTATAAGGTTTTATGTCAAATATTGGAAAATTCATGTAAACTTATTTATTTTATTTTTTTTGTAAGCTGATAAATTTTTTTAATTCAACTTTCATAATCATTTTTATTTTCTATATTTTCGTTATTGATTTTTGTCTCCGGTATACGGTTTATAGGATAAGATGAAAGACATATCGGGTTGCATTCTAGTTTACTAGATGTTTAAAATATAAATTGAGTTTTTTGCATTTATCATTTATTAAAAGAGTATTTATGCAGTTTGTGGTGACTGTCTGAACTGAATTTGGATTACAGATATGCAGCAACCTACAAATTACTGTAAATTAAAAAAAGTACTTGTGACGGACAATTCATCGAAAAATAATTCTTCGTAAAATAATTCTCAGTTACTCAGAAAAAGGTGCAGTTAGTGGTGTTGAATACGCTGCCCCGCTTTTTCGAATCGTGACAAAGGATTTTCTAAAATTGTTCTATTCCAAATATGTTAGGAAAAATTAGTTTTTTGGAAAAATTACTTTTCGAGAATTGTTCAAGAACCGTAAATTGCATGCAGATTAGAACTTAATCTTAATAAGCGCTTGCTAAAAATAGTGTACAGAATAAATATTTTTCTCGTCAGTATCGCATCGCTTTTTCCACTCTTGAAATTTTGCAAACCTCCTAGAAACTCCATAATCAATAAAATTTGTTCCAAAAATTAATTTAAATGTTTATTAAAGAAATTTGAAAGATAGCCTGGTGCATTATTATATATACAGGCAAAATGCAAATCGATACCTTGCTTAACGAAATTAAATGGGATGTGTGATTTCCAATGATTGGAAGTTAAAAGCCACCACCAAACATTTTATTCTCATAATTGACTGGTGGTTGTCATATGGTATGAAATATGATTCCTGTTTCTATTTGGCGAGAGCTTTGGCCCGGTATCAAACATTAAGGAACATTTAATTTGAGCTCAGATTTTCTTTGTAGTAGTAAGTGTTATTCGTATTCTCATTGCCAAGCTGCCAAGTTGTAAATTTAGATAACTTCATTTGTGTTTTAATTTCCACAATCAGTCGGCCATAAGATTGCAATTAAACTCTTTACAGCAATTTTGATTTGAGTTAGTTACGTGAACATAAAATATTATTATTTTTATTATTTTGTTAATTATATGCGTTAACTATGATGCGATCACTAAAATCGAACAAGTAACGAACATGCACACAGAGCTTGGATCATTGCACTTTATTACATTCATCGCAATAAACATGTTGGAAATTTCACGCTGATTAGCTTTAAAAGTTCGAATAAGGAACGTGATTAGCCTCCGCACACCTGGATATCTTCAACGGTAAATTCAACGGTATTACATACAGCGTGGTAATGGTAAACTGAGATCACAAAATTGAAAGAAAAGATGGAGGGTAGTTTTTGAACATTGGCACATTATGGAGCATCTATTTAGCTTTCAGCGAAATTCAATGTAACAATTCTCCACGTGCGCAGTCTGATAAGAATGATAAGAATTTTCTCATGTTGAGCTGGAAGATATTTTAAATAATATCCCAAACCACGATTTAGGATGAAGTGAAAAACCACGGTCGGAGTTAGAATACGGCTCCATATGCACCCATGCAGCATCTAAATAGAATACGACCAAAGAAAATTAAACTTTGTCCCCAGAAACTGGAGATATATGGGGAATTATGAGTTGAAGAGATTGCTTTGCAAACGTCAAAAATAGCTTTTAACCATGATGCACAACCATTAGGAGGATTGAGCACGAATATGGGAAAATAACACTTTAAGACACTCTGAGTTTCAAAATCAATAGAAGTCATACTATTATAGCTATCGCACAGTAGTTACTAAGCAGCCCTAACATGGGCAAATAACCTTTACGTAATCGCTGCAGCAATGTTTAAACATTGAGAAATATTTTGCATCTCATCTGTACGATCTGGTTATCTCATCTAATCGATTCATACAATTGGCGACTATAAGGTTTGGGACAGAGCGTGGAATAACTCGTCTAAACACAGTGCTGTTTTGATATGTTCCGCTCGCTAACCGAAGATACATACTATCGATGACTATTAGACTGGTTTTCAAATCATGTTACCACAGTGTTATTCATTCACTTTCATCGATTTTGAACACGGATAGATAGCAAGAGTCGTGAGAAGGGAGTGACTGCTGATCATAGCTTTGGTTGTAACGAAATTGCATAATACATCTGTTCTGGATTTCGCTGCAAATAAGAAACAGAGGAAAATGGTTATATGTACCACTTTTGCCAACATTTTAGGAATAAATCATGAGTAAAGTAGATTATTCCCTGTTGAACTTAGTAACCAAAAATAATTCCACTGCATGCTAAGTCTTTTCGGCTCAATCGAAGTTATTGCGAGCAAAAGGCTCCGTAAGCCCAAAGGGCTTCATAAGTAGTCGAAGTTCGTTGCAATGGAAGATGAAGACTATGGCGACGACATTGAACAAGATCGGTGTAAATAATAGTGTTGAACCTGAAGTAAAATTATCGCTGTTTTAGGATCGTGAAGGATGAAAACCAACAATGCGGGCGGCAATATCCCTTCAATATGATTGGAATATTAAAATTACTAAAATTTAATTAAAAATCGTGATTTTAAACTATAGTGTGTTTTTAATACTTACAGGTTTGATTGCATTTTTGCTTTACATTTAATTAACTTATATTTCAAAATAATTGGTTGTGTTTGATAAAAATATTAATTTGACAGAGAAAGCTATTAAAATTAAGATTCGTAATTTAGGTATTTTTGCATCGAACAGAATTAAAGGGATCTGAAGGGGAAAGCCTCGATAGAACAGTCCTCAATACAAGACGAGAACGTGAACCGAATGCTGAGTGACGAAGATAACGTTTTGGTCGCTAGCTAGGGAAGCAAAATACTCCTTTGGCGTAGGTCAAAGACTCCTTACGCCCTACCGCCGAGAGTCATCACGATACTATGTACTATGACAGCTTTGTCTTATCTAGTGCAATTCTCTTGGGCTATTCTTCAGCACAAGCCACCAACCAATATTCGAAGGCAACATGTCCACATTTACCATGACCTTCCTCAGAGATGAATTGATATAAAAAAAAAAATTCTACCCTCTTTGGGAAAAGGACGAAGGGCAAAGATTACAAACCAATCAGGCTCAAGTGATGAGGCGGCCGGCGGAACTCACGACCAACATTTTCTCGAAGTCTTTCTAAAAACGACTGATATGCTAGCAGTTGAAGGATGCGTGCAAGTAGAAATTGTTTGGGTGGTAGAATGTGAAATGGTTTACTTATTTTTTTATTTCTATATAAAATGTGGGGATATGGTCGCCTCAATGAAGTTTGATTATCAAGGTATTTTCAGATTTATTGAATTGAGCCAGATCCTAGGGTTATTGGATGGGCCATACTGCTGCTGGATACGCCATACTGGCGTGCCAGAGGAATCGTTTCATTTTCTTTCATTTTATAATTTCTTTTTTGCTATTCTTATGCGGCCCCCAAAGTTCTAGTAACCCAAGCAACGGTTGCTTGATTTCGACAAAGATAAAGCAATATGACCCACCACAGCAGTCTGTACTTTAAACCCATGGGACACTGCAAAGTTAAAAATTTTTGGGGAGGACGAAATAATACGCTCCAAATTTTTTCGATCTACGAAAATAACTCGTAGCCTGCTGATGCAAAACAAAGAACTACACAGGAACGCAAAGTGAAAATACTTTCGCGGAAAGATTGCATGAAAATCGGAGTTTACATTTGACTATCCCCGGTACACACAAAATAGCAGACAAAACGCACCAACTACCTAGTAAATTGGCTTTTCGGATCAGTATACTTCCAATTGCATAGAGAAGAAGCAAGATACCACCGAATACGTAGAGGAAATCGAGAAGTTTGGTAAGATAGAAACCTATGGCAAACCGGGCATTGAAGAAACGAAAGCTCTAAAACCAGGTCATTTAAGTGTCAATAACAGATCAGGGTGGATATCAAAGCGTAGAGGGCCCAAAGGAAGCCACAATGGCTCTCTCCATCAGCCATTAAGAGATTAATACCCAGATAGCACAACACAAGTAAAACTAGGAAGAAAGATCAGAACAGCATTGACTATCCCCAACGAGACTTAAATACCTCGGTTAAAACATAAAGGATATAGTTTAGATCGTTCAGTTAGCGACCATTAAACTGTTGCGGCCTCGATGAATTAGGGCACAACACTTCTTTGCCGAAAGCATTTTTGGCCGAAGATATAAGGAGTCTTGCGACAGACCAAAAACACCATTTGTTTGTCCTCTTCAAATTGTCTCTATTAACAAATTTAGTTTTAGAAATTTAGCCGCGATCTCTTCAGGCCTACCAGAGGGTGGCAAGAACATCGGACATTTTGCCGAAGACTGCTGCCCAGGAGATGATCCTCATCTTCAATGGGTATTCAAACTAACATTAAAACAATCGCTGATCTTAACGGCACTGCAAAGGAAGTCACCGAGATAAAAATAGACTCCCGCAGCACATGTTCTCCCTGATTCATGTCAGGTGCGCTAGGAATGTTCATTGGTTGAATCACGATGTTGAGGCCAAGACGAGAGAAGTTCATAAATTGTTTAACAAAACTATGCGAATATATGATTGGACGGTCTAAAGAAAATAAATAGCTGAAGAGATTTTTGCCAAAAAATGGACTAGCTCACGTCGGCTTATCGATGACACAAGGCTCTCTCTTTAGAACATAAAAGTTCGACTACTTTAAAGAAGCAGACCCTAACTCATTAGTGAAAGATCACTTTCTTCATTGCACAATTATTGGTAATCAGGAAGTCTCCAACAATTTTAAAACGCATGTTATTCAATCAAAAGCCTACAGACACTCAATCAACAATTTCAACACAGGAAGAATTCGCTGGGCTATAAATTTTTCCGACATTTACAAATCGACTGGATATAGGTTACCCGTACCCGTATCTTTTTCAACAAAATACAGAATTAACAGAATCTCTGTTCTCTAGTGTGAAAATACTGAGTGTGAAAATAGTGAAAATACTGAGTCCTATATATGAGATTCAATACACTCCAAAGATACCCTTTGAACCCCAGTAATCGTGCCTACAAACTGGAAAATCCAATGGGACCGCTGTACATGAGCTGAGCAATCGAAGATCTATGTCGTATTAATGAAATATCGTTGTACGAGTACAATGAGTACAATAATTGAAGCACAAGCTAGAGAAAGGGTTCTATGTTAAAAAGCAGGAGGATTCAGGTGCCTTTGGGTGACGAAACCTTACTATCGCAGAGGCTCTCTCGAAAGGAGTATATACTGACCCACTATATGGTTTCTAATGATGAACCATTTATTCGCCAGATTAAAAAATACGGACATTAGCTGGTACTGGCGACCCTATTTTGAAAATCGAAGCAAATTAGAGAGTTAGGGCAAAGGCAAGGGCCGGTTTAAGGACCGTCAAATTTAAAATCTATATATACTAAAGTACATATAAAACAAAGTCTGGTTAGTTACACCATTTATAACTCAAAAACCGCTGGACCGATTTTTGTTTTGTTGGATTTGACTCCGCCCGAATAGCATAATAACTATTAAAACATCAAAAAAATCACATAAAAAAATTTATAAAGAAACATCATTTTCTCATACATTTTGTGTTTCTATGGAACGGATTTTTGATGATATCTAGAGAACGGATTGACTGATTTCGATGAATATTTTTTGTTCGTGCCTCGAGAAGTTTCCTCGCGCATTGGCAAAGTATGAAAAAATCAACCGAGAAAGACGATTTTCTATGAGAATTTGTTGTCGTTTTCATTTGCTTCTGGTCTAAGTATTTCATGTCTTTGTTGCATTACACGAGTGCCCCGATTTATCAGTATGTATTGTTTTTCGAGTTTTCATCGATTTTCATTCGTTGGTTTTTCGACAGTTATTACATTTAAATTCGATTCAATTAATTCTATTCACACGGTTTATTTTTGAAATTCATCAGCGAAAAGTGGTTTCAAAGGTGTTTGATTTTCCAGGCGGATTTTCGTAATTCTGTGGAATTTTATTTCCGATCGTGATTTTGAAACAGAAAGTTGCCTTCGAAGATGATCACTTTGTAAGGTTATCACACATCTGTGAATGTGCGCACATTGACAATTGCTTCATTATGAAATTTTGAATTGTGTGATTAATTTTCCAGTGTTATTTCCAATGCCGCGAGCCAGAAGATCTATTCTTTCACCACGAAGCCGTTATGCAATTAGACTTCGGAATATTGTAAATCAATCCACTGCAGATGACAAAGAAATCATTGGAGAAGAGCGCCGCGTTAGTATGGTCCGGCTTCGTGCTTCACAAAGACAAGAATAAAGGGAGGGCCAAACGGCTCAGTTGGCAATGATAAATCGTCGAGCTTATCGCACATATCATCAACGTGATTGTACAATTGACTACAGCTCCCATTCTTTTGTACAAATTGGCCTAATGGAGGTTGTGTGCGACCATTGCGGTGTATTGAAGTTCGCTTAGGAAACGCCTGGATTGTGCTATCTTACACTCAGAAAAAAAATATGATAAATACATGATTACATTTACCATATTATGATAACACTTAATCATTATTATTATTAATATAATCATTGTGTGTTAAATACAATCTTTTAAATGATTGATTTTATGATACTTTTATATTCTTGATCATTTTCTTAATCTTCTTCATCATAAGAATGATGATCACAAGTGGTCACAAGTGATCATCATTTTTATGATGAAGAAGATCAAGAATATAATAGTATGATAAAACCACTCATTTAAATGATTGTATTTAACACACAATGATTATATTAATAATAATAATGATTAAGTGTTATCATAATATGGTAAATGTAATCATGAATTTATCATATTTTTTTTCTGAGTGTAGTGGCAAGGTGAAATTGCCATTATTGCCTCTGCCACCTGAGCCATTGCATTCATTGCTTCGTGGCGAAATACCAGAATCACCAAATTTTCTTACGAACCCTCAAAGATACAACGGATGTTTCCGAATGCCTTCATTTGGAGCAGACATAACTCAGATTCAATCGAAGAACTCGGATTCAATCGAACATTCAAGGTCATTTCTGCTCGAGGGAGTAACCGTTCATTTTTTTTTGGTGATTACATGTATATCAGTAATTCTGACTTCGCCTTCGACTTAACAGATTCAAAGGCAAATTCACCACCGAATTGGATCATTGCAACCGCTTGAAGACGCACAGCATAAGTTGATCCAATTTTACTTTATGGGCTACCATATTGAGGACCAACTTGATCGGGGTCAAACGATCAATACGACAATGAAAAGCGCAATTCTGCAAGATCTGCAGCTACTTCATGAACATCATGCATTGGTTCGGTTGTTCAAAACTGCGTTGGATCGCATAACAAGTGACGACTACAAAGTCGTGATCAGAGTGGGTAAACGACCCGCTGGAACACACGAACGCCAGTTTAACGCTCCTACAAAAGATGAAGCCGCAATTTTGATTGTTGGTGAAAACGTGGAAACGCGCGATATTTTGCTTACGCGTCGCAACACTGGACAACTGAACGAATTTAAGAAACACACCGTTCATACGACGCATTGCAATACCCACTGATGTTTTGGCAAGAAGACGTTGAATATCACAATGATAAAATATCAACATGATAAAGCCATTGAGCGGTGAGTACCGATGTCATAATTTTCATTCTGACACTAATTTTACTGATTTTATTTCAGGTGTGGAAACTACCAAGTAGGTTAGCTCGATAAATTATTATGCATATCGTTTCATAATTCGTCAAAATGCTGACAATATGCGTGGACATGTGCGTCAAAATCGAAAGGAGCGCCTCACTTTCATTCAGTTTAACCAAACCAAACTACGTTCGAAGAAGTATATCCATTTACGCGATACAATCAGCACCGAAGGAGATGCAGGTAATGTTGGTCGATTGACTATTCTACCGGCGACGTACATTGGCAGCCCGCATCATATCCGTCCAGATCTATTCATCACCTATACGTGCAATCGGAAATGGATAGAAATTATGCAACTACTGCTCCCGGGACAAACAACCAGTGATCGGCACGACATAGCCGCACAGCAACAAAACGAAAAATGTCGTATATCAAAAGCTGTTTTAATGAAAAGAATCGACCCGAGTGCAAACCATTCATGGTGAAACTTCATATTTAAGATTTATTCATAAATTCAATGGTCCTAGTGGTATGTGGCGGAAATTAGAATACCAGAAGTTGCGGCTCCAACGGGAAAGCTTTTAAGTTTTTTATAGTTTTTCTCAAATATTTAGACAAAAAAGTTTGAATAAGATTTTCTACGAAATTTGTCCAAAATTTTAGCAGACACGTTCTTTAGACAAATTGATCGGTATTAAGCTTTATACGCTATTTTTTCATAATTTGGGAAGTCCTAGTGAAATTTGGTGAAGCTATCGTAGAAAGCTTTTAATTTTTGCAATGTCGTTGAAAAGGACAGCATTTACGAAAACCGACCAAGAATTATAAGATTCTAATAAACTTAAAAGTTATATTTTCCAGAAGGGTTATGATTGTTGGTTTTCTGAAGTTTAAGCGGAATAAAGAATTTTGGAACGAAAGGTTTTACCTAAATTCTGGTAAGTTGTATTTTTTAGATTTTTGTACATTCATGCTAAAGAAAGTCGTGCGTTGACCACAACATATACGTCTCTCCATTTTTTACTTTAATTTGTGGCTATAATAAAAAATTTCGAACCTAAACTGTATATTTAGCAATATAAATTTTTTTCGGTAAGTGCTCTCTTAAGCTTATCTCTTAAGATCGAAGAAGTGACATGAAAGTTTCCAGACCAAAATATTATTATGTAATTTAAATGAGATAAAGAAAGTTACTTACGCAATGTACAGTGCCGCCCATTCCATCCTTGTGAACAAACACATGTCCCATTTTTACACTGACCATGTTCGGAACATCTTAAATCACATGGTAATTGATCGCATAAGCTTCCTGTCCATCCGGGATTACAACGGCAACGTCCTGATTCACATATGCCATGTGGACCACAATCAAGACTACAAACAGCTATAAGGAAAAACAAAATATTAGGTAAATAAATGTTTACGTTTTATTTATTTCCGGCAAAAAGGAATGTAATATAATGTATAGAGGAAAATAAAGATTTTTCCAGAGAAATTTTCAATCAGGCATAATTTTACGTTCTTTCTCAATTGTTTTTTGTATACATATTTCGTTTGTGTGTTAAAATTTATGGATGACTTTGAACAATTTACTTCAAACAAACGAATTAATTTTTTGTTCTTGTGTTTGAAAGGAAATTCGTTGATAACAACAAAAATATTATATAAAATAATAATAAAAAAAAATTGATGAAAAATGATAGTAAAAAATAAAAAAAAAGAAATTGATTTTTCTTCTCTCATTTTATGTTATCGTTGTATGTGTGTGTGTATAAAACGAACGGAAATTTAAATTCCGATTTATATTTTTTAAGCGGAATTTTGAATGAAATAAAAATTATTTATATATAAAATTGAAAAAGAGCTTTTTTCCTTTTTGCTTCTATGTTTTCGTTTTATAATCACAAAAGTTTCATATAAATTACTTTAGAGTTAGCGAAAATGATAAAATATGATTTGAGTGCGTGTATATGGAAATGATTTTAATAATTTATTATAACAATAATCATTTTGATAATAATAAAATGTTTTATTTTAATGTTTAAATATGACAAACGATTTAAGTTTTGTCTAAATTAATGATACATAATGTACGAAAAGCTTTTTATATTTTATTGTTATTCTACTCATGTATGCTTGATAAAAAGAGGCTTATATATATTTTGGTTGTGGTTATTAAAACATATATACGATTTGGTAATGTTAGTATAACAAATAGTAGCAATTTATTTAATGCAAAAATAAAACATAAAACAGCAAAAGCGTTTTGTAATTAATATACCTTGTGAACAATCGGGTCCAGTCCAATGACGATCGCATACACATGTACCTGTTTCTAAATCATATGTACCATGTTCTGAACAACCAGGTAAACACTGATACACTTGCTGATCAACAATACTGCAATCGTCACCTTGCCAACCGGCCTTGCAGTAACATTGACCATTTACACATGTACCATGCCCAGAACAAGATGGATCCATACAGTCGGCTGTAAAATTAATTTTGTTAACAGAAAGAATTTTGATGATTATTAAAAAAAAAAAAAAAGTAAAACCTATACAAATTTATAAATTAACCAAAATAATTTTCCATGTGTAGAAAAATGTTATTGATTTTCTTTGTAATTTTCATTTTGTTTGAGTAGTTATATAAAAGGTAGAGGTAAAAGAAAATTGGATGATGTGTGAAAATTAAATTTCTTTTTGATTGTTAAAATTGATTACGAAAACTTTTCTTTTGGGTTCCAAATTAATTGAATATTTTTTTATGTAGCGTAAATTGCGTAGAAGTTTTTGAATCGATCGACGTCCGTTTACGAAATCAGTTAAGGTGCACTGCAATGTATATACCAAGTTGAATGTGCAAATACATAACAACATTTTGTTTGCCTAAGGAGAATGATTTGTTTAGATAGCAATCCTTAACATATAAATTAGCATATACTTTACTGATAACAATTCTACGTCATTGATGGCTTTTTTATATAATATTAAAACAAAAACTCTATTTGGTTATGAACAAAAGCAAATAAGGCGGTATCAAACAAAATACAAAATTACATGAAAATTACTTGAAACATGTTAATTTAAATGTATATAGGTAAATACCAATTACACATAAGGAAATTAGTAAAACAAACATGAAAATTATTATTTTCTATATGTATGTGAAACGCAAAACTAATGTTATACTTACGTTGCTCACAAAAATGTCCTTTCCAACCACGTTCACAATGACAATCACCTTCAATACATCGTCCATGACCAGAACAACCAGGCACTTGACATTCATTTATTGGTACATCACATTCGGGTCCCTTCCACCCTTCTTCGCAGTGACACACCCCACCACCATAGTGTCCATGGGCAGAGCACAGCACTGGACATACACCTAGAGCAGAAAAAAAATATATAAAATAAAATTAGTAAATCCTTTAATTTCGATTAAATTATGTATATAAGGGATTAGGTACGGAACAAAAAAAAAATAATAAAAGGATCTACAATTTTTTTTTGTATAAAAAATGTCGTTTATATGATTGATAGCAAAATATTTTAGGTTGACAGGTTAAAATAATTTATAAATGATTAAAATCAACCCTTTTTTTGTAATACTCTCTATTTTGAAACTAACTACGTATGATTTGAATGACAGAATATTTAATTTAATCACCAAGTCTGAATTAAATTTATTATGCCCTACTTACTTTTTGAACAATCAGCACCCTGATAACCATCGATGCAATCACATTTGCCTAAATAGCAAGACCCTCGTCCAGAGCAGTCATTTGGACACGTTGTACTAACACCTTCAGCCTCCGACACAATTAGGGTTACGGTGTGCGGTAGCAGTTCATCATTGTACACAGATAAAAACCATCGACCCGTATCCAAATACTGTAATATACTAACATTAACCATCATTGTGTCCATGTCTAATTTTGGCATCGTTTCCGCTGACCGCTTCGATATAATATGTTCTTCTTCCGGTGAAAAATGTATTTCATGATTTATAAACTGATTGATACGCTTATTGTGCGCCTCCTCGTCCGCATTAAAATTTTCGATAATTATCGGTGATTTAGAAAATCGTCGTTCGGCAGAGTCCGATAGTATTTTACTAGCGGACTCATAAATATCGTCAATATCGTTAAAAATATTATCGTCAACTGATTCGGTATTGATTAGCGAACGTTTTCGTCGTTTTAATCGATTATCGATTCGGCCACCTTTCACAAATTCAACGAAATCGTATTGGGTGACACTGGGCGCGACATTTCGTCGGCCGTACACAGCAAAATTTGCACCCCACGGTAATGTAAAATTGAAACGGATGAAGGCGGGATGCTTGTTACGAAACTCCGAATTCCAAAATTGATATGGTAATATTGTTGCTTGATGCAAATCGTTAAATTCACGTAATTCTAATAGTTGGGGTTGCTGTAGCTGGTGTTGCGCTATAAATTGGGAATCTTGATGAGATTGTGTTTGCTGTGGTATATTATTATAAAATCCACCATTACTATTCACAATACCATTGCTATTTAAATTATTTATGTAGTGTTGATTATTTAATGTTGTAAATGTGCTATGATCTGATGTACTCGTTTGTAATGATTCTTCTGTTGGCAGCTGTGTTGACCCATCAGAATTTTGTGTAATTTGATCATGTGTTGATGATTTAACATCTTGGACTAGAATACAATTTGATGAATCCATTGTTGGTTTCATAGAACTCACAGCTGAAACAGAAAAAAGTGATTAAAATTAGTTGGGTATTTAAAAAGGTAAGTTTCGTAAATCTAAAATTCGTTTAATAATATTTTATAAGTCTCTTTGAAACTACTAGGTACTGCCGATAATGGTTAAATTTCAAGATTTTCTGCTAATCATGTGGAAAAACTCAAACTGAACAAATGCTCGCGACACAGGAATCACATTAAAGGTCGATTTATATTATCGGCGCGGCACAGCACATCTCATACCAAAAAAATATTGTTACACGCATTTATTATGAGAGTAATTATATTATAAGTGCATCTCGGTGCGGTACAATACAGCGCATATCGTATAATCCAAAAAGAATATTTGAATACGAATAGATACGAAAGAAAACCAAAATAACAAATAAAATAAATAAATACAACTCAAATATTCCATCGTAGAATGATAGATACGAACGCACACCGGAATAAATACGAACCCAATATATGAGCTGAACCGAGCTAATAATATAAATTGTTGATGCATGAGACGCTGCATGACTGTGCTGAGCCGCGCCGATAATATAAATCAACCTTAATATGATGTAATAAGATTAACAAATCCTTGAAAGTTAGGAACCGAAAATGTAACGGGCCTTTTTGGGATTTTACAACTTAAATTTCTTGTAATTGAAAATCAAATTTATTTGATAAAACTAAATGACAGACTCAAATGAACCCCTGATCCGATTTCATTTTGCACAGATTTAATTAACTATTGTAATTATAAAGGAATTAGTAAAATCCCTTAGAAAAATTTGAATCTTTACTATTGGAGGTATGCCATAAATTGGAAATAAAAACCAAAATATAAAAATAAATATCCGGACATTTACAGAACCAACCGCTTTCCCTAATATCTGACCAAAAAACAAAACTGTCACGATTTGTTTTATATCATCAAAGTTAATTTGTTTCAAGTTGAATTTTGGAATTCATATCAAATCACATCAACTTATATCAAATCATATCAATTCATATCATATCATATCAAACCATATAAAATCATACCAAATCATATCAAATCGTACAAAATCTTATAAAATCATATCAAATTTTATCAATATAAAATCATATCAAAATGGTATCATATCAAATCATATTAAATCAAACCAAATCATACTAAATCTTACCAAATCTAACCAAATCATATCAAATCGTGTAAAATCAGATCAAATCAGTTTAAATAATAACAAATCATATCAAATCATATAAAAGCATATCTAAATCATATTAAATCGTATCAATTTAAAATCATATCGAATAATATCAAGTCATATCAAATCATAACAAATCATACGAAATCATATCAAATCATATCGATTCATATCAAATCATATGAAATCATATGAAATCATATGAAATTATATCAAATCTTATCAATATAAAATCATATCAAATAATGTCAAAACATACCAAATCATATCAAATTATATCAAATCATATCAAATCATATTAAATCATATCATATCACATCAAATCATACCAAACCATATCTAACTTATATCAAATCTTATCAATATAAAAATGTATCAAATCATATCAAAACATACCAAATCATATCAAATAACACCAACCATACTAAATATTACCAAACCTTACCATATCATATCAAATAATGTCAAATCATATCAAATCAGATCAAATCAGATTAAATTATAATAAATCATATCAAATCATACATATCAAATCGTATCAATATAAAATCATATCAAATAATATCAAATCATATCAAACCATATCAAGTCACAACAAATCATATCAAATCATATAAAATTATATCAAATCATATCAAATCATTCAAACCATATCAAATCATATCAAGTTATATCAAATCATATCAAATCTTATTAATATAAAATCAAATCAAATCATATCAAAAGATATCAAATCATCACATTATATAAAATCACACCAAATCATATCTAAATCATACCAAACCTTACCAAATCATATCAAATCATATCAGATCATATCAATTCATATCAAATCAGATTAAATTACAATAAATCATATCAAATCATATCTAAATTATATCAAATCGTATCAATGTAAAATCATATCAAATCGTATTAATATCAAATCATATCAAATTATATCAAATCATATCAAATCATATCACGTCATATCAAATCATATTAAATCACACCAAATCAAACTAAATCTTACCCAATCTTACCAAATCATATCAAATCATGTCTAGTCATATCAAATCAGATCAAATCAGATTAAATAATAACAAATCATATCCAATCATATTAAAGCATATCTAAATCGTATTAAATCTTATCAATATAAAGTCATATCTAATTATATCAAATCATATCAAATAATATCAAATCATTTCAATTCATTTAAATCATATCTTAATCATATCAAATCATATCAAGTCATATCAAATCATATTGAGTCATAACAAATCATACCAAATCATATCAAATCATATCAATTCCTATCGAATCATATCAAATCATGTGAAATCATATAAAATCATATGAAATCATATGTAAATCATATCAAATCTTATCAATATAAAATCATGTCAAAACATACCAAATAATATCAAATCACACCAAATCATTCTAAATCTTCCCAAATCTTACCAAATCATATAAAATCATATCAAATCAGATTAGATCATATCAAATCATATCAAATCATACCAAATCATATCAAAACATATAAAATCATACCAAATCATATCAAATCGTATCAAATCATATCAAATCATATCAAATCATATCAAATCATATCAAATCATAACAAATCATACCAAATCATATCAGATCATATCAATTTATATCAAATCATATCAAATTATGTGAAATCATATGAAATCATATAAAATCATATGAAATCATATCTAAACCATATCAAATCTTATCAATAAAAATCGTATCAAATCACGTCAAAACATACCAAATCATATCAAATCACACCAAATCATACTAAATCTTACCAAATCTTACCAAATCATATAAAATCATGTCATATCAGATCAAATCAGATTAAATCATATCGAACCATATCAAATCATATCAAATCATATCAATATCATTCATATCAAGTCATATCAAATCATATCAAGTCATACCAAATCATAACAAATCATATCAGATCATATCAAATCATATGAAATCATATCTAAATCATACCAAGTCTTATATATAAAATCATATCAAATCAAGTCAAAACATACTGAATCATATCAAATCATATCAAGTCACACCATACTAAATCTTACT
This sequence comes from Nephrotoma appendiculata, assembly GCA_947310385.1. Lineage (NCBI taxonomy): Eukaryota > Metazoa > Arthropoda > Insecta > Diptera > Tipulidae > Nephrotoma > Nephrotoma appendiculata. Next base: position 263,782,204 of record OX371224.1, read on the forward strand.
AAATCATATCATATCATGTCAAATAATATCAAAACATATCAAATCATACCAAATCATATCAAATCGTATCAATATCAAATCATATCAAAATCATATAAAAAAATATCAATATTTTATTTTATTTTTTTATTTTTTTATTTTATTTCCTTTAAATCAATACAAAAGACAAACCTACTAAATTACATATCAGATCATTTTTGAGTATACTTAAGAATAATTAACAAACAAATAATAATTATAATAATATAATATAAAATACAATAATAGTTAACACTAAGTAGTATTCATATCAACAAAAATTATATTTGTATTACATAAAGAGGAAATTAGGAAGTTCTTGTGACCGACTAAACGATCAATTTTTATAACTACCTGCTCCTAATTAAAAACTTTAAAATTAAATATATTTGATGAGAGGCGTCAAATATAAAATAAAAATTATACTAATTAAATTATTTCATAAAAATCCGAAATAAACAAAATTGTGTAATACATTAATAAAAATAATAATAAACGAAATTACTTCATTACTTTGAATAAAAGTTCGGAATCATCCAACTCTATTAACCAAGTGCGCAAGGACTTTAAGAACGGATTGATATTATTCATACTTTTTATATTATTTGGTAGCTGATTAAATAACATAGGGGCGGTGTACACATAAAATCGCCTGAAGAATTCTTTCTTTGAAGCAGGAACCACACAATATTTATTTCTTAATGGGTACAATGATTCTTTAAAATTACGATTTCCACTTCGAATAAAAAATAATTTTAGCTCCTTAAAAATGTATAAATTCCTTATTGTTAGAATATTCGCTTTCCTAAATAACGGTTTGCTTGACATATGTCTTGATGCATTATATAAATTTCGTAAAATAAACTTTTGGGATACATGCAGTCGCTTTAAATTACTATAGTATGTTCCTCCCCAACAATTAATTCCATAACTAAGTCGAGATTGAACTAAGGAGTAATACAAATTTTTAAGAAGAATCTGTGGACATAGTGGCTTTAATCTAAAAAGAATACGATTTGTAAGAAATAAATGGTTTTGTAAGATGTTGATATGCATTTTAAAATTTAGGTTCTTGTCTAAAGTTATTCCTAAATATTTGAAGGAATCAACATAATCAATTTTTACACATGAGCTGGAACAATTATTATCCGTGAATTTAATATTAGAATTATTTTGACACGTTGTTGCATGTGAGTATATAAAATTGGAATTTCTATCAAGTAAATTATTTGTTATTTATTGGAATTGAATTATTTTAGATTTATCACTCACGATCATAAATTGATGATCAAACCAAGCTCGCAAAATTCTCAAATCATGAGTTATTTTCACAGATAAACTTAAACTACTAGTACCACTATATATCAGTGCAACGTCATATGCAAACGCTACTTTATCAGCATATAGATTAAGTTCAAGAAATGAGTTACTGTAAATGAGGAATAGTAGTGGCCCTAGAACAGAGCCTTGAGGCACGCCACATTGAACATGTTAAATGTTACTCAAATTTCCATTGATATTACTTACTTGAATTCTATCTTCTAAATAAGATCGAAACTAACGATTAGTAACTCCGCGATTCCGATTGAGGATAATTTAGCAACTAATAAATTGTGATCTACCGTATCAAATGCTTTTTTAACATCAATAAACAAGCAATTAACAACACGGCCTTCATTTAAAGTGTTGTAAGTAGAGGTAAGTAATTCCATTAGTCGAATTAGAATTCCATTCTCAGTACTAAGTCCTTCTCGAAATCCATATTGATGTTGAGAAATAAAATTTATTTTATTTAAATAAGACAAAAGACGAGCTTTAACACACTTCTCTAGAATTATTGAAAAAACTGATAATAGTGATATAGGTCGATAGTTACAAACTAAATTAGCATCACCACCTTTAAACAACGGTATTATTACAGGTTTTTTAAGTGCTGCTGAAAATTTCCCTTGAATAAAACTATTATTAAAAATGTGAACCAATGGAAAACATAAGATGTAACCAAATTCCTTTATCACAAGCGAACTTATGCCATCACTGCCTGATGCAACTTTATTTTTGAGCGTAGATATAATAGTACAGATTTCATAAATATCAGTAGGGAAAAAGAAGAAATTCGACTCATTATATTCATCATAATTTATGTAATTTGTGCAACTATTAAAGCTAATTGATGTTTTTAAAGCCTTACCTATATTCGCGAAATATTGATTAAACTGATTAGCAATCACAACACTATCAGTAAGAATTGTATTATTGTCTCCAATGATACTATTTATTGTGTTAGACTTACGACGTTTTCCTAGTAAGTCACTCCGTAAATTCCATTGCTTTTTTTGGTCAAAACTTACAGCCTCAAATTTTTGAATATAATAACGTTTTCTAGCAGTTTCGCAATCTAATTTGATTTGTTTCGAAAGAGTTTTTACTTTACTTTTTAGTTTAGAGTTATTAGGATGTTTCTTACAAATTTTAGATAAAGCATTTACGGCGAATTTTACCTAATAGAACATTATTTATCCACGGTTTAGCATAGTTTGACTTATAACTTATCACAGAGGAAGTCGTGTAGGTTGCCATATGTTTTGATAACGTTGATAAAAAAATATCAAATGATTTAGAAGGATCATTGTCTTCAAAAACTTCCTTCCATGATTCGACTTGTAAACACCGGTCTAATTCTTCAAAGTTAATAAAAGTTTGTTGTCTAGATATTTTAGGCGGAGGTTCCTAATTTAAGTTAAATTTTAAAGATGTCATATAATGATCAGATAATTCTAAATTAAGTGTTTCAGCTATATAATTGATAGTTTATCCAATTTTGCTTCTAGTAAAAATATGGTCAATCAAACCAATATATCAAACCATATCAAATCATATCAATTCATTTCATTTGGTATGAAATCACACCGAACATATCAAATCATATCAAATTATATCAAGTCATATCCAAGCATACCAAAATATATTAAATTATATAAAATCAAAACGCAATTCATCAATTCAATTGACAAGGAAGGGTGCTGCATGAAAATTTTCTCGAGCTAGACAAAGTTAAAAATGTGTGATCTCAAACCGGCGGTTGTCTAGCTCAAGACAAATTTCGTGCGGCCGCTGGGAAGGATTACTTACAAGGAAAGATTAATCGTACGTTATTATAATTATGCAGATAGCGTCGTTGAGAGCAGAATACATATTGGCATGATATATGGACTCGATGAGGGTAGGGTTGTAAGTCGGTTGCAGCCAAAATTAAAATTAATTTAGATTCATTTATTGAGCAACTAATCTTCTTGGTTAGATAGTAGATAGACGGATGACAAAACTTTCGTTAAATGATTGCAAAAATGCCAGTGTATACAGACCAGTGAAAAGTGCAAATGTTCCTACGAAATTGTCGTAACATTTTTCATGCTTTACAGTGTAGTATTTTCGGCCCACAGACAAAATTATTTATACTTTTTAACAGTTTAGTATTTTTTCGAAATATATTTTTTGACAAATAATAAAATAGAGACATCTGGCGCAAAAACCGTAAATTCTTGGGTACCCATTTGTGACTATTTACTATAAGACCTAAAAATCAAGACATCCCCAGTAAATAATTTGAAAATGATTTTGATAAAACTTGGTAACTAATCTATTTTATCTTTTTGAAAAAATTGAATGTTAACTTCCAAAATATGAAAAAGCACAATTTACTCTACAAAATTAGAAAAACTGGTCGAAACTTAACTTGAAATGAATATTTGAAAGTAACTTGAATCAAAAATCGAAAAATTCAGTTCAAATTGTACAAAAAATAGCAAAAATACCAAAATATGGCAAATCTTGGAATAAGAAACCATAATTTTGATAGTGTGGAGAACATCGGTAAGTACATCGGATCAGTGATAACAGCGTAAAATGATATGTAGACAAAAGTTGGTCTAATTTAAGTTGTGCAAAACGAATTCGTAACGGCCAGAAATTTAAACCGCAATCATGTTACCTTTGGTAATTTTTTAGACGATCCGGTTAATTACGGAACAAAGAAATCCGGAGGACCAAAAACATGAATTTACGTGAAAGTCGTGGGTTGGTTAAAGCTGCGAGTAAAAGCGCTTTTAAAAGCGCTAAACGCCTGGAAAGCGAGCTTAAAGTAAATGTGTCTCGAAGGGCAATTAACCGGTGTTTGAAAGTTGTTGGTATCTGAAATACAGGAAAATCATGTCAGAACCAAAGTTATTGCCACGGCACAAAGCCGCTCGTCTCGCATTTATTAGGACTAACAAGAGTCGCGACTGGCCAAAGGTAATTAAAAAATAACTTTTTTTGTTTTTATGATAGCTATCCGATTTTATCATAAAAAACCATGGTTCAGTTACAGGTGATTTTTCGGATGAAAAAAAATTAATCTTGATGAGCCAGATGGCATTCAATAGTATTGGAGAGATCTTAGAAAAGAGCCAAAGTATTTTTGTAAACGGAATTTTGGAAGTGGTAGTTTAATAGTAATAGGAGCTGTCTGTTTAGCAGGAACTCTTACCTTTCCGTTTCCATCCACTAAAATAAACAGCGGACGGAAATAACGAATTTAAAAATAAAAACAGTTTTTCCACAAAAAAGGCTTTATAAAGCTTTTTCTACATATTGGGACATCCCAGTGTTTTTTGGCCGAAATCGGTTCCGGTCGACCACAGATTTCATAGGTGATTTACCATTTTTTGCAAATATTTTTAAAAATAATCGAATTTTTTGACTAAATAAATGTCTGTGTCCTGCCGACATTTCACACGGATTGACTGATCGGGGTGGAACTTGGCTTAGGCGTCCTCAATAAATCGGGAGATCGCAGTGTTTTTTGGTCAAAATCTGTGCCACGGAAGTGTCAGCTTTCATAAGAGCTTGGTAGAGACCATTGTACTGGAAGTGGTAGAGAGCTTTTCAATTTTTGCAATGACGTTGGAAAGTTTAGTATGTATTTACAAAAAATGACAAGAAGTTAAAAGACCCAAATAAATTTAATGATTAAATTATTAATTATGTGTTGGTTTTCTGAAATTTAAATAGGAATAACTATTTTTGACTATCCAAGAAAGTTTTACTAACATTCCAGTAAGTTAAATTTTTCTCTTTACAAATTAAAAGAAAGTCGGGTGTTCAGGTGAAAAAACTTGAACTAACCTGTACTAAATATGATAGAAATCGGCAAAAAAATGAAAAATTCGTAAACGGAGGTACTCGAAGGAAACGAAAGTGAAAAAATCAGCTTTTAGATTTCATACTGGGTATGCATGAGATCTTTATCGAGATCAAGATCAATTCTGTCGATAAAATAGTGTTTTTTTGATTTCGATTTGTTTCGTTACACATTGATAATTAGAGCACATAAATAACAAAACTGGAGTGAGTAAAAGTTGACATACTTACAGAACGAGGAGTGCCAACCGTATGGGGTGAATAAGCAAATCTTTCTTCTTTCTATATATTTCCAATGTTTTATTTGCACCTCAGCCTAGACTATCCAGAGGGCTCTGGCTGTTTCTGTGTGCACCTAGGTAGCACCGAGTCCACATCACAAAGGCAGGAAGAAAGTTCTAACAGGTGCCAAATAAGCAAATAGTAAAATTTGGCAAAAACAAGCAATGGGTAGAACAAATACGGACTGTAATAGCCTAGGTGCTACAGCATCAGAGTTGCTCCAAAATTCACACTCTTCGGAGGCGGGCGCAATGGATTCTGGAAAACGCTGAACTACGTAAACAATTAAGAGAAAGAGTTCAAAACAGCACTTTAAACATGTGAAGCCGCTGGGACGACACGTAAACCTACAATCGATGATGACATTAATCCATTTCATTCGGATGAAGAAGAATTAGAAGAAGAATTAAATTTGATGTTGAACCGGAATTAAAGACCACTCAGGAAAGGATAGCTAGTTTTCACTAAACCTGCGCAAAAATGGAAATTATTGAGAATCTCAAGTAAAAAAGGTCATGGAATAGAAAACGCTGTAGACTATATGAAGAAATCAGGAACGAGTTTATTAACCCATTTCCGGCTGGTACCAGAATTCGTTAGAATTTTTCAACGCCGTTTTAATCAGGGATTACTTATAGAACCACCTTTTTGATAAATAAAAAAAATTAAAAAATTGCAAGACACCGTTCCCATGAAACTCAGTGGTGGAAAAATGGACCATTGGCTGAATACGTATAAAAATTGCGGAAACCCGGAGGAAATCTGGGAGAAATCTGGGGAAAATACGAGCAAAATCATTTTATTTTATGTTTTAATCTATGCAATCTGTTCTGGGGCCGGAGCACTCCCAACTCATTCGCGGTTCGCTTTTCACGTCCTACTTTACGCATTGCTGCACATTGCATAGCTCCATGCCATCCTATACTGACAAGAAGGATGGGTCGGCCTATGAGTTTTCCACTCTGACAGAGGGTGATGGTTGTGTTCTAGACCATCAAAGATCGTAATCTATTGATAAAAATCTCTTTTGCAATCTATCAGGATTCGAACCCGGTACTTCCCGATCCAAACGACAAAGCTTTAACCGCTGTTGAGAAAACCTGTGAGAAAACTGGAGGAAATTAATGGGAAATATGGGAATAATCCGAGGGAAATCTGGGGGAAATCCGATGGAAATCTGGGGAAATTCGTGAAAACCCTGGGGAATCTGGGGGAAATTCCAGGGAGGTCTAAGGGAATTTTTTGGAAAATTTGGGATCAATTCTAGGGAAATTCGGGTAAAATAGGTGGAAATGGGAAATCTTGGGAAATATAGGGGTGGGTGGAAATTTGGGAGAAATCTAAGCAAAATCAGGTGGAAATCCGGAGAAATTTAGGGAAAATCATGTAGAGTTTCGGAGGTAAATCCAAGGGAAATCTTGGATAAAACTGACGCTGGGGAAACACCGATGAAAATCTGGGCGAAATCCAGAGGAAATTATGGGAAATTTCGGGGGAAATCCGGTTGAAATTTTAGTTATATCCGGCGGAAATCTGAGGAAAACCGGGGAACTCTGAAGGAAAGCTAGGGGAAATCTGTGAGAAACCCGGTAAAAATCTTGGAAATCCGGGGTAGTGGGGGACATCTGGAACAAATCTGAGGGAAACCTGAGGGTAATCCAGAGAAACCTACGGGAAATCCGAGGGAAATTTTGTTGAAATTCTGGGTACCGAGGAAAATATGGAGGGAATCCGGAAGAAACAGTGTAAATCCGGGGTAAATCTAGGGGAAACCGGTAGAATTCCGTAGGATATCTGTATAGGAACCAAGCGCACATTTTAGTGGAAAAAAAATATTCGATATAATTTCTTGTAACTGCTAGAAAAACGTACGTTCAACTTTTAATATTTTTTTATCATAGCAGACGTATGTCGAATTTGGATTCATTTGATTATGTTTACAAAAAAACTGACATTTTGTAATGACATTTCTTTTAAGCTGTGTAATTTGTGTTCAAGTTGGTTTTATTATAATTATTAAATAATTAATTTATTAAATAAATAAATTTTACTGTTTCATTCAATTCGTTTTATAAAATAAAGTGATTTAATTGCCGGCGTGCATACATAGACATATAATATTATCAATTATATAGTAATATTTAAGTGTTTGCGTATCCTTAAAGTGACAAGATGAGTGCCGCGCCGATTGGTATTTTATATTATGAAATGCAACACCATATGCGGGTTTTGCGAAAAAGGTTACGGGATAAATTAAACCCCTTCGATGTACCTGAAAATCGGTAAGATGCTTTTTATTTTATTCTAATATGTTTGTAAATACAATATTCGTTTTTATTAGGTTTAAAGAGATGTACCGTCTGCCGATAAATATCGCGATGGAGTTTATCGAGGAAATCCGAGAGGTGGGCCAAATAATCGACGGCAAACAAAAAATTCCGCTTCATTTAGAGGTAGGCATAAGTTATTTAAAATTTTTGAAGTTTTTACGATAAATTGTAAATGTTTTTTATGTTTATTACATTATATATTTGTGTATTATGCTTTATTCCGTTCTAGATTTTAGCAGTATTAAATTTTTTTGCTAGTGGAAGCTATCAGAGAAGGGTTGGTAGTGACACACTAGCTGTCATGAGCCAACAAAAAATATCTTGTTGTGTTAGGCGATATGCAACGATAATTGCAGAACAATTATCTGGGAAATACATTAGATTTCCCCAAACACCAGAAGAAATTAACAACACTAAAGCAAGGTAGGTACCAACATTTAAACATATTTAGATTAAATTTTTTTTTTAACTATTTGTTTCTTAGTTTTCTAGAAGAATATGGTTTCCCTAATATACTAGGATTAATCGACGGGACTCATATTGCCATAACTGGTCTTAGAAAGGATATTGAGCACTCATATGTTAATCGGAAAGGATTCCATTCGATTAATACACAATTGGTAATATTTTGTATTATAATTGTCATAACAATAATTAATAATCAATATTTTTAGATATGCAACAACAATTTACAGATAATAAACTGCAACGCTAGATATTGTGGGTTAGTATAGTATACCATATTTATTTACTTTAAATACAATAAATAATTATAATTAAATAAATTTCATACCTTAATGAAATTAATTACATACTAATGTTCATTACAGGTCTACTCACGATAGCTACGTTTGGGCATGCAGTCAAGCTTTCGCTTTTCTACAACTGCGGCACGAGACTGGTGAGCAACAGGAATGGCTGTTAGGTAATAAATATTCACTTTATTACTTTTTTATACATTAATTAAATTTTCATTCATTCTAGGTGATAGTGGATATCCACTACAGCCTTTTTTGTTGACGAACATCCAAAACCCCAGGTCGCCACAAGAGAAAGAATACAATAGAATGCATTGTAAGATCCGCAGTAAAGTTGAACGTTGCATTGGTTTGCTTAAAAATCGGTTTCGGTAAATAAAAACAAAAATATTTTATATTTGAACATTAACTTTATGTTATTGCCTATTTTAGCTGTTTATTAGGAGAGCGTAAATTACGTTATGATCCGCAAATGGTGACAAATATCATTACATCTTGTGTAATTTTACATAATATACTTGTCAACCATCAAATTTGCGATGACGATTCTCCAACAATGATCAATGATAACTTGTCAAACAGAAATACCGAGCGAGGCTCATTATTTATTGCTGGTCAACATAATCGCAATTGGGTTGTGCGTTTTTTGAACTCGAGGGCAACTTAGAGGAAGGCAAATCGGTAAGTATAAAAGAGGTGAGTATAAGAAATAAGTAAGTAAGTGGATGAGGTGGGTATACAATATATAAGGAGGTGGTTTTAGTGAGTAAAAATCTCACACACCATGTATAATGCTGATCCATACTAAACTTAGTATGGACCGGGCATAACATCCATTTGCACGGTGTCTTTGGAAGATTTCCTCCTTCTTTATAAACAAAAAAAAAAAAAAAAAAAATGGTAAACACATATTTATAATATGTATAATTAAATTCGTTTATTATTCATATTTGACAACATTTCATTGTTTTTTTTTAGCAAAGTATTGTTCTCTTTCATTTCAAATAAAATTTCTTGCTGAATAACGTTGGCCGCTTCCTGTTTTTCAACCAGACGCCTTTGTAGCCGATTTGATTCTTCCTGGAGTCGAATAGATTTTAAAATCGATTCCATTATCGTTGCTTGCTGAAAATATATTTATTTGATAACCAGAAATGAATATAATATATAAATTGTACATACTCTGGGTCGTCTGTTGTACCTAACTCTAGGAGAATTCATACTCAAACTATCTTGTGGTACATTACTGTCGTCATCTCTATTAAGTGTTGGTGACCGTTCTGTGGTTGGCGCTAACTGATCCGACATATCACCAAGATCCGAACTTTGGATATCAGCTGCTTGAGCGGTATCAAGCACTTCAATTAAGAGCTCAACCGTTTGCTCGGCAATTATCTACAGAATAAGTTATAAATTACGAAATAAAATTTCGTTGTCTTTTAAATTAATTTTTTTTATTCTTACAGAACTTTCAATTGCTGGTTCGCTTTCCGAAACACGAACATCGTGTGATGTCTCAGCTGCTGTAGAAGGCTGTGGAGATCGACTTGGAGGAGAAGCTGACTAAATTAAATATTTATGTATTATCTTTATTTATTTATTAATGTATAATAGAACAATTCAGTGCATGTATATTTTTTTACTTACTCTGAGGTTAAAGCCACCTTCAAGGTTTGAATTTCCGTCGAGTACCTGGAGATTGCACATTTGGACAATCTTCCAGTCCCATTCGGACATAACCGTGGCTTCGTCGTCAAGCCAATCTCCTTCAACCTCAACATTTGTTAAGGGAGCCATTCCACTACGGTTGCGGTGATTCCTAATAATTTTTAGCTTATTTTTCACCTTGTAGCGTAACGAGTTCCATGTCTGAAAGTATTTAAATGTATTAACACCTTTAGATTGTACTTATTATACTTAATATATAAATACATCTTTCCATTGTTCGGCATTTTTATATAAAGGTCCAATGGCGTTTATTGCTTCGGCAATTGACTCCCAAACCGCCTTTTTATCGTTGGCTCCTCGTGCGGTTGCGTGTTTTCCTTTAAGTAAAGTTATTATTTAATTGAAAATGAAATTATTAAAACAATATGAATATCCTACCTTGTATGAAAAGAAAATTCTCTTCAACCAAGTCAATCAACGCGTTTTTTTGGCGATTACCAACTCGTTGTCTCGACTGTAATTAATTTTTTTTAAACTTAGTTTATACTTATTAAGTTAAATAAATAATTTTAATAATATTATTAATATAATATTATAAACACATACCATTTGCGGATATTTGATAAAAAAAAATCAATTTCAAAAACGTTTATTATTTGAAAATAAAAAAATTTTTATTATAAAATAACGATTATTTTTTTTATACGTACCCTCCTACGTACTGATAAAATTTTGTCTAAATTTATTGAGTTTTTATGCAGGTTGCATACACAAAATTTGTATAGCAGTTTGGTTGCATACATTCATTTTGATTTAAACGGAAAAAATTATATCGAATATTTTTTTCCACTAAAATGTGCGCTTGGTTCCTATACTGGGGTAAAAGCTGGGGAAATCCGGATGAAATCCTTGGGAAATCCGAGGGATGTCCGGGGGAAATCCGGGTTAGATCTGGCGGAAATCTAAGGAAAACCGGAGCAAATCTAAAGGAAATCTAGTGTCCCTCACTGGGGACTTATAAGGGAAAATCTGGGGAAAGGAAATCCGGCGAAATCTGGGAAACATCCGGAGGAAATCTGGCGGAAATCCTGGGAAAATCTGGGGGAAATCCGGTGGAAATCCAATGGAAACCTTGGTTACATCCGGTGAAAGAGAAAATCCAGGGAAATCTGTTAGAAATCCTGATAAATCTTTAAAAATCCTAGGAGAATTGGAGAAAATTTAAGGAAAATTTAGGGAAATCCTGTGAAAATTCGGGAGAAATCTGAGGAAAATTTGGAAAAATCTGTGGGAAATCCTGGTGAAATCTTGAGAAATCCTGGAGGAAATCCGGGGGAACCATGAATTTTTCACTTAATTTGTGGTTTTTCTTTTTTATTTGAATAAACCGGTGTTTTTATATTTCCTTTATTTAGATCTTCGTTGTTATTATTAATATCAACGATTTTACCCACTTTCAATATACATACAAATTTTGTTTTTTGTGCATCTGAAAATACTTCCAAAAAAGTTTTTTTTAAAATCAATAACTGCAATATATTTCCTGCTACATGACAAGAATTAAAAGAGGAAATCAAAGTTAATCTAAATGCAAAGAAATCTCCAGGATATGACTTAGCTACAAGATAAATAATATAAGTTTTTCGTGAAAAAGATACTTAAACTCCTTTAAATAATTAAAGTAATATTTAGAATTAACACAGAAGCTATCCAATACAAATTCTGTGGCGGAAGTTAACCAATACAAGACCTGTTTACTAAGTAGTAAAACCATACAAAATAGTCCATCGGGTGAAGGGTGAATCATTTCGCGAATACATTATCCATATTTCGACAGTTTCAGATTATTGTAAAACAGTTTTTATTCGCACATTTACCGCTTTCCCAATTTAATCATAACGTTTTCACCTAATATGCGTGTTATTATTAGATCTGAAAATGGGGTGATTGGAAAAAAAAGATGTTGCTTGTATGCTTTAGCTAAAAAAAATCAGAGAAATAATGATAATACAAGTTCATCTTGAAGTTAAAAAGGCTCAGGAGAAACAAGTGTTGAATGATAATAAATTGATTAATGTCGAATCATAAATGTAAATTTCATTTGATCTTAACAAAATTGAATTCGCTTACATTAAAAGATCCCCACCTGTATATTTGTTCATGAAAATATTAATCTGATACAACCTCATAAAACAATCAGTAGTAACCCCAACTGATAAAACCTCAATACATGCCTCATAACCTCAATGTCATAACCTCAATGTCATTTTATTTGATTTCGTTACGAGAAAAGGATGTAACTCGATTTCAACTAGAATAAACATTAATAAGAAAAAATTCTTTGAAAATACTCCATTTTGCACATTCATTGTGTGAGCGCCTGAGGTCGTATTCTTGAAATCGGTGGAAATTTCCCCAAACGGAATACAATTTGCATTGAATTCTAAATTATTCGAATTTTTCGCCGGCTACTTTAATCATTTTTTCAAAATTGTTTTCAAGTTTGCTAATGAGGTAGATACTCGATCGGCTAGCAAGCAAACAATTTGCTAACCAAAATCCTGGCTACTCAATCAATTTTATCAAGGAAATTTTATTTTCAAATTATATTTTTAAAACAATTTTTGTATCTTTTGCGATTGTCCAGTAAATTTTGTGGCTTCAAAAAATGATCAGCAAATTTGTGTGTTGTTTATTGTGCAATCGCAAAAATAAACAAAAGTTTTATAAACAATATAATTTGAAAATAAAATTTTCTTGGTAAAATTGAGTGAGCAGCCAGGATTTTGGCTAACAAATTGCTTGCTTGCTAGCCGATCGAGTGTCTACCCCAATATTTGTCTCCCATACTAAGTTCGAATCGATTTACCCAGTCGGAATTTTTCCCTTAGGAAACAATTATTTTCTTAATTTAAAAAAAAATAAAATAAATTTAAAAAAATGATTAAAGTAACCGACGAAAATTTCGAATCATAATACGGTCCCCTACAGGTCGATTCTGGCTTTCCTATAAGAAAAATATTTACATAGCTTTTTTGTAAAAAATATTGTTTTCTGGCCTACTGAGAAATCATATTTCATCTAAATTTTTATAATTTAGGAAATATTTTATCCGTTTGGAAATTGGATAGGACAAATATTCCCATTTTGTTTTTGAAACAATTTACACCAACTGTTTACCATAGTGAACTTTGAAAAGATTTTTTCTAATTCCTTGCCCCTGGTCGCCAGAATCGACCTGTTGGTACGAAAGTTACGAGAGCTGCCAGTGTATGATAATTTACCGAGTGATAAGCGATAATTATTCAAATGTATCATATTTTCGGACAGAAATAACCGAATTGTGAATTCTGAGGTAACAGCAAACAATTCTCCATTTATCCTATTCGAAATACTAATACTGTAATACGTGACGTTTTTGTCAATTTTCATAATAATTATTAGTTAGTTGATTTTAAATGTCTTGAAATATTTTAAATGCACCAATGACAGCCGTTTGTTTTATAAAAAATTGTTGTTTTATAAAGAATCAATAATCTACATTTTCTACGAATTATTTTCAACACCAGCATGTAGAAAATTACGACATACTCGTGGACGCACACCGGCACAAGACTGGGTTATATATTTAAAAAAAATTAGGCCAAATCGCAGTAATGTAAAATATGTTCATTCTATTTACATACATCAAAATAAGCTTTAAGCATGAGACGACTAAAACGTGATATCAAAAAATTATTTACAACGTTTAATTAAACGTGCACCGGCAGAAGCAACTCGCAAACAGCGTTGAATGGAACGTGTGTACTTGCTATAACATTTGGTGACCGCTTAAAGATTATAGAAAAACATTATTTGGTAAATAAGCAGAAGTCCGAAGCTCAGTAATTACAACTTTCATTTGATTATATTCACATCATAACTTCTAGCAGTTTTTTTATTAAGGCGCCCTACATAAATGCTTCGTAATGTACAAAAAAACTAATACAAAATCAGCTTTTTAAGCAAATTTTACTAAAAACACGAAAGGAAAACTGAAGACAAATTTAACATTCCGCTTTTTACGGGGTTTCATTATTATATTGTTATTAAAGAAAGGACATTTATGCATGTAATTTTTCTGTTACAATTTAAAAAAAAATTTTTTTTTTTTTCATAAAATATGAATACAAAATTCGGAACAAAACGGGAAAAAATCTGCTGTTAGCATTTTTCATTTAAACAAAGCAAGACAAAAAATTCTATACGATTACATACCTACATAATGACAATAGTAGAATTATGAAAATTATATAACATTTTTCGTGCTTTTGAATATTATATGTATACGTATGTATGTATATAACAAAAAAAGCTCTGTAAAGCTTTATAAATTTTAAATCAAAATTTTTTTGTTAACGTTGAAAAAATAGTAGGTTGACTATTATTAATTTAAATTTTACAGTAAATTTAATTTATTTGTCCAACATTTACCCAATTTTATTTTTGATTAACTTTTACGTTTTCATCGCATATGTGCATATTCCCTTTAATTTAAAGGACCCGGAAAAAGAAAAGTTTTAAATTATTTTCGTATTTTCTTTTTCAATTTTATTAAAAAAAAAATGAAAACGAAAATTTTAAAAATGAAAACATTTTTTCGTACATTATTAATAAAATTATATTTAAAATGAAAATGAAAGAAATAAGCTTTTATTCAAAGTTTTTTTTTTTTATATTTAGAAGTAAATTGAGAACAAAATGTAAAATTGTGGCTCCGACTACCTCATAATATATCAACTATAAATTGCTTGTTGAGATGAATAGTGTCAGATATAAATGTTATAATTAGGAATATTTTATGCGATGAATAAGCAAAAAAAAAACAAAATTAATATTAAATATTGCCAACTTTCAAAATACCACATATACATATTTATTATATAATATTTAGAAATTAATTAAAAAGCTTGTTGTTTTTGTTTATTTATTTTGCTTCTACGATTTATCGATATTCTATTTTGCAAAACTTTTTCGATCTGCTGTGTGTGTTGTTGCTCTCCGGTTATTTTGTGTAATGGAAAAAAAATTAAGATTCTATCAATTCAATATATATGTGTTCCTTATATATTTATGTGTATTGTCGTAGTTTGTATAACTTTCTGGAACAAAAATAGTATTTTTGTGTAGAATATTTATTTATTGTGTGACCCATTTCAAAATAAATTTATATTTATTTAATTTTTTTCTGTGCTTTTTTTCCTTTATCTATTTCTACAAGAAACTAAGAAATATAAAAATTGGAAAAAGAAAACTTCGTCGTATTTATTTTTTTCGAAGGATGGAAAACTTAATAAAAATCGATAAAAGGGAAATAGAAATGAAAAATTGTTAAAATAATTTTATTTCCTTATATGTGCTACATACATAAAACTTGGTATTCGAAATTCCGTGCACACAACAAACGAAACAAGAAATGACACAAATTATCGATTTTTAATGTTTCTTTTTTTCTTCAATAAAAGTTTAAAGCTTCCTGGTGCACAATTCAACATCGAATGGTTTAGCTATATCAATTGAACTTTATATATCGTTCTTTATTTGACACAACATTTCTTTAGTCCACACATTTTAAATATCTTACTTATTCAAAGTAGAAATGTAATTACTTTAATTTCTTAGCAACTTTTTAAAAATTAAGCACTATAATTAAAGATTATGTTTTTGGTGGTAAGGAATACGACAGTTAGAAACTAGTTCATGAAGTAATTATAACCATATGAACAGTAGCAATCGGCGTAGCTTATTAAGCTGTACCATAAAAACACAGGTGAGTTTTGGTTGATAATTTTAAAATTAATTTTAACCGAAGACGCGTCTATGTCGAGATGAAAGGTAGAAAATTAGTACTTCTTGAAGAATATGTCTGCTTAAAAATCATTAAAAATTGACAGAGCCTTGTAAAAATTTTATTTTATTATTTGTTTTGATTTTTAGAACACTTTAAGGTAAATGTATCTTAAATGATTATTTTAGATAGTTCAAATGGAATGCGCCACTTTAAGAAATTTTTTAATAATTTTACTATGTTATACGAGGTAAAAAAAAGTTGATATAAGCCTCGTTTTTTTAAATTGTTAGAGACCACGATAGCTTAAGTGGAGTTTAGCTAATTTAAAACTAAAAATGTTTTTTTTAAATTGAATAACTTAGATGAAATATTTCTGTCCTAGGCTGTCCACCCCCGACAGCTTTACTACTTTTAGCCTATAAAATTTTTTAAATAAAAAATAATATAGATTTAACATTTACAGATCGTTTATTTAATGTTTGGAATTAAGTATGAAAAACAATATCTACCAAATGTCCGCCTCTAATGGCCTTACACATTCAGTCTCTTGTGTTATATTTTGTCACGCATTTCACTCTATATCATGTTAATCCCTTCACTAATTTATTTATTTAATTTATTTATTTATTTAATTCTAATTTCAAAAAATTTTGCAAACACCTCATCCCATATTGAGCTTAAAACCTCATTCACAATGAGATGAGGTTTTTCCCCCAACATCTTCCTTCGTTTTCTTGTTTTTTTCTTTTTTCCTTTTTTCATGAGGCTGTCTTAACTTATTGTGTGCAGCCCTAGTTGAGCTGCTTTCCATGAATTTTTGTTGATTTTTTTTAACATTATAATAATTGATAATAAAATACAAATTGAAAATGTATAAAAAATAATTCCAACCATTCGACAGGAAAATCAAAGGCTAAAGTTCTTTTGAAATTGTTCAATTGACTGTAACAGCTGAACTATTCGGATTTTCGTAAAAAATATGGTCCAATGAGCCCCCTAGCCCATATTACATACAATACAGTCACATTCAAGGAATGTAATGATCCTCTGCTCATCATCAGTTGCTATCCGATGTAAAAAACCCTTTTTTGTTTGCCTTTGAAGTAGCTGGCTGCGCTCACAAGAAAATAATCCCCTTTCCACGTCTCTTGGTTTCAACCCAATTGCCTTGCTTTTGAATCATGCCCAGATTTCAATCGTACGGAAACTATTTGTTGGGTCACCCCCAATATATCGTCAAGCGAATGTTGTATTTGAGTCGGATCTTCGTCGAACAATGCCTATAATTCTTCGTCTACGAATTTTTTTGAACTGTCATAAGCGAGGTTTATCTTCAAAACTGAAATCATCATTTTTGTAGCGTTGAAACCATTCTCTACATGATTCATCCGTTGAAGCATTGTTATACCATAAACTTTCAAGAGCATTCGATGTCTTTAGCTTCTAGTTAAAACAAAAAATTAACACTTCCCGCAAATGCTGTTTAGTTATCACAAAATCCGACATATTCAACGCCGTAAAAAACACGTTTTGTATGAAACTCAAAGCAACAGAAACTGAATGTTAACGACAGATGTCTAATCTGTCTGAAACAATGGAATTCAGCTGTCAATAAAAAATTATTATAGTCAGAGCCACTTTTTGAAAACATAAGAACGTGTACACAACATGGTACACGAAGAACTGCGTATGCAAAAGCAGTCAGCAAGATGGGCACCGCGTTTGTTAACAATTGTTCAAAAAAATAATTAAATGACTATTTCTAAGCAATGTTTCAAGATGGTCCAGCGTAATCCAAATGAATTGTTGCGTCGATTCATAACGGTTGATGAAACAAGGATCCATCACTACACGCCAGAATCAAAACAATGGGTAGAAGTTGGTAGGGTTACGGCCAGTATCTTTTGGCATGCATAAGAAATAATATTTATCGACTATCTAGAGAAAGGTAAAATTTAGTGAATATATGCATCAATATTAAGCATTTTAGATGAAAAATTTAAGGAAAAACGGCCACATTTATTGAAGATAAAAGTGCCTTTCATCAGGACAATGCATCATCAGATTCATCATGGAAAACAAAGCAAAAATTGGATGAATTTGGAGCTTTGAATTGCTTCTCCATTCATCAAATCCACCTGATCTAGCACTTTGTGACTTTTTTGTTTTACCAAACAGGTAGATTACTGTTTCATTCCATAGATTTATCAATCCACTTTCGTACTTCCTAGTTCTGCAGACCACCTAATTGGTTTTGCTTGTTCCTAAACTTACAACAGGGGAAGTAACATTCTGATAGGGGTTTCAGAAGTTTGTGACCATATGCCAGAGTTTCTCGTCATATGATTCCTAAAAACTATCCGGGTAACAGGACGCATGTCATGATTATGGGTCCACCAAATATCTTGGTGGTCAGAAAAACTCTAACCAAACCATATGAAGGACCTTATGTCGGGGGTGTGTACCATATTTAGAACCTGCCTAGAATCGCACCAATATTCTACTATCTGATACCAGCCAAATTTTTGTGTTGCCAACCTTTTAATGATCTCATCAGCGTTGTGCAGAAAGAAATCACAAATTACTTGAAGAATTTTATACCGAGGCTGCACATTTTAATGTTGTTTATCCTTCGGATTAGAACTAAATCTACTCCCGATTTGCGCAATCGGAGAAAGAGGTCTGCTGCGGCAACTTTGGCGTGGTACACGATAATCACAATTTCTAAATTTCAACCTAATCGAAATTAGATTTCGGCTAGAAACTTTCGACTAACATTAACTAAGCAACGGCTCAACCGATTATTATCCGAAATGCCATTGGGTGACATGAAATCTATAGTTAACTTTTTCAAGGAATGTGGTGATTATGCGGGAGCAGCCGTATCTGCTTTCTCCGGATCAGTAGAAGAATTTACTAAGATAGCCGATGAATTTGGTGAAGGTTATGCAAATGCATAGTGTCAATTCAATCGATCCCGATAACGAAACAAAACAAGAATTGTTACAACCGATAAGTATTCAGGAATTGTGACTCGAAGTAGCTTAATTATCGAAAAAGTTGGAGCACTTGTGGTCCAGAATGGAATTCCTTGCCGCCGTGTAGTGCTTTCTCTTCATCACTTAAACGAAAGGTTACATCAAGTAGCCGTACTGGCGAATGTTGTTATCATTAACAATTCGGCCAAAAATCGTTTAAATGCCATAGCCCTTGTCGTTATCAGAAGCAGGCTACGATGAGAAGTCGTGTCAACTTATACCATTTGTCTATAGTGGAGAAAAAATTGTCTACTAAATTCCACATCGATACGGGTGAAGATGTATCCGAAGTACCGTCAACGCCATGTGAAAAAAAAAATCAATTCCAGTATAAACACTTTACAGCAAATGGAACGATGACAAACGTCAGAAAACGTATTAAACTAGATCTAAGCTTACGACGACATTTTGAAAGGTATTTTTTATTCCTGCCGTCAAAAAACAAAGATTATTGGAGCAAATTTTATACGCAATTTCGATTGATTTTGGATTGGTCGCTTGTGACTCACAATCACGAAAATCGAAAATTCAGGCATCGTAAATCGAATACAAACAACGGAACATCCAACGTTTGCTCGGCCTCGAAGATTAAACTTAGAAAAGTTAACGACTGCAAGAGACGAGTTCGAATATTTCATGAGAATAGGTATTTGCCGTCCGCCGACCAGTACCGCGCGTAAAATGCTCAAACGGTGTCTGATAGGTACCCAATACTTTATATTCACGACTGGACGAGTATTTTTAGTGGAAAAACAATATTCATACAAAATTGATTTACAAAAAGTTTCATCAGGTTCATCCGAACGAAAAAACAGCCATCACTACTCAGTTTGGTTTGTGCGAGATTATGTTTATGACATTTGGTTTGCCTAATGTGCTCAAGAAATGTGCGTGAGAGACGCCTACGTTTAGTATTCGAGCGCCTCCGGAAATATAATTTATACTCGAATCGCAATTCATTTCATGATAAACGGGAATGTTAAAAACGACAAAATAATATTGACCTGGACCGATGAAGTAAACGAAGCCTTCGAAAAATGCAAAAACCAACTTGCATCAGCCACATTACTTGCTTTTTCGAGAAAGAACGCGGAACTCGCATTACATGTACATGAATAGAGCTTTGCTGTAGGTGCAGCATTGAATCAACAAGGGAAGGAAGTCGACCGATACTCAACAAAAATACAGTTCGTATATGTTGGAAGTCTTTTGAAGAAAGTGCAATTTATACGGATCAAAACCGCTTGTTTTTACATATCAACAGAAGTTAGACAAATCTATGAATAAACAAATCCGGCATTTGGCCTTTGTGAACCAATTTACCGATATTCGACATTTCAACCGGAAAGAGAATATAACACCAAACCTTCTATCAAGGATCCAATAAATCGAAACAATTGATTAAGATATAAATTATCAATGAAACAAGAAATGAACGATAAATAATTTCGAAAATTCGACCGCATATACCAGAGAAATTCCGTCAACAAGTGATAGCATTGACTCATAAGCGTTACATTTGCTTCTGTAGCAGATTCCTCAGACAAATCCGACCACTTCGGCCAATGCCAAAAGTTAGTATTCACCAGAATCTAAAACATATACCTTACTACTATATCAGTTGGATAAAAGGTTTATATTTACCGGGGTCCGCAAATAACGATCGGAGCACGATTACAATTAAAAAATTTAAATTTTCTTTTAAGAGTGAAAATTCGAAATTGGGTGCTCCGATCGTTACGTGCGGACGCGGGTAAATATAAGGCTTCTATCCAACTGATATGGTAATGAGGGTGGCAGATATTTCGGTGGAATCTCCTACTAAAAAAAATGTACCAATGCACATTTGTCTTTTTGTGCTCCGATCGTGTTGTTCGGACCCGGGTAAATGTAAACCTTCCACCCAACTAATATGGTAATGAGGATTTAGGTTTTAGAATTGGTTAAATAACAATAACAGTTGGCCGAAGTGGTGTGATATCCCTGTGGAATCTGCTATACAGAAGAAAATGTAACATTAAACATTTGAATTTTTGTTCTTCGATCGTTATGTGCAGACCCGCGCAAATATGAACCTTCTATCCAGCTGATATGATGATAATGAGGGTATATATTTAGATTTGTGATATTGATCACTTTTCGTAGCACTTGCAGTAGTTTTTGGACATTTCTGTGAAAGCGACTACGTAATCATATACTTATGCTGATTTTTTCGACTAAATTATGAACAAAACTAAATTTCTCAGAAATTCACTATAAACGTGCATATAGGTGGCAGTAACATCAACAAAACAAGCTGTGCCTGATTATTCGAAATACTACTGAAATACATACTAAGAAATATTACTCGAAATACTGCAAATGTTTTTATAAACTACGAAATGTTTAAAAAAAAGTGTCACGTAAAAATTGTTGCCGAGTAATATAAATAAATATCCTAACCTTTGACATCTGAAAACTAAATTGAAGTGATACCTCGCGAGGAGACTATACCTCGCGAGGAGACTATACCTCGCGAGGAGACTATACCTCGCGAGGAGACTTTTCGTTTGTAACCTGGCGGCGAATAGCGTAAGGTCACCTCAAAAAAGTTTACTTTATAATTTAGCGGAAAAAATCAACCAAAGGCACCATTAGTATACCGGGTGACTTTTTTAAGCTGAAACTTTCAAATATCTCGGAAAATAAGCCCTCTACGATAAAAATGACCAGTATCAAGATTAAATCATTCTGGAGGGGAAATACATTAGTGCTAAAATTAGGACCTCCCGCTCTTGTTTGTAAGGGGGTGGGAGGCAACTTGGAAACTGAGATAGGAACCCCTATTTTTTATTGCAGAATCGGATTCTACGGTTAAAAGTACGTAGGATTTCCTTGAAACATGTTTTTTCGATTCATGATAGATGGCGCTGTAAAAGGCGATATTAAATGTTTTTCGATTTTTCCTACTGAGAACATTATGCATACGATTCTGCAATATGTTTGCATTAAAATTAATACGTTTTCAATGTAATTAGTTGGAAACTTGAAATTAGTTTTAAACAAATTGTATTTCTTAAATTTAAAAAAAAAACTACTTTTAGCGTAACCCAGGAACAACGACGTGAACATCATCTTTTAATTAAATTAAGTGCTCAAAATGATGGTCTTTCGACTTCAATGCACTTTGAATCCTAATTTCAAATGAACGTACACAACTTAGAAGCGTGTATGCTGGAATTTCGGCACAAGCATTTCTTATTCGCTCAATCATATTCTCACGTGTTGTTGGTACTTATTGGTATACTTTGTGTATGAGATAGCCCCACAAAAAGAAATCTGGTGAAGTAAGATCTGGTGATCTGGCAGGCCAATTTACAGGACCAGCTCTAGCAATCCAGCGACAAACAAAACAAAAAATATCATTTATTTGAAAACAAAGTTAGTCGCATGTTTCTATGCAAAATCATCGCCGTCGTTGTTCCTGGGTTACGCTAAAAGTAGTTTTTTTTTTAAATTTAAGAAATACAATTTGTTTAAAACTAATTTCAAGTTTCCAACTAATTACATTGAAAACGTATTAATTTTAATGCAAACATATTGCAGAATCGTATGCATAATGTTCTCAGTAGGAGAAATCGAAAAAAATTTAATATCGCCTATTACAGCGCCATCTATCATGAATAGAAAAAAAATGTTTCAAGGAAATCCTACGTACTTTTAACCGTAGAATCCGAATCTGCAATAAAAAATAGGGGTTCCTATCTTAGTTTCTAAGTTGCCTCCCACCCCCTTACAAACAGGGGCGGGGGTTGTAATTTTAGCACTTATGTATTTCCCTTCCAGAATGATTTAATTTTGATTATGGTCATTTTTATCGTAGAGGGCTTATTTTCCGAGATATTTGAAAGTTTCAGCTTAAAAAACTCACCCGGTATATTTTCGACGATCAAATATGATTTCGTTTTTAATCATTATTATTATTATAAAATGTTTATTTATTAAGTTTTATTAAATTATTTAATTTTTGTTGCAAATTTAGTTCGGCGTGTAAAATCGCTTAATATACTGATGTAAAATTTATTTCGGAATAAAAATTTAAGATAATGCAGTGTTTTTAAATTTTTCGAGCTGGCCCGAAAATATTAAAGTTGTAGCAAGGACACATTTTTCGGGCAGTTACGCAAATCAACGGTAAATCTAAGTCCGAGTAATACAAATATCAATACACCAAATGTAAAGAGTTTGCAAACGAGTAGCAGTTGCCATAAGCATCGCCTTCAACGAATCAACTGTCTTTAAAAAGGGGAGTAATGTAGTTGCCGTGAGGTGGCATGTTGTACCATCATTTCGATTCGAATCGACTATGAGAGTCGAATCGAAAAAAGTGATAGTGATCTAGCAATACTTTTCGAGAATGAAATGTCAGCTACAAAAATGAGATCATCAATTTTTTTCGAATTTCGAACAATTCGAACATACAACATGCCGCCACTGATCATATACGAAATAAATAATTTAATTTTCTTATGGTGGCACTACAAAATAGTTACCGATAATTAACGTCGAGTCATTTTATTATTTTTGTTGATTGTTATTTATGTTTAAACATTTTTAGAATAAAGACGTGTAATTTGATCGCAAACTATTGTTTCATTAAGTTCACGTGGTAGGTCAGTCTTTGCTAATATGCTGCATGTACATTTGAAATTTATATTTCCTTACCCGGTTAGTCACTCTCAAGCTTACAATATATTTTTGGTTGACAATGTGAGGGTAAAGACAAATCGCTATAAACAAACTTTCATAGTCTGAGTGTCTGGCATAAGTTCGTGTCGTTCAACTTTCTATTTTCGCACATAATCAACATACAATTTTTCATACGTCACAACTAAAAGTGTAACAATTTATTATTAAGTACAATTTAAATAACTATTGTACGACGTATACTGCTACTCTGCCGGTATAACGATACAGTAGACAACAATTTCGTATTTAAAAAATTAACTTATATACATAAACTATAGTATTATTATTAGTAGTTGTACGTAACACTACTTTTAAACTATATGACAGCTGACAGTTGTAAAAACTTTTAAAAACGTTCCTTACATTCTTTTGTTTCTGTAGTTTTTTTTTTGTTATAAACTTTAAGTTTGCCATTGTTTTGCAGAATCATTCGAAATTATTTTTGTATATTATGTATGTCAGCAAATAGTTTTTAGCTTTTCAACACTAGATCGTATATATTGTCTTAACGTGATGAAAAATTCATAGTTTTGTAGTTGGAAGTGAGAATTTTTTAACGTGATTTTCTATTCAAAATAGTTGAAAATTATACATGACGACACCGGAAATCATATAGGTACGGATGCGAATAATTTAGTGTTTAATAATATTAGTTATTACCCTTATTTCTTTTCCTATAAACAATCTTAAATTATTAATACATTTTAGCATTTATATAATGAGCTCGTTCAGCTTGTTTAAAAAAATGTCTCTAAAAAATAAATCACGGTTAAGTGAATTTTAAAAATAGCGAAACAAACAGAAATCCCATTGCTACACTAATGACTTGAAATAAAAAACTAAAAAAAAGTTTCGCCATTTTTTGTGAGCTTTTCGCTCTACTTTGTTATATAAGCTATATACAAGTTTGTATTTTTTATGTTGCTTTTTGAATATTTTAACTGAGAACAAAAAAAAATGTTGATGACATAAAATTATAAACAATAAAACATTATGCTAAATGTCGCGAATTTTTTTATGTATAGTTTTTGCAAATGTTAACAATTTTTTTTTTGCTGTACAAACAAATTATGATTGTCAGTTAAGTTATGTCTGTATAATATTTTCGTCTGTCGTAGATACAATTTTTGTATATAAAGAGTATGGTCTATCTCAATATAAGAAATAAATAAGAAATAAGATTAGATAAAGTTTTTATTTTTATTATTCAAGAAAAGTTTGTGAGTTTTTTTCTTGTTTCGTTTCTTCTTAGGGATTATTATCTCTGGCACAGTATGGTTTTAATATTTTATATATGTATGTATCTATGTTTTGAGCTTTTATTTAGTTTTGTTTGCAGCAAAGCGCACAAATAACAAATTCTTATTAAAAAAGGTTAAAAAACTCATAGGACTAATTTTAAAGAAATAAACGGAATTAATGTTTAAATTGTGACTTCGAACACGGCACACACACAACTTGTGTTAGAAAGTTAAATATAATGATAATGTGTTGTTTGTAGAATAATGATTATACAACAGAACATCACAGACGAAAATGAAATTCCGTTGTACGTGACAATAAGAGTTACGTTTTGTTTGCTATTAATATATTTTATGTGAATGTTCTTTTGCTGCTCGAAATGACATATAATCTAATTTTAATGATCGCTTTTTGTAATTTAAATATTAATTTATGCATTTCAGTTGTCGTTTTGTTTTTATGAATAATGTTTTTGTAAATACAGGATTAAACTTTATAATTATTGTGAACAGTTTTGTGTGCATCATGTGGGAGGGAGTGGTGTATATTAATTGTAAAAAGAACAAAACAGATAATTATTCACATTGTTGAGAAGTGTATAATTAATGTCATTAAACAAACAATTTCTAAGAAAATGAATAACTAACAGCATTCGTAATTTTAATTAATCGATATTCGGATAGGTATCATTAAGATGTCGGCAAGCGATATAATAATCATTGTAAAAGATTATGTTGAGAAATAGGAATTTATCTTAAATGTTAAAAACGATCTAATCTACCCACAACCATTTTTAAGGATTAGATTGCCTACACACAAAATAAGAAATAAATAGTGTTTTAATGTTGATTACTTACTTGCAAAATAGGCCAGCATTGCTGTGAGTGCCACGGCTAGCAAAATTAAGGCAATACTAAAACATTTCCACGAGCACCTATGTTGACATCGCTTGTCTATGTGAAACCTGAAATATAATAAGAAGAAACATACAAATTTAATACAATAAGAAGAACATTTTAGGAAAAATTAATTTATAAAGATATAAAATTTGTGGGAATTAGGTTGTTTAAACCCAAAATTTGCTTATTTATATAAAAGTATAAAATAAAGCTGAAACAATTAAAATTTTAGAGCTTATATTATTTATTTGTAAAATATAAAGCATGACACCTAAACCCTCAACAACAAAATTATATTTCAAATGTACTTATTATATTAACCAAATTAAAATAAATCAATATTAATTTATTGTACATACGAGTACATACGATATGATAAGAGATAGCCACACATGTAATATAATTTAGGCATAACTATTATTATTGTTTTATATTTATTTAACATTAATTAAATAAATTTGAAAAAATGCTAATTACATTTTTTTTATAAAATAATTCCAATTATAAATTTCGTATTTATTAATTTAAAAATATTTAATGTAAATTATTGAATAGTAAAAAATTTAGTTTGGGGTCAGCCTTTTTAGCACCCCATCTAAAAGTTTCACTACAAAAGCCCAACTTTTAAAATTTTGCTTTTCAAAATTCCCAATGCCCAATTCTTTAAGTCCCTTCAAAATTCATGTTCACACCAATGCACACTGATATATCAAATATGACCATTATTGGTTAAGAAATAGCCAAGCTCGATTTAGACCAAATTAATGCAAGAATCCCAATCCAGCTCTACAATCTAAATTTGACCCTGATTGATTTTAAAAACGTCCAAGTTCCATTTAGAATGGTCTAATTACAGAGCTTCAAAACTCCAATCCAGTTGTGCATACAACATTTGACCATAATTTGTTAAGAAATGGCCCAGTTACATTCAGAATAGCGAAATTCCGAAATTTAGTTCAAAGTTGAAATTAGAATCCAAAACCAACTCTGCATACCAAATTTGACCATAATTGGCCAAGGAATGGCCAAGTTCCATTGGGCATGGCCAAATTATAAAATTTGACCAAAATTGATTGATTTTGGCCGCGATTTAGATAAAAAATATCGAGCGGGCAAAATCGAGATTTAAAAAAACGGTTAAAATCCCGTTAAACGGTTAAAAGAAAGCGGGATTCTGAAAAGCGGGCGTTTTAATAAGTTGGGATTTTGGTAGTTCGGGATTTTGTACCCATACCATATGGATAAAAAAAACTATAATTGCATCTATGGTGGAACACATAAAGCTGAAATCAATTTGATTTTTTGGTAGCTCATAACTTGGTAACGTTTAATTGCAAAACATCCATTATACAATTAAGCGAGAATGCGCACGATTAGAATTATTTGACTCTGATCAAACTTAGTATTTCTACAAAATCATCGTCGGAATTGTTTGGTTACCTGTCTTTGGTCACTACATCTAGGCGCTCGATTGCAGTTATATTTGATCAAATGAAACACTCATTTGAACTCGTCAAAAATTGTAGATGATTTAATTTTTTCTTCACACCTATAGACAGAATGTGACACAATAAATCCGAGTTAGCAAAATGCGATCAAGTTCTCTAAGAAATAGAATTCATTTGCAGTTTCGCTATTTTGTTTATCCACAGTCGGTATATAATGCAAATTTTGCTTGCATTCCCAAAAATACGGCAACATGACTAATAATTGGAGAAATTAATTCAGAGGCCTTTTTCTTGAAATCGTTGGAAGTTTACAGTGAGAACCATAACTATATACACACTCGTTTTTCGATTTTTTGTAATAACTGATTTAGAACAATTCAAGAAATTATGCCAAAAAAATAAACGAAAATATTTATACGATTCGTCATAGAAAGCCTGTTTAAGGATTTGTTTTTCAAAATTGCTTTGTTCCATAACTCTTTAACCACAGTAGGCTTTGGTTATATTTTACTCGCTAAGCCTAATAAATGAAAAAAATTTAATATGGATGGGCTGGATGGTATTCAGTACTTTTAGAGGGATTTTAGAGGGAAACCAATGTACTTCTCAAAGCAAAAATTTGGTGGTGAAAGTTAAATGGTATGGAGGGTTTTCTCAAGAGGAAAACTTGATTTTCCAGCAAGATAACGCTACAATCCATAAGAATCAAAATACCCGAGCTGTCCGAATCGTGCGAAAATAATTAGTTTTTAACGAATTGAAGACGCAAAGTTACAGATGATTAGATTTTACTCTTTAACTTATCACCTAGACAGACTGCAACATAATAAATCCGAGTAAGCAAAATTCCTTCAAGCTTTCTAGGAAATAAAATTCATTTGCACTTTTGCTAAATTCGTTATACACAACCTGTCTAAAGTTATATAAAGAAAAATGACTATAGCCAAGTGCGGTGCACGGAACAACATTTTTTTTGTTGCTTTTCTTCCCAAAATTAAAGCGAAATAACTCATAATTGGTGAAACTCATTCATGCGGGCCTTATTCGGTGGAAGTTTCTCTAATCGGAATATAAATTGTTTTAAATTACTCTATATTGGAGCACATGCTCTATCAGCTAGCAAGCAATATGCTAGCACAAAACCAGGCTACTCAATCAGTTTTACCAAGTAATTTGAATTTAAATTTTTTATAATTTTTTTGCGATTTCACATTCAACTTTGCGGCTTAGAAAACTATCCAGCAAATTTTTATATTGTAATAAACAAAAAAACGTATATAAAATTTTGGCCCGTTGTACATTTCAGCTAAGCTAAGCAAGACGCATAGCTATAGCGAATTCCTTTGCACATTTGAGCTGATTACATCTCTCACACATACATTTCAATACTAGTAAAATGCTATGTTTGACAAAATATTAAAGAATCACATAGGCGGGAATTATCAATGTATGTGTGAGCAATTTAGCTGACTTTTGCAATCCAAAGACAACCAGAGCTAAGTTATGTTGATTTCGATTGAAGGAAAAATGTTACATTAAGGGTAAAAATGGTACCCTAACTGCTGTCAAAATGTTCGATTGAAAATAAAAAATACCACAAGGGTAATATTTTGCACGCCAAAGGTAATTTTCTCTACTCCAGGTTTTTTGGTCGAGTGAATCATTTTTTGCTGTCATACGCCGTTTTTTCTATACTTGTCAAAACATACGTGTTTAATAATCGGGATAATAACTTTAATTCGAATATTACGTTATGGAGGAAATTTTAAATGACATTTACTTCACATTATCATCACCATTTTCCTCAGATTCATCTGATGAGGAATTTTTGGAACAAAATATTGTTAACCATCGACATGACATGACAGCAAAGATGAAACAAATATATTGTTTTAACATTTAAAAGCGGTGTAGTTTATTTCTGTTCCATTGATACAAAATCAGGGTATAAAATGAGGGTACTATTTTTACAGTAGGAAAATATCAAACGAAATCAACATTAGTTTGTGCATCGCTCAAAACAGAAAACATAGCTCTCATAGTTTAGATCAAGTGTGGTGCATCATTCCATTAAAACTTTTTATTTACAATCAAGAGCGATTTACTCAGCTCACATCACTTAGCTTAGCTGAAATGTGCAACGGGCCTAATTCAAATTCAAATTTGCTAGGTAAAATTGATTGAGTAGCCAGGTTTTGCGCTAACATATTGCTTGCTTGCTAGCTGATAGAGCATGTGTCTCATTATTCGAATTTTTCGCCGGCTACTTTGATATTTTTTTCCATTTTCCTAAGGGAATAATTTCAAATCGATTTACCCAGACGGAGTTTTTCCTTAGCAGAGAAACAAAAATTAAGAAACATATGTAAAAAAAAAAAAATATTGATTAAAGTAACCGGAGAAAATTTCAAATACAGTGCAACCTCTTTTATCCAGGACTGGGAAAAACCATTCCGATAAAAGATTTTTCCGGATAAAGATTTCTTTTAATAATTTCATTGTAAAACAACATACATATTTTAATATTTTTTAAACTTCAGTGTCATTTATTAAGATTTTAAATTTATTTTAGTTAATTACATTGTAAAAAAATCATTTCATTTTTAAAAAATAAGGTAAATAAAAGGGAAAATGAAAGAATACGAAAAAAAACAATTTCCGGAAATTAGATGTTATTCCGGATAATAGATTTCCGGATAAAAGAGGTTTGTATGTAATATAAAAATTATAAAGGTGGGTATTCACGTTCAATTTTATTGCACAATGTACGTGTGCGACGTCAATATTGCGCAATATATTGTATATTTTTTCGGTTTGGTTCAATTTATATATTGAACGGAGATTTCCCAAAAATTTGAGAAATAATTGAGTGTATTGACTAGTGTTTGCATTACCGGTAAATCGGTTTATCGGTTTACCGGTAAATTGATCATAAAGGCATTACCGAATTACCGGTAAATCAATTTTTGTTACCGGTATTTCGGTAAGAGTAAAAAACATTGATATGTTTTAATTTTGGTTATTTCATTTTTTGTTTATAAATTAAACAAAAAATAAGTTTTTTTATGAAATTTAATTTTTTAAAAATTCTACGACTCTGCTGTACAAATGTAATATTTCCATGTACACATCCAGGTTTTAACATAGATATATACGAAATTACTCTTCTAACTGTATTTCATGAATATATCTTATTCATTTTATTGGTAGTGTGAAGTTTCCGACAAATTGACAAAAAACCTAACGGAAGCTTAAAAGTGTAAATACACAAATATCCTGCTAAAATGTAACCTACACTAATCATGTATAGTGAGGTTAATGGCAAGGCATCGTAAAGAAGTATACCCTTATCGGTATATGAAATCATGTTATTTAGACCATTCTTAATGTTTTTTAGAAGCCACCATATTTATGCGGTGGGGCAGTCATAGATTTGTTTTACTTTTAAAATTTTGCTATAGTAAAAAAGTGTAGTGGCGGTTCGATGGTCAATGACACCAACTATGGACGGAATTATATGAGGTGACGATATTGCTTTGATTGCTTGATTTGCTGGGTACTGTTTCGAGTAAAATTTCCTGATCAAGGGTGCGTGTATTAGGTGGGTCTGCAATGACAGAAACTTAATAAATACATGCGTTTGAAGTTATACCTATTTTAATCCTAAACCAACAAAAACAAATGAAAATTTGTATACTGGTTAAAGAATAAAACAAGAATGTCATTCAGGCGAACCATTGAATTTGTGAATTATTGTAATTCAAATTTCAATTTATAATAAATAAACAAAATTCAACACTTCTTACTATAGCAAAATTTTAAAAGTAAAACAATCTAACGGGTGATTTTTTAAGAGCTTGAGAACTTTTTTTTAAAAAAAAACGCATAAAATTTGCAAAATCTCATCGGTTCTTTATTTGAAACGTTAGATTGGTCCATGACATTTACTTTTTGAAGATAATTTCATTTAAATGTTGACCGCGGCTGCGTCTTAGGTGGTCCATTCGGAAAGTCCAATTTTGGGCAACTTTTTCGAGCATTTCGGCCGGAATAGCCCGAATTTCTTCGGAAATGTTGTCTTCCAAAACTGGAATAGTTGCTGGCTTATTTCTGTAGACTTTAGACTTGACGTAGCCCCACAAAAAATAGTCTAAAGGCGTCAAATCGCATGATCTTGGTGGCCAACTTACCGGGCCATTTCTTGAGATGAATTGTTCTCCGAAGTTTTCCCTCAAAATGGCCATAGAATCGCGAGCTGTGTGGCATGTAGCGCCATCTTGTTGAAACCACATGTCAACTAAGTTCAGTTCTTCCATTTTTGGCAACAAAAAGTTTGTTAGCATCGAACGATAGCGATCGCCATTCACCGTAACGTTGCGTCCAACAGCATCTTTGAAAAAATACGGTCCAATGATTCCACCAGCGTACAAACCACACCAAACAGTGCATTTTTCGGGATGCATGGGCAGTTCTTGAACGGCTTCTGGTTGCTCTTCACTCCAAATGCGGCAATTTTGCTTATTTACGTAGCCATTCAACCAGAAATGAGCCTCATCGCTGAACAAAATTTGTCGATAAAAAAGCGGATTTTCTGCCAACTTTTCTAGGGCCCATTCACTGAAAATTCGACGTTGTGGCAGATCGTTCGGCTTCAGTTCTTGCAGGAGCTGTATTTTATACGGTTTTACACCAAGATCTTTGCGTAAAATCTTCCATGTCGTCGAATAACACAAACCCAATTGCTGCGAACGGCGACGAATCGACATTTCACGGTCTTCAGCAACACTCTCAGAAACAGACGCAATATTCTCTTCTGTACGCACTGTACGCATTCGTGTGGTTGGTTTAATGTCCAATAAAGTAAACTGAGTGCGAAACTTGGTCACAATCGCATTAATTGTTTGCTCACTTGGTCGATTATGTAGACCATAAATCGGACGTAAATCGCGAAACACTTTTCGAACCGAACACTGATTTTTGTAATATAATTCAATTATTTGCAAGCGTTGCTCGTTAGTAAGTCTATCTATTATGAAATGTCAAAGCATACTGAGCATCTTTCTCTTTGACACCTTGTCTGAAATCCCGCGTGATCTGTCAAATACTAATGCATGAAAATCCTAACCACAAAAAAATCACCCTTTATAATTGCCCCACCGCATAATTATGTTGGTTTCTAGAAAACATATTGAAAGAGTAAGGCTCATGGTTGTGGCTTAATTAAAATGCCATTGTAAATTGATATTTTTATAAGTTTATTTCATTTCAAAAAACTAATTTTTTTTTGAAAGTGTAAATTTACACTTTTTGGGCTGTTGTAAAGTTTTTAGTCATTTTTAGTTTGTCAGAAACTTCCCTATAGTATTTTTTATATTTTATGCACACTATATATCTTATTCATTTTATTTCGTTTATATTTTGGTTTTCACAGTAGTTTTGTTTATATATACGTACTGTCCGTGTAAATTCTCCACTCTAACAGAACCAGAAGTTCAATTTTCGAAAGCCGCTACTTTATCTTCAAATGATCATCAATCTACTTCAACGTCTTTATCCTCTGTTCTTATGATGTCAATGAAGGAAAAGCTGCAGCGAGCAATTGATGATAAAATTAATTAATCCCTTTTAAAAACACATCCAAATATTCCTAGAATGTGACAAAAAGAGAGATGGACTTCTTTCAGGAACAAAACATTAGAAGTAAATATTCAAACTTGTTATTTACTAAAATTTTGACCATTCGGCCGACAAGAGTCAATCGTAGCGTGCTTTTTCAGCGGCTGGTTTGATATGTACGTAGTTTACATCAAATTTAAATGACGCTAGCATAGATACGATGTGTTTCTTATGAGCCTATTCAATACGCCAAAAGAGGTTTTAGAGAATTAAGGGAATTGGCATAGTACTGATGTTTATATTTTATTTAAAACAAATGAATATTTTTTTAATTATTGATAATTATTTTAATTATTTTTTTTTTTTTTTTGAATTAATAAAATTGAAAAAATATGTATATTTACACATATTTTGAAATACAATATTATTGATTGCGTTATTCCCACAAGTTTTTGCTGTTTTTTACTTGTTTTATTAAAAATTTAATTTAATTTATAATTACCGGTAAAAAACCGGTTAATCGGATTTTTCAGAAACGTTTACCGAATTACCGGTAATTTCAAAAGTCGGTAATTTTGCAAACTATAGTATTGACAAAAAATTGAATGTGAGTGTGTGAAATTCAATAAAATTGAACAAGTTTCAGTGGTTTTTCGATTTTTATAGCAAAATGTCGTTCGATAACAGAAAACAAATATTTCTTAATTAAATTCTTCTGCTTCCGTACAGTGTTCAAAACTAACGCAATTATTTTTCTTCAATTATAATTGTGTAACAAAATTGAATGTGAATACCCTCCTTCTTAAAGAAAATTATATTTCGATTGGGAAAATTTCAACAGATTTCAAGAAGAAGGCCCCAACATTAGGAAGGAAGCTTGTCATCGGTTACCATAATATTTAAAGGGGTAATACATACTATATATAAAGGGTTATCCAATTCGAGGTTGATAAAGTAAACTTAAAAAAAACACACAAAATATTCGGAATGTATTGTAATTTTTATTTCATTTTACAGATTGATCCTTGCCATTTTTAGTTAAACAAGATATCATTCAAATGTCCTCCACGGGACTTCTTACAGGCCTTGATTCTTTTGAGGTAATTTTCAATGACTTTTCGGCACATTTCGGGCGGTATCTCGGCCATTACCTTACGAATATTAGTTTTCAATTCGTCAAGAGTTTGAGGATTGTATGCGTAAACACGATCTTTCGCGTAGCCCCACAAAAAGAAATCCAAAGGCGTTAAATCACAGGATCTTGGAGGCCAATTAACATCAGCTAATTGTGAAATCAAACGTCCAGGAAATTTTTCTTGCAAAAGATCTCGATTTGCTCGTGTTACGTGACTGGTTGCTTCATCCTGCTGGAACCACATATCGTCAAGATCATAATCTTTGATTTTCGTAAAAAAATAATCGGTTAACATGCCGCCATAGCGCTCAGAATTGACGGTAACGGTTCGTCCATGGTTGTTCTCAACAAAATACGGCCCAATCACACCACCAGACCACAATGCGCACCAAACAGTGACTTTTTCCGGGTGTAATGGCTTCTCTACAATCAATTGTGGATTTTCTGAGCCCCAAATTCTACAGTTTTGCTTATTAACGTATCCACCAAGCGAAAAATGAGCTTCATCACTGAAGAAAATTTTGTTCGAAAAATCAGCATCGACGGCCTGTTTTTCCGCGTTTAATTTTAACGCGTTGGTCGATTGTTAAATGCTCCATATTCTTAAATGGCAGAATGTCAACTAAATAAGTGACAGCGTACTTGACGTTTATCTTTGACAGATGTCGGTATACAGATTTCTACTTTATCAACCTCGAATTGGATAACCCTGTACAAAAAAAATCACAAATATTTGAAAAAGAAAAAAAGAAAATAATTTGAATATAAAACTTGAGCGTTATGTTCGAGGGAAGACTAAAGTGCCAAACTTCAATGACCGATGATAAACGATTGCGGTCATTTGATTTTTGAAAATAGTAGTATTGGTCATTTAGAATCCGAACAACAGGTTACGGGCGGAAAAATGAGTTTTTAACGAATTTTTGCAATAAACCGTTGTAACGACTAAATGAATGCAAATAGTTTTCAATACTTACTGCCTAAACGATTCTCAACGCGGATTCTTGAAAGTATTAGGATTATTTCGGGTCATATACGAAATTTTGAATTTAATTGTTGACAAGTTAGGAACAACCAAAAATTGAATTGGTTTCAGCTTTATACCTTTCACTAAGACGCAATTCTTTGTAAAACATATATTTATATCCAAATAATATAATTGGATTTGTCATTAATTTTGTAAAATTAAATTCCCAAATAAGCCGGGAGTTTGGTTACTAGGAGTTTAAAAATACCCATGGGCGAACAAACGCCAAAGCAAGTTGATCAATCGTCAGCTTACGATTACCTAATGGAATTTGGAAAAGCTGAATAATTCTTTTTCAATGAGGTGCTATCTCGGATTTGTTTTTTGGTTTTAATTTTTTATTTATCGTTTAATCTTAAGAGAGCAAAAGAGTGATCAATCAATTCTGAGAAAACGATTCCAATCATCATTTGTATCAAAGCTTTTAGACGGAGTGTTAAAACGACGGAGCTATGAATATTAGTTTTATGGTTTTAGCAACTGCTATTTGTTTTTATTAAAAATATTTAGTTTCTATTAAATTTAATAAATTTCCAATTGAATTTGTCTTGAAATATAATTGAATTGAATATTAAAATCATGAAAAATTTTGACCTGGAGGTTTTTGAAGATTTTCCATTCGCTCATCGCCGAAGTAAAAAAAAAATGTTCTTTTTAAAGGCTCTGTGTAAATGTGTGTGTGCGTGCAGTCTAAAGGCCTGTGTTCTCTCTACAGCCGAGACGGATTGTTTGATCGGGCTGAAACTTCATACTAAAGTTTTTTCATAAATTGGAAGATCCCAGTGATTTTTAGCCGAAATCGGTCCACGAAGTTGAAGCTTCCATAGGTTTTTTTTTTTACTAAAATAAGCTAAATTAATTTTGCATCAATACTGGTCCAGATCAGTTTTCCAAAATTTAAGCGGATGTGGTGATTTTTTTTCTTCAAAAATTCAGCACCTGTTCAGCTAAGATAGATGGATTGATCGGGAGTAAACTTCATACCTAAGTTTAAAATTAGGAGATCCCAGTGAATTTAGGTTGAAATCGGTCTAAAGGAAGTGATAGCTTCCATCGTTTTTTCGCCGGAAGTGGCAGCTTCAATAGAAGCTTTTCTCGTTTTTTCATTTATTTTGAAAAGTCGAGAAAAACGGTTATGAACTAGCTGATTCCAAAATTGAGCTTTCCAAAACTTAAGTGGAAATAACGATTTTCTCAAAAAACTGTTTTTTAGTGCAAATTTGGTCCCTGTACAGCCATACGGATTGATTGATCAGCATGAAACTTCATACTTAAGATTTTCACATAAAATGAGAGATTTTAGTGGCCGATTGTTGGCCGAAATCGGTTATCCAGAACAGACAGATTCGATAGAAGCTTTAACGGTTTTTGCTATTATTTTGAAAAGTATATATGTAGCTTTTACGAAAATTCGATTATACAAATAAAAAGATTAAATTTCAAAGAAAATTAGTTCAGGGGTCGATTTTGTTCGAAATTCGAGACACGAGACTTGAGGTTTACGTGGGTCCCATACGAAACGACACATTTCACAACAGGATGTGCTAAAACAGGATGTCACAAAACAGGATGTCACAAAACAGTACATGGTACACTTCAGTACATGGTACGAAACAGGACCGATTAAAACAGTACAACACAAAACAGTACATGGTACACTACAGTACATGGTACGAAACAGGACATATTAAAACAGTACATCACAAAACAGTACATGGTACACTACAGTACATGGTACGAAACAGGACCGATTAAAACAGTACATGGTACACTAAAGTACATGGTACGGAAGAACACATCGCAAAACAGTACGTATTAAAAAAACACCACAAAATAGGTAATAGTCAATTTTAAGATTTTAATAACTTAATCTTGCAGGTTTTTAATTCCAAAAAATTAATTAAGTTTTATTTATTGTTGCAAAATAGATCAAAAATTTATATATATATATATACATATATATATATATATATATATATATATATATATATATATATATATATATATATATATATATATATATATATATATATATATATATATATATATATATATATATATATATATATATATATATATATATTAGGGTGGTCCACGTTTGTATGGGGGAAAAAAAGTGTCGAGATATCTAACGGGACACCCCCTAGAAATGTGAGGTTATGCTAAAAACCTAAACAGAAAAAATATTGGGTCGACCGATGGTCATTTAGAGGTCGCGACTTGAGCGCAAAGTTCGATAAAAACGGTATTTTTTTCAATTTTTCACTTTCAAACGAACAGAAAAATTATTTAAAAATTTTTCTCATACGTAATAAAAATTGTGGGCAATAGAGGAGATAATTACCTTTTCAAAACATCAAAGATAACGAAAATCGGTGAACAAATAGCGAGATTATTGCCAATTTTCAAAACTAGGAAAATCCCAAAAAAATAAATGTTTTTTTTAAATCCTGGAATTTATATTCAAAATTACAGAAAAAATAAATAAATAAATAAAAATGAGGTATAACGAATTAACAATGGATTATTTTATGATGTCATAACAAACCGTATGAGTCATTAGCAGTTAACATAGTTGTGTTTTATAATGCCATTATCATAAAACACAACTATGTTAAGTCCTTATGATTCGTTCGTCATTAGTTATTGTATTTAAAATTTAAATCCGCCTACCGCTTTAATTATGACCTGCTATGGCCAATATATTTCATTGTATCATAAAATATATAAACAAAATAAATGCAAATTAATTTCAGTTTAAATCCAAATCTCTCGAGCAAAGGACACAAATTTGTAATAATTAAATCTAGTCCGTTTAACAGCTTTATTAATATTTTTAAGAATATGCTACTACAATTGATAAAATGGCAGCTAGTTTATGGTCTACTACAGAAATTTATCTTCTTCGGCATGAGTACTGTCAAATTTTTGGTGCTAAGTTACCATCAAGAAAGCAAGTGTTGTGTCTCTTTTTACAATCACCGTACTTTAATATAAACTATTCGTGAAAGTGCAGCTTTGGCAATCCAGGAAGTGCAAGAAGTGTCTATTTTTTGGTCAAAAGCACGAATTCCAGTGAAAAAGGAAAAACTTTCCATTGAAAAATTGAAACAATTGAATGATGAGTGGAACAATTTTCTAAAGAATAAAAATACCCTTCAAAACTTAACCGTGAAAGCAAAATAGCCTTTAATAGTAAACTAGATGATATTTTCGATATCGCACACACTAATGCCTTGTCCATGATGATCAGTGAAGGCGGTAAGCGATTCCTCTTGTCACCGCGTGAGAAAGGGAGTTCAGGATATTTGGCTGGAGCCAGTCGATATGAAATTGAAAAAGAAAAACGGAAATCGGAAGGTAAGAAGGCAGATAAAAATCGTAAACGAAAATATCTTGAAGAAAAAGTAAATGAATGCCAATAGACTCACAAGGATTATTTTCGTCATCGGAGAGTGACAGCGAAAGGATATATATAAGTCCACGACTTTGGACATTCTATTGATGAACTCGTTTTAAATCGAACAACAACATCAGTTACATCGACTTTCAAGTTTACAAGAGGTGTAGTACATTGAGATGGAAAATTACTTCCGGAGTTGCCTGGAACGGAGACCGTGGGTCATTTACCGGTGATTATTTCCCATATAGATGGAGAACAATTACTGGGCTTTCCCAAAATATCAAGATTAACTGATTTAGAAATGGCGGAGGCTATTTTCTAATGCTTATTCGATTAGAGAGCGGCTGACACTGTTGTGGTGGCTTGCTTCGATACAACAACTTACATACAGGGAGATAATATGAAGCAGCTATTATTTTAGAGCAGAAACTGGATTGAAGCTTATTATATTTTCCTTGTCGACATCTCGACAGATTTTGTTGCCAAACACTGGCGATTTTTTAAAAATGGTTCAAGATTTCCACAGATTTTCTTATACAAAATCCGGATATGTGGCCTCAAGATGAGAATTTTAAGAACGGAAGGAAGATTATCAATCAAATAAAAGTCGCAAATGATATCGCAGAACGTGGTGCTAAATATTTTACAACAAGTCGTAAATGACAACACACAGAAGTTTGCAACATATAACAAAACATCCTTAATGAGTAGAAGGTCATCCTAGATTGATTATTTGTATCATAAAAATTAATTCGTAATATCATTGTATAGAAGAAACATTATTCATTAATAATAAAAAAAATATAGTAAATAATTGGTCTTGTTTTTGTATTTTGGAAACTTAGCAATATTCTCGCTATTTGTTCACCGATTTTCGTTATCTTTGATGTTTTGGAATTTGGAATTATCTCCTTTGTTGAGCACAATTTTTATTACCTCTGAGAAAAATTTTTAAATAATTTTTCTGTTCGTTTGAAAATGAAAAATTGAAAAAAATACCGTTTTTATCGAACTTTGCGCTCAAGTCGCAACCTCTAATCGACCTTCGATCGACCCAATATTTTTTCTGTTTAGGTT
The DNA here is from genome assembly GCA_947310385.1 of Nephrotoma appendiculata. NCBI lineage: Eukaryota > Metazoa > Arthropoda > Insecta > Diptera > Tipulidae > Nephrotoma > Nephrotoma appendiculata. The sequence continues at coordinate 263,821,884 of OX371224.1, forward strand.
TTTAGCATAACCTCACATTTCTAGGGGGTGTCCCGTTAGAAATTAGAACTTTCGAAATTTTGGTCCACCCTAATATATATATATATATATATATATATATATATATATATATATATATATATATATATATATATATATATATATATATATATATATATATATATATATATATATATATATTATTTATATATTTAGGTGAAGGGATATTTTGTTATAACTTAAAGCAATTATAATTCTATATAGTAATACTGTCTAATTACTCTAAGTGAAGGCAAATATCCACTTGACAATATCCTAAATACTAAACGTATTCAATAAATGTGGTCCTGTTCCGTACCATGTACTTTAGTGTACCATGTACTGTTTTGTGTTGTACTGTTTTAAATGGTCCTGTTTTGTACCATGTACTGTTTTGTGATGTACTGTTTTAATCGGTCCTGTTCCGTACCATGTACTGTTTTGTGATGTCTTGTTTTATTACATCCTGTTTTGAAATGTGCCATAGTGAGCGGCTTCGGGTTTACGTATGTACGTATAAGGAGTATAGTATAGAATTTTATATTAGTATGTGTAATTTTTTGTGGTTATATTTGTTTATTTTTTGCAAATTATGAAAAATTATGAATTGGTATAAATCGGTTCAGTTTTTATGATGCGTTTCGTTGTCTCATTTTTTTGACATCCCCCTTGCTTTTGAAAAGGCAAATTAGTAAAAATAGTTGTTGAGTTAAGAATTCTTGAAACTTTTTGGAACTACTACGATTTTAAATTATGTGAATGAAAAAATAACAACTTAGTATTTGGAATATTTTAAAACTAAAACTAATTAAATAAATTAAATTTTATTGTAAGCGTATTTGCATTTACAAATTTTAAAAATTATAAATGGAAATGCCATATCTAAAAAATTTAAAAGGCGCGCATTCGCACTAACACAATCACACGTACCACTTACATATACTTGCGAATATTATTTCGTCAAGTGTCGGATTTCGAAAAAAACGACCGCCAGATCATATTTTAAACTTGATCGGAGATGACGAATTTTGATAAAAAACATTATTTCACCAAAATTCGGCATTTCTACAGACCAGGCGGATGGAAACGGAATCAAACTTCATACGAAAACTGTTTCCATAAATTGGTAGATTTATGCGAAATGTGGTGGAGATCTGTGTACCAAAAGTGGCAGCTACCGAAGCAGTCCATCAATTTTTTCGATGAAGATTAGATTAGGGTTGACCTTGAAGGTTTGCTGAAATTTAAGCAGGAACAATGATTTTTGATAATACAAGGCGATTTTTATCACAAATCCGGTAGGTTTAATTTTTGCTTTTGAAATTAAGTATGGTGTATTCGAGATCTATGCACATTTGTCATAAAAGAAAGTAGGGTATTGGCCACAACAATGACCCCCAACGATTTTTTAATTAAAAATGGCTGTTTTTAGACAATATTTCTACTTTTACAAATCCGATCCTAGATATGGATAGCTCGGTTAATCCCTATAATTGGCTATAATACGTGAAATAGTTAATGCACTCTGGTACATAGGCAATGGCAACCATCATAGAGATCTGAAGATGGATTCTTTTAGTGAAGAAATAAGCAAACAAGCAAGAAAACACATGCAACGTATTAGTCTACATCAAATTGTTGGTACGTCGTATGTTGGATAATACAAACCCAGTAAGACGGTTGAAAAGGAAGATACCCTTTGATCTACTAGGTCCAATCTGGATCTAAAAATATCATAAAACACTAAAAAGAACTAGCCAAAGGCCTACAACGCTCGAATATAACTAACGAGGAATTAACTGAAAAACAAGAATATAACTAACTAACGAGGAACTAACTGAAATTTTTAATCAAAGTTTTAATACAAATTTGTGATCCTATAATTTCTAACATTACAGTACTATGGTTATTAAGTAAATAGACTGCCGACTTGACAACTCTTCCAAAAATGAAACGACGATGTCAAACGTAGAAGTTTTTCTTTGTAAAGAATAAACTTAAAAATGGACCCTATATAAATATCGAAAACTCTGGCAAGAAAAATTATTAGTGGATTTTAAAAGTGGCATATGATTGCGTGGGGTGTTAGTTGACAGCCTCTTTGTGGCGCATCCTGGGCATTGTAATGTAGATAGAACGGTTGTGGTTTCCAATCCCTACGTAGTAGAGAAACAGTATAGTAGATAGTCAACAAAAAGATAAAATGTCGGCTATAAACAATAACATATTCCAGGTGGGTCAGAACTTAGATTATAAATCCCACCCCGATTTATCGGGCTGCTCCACGGATTCTGGAGAGAGCAAGGCGACATTGCAAATGAAATCGTCGGTAGACAACCAGGCTGATCCTTTTTATAGCTCTGGAAGCACGGAACGTGCGATATATGAATGGCCCTTTGGTAAAAGAAGTACGGCACTTCATATAACACCACCAACAACTCCACCGCCAGAGAGCACCACACTGTGTGAACTTAACAATGAAAAGGAAAAATACCTCTTCTATCAAGCATAAAAACTTCAAGCCAACTTCTGAAGCAACGCCCAGTGAAAAAACAGCTATAATAAACAACGCAGAGTTAATAAATAAATTTGAACAAAAAGAGAAAATTATCGCGCAGCTGAACAATGAAGTTGCCGTGCTAAAGAAAGAAAACCTTATGCTAAAGGAAACAGTAAATAAAAATACCAATGCAGGAAAATCAGCATTAATTAACAACCAATTTCACGTACTCACAGATCAAGACGAACATCACACTGATGAAGATGAGCTTGAAAGGGAAACCAATTGGATACTACAGAAATCGAAGAGAGCAAACAAGAAACCAAGAAAAGAAAAAAAAACCCAAGCAAGAGGAAATCTGAATCATCTGCAAAAGTTAAGCCAATTCAAACCCATATTAAAATTGTCAATGCAACTAATGCATCAAAAGTGCATAAGCCAGAAAAGAAGAAACAGGTTCCACCTCCGATCAATATTCTTAAAATAAAAAATCACGGTAGTATTCGGAAACTGACTACAAGGTAAAATCGCTCAGTAGTAATATTTGGAAAATAAACACAACAGAGCCTGAAGATTCTTATGGTCACCAGTGGTATACCTATAAGGATAAAAATCAATTAAAGTAATGGCAAGAGGTCTCCAGCCAACTTGTTCAAAAGATGAAATTATTGAGGACCTGCAAAATAAAGACCTAAAAATGATCGATGCAGTCAACATCATCAGAAAAGAGAGACCAAAAAACAAGGATATAATTGCAACCATGCATTACATCAAGAGAACAAAGCTAGAGGTGGATCAACTATCCTCATAAAAGATTAAATAAAACATAACGAAGAACTTAAAGTTGAGAAGCTTTCCATGCAAGTCACAATAATTAAAATACAATTAAACAATATTAAAAATTGTAGTATCTCAGCAACATACTGCCCTCCAATAAGTAGATTATACTAACCTTCTCAAAACATTAGAAAGTGTCTTTTTAATTGGAGCGGACTATAATCCAAAAAATACCTATTCAAAACCAATTGGGATCTCTTCCAAACATAGCTAACAGAAAGAAATAGTCTGCAGAACCCAATACAGGGACCAGCCCAAATAGAAAACGAACTAGATAGCTTATCCATAATATTCAAAGTGCTGCGTGGGAAAGCACTCCTAATAATAGTAAGGAAATGAAGTGCAATGCTAGCTACCCAGAGGAAGTGAGAGAACTTCTTAAAAATAAAATAAAAGCACGGAAGAATTGGCAAAAACATCGAAACCCGGAAAATAAAAGGGTATTAACCATTTGTGTAACAAATTAAAATACCTTATAAAAGACATTAAAAATCAGTCAATTAATAAATACCTCAGCACTCTAACTGGGCAAAAAGACACTGATTATTTATTATGGAAAGCAACTAAAAATCTTAAAAGACCAAAACTTCAGGTTCCTCCAATTAAAAATAAAGAAAATTGGACTCGAAATGCTAAACAAAAAGCAGATTTGTTTGCAAATTACATTGAAGAAACATTCCAACCTTACCCCAAACAAACGGAAGAGGAAAATATCAACCCGATAAACAAACAGGATGAAATTAAAATTACACCTCTAACATTGAAAGAACTAAAATGGAAAATCAAGAATAATCTGAATGCGTATAAGGCTCCAGGATATGATCTTATAACGGGCCAGATAATAAAAGTGTTACCGGAGAAAGCTTCGAGGAAACTAGTCCATATAATTAATGCAGTATTTCGACTAAGATATGTACCAAGACAGTGAAAAGTTGCAGAAGTAATTATGATACTTAAGCCGAACAAACTTCCGAATGATAAAGCTTCATACAGGCCAATTTTTCTACTACCAACATTATCGAAACTATTTGAAAAGGATCTTCTTAAAAAACTAAAACCAATTATCGAAGAATGGAATAATATTCCCTTACATCAGTTTGGATTTAGGGAAAACATTCTACGATAGAACAAGTACATCAAATTACCGATGTAATCGATAAATCACTAGAAAGCAAACAAATATGCTCAACTATATTTCTTGCTCAGGCATTCGACAAAGTATGGCACCAGCGGTTACAATTCAAACTTCTTCGAGATGTTTCGGAGCAATTTTTCAAATTTTAAAATCATACATATCAGAGAGGCACTTCCGAGTAATGTATATAAGCATGAATACTCCCAACTAAAAAGAATAACAGCAGGAGTACCACAACGGAGTGTTCTTGGGCCAATCAAGATATACCAATTACAGAAGCAACAATGGCGAGTTTTGCCGATGACACGGCAATACTTGCAACAGCAAAACACTAGTAAATTACAGAAGGCTACTAACCAGATATGTAATTGGACAAAGAAATGGCGAATCAAATTAAATGAAGCAAAATCAATCCAAGTGAACTTTACAAATCAAAAAGTTAATTATATACCAATAATGATAATCTCGATAGTAGTACTACCACATGCAAACAATGCTAAATATCTCGGCATGACTTAACATGCTAAACGTAGATAGAAGGAACACATAAAAAAGAAGAGAAAAGAACTAAACATAAAATTTAGAAAAATATGTACATTGCCTCTTCAGACAATCTGAACTAGCGATCCATAACAAACAGCTGCTATACAAGTAAATTCTGAAACCTGTATGGACATATGGTAGCCAACTCTGGGGTTGTGCCAAGAAGACAAATACCAAAATCATACGAACAGTTCAAAATAAAATCCTGCGATGTATTGTTAATGCACCGTGGTACATTTCGAATTAAGCATCATGCAACAAAATACATACAACGTCTGTACCAGCATGAAAATCTGGACATACACTGTATGCTGACTACCACATTAACAAGAAGACTGAAAAGAACCAAACCACTGGATTTAATGCGATCTGGAGGTCAGTGGATTTACTGTGGCGAAAAATCTGAGGAGGAGTTACACGAAGCTGAGGATAAAAAATAAAAAAAAATATTATTGTGTTACAACCATTAGACCAACAAGTGAAGATACTGTTCTTAATCTAGTATCCTATTACCGTTTTTAGGTTAATTCATTACTATGCTACCCGTTTTGTAAAAAATGTTCCCACAATGGACTCTCTACTTATATAGACACAACAATACATATTTTGTACCAGAGCTCCAACATTTATATCTAAGAGGGCAGAAAAAATTTGATTAAGTTATGGGCCCTTGAGGCTGAGAGAATCAATCTATATAATTATAATCTGAAAGTGGATAAATTATAGTGATCGATCTATCAGAATTAGGCATATCTATATATGGATACATATACGGGCACATTAAAGCTTTTAATTTTTTAGATTAATCCGCATTGTTAATTTTGACTACCTCCATATAAAATACCCGTCTTTTTAATGGCTTAGCCAAAATAAGAATTAGAACTAACCAGAATCTGGAAATTCTGGTTAGTTCTAATTCTTATTTTCTCATTAAAATTGCTAAACAACCGACGCCAATCTAACCCACAATCACCGTAATGCTATTAAAATTACACACATTTCCTACATGCATACGTCCATAGATCCATATAACAACCGAAAGCTTTCATCTTAAAATGTGTGAAATAACTTCTTATATTTTATCTTCGTGAAGAAATGAAAACATAAAAGTTTTTTTTTTGTTTTTGTTCTCTTTATTTAATGAATTACATGAAAATCTAATTTATTTTCTGAAGTTTTCATTTTATTTTTTGCTCTCTTGTCTAAATCCTAGAAATTAAGATGCCCGATTGAATTTTTATGTACATAATACGAATGTATATGCTTGTTATGTATACCTTTATGATAGCCGGCCATACCCAAGTGTACACCCGAAACGCCAGGAATAAAAATAACACAAATTTACAATTAATTAATTTTCGAAGTACAAAAATAATAAAGTTGAAAGACAGGTCAGAATATATTAAGCAGAATAGATATAGAGTTAAAACAATTGAGAAGAAAATTTCAAGATAAGTTTTTCCTATATCAAGTGGTATTCCGTGTATATCGTGTGTCTAGTCAAAGAGGCAAAATGTTTATATATTCTGGCCTTGATTATTGTTATTATTATTTCTATTATTACTATTATTGTTATTATTACTAAAATAGTGTGCATTATATAGATTGTGTGTGCAGAGTGTTAAAAAATACTACATTTAATATAACAACCAATTGATAATAATAATAAAAAATAAATAGACAATTTTTTATGGTTATGTACATACTTATATACAGAGAAGCACACATGTTTGTATATATGTACGGTACGTATATAAAATCTATACAGAGAAAATGTATATAAATGTATATTTACCTTGAGGGTGAATATGGTGAATAGTGTGGCGCATGCGCTGAATGTGATGTTCTTAAAGGAAATACAGGCATAACTAAGGGTGATGTACCACCCAATTGGCAATGTGGTCCTGTGGTATTATTGGCGCCAGCCATACCCTGTGACATCTGTTGTTGTCCCGATTGCATTGGAGTGGCTAGTCTAGAAATACAAGATAAAATAAACAACATTATTAATTTATTGCAAAATGTTAAAATTTTAATTTTATTTATATTGTTATTTGGCATTTGGCATTATGAAACTCATGTTCTGTTTATTTTGTGTATTTTGGGTTCGCATAATTTTCACCTTTCCCAAATATATATTTTAATAATCCAAATAATATTATAATGAGAATATATCACGTTCAAATTCTAATCAAAATATAATCCACAAGTTTAACAGTGTATAATATAGTTTTTATTTACATTTAAATTAATTTAAAAATTCATTTGTGAATAAAATAGGTCATCACACTAACTAATTAAAACCAATCAACATAATAGCAGCAACACAAGTATTCAAAAATTCAAATCACATTCGAAATAATTAGCATAATGTGTGTGGATGAATCCTTTCTCACATTCCCGAACCGAACACAGAATATACACTCTTGTATAACGATAGATAGATAAACGTTACCACGTACGTGTAATAATTCTTTTAAATTATTTTTATTTTTTTAAATAAAAATCTTAATTATAATTAATAAGTGTATGCCTTAAACAAATAATTTATATTCTATTGATGTTTTAACACATTAAGTACGTGACCTAAAATTATAATTTTATTTCATTGAAAAACTAAAACATAATAATAATAATAATAAAATAATTTCCTTTTTGTTATTTATTTAAATAAATACGGTAACTTCAATTATATTATGTAAAAAAAAATATCTAATCCTTTTTTGATGCACCATACACCTTTCTAACAACCTTACCATACCATAGTGTATTGGTTGTAATACCAATTAATCCCTTTCAAATTCTATCTTCAATGTAGAAACTATATACTCGTACTTTTATATTATGAAGCAAGGAAAAACAGGATTTCCTTTAATTTTTTATATTACGAATTTTGGAAATCAATCCTTTTTATTTTATTTTATCTCAATATTACAATTGTTACACAACGCTGTGTATAACAAAACCCTACTCATATAATGTAGGATCTAGAACTAAATGAATAATGTTACATTTGAGCTTAAAAACTAAATATAGTTTTAAAGTATTGGAATAAAATGTGTTGTGTTGTGTTGTCTTCCTTTTTATTCTATAATCTTCGAGTATTTTTGTGAGTACAATTGAAATTATAATTTTTTTTTTGTTTTTTGTATGGTACCTACCCGTAGAAGAGCACTATATAGGATTGTGCAGCAAAAAATTGAGATGCGGTATATGAAAAAATAATTTTTTAATTGATGCGGATTTATTTTGAGTTTTGACACAGTTTGCAGGATTAAAAAAAATTATTAAATGGAATTAAATCAATTCAGCAAGTGGGTTGATTTTAATTGTGCACTCTTATATTTGAGATTTACATAAATGAATATTTTAAAATTTCCGACCGTGAGTAGCACAAGAGATCGTAAATGATGTCAATAGGTTGAGGATATAATAATATATGTGGAAGTCATTTTAAATATCATACATGGTGAACTGTAAGTTCCTGGGCACGGACAATCCGCCACTTCCTCGTTGATACTTCTCATCCTGAATTAGATGTGGGATGCGGAACCTACTACAAATGCTCTTATCACATTACCTACGATCTCACAGTAATCTAGGTTTAACACGCACCGGACTTCGAACTAAGTTGGTAACTCACACTCTATACGAGTTTACCCACTCTGTTTCAGATAAAGGTTTTTGAGGGAAATTCTCACATTGCTCAGAAATATTTTTTTAAGTAAAACTATTATCGGCTCCTTTTGATTTTCAGTGCATCCAATTCTGATATATGGCAAGACAATGTCACTGATTAGGAATAACTCACACGGGTTTGGCCAATCAAATAACGATTAAACTGTTTTATTATAGACTTGCTATCAAAGACCCCCCATCTCATTTTCGAATGAATCTCATGTAGCCAACTACCTAGACATTCCAAAGATTGCACCAAAATGCAATCATATAGAAGCAATTTATTATGGCCAAACAGTTCATACTCCATTTTTAGGCTGCATGTGTAAGAGTAACTTGGACATGATTGCAATTTGATGAAATCTCTGTGATGTCTATTTAATGAACTACATGAGATTCTCTCAAAAATCAGACGCAGGGAAGTCTTGAGCCCATGAAAAGTGGGCTGGATGAAATTGAATTGAAACATGCTTCGTTTGATAGGTTAAACCGGTAGAAGTTATTCCTAGATGGTTTCATTGTGGTAAAATCTCCGTGATGTCTTGTTATTTGTGAAAATAAGTGAGATGTACTCAAAAATAGAAACGCCGATGAGAGTTTTGGTCGTTTTCGTAGGTCTGTGGCTCTATCCTTGAAATTTGATTCCGAAAATTTTCGCAACGGAACGTTAATAAAATTTTCGTAATGGTTTTTCATTCCTGATTTCATTTTCGTAATAAAATTATTTAGTTTTTTTTAAATATGTATTCGTAGTTAAAACGCAATTATTTCACACAGTTTGATGTCCCAAATTATTTATTTAGAGATGTAATGGACATTTTGTTCTCTAGGTAGTAAAAATGGAGATTTCATTTTTTCTTTTTTACTATGGGTGATCATTTGGAAAATTTGGATTCATTTTTTAGAATTACTCCGGTTTTTCTTTTAAATACAACTCTATTTTTATTTGATGTCCAAAATAATGTTTTGTTGGAGGGAACTAATCAATTGGACGTGACATTTTAAAATGTTGATCTGCAAGTTTTAGATTTGGCGGAATACCCCACAGAGTGACGACGCTAAAATGTAAACAGCTTCAAAATTTAATACCTCAGACTTCAGTGTAGTACAAATGTTTTCGTTTGCTGATAACTTAGAGTGTGTTTCAATTGGTCTAAATGCCGCATAAAATATTAAAAATTTATTCGTGGTAGATTTCTTTTGAACTTTTTATCTGTTGCAATTGGTTAAAAATTGTTGACAGTTGTATGGTTGCTACTTAACGTTATTACGAACGTATAAAAGATAAAAAATGAAAATTAACTAAAATTAATATTATTTCAAAATATATCTTTCAACTACGGTCAGTTTATAATAAAAATTACGATTTTTATCAAATTCAAACTTCTATTTACAAACAACTATTTTGCGTCAGCTAAATGTTTCGCAAATAAAAATTTTATTTTTAACTTTTTAACTTTTTATGCGGTATTTAAACCAATTGAAACACGCACCTAGTGTGATTTAACCCTTATATTGAAACTATATTATGTGTACGAGGTAATTTTAATTTGTCTGCAAAATGTGCTGTTACGTAGTTTGCATCACTGCAACCGTCAAGTAATGCGCTGCATTCTTGAAGTTTTCCAGATATGTACGTCTCTAAGTAAAATAATGGCAGTTGGTAATAAGACAGCTTTCGCAGTTTATTTTCTTTCCTTATAAAAGTTTAATTGTGCGTATTTGGTTCTCTCTTAATTTCAGGAATAGACGCAGATTGAGTGATCATTACAAATTTATTTAGAATTGCTCTTGGTTGCACATGGTGCAAAAAAGTATGGTGTGGCTCAGAATAAAGTTTACATCCGTGAGATGAACAATTTTTAATCGAATGATTTTTTAAGCAATTGATGCAATATTTTAATTCTTTTCATATCGTTCGTGATTCGACAACAATATAAATTCAGGGTAATTATAAATCAAAAGATTTTCCTTATTGGAAACACGACAAATTCCAGTGTTTATACTGACGTTGGATTGACGTGGCGCCTGTATTTAAATTTGGTGTTAGAAATGTTCGTGACTCTGGTTTAACATACATATTTGAAATTAGATAACTATGGCCTTTGACTATGGCCTTTGATTTGAGAAAATCAATTAGATCATCCCATTTAGGCAGGTAATCAACCAGGTAGACAACTCATTTTCCCATTCTTTTCGTAATGAGTCAATTTTTTCAGAACAATGCTTATCATGAGTCCAGTTGTCGACGCGATCATGTAAAAATTAGTAGATGACGCGTAAACGCCCATCTCTGGTTACTGTACCCACTGGGACGGTAACCAAATTTTTGTTATGATTTATAAAGAAAAACGTTACATTTTAATTCTAATAATCATAACCCAACACTGAATTCAAAAATAGAGATAATAGGATAACTTTTCTTTACACAGTAGGTTTGATATAGTCAAACTTTTTCCTTAATACGTATTAACACTTTAAATGCGCATGTCTGCGCATTTAAAATCATTCAGGGGCCGGCCGGTCATATTTTTAAAGAATTAATGTAAAAAAACGTTATATACTACTGTGGGCAAGAAAACGTTAGACTTTTTAATTTAAATTTCGCGCGGAAAACCATTAGTCGAAATATTTTTTTTTTCTATGTTAGTATGACTGTAAGATGTCACATCAAAATAATCATTAGTGTTTAGTATACGCTTGCCTTTCTGAAGGACAAAAAGTGCATTCAGCGATTTTTACAGTAAGTGAAATTATTCAACAAAGAAGTTCCATTAATTTTTGTGTGCGGAATCAATTTTGTGGTGCCGAAACGTTCAGAATGTTGCAAAAGGCCTTCGGTGATAATTGTATGTCGCGAGCAAGTGTTTTTGATTGGTACCAAACCACGTCAAAGCAAGTCAAAAATCAAGGTGATTTTGACAGTTTTCTTCGATTATCGAGGAATGGTGCACTCCGAATTCCTTCCGACCGGCCAAACTGTCAACAAGGAATACTATTTGAGTGTTATGCGTCGTTTGCGAGAAGCTATTCGTAAAAAGAGAGGCCGGAATTATGGGTTGACAACTCTTGGTTTTCACACCACGATAATGCATCTTCTCATACTTCATCGGTTTTACGTGAATTTCTCGCCAAAAATTCCACCCATATCGTTCCACAACCACCGTATTCACCTGACTTAGCTCCGTGTGCCTTCTGGCTGTTCAGAAAACTCAAACGACCGCTCCGGGGAAATCGTTTTGAGTCAATTGAAGACATTAAACGTGAATCGCTTCGCGCATTGGGGGCTATTCCGGAAATTGACTTTGACAACTGTTTCGAGGATTGGAAAAAACGTATTGTAAACTTTTGTATTAATTTTTTATATTTTAAAACAGTCGGCGATACCAACACACATATGTTGTGTGAGCGGCCACTAACAATTGTTCATGCTATCACACACATGCTGTGTGAGCATTCTTTAAAGTGTTAAGGTGAAATTTAGCGTAGTTATAAAAATGACTAAACTGCAAGTATTATAGGCAAAATAGAAAAAGTTTGCCACCTCCAAAAATTTTTTTAATTTTTTATTTAGTCATGTAAAGAGTGTCAATATAAAAAAAACTTTGCTTTAGTACTTCAAATATATTTTTTCAACCTTTTCTGTTAAAAATGTTATATTTTATCCTAACAACCGTTACTGTAAAAGCCGGGATTTAATAGTTCCTTGCTAGTTTTGTGAGTGATTGGCAAGTTGGAAACGACATCTTACGATTCAACTTTAAGTTATAGTTTATGATTTATAACTTTATGTTGACTAGGCACTATAATTTTAAAGTTAATAGGTTTTCGTCATAAATACAGTAATTAGTGGATATTAATAGAAATAAATCTTGGTTGTATAAATTTATAATTAATATTTTAGATAAAGTTAATAACAGGTGCTCGTTATAAATACTGCCTTATCTCAACTATATAGCAATTTCAATATAACTTTTCCAAACTACGTTTCTTAAGTAAAGAGAGATGCTTTTAGGAAACTTAATTATTTAAAACTTAAACTACATAAAATTAAGATTATACTTAATAATAAGATATTCATATACATATAAAAATTTTTGTTTATTTAGTTTGCATTTTTGGAATATTACAAATTATAAAGTTTTTTAATTTGATAATAATTAAATTAGTTTTGAAATTTGTTAGTTGTTTTGTAAAAGCTTAGACAAATTTGTTGGTTTTTATAATATTTTTTGAATACATAAATACCTCGCCTTCATCTTCTACATTAATTTAATGTTGTTAAATATAAGAAATATTTAATTAAATAGCAAGTATATACAATTTAACGAACGAAACTTGTTGTATTGATTATTTTCTTGCACCAATATGGTAACATATATAGAGGTGTCTTTATTCGTACCTATATAACAAATTTTCCTTTAAATTAGGATCCATTTCCATATTCTGTATACGTTTAGAATAAAATTATTATCAAATCGAAATACGTTTGAATGAATTTTTCTTTTTTTTTGGAAATGACGATGATAATAATGCCAAAACATGGGTTGGAAAGGAAATAAATATGTGGAAATATAAAAGGGAACCCTTTTTTATTGTATTGCTCGTGCTATACTCAAATATTCCTTACATATGATTTCCATTTCGTCTTCGTATTGTGTCTGCATATAAAAAAATACCTTCCATTGATCTCCATCTACTTCGTTCTATTTCTTTGATTGTTATATTAAAAAGCACGTTTTATTTTTATTTTATTTTTATCATTTCAAAGGTGAGGAGGGCCTTCTTCATTTCGCTCGACGAAAATAAAAAACACAAAATTATTCAACAAATTCATTTTTCCATAACTTCCACTCGTTTAACCACTTATTCAACCATTTTAAGTTTATATCCTTTTTGTTTGTTTTGTTTTCTTTAAGATCCGTAATTTTATTATTTAAGCAAGGATGTACAGACATTTTTATTCTGTTGGTTTTCTAAGAATGTGAAGGTATGCCCTGGCAACACACCAGCAACCACAATGGAAAATGCCAATGCGAACGATCCTTTATATACGACGATAGAAATGTTCGGGGATAATCATTCAAAATCAAGAGGGAGTATTTTTACTACATTATCTCTGGATAATAAATTTATGAAAATTTGATTGAAAAGGGGATAACTTAAACGGTTTATAATAAGGAAATAATATTATGTTATTGTGACCACGTATACATTAGGGAAATTTTTTGATGGGCTGCTCTTGTTGGGGGGATGTTAATTTTTTTGATGTGGTGGCAATTTTTTTAGAACGCTCTCGTATGTGTAATATTTAACGATTAACCCTGGGGATAAAAAAATTACAAAACTGCCCACGTTTTATAGAAATATAAACGAGTGATGCATGCTTATGAAATCGAATGAAAAATGATCGAAAATGTGTTGATATTTAGTGTAAAATAAATCGATTTATAATAATCCATGAGTAAGTCAATTTTCCTCCTAAAGGTTTGTCAAGTAATATTTCCTCTTATGTAATGTGAAAGGAATGAATTTTATTGATAAAGCGCATAAATCTTTTTGATAATTTTTCAAATTTATTTCATAACTAACTATAACCCGTCAAAAATACGGAAATAGTTTTAAAAACTCAGCTTTTCGGTGGTTAGGTTACTAACAATGTGAACTACAATATTCACCTACAAACTTTTAATTCATGGGATTCTTCTTGTGGGATTCGAACACAACATCTCTCGGGGAAGTGCCAACGCTTTAACCAAAGTAGACTTTTGCCAAGCATACCCTACTTATATTAAATAATATTCTTATCATTTATTTGAACACTATAAATGATTTTACTTTTGTGAAAATTTCTGTTACTATTGAACTTATAAACGAAACCCATTCGTACCTAATATAAAGTGACAATTTCTTAGTCATACATCACGGCCGATGACCCGATTTTTGTTACCTTAGATTGAACTATTAAAAGTCTCGAATACACGTCAGCCCAATCAAAACGTTTTTTTTTATCTCAAAGTGAAATTAAATTCGATATTTTACATTAACTTAACAATTATCAGATGTTTTAGGAACTTAGACGAAGGATCTTATTGTGACCTACACACATAAAAGCCAGTTTCTGCAATTTTTCATGGAATTTAGATTAAATTAGTCCAACGAGTTAGTTTTTTTCTAAATGAACTTATTCCAATTTAAGGAGAAAGCTTGAATTTTTCTCTAAAACATTTCGGCTCCCAAATAGCAAAATGAAACAGACGCTTCAAAAAACCAGTACAAAACCAGTTATCGATTTGATATAAATTGAACATGTCAAATCAATTTTTATAAAACCTTTCTGTTCCATGTAGTAACAGTGTGGTTTCCAAAACTGTTATATTTTTGAATATTTGCATCGTTTTAAAGTGCTTTTGTAAACCAATTCTATAATTTTGATCAACAGTTAAATTTTGTCTAAATATTTCCCTTTGGATATTTTCGCAACCTTAATTTTTTAACGGATTAGCAATTTATAAAATAATTCGCTAATTCAACGTGTGTTTAGTTTATTTATATGCACAAAGCATTCAAACTTTATTTTTGCAGTTTGGGTAATGCCCCGATCGGTGAGAATAACGAATTTTTTGAAAAAGTACTATAAATTCTTGGATCTCACCTTCGCAGCAAGGTGAGACTTTGTCGATACCATAGTGTTTTTTCGACACTTTTGGGCAATTTTTAATATTTTTCGGACCTTTTTAGAAATTTCAATCGCACTTTGATTAAAAACATCTTGTTTAGAAGAAACTAATAACAATAATGAATACTCTCGGATTCCATAAGGAGTTTGGATGCTAAACATCTATGAATCAAAGTTAATTAATTCGTTTTATTATATATAAAAAAAATCTACACAACATATCTAAAAATAGAGTTGTACTTGTAACTATTCTCGGCTAATTTATTTTTCGAGTGAATCAGCCTTATTTCTCTAAAACCATGAAACGGCATTTACTTAGACGATGCAGACGAAATTTGCCCAACTCATTAAAACACAAATGTTTAATTTTATATATTTTTCGTACAGGGTTTACACGGAATGGCCTTAAACCGTTTATATTTAACATCTGTTTTAAGAATTATTTACAATTTAGATTTTTTGGTTTCGCTGGTTTGCATTTTCACTAAATTTAATGAGCCTGTGTTAAAATTGTTCTTGTCAAAAATTATGTAGTGTCCCGGATTAATAAAGATCTATTATTGGCAAAATATCAAACGTTGAAGCTGTTATTTATGTTGATTCCTTCTCTTTTCAGTAATCCCTAATGAAGTAAATAATACGGCTTGACAGTTTATAGATTTAGTGGTACGATCAATATTTCCTGAGAAATGAAAAAATTAAAACCACAAGTTCTCTAGGCGAGATTTTCCGATTCTAATGCTTATGGTAATCGAGTCATAATTTTCAGGCATAATAACCGAATAATATCAGAGAAGTAAAATTTGTATAGCGGATTAGTTAGCAATGAGAATTACTATATAGAACTAGTCATTAAAATGAGCATTCAAGTACGTGCTCATGTTAACCAAATAGAGTATGTGCCCTTCTTAACCAAACAATTACTCGATACAAAAATACCGCTTAATTACAGTTGCTGACTGAATAATTTTTGTAATTGAAGATTGTGGACTTATTCTATTCTCTTCACTTTTAACGAGAATTCGTCATATTTCTGATTTATTGTAATACTAACAGAAACTTTTGAATCCGCGAGCAGTTTAGGCTGTTGTGACTGCTTCTTTTACATCAGCCAATTCGCATGTGTGAGTTCGAATCAGTCCGATTGTGTAACCGATTGTTAAGCTAGGGCTTATTTTTACAAAGCAATAATATTGGCACGTATTCTTTCTAATTGCGGCTATAGCGAAATTACATCTATGCTCCCAAGTAGCAGCGTCAGCAATAAGAATGATAATATTGACACCCTTCCACGACACGTGATTCGTTTACAATATTTGTAGTACGCTATTTTTTTTAAATCATAAATCTTGTCGTACTTGGATATGTTGACGAAAAAAAATGAAATTTTACTGTACAATTGAAAAGCAAAGCTATTTTAAACTTTTTCAGTCAAGGATTCAGTCAAGGAAAAAATGTTGTATAAAAAATATTGCAAGCAAATTGCATGGTGTGGAAGGGTCTTTATAAAAAGGTAAACTTATTTTCCACAATTGTAAAAAAATTGTTAGATATTTTTGGGAAGAAGTAATGGACAATGGTTTAATTATGTTGTTTAAACTGAAAGGTTTAGATATCTAGTTAGTAGCATTTATCTAAATTAGTTGTAAGGAAATATATAGACAATGACACAATAACCGATTCAGATTTGACATATCGTTTATTTTTACTCTGGCAACACTAATGTCATTCTTTCTTTGGCAGAAAGTATATTATTTCTAGATACGGCAATTGTTATGGAATAGATGCAAGAAATTGGAAAAAATATGAATCTACGACAAAAAAATAGTAGACAAAGAAGAAAAATTATTAATTTGATGCACCTGATAGACAAACTTGAGGAGAAAAATTTAATTACTCCTTACCAGAAAGATACATTTTTAAACCATTCTGAACCAAATTCAATTTTAGAGATAAAATTAGTGGTCGAAAGTTAGCCAGGAAATATCCAGAAGAAATAGGGAAGTTTGCTTTAAATATAAACTTAAATTTTAACCGAGGGCCTATGAATATGTTCAGAAAACAATTTAAAAATGGCTTACCTCAATCTCGTACACTTGCTTACTGCAAAAAGAAACAGATGAGTTCGTTATTGGAAATGTATGCTTGCATGAGATGTACATTCATCCAAAACTTGAGTAAAATTTTCACACCAAAAAAAAAAAACATGGGGACATGTCCGACTCAAATGATAATACTTTAGCTACACAAGTAACTGTTTTTATGTTTGTCAGTTGTACTGCTCCTTGGAAAATTCCTCTTGGTTATTTCCAAACCTAATGGCTTAACATCTACACAATACAAAAATATGATTGAGTTGTGTTTACGTTTATTACACGATATTGGGGTTGTAATAATTTGAGTGACTTTTGATGGATTTCCAACAAATTATAGTGTAACTCGAGCACAAGGTTGTAACGTTAATTTTCCTAATATAAATCTCGCTTGCAAAGTGGCTGATATACCTACCCCATCAATTTTTAACTTTTTTTGACCATGTCATATGTTCAAACTCGTTAGGAACGTTTAAGCTGATAAAGGGCCTTTAGTCGATAGTGACAACAATAAAGTTTCATTCAATCGAAGGAGGGTTTCCATCTCGCGAATAAAAAATGAAAGTTAATTTAGCAATTCAGACATTAAGTAATTCCGTAGCAAGTGCATTGTAATTTTGTGATAGTGTTTTAAAATTGTCACAGTTTGAAGGATGTAGTGGAACAATAAAATTTATTAGAGTCTTCAATAATTCATTTGGTATTTTAAACAGTAAAGAATTTCAAGATTATGGTTTAAAAAAACCAATTACCGAAAGTAATTTTAATTTGGTTCAAAATTATGCTAAATTTTCAATTGGATACATATAAAAATTAAAGTTTTTATCCGATGGTATTAAAGTTATTGATACAAAAAAAGCAAAGTGGGATTTATTGGGATAATTTGTCGTCTTTCTAACATCCATGACACTTATTTAAACACACACCTGTTGAAATATATTTCGTTCTATAAATTAAGCCAAGACCACATTGAACTATTTGTTCAGTTGTTCGCTCAAGATTAGGAAGAAATTCGGATCCAACTTTAAAACAATTCATCACTAATTCATATAAGCGTATTTTAACACACGTTCAATTAAATGACACATCGTTAGGCAATTGTATTCCACAAACAGAAGTTTCTATTTTGAATGTTTCCAATTTTAATTTCGATAGTCTTATTAATTCTTCTAATAACCGACTTGTAATGTTTGAAGCCTCCTCAGATGACATTTCAATTGGTCAAGAAATTTCTAAAGTAGATGAACCTAACCTAGTATGACGGGGATTTTTTTGGATACACAATTATATTAAGTGAATTTTCAATTAATGTTATTGAATACATAGGGGGATTTATAGTCAGATATTTATTTAGAAAATTGAATTGTCAGGACTTTTGTAAATTAATACAACAATGTAATTGTTATAAATCGCTAATCAATTTAAATAATAGGGATGGTCTTTTAACTCCTTCGCCATCAGTATTAAAAATTTACAAATACTCCGATGCAGTATTAAAACGGGAATTGGCTATTGAGGACTACAAAAACCTCACACAACTACAATCTAATTCAAAATTGTTTAAAAAATAAGTTATCACGTTCATAGCAACAAGAACAATATAATCACTAGGAACACGTTAATTTATTAGATCATTCTATCATAGAAAAATACTACGACATCCGGTTAAATTATTTTTGTAACCTAGGGTCCTACATTATTACTGCACAATAACAAAAAAGAAACCACTTTGTTTCTTTTTTACATTTTAAAGGCATGTAAAATAAATAAGCGTAGTTGTTTTATAATTACTATTTATTATCTACATAATATTATCTTTAAATAAATTATCAATAAATATATCAATTAATGTACTTATATTATAGGAATAAAAATGTAATAAAATTTAAATGATTTTTAATTTTAATTGCCTAACTTCATTGCATTCGGTCGAAAAAAATGCTAAATATGGCCCTGTTGATTTATATGCTTTCTCTTTTACCCTCCAAATTTGTGACACTTGACAGTTGCTTACACTCATTCTGTAGTATAATTTATTTCTATGATTCATGATGCATGTTTACAAGTTTTTCAATGCGAAAGTAAATTTTGCCATTTCTTATACATTAGATAAATAATTTTAAATATCTAGTATTCAAATTTTGTATACAACTTACTCGTGTACCAACGCAAATCGCTTCACAAACCATAAATTAGCTACCACCTCCGAGAACTCTATATACAAAATATTCAAAAAAATTTATGCGGTCACACAAGAAATATTCTTCTAGCCAATTAATCGTAAATTGCGAGAATTTTTATTTTTATTTAAATATGAAAAACAAAATAAAAAAATAATTTGGAATTTCCGTCATAAATTTTCTATCGTTTATATTTGTATATACAGGCGGTTACTTTTGATTACCACAAATTTACATACAAAACATACAAAAAAAAAATTATAGCTTCCATCATCATCGCAATAATGATTTCAATGTTATCAGCACAAAATAAAAATATGTACAAAAAAAATAATGATTTCCATCTATATATCATATATATGGACATCCTTGTTCAAACATATAAAATGGAAATCAAAACCAATTTTAATTGATAACAAACAACATTTCTTTGTTTTTTGCAAAGCTCGCACCCTCAAGTCAAATTTTATTGGTTTTATTATAACGAACTTTATATTTTATCAACATTAAATTGAATGGAATGTAAATAGTGAGTGTCCTAAATATATTTTATTATTACATTTTTATATTAAGGGGAGGGAACATTTTTTTTATTTTTACTTTATTACAATTTTCTAGGTGCCAGATAAATTAGTAAAGAAAAAAAAATCTCAAATCGTTTCGATCACAACCCAAATTCATATAAAAATAAACAGCATCACAGAAGAAAAAAAGCTCGACCAAGTGTAGTAGAAAATGCAAATTTTATTACTTTGTTTTTAGGAAAATTAAAGGAAAACACTTCACAGCATCATTTCTATTTATTTCTGTGTGTAAAGTCTCATATTGGTAGATGATGATGTTTTGTTTATTAGATTTTTGCACTATTACAAATTTTTTTGTGTCTCCCTCGGTTGATACTTTTCGTTTTTAATGGGATTAGTTTTATGCAGACGGAAAATTTCCTATTATTACGATAAAAAAGCAAAAACAAAAACAAATTTTTGTTTTGCTCATTTAAATTTCCCAAATTTTAAACTTAATGTGGTTCTCGAGATGCGATACATAAAATTAATGGTGAATATGCATACATTTTTCGTTTTGGTTTTGTACATGGGGATGTGTGTAATAATGATAATTACCCTGTCTGCTGAGTTTTAGAAAATGGTGTGCACTCCACTATGTAGCTAGTGGCTGTATTTGTATATATATATAGTGGATGATGATTATAGTAAGCATATCTTCAATTAGTTACAGGCTGTTTGTTTTTCCGGTATGTAAATTTAGTTACTAAAATATACAATTAGAGGTATTTATGATTGTGTTTGGATGGAAAACTTCAACCCCCTTTTTCATATCGTTGTTGTTGTTGTTGTTTTTATACTGTGTTTTTGGATTTATTTTTTATGTTCTACTGAGCTTTTATTTTGTTTTTATTACTACAATTTTTGAATAAACGATACACAAATGTTTTGCTTAGGACCGTAATATCAATTGACCCACATTTTATGATTTATTTAATTAGTTTAGTTTTGGATTTTTGTTTTGCTCTTTCCTAAATTCGATTTGTTTCAATCTATCTAGTATAAAGGCATTATACAGATACATAAACTAATTATTAAACCTTTTTGTTCCACCACTGCGACTTCAACCAGAACGGTATAGTGAAAATAATATTATATTGATTTTCATAAGCATAAAGAAAACTAAACTAAAGAATAAAAAACGAGAAGAAATCAAAACCATTCTTTGGTGAGGATTAAAAATCGTTAACTACATAAAAAAAAATTATTCTTAAATTACCAATTGGGATGGGAGAGATCTTATATTATTTTATATTAACAAAAAACAACATTCTATAGAATTTAAGAATCTTTTGTTCTTCCTTCAAAATCATCTCTCTTCTTATTACGTATTATATTTAAGAACATAAAACGAAAAGAAATACAGAATATACACAAAAAGAAATATTTTACGCCCAAAATAATATCAGATCCATAAAAATATCATAAATATATTTTAATATAATATAATATTACCGCCTTAGTATTTTTCATCTTCGAGGAATCTATAATACTTCCTTGTTGGATTCCATATTTTTTAGTTATGTATGCGAATTATTAGAAGCTTTAAAGTAATAATTAATTTTAATGGTTTACATATACCCATAATATTTCAAGCGTTTCGTCATCATCACGGTATCTTCAGTTTATTTATGTTGATTCTAAGGGGGTGGTGTGAGTCTTACAAAATTAAAAACAATAAAAAAAAGTGAAAAACTTAATACTTTTATAAGAAGACTAATAATAATGATAAATATTAAATACAACAACCACAAATTTTTTTTTAAAAGAATATTAAAAAGGAAATGTCAAGAAACTTTTTTTGATTTAACATTTTTTTTTTTTTTTTGGTTATATTTAGGGAAAGCGGTATGATTTTCTAGTGACATGAACGGCGGTAATAAAAAGGGTTATTAAAGCAAAAACAAAAATTATTGATTTAATTTAAAAAAAAAATGTTGTTTAGCAAAAATTTGTAATAGTGTTGTAGTGATAATCCTTTAACCCTAAAGCTCTTAACAAGAGCCTGTGAGTCTCTATTTTTTTTAAAAACTGTTATTTTTTTAGTTTAAGTAATGTTTTTTCAATAAAATTAAAAATATACAAACAGTTCCATGTCAGAGACTGAGAGGCTCTTGCTAAGTAGATATGTTATAAAATTATGTTAAGAGCTTTAGGGTTAAAAATTTGGTTGCAGGATCAATAGTTCTCGTAGAGTAGTTGGACGAGTTTCAATTAAAAAGTAGAAGGTATTTCGGTTAATTTATGTTTAAGCCTTTTTAACGTTTCAACCAAATTTTGTTTTTTAGACAGAAACGTCAAAACTTTTTTATTTGGTTTTTGACTGAAATTATTTTGAAGGAAATTGTCATACAAAATTTAATTAAAAACTGAAAATACCTGTAAGTTTTAGCTTCATTATTTGCTCCTATTTAAATAGTTTGACAATTTGACATGGAGTGTGTATATATTCAAAAAAAGCTCGTATCGATAAACAATTTGTTAATGCACACATAACTGTAGGTTTCCACCTAAATGTCTTTGCAATTATTCGTACTTTATTTTAAATGTTTTCACATGTGGAGTACCTAGGTACACATTAAAAAACATTACAAATTTCTGCTTTGCAAACCCAAAATTTCCCAAAATCATAAAGGGGAATTTTCAACCCTGCAATAAAAACAGCAACTTGTTTATGTTTTGAAAACAAACATTAGCTGTATTGCTTTCGCAAAGCCCGCTTAGCTTTAATATTAGAGGCCAATTTTGGTTTCAGCAATATTTATGTCTGAATTTCCAGTAACGGAAAATAATTGTTCATCATAGTTGCCGTATTTATCAGTAGTAATTAAAGTAGAGTTGGCTTTAACTAAAACTAAAAAAAAAAGATTTTCATAAAACCGATTCAGATTACTATTACTACTGACTTTTATCCAACTATGATGAACAGTTATTTTCCGTTACTGGAAATTTATAAATAAATATTGCTGAAACCAAAATTTGTCCTCTAATATTAAAGCTAAGCGGGCTTTGCGAAAGCAAAACAGCTATTACTAGCGCTGCTTTCGTAAATCCCGCTTAGCTTAACCTTTAAATCTGAAAGCAATAACTTTTGGCTTTAATTTTTTTAATGTATTTTAATTTTTCATTTTATTGATACAGTTCAACCTCTTTTATCCGGAACGACAAACAAATTGGCAAACATTTCCGGATAAAAGATTTTTTTAATAATTTCATAGTAAAACAGCATATTTTAATATTATAAACTTCAGTGCCATTTATTAAGATTTCAAATGTATTTATGTAGTTACATAGTAAAACAATTATTTCATTTTTGGAAAATAAGGTAAATAAAAGAGAAACTGAAAGAACAAGAATAAACGTTTTCCGGATATTAGATTTTTTCCCGGATAATAGATTTCCGGATAAAAGAGGTTGTATGTATGTATTTTTTATTTTATATTTTATGAAATAGAACAATTACAATTCGGTATTTTGCTGTCAAATAACAAATGACAAATGTCTTTTTTACAAGATGACAATCCTTTGAAAAAAAAAAATAGAAAAAAAAACCCACCTTTCGGTAAACACCATAACCATAAAAGAGTTTTATTTCCCCCTAAACAAAACATTGTGCTATTAAATGGCCGTAAGATAGAGTGGCCAGGCCAAAATTCATAAATTGGGGTACTCTTAAATTAAAATTCCCAGAAATTGGCAAAGTGGACAATTGTAGGATTAGTTTTAATAAGAAGTTTTTTTTTCTAGGGTAAACTTTCTTTTACACGGTAACGGTAAGTGTGGAAATGTAAGAGCGGTTTTTGATGTGGTGTCAGTCTAAGTGTCGGTCTGTGTCCTCTATGCAGCCCAAGTGAATTGAACAATTTGAGTTGTCATACTCGGCCATTTTTCATGTGTTGGGAGGTTTAGGGGGTTTTGGCAAAGGTAGGCCTACCGTGGGGTCTTAAGTTTTCTCGTTGTTCGATGTTTCTTCAACAATTTTGGGAGGTAGCCTTCTAAGAAAAAATCGTTTGAAAGCGGAAGGATGCTGAATTTGTTGTATAATAGGGCTGCTCAGGATCATTTTCCAAAATTTAGGCGGAGTAATAAACAGATTTGGTAGTAAACAGTTATTTCGCCATAGTTCAGCCGCTCTGCATCCCAAGTAAGTTGACGGCACAGGATAGAACTTCATAGTTGGAGGTTTTTGTTAGGTTGTGAGAGGTGGTAATTTCTTTTGGAGCTTTTTCGTTTTTGGCAGTATTTTGGTACAGGGTTTGCGAGGGAGTCGTTTAGGAATGGGTCGATTATAGGTTGACATTGTAGTAAGGCTGCGGTTGGTTCTGGTCATTTTCCGGAAATGACTGGATTTGGAAGAGGAATGGTTCCAGTTGATTTTCTTTTTTGTTCTTGTTTTTTGCAAGTGTTTTCTATCCCAACCTATGGGATTTATGAAGAGGCCAGACGGATTCTAAATTTTTTCTAAACTGGTTTTCACTAAAATTTGTCAAAGTTCGAGTTTTATTTTTGGAATGATTTGTTTCCGAAACAAACTTTTTGTTTTTTGTTATTTTGGAGTCTACGACTACGGTTTAAAATTGTGTGAATGCGCAGTATACACACACAAACAAAAACGTTGACGTTTTCATCTTAGCTGAAAAGAACAGGGAAATCAGTGCGATATCAGGGGAATTGAGATCGATATGAAAATGGGTTTAGGCATGTGAGCTTCATGAGTCAGATACTGGGCATCTTAAAATGCTTTGGTTGCCTTTATTCGCCGTAGAATTCAAGTATTGTCGCGATTTGCGTATACTCGAGGTGAGGGAGAGTCTGATGTTGGCACAACATCAATGAGCAATTGTTTTTACTAAGCTATAAAAGATACTTTTTTTCTTGTTGGACATTTTATACTGTCGTTCATTAGATAGAAGCAAGATCAAGGTTAAGCCATAACATTACGTAACACATCTTTATATTGCGAATAACAAAGTTGCAGATTTCAAAAATTTATTTAATGTAGCATATCGTTCGAAGTGATCAAGAGAACTGATTAAACATTTTTAAATTCAAATATTGATGGTTTTGCGGTATTTTTCCGAAATCCTATTTCATATTTTTGAATTAGGGTATTTTGCAAATTGGTTGTGTGAAAAGGGGTATAATACCCCAGAAAGGAGTACGTCTGGCTACTTTACCGTAAGGTGATTTGCAATAGTAAACACATTTTCTATTAACCAATTGATTTTTATTTCGCAAGATATAGAAAAAACAAGTAGCTAATAAAAAATGTGTTTATTAAGTGTAAGTGTGTTTCGCCAAGCGCCTACGGCAAATAGTGTAATAAGTATATTACGTAATTATGATAGATAATTGAAATAGGAACAAGTTTTGACTGGTTTAAATGTCCCTTCCAGAATTTAATGACTATTTTTAATAACGGAGCTATATTACAACAATATTACACTACTACTTTCGCATTTCATTTGCCAAACAACACAAACATACGAGGGCAAATCAATATATTCGTAGCATCGATACAAAAGAGCTATATATTTAGAGCAATTTTATTTTTATTTTTCAACATAATCTCCTCCAACATCTTTCAAACAATTTATTTAAACCGCCGAATAAAAAGTTTTGTTTTGGTTTTCAAAATAACCTTCAGGAGCGGACATGACTTCATCATTATTTGAAAATTGTCGGCCTCTTAACTATTTTTTTTTAAATTTGGAAACAGAAAAAAATCACTAGAGGCCAAATCTGGACTATAGGATGGGTGAGGGATTTCTTCAAAACCGCATTCACGCAGAGCAGTTTGTGCAATTTTAGCCTTATGAACAGGCGCGTTGTCGTGAAGTAAAATCTTACTTCTAACTTTACCATGCTGTTTCTCCCAGATAGCAGCCTTCAATTTGTATAAAACTTCAGCATAATAGTTGCCTGTGGTAGTGGTCTTTTGTGGCATATAATCAATTAACAAAATTCCTTATGTATCCGAGAAAATTGTGGCCATAACCTCCTCAGCTGACTGTTGAGTATTTGGCCATCATTGGCATCATCAGAATAATAGTTTTAATAAATTTTTAATTAATTATTTATTGTTTTGAAAACAATAAATAATTAATTAAAAATTTATTAAAACTATTATTCTGATGATGCCAATGATGGCCAAATATTAGTTAATAAAATTATAATAAAAAAACAGAAGCTGAGCAAAGTGTTATATAATTTCATATATTACAAAAATTAGAACCAAATCAGCAATTTACAACAAAAAAATTTGTATAGGTTCTTGTTAGGATTCCGGATCCCAATGATGGATCCATGTTTCATCGCCCGTCACGATACTATTTATGAAATTATCAGGATCATTTTCTTTCATATTGAAAATGTTGCTTGAAGTTTAGACACGAATTTTTTTCTGTTCCGGGGTTGGCAAACGGAGAACCCATCTTGCACTAACGTTTGAAAGATGAAGATAATCATGCAGAATTGGAAATGTGGTACCAAAAGAAAGCCATAAATTTCTCGATAATTCTGCAATATTTACACGGCGGTCCTCTCAATTTTATTCATTTTCTATTTTTGTCTTAACATGTGTTGGAAAATTGACGTCCAGAAATAAATTGAACAAAATAAAACAAAAGTTGTTTCTAGATGTTTCTTGTAGATGAAAAATAAACAAAAAAAAAAATATGGTTTTCTCTTTCACTCCATAATTACATACCAATACTACGAATATATTGATTTGCCCTGCTCTCGTATTATAAGTATTCTGAATAATTATTAAAGAATTTATAAATAAATAGCATATATTAAACTGTTGACATATAAATAAATTAATACCATTTTAAATATAAAAATAAATAAGTGACGTATATTTCTAAAATGCCTAATTGCTCCAAATGTAATGGAAACATCATTATCAATCGAAATCGCGTAAATGGTGCGGTATGTAATATTATTATGCATTCTAAATGTGCGAACGTTTCGGATGATGGATTGAAACGTATGCTTGATGGTAAAGAAACCTGGAATTGTAATACTTGCATTATCGAAAGAGGAGAATCAACTTCTGAGGGTGCTACTAGCGGTAACCAAACCTCTGATAGTCTCCCTGTTGTTATACGGTTATTAATGGAGTTTAAAGGTCGTATGATAAATATTGAAACATCTCAACAATTCTCGTCTCAAGTAATGAAAGAGCTGAGCAATAAAATTGAGGTTGTGACTAAAGAAAATAATTCGCTAAAAATCCAGCTACAAAATTTGGAATCCAAGCTATTGTAAACGATCAGAAAGTGCACAAGTTTGAAGCTTTGTTGGACATAAAAAACCGCGAAAGCGTACGAAATGACCTCGTTATATTTGACTTGCCCGATGATGCTCGGAACAATGAACGTAATGTCCAGTGCATATTAAAATTACTTAAAGCTCCGGTCTGTCATTGACGTGCTTTCAATCAAAACTATTAAATATAACAGTGGTAGTTCTGATGTACGCGTGGATGTTAAATTGGCCAACAAGCAATCAAAAGATGCAATCAGCAATACATTTCGTAAAAATAACAAAAATATGCGCTTGTCTGAGCTTGAACTAACATCAGCGAATTGTAATCCCAACCAAAAATCGTTATTACTCATCACTTATCATCACTACAGTTGAACATTTTCGAGCAACTACATTAAAGTTAACTTTTTTGTCAGTAGTTTCATTTTCTATTGTTTATTTCTTATTATACTGTTTGTTCATATCCTTCCGATATCTGATTTAGTTCTATCTACTCACATAATTACAATAGTTCTAAACTTTTTCCGTCAAAATATTACTATTCTTTTTATTTTTCTCTATTTTAGAATCATGTTAATAGCAATCAAAATTGATAATTTCTTTTTTTATTTGTTTACATTTGAGGTGTCAGGCTTAATGGGATTTTACTTTCTCTATGTTGGATTTTACTTTCTCTATCTCTTTAAGCGATGCTCGTAATGACAATATTAGAAAATCAGAAAAAACAAAAATTGTGCAATCCACTCAGTTAATAATCATTTTTATACCTATTAAAAAGAGGTATAAAAATTCAATTATGTGCGAATTTGTGTCTTCACTTAATAAGGTCCGACAATTAAGTTTCGAATTATTTATCTTTTGTTATAGTCACCGCGATGAATGGAGGTAAACTAAATGTTCCTAATAAGAATATACACTGCTCGTCAAAAAAACCCGGACACTTGAATTTCTTCGTAAATCTTCAATTTCTAGAGCAATTACGCTATTTTAAAGGCACTGTCATATTAAATAGTACAATAC
The DNA here is from genome assembly GCA_947310385.1 of Nephrotoma appendiculata. Lineage (NCBI taxonomy): Eukaryota > Metazoa > Arthropoda > Insecta > Diptera > Tipulidae > Nephrotoma > Nephrotoma appendiculata. The sequence goes on from OX371224.1 coordinate 263,850,402, forward strand.
ATAACCGAAAAATAGGTGTAACAGAAACCGTATTTTTTTTATTTAAAATCCAATCACAGCAACAAAGTGTAATAAATGAATAATATTCAAAATTTCGATTGTTACGTTTCTAAATAAATGGGCATCTATCAATTGTTTTGAAACATTTAAAGTAGCATTTATTATTAATATTATTATTACAGTTAACGTTAACAGTGCTTAGTTATTATTATTAGCAAATATTATAATTATGAAACCAGAAAATATCGCAAAAGTAATCGCTTTGAGTGAGGATGGCCGTAGCGTGCGTTATATAGCTGCCCACCTAAATTTCCATCGAAGTACAGTTCAAGACGATATTAAGCGATATTGTGAAACTGGTCAGTATAAGCGAACGGTTCGATCAGGTCGTAAAACAGCAACAAACGCGCGGGACGATCGGTTTGTGGTATCAATGGTACTGCGAGATCGTTTCCAAACAGCTAGAATCGTCGCTGGTCGATTGACACAGGTACGTGGTGTCAATATTTCAATTAACACAGCATGGCAAAATTTAAATGAATATGGATTGCAGTACAGGAAGGCTGCTACAGGGCCAGAGCTTCTCCCAGCTCATCGAAGAAACCGTTTTACTTTTGCTCGTAAACAAGTCAATTGGACTACGAAAGACTGGAAGTTCGTGTTGCTCACTAATGAACCAAGGTTCAGTCTGCGATCACCGGATGGACGGGAAAAAGTATGGCAGAGATCCGGAGAGCGACGCCCCATTTATTGGACAGCAATTTAAACTAATGCATGATAACGCCAGGCCCCACGTTGCAAACGTCGTCAACAATTTTTTGGATGAGGTGGGAATTGATCGAATTGTTTGGCCCGCTCGCAGCCTTGACCTTAAACCCATTGAGCACATATGGGATTTGCTTGGGCGTCGTTTAAGGCAAAAGGAAGTCGTTCCAGAAACCTTGGATCATCTTCAATCAGCTCTGCAGGAAGAATGGGAAATGATACCTCAGGAGTACGTCGCAAACCTTCACAGTATGCCAAAAAGAATGCTAGTTGTGATCAGAGCTCGTGGCGGAAATACTCGATACTAGAGTACTGACCACATTGATTGTTGGTTTTTATTTAAATAAAGATGAAGATATATCAATATCCGTATTTCGGTAATTTTGTTATTTCAAATGTTTTGATCCTGTGGTTACTTTTATTAAACGAAAACTTGATCAGTTAGTGCCTTTTGGCGCACATTATATTATTTCGTACAAGCATAACGCGAATAATGCGAATAGTAAATATTTACTGAAAAAATGTAGTGTCCGGGTTTTTTTGACGAGCAGTGTAGTTAACTAGTATCTTTTGAATATTGACGACTATGTTAATCAAGTATCGACTACTAAAATGAAACTCCTGAATATTATGCAGTTTAACATTCGTAGTATGAATGATTTCGACAGTTTTCTGGAAATCTTAGATATCTTATCTTGCAACATTCATGTTATAATAATAACTGAAACATGGATAAAGTCATTTGACAAGCAATTTTTCAATATTAACAATTACTCTAGTGTTTTAAGTTGTACGGATGATAGATTGGGTGGCGGTATAGCAATGTTTATTAGATCCGACATAAAATATTCTGATGTCTGCATTGACGATATAGTTCATAGTTCGTATGATTTTTAATCCATTCTATTAGGATTAAACAATTTTAATACCAAAATATGCGCTGTATATCGACCGCTGAATTCTGACATCACTCAATTTCTTGATAGGATTGATATTTTACTGGGTGGAAATAGTAATAAATCCGATATGATACTAGTCGGTGATATTAATATACAAATAAATAAAAATAACAACATTACGAAAAATTATTTTCACTTATTAAGTAATTTAGATTTAGTGTTATCAAATTCTATTGAAACTCGCAGTTCTAGTGGATCGTTGATCACGTAGCCAGCACATTTACTAATATAGTATCTATTATATACTAATCTAACCATTTATGCGAACATCAGCGATCATAACATAGTTTTTTCGAAATTTAAGTACAGAGATAAGTTTCTTGTTAAAAAACTTGAAAAGCACATAATAAATTATAGCAAAATAAATGAATTATTTGCAACATACTTATCTGAATTTCAGATCTACAATGTTGAGCCAAATATAGTAATTCTACAATTGATTGACAAGTACAAGCAGCTACTACACAAATATACTAAAGTTGTGTCTGTAGATGCTAAACTTAAATCAATCAACTGTACGTGGATTGATTACGACCTGTGGAAGCTTATTCGGCAAAAAAATAATCTATTGAAAAGTTTAAAGAAGAGTCGTTATAATTTAAATAATGGTATACTACCATCGGTATACTTGTAAACAAAATTAGTGATATTAGTAAGAAAATAGCTAAGGAAAAGTATTGGGCTAAAAAAAGTTATTACCAGAAATTGTTTAGTGGTATACCTAATCTTAGAGATTTTTGGAAATATGTAAATTCGTTGCCGTGATTTCTGATGTTCATAAGGTTGCTGCTAAATTTAATCAATATTTTGCTGAGTGCTGTTTTTTATTAGCTAATTCTTCTAATAGTGATAAAAATTATAATAAATTTAATACGGTTCACAGTATATGTAGTTCCATCTACTTTCAATCTTCAACTCCTGTTGAGATATTCAATCTAATCAATGAATTTGAATCATGTAAAGGATCTGGACCAGATAATATTTCGACTGTAGTTCTTAAGACAAATATTGATCAATTTAAGTATTTTCTCTCAGGTATATTCAATAAAGTTATATGCAGTGGCATTTATCCTGAATGCTTGAAAGTGGCTAAAGTAGTGCGGGTCTTTAAAAGTGGTGGCAAGCTAGATGTTCATAACTTCCATCCAATTTCAATATTGTCCATTTTTGATAAATTACTGAAGAAAGTTTTAAATAATCTTAAAAACAATTTTTTTGTAAGAACATAATATCAATATGGTTTTCGTAGTGGTATTGGTACTGAAATAGCGTTCATTGAAACGGTTGATATGATAAACCTTGCATTAAATAATTCATCGTATATGGGTGTTTTGTTTCTTGATTTACGTAAGACGTTCGATTGTATTGACCATGCAATCTTACGTGAGAAGCTGTATCAATATGAGTTTAGAGGAACTCCATTTAATTTATTGAAGAGTTGTCTGGTCAATCAATTGCAATACGTTTCCATTAATGGGCATTCTAGTACTCTTCAACCAATCATTTCTGGAGTACCGCAAGGTAGTATTCTGGGTCCAACACTGTTCCTATTTTTTATAAATGACATTTGTAAATTGAAATTGTATGGTAAAATTCAATTATCTGCTGATAACACATCACTTTCTTATAATGTAAATAAATGTGAGAATATTCCCGCAATGGTACAATCTGATTCGTCGGTTCTATATGAAAATTGCAATTGCAATAATGCTATCCATAAATTTAAGTAAGACAAAATTTATGTTATTTAAATCGGCACATAAAACTGTTAATAAAATATCACTTTTAATTTAAGTATATCAGACATAAATATTGAAACAGTTGACAGTTACAAATATCTAGGTTTAATATTTGATTCAAAATTAAATTGCGAAAGCCATCCATATTGATCACATTTGCCAGAAAATAGCTCCTTTGGTTGGCAATATGCTCCAACTTTCTTATTTTATCCCTACATCAGTACTGCGTAATATTTATTTTGCGTTCATTCACTCGCGGCTCTGTTATGGCATTGGTGCTTACGGGCTGTCGGCAAAGTCTAGGTTAAAGAACAAAATAAAGTTCTTAAACCAGTATATACTATAAATTGCCACATTTGTTTTCAACCTTGGAATTATATTCTAAGGTCGCTAAAGGTGTTCTTCCGTTATTAGCGTTGACCATTTTATCCATTGTAGCATATGTTCATAAGGTTATTAATAGTGACGGTACTTTATATAACTTGAAATTTTGTACGCCTATCCATATGTATCGGATTCGATTTGCACATAATATTTGTAGAGCAGCGTTTAATAATGAATATGGTAGGAAACGGGTATTATATATTGGCCCGCTATATTACAATAAATTAGCAGAACCGGTGAAATTAATACGAGACTTGCATAATTTTAAACAAGCTGTTAAGGAATATTGCCATTTGAACATCTCGCGTTTTCTGCTCTAGGGTGATCGTAAAATTGCATTAAATGTATACACGTTTTTACTTATTATTGTTTATCTTTGTAAATATAATTTATTTATTTATTTTTATTATTATACATACTGTATATTTTATGGTCTAAATTAAATTCGGTAAAGCCCTTCAAAGGACAATAAATCCACTGGGGAAACTGATGCTTTTATTAAATTGTTCTAATTCTAAGTTTAGTTTGTTACCATTAAATATTATATGTAAATATTGTAAACTATTGAATACTCATATGTTCTATTGAATGTAATGGAATTAATTTATAATAATAACTATAAGGGCTCATAATTTCCATAGTAAAATGGCTTTCTGACTTTTTTCAATTATTTTTGGAAAAGCTGAAGGTGTTGATTCAATCATTTGTTCGTAAATTTTTTAAATTTTAACTAAATTAGTGTTGTTTTATATACTTTTCCGCCATTTGTATTAACATCTGTCAAACCGATACGTCATAGTATTGTGAATCCCCATATCGCGAAGTACTGGGGCCTAACTATTGAATTTGACGTTCATTTTCGACAGCTATAGTTTTTCTATAGCAAGCATAGAAACAAAAGAGAAAAGAATAGGTAAACATTTCATACATTTATCTTTTTTCTTCTTTTGCCTACTATAGGAAAACTATATCCTTCGAAAATTAATTCAATAGTGAGGCTCATGTTTTCAATTCGTTTTCGTGTTTAATTAAAGTGTATTAAAAACCGTTTTTTTAAAGTAAATTAAATGTTGCTGTGTGAATTTTGTTCTCATCCAATAATGTGTATTTTGTTTATCAAAACCAGAGGCCGACCAATCGAATAAATATCGACGACACAAAATCATGGAAATTGGTGAAATGGATGATTTTCTAGCAGTTTTCAGCCGTTTGGGAATTTTTGAAATCTGTTTACCGGAAGTAGCAGCTTCCGGAGAAGCTTTTTAAATTTTTGCAATGTAATGTTGAACATTTACAAAAGAAACAAAAATTTAAAAATTGTAAATAAATTTAAAGACTAAATTTTTAACAAAGAGGTTGCCATTGTTTCTGAAATTTAAGCGGGAATAATGATTTTTGGTTACACAAGACAGTTTTTACGAAAGTTGCGGTAAGTTTATATTTTGGGGAAGTATGGTTGCTACAAAAGATATTACTTTAGAAAAAGGTTTGACGCTTGTATAGTTTTTATTATAACGCACATTGAAATTTTGCTACTTCGTTCACTAATTTATACAGGCCGAAGTATGCGTCAATGCCATTGTACTGAAATGGTTTATATATATATTGACTTTACGATTATAGTCATTTCGGAATTTGGTCACTGCTTTAGCCCTACCGAGACGATTCGTTCGATCAGGAACTATATCTCAGTTCTTGTTGCATTACTTAAATCTGTTGAAAGGTGATATTCTTGTCAACCAACCATGACATGTCAACCAGTCTCTTTCTTTAATAAAGTACAATAGCTAAGAGGCAGTAAACGAATCTATTATTATGTGGTGGCGTTAAGTAATTACGCCACAATAAAAAGTTATATTTAGGCCTAAGAAGCAATAATAATTTCATATTTTCATTATTTTCGTTTGGATTTTTAAAGTCGTGCATTTACCGTAAAATCCTATATTTTTTAGAACTTTTACCGTAAAATCCTATAATATTTACTTCCTTGTAAGCCAAAAGTAGCTGTACGTAGATTAAAAATTTTGGAATATGGTTTTAATAGGAATATACGAGTATTATAATTTACTTAAACAAAAACCTGCTCTATACCGTAGCAACATTCCGATTATTTTATGATAATGTTATACATTTACAACCTGCTATAAATATTTATACAGAAACCCTCAAAAACGAAAAAATATTCCTATAGGTAGCGATATCCTGTGTCATTAATTTCCTAATGAGATGATGTGTGTTATGTAATTATTTCTGGCTGGGTGATTTTCATGCGTTTTTTTTTGTTTATAGGACAATCGAATTTTTTTTCCGTTAAACATGAATTTCACTGTAACTTTATAATTATATGTTAACATTATACATAAATGAATTTTCAACTGATGTATATCAATAAATAAATTTTCACATTCCATAAACTTGACCAAATCAATTCATAAATATAGTTTAAGGTTTTATATTTTATGTATATGTATTTTGCATATAAATTTAATAATTATGATTTTGTATTTTAATTTAATGTAAAAATTGTATTGGTAAAAAAATAATTTATTATTTTATATGTACATAATTGGGTTTTATTTTTATGGTTTATCAGTGCTTATGAGGTTATATTAAATTTTTTTTTATTTTGTAATATGTACTCCATACATATTTGTACATATGTATATCGAAAAGGGTGGAACATATTATACTACACTATAAATACAAATTTTTGGGATCATTAAAAATATGCATTAAATTATGTGTATTGATAATTTTTATTTAATCCGAACGTAATTATAAAATATTGATGTACAATTTAAGCCGCAAATTTTTATTTTGTGTTCTGGTTTCATATTGCCAGGGTTGAATTATTAAAAAATTCTTATAACTCTTCAATTATTAAGCGTGTGCGAATTCTATTTATATAGACATTATAAAACAGGGATTATCAACAGGGTGTCTGGGTTTGGGATGTTAATCCATTACGGAGTATGAAAAAATATTTCAAGGCGGATTCAGTGTTATTTCGTTTCTTCCTTCCCTCCTTCTGAATTTTTTTTAAACCAATTTTATTGATTAAAAATTACGTTTTTTTCTTGTGAATTTTTTTCGGCAACTTGGATTGATTTAAAAAACATTTCAGAAGAAGGAACGAACAAACGCAACACAGAATCCGACTTTAAAATAAATTCATCAGAATGATGATGCTGAGGCCGAATTTTTCACTTGCATTAGTAAAGAATTCCACAAGCTAATAATACCCCACATTTTTTACATTTTTGTTCGATCGGATTGTAACTTTCCTAGTTTATTTATTAAGATGCTATGCCTTAAGAATTCAAAAATGTTTAAGAACCAGTGCATATAAGTTGTAGAGTAGACTACTTTGTCACTTTAGCAGTAGTAATTCTGGAGATTTGAATTTGAATATTTCAAATCTGTTTGAAAATGTTTAATGAAATTTAATAAACTTGGTTTCGAATGGTATGTTTGGTTTATTATAGGGCTTTGCTAGTTCGAATTGTTGAAAGTATGAAATTTACTCTTCTCAAATTCGTTTTGTCTTTAATTACGAGGATCTTACAGACCTACCCCTTTAAATTGTTTTACTGGTTGTAGAAAATCAATATCAGTTGGTTGATTAGATAATGTATGTGGCTTAAGAGAATTTGATCTGCTAATTCCAAATCCACAATTTCGTTCAAACTGCTATGTTTGCAGGAATCATTCATTATGCTATACAGTTCATATAGATATGAGCGGTAACATAGTAATCTCATCTAGTGTTTTACCAGTTGAAGTGGTTGCTAGGTCACAAGCGATAAGCGCCGTGGTTGGTATAAATTGTATTTAATGTAGGTTTTGTGCTCAATTAGTCTTGTAGTTTCAGTAATTACCACGGCATTGCAAGTATTTTCCAACGGTTTGTAATATGATGTTTGTGTAAAATGTGGATTCTCACTCGATGATCGATCGTTGGATCCTGACCGTATTTCAGATGAACCTGAATGGTGCAAAGTATGATTTTATTGACTGCAAATTACACATAAAAATTTGAACATTTATCTCTTATGCACGACCTTTTTGAAACAGTTGAGATATAATTCCCGCTCTTTAATTAACTTTCATTTAATTTTTTGTTTTTAAAGATGGGGCATTTAAATAGCTGGTGAGGCTTGTTGCTGTCTACACATTTAAATATCTCATTTATAGTGAGTACCATTTCGTAAAAGAATTCACACATTTCATCTGTCTTTTCGATACACTGCCTAGCCTACCGGAAAGGATCCAATACCCTGCGCTGCGCATTTTGTTCAAAAAACGATTGTAAGAGATTCGCTATAATTTGTCTTTTTACCTCCCGCCGGGGTGTGTATTTTAACTTCCATGCACCAACTAACAAGCTTGCGCCGATACTGGTCCCATGAAGTGGAACAATATAATACGGGAAAGAATTTCGAAAGAATTCGTCAGTTTCTTCATTACAGTCGAAATGCGAACATAATGTGCCGCATACAAATCCAAATCACGATCGCCTGTTGAAAATACGACCCGTAACAAATGCTCCCATTAAAAATTTCCAGAAGATTCCAATCGAGTAAAATATATCTATTGATGAACAGATGTGCTCTACTAAAGGTAGAAGTTACTTGAAGTAGTACATGCCAATGAAGCCGCATAAATAGGACTATAAATTTTTTGTTCTCAGTGAAAATTCAGGATTTACGTACAATTTTGAACAATTTTCGGAGCAAGAAAATGATAAACGTATTTTATCAGAAAAAAATTGGGAAGCTCATCAAATGTGGTTATGGTTGGTACTACTACGAAATGTACCAAGAAATGTGAACCACCACGATTACTTCGATTATTATTACACGTACCATTGATTATCGAACTAAATAAAGTTGGTATTCAATTAATTGGTACAGTACGTCGTGACAGACTACCTTCAAGCAAGTTGCCAACCAAACGTGCTCTAAAGGATAAATAGGTAATCACAAAATAAAATTATGCTCCAAGAAATGATACATACGAATATTTTACCATCTTTTAGATATCACGGTGGTAAATTCATGATAACTTTCTAAATGAATCGCTGGTGATTTAGGATATTGACATCTCGCTCTAATGAATTTTAGAATTTAACTTGCTGAAAGCCTGTACAGAGTCAATGATAACTACAACTATTTAAAACGAGGCCGATCGACCATCAACCAAAAGTAATAGTCTTGAAATAGACGTTAAATGAAAAAAGCCCAAACTTCAATAGACGTCCGCCAGTGTATCACATTTTCTCAACTGGACATCGGAAACACAGCGGTGTAAGTTCCAAACTCACTATTATAATGTGTGAAAAATGCAAAATACATCTTTGTTGCAACAAAAACATAAATTGTGTTATGCCCTTTATTATTTTAATTTTTAATATCAAATAGTTTTGTTAATTTAAAAAGCATAGGCTGTACAAAACTATAACATTTTTAGTTATTTAAACTATAAATTTAAAAAAAAATATGTTTCTTTTTTACTCATAAATGCATGCCGTTTCGTAATATGATACAATCGCGAAAATCAATTTTCCGAGGAAACTACAAATAATTAGAATTTCTTATTTTGATATTATAAATAAGAATTGCAGAAATATAATGTGGAATTTTTTCAACGAAATAGATAAAATCATGTATTGAAGGGTTAAGGGACAAAATGGTTCCTAGGAATATACAAAAATTCATATGTAGTTTCATTTGTCCCTACGTATTGTTTTTATACGATTAAATTTAAATTATATGTTTTTTTGGATTATTTGCGATACACAAAAAATTATTGAGAAAATAAATAAAAACTTTAGCAAATAAAACTGTATCCAAATAATATAAATATACACTATCTAAGTCTAGAAACAAGGCCGCCATATTTTCATGATTTGTTCAGCAAAAGCAAAAAACCATTATTATTTACTTTTTGTATCTTCGTATTCGTTATCCTACTTTTTAGAACAATACTTCAATTTACCGCATACACTGTTAAAAACGGCATTTACCTTAGAATTGGCACAGCCTTATAGAATCTTTTTCAGTATTAAGAAACGAAATCTAACTCCCCCCAAATCCAAACGAATTTTTCACAGAATAAAGCTAACAATCACTTCATAACGGTTTAGCATCATAAACCCAGTCACCCTGTATTTTCAAAACGAAGTATATAATTTACCTACCTACACACACGCGTCTACATGTATTATCCGTGCCAAAAATTAACAAGACAGACTATTAAATAAAAATAAATTCATATTTTTATGATTTCTCGCTCGCAATTATAAAAATATAATAAATAAATACACTTATTTTATGTATTTTATGATCCAAACAAAAAAAAATGTAGTATGTAGGTACTAAATAAATAATACAATATTAATGTGTACTGTGTACATAAGAATATTCGTATTTTTCATCATGTTAAAATGAAACCGCACATTAAAACAGCAAATACTGAGTAAAAAAAAAAATCAAATGAAAAACCAACAAAAGCAAAAATTAAAAGCAACTTTTTATGCTTCTGTGCGCTCCTCTCAGAACACACAAAAAATGAAAGTGAAATATTTTTTTTTTTTTTTTGTATTTATTTTCCTTTTAATTGAAAATTTTATCAGAAAATAAAAATGGTTTTGATGGTTTTCTTGGTTTTAAATTTTTTATGATTTTTATTTTTGGAAATAAAAATACAAAATAAAATACAATTTAATTTTCGGTTTTAATTCCATTTTGCGAATTTTAAGAGCTGGCAATGAAAAGGCTAATAATTGAATTTAATCTGTGTTTATAATTTTATTTTATATGCAATTCAAGATTTTCTTCTCAAATTTTATGTGGCAAATTGAAAGTGGTTTATGTGGATTCAAATCGGGTTAAAAATTGAATTTTCTATTTTGTATACACATTTTAATGGTACCGCAATACTCTATCATATTTGGTTTAAAGGTTAATCATCAGCACGTACACATATTTATATACATAGTAATGAATGAGTAGAATTATTTGGAATTTTAATTTCTCCTGCAAAATGCAGAAATCACATAACGAAATAACGCAATTATTCAGCCCTGGCCTTTAATTTCGCCTCAATTCATTAAAAATTCACATCTCATGATGTATTAAATAAAATAATTTTTCATTTTTCCTGCCGCACTTAAATAACATAGCCTATTCACGATTTTCAACAAAGTAGCTGACATCTGGTAAACAAAACGCAAATCGCAGTTTGCTTTGAAGCAAGGGCGATCAAAACTGTCAAAACAATGTATTTGACAATTATCGCCCCCTTTGTAGACGTAGAAACCAACGCTATCTACAATTGATGGAAATAGCCAATTTGGATGGATAAGTGTAAGTTTTACCGGACAAATGGTGCAGTGGTTAAAGCTTCGGCGGTGATGTTAACCATCGGTGACGTTAATCAACACAACCAAAACCCTCTGTTGGACTGAAGAAGTCAGCGCCGACCCACCGTACATGTCAGTGAACATGTTGACATGGAGCTTGCAATGTGCAGGTGGTATAGTGTAATTGTATGAATGAGTGGTGTGTGCATGAATGAAAAGTGGGCTATTAATTGACAAAGGACATTAAATCCACTGAACAATTAATACTTTCTTAAAAAAAAAAGTTGGCACGCGTTTGTAATAATTTAGAGTTAAATACTATAACAGACGCTTTTTTACAGGCAGTATGAACATAATCGGCCTGGCCCCATAAACACTAATAAAGCATAATAAATGGCAAATTTGATGAGGTAAGGCGTTCCCTCATACTGTGACGCTGTGGGGGTCTTAGTAAACATTTAACATTGTTAACGGCAATACCGTATACCAACTTTCGAAAATTTTACTAAAGGTATTTATAATTGAAATAGGGCGACAATTGCTTATATCATTTATATATCTTGAAAACCGGTTCTAAGGCTGTGTGCCAAACTTAAGGTAAAAATCAATTTTAAGTAAATTTTTCGGTAAATTCAATTATTTTTCAAAAACTCTATGGCAAACTGATCGAAAATCAGGTATAACCATCTAATTATACCATTTTTTCGGCTTTTTACACAAAATATTATTTACAATGACATTCATAATGTTTGTGACTACTCAAAAGTCAGCAAAAAACAAAAAGTTCATCTACTCATAATATATCGACCACAAAAAGTAGAAAATTAACTCCCCCCCCCCCCCCTCCTCCCTTTCCATCTTTAACCACCGGGATCATTGTATAAAAATACACACAACCCTTACAAAAAATGAGAACCTCCTCAAGTTGTTTCTTGGCAGTTTGGTTTCGTACTGATAAAAAGTTGGTCTACTCTACTCATTAGTTAGCAACGACCAACCAAATTGCAAAAATTCAAATCTTGCTTTATACCTATATAGTGTACCAAAAGGACATATCTGTTTGGCGAATTATATCACCAAATCAAAACTTCTGTAAATGAAATGAACGGTTTTTCGTTTTTATGTGTTTTTGAGCGGGTCCCTGGTTGGTTTAGATTCATAATTGGATGCGGTAGGTGGCGCTGCGATCGGGTTCTAAGTAATTCTTTTTTTTTTAATTTTTTGACGATTTTTTTTAAGATTTTTTGCATATCAAAACATATAACACAAAATTTCGATTGCATGGAAATATAGAATGCATCAAATTGTAAAACAATTTTTGAAACATGGCCAGCCACAAAGGCTGGTTTGATTGAAAGCATATTTACAGATTTGCGCGCTAATTACATTAATCATGCGCGACTTTTGGCCGCAAAAAATATCCGCTGGGCTACAGCAAATCACACTTTGACGAAAGGAAAATATTGAAATGTCAACTATTATCGAAAATTCGATTATCGAAAAAAACGTTTGATCAACTCACTAATAGCAGTCAAGCCAACTTTCAGGCCAACAAGGATCCGCTACTTATTAATAAAATCGTCAAACCATCCAGTTTTCATATTTTTCTAAAATATTTCTTTCAGGTTTAAATCAATCATTCAATTTAAAATCGAACAGTTTATTTTTGAAAATAGAAGCACCAATTTTACTAACCCACATATTCAGATATATCCGATGACTTTGTTATTCCAGAAGAAACATCATTGAGTGTAATACAAAATTTTTAAACTTTTGAAATTAATTAACTGGGCCACTACGGATCGCACAGGATCGAAATAAGTTTGAATTCGAAATTGATGCCGGAAATCAATTCTTATTGAATCTCTCAGAGATTTTCGAATATGTGGGTTTGTAAGATTGGTTATGGCATCAATTACCAACTTCAAACCACTTTCATTATCTCTTTGCGATCAGTAAAGGCCTCGAGTAAACGAAGAGTTTGGTGTTTTTCCTTCAATAGCAAAAATATATAGAATATCAGGGTTGGTGATGCGAGAGAAAAGTGATGAACAAGTGTCCTGCGATTTGTTAATTGTCATAGAGAAGCAAGTGCTTACAGGAAACTGTATTCGTTTAAATTGGAACGGACAATTATTGGGAGTAAGTTGTATACGCGGTAAAAAATACCGATTCCCCTGCTATATAAGAATGTTTGCTTCAACTAATTTTTTTGAAATTTGTTCACTTTAAGCCTATTTCCATCACATAGTTTTGCAAGGGTTAAGTTTCGAAGCATAATCGGAAGACAGACTTCAAGTACAATTTGCTGTTCAGGAAAACAGATTGCACAGTGAAGGATTTTAGAAATTCTACCGGATAATAGCATCTTGATCGACTAAGGTGTTTATTCACCTGAATACTACTTCATTTACCGAAGCCGCTTGGCCATTTTTAGGCATTAAAAGAGCTCGTTCACATATCCAATAATTGCGTTTATGTAATATGAGAACGAATGAGTTAGTTTACCGTAGGAAGAATGTTGCCAAGTCTATGGTAGTTTACAATTGATTGTTCTGTTCTAGGAAAGTTTTTTCTCCAATTTTCAGAAACACAGTTATACTCTAATATTGACTGTTGCAATCTTTAAAAGGTGTAATCTTTGAATTTTGGACCATAGGAAAGAAGTTTCAGCGAAGCATTTATCTCGTCAGTCCTGGTACCCCGTCGATTAAATGCAACCTTTTGCTTAACGTACGTTTAGTAGGGCGGTATGTTGGATGCCGATCACGTATATAGAAGGGCAGTATCTGCTAAACTGCTAAGTGAAACTGTAGCTTAGTAACAACTTTTATCGACGTACTTGACTTCCAGATGTATTTAATTGACTAGGCACTGATGCAGGGCTCTACACTTAAGCACGATTTATATTATCCGTTCCTTTCAGTTCCTTCATTTTTCGTATCAGACAAAAAAAAAACATTGTTACATGTTTTTTTCATTGGAGTATTTATATTATCCGTTCCGTACTTGCAGGAACAATGTTTTTTTTGTGTAATACGAAAAATGAAGGAACTGAAAGGAACGGATAATATAAATCGAGCTTAATATGGATTTGGAATGTTCTAGAAAGTAACGGGAATATGGGACAATCCAGCTATCATTAACTTCAATCGTTTAGTCTACCTTCATCACCTGCGTGATGAATATGCATTCACCTCGCAAATGATGAAGAGAACAGCCGACTTCGTTGGACCTGTAGCACTATTCTGGCTTTCCCTGGGAATAAGGGGTTGGAACAAATATTTTCGGAGCATTTTTTCTAAATTGTATTTTTCTGGTCCCTCCATGGACCATAAGTTTGGTGTAAATATTTTCGAAACAAAGTTAAATTGGAAAATATTTTTCCTAAAAAAATTTTGTGGAACATAAGTTTCCCAATTAACTTTGTTTTGAAAATGTTTACACTAAAGTTATTCCTTCAGTAGGCCAGAAAAGTACAATTTGGACAAAAATGCTATGAAAATATTTTTCCCAATTCCCTATTCCCAAGGAAAGCCAGAATAGTGCGACTAATCTTTTCTTGCAACCACAAAATAATATGTGCATAGGGTTCCTGTTATATATCGTACTTTAAGTCAATATAGCTTACCACTAGTAGCTGCAATGTAGCATCGAGAATATTGATCCATTAAAAACTGAATTAAATAACCAAAAAATTTCATGCCACATATTTTTTTATTTTGATTTGGAACACTTGTAGCAAGATCAACAGTGTATACTGCGAAATTAGGGCCATACTCTCCGCGACAAAATATGAATCGGTATTCTACGGAATCCTAAGAACAATGTGCCGCGATAATCCTTGAAGGCATTCATCATGCATAAGCAACACAATATCTTTTTTATTATGCTCGACAAGTGACACGGCTAGCACATATGGCGTATTATACAATCCTGAATGGGCTGCATTCGGTCGTTTGGCAGCACTAATACCACACTTATAATTCCGGAGCAGTTTTAAAGCTTTTAAGATCGGCACTGGTATGCCCAAGTTGGGAATGTCTTGTTTCCTAACAATAGCTTAATCTGCTATAAAATAAACTTTCAAAAATTTAGGCAAATTAGTCAGCAACATGGTGCCGTTACTGTGGTAGATTTGTCCCTGTACTTAAAAAGTTGGCATAAATGATTGTTTAGAAAATCCTTAGATTTTGAACGGCCTCCGTTCGACAGTGCGAACTGCTCTGGTGGTTTTTGAATAGGAGGGAAACAAACCTATCCTGATGTATAACACAATCCTTTTGGTTTCCCTTTCCATTTCCGAGCATGCATACGAACATTCTTCCGGCTTCGCGCCAAATGTTCATAATCGGCGAGTTTAATCTGTACGTTATAGTTAAAACCTCTTTATCCTTATGAGACCATGGTAGCTTTACAATGATATCAGGGTGAAATCGACGGCGCTCTCGGTTACTAGCTAACCAAGAATCATATTCTGCAACTGTTTCACACGAGTAGATTATGTTACCAGATTTTGAGTATTACGAGAGATTATTTATCTTTCTCGACGGTATATTTTTCTAACTTTTAACAGAATGACAAGCACAATAAACAATGCAAACCCTTAAATGTAAATAACATTCGATAATTGAAATCAAAAAATATTTTTTTATTTAAAATGATCCGCAGATAATTTTTAAATTCAAAATACTTTTGCCAATGACTGTATTTCTTTACGATTAACATAATTACTCACAAGGTGCGGCATCTTTGGTCGAGCTCCAGAAGTTTTCTTTAATTAAAAAAGAATGTTTTAAAATAAATGTTGAGGTATAATACATGATTTTATATTAAAGTTTGATTTATTTGTGATTTGGATATTTAATGTTCGGTGATTTATTTAAAATAATAAAGTAATTTAAAGTTCTCCAAATTTATAAAGAGGCAATAGAATTTGTAATAAAGTATGTTTGCACTTGTAATTATAATTTTCTAATTATAATTTCCGTTGGCTCATGACACTCGTATATTCTGAACTGCACTAGATACCTGAATTCGAAAGAATTAAACATTTAAACTACTAAATATTTGCACATAAAAATCTTAAATTTATCCCATATCGTATTTGATAATTTTACCTAAAAAGATTTTAAATATTTGGAATAGTAGCATCGCACCAGTTACATGATTTAGAATAGGTTTTAAATAATCCTTTAATGTTATTGCGTTGATTTTAATGGGGTTAATTCTGCTTCATTACTTAAATAATTTCGAGCTGAAATTGAGGCCATTGATTCGCTTTTATTGGAAAAAATCATCGAAAATTTTGATGTTCGGATACAAGCCTGTAGACGAAGCCGTGGTGGGCCTTATGAACAGTATTGTTTTTCATACATAAATGGAATAGAACCACCTTTCCTTATAAATAAAACAATTTTGACTTTTCATTCGAAAATGTGTTTTATTTACAAATTAAAAAAGGACTAACAGATGGATTTGGGGGGCGAAGTCCGAGATTCATACCTCCTCGCCGGTGCTCCCTGGGTAACGCTAAATGAATCAGGCGGTGTAGTGGAGACGAGCAGACTAAATCCTGTTTATAGTCATGGACACTACATGTCAGGGCGGGTTATTGGCGCCCTAAAACCAATACCAAACCAGCGTCTGTTCTCCATGTTAGGAGCGGCTGAAGCGGGCGTCTGTCTTGTATCAAGCGGCTCGCTATATAAATGTGTTCAAGGTAGGACTGGATGCCTTAAAATTTTCACCAGTACGTGACCCACACACGTAACAAGCGGGTTGAGCGGCAGGCCAACAACCTTCCCTCATAAAAACCATTTAAGTTATGAACCCTGAACAAAGGCCTCGGATTACCATATCGGATTCATTACAAACTCGACCTCGGAAATTGTACACGGACAACGTTTTAAAAATGGGAACATGGAACGTGCTTAGCCTCTTAAGACCTGGAGATCTCCAGAACCTTTCGAACCAAGCAAAGAGTTACACATTAGACGTACTTGCACCACAAGAGCTTAGATGGTCCGGGAGTGGGATCCATGACACCACCAATGGTTACACTCTTCACTACAGCGGCCATCAGAACGGAGGAGAATTTGGAGTTGGCTTCCTCATCCATCGGCGCGTGAAGCACCACATCATCGATTTCCGTCCGATCAACATGCGGATATGCACGGTCAGACTTCGCACTAATAAGTTTAACATCACGATCGTTAATGTACATGCACCCACCGAAGATAAATCTGATGACATCAAAGATCTCTTCTTTGTGGAGCTGGAGGAAGTCATCAATAACATACCGCACCACGACATTAAAATCATCGTGGGCGACTTTAATGCAAAAATCGGTAGGAGTGCAGAAAATACATCGCACATTGGTCCCAACAGTCTGCATCTAACTAGTAACAACAACGGCCAACGCGTCACCGACCTGGCATTAATGTACAACTTAGTTGTATCAAGTACGTTTTTCCCACATAAGAGAATCCACAAAGTAACGTAGAGATCGAATGATGGAAGAACGGAAAACCAAATTGATCACGTCATGGTGTCTAAGAGACACTCCACCAGTATATCTGACGTTAGATCTTACAGGGGTGCAGATATGGACAGCGATCATATGCTTGTCGTATTTAAATATAAGTGCAAACTGTCATCTACGTTCAACAGACAAGCACAAAAAACCGTTCGATGGAATGTCGATGCTCTAAAAGACCAAACGTCACTGCAGAGTTACCAATCAGCTGTCACTAACTATCTAGAGCGGCCTAGCAACAACGAAGAAGCTCCTTCTACCATCCAGGAGCAGTGGCACACAATACAGTCAGCCATTACCACCGCGGCGCAAAACACTATCGGAAGAAGACCTCCGAGACCCCGCAATGATTGGTTCGATGATCAATGTCGCCTGATCGTCGCAAATAAACAAAAGCTTCGTGAAAAATGGTTGGCTCGCAACACTAGAAGCACACTTGCAGAATATCTCCGCGCCAGGAAAGCCACGACTAAATACCTTCGTCAAAAGAAGCGCGAACATATGAGATTATGCATCGAAAACATCAGCTTCCAAGCGGAAGTAGGAAACTCAAGGGACTGTTTTGCCAACGCCAGGAATCTCACTAAAGACTTCCATCCAAGAAGTACAGCCATCAAAAACGGGAATGGAGAATTGAGAACAAACGTGGCTGATGTTCTCTCAGTATGGCAAACCTACTTTCAAAATCTACTAAATCGGAATGACGACGTGACCCCCATTAGAGCAATAGCTCCTCCAGGTGATGAGGTCTTCGTCGAATATCCCACAGCAGAGGAAGTAGACGCAGCTATTAGTCGATTGAAAAACGGCAAGGCACCCGGTCTCGATGGAATCCTCGCAGAATTGATTAAACTCGGAGGCGCTACTCTTGCAACAAGTTTATACGATCTCGTCGTTTGTATTTGGGACCAAGAAGAGTTGCCGGAGAATTGGAAGACCGCACTCGTATGTCCGTTGCATAAAAAAGGCGACCGTCTTAAATGTGAAAACTATCGTGGTATAGCTCTATTGAACACTGCTTACAAAGTGTTGGCTAATGTTGTACTTGCCAGACTCATCCCTCTCGCCGAAAACATCATTGGCGACTATCAGTGTGGTTTTCGTCCCAACCGATCGACCACTGACCAGTGTTTCACCATGAGGATGATCTTGGAAAAATGTTGGGAGTACAACATAACCATACATCAATTATATATAGACTTCCGTCAGGCATATGACAGTATAAACCGCGATAACCTTTGGGCCGCACTCATATGCCTAGGAATTCCAGAGAAACTCATTTCTCTGTGCAAATTAACAACGTCTGGGTCTGTATGTAGAATTGTAATCGAAGGAACTGTGTCAGACTCCTTTGAAATAACATCTGGTGCTCGACAGGGAGATGCACTCGCGCCTGTGCTGTTCAATTTGGCGCTTGAGTACGTAGTGAGGAAAAGCAACATCAAAACTTCGCGCTGTATATTTAATAAATCAGGCCAAATTCTTGGATATGCAGATGATATCGTGCTTCTTGGCCGAAGACCTAGCGATATCAAAGACAGTTTCATACCGCTCGATCGCTGCGCAAGAAGACTTGGTTTGGAGGTGAACAGTAACAAAACCAAATTTGTATCAACACCCAGGAACATCTCCGTGGCAAATCTCGGAATTGGCGACCATAACTTTGATCGCGTTGAAAACTTCAAATACCTCGGGTCAGTTATAACATCATCAAATGACATGCAGGCAGATATAAAAGCCCGAATCGCTGCCGCACATCGAGTTTTCTACGCCCAATCAAAATTATTGCGATCTAGATATCTATCGCAGTCGTGCAAGCTCGCACTTTATAAAGCACTCATAAGACCTGTGCTGGCTTTCGGAAGCGAGAGCTGGACCATGACCACTAATGATTGTAGATCATTATCTACCTTCGAAAGGAAGGTCATTCGCTCCATCTTTAGTCCTATTAAAGTCGCGAACAATGAATATCGGATTCGCATGAACCACGAAATAAAGCAAATTCTTGGAGGTTGCGATATTATCGGATTCATCAAATCCAATCGAGTAAGATGGCTCGGCCACGTTGCAAGGTCCCCACAACAACGGATGACCAATAAAGTGTTCCATCAACAACCAGCCGGTGTGCGTCGTAGAGGAAGACCCCGACTGCGCTGGCGTGACGACGTCGAACAAGATCTACAGGCACTAGGATGTCGAAACTGGAGGTCGAGAGCGATGGACCGAGACGGCTGGAGGACCATAGTGCGGGCGGCAAAATCCCTTCATGGGATGTGAAGCTAGAGAGAGAGAGAGATATTGGATTATATGAACGAAAAAGCTAGGTCTTCCTCCACTTATTCGGTTATTCTCAAATTTGTGTTGATGAAAAATGATTTAATCTGACGGGGATTTTGCCGTAATAGGAATGCAGTGAATTATGCTTTACGTGTGAAATCTAAGTTTCAATATTAATAACTGTAAGTTTTATTACTGCATACCTTTAGAGAATTGAGTTCTAATAGTTTGTAACTTATTATACCATAACTACCATAACTTATATAATGTGAGGCATTTGCAAAATGTTATGAACAATTATACTTGGAGATCGGATTTAATTTGTATAAATTGCTATAAGAACGAACACGCGTACAGAAGTCTTAAATAAATATTTAAAAAGAGGTATTTAATGTTGAAAGATACTTAAAACAAACGAACCAGATAATTGTGAAAACTTTTGAAAGATGTATCAGTAATCGAATAAACACAATTTATAGCAACAACAAAAACATTTTAAAAACGTGCGATGCCTAAAATTTATTCAAATTTACAAGTTCAATAATTCGCATGAATTTTGTCTACAAACTTATTTTAATTTGATCAATTTGAATATATGTAAATTTTTATATTCCTTAAAATTAATAGCTAATCTCATTACTTCATTCATAGACATGCATAGCGTACACACAATGTCGTGAACTTTTAGCTTCACAGAATTAATAATAAAAAAAGGTCGTATGTCTTATGTCGATACCAATCGATTTTCATTTAATCAATTAAATTTGCACCTTTGATCGGTACTGGTATAACAACCGCATGTCGAATTAAAATATCAGTCGAGTTTTACATAGCATATAAACGAATCTCTTAAACTATGAATTCATATTTGTACATGAATAAATTCGGTGTGAAAGGAGGATGGATGTACATCATCATCATCATCATCATCATTCAAAAAATAAAACAAAAATTCGAAAATTGAAAAATATTATGGAATTAATATTCATATCTTGTTTCATGTTTCAGTCTAAATGAAAAATATATTATAATAATAACAACAATGTTAAATATATACATAGTAATAGTCACAAAAATATAGTAATAATAATAATTTTTCAATTTTTTATTCGAGCATTTCATTTCAATTTAACAAGCTTCATTAGAGATGCATTCATACAAAAATGAATATAATATATTTTTTTTATATATATAACTATATATACTGTAATATATTTGTACAATTTAAATTTATATTCAAAATATTATATTTTTAATAATAATATGTTTTTATTTTTTTACTTGTTATAATCAATAAATTTATATATAAATGGAATTTAAATGCATATTGTATACATTCGTATAATATACATAATATTTATTTTAATTTATTTATATTCGTAATATTAATAAATAAATTTGTATTGTATTATTTATAATGACAAGGTGATTTTTAAACTTATGTTTCGTGTTTTTCAAACGGACTTATTCATAAACAGGTACTTTTATTTAAATTAGCATGCCTATAAGTTGTTTATTCATATTGCAGGTTTGATTGATCAAAATTTATTCTGACACCACAGGCTTTAGTGTGGAGCAAATATCTATACAATGCAGTTCACGTCAATAGGAATGACCGTTTTTTTGGAATTTTCTAAGATCGGTCTAACTTTTCCCAGATTTCTACATAATGAGCACTTGTTAAAAATGACAAAATATTTAAATAAAAATAATTTAGTAGGCCAGAAATATTTTACTTTATTTTGTTTTTTCTTAAAAAGCATATTTTTTGTTTGTTTCTCTTGAATACAATCGACAATAGATATCAATAAAGTGGAAGCACAAACGTAATATATACAGACGAATTATTGCGAAAGAAAGTTTGGTCGAATACTGTGGCTCCACTTTTCATATTACATTATTTTTTGTAATCTAATCGAGGAACCCCATAACCCTGCCATCTATATATACATAGCAGAAACAGCCTAAAAAAACGTTCGTATTTTTTTCGCACCTAAACTACATACACATCACATTGTAATAAAACTTTATGAATGAAGGAAACAATAACAAAACAACACGAAGATCATAGTGTCGGCTTATTAAAAACGAGCTCTCTTATTCACGGTTTAGTTGTTTTGTGTGTATGTAGTATAGATAATGAATATTTATAAAAAATAAAATATGCATGTATATCACAACACACGGGTAGTGTAGTGAAGCACGTGGAGCTTTGCCATGTGCGCTATACATGTACAGAGAAAAATAGATTTTAAATAAATTTCGTAAAATCATAGACAAATAAATGAATAAAGATCCCTAAACCAATGGAAAATTTATGTTTAAATCAAATTCTCGATGTCGTTACAAATGGAAAAAATTTTCTAGCGGCTGTTAGTAGAAATATTAGTTAATACTCAAACCCTATTTTGGTCTACATTATGAGCGCAATACATATTTCTCGCTCAATATATTTTTTCAATACGCGCGCGACAAATAAAAAATTTTATATTTGTGTATACAGCAAAAAAGAAACAAACGGAAAAATAACAAATTCAACTTATTTTTTATTTTCGTTTGAAAGTATCTTTTCTCTTATTCTAATATATATGTATGATTTATGTTTTAATAAAACAGAATGAAATGAAACTAAAACGCACGTATTATGTATATACATACTCGTATCATAGACAAATAAATGAATAAAGATCCCTAAACCAATGGAAAATTTATGTTTAAATCAAATTCTCGATGTCGTTACAAATGGAAAAAATTTTCTAGCGGCTGTTAGTAGAAATATTAATTAATACTCAAACCCTATTTTGGTCTACATTATGAGCGCAATACACATTTCTCGCTCAATATATTTTTTCAATACGCGCGCGACAAATAAAAATTTTTATATTTGTGTATACAGTAAAAAAGAAACAAACGGGAAAATAACAAATTCAACTTATTTTTTATTTTCGTTTGAAAGTATCCTTTCTCTTATTCTAATATATATGTATGATTTATATTTTAATAAAACAGAATGAAATGAAACTAAAACGCACGTATTATGTATATACATACTCGTATATACATATGTACTATTTAAAATAATGTTTATGCACGATCGATAATTTCTTGTTTAGATATATAGAATTTAAACACGTGGTGACCATAAAAAGGAAGAGGATCTATTTTAGATGTAAGTATGTAGCTATGATGATTGTTTTGGTGTGCTGCATGAAGTATAATTTAAAAAACGAATATTTGGAGGAGATGATAAGAAACATCAAAAATTTATGAACGAAAGTATATTTGACGAAAGGGAAAAATATTATAATCAAATGGTTTTTTAATGATCGCAGAAAACAATTACATATACATATTACATATTTGTGTTTGGTTACATTATGTATATTTTATATGCCTATCTATACTGGTTTGTCCAAATTAAATACATTCATGACTAAATTTTCCCTAACTATACTATTAAGGATGATGCATGATTTAAATTCGATAATTTTAAAATACCTAATAATTTTATAAATGATTTTATTTTTGAGAAAATGAATAAAATCAGCTTACACCGGAAAGATGTCTTTGGGAAAATGTACTATGTATTTGGATTTGTCTCCAAAAAATTGGTCAAGCATACAAATTATTGTTAACGTTTCCATATTATCTGAAGCATGGTAGGACTTGGTTTGTTTCAACTAGCTTTTGCAAATATTTTAAGACGTCGAAAATAAAAGCTAGTTTTTGATTTTAACTAAATTTGCGAAAACATTAATATTTCGATTGCGGTTGTGGTATACATATATAGAATTATGAGTATACACAATATCCGTGCAATTCTATTTTTAATCTGCTAACCCCAAATTAAAATCATCCTAAGGTTTTAAAATGACAATGTATAAATATGTATTTCGTTGTTCGTTGTTGTCAATTGATTTACAAGCCCACATTAAAAGTACACTGCAATTTTTCAGATACCAACCACCCCTTATCATGAAAACTACCCCAAATTTCTCTAGAATAAATGACCACTTCTTTGAAAATTTCAAAAATAGACTATTCAATATCGGATAATGGGTATCGCTTTATAATCCTCATCAGAAATGCAATTCGATTGTTAAGTTGTAACTTTAAATCATGGACACAAATTTATTTAGCCACCCACTTTATTTATTAGGTGTATAACAATTTCTACAGATTTTTTCTTCGCGCTTAAAATTATATTTAAAATAGAAATATTTTCACGGTATTTTGTGATTTTTACAGGATCGTGAGTTACATTACCTCTCAGAATAGCACAGTTTACAATGGTAACTGATAATCAGCATATTCGGCACTGCATTCTATACGAATTCCAATAAGGAACAAAGCTTCTAAAGCACGGGAATCAATTTGTAGTGTTCTTGGTGTCGACCTTGTGTCTTATGAATTTTGTAATTATTGGTACAAACATTTTAGAAGTGGTGATTTCGATCTTAGCGACAGCCTCGAAAGTTTGAAGATGTGCGAGCTAACCTGGAATCTACAACAGCAACAGACATAACTCAGAAAAACCTAATACCTAAATAAAATAATGCGTAATAATTGGATTCACATTAGTTTTCAATTCCTATAAAAATGATAAACATTTGATAGTTTAAATTCTCCTAAACTTCTGAAAATTTAAATGAATTGTAAGAAATATGTACTATGGACTTGAAGGATATAAAAATTAACTAAATAGAGTAAAATATTTTCTGGACAGTTATATTTTCAGTAAGTATCTTCTCCTGTACTAAATATTAATTTATTGCATTAATATGCCCAGTACCAAGTGAATTTTCTAAAACTGGTTATGTAAATGTATTTAATTAATGTGTAGTAATCCATCACCATTAGTCATACATACTTTAATCGTATATAGTCCAATGAGTTGTCACAGATTTTAGTGAGGCCTCATTAAACCTTATATGAAACATGTCTTTGTTTTCGGTAAGACTTCAGTGGGCTGAATTTGCTCGACATGTTTAAAGAGTTCGTAGTATAAATATTTTTTGTATATAAAATCAATAAGGACTTCTGCCTGATGACCTAAATCAAGGATCACGAACGCCGCACGGAAGTCCCAGAAAATATTCGAACCCAATTCAAACAAAATTTATTATAAACGGAACACGCAATCTATATTTAATAAAATAAAAAACATTTCGCACTAACATAAAAGGTGTTTTTTAGAGATTCACAATTTAGAATTAAAATAGAACAAAGAAAAATATTTTGAATATCAGTGAAACTAGCTTTATTGGATAGATAATTTTATGCTTGTTTCAGTTGTTACAACCACAATATTGTGTAATAAAGGCAAATGAAACTCTATCATATTTTTCTTTTGTACAGATGTTAAGCTACTAATAAGGAAATATCCAAGAGTAATTTTCCAACGAGCAGTACAACTGACAAACATAAACACAATTACTTGGGTAGCTAAAGTATTATCATTTTGGTCGCTACCTTCAAACTAGGCGTATCCAGGTACTGGAACCCTTCCAAGAACACCATTAATTCGTTCCGTGTTCTTTGAAATCGTGTTGTTCAATACTACAAAAAATAAAATAAAAAAAACGTTACGTTTTCTTTTTTGTTATGATATACAAAACACAAAATAAAAGAGAATTACGAAAATCAAGTTGTTTGAAACCGTGGAATTTGAGGAAATGGGTATCCGTGTTCTTCGAAACCGTGTTCTTTGAACGCCGTGTTCTTGGATGGTTACCTGTATTCTATTGGTGTGGAAATCATACTCGCATTTTGGATGAATGGACAACTCATCCAAGCATACATTTTCAATAACAACCTCATCTGTTTCCTTTTTTGATCGGACCAGCAACTTTAAAGTATGAAAAGATTCTGAAGTAAAACCTGGATGCCCATTTACTACTTTATACCAATAAGCAAGTGTATCAGAATGAGGCAAGCAGTTTTTAAATTGGTTTCGAACATATGGCCTATGCTTTCGGAGAATAAGGGCGATGATTCATGTAGAAATTTTGTCTGACAGACATAAATAATAATCGCTCTCATTGGTTAATATTTTTTTGTCTTATACGATCAAAATGAAATTCACACGTAAGCGATACATGTATAAAATTTTGTCGTATGGATATATTTTGACATTTTATAAAGCAAGCACCCAAAAAAGTGTTTTTATTTTTGTTCGTTTAGAATTTTTTTTTATTACTATTCTTCCCTGCCGTCAAATCTTATACAGAATTGAGCAATGTTCAATTTTTAATTTTTGTCGTACGATAAAACAATATGGCCGACATTCAACCAATCAGAGTGATTATTATTTATGTCTGTCAGTTAAAATTTATACATGAATCACCGCCTTAAAAGTTTAAATTTAAAGCAAACTTTCGTATTTCTTCTGAATATTTTCTGCCTAACTTTTGATTTTTAGTTTTATCTCAAAAAATTGAATTTGAGTCAGAATGGTTTAAAAAATTATCCTTCTGGCAAGAACTAATAAAATTTTTTTCTTCAAGTTCAGGTGGCCCAAAATAATATTTTTTTCTTCTTTATCTCATACTTGTTTGTCGTAGATTCTTATTATTTTGTGTTTGTTGTATTTAGTCCTTAAAGAAGTCCTTCTTTAAATCGTAGAAAGATCAGCACGTGATGAGGCCATTGCTCGTTTTAACGTTATTTTATTAAATTGTTTGTATATGTAAGAAGGTTTTATACTTTTATTAACAAAATCAGAAGAAGTAGTACCACTACGATTGCTAGCACCAAGAGGTGAATTATTTGAGATTTTTGTAATGGTTTGCAATTTCAAAGGACCTTTGTTTAAATCGGATATATTATCGTCATTAAATTTTTTTATCAATCCACGATGATAAAATCTATATTAGTTCCGAATACCATCAGTTCAGGTACTTCGTCAATTGGTGGTAAATAATCCTGGTCATGGTCTTTATTAGTTTTATTTAAACGCAACGACTTGAATGCCAATTCACTTAATAAGTTCAACGCATAGATTGGATCTACCTCAACTTGAGAAGAAAGTTCTAAATTGGCCCCGATAATATCGTTAGCATCATTTATAGAAGTTGAATAAACGTCTTGGGAAACAAATTTTCAAACAAACATGTTTTTTCAGTATGATATGAAATTACGGTTTGATTAATATTGGGGGGCGCATGTATTTTTAAGATAATTTTCATTGACGTCAAATCCACACGTTGATTCGTAAATGAACAAGATGAGAATGGCTGATTTTCTTAAAAAACTCCTCTGGTTCTCTTTTGTCTGTGGCATGGAATAATCATGCACTTAGTACATCTTGTTTACCGAAGCCAATTGTTTCAACCATTGCTTTTTCAATTCTCCATATTTTGGTAAGCTAAAAACAAATGTTTACATTATAATTTCTGTAAAAATTGTAATTGTAATCCACAAGCCTTTGCCGAAACATCATTACATCCATAGACAATCACTATTTGGTGCGCTTTATGGGCGGTCGGATTCATTGGTCTACATGTCTTCAAAAACAATGAAGATCAGAATGTTACAGTGAACGGTATAGGGACATGATTTCTAACTTTGTTGTACCCCAATTGGCTGCCATAAATATTGCTGATATGTGGCTCCAACAAGACGGTGCCACATGCCACACAGTGCGGAATATTTGATAAAAGACTAATTTCACGTAATGGTCCTGTTAATTGGTCACCGAGATCGTGTGATCTATCTCCATTAGATTATTTTCTTTGGGGATATGTTAAGTCACTTGTCAACGCTGGTAAACCAGAGACGATTGTACTCTTGAAACACAACATCCGGCGAAAAGAAAAATTGTGAATTGCTGCGAAAAGTATATAAAAATTGAACATCCAGATTGCGCCATCTACGCGCCAGACGCTGTGGCCACATGGCCGAAATCATATTCAAGCATTAATGGCATAAAATTATCTATCCAATAAAGCTAGTTTCACTGATATTCAAAATATTTTTCTTTGTTCTATTTTAATTCTAAATTGTGAACCTCTCAAAAAATACCTTTTATGTTAGCGCGAAATGTTTTTTATTTTATTAAATTTAGATTGCGTGTTCCGTTTATAATTAATTTTGTTTGAATTGGGTTCGAATATTTTCTGGGACTTCCGTGCGGCGTTCGTGATCCTGTCCTTGATTTAGGTCATCAGGAAGAAGTCCTTATTGATTTTATATACAAAAAATATTTATACTACGAACTCTTTAACCCATTCCCGCAAATGATGAATGCTATAGCCGTCAAATTTTTGTTGATATATGTATATGCAAATGACGACTATAGCCGTCCTGCATATTTTAATTAATAAAAAAAGGAACATCATTCTTACGAAGTGTACTAATGCATTATTTTGTTAATTATTCAGTAATACATCAACGAAAAAAAGATGTAACATTCCAGATAACAGTTTTTTTTGTGCGATTTTTCATGATTTGCAATTCGATATATTTCCGCCTACAGAAACAAATGACGGCTATAGCCGTCCTATTATGTACGCGCAAATGACGGCTATAGCCTATCGAAATCACCACTTCTAAAATGTTTGTACCAATAATTACAAATTTCATAAGACACAAGGTCGGCACCAAGAACACTACAAATTGATTCCCGTGCTTTAGAAGCTTTTTTCCTTATTGGAATTCGTATAGAATGCAGTGCCGAATGTGCTGTTTATCAGTTGCCATTGTAAACTCTGCTATTCTGAGAGGTAATGTAACTCACGATCCTGTAAAAATCACAAAATACCGTAAAAATATTTCTATTATAAATATAATTTTAAGCGCGAAGAAAAAATCTGTAGAAATTGTTATACACCTAATAAATAAAGTGGGTGGGTAAATAAATTTGTGTCCATGATTTAAAGTTACAACTTAACAATCGAATTGCATTTCTGATGTAGATTATAAAGCGATACCCATTATCCGATATTGAATAGTCTATTTTTGAAATTTTCAAAGAAGTGGTCATTTATTCTAGAGAAATTTGGGGTAGTTTTCATGATAAGGGGTGGTTGGTATCTGAAAAATTGCAGTGTACTTTTAATGTGGGCTTGTAAATCAATTGACAACAACGAACAACGAAATACATATTTATACATTGTCATTTTAAAACCTTAGGATGATTTTAATTTGGGGTTAGCAGATTAAAAATAGAATTGCACGGATATTGTGTATACTCATAATTCTATATATGTATACCACAACCGCAATCGAAATATTAATGTTTTTGCAAATTTAGTTAAAATCAAAAACTAGCTTTTATTTTCGACGTCTTAAAATATTTGCAAAAGCTAGTTGAAACAAACCAAGTCCTACCATGCTTCAGATAATATGGAATAAGGGGAAAACGTTAACAAAAATTTGTATGCTTGACCAATTTTTTGGAGACAAATCCAAATACATAGTACATTTTCCCAAAGACATCTTTCCGGTGTAAGCTGATTTTATTCATTTTCTCAAAAATAAAATCATTTATAAAATTATTAGGTATTTTAAAATTATCGAATTTAAATCATGCATCATCCTTAATAGTATACTTAGGGAAAATTTAGTCATGAATGTATTTAATTTGGACAAACCAGTATAGATAGGCATATAAAATATACATAATGTAACGAAACACAAATATGTAATATGTATATGTAATTGTTTTCTGCGATCATTAAAAAACCATTTAATTATAATATTTTTCCCTTTCGTTCATAAATTTTTGATGTTTCTTATCATTTCCTCCAAATATTTGTTTTTTAAATTATACTTCATGCAGTACACCAAAACAATCATCATAGCTACATACTTACATCTAAAATAGATCCTCTTCCTTTTCATGGTCACCACGTGTTTAAATTCTATATATCTAAACAAGAAATTATCGATCGTGCACAAACATTATTTTAAATAGTACATATGTATATACGAGTATGTATATACATAATACGTGCGTTTTAGTTTCATTTCATTCTGTTTTATTAAAATATAAATCATACAAATAAGAGAAAGGATACTTTCAAACGAAAATAAAAAATAAGTTGAATTTGTTATTTTACCGTTTGTTTCTTTTTTACTGTATACACAAATATAAAAAATTTTATTTGTCGCGCGCGTATTGAAAAAATATATTGAGCGAGAAATATGTATTGCGCTCATAATGTAGACCAAAATAGGGTTTGAGTATTAACTAATATTTCTACTAACAGCCGCTAGAAAAATTTTTCCATTTGTAACGACATCGAGAATTTGATTTAAACATAAATTTTCCATTGGTTTAGCAGTCTTATTATAATTTGTCTATGGTAAAATAGATACATAATTCTTTTTTCTATAATGTTGCTGCATGTAGTTTTTTGTTTCTATATATAGTTGTGTTGTATGTGGATATGTAGTTTAAATTTTTTATGAACTACTCAGACATATTTTATGGCTTCCTGAATTGAAAAAGGCCGAAATTAAAAAGGTAGACTTAAAAAATATATTTTTATATGCAAAAATGGGACCTTTTTTAAGTCATATTTATAACAAATTTTCTGACTTAACAAAGGTGTTTTACAAAAACAAATTTAATTTAAAAATGACACAGGGAAGGCATATTTTAAGTCATTTTAAAAATATATTTTATAATTCATTTTCAAAATGACTGAAAATAGCCATATTTTATTTTACATTATAAACATAAAATTTACATTTGTTTTTGATAGACATAGAAATGCATGCGTTATAAGTGGACTTTTATGCCATTTATAAATACACATTTTATGCTTTTTATAAATACACTTCTTAAATCATTTTCAAAATGGCTTATGATATGCATTAATAAAGTACGGTTTTTTTTATTTCATTTTCATTACAGATTTTAAGTCAATTTTAAAATGAAATAAAACGCTGGTTTTAAGTCCGGAAAAATACAATTTTTAAGTCAGCCTTTTTTTAATTCGGGGAGTCATATTTTATATAGTTTTCACTTTTCTTCCTTCGTTTGTTTCCCATTTGATATTTTTGCGAACCATAATTTGCAGGAATATAATGTATTAAAATGTTAACTCGCACAATAACGATTATAAAGTATACGTTATATTATTTATCATAGATCATCGTTTTTTATTTTTAATACACTTTTCATTGAGAATTCTTCTTTTTCCACGTATGTACCTATATTTATTGATTGTTGATAATCAATAGAGTTAAATATGTGTGAAGACAAATGCGCTTCTATTATGTTTGTAAAAACGTGTAAAAATGAGCAATACATCATAATGCCGAGATGCTTTAGTCGGTCTCGGTAATTATATTAATATTTACATATAAATGATAATCAAAAAATGTGTGTCAAACACATAGCGATCCTACGGCACGACACGATTCAATTCTGATCTACTGCAAGGAAGGATAAAGGTTTAGTATAGGTTTAATCGAGATTAATGATGATATTGGTCTTCAATAATTGCTTCATTAAATCAGTACCTAAGAAAAAAAATATATATTTTGGATGTATCTAGAGATTTCCTGAAATTGAATACTAAAATTAATACTTTTCTTATTAATCATAAAGAGCAACAACATATTCATATTTGAGGCTTGTAATTGACTCCAGCTTTAAATGGAATTTACATAAAGATAAATTAAAGAAATGCATTATAATATATATATTTGCGATAAAAATAACGCGAAACAATTTACCCAAACCAATCCTCAGTATGATCTACATATCATCCATATATTCACATATAGTGTATTTAAACCCAATATGGAGTGGGGCACCAGAATATTTGCTAAACTGCATCTTTAACCACTTGAGTGGTTTGCCCGAGCGTGACTTGGACGCGTAGTTCGATTGTGTTTTTATTTGCCCGAGTCTTGCTCGCGCAAAGCTTGTATTGAAACAATAATTGAAAAATAAAAATTTTGTATTATTTTCTAAAGAAATGTAAAAAAAACCTAACAATTTATGGACACACTTTCTCACAAAAAGCCGTCACTTAAGTGGTTAAGTTCTCATGATTTGTTTATAATAATTAAATAAAAAAGTATTTCTGTAAAATATTAAATATCTGCGTATTGTTCGATGAACTCTGCAGTGAAACAATAAAAAAAACTGTTAGCCTATTTTGAAATAAAACAAAATTATGGCTATTCATCGAAGAATATAAGTAAAAATTAGTAACATATACTAACTCTTCTATACTTAAGGTTTTATCTAAAATAATTGGTGGAATACAAAACAATCAGTTACTTTTCATCATAGAAAAATACGTATGGATAATATTTGTTTCTTGTTTTAAACTGGTTTTCGGCTAATTGTTTGATTGGTATTTGCCTTTTTATGCGAAGCTGTTTGCAAAATTGCCAAGAGATATGGTAGCAAATGGTAGTAAGCAAAAGTTATTTGACAACATAGTAGGGATTTAGCCGCTTTATTTCTAAGGTACACAATCAATTAAATTTCGGATTAATGAGCAAATGATTAGTTCATTGGAACCAATCCAGATCCCAGGGCATCTGA
The DNA here is from genome assembly GCA_947310385.1 of Nephrotoma appendiculata. NCBI lineage: Eukaryota > Metazoa > Arthropoda > Insecta > Diptera > Tipulidae > Nephrotoma > Nephrotoma appendiculata. Next base: position 263,882,938 of record OX371224.1, read on the forward strand.
AAGAGGCATATTGATGAGGAATACTAGCATGCCCGGAGGATGAATTTATTTCCTTCCATTTACTGACCAAAACAACGATTGTTTGACTTTGTTGGGATACATTGTAAAATTGTTTCTCTCTGCCATGCCAACCAAACATTGAAGTTATTCTAAGTCCGAAGGATTTTATACATTCACTTGAAAGCTAAATTTTTGTTTTATATTAATGCTGTGTGCAATCAACTACATTGACTTAACTAAATTCAAACTAGAAGTCCCTGAAATTTAAAGACAGATATCACTAAAATAAAATATTTATTCTGTGTAGTTTATTTGTTAATGTACATGTACAGAAATTTTAAAATCATCCGGAGTACACCATAATAAAATTATGACAATTCTAATCTAATAATCAAAAAGTAATCAAAAAGTAACCACCTAAATTTAATTGCATCAGTCGCGTGCTGAACAATAGCAGAAGCTTCAATATTTGTTTAGTCAAGGCAAATGGCATAAGTTGTTCATTCTAACAACTTTTGAATTCATTAACCACCCACCAAGAATTTTTTCCACATATTAATGTAGTTTCAATTTTCTGAATAATAAATCCTTTTTTGCAGTATTCTACAACCAATGAAAAGATATACACCTAAATTAACGCCTACTTTCGCAATTTATTGTATCGCAGATGAGGAGTAATAAGAATAGAAACGCCAGCTAAGGGGCCAATGTTCCAGATTTTCTAATGCCATTCTTGTGTTATTCACTTTCACTTGGCAACAAACGAAAAATGTTTTTGTCCGGGTTGAATTAGTTAATACCAATCTTTACGATCATTGAGTTGTATAGATTTTAATTTAGTTATTATTTAATAAAATATTAATCATTCGATTATGTTGTTATTCGAAATAGTAGATAAATAGCTGAGGATGATGATTTATTAATTTATATAGTTATAATAAATGTTGAAAACAATTATGTCGCTAGCAAAAGCTTGCTGTTTTACATTCTATTTCATTGTCCTAACAACTCAGTTACTATTGACTATTTAGAAGTCTGAAACTGGGTCCATTTCAGGATATGATAAAAACGATGATCTATGGATAAATAATATATCGAAAACTTTAAATTCGTTTTAAGGAAAATTGTGCGAGTTAACATTTTAGTACATTTATATTGGTGTAGGAGAAAAATTTCGTGGTTTTTTCGGGGTAGATCGCTTTACATTCATATGTCCCAGTAAACATTGAACGTATCAGGCAACCTTGTATGCGTTTGAAAGGTGACATTTTAACTTGCACTTTGACATACAAAACATTAAAATCGGAAAAATGAATAAAAAGTTACATTTTAAACATATAGATAAATACTGAAAAAATTCGTTTACTTTTACAATTTTATTACGACAAAATTAAAAACGCGGCTCAGGCTTGCGAACAAATTGTGCATGGAGAAGGTGCTTTATCAAAATGAGCAGCAAAGAAATCTCGCTTTCAACCTGGAAATATGGATGTGAGAGATGCCCCTCGCTCTAGTCGACCAACCAGTGGTAAATTCGATGAAATCATGCAGAAAATTGAAGAAGACCGGCATATAAGCAGCCATGCCATTGGTAAAGAACACAATATTGATCACAAAACAGGTTTAAACCATTTGAAAATGGCTGGATACAAAAAAAGCTTGACGTTTGGGTACCTCATGAATTAACAGTTAAAAATTTAATGAACCGGATTTCTATCTGCGAAACGCGAAAAGGAATCATGCATTATGAGATGCTGCCACCTGTTGATGACATATCAGATATATCTGAAATTTTTTTTAATTTGGATGTACCTTTGCAAGAAGCTTCAATGCGGTATATTGTGGGCTACGTAGCGTTCAAAATTTTGAGTAAAATTAAATGTGCTCGTTGTGAAAACATGTTTATCAAAACTGATGAAACTTTAGAGGCTCCGACAGAATATTTGATTAGCAATAAAAATTATGACGATGAAAAAAAGAAGAATCTTAAAGCCCCAACTGATTATTATTTCAAAATTTGCAAAGAACAAATTTATTTATTTTCCCGGATGTTTTCAGAACGTGCAAATATGAAAGATTTGAAGAGGAATATTGTCCAACTTTGTATTGTTAACACCAGCAGGTGTTACAAAGATTTGTTTGTCGAACAAAATCCATGCCATGAGCATAACAAGGCAGCCTTAAACTTCATGATTTTAGTTTTAATCAGAAAACACTGTACCTGATTAGCTGAAAAACACATACAAAAAAATTAAAAACCGTACGAAATCCTAATTGGCGAATACTATTGCAAAACAAATAATTATATAATGAAATGTACCGCACATGGGTTGTTATTTTATTTTTAAATTTTATTAAAATTTATTTTAATTTTAATAAAACTTTATTATTGAAATTTTTATTTTATTTGTGTTATTGTTATTGAATTTGATTAAATAAATTAATTATAATTTAACTAGTAAAATTGCTGGTTTCTTTCTCTTTATCTAGTGGTATACCAAGTGAAATTTATTGTATACGGAAACGTTCCCATACATATGTTTGATGTACATTTTCTTCTAGGGATTAAAAATTCAAATTTAATGTCAAATAACCTCACTCTCTTGAATAACCTCATCGCAATTCTTTTTCAATACCCTACCTGTTTAACCCTTTGCCTGACCACCATTAATATTAAAACTTACTAGTCGGACGTTCTGTGCATATCGTTCATAATTTTTCTCGTTATCAATTAGCATCAAATCAAAATATGTAGTTGAAATGTATGTATTAAGACTAAATACAAAATATACCAAAGCATATGTTGTTATTATTTCTGTACAAAATTTATAACTGTTTTTACAGTTAGTAAATATAGGTACATTAATTATTTTTATCAGTTAGTAATGTTCTCAGTCTCAAACAAAATTTTGTAATAAAAAATAAGGCAAAGTGTATCATCATCACATATGATGCGCAGGACAGTCAAAGGGTTAACTCATCGTATAGTTAATTGATTATAATAATGGTTGCACAACAAATTCGATATTAAACAAAAAATTATTTAACATAACAATTAAAACTAATTTCAAGTAAAACAACGTGCATACCATGTGTCATTTTTTGTGTGTATGTGTGTCGAACTAACTGCCGATATTATTTTGTTCGATTCATGGTTTTTATTTTTCGTATATAGCTAATACTAATAGTAATTTTTTTATCAATAAATTTTCTTATTGATCCGTGGTAGGTATGAAAATAAACAATATGAATATAATTTAAAACAACCAATGAATGGAATAACGAAAATAAAAACAAATAAAAAATAATAATTTACAGTTTTCACTTATAAAATTGTTTTTCAGTTTTTTGTGTATCTGCATACGTAAAAATTGTGATGTTTTCGACTATGTTGATGGTAGTGCCATCTACTAGTAAGTAGATGTCAAATGAATATCAAAATAGCTAATGGGGTTCCTCGATGTAGTTTAAATTTTTCTCACCACACAATTGGCGCAATTATCAGTCAATTTGATAAAACCATGTCTTTATTCGTCAATAATTCGTCTGGATATATTGAGTTTGTGGTGGAAGTGTTGGCAAATTTAAACTTAAACAATTTTTTTTAAAGTTACATAAAAAAAAATAAAAATAGGCCGAGGAAAAAAAATTAGTGAGGAAAAAATAGCCTAAATTCAAGTGCTACACAGCGAAAAATATTCTCTCCAACCAACCAATTGCAGATAAAATAGGAAAAAGTAAGACTGTAATCCGCAATTTTATAAAAAATACAAGTGAATGCGGCTTAAACAACAAGGGAAAAACTGTTGAGACTACATCTGCAGTCGATAAGCGGGACATCGTGTAGGGGCGAGCCGAATAACAGTGTGGCGAGTCATTAAAAAATCAAATCACCTTATTCGAAGAAAGGTTCAAAAGAAACCTCCTCTAAATCAAGAGAAAAAGAAAAGATCACATTTATCGACGCTATATTTAACATGGACTGAAAAATGGAAACGTGTCGTGATCTGATGAAAAGAAATTTAGCCTCGACCGCCCCGCCCCGATGGATTTAACTATTATTTTCACGACCTACGAAAAGGGGAAAAGTTTTTAGCAAAACACCATAGCCGCGAAGGAGGCGTTATGGTGTGGGGAGTGTATCATTTTATGGTCAGGGAGATTTGTCATTTCCAACCGGAAAATTGACCGCATCAACTTACAAATGCATCCTTGAAAAATCATTTCCCCATTTCAATGAAACTTTTGGACCATTGCCAAGGATATATCAGCAATAAACACATTTTATTAAACACTTGTTTTATTTCGCAAAAATTAGATTTTAATTTCAATTAAAACATTTGTTCAAAAAGTTTAAAAATCACTGGATCGATTTCGACTTGTTACAGAAGCTTTACATTTTTTGCAACTAAGATTTCTTAAAATTTTAAGTGGTGTGCTCATTTTATTACATGGCTTAATCTGTCTGGATGAATAATTTGAGCATTGCCTGTAAATTGGGAGTCAGATCGTTCATCATCTAAATAAACTGAACCGATCTGCGGATGAAAATTGGTATTTACGCTATTAAGTTTAATTGGTAGATCCAGGAGATGTGTGTGAAATTCCATCAACCAATTAAAAAGCCAAAATTGAGAAAAAATTGTGATTAAATTTTTACGCAAATATTTTGGAGTAAGTTGCGGTTATATGGATTACATTGATTGGGATGGAAAATGTAATCTAAACTATTTGAGAAATGAGTATTGTCAAAGCTTCTCGTTAGACTTCGATTAAGCAGAAGTAGTCAAACATCGATAGAAATTCTTATCAGCTGGTTTTAGAAAATTAGTGGAAAAGGCTTGTCGCATTTCTATGGTAAATAACTTATTGTTTACTAATCTTTTATTTGACTCATTTTTTGGGCAGCATTTCATTGATGAAATTTCCTGATCATAAGCATTTGTTAGCCGACCAAATCATAAGTATTTGAAAGGCACGAGTTCCAAATAATTCTTCGCCAATAATAGAAACTCCTTTGAAAAAAATCTAATCAGACAACTAATAAAAAGCCGTAGAATTTTAAAAACGTTAAGTGTAGCGTATTGCGTGCATATGTGAGATAATCAGAGCCAGCACCATGAATAAAGGAAATTTTTTATCGTATCGAAATTTTATAATGGGAAAATGGGAACAAAATAATCATTTTATCGGTGTGGTTCCGTTGAACAAATTGGTTGGGTTTTAAATAACAGAATGAAATGTTGAGATTGCCAAAAATTTCCGAGCCTTGTTTGTGCTCCTGGCCCAGAACACAACTTTTCTTCTAAACAATGAGCAATCATACACACCCAGTGCTGTCAATCGAAATCAGCAGAGGAATTAATTTAATCCTTTCTGATATTGAAATGAAAACTACGAAATTTTTTTTCGCAATTTTTTAATGTTTTGATTAACCAGTCCATTTCCTATACACCCGCTTCTCAACCACAGAATCAAACTATGTCAAAAATTCATTAAAACAAAATCAGAACTCATTTATTCGGAATATTTAAACGAGTATAATTTATAATGTGCAATTTTTATTTTTTTTCTAGTTGATGTCAAATTTAGGTTTGACAAAATTTTAATTTAACCTCATTTTTAGTAATGAACGTCTTTAAACGTTTATAATTTTTTGAAATTTCTTCAACCACTTTATAATAAATATATAAGGCTAATAGTGAATCATTGATTTGACTATGGAATGACAATACAATTATCATTAAGAAGTTCGCAAATTTGTGCGGTCTAGTTTTGGAAAAGGAGATTTTGAGTCTATGTACTTTAGTTATTTTAATACCGTACTCAAATATCTCTCTTCTCCATCGAGCTTAGTTGCGATGAGGTGGTCAAGCAATCTGAAAGAAGATTTTAATCTGGCCCTTATACGGCAGATTGATAAGTCAGTGACTTTCTGAAAATAAGATATTTTTTTGGCATAAAAGCGTTTTGTTTCTCAACATAGTCTCCTTAAGCTCGATAAATTTAGTCAAGCGTTTTTTCAATATTTTTATACCTTCCCAATAATAGGTTTTCTCAAGGCCCTCGCCTATTGCGTTTGTTTCAGTGATAACCTCTTCGTTAGACCCAAATCATTTCTTCCGGTTTGAAAACAGGAAATAGTCGCAAGGTAAAGACAAATATTTTCAGATAAATCTGGAGAATATGCTGGATGGGGTAGCAGTTCGTGGCCCTATTCATGGATTTTTGTCATGGTGACTACAAACTTTTTCAGAAATGTTTTCTTCGCCAAATGTGGCGACAAACATTCATGTAAAACGTGGTGTACTCACCCAGTTGAGATGCCTACAGAATCAGCCACCTCACGTACTTTCATTCTCTGATCGTCCAATATTATTCAATGGATTTTATCGACTATTTCTGGCGTGACAACCTCCTTTGGGCGACCTGCACGTTCAGCGTCACTTGTGCTGGTACGACCACAACGGAACTCAGTAATCCACTTCTTCACCATTGAAATTGACGATACAGAGTCTCCATACTATTTATCAAGCCTTTCTTTCATTTCGGTGATGGTTTTTTTACACACAAATAATGCTTAATCAGGGGGTCAATTCGCGTTCCATGAAATAATGAAAATGAAAAGTTTTTTTCATTTGCAATCTAGTAGTTTGAATTATTTGCACGTATTTTAAATTCCACTGTGTGAAATCATAATTTCTTATGGGCAATTCAAACCTACTCGATTGCAAATGAAAAAAAATTTTCATTTTCATTATTTCATGGAACGCGAATTAACTCGCAGCATACGAAATTCATTTTTCCAATTTTCATTAAAACTCACGAGATTGTCTGCTTTCAATGGCTGTCAAACACAAACTAGATGACGCAACTTGCCCAAAATTTGACAGTAGTCTATTAATAGGTGACAGTTGACGAGAGCAGTGTTGCATTTAGAGTTACTGCGAGTGAAATTCAAAAAGTCACTGAGTTATCAAACTAAACTGACTTGTATAATCTCTTGTAAAAAAACATTATCCCTGCTTAAATTTCAGAAAACCGACAAGGTCAACTCTTGTTGGTTGAAAATTTAATATTTTGATTCCTTGCTGTTTTTTGTGAATGCTGCTTTTCACCTTCTTTGCAAAAATTTAAAGACTTCCACTGGAAGCTGACACTTCCGGTACACAGACTTGAACCAAATTTCGCAAGGATTTCCCAAAGAAGTTGAAGCATGATTTTTTTTTTATCAAAACTCGTCATTTCCGGTAAAATTTAAAAAACGAACTGAACTTATTTTGATTGAAATTTTATTTCCAAACCTTTTGTTTTTAATCGTTTTACCGCAAGCAAATGCTGTAAACTTTTCAAATATTTGCAAAAATCGAAAAAGCTCCTACGAAAACTGTCATTTCAGGTAGACCGCTGGTTGGCCAAAAAAACACTGGGATATCCCAATTTATGAAAAAAAACTTAAGTATGGATTTCATCCCCATCAATGGGGGATGTATGGGCTGAACTGTACATCAACCGAATTTTTGATGAACTGTTTTTGTCAATAATGGTCAATTCCGCTTAAATTTTGAAAAACTGATGTGGGTAGATACTGTAGCAAAATTAATATAGGTAGCATGATTTAGTTTTTAATCGTTTTTCTTGTAAATGATATATTTTTCAAAATAGCAGCCACTTCCAGTGGACCGATTTTAGCCAGAAATTATTGGAATCTCCCAATTTATGGGAAAAGCTTAAGTATGAAATTTCATTCCGGTCAGTCAATTCGTCTGTGCTCTAGAGAAGCTACGAAAAATTTGCTCTGCACAGGCAGACAATGTCACACACTTCCCACACACAATTTAAAAACAACTTCTTTTGACTTTCGCGATAAAGCGAATGGTAAATCAGCAAACAATTTTTTATGATTCAGACTTTATTTGACGGAATAGAAAGAAAAATAAAATTTGGTTGAAACCAGCAGTTTGGTAGTGAAAATTGCTGTGAAAAACGGACAATGTAGAAATTTTTCCAACCAAATGGAACGAATCATTCTACGTTCCAAAAAAAATAAGGAATGAAAATAGCCATAGGTCAAATATGCTGTGCCGCGCAGATTTATCCTTTTTGCTTTTTAAGAATTAACCAGAACCGGTAATTTTCACTTCTAGACCGCCTTAAACCAATTAAACCTCTAGAACAGCATCGTGTTGAGGTTTATGTCCTTTTCTATTTACCAAATTTTATAGTATAGGAGCAGGTTAAATTAATGTGAACTTACACATTACGTTAAGCGTGCCTATTTCTCACATCTGACATCACGTCTTAACGAATCATAAATTTGTGGTCACAAGTCAAAGGTGATAAAGTCGACATAAGTACAAACTCGTATTTTATATTTTTCTAAATTTATCACGAAAAATTCATGTAAAAGTGTATAAAATTTGGAATTATCAGACTAGTATAATTCCAAATTTCTACAGAAATTTAAATGAATTTTTCGTGATAAGTTTAGGAAACTCTACAAAATGAGATCGTACTTAAGTCGACTTTAGTACTTTTGTCTGGTGACCATAGATATTTAATTTCGTTGAATTATTTGTATATTGGAAGCTTTAGGGGCTACCGTGAAACCCCCCGCTACAGATTTGCGGTAACATATTTTTAGTATAGTTTCTGGCAATGGTACATGTCCCATAGGAAGTACATAGTTAAAATTTAAAGAGAATCAGAAATTAAATGCGATGTTGTTTGGTTTGCTACCCACCCCACTACAAACATAATGATTGATAAAAAAAAGAAACTGAAAAAACATGTCAAAACTCGAAAAAGTTTGCAAGTTGCAAAATTGGCTGATTATGGGGCAATATTCGAGCTCAGATTGAAAAGTTGAAATTAAAACACGCCGAACTACACTTCGATCGCCCATTTTTTTAAAATCAGTGTAAATTCCAGGTAATTTGCATAAATATGTTTTTAACATAGATATGCTTTGGTTCTTCCTCTATCTAAAACAGTAAGAAGTTTAATGATATCTTAAGCTTAACTAGTAGCTGAAATATTTTCTCGCAAGTGATGTTCCAAAATTTAACAATTTATTTCCCCAAACAAAAAACCACTTTCTAAAAATGTCCTATCGTCATGAAAATTCACATGGGTATTTTCAAAGTGATACTGAACAATTTCGTGGAACGTCATTTTTGCCTAAATTTATAGGAAGCTGTCCTTACCTGCGCCAGAATATGAGGTATTTTTGATATTTTTTAAATTATTTATAATTAATTCTATCTTCGCACATTTTTAATTCGCAAAACACAACATTTTAAATTGGTTCATAAATTTGTCGATTATGATAATTTGAAATGATAAGATGCAAAACACATATCTCATATCTCTCTCTCACACATTTAGGAAAACGCGATAAAATCATACCGTTGCAACCTAGCAAAATTAGGCTTCGAGCAAAATATTTACATGTAAGTCATTGTTGACCAAAAATAAAATTTTAATTTGACATGTCAAAAGTATTAATTTGTCGGGTCAGAACTATATGGTTTTGAAATAGTTATTTTTGGGATAAGATGAAAAAAAAAATTGATTGTAAGTGATGCTGATGGCAATTAGTTAATAGCTCAAGAACTGTATTTCCAGTTAGTGTATTTCGGACTGCGCCGCTTCTGTTATTGCTATATTTAAGCCACACCGTTTGGATCCTAATTTTGCTAGGATGCAACGGTACGATTTTGTTCATATTTTGTGAAAAGTGACGTATGGGAGTCTGGCTATCCCAAAACCATACAGCTCTGATCCGACAAATTAATACTTTTGACATGTCAAATTAAAATATTATTTTTGGTAAAAAAAACGTATTACATGTAAATATTTTTCTCGGATCCTAATTTGGCTAGGTTGCAGCGGTATGATTTGTTCGAGTTTTCCTAAATGTGAGATATGTGTTTCCATCTTATAACAAAATTATCATAATCTGATAAATTTATGAGCCAATTAAAATATTATTTTACTTCGGGGCTAACTTCACATATGAAGTGTATTTGGAATAAAACATAATGTAAAACGGGGCGCGGCTAACTTCACGCAAGAGTTAGGGAGTATTATGTTAGTGTTGCCTGATTATTTTTTTTTTAATTTCGAGGATAGAATCCGGGGATAACTTCACATACGTGAAATTATTGTGGGATTCCTATAGGAATTTCCTACGAAAATTTTGTAATATATCGAAATAAATTTATATCCATATTAAGTAGATTTTGTAACCGATCATAAATTAAATGGAATTATTGTCATGAATTAAATTAAAGTGCTCTAATAATTCGAACATTCCGGGACCTTAGAGTGCAAGTGGTTGGTCCCAAGTACCCAAATAAATGAAAACAACATATTGCAAAAAAGATTATTATTGTTGTTGTTTATTTAGTATTGTGTGGTATAACCTTGTATGTTGGAAACATAAATAACGGATCACATACACAAAATTTACTTATTAGAATATGAAATAAAAAATCGTACCACCAAATTATAAAGAATGAAGGTGTATATGCGGGTAAGTTCTCTCAATGTCAGTAAATTTTCAAAATTCTAATAACAAAAGTCAACTTCTAAGAGACACATACACAGAGTTTATTCCCACAAGATTCAAATTAGAAATCTCTCCGACAAAGTTCAAAAGATTGACATGTGGGTAAGTTTTCTGAAATGCTCGTGAAACGTTCTCTTAACGAGACAAACGAATCGAATAATTCCTGGAGTCGGCGATACAAATATCGACACCAGGAATCGTCCAACTGGATTTTCCTGGTAAAGAACGAAAATCACGAGCATGCCAGAAAATCTACCCACATGTCAAACGTTTGCAATTTATTCAACAGATTTCTTAATGGAAATTTGTTGGAACAACCTCTTTGTTAAAACGTAACCCCGTTAAAACGTATCACGAGCACTTTGAAATTGAAATGCAACAAATTTTAGATTATTTTTTGGGGCATATTTCACTTGGGTAAAAATAAACAAAATCGCAAAGGATTAATGTTGTAATTTGAGTAAACTCGAAAAGCTTAATAAGGTTTTCACGTTTAAACATTACCTTGTGTTTTACAGAATCAATCAGTGTGCTGATTGTCAATTTCGTTTTTAACAATTATAATAAAAATAAAGCTAACTCAAACGTTTATTATTTTAATATGCTAAATCAACAAAATATTAAAAGATGAAACGTTTTGTATTTCAAAAATTTAAATAAAATTTATAAATTTTGGATTTGTTCTTAAATCAGATATTTTTAATACTCAATGAAATAAGTAACTGAATATTCAGGCAGTTATTACGGCGACGATTTCGGTAAATGCTAATCATATACCTGACAAACCAATTCTTTACTATATTGTTTGTTAAATTCGGATTTTAGAAGTGTTAAACTGTTAACTAAAGAAGTTATAAGCGGCTTATTCAAAAAATTTAGAGAGGAATTTAACAAACATATTAATATTTATTATAAATCTCGTAAAAATCATATTTCAAAATGAGCATAAAGCATTTTATTCATATTTTATATTGTTTAGGCCCCAATAAAATACACCAAATATGCTTTGCTGCAACCATTCATATAAATATCACTATATTCTTAAATTTATTCAAAAACGTTCATGCGTCTCATCCAAAATATGATTATTTACGATAGCATACTATATCAGCATACTCCCTTGATTATGATTAACCCATTCAACCACGAGGAAACTATAAATTCACCCTTAATAATATGTCACCAAAACATAATGTTTATATAGATCCCAAATTTTGTTTCGATCATCTCTCGTACACACACATAAGGTTTAATCAACTTTAAATTTCCAAACATTTATCCAAACATAAAATATAAAATAAACAAGACCAAAATCATAAATTCCCATCCAAAATATTAAACCAACCATTTTATTATCATTTTTTCGTGACTTTGAAATAAAAAATAAAATAAAAAAAATTGTAATTCATGAAAGCAAGATTCAGAGCCAAAAAGTATATATTACAAAGATTAATTTTTTTTTTGTGTGTTCCATAAAAATGATGGAATTAAAATTCATCCTTAATGATGTTATATTGGTCTGTCATAGTAGAATTTATTCCATTCCAAACATAAAATAATAATAATAATAATATGTAATACTTTTTTACGTATTTTGTTGTTGCGGCTGCTGTCGTTGATACAAGCTTAACATAATAAATTTGTATATAATAAATTAGAATTCTTCAGATTTACATTTAATTAGTTTATACTTTTTTATAATTTAAATAAGCTTTGGTTGGACAGTCATTACCAGTTTTATTTATTTACTTTTTTGTGATAGTGTTAAGATGTCTTAAAAAGTATTTTTATGTGGAAAATGTCTCTATTAGGTAGTTTATGTGTTTTTTTTTTGGGATGGTGATAATTTTGATTGCTTTTACTTCAGCTTTCAGCTTCTGAGGGCGACCTATAATTATAATTTTAATAACACTAATCTCCCCAAAATAGTAATAATAGCTCACACTCCCAGATACTAAACGGAATTTAAAATGTCGTATCAATTATAAAATGCCCAAAAATAAATTGACAACAACTATTATATAAAATATTAAATAATGTACGTACAATTCGTATACGAGTACAACAAAAAACAATAATTATATTATTACTATTTCTAATAGACAGTAGAAATTAAATTTTCATTAAAAATTTATTAATTTTCATTTTACCATTTTGTAGTATGTGGAACACACACATTCAAATTTCCGTTTTGAATATTTAAATTATAATTTTTTGTGTAGTTAAAATTAATTTTTCCACTATAATAGTTCTGCAATCATACCTGATACAATTTATAAATGATATTTTAAATGTTTTAGGGGGGTTGAGGTGGTATTTGTCTATAGGTTTGTACATGTCCCGTACATTTATAAATAATATTTTAGGTATTTAATTACGAGAAACTATTACATAACTGAACATGGAGTTAATTTTATTTATTTATTTAAAAAATAATATAAATAATTGGTGAATAAATGTAATAAATTATTTATTAAATTATGTATATTGATTATGTTTAAATATTACAGTATGAGAAATGGACAGCTTTGCATTTTAGTTATATATGTATGTATATACGAGTATGGTAGGTCTAGGTATGTATTAACAGGTTTATAAATTAATTGGTATGGGTAAATATTATATTTAATATTAATCTGATTTACGCGCTCTAATCGTCAGGTATATGTGGTAGGGTTAATCTGGCTGACATAGAATTAGAACCGTTGGCACAACTAAAATCCTGCTACCATATAGTACTGTGGTGTGCCCATTTACCTTAATGCATAATCGTTGGTGGTATATCAGGCACAGATAGGCATTTTCATCATGTGATTACGATCGGTGATGAAAATGACTTTGACGTAGCTGGGTTGAATTACTTTACAATACGTTACTTTGGTTGTTTACTTTGGTTGTCCAGAATTTATTTTGCATAAATATTTGGATTATTCTCTAACGAGGACATTTAATTTATAAATTGAGAGTTGCTCGTTTGCAATTAGGAGTGCACACAATGCTGTCAAGGTGTAGTAAAATATTGACTCTATTATGGAAGGTTAGTGCATGTAAACTGAATATAATTTTACGTAAATGAAGAAATATTGCATATTTTACCAGACTTATAAGCGCTACAACCGGATTGTGGGCGTGGCATCAAGGAAGGGAAGAAAGCGATTGTGTTGTTACTCGAGTGGAGAAATTGACACCCGGGGCTGAGGATCATCCAACATTTTTTTTGAGTGGACATGTGATGTTTCTGCCAAGTAGTTTATAGTAATTTTTTCTTGTTACATATCCCCCTGCTGTGTTGTGTCGTTTTCAAAAGATAAATTTGTATGAAATTTTTTGGTTTTTTCTAATTGAGCTTCTGGTAACCAATCTAATTTGACCCCTGAGAAGTGGGGTAATGCAATATTGTGGGTTATGTTTAGACTAGACTATACTGATGCATTTTACTTTTCTCTATGGTTATGTTATGAAAAGAATAACAAAAACCTTTTAATAATATAAATTTAGCCTGTGAAACCGTTAGCCCTTGAATAAAAATTCGTAACTATTTATTCGAGGATTTTTGGTCAGTTGTAGTAAATGGGGTTTTCGAGCCAGTAATTAATTTGTCCTGTCGATACTGTAGGCAGACATGACAACCAAAAGATAAATCTGCTTGTAAAATGTCGCAATGAAATAAGATGCGACTTAAACAGGTCAATATACTAAGAAGGTACTATGTGAAATAAAGTCGCATTTTATTTCAATGAACAAACAACCCAACGGAGACCAAAATGTTTTGCCAATTATTTTAAAAATATTGTGACTATCTCGATTATTGGTTTGATGGACAAACAATTCAGCGAGGGCGAAACATTTATTCAGAGAAAATTGCTCATTTAAGGTTTAGAACATTCTTAACATTTTTTTGCGACATTAGTGACATCTAGTTTTAAATAGAAACATTGGAGAAACTTTTTTGCTGTGTTTTAATATTGGAGCACTATCCGGAGCCAAATGGCAATTTTCTATTGAAACTGCAGCTATTATTCACTGGTGTCGCTGTACTATAAAAATTAAAACTAAATTCATCAATAAAACAAACATTTATCACCTGAAATATATTAATTGACATTTATGTTGACATGACGTTATAAACAAGAATTCGTTTTGCTGCGTTTTAAATTTTTATTGTAAGATTTAGTTTCTAGGGGTTTACAAAATAAAAGCCTTTTCAAATTTCCCATTGAAATGGATAGCACTCCCGATAAATAGGTAGAGCAAAATATTTGTATATCGATTTTTAACTAAAAAGTTGAATGAAAAATCTTAGTTTAGAGTTAAATAAATTAATTATATGCAATAATAGGGCGCTAAATATAAATTTTGACATAGAAAATTGGCTGCTCCGGATACAGCTATCGGGCGCTAATACACAGCATTTAACAGTTTTGTTGAACATCGAAGATTATAGTAGGCTGAAACAGAACCACGGAGAATATACTTCTGTAAAAATCTAGGCGAGACTAGAATGTTCGATGTGTATATACATACGAGTGCAACGAGCACAATGAGTGAGACATTTGGTAAATTCGGTACGCGAAAGATTAAAAGAGAAAGAGTAGCGGGAAAATAATACGTGGTGTTAAATGATAATAGTGGTGTTTTAGTGTTAGTGAATTTTGTGAAAATTATTGTAGGAATATTTGGGGAATATTCCAGTGGAGTAAATGGTACGGTAGTAGTGTTCTTGGTACGGTAGTGCGAAATTGTTTTCGGTATTTTTCCGAATATTCAGGAAGCGGTGTAAATTACGAGAATTGGTGGCAAACCGTACAATTATAGTATATTACGGTATTCACAATCCAGTAACAAGAACCGAATTTGGCAAGCCAAATTCATAACAATTGGTGACAGCGGTAGGACGGTTAATATTAAGAGGAGATTAACTCCAGAAAATTTTACCGAACCTGATGTTGTTGTAATAATTTTCGAACTATCTGGAAAAGGTGATACTACGCAAGTGTTGGTTACTCTCCAGGATATTATACAACAAATGAATCGAAGGTTTGACCAACAAAACGAAAAATTGACTTAAAAATTTGATGAGCTAAGTAGTAAGGGGCAATAATATTTGACGAAAGAGATGATGACGTAGGCGACATCGAGCAGAAAATTAAGCATTCAGAAAACAATTGTGAACATTGCCACAGTTCAAGAAGAAAGCAACAACTACTTGGGATTTTGGATGCACAACTGGAAGCAGAATTGACGTCTCTTAGGGGGCCATTTATTTGTCAGAAACAACCAGGTGATTTGCTTTTCGACGATTTTGGTACAGGGATTGATTATGTAACGGAGAAGGACAGTTACCCAAGATTGAGCAGTAAATTTGATGAAAGTGATAATGCTGATACTGAAGGTGACGGAAAAAATTAAACACAGATTGCAACGCATGGATATTGTCGATGAGTATGACTCTCAGAAAAAGAGAAACTCATCGCAAGTGCGACGACGCTCTTGGATGATGCCGAAGAGCAATTGTGGCAGCTACGTTTAGACGGGATGGAGAAACATAATTTGAACGAATGCTGGCCAGATCGATATGGGATTATTGGAGCGGTTATTTTACGATCGGATGAAGTTCGGTTGGATATAGAGTTTTCAATATCGAGTATCCGGGTACTCGGGTATTTTTGACCAATTTTCAATACTCGACTACTCGGGTATTTTCGTCGAGTACTCGACATAGTGGGACTACTTTCAGAAACAGAAGTCTGAGACCGCAAAATGTACATTTCGGGAATGCGGAACGATTATTAGTTGCAAAGGTAGCAATACATCCGTCATGTTCAACCACTTTCATAAAATCCACAATATTGAATTAAAAAAACCTTAAGAGGAATTAGAATCGTCAAAAAAAATTAAATCTAAGTTAAGATTTATAAAAAGAGAATCTTTACAAGAAATTATAGCAAAATGTGTAGCTAAAGATGGGTTTTCTTTTAACTCGAAAAGAAAATCTGAAGCTATCAGAGGATACGTAAGTAGTCATAATTATGTTATGCCGAAAAGTAATACGTCTATTAAGAACAATGTGATGCAGTTTTTCGATGCAAAGCGTGCTGAAATTAAGCTTAAATTCGTAAGTCAATTGAACGAAAGTAAGAAATTTAGTATAACCGTTGATGAATGGACTGATGTTTTGATGCGACATTCTTAAATGTTACGGTTCATTCTACCGCTGAATCGTTCGTCTTGGGGCTTGTGCACATAACGGAGAGCTGTACCTCAGAAAAAAACTGAGGAACTGTTTAGACAACGTTTAGTTGAATATGGTCTTAATCTAGACAATAATATCGTGGCATCTACTCATGATGGTGCTAGTGTGATGGTAAAATATGGCAGGCTAATAAATATTGAAAGTCAATTGTGTTACTACCACGCAATTCATTTAGCTGTTCTTAAGGTTATGACTTCAGTGACTCCAGCAATTATAATGAACCTGGCGATGACGACAATTTAACTATAGATGATACACTTTCAACAACTAGAATCGAACGACAAAACATAAAAAAATCTTTGTATGAAATGAGAAAAACCATTAAGTTTTTTAAAAAATCATCGATTCGAACGGAAGTTTTAAATAAAGAAATAACCTTAAAAGAGGGAAAATTATTAAAACTAATACTTGACTGCAGAACTCGGTGGAATACACTAGCTACATCTATCAAGCTTTTCCTGAAATTACACACATACGTTAACTCTGTTTTAGATACTTGGTGTTGAAGAAGTTCCCGAATGCAATATTGAAACTCTAACGGAAGTTGCAGACGTCCTTGAGCCGCTTAAGTTGGCAGTTGAAGAACTTAGTAAACAGGAATCAAACCTATTGTCTGCGGAGGGTACACACTTGTCTCTGGAATTGTTTGATGCGATAACTACAGAAATTAATCAACGCCGAAAATATTATATTTTCTTCATCATGGACGCTACCCCAAATCCAACGAATTTTTTACAGACATATTCCTCGAAAACATTAATCAAACAATCAGCTAAAGTGCTATACAGTCGCTTATTTTCAGTGACTCAGCAGGATGCAGCTGTAATAAGCTCTTCTGATGAAGACGTTTCATCACCTACATCATACAGCGAGCTGTGGCAATGCCTCAATTCCTTTACTGTGTCGAAGCCAGAAGTTTCATCTGGTTCGTCTAATAAAGGCAATATTGAAAAAGTTCGAATTTATAGAGGAGAATGGAAAACCAACAGAACGAATTGCAATGGCGGGACGCTTGCATAAAGCTTTACTTACAATACGTCCAACATCAACAGGCAACATAATGACGAAACTGCGAAGTCGCCTTAACACTAGCACTCTCAATGCCCTGGTATTTTTAAAACATTATTTCGCATACAATACTAAATGATAAGTGATTAACTGAACCCACAAATCAATTGTTTTCGTTTCGTTATCGTATAACGTATTGTTTTCATTGTTTTTTAATGAATTTTTATTACCTTTATACAGTATGCTGAATACTGAGTACCGAATGAATTGATCTTAAAGTTTTTGTTGAATAAAATTTATTTAAATAATTAAATGATAGTCAATTTTTCACATCATCGGAAGGTTATTTTTTGTCGAGTATTTCCGAGTACCCGGGTATCAATGAAATCAGTACTCGATTACTCGGGTACTGGTTCGGTCGAGTATTTTGGAAACCCTAGTTGGATAGAATATTAAAATGTACCTAGAGGAGACGCTGGCCATTGCAACTGTTGTGCCGTCCAGCGCAAGCCTTATGTGTTTTGCAACGACCCATGGATGACAGGAATATGTATGGAGCGCGTTTGGCATGAAAAACTACCTTTTGAAAGAACGCACAAATAGCCAGGAATTTGAAGTAGCGATAGCGAGACTAAGTGGATCGGACTGTACCCTATGTCTCTAAACGCTGGTCTCAAAGAGGACGTGGGCAATGTGGGCGTTCGCTGTCTGGAAGAATGGCCGTATGGATACGTGTGAGCAGAAAATGCCGAGTATGGAAGAGGTGCGTGACGTGCTTACAGCAATGGAGTGGATTGTCGTCAGGGATGGGGTTAAGCAAATGTGATATCGAATTGGTTTACGTTACATGATCAGTTTAAAAGCCTGTTAACGTTATAATCAACGGCATCTGCTATAGAGTAATGATTATTGATTTTTGATTCCCTAATCGAATGGAACTGGAAATCGGCGTATAAGATCGTTTGAATTAACACCTATTTTTTGCGGTGATATGTCAAGTGGTTAGTCTGCGTCGAAAAAACTAGAGTCAACGGACCGGCTTTTTTAAAAGGTAGTCTGAAATTAGACGAAATTGCGCTTTATTCAAAGCAGCCACGTCACTCTATGCATGAAATAATAAATACCATGGTCATTATTGCTACGATGTGTATGTCTTTTATTTCATTTTAAAGTTCCATACGCATGTTTAGAATTCCTAGTCAGTTCGACCACCAAATCATGTCTTATGTATCTCATTTCTTTAAATTATTTCTTTTAAATTAATATTCACGTCGATTATAGAATCCGCGGGAGCGAATCGATTGCGGAGTGCAAACTGCATATTAAAAAATTAAAAACAATGGCTATAAATCAAAGCAGTCTGGAAAATATGTATTAATTTCCACACAAATCATTTTTTATGATTCCCCGCACAAACGCAATAAAATAGTTGCGGATCTAAAACAAATTTTACTTTACTAATTGCATCAAAATCCATAGGAGTTTCTAAGATACTATGATTTAAAATTTTGTTTTATATTTTTTTATATGCAGTTTTCAATGCGCAATCGATTCACTCCCGTGGATTCTATAATTGACGTGATTATCTTATTACCTGCCTAATGTTCAGATTTTTCTGTCAAGAAAAATTAAAGATCAGCATGCATAAGGATATTATACACAGATTTTACCTACTAGTCTATATAATATATTTAGTTCATTTTATTTTGGTTTCGGTCTTTGATAGCTGCCGCATAGCGTAGGCCTACAAAATAGCCAAGAGTTGGGAGATACAAACCCCGTACCTAGTATAAATTTAATGTGGGTATGAATTTAATTTACACTGGGTGCGGCCCGGTGGCGAAGTGGTCTGCATGCTTGCTCCAGCGACCGACCAGAGGTCCCGGGTTCAATTCCAGGTGGTGACAACGAGAAAATTTCACGGCTGGCTAAAACAAATTTTATTTTTTTGTCACTCGGGTAAGTATACAGAAAACTGTGTTTACTAAATATTGCGTTTTTAAAAGGATTATTATAATAATTCAGAAAGTTTTGTTGATTTTGATATCGAATAGTTTTTTTTCTTAAATATATTCTGACTATAGGTAAGTAGTTTAATTACTAAATGTGTTAAATTACTCAAATTTGTATCACTTAAAGTTTTTTCTTTTATAGGAGTACAAAAATAGCCTTTTTTCTTATAAAAATACCGAAAATACGTGAATTAACAATTGCAGAACGTGCAGCAATTATTACATTACATAAATAAGGATATGTAACTAGAAACATTTTGAATAAACTTGAAATTCCACAAACAACAGTGTCATATACTACACGCCGGTTTCGTACCACGGAAGTGTGGAGTCTAACGCGGCTTTAACATCAAGTAAACTTTTTATTTGATAAACATTTTTGTTATCCAAAAATCATATTTGTATGTGTTTTTAATATAAACAGAGATTATTTTTAAAAACTTTTTATCTTGTTTAAGCTATTAAAAATAACTAGAAATTTAAAGCAATGGAATTTATGAATGTATAGCGAATTTAATCTATAAAAATTTCGATAACAAATTAACTTATCGAACTCAAAAGTTTATTAAAGAAACGCCAAATCGACAAAAAGGTTGCGGTTGTTGATAAAACTAATTACTTCTACCAGGCTATTTCACTTGTAATGTGAGTATATCGAGTAACCCGCGCTTATTAGATTGTATGAGATATGTCAAAATATTGAAATAGGATGGCGGAGAAATTATATTTATTTAATTTCATTATTTTTCACAGATTTTTAGCAATAAGGTGTGCATAATTTAATCTAACAATTTACGTAATTGTTATTTTAATCTAACAGTGTTAATTGGTTTTTTTATATGTTGCCTTTCTATTTGGAAAAAATCCTATTCTAATTTAAGTGGATCCTCTTAGTCCAGCCATTAATGAGGCATATACAGATTTCATGTCTTATATAAATTTAAAATAGAGTCAAACGAATCTTTGAATTTTCCATTTATTCAAAGTCTATATGAAATTATCATTTTTGTATTATTTAGTAACTTTCAATAGACATAATTGTATTGCATTGTTTTACAATTCAAAATTCTGACAGTTTTACAGTATTCACAATGTCTAATAGATGTCGCAAGAATCATAAAAAATCTATCAAATATATTTAATGCATGTTCGTTTGGTGTAAAAGCCGCGTAAGCATCAAATAGGGCGGCCTAGATCCACACAAAAAAGGATGACAGTTATATTCAAGCACTAAGCAAACGGAACACAGCCATTGAAATACTTACAGCCGCAGAAATACTTACTAGTGTAAACAAATCTCTTCCAAAAACAATTAGTAAAACTACCGTAAGAGATTGATTGAAGCAAGCTGGCCTTCGAGGGTGCGTAGCGGTCAGAAAACCATAGAATTAGCTTAGAAAAATGATTAAGCAAAAACGTTTACAATGGGCCAGGCAACATAGCAAATGGTTAATACGGGACTGGAAAAAACACTTTGGTCTGATGAATCAAAATTTTTTGTGTTTGGGTCAAACCGAAAAACATACATACGAAATCATACATACAATATCTGTAAAACATGGGGAGGTTCGGTAATGGTGTGGGTGTGTTTTGTTGGTAATAATGTTGATACTTTGATTAATATTAATGGAAAAAGGGCAAATTTCAAAATAAAGAAATTCTGCAAAATCATGCAATTCCATCCGGCATACGACTCATCGGTCGTGGGTTCATTTTCCAACATGATAATGATCCCAAGGACACTTCCAAACTATGTACGAGCTTTTTAGATGAACAGCACAGGCGAAAAAAAACTTAATTTAATGAAATGGCCACCACAATCTCCGGACCTTAATCCGATCGAGTTGTTGTGGGATTACCTTGCCCGTCAACAAAGAAAAACTTGTCCAAAACCTTGTTTGAGAATCTTCAAAATATTTGGAAAAATATTGAAACCGGGACTCTAGATAAACTAATAAAGCCAAAACTCTGTTCGGCATTAATTAAAAGAGCAAATACTTTCCGCACCCAGTGTATATCAAAAACCTAAAGGCAAATCCTGAACGACGGTGTTTTAAAATTAAACGAGTAAATGAAATCGATATTTTCATTCATAAAGTACCTATCTCGATATTATGTTAACTGATTTACATATTTTAATGTGTCCCATAATAATTAGATGAACTATTAAAGTTGAATGATATAAAACCGCCCAAAATTCATCTGTACAAGATGAATTTATGCATACGATTCTACGGTTCATTTTTATCTTTACAAGCTGGTAACATGCCATGAGAACTATTTGCCTATCCAATCTACTTATTAAAATTAAGTAATATATCAAAATGACAAAATGTATTGTCCTAATTTATTAGTTTAATGACGGAATTTATTATACAAGAGAACGAAGCTATTCATATAAAAAATTGGTTAACAAATGAATAATTTGCAAATCAAAATTAATCATTTCGTTAGTTGTTGGTCTGTATATTTAACCCTACGCTCTATCAATTTGGCTCAACATACATACATATATAAATATACTAATGTACATGAACAACGTTGGTGGTTCAAAACCATACAAACCAATATTGTCATACATGACGTAGTAATATCATCATTTCACAACCGGAAATATAATATAATTTTATTATGTTTGTTTATTTAATTTTGTTCTAAAATTATCTCTACATTAATTATAAAATATTTAGTAATTAAGGCGTAAAATTACTTTTGAAAACACAAAATTTTTATTTTATACTTTTATAATTTTTTTAACTTATTTATTTATTTTATAATTAGATAAAACAAAAATGTTTTTTAAATGAATTTAAATCAACTTTGTCATTTTAATATACCTCATCGAGTTACATTATAAAGGAGATATTATTTATGTGTGAGCATAAAGCAGTAAAATTCAAATTACACATTTTATTTATTAACCCTTTTACGGCTAGCGTGAACTAAAAATGTCAATCAATGATCCCTTCATCTAAAAATATGTAACTATGTATATAGCTTTATGGCGTATAAATAGATTTAAACGTAGAATGAAGAGTATCCTTTATAGATATTATAGAAAGACAAGACATAAAAAATAAATTTTCCCCTAAATTAAATACAATGACAGACAGTAAAGAGTTTTCACTTTAATCTTTATATTGTTTTAATCTACCCTTGATTTTTTCCACCGTAATTTTATCTACATCATCATTATAATAATATGTGCATTGCACATATTCGAGACGGTAAATTATATAAAAAATATTATCCATATACTCTCGTATATGTATTTAAAAAAAAAATGTGATATATAGTTGAAGGGTTCAATACACTTCAAATTGGTATAAGAGACATATTACAGTACAGGTTATAGTGCTTTAACGATATTCTTGACTTTTTATAATATATATTTTATAGTTTCATTTAAAAACGTAATAAATTTCAAATTCTAATTAAGCTTTGAATATGCTGTATATACAACAAAATTATATTTAGAAATTATAATTTAAGAATAGTTGAAGTGCAATATTGAAATTAAAATATTTAACATGTAAATAAGTTATACGTACTCGTATATTCGCTTTATATAGAAAGTGCATTTAATTATAGAAATTTAAATTTATTCAAAATAAATTAATGTTCATTTTAGTTTGCGGTATAGGTTATTAAACCACCTTTGACATTTGTATATTATAGAGAATTTATGTTGAATGAAAAATGTAAATTTGCATGCGGGGTATAATACATTGCGGAGTTCTATTTACGTACATACTCGTATTTTAATAAAATGCTTCTTTTTCTTTCATATACATAATTATTAATAATTCAAGACTAAACAATTTTCGATTCAATGAAAATTCCAAAATCAAATTTAAATGGCATATTGAACTGATAAGAGATATGCGGGTTTAATCAAATCTCAATTTTATAATGGGCAATTTTTGGGTAACCCCAAAAAAAAATCAAACGAAAAATCCAATATTAATTTTATTTAGAGATTTTTTTTTTATTTTTTATTTAAAAGATCCCCACACGCTAATCATACACGCTATATAAACCAAACTCAACGGTTTATTTATTTTCATTTTGTTTAAATATTCTAAATATATAAAACCACAAAAGCCTATATGTACAAGGATTTTTATTTTTGCCTTTCCCTACAATCATTTTGTTTATCCAACCCAATTCAAGAACAAAAACACAAAAATAGTAATAATAAAAGGAAAACACAACAACAAAATGAGTATTCCATTTGACGATAACGATAATAATGATGACTATGAAGGATGAATATTTATAAAATAACAACAACAATAACCCAACAAAATGATAGAAAATATGGAAACACACACACACACACACAACACATTACACACATAACCAATACTATACTAAAACGTGGAAAGGATTTTTTTATTATTATTATTACTTTACAGAGCAAACAAAACAAATACGACGAAAGAAAATTTATATTTAAGATCAAAAAATGGTTTATCCTTTTAAGCTTTTCATAAAATAAAATAAAAATTATATGTACATTGTGTGCATTGAAACGATTATAATAATCGTTTTCTTGTGCTTCTTATAAATTTCGATAGGATATTTGTTTTTAGATTTCCAAATCAACCACCCCCCAAACATCACAATTTTCCGTTTACATGTACATTTATATAGTAGAGACGTGTATTTATATGAAAAAACCCCAATAAGAAAAAAAAAAAGAAAATGGGAAAATTATCTTTATATTCTTCTTTAACTAGCCCTTTTTACTTGTTTGTTGAAGACTATTTATATTTATCCCTAGGGATTGAAAATAGATAATATATTTTTCATACATTTTTTTTGTAGTTTTCAATTTTATTTTTCTGTTTAAGTTGAGTGATAATTTTATTACAAAAGGATTTTCATATTTTAACCAGATTTGTTTGAATGTTTACAGAAAATTGTAAAGATATTATGCGCTAACACGGGAATTTTTTTTAACCATTATTTAGACGCAAAGTGGACCTTGTTGGACACGTTCTCTATGGTGGATCAACGCACGATCGGCGACTAATGGCCGGTTGCACAAAAAGTTACTAATGACGGTTACTTGTGCGCCAGTTAAATGTTTTATATGAAATCTGTTTTCGCAATCAGAAAAAATCAACGCACACGCAAATATATTTTATGGAAATGGAAATATTTAGCTTGCGTATAAATAATCGTCAAATATTTCCATGAAATAAAATATATTTAATCAAGTGTGCGTTGATATTTTCTGATTGCGAAAACAGATTTCATATAAAACATTTAACTGGTGCACAACTAACCGGTCATGAATCATTTTTCTGTGCAACCGGGCATAAATGTTTTAATTAATTTAGTTATATGGCATAGGATGATGATGCTCTGAGACGAAATATTAGAATATTTTAAAGTGGTTGGGATGGTTTCTTGTTGAAACGACAGTATTTCTCTCAATCGATGTTTGGTAAGAAATTATGCCAGAGCTGAAAGAGAACGACTATTTATTGATGAGAGACGAGAATTCCAAATTACTCAAGAAACCGGCAATTAATGAATTACGTTTTCTGGTTTGGCATCGTACGACTTCTGACCCTTCCTATTTTCAACTGGGAATAAAAAAGTTGTTAAACATCGTCCAAGCCACCCCATAGCTATAACTGGTGTTGATTGTGAATTAAATCATCTGAACAAAAAATGTTTTAAAATTTTGTAGAATCGGTGCAGTATCAACTAACAAGGGGTGCATAAGTAATATAATAAAATGAAAATATAAAATAACCCACATTTTCAAAAAGACAATTTATATAAGGGATCCAAAAACATTTTTTTTCTACTTGTTTACATAAGACAACAACTTATTTTACTTAAAGACAATGTTGGATGCCCCAAAATTGGGTTGCCCGCTAAATTAAACCCAATAGTACAGGCTAGGAACGCAACTGACCTAAATTTGTATTTAAATTTCTCGAAACACAAAATCCCATCATTTTGAGTTTGTTCTTTTTTTTGGATTTTAGGATCTCTATTATCAAAAAATTACGAAGAATTTATAGAAACTCAACTATGGTTGTTCACATGTCTAGATCCGCTTAAACTATCAGATCAATATAGCCTTGGGCTTAGTATTCTGAATTTCCCTAAAAGATTGTCAAAAATCTAAAATCCTCGATATGTGTCCATGGCAATTTAAAGAACAAACAAAAATATGAAGAAATTCAATTCAAAAAAGATAAGAATTTTTTTATGAAACACTATGAGACAAATTTTTCAAATTGAGATAATTGATGAGAAGCCTACGAGTTTTATGCATTTGTTAAACACTTCACCGTCATTTATACATTTGTTGAACACTTCACCGTCACAATCTCCTTATTAAAACCACGAAACTAATTAAAAACACAATTTAAGTTTTTGAAATTAGTTTTATTATATTAACGATTTCGATCACTGAGTGATCATCTTCAGAAAAATTTTGCAACTGAACAGTTTTAAGATTGTGCCTACTCACCATCAGCCTGATTCACCCTTAGAAAACCCCCAACAATAATTTCAAAAGATCACGTTCGAAAAATTTTATATGGGTTGGCGCTGGAAATCTCACGATTTATTAATTATGGTCAGGAATCACCCATACTAGCTGAAATCAACATTCTGATCAATTTTCATTATTGTGCCTACAATCTTGATGACATTTGTCCGTGTGTTCAGTACAAGCAGTTTAAGTGATTTCATTAATAAAAGATGAGAATGTCCAACAACCCATACAAAATTGTGTAAATGGGGGTTTCTTAAAACTTGGTCAATATGTTCAGTACAAGCCCCGGAAAGAAATTTATAATATATGTAAGTGTTATAAAATAACCGATGGGGAACTGAAGAACCGAGTAGTTTCCCTTCGGACAATCGTTTCCTCAAGTAGAATAGAATAACCAATATTTGGAAGACCTTGGGGGTACTGATTGACTAAACGAAGACCATTCGGTTATTTATAATGGCTTTTTGCTTCTATATTGCTTATGTAATTATACTACTAAAGCCGGTTTTCTTGTTTGGGTTTGTCCGTCTAGTAGAGGACCACTATTTAAACGGCGTTTGACTGAAGAAAACCCCTATCAATTATTTGTCGGATTTTTGTCTGACATATTCTAGCAAGATTTGACTAACAATTTTACCGACTCTTAACAGAACATCCCACTGTCCCAATTTTTTGTTTTTTACAAAATACGATATGTTTAACTTTAGACGCTTCCAGTCGACTGAATATAAACCGTTCATGACACAGGTTTCACACGATTTAACGAATCTCCGATTAGAGACGATACCCGATTTTGCCGCATCCTATTATACGAAAGAAAAGAATTCGATTTTACGAAAGCTTAAAAACTTGGAAACTTATTGGGTAAATAGAACTGCAAAGTGTCAATCAATGGATCAAAATTTAATCCAAATGATTAAACTTAAGTACCGAAAAATATTGAAGCTAGAGGCAATGGTAAATATAACAAGCGATAGTGAGAATATAGGAGCAATATTCAAAAAATTAATATCAAGGATGCGGTATTTTGGTTGCACGTTTCTTGGGATGAAATTGCGGAAATCGATAAACTAGTTCATGCCAACCAGAAAAAAAAGTTGTTGAAACAACAATTTTCATATGCAAAAACAATAAAAAATTTAAGTTGTTTTTGGCCAATAAACTAAGTTTTTGCCGTAACAATTTTTTATTTATTGATTTTATTACTTTTGAATCGACCCAAAATTGTAATATCAATAAGTATTTAGCTCTCTTCAATAACTAGACGTTTTAAATTGGAATTTGGAAGTTCTTTAGTCATTTTTCTAAAATCCTAATAGAGCAAAATTTTTATTTATACAATTGAGGCTTGTTGAACCAAATGATTGAATTATCAAATCAATAACTTGACGTTTTAAATTGAAAGTTCTTTATAGTTATTATTCCATATCTCTTGTTGGCAGCTTGGTTTGGTACTGACAAAAAGTCGGTCTACTCATCAGGTTGCAACGACCAAACTGCAAAAATTTAACTCTAGCTTTGTACCTATAGTATAAAGCAAGAACTTATCAATTTGGCGAATTATATCACCAAATAAGAAACTTTTGACAATTATCGGTACGATTTCAAGACGATTACAATTTATGCTAAATAAAATTTAAAAAAATCCGATTATAGTTTTTGTAATATTTAGAATCATTAATTATATTGTAACCGATATCGATAAATTGTAAATACCCGGTTCAAACCGGCATTAAACCATGCACCGTGTTTGAAAAAATATTCAGAAAAATCAGGAACATTAAAATAAATTGGTAATATCGGGTGTACGGTTTAATTAAAGTTGCAAGCACCAACCATATTTACAAAATTTCGTTTCTAAATAAAATCTAATAAGTTCGACTTTACACCGACATTAAACCAACAATTTACCGTGTTTGAAAAAATATTAAGTAAAATCGACTAAACAGTTTATAGAATTAGAATTTTCGCTTTATATCGTTTTTACATCAGGCATTAAGAAAGAAATTGGCTAATATCGGCTGAACTTCGCATTTTTTTTATATATAAATTCAATTTTTCACAACTTACAATTAACCGACTTGCTACCATAAACCATTCTACGGTTGATTCTTTCTTGTCGGGCAGAAATCAATCATAAAATATATTTGAAAAATTAAACGTGTAAAAATAGGGTTGAGTTGGAAATCTGACTGATATGGTGTATGTCACCAGTTAATCCTGGTCTTATCAGGTAATGTACATCTAATTTGACTAGAAAACTACGACATTTGCTTACGTAGGTTTGACTGTGATTGTTTTATTGAGTCTTTGTTTTATTTGCACCACGTTGCCTGTTTTTTCTTCTCGTTGGGATAATAAATGTTATATTTATCGTATATTTCGTTTTAACACTTTCAAGACCACACGAAGCATATGTGCGTTACGTGAATTATACAACGAAATTTTTTTCTAAAGAACAAGCGACTTGTTTATCCGTCACAAACCTCACAAAACACATAAATAAAACATTTATTCTATCATTAAGCTTCAATTAGCTCATTTCGTTATTTATCATATGATTTGTGGAAACTCCAGGCTTGGGTGGCGGCTCTGTCGTGAAGGTGTTAAATCAAAATTTTGTAAGGTGCGTTTAAAAATAGACCGGCATTCATGTGATTCGAGTTTATAGCCCAACATTTTTTTGCCACTAAACAAATCTTCCAGCGATCACTTACTTCAATCAATTGTGGTAAAATATACTTATGAAAGTGTTGCACTTAAATCGGATGAGACTAACGCGCGGGGATATTTAGATGGACACACCTCCATAGAAACAAGATGGCAGATTGTTTCGTTTGTTAATTTATATGCACACCTGATGAATATGTGTCTTCGTTTGATCATTACCCGCTTCCTGTTTCAAAATTTAAATAATGTTACAAATTAAGCTCAGTACTCCGTTCAAAGTGAAATGACATTTTAACGCGATCTCCAAAAATTTATTTTTATCGCGTGAAGTAGAAAAAAATTTTTATTTGGAAATTTTTTATTGTTATGTCTAGTACGCAGCTGAAGTGAAAAATGACACAACGAAAACCAAAATGAAAATTTCACTACTGAATTCTATTTTGCGGTATGGAGTCTAGCTAGTGAAATTGGCATAAGGTAAGACGTGAAGAGCGACCCGCGAAAGAGAACATTTTACAGAAGGAAATCGGCAAATTAATTTTTCATGGAAAATTTCGATTTGATTTTTGAAGACCAGCGAAAATTTCATTTCACGTTTCGCTGCTTAAGGGTAGTATGCAGCTGACATAAAATGAAATTTTCGCTGGCCTCCAAAATTAAGCAGATTAACATTTCCTGAAAAATTAGTTTGTAGAATTTCGTAAAATTTTAACGCACATTCTAAATATTCAAAATTAACAAAATTTTTTGTTTAAAAACATTTGATACATAGTGCAACAACAAATACAAATAATTATGCGTCAAATATTTAGCTTACTTTTATCGCACCTGCAGATAAAAACGAAGTGAAAAATGTGTAGAGTTAAACAGAGACATCTATATTTTCATAAGAAACATACCAATTTCTAGCTAAACTGCGTACCGCAAAATAAAATTTAGAAGCGAAATTTTTATTTTCGTTTTCGCTTGTATCATTTTTGAATGACGTCACGTCAGCTGTGTACTAGGCTTAAAGGTGAATTTATGATTAACTATTATGGAACATAAGATTTTAGCAAATTTAATTTTTGGTTTATCGAGAATTTGCGTGCTGGCTAAACGGAGTACAAGTTTGTCTCGAGCGTATTGATCAAATGGAATTGTACTCTTAGGCGGTTAAAAACGAATGTGCCAGCTTTCATCAATTTTCTAATATTGGTGAGTTTTCAAGCAAATATGGATTTCGCAAGGATCGTTTCACTATACCGTCGGACAGTCCGCTTTCATTATGTTTTCCCAAAATGTAATTTGAAAGACACTAGAAGTCAATTAAGAAATGCTTTCAGCTTCTTTTATCACGGCGGAAAACAATTTCATTGAAAAAAATTCAGTAGCCCCATCGAGCACGGTAAAAATTTGCTGTATCATAAAACTTTGCTCAAAATAAGTTTTGAAGTAGTTCACACATATCGACATTTGTCGTTCGCAGATTTTAAAATTTCCGAAAAGCCTATAAAAATCGTGCAAACTGAAATTAATTGACATTGAAACTGCATCGCCATATTAACAAATTCGATCATATTCTATATGGTGACAACCAAGTCAATCGAGGAACAGCTGAAATGATGTGTGGAGGAGATAGACAACATGCCTGAAGCCGCACAGAAGAAGACCAGGACAATAAAGCCAAGCTTGGAGAATCCCGGAAAAGTCTCCGCCAGAACATGCTAATCGACAAATGATTCGAAAAAACACAGCAGTCAAGCCAAACAACAACCGCTGAATATAATAGCCAAATGCAAGATGGCTGAGCTTCCAATTGAATTGTGACAGTTAGACCAGATTAAAATTCAGCGTTGTATAAACTACACCACCAGTGCTAAGGCTGACTTATATCGTTTCTGTGATGCCACTAGTGAAGCATATGCTGCAATGGTATATTGTAGGAGAGTGAGTGAATGGCAGCGGTGAAATAACAACTCAACTACTACTAATGTTCATAACGCGGGTTTGCCCCAGTCAAAACAAAAGATTAATTTATCGCCCCGAATTAAATGCGACCATGAAACTTGGAGATATCAATACCTATGGTTGGTCAGAACCAACCATAACACTATGTTGGATCAAAGGTGACCTAAGCCGACAGTCAAGAAAATGTTACCAACAACAAGGCATCAGATTTTCCTCTGATTCCCCTGGATTTCCACTGGATTTTCACCGGGTTTCCTCCGGAATCTGGAAGAAAACCAGGAAATCCGGAAAACTCCGGAACAATCCAAGCGAAATCCTGAAAATCTGTGAGAAATCCGGAGGAAAATCGAGAGAAATCCGGAAAATCTGGCGGAAATCCGGAGCAATCCGGGAAAACGGGAAGTACGGGTGAAATCCGGAAAAATCCGGGAAATTTTAGGGAAATCCTTATAATAACATTTAAAATTATGTATTAGACAAAAATTATTTTATTCATTTTGTTTTATTTCTGACAAATCATCTATTTTAGAACTCGAAATTTTGTTAAGTGCGTTTTTTAATAAACACGACTTACTTTGTGAAAAAAAAAATTGATAAAAGACATTCTATTGTGAATAGTCCGGTGAGTGATACCATTGTAAAATCTGCATTAGTGTCTCATATTTTTCTAATAGTGGGTTAACTTTCTGTAATACGTATACATTCTTTTCCCGCTGGTGTCACTTAAACATCAACAAAAAATTTTGAGAAACAAAAAAGTTTACAAAACCAGAGTTTTTATTTCTGCCAATTTTGGGACACCCCATATACTCTCACCACTCAAATCGAAATAGTTCTCAATTCTTGGCCACTAACTTCATTTAACAAAGACACCTCGGATACAACAGCGCTAACACCAGGCTAATTTTCTGATTGGCGATCCCCTTATGGCGTTACCAGAGGCGACTACCAACATCATGGGTTTCAAAACAAGATGGCACATGGTCGAAAAGATAACACAAGATTTTTGAAACCGATGGTCGACAGAATATCTTCACCAACTTTAACAACGGGCCAAATGGAGAATCGTGAAACAAAATCTAGCAGCAAATGATCTGGTAATAGTAAAAGACTACCAACTACCGGTCTTACCATGGAAATTGGAACGGGTTTTTGACATTTATGCCAAAAAGGATAACTGTGCGAATTGCAACAATTAAATGCAAATACGTGACATACAAATGATCAATAACAAAACTATGTAAGCTACCTATTGATGGTGATTCAAAGGAGGCATTACCTATGGAACCAGTCTCATCGATGCAAGACGTAGCAACTAATAATGCCAGTACAACTCCTACTAAGAATGACAAGCCATCGCTTAGACAACAACCAATGAATCACGTAGCGTGATTCTTCTTCAGTGTGCTGTCTGTTAGGACTAATTAGAGCCAACGTCGAAATTAAACCGTTCAACCAGTCTACAGGCATTTACTTTGAGAAAATAGGTAAGTTAGAAATTGTCGCTATGAAATAAACTCTAGCAATTCAATACAACATGAGCAGCAGCTATTGGGATGAAATCAAAAACTACAAGATAGTCCACAGTGAATTACAAACAGTCTGTAAGGAGCTGCTAGGACTAATTCTAGATCAGCCGCAGTCGCAACCTAGTCACTAATAATAAGTTGCTACTAAGCAGCAGCAAGGAGAACAACGCGTAAAACGGGGTTTTGGAGATTCAACAGGTGTTATGTTGAGAGACAAGTTTGGAATTCGCACTCAAAGTAAAGCGATGGAATATGAGGATCAGTTTGAGAAGCTCAGCTACAACGAGTATACGGGATATTGTCACCACTTATAAGGAAGAGAACAGAAGAACGAACTACGACGAAAAATGACGCAGATCGAAGAATATCGAACATATGAGGATAGGGTCCGGTTGGTATTTGTCGGCTGCCCCGAATTAACTCTAATATTCAATAACTTGAAGGATACACAACAGGGCTTACTTGACTTGGCCTACGATGTGCATCATAGCATACTACACCCCTCAATACTTGCGCCAAGCCAGTTAGAAGAACAATTATCATTGATTCATCAACCAGTCACCATCACCATTCCAGAACACGATATTCACGATCTCGTATACATAACCAAATTATGAAAATTCGCAGTAGGATAATGCAACAGAATATAATCATGGAAATTACTCTACCACTCACATTCACGAGGGACTATACGTTGTTGTCAATAGTTCCTGTACCAACTAGGTTCCTGTACCAGGGAGGATGTAAACCGTTGTCAAATTTTAAAACCAACCCAATTCCTATGCAAAATTTCGCTTATTGTGAACCAAGAGTGTACCGGAACAAGATGATGAACACAACCAACTATTAGATTCCACGCACCAATGGATATATGTAGTACAACACGAAAGTACGCTTGATATCATCTGGTCAAGCCATACACCTTCAATTCCGGATGCATATTAAAAGATGCTGAGTAATTCATAATAGCTACTGGGGCAATCGGAAGTAATATGATAACAACGTCTCATATCTTGCATGGGGTATTACTTAAACGTAGTCACCTAAAGGACTTCAGCTCATACATAAAGAACAAGACAGAAGGGGACAATTCGCTATAGAGCAAATCACAACACCAGCAACAGACAACCTCGAAAACCAAAACGCAACTCTGG
This sequence comes from Nephrotoma appendiculata, assembly GCA_947310385.1. Taxonomy (NCBI): domain Eukaryota; kingdom Metazoa; phylum Arthropoda; class Insecta; order Diptera; family Tipulidae; genus Nephrotoma; species Nephrotoma appendiculata. The sequence goes on from OX371224.1 coordinate 263,916,613, forward strand.
GAAAGAGTGAAGACGCGCTACCAGGTCAGTGCTTCCACCACATTCATCATCACTACTGCATCCAAATACTATTCTGGGGCATACTGATAATTGGAGTAATATAGACAATAAGGCGCCTACGCAGAAGAACGGTTGACAACCACCAACCACCACTGCCAAGGCTAAGAGCGAGCCCTGTAATCACCATAACAATAAAAACTGGCCCGGAATATATTAAGGCAAGCTAAACAGGTATAAGTATACCTTACTAAAGTAATAATTAGTATACTAGTAAATTAATGAATTTATACATGAGTAAAAACGTGGTGTTTAATAATCATATTTTGTTAAATGCAATTTATAAAGCTAATTTAAGTAAAATTTTTGTATATAACCAAGCAAATTAAATAAAATAAATTTACCACTAGTGGTAAGCGCAATTCTCATTAAATAAAACCATCCGTTAAAAAGAAAAATTCTAATTCCAATCTGCGGTTGGAATTAAACAGAAGTAGTTACCATTTAACTTAGTTAACGAATTTTCGTTTGAACAAAAACTATGCGGTTGCGATTCAATCCGATTATTTAATGCTCAAATACGTAACAACCCCATTAAATGGAATGAACAGATTATGTCATTAATGGAGTCCGCTTTTTTCAGATTCAGTAGACTTTTTCAACAACAAAATTAAATTAAGAACAATTTTCCTCCCAATTTCGATAGGAAAAAACTAACAGCGCATCCCCAATAGAAATCCTTTAACTTTTTCCTTACAGAAAAGTCTGAAAAACAACTTGAGAAAAAAAAAAATTTCTTAAGTTTTTTTTTCATACTTTTCTGTAAGGAAAAAGTTATATAGGAATTCTAATGGGCATGCGCTGTAATTCCAAAAGTATAACAATTTAGATCAAATATGATTTCTCAGTAGGTCAGAAAATGAATAGTGGAAGGCCAGAATAGTGCCACATAATTGAAATTTTTCATTTCTAATTACACTTTAGTAAAATCGTATAAAGATTTCCCAGTGAAATTTGAAACAGAAGGGGTATTTAGTTTGGAGGCTGCATTAGTACACATAAGCTAAATAAGCCAAAATTATATATTTTTCACAAGATTTATCATAATTCTGAAAATAATAGGTAATATTAAAATGTAACACAGACCGAAAACTGGAGTAAACTGTCATACACCTTTGTTAACATGTCAACACGAACCAAAACTATACCCCAGCTTTATTATTTTGATAATAACGTCAACATGTTAATATTGATGGTTTTTTAATTTATCAATTAATCTAACACGTCAATTAATGGGTTAGTAAAATTATGTGATGCGTAATAAAATTTCAACGAAACTGATTCTGAACGGCGCCCATCAAATAAAAACCAATTTTATTTAGTTTTTTCTACACCATTACGGTTTGGTGAGGATTTGTTCATCAATATTGATTAACTCACGCCAATCAAATAAAATTATAATCCTTGTTTGATTAAACTAGATTAATTGCTGATTTTAATCAGGCTCTGTTAAACTAGATTTAGGTTGTCAATCGTCACTGTATATTTCGTTTTAAATCCTATAAATTGTTGATAAAATTTTGTAAGACGAGTTTAAAATTAGATCGACATTCATGTACTACTAAACAAATTTGATAGCGATCAATTACTTCAATCAATATTGTAGTAAAATTTACTTACGATAAATTCTAAAATAGTTTGACAGTTTTTGGGTATATATAGGAAATCCTTTTCCTTACCTGAAAATAAATAAAAATAAATAAATTAGCATTTCTCTCAATTGAGTGATTTGAAATTTTAAAAATTTGAAATCTATAAAATTCATGTACCATATATGGATTAGTTTATAAAAGTTTTACATTTCAATATATGTATTTTGTTTTGTTCCCTCAAATAATAAAAACTACAGTAAACTTTATGTTATTTTGAAAGTGTGTCGTATAATACCGTAATTTAAAATGACAAACAGACATTACCTACGTATGGATGGGAATAGATATACGAGTTCGCTAACAATTATAATAAATCAAACTTAATAATATAAAAAATCGTATAATAAAAATACAAATTTATTTCATAATTTTAATGTATTTTACATTTGCGTACATATGAATTACATATAACTATAAAAATTAAACTTTTTGCTATATATTTTGTAATAAAATGAAGACAAAAATGAAAAACTTTGTATTAAAAGTGAAGGAAAATTATAATTTTGATAAGTTTATAACAAGTACATAGTTGAAAATATATGTATGTATGACGTGTATATATATAAGTACATACCGAGATATATACATATAGTGATTTTTTGTGCCTTAATAAAAACAAAATTATCAAAACTTTTTAATGAAATTTAAAAGTTAGTTAAAAAGTTAGTAGAAAATACCACAAAATATGATTAGAATATATTTATCAACAGTTCATTTATAAAATTACGTTACAAGTCATTATTTCTTATTTCGTGCGCGCAAACTGATCAAAATCTGTATTTTATATCGTTACTAATCCTTATCTCGGCTATCGATCGTGTGAATATTCTCACACAACCCTTTTCAAATATAAGAAATTTTCTGGTTTATCCAGTTTGTATTTTTATTTTAATATTTTTAATTCAATTTTGTATCTTCCATGTAATATACCTACAACTTATCTTTCTAACAAAATCTTGTGGGTTGTACCAAAAATAAAAAAAAAATATATATAAACGTACGGGGTATATAAAGAATATAATATGGTAAGATAGCAAAACGAATAAATAAGAAACAAGTTTAGTTTGATGAAGGATACTGTTGTGCTTGTGTATGCTTATAGAGGTACTTCGTCAGAGTGCTTAAAACACAATGCAATGTAATAATCAAACTCAAATAGATTTTCGAAAACTTAATTTTTCAATTTCACACTCAGTCAAATTTTTATTCTATTTACTTCCGTTTATTTCCGTTGACACTTCAGAATAAAATAAAAAAAAATCCTGCCTTTTTTCGGGTACCATACATTATATATATGTACGTACATGTATAATAGGGATGGAAAATGGTAACGCTGTTGATGAAAATCAATACTATTTGCTTTCCCAAAAAATGAAGTTTTGTAATAAAATTACATTTATTTACATTGCATCCCAATATATTGTGTTTGTGTGTATACTGCGTGTTCATTTGAAAAGTTGCACCGACAATTATTTGAAAACTAAGATTCTCATGCAGTAAATGTATTTACAAACGTTGTATGTAATAAGTAGCCATCTTTGTAATATTAATAAGGCTCAGACGTTTATAGGTCCCAGAGCTGCTGAAAGAGGTACACTGTGCTATATGCGGCACGCCGGGAGGGATGATCTCGTTTTATCCTTTCATATTTTATAATTTCCTTTTATTCTGTTTCCATGCGGTCACCCAAAGTTGAAATAATTGCAAACAACGGTTGCTTGATGGTGATGATGTTGTTGCATTATCGCATTAATATATTAAGGCTGTACCAAACTTAACGTAAAAGACAATTTTAAGTAAATTTTTGGGTAAATTCATATATTTTTTAAAAATTCTAAGTGTGCGACAGCAACAACTGAAGCCTACCTATGGCTCTCTCTGATATAACATAAATTTAGTATTTTATGGGTTTAAGTGATAGGAGTAAAATCAAGATAATAGATGTAAAAATGAAATTTATTTACTCTCGGCAAATTTGCTTCTGTGGCCCTATTCTGGTAATTCCTGGGGAATGGAAGTTTAAAATTTTGTAGCAGTTTTATTACCTTTTCCCCAAAAGTATATTCTGGTTTTTGGGAAAAAAAAAATTTTGGTATAAAATTATTCCCTACTATAGCAGTTTTGACGTTTAATATGCCATACCGATTTTAGGAAAGAATTAACTGGGAATAGAATTTAACGGAAATGTGTTGTACTTACTTATTGCAATATTATGGCTGTAAATTTATAGTGAAAACTGGTAATATCATTTACTTTGGTTTTTATCAATTGTAATGGTGTATTGTGATTGTTCCGTATATTGGTCTATTTCAGCACTCTCGAATTAATTACACAACCGTAGGAAATTCTTCCATTTGCGTCAATCTGTATGACAACGACTATGATAATCGACACCTACTTATACGCAATCAACTTCCCAACCACCCCATACGTTTTTCTTTCCCTTAACGCTGGATCGCGGATAAATTTGAATTTTTGACTTATAGTTTGCTAATGTGTAAGAATTAAAACCAAAGTAAAAATATAAAAATTCGTGAATTCGAAAAGTTAATTGTTAAAAAATATATTTAAAAAAAACTTTTTAAACAACCACGCTTATATTTAAAGGCTCTAAGAAGTAGATAAAAAAAAGGCTTTGAAAAGTAGAAAATAAAATTGTTCTTCCTTACTCCTATCAAGGTATATTTATATCAAGTAGAAATTTAAAATTAATATGACTAAAAATATAAGCGTGGGGCGCTCCTTTACGGCATTAGTAATTTAAGACTACTAGACACATGAGGTAAAGTCTTAGTAAAGTCTTTTAGTAACACTAATGGAACAGTCTATTTTGATGTATCCTAAGAATAGATTTTTTGCTGGAACATTTCAGTATTAACGTAAAAATGATATATTGAGAGATAGTATATACATTCAGGAGGAGCGCCCCACGCTTATATTTTTAGTCATATTAATTTTAAATTTCTACTTGTTATAAATATATCTTGATAGGAGTAAGGAAGAAAAATTTTATTTTCTACTTTTCAAAGTTTTTTTATATCTACTTCTTAGAGCCTTTAAATATAAGCGTGGTTTTTTAAAAAGTTTTTTTTAAATATATTTTATTTTCTAATTTTTATTCATCGAAATTTGCAATCAATTTTACGACCATGTTAACATTTGCCAGTAAGTTGCAAAAAGATAGATATATCTATCTTTGGACCCTACCTTTTATAGTGCGATCCGAGAGCACTATGTCATAATTATGATTGTTTTTTTATTATAGCCAACTTTTATAAGTCTTTGTCAATATGTGTTTTTTTGTCAGTTATTCGCGTTTCACAGATCTTATTTTCACCATTTCTGCCAATGCCTCATTATTACATGGCTTCTTTCCTGTCCATTTCGCGCAATCTAGTTCAACTATTTGCAAACCTTCGAGAGATCTGACTCGACTTAGAGCTACATAACCTTGTTACTTGCGAACAGGTCTGAACCCCACCCCCTCCCCTTCCCCTCCCCAAATATGCCAGAGCATATTTTATGTCCAAAAATGATAAAATCTTGTATTGTCATTGGAGTTAAGCATGCATGCAAAATTTCAGCTCAATTGGACTATCGCAAGTGGTTGAAAAATTGATTACAAAATTTGACGATACAAACAGACACACAGAGTGAGCTAATATAAGCATGGTAATAAAATAGAATATAGATGGAAATGTGAAAGAATCAAACTTTCGTACGCTACGCAGTAATTCGCTAGTAGTACAACTACATGGTATTGCTCTATATAGACAATGTTTCAATGTAATAAACAACATCAGTCGTCGCGACCTGATGAGAAGACTGATTTTTTCAAATCATTAGTCTCATCTGTTCGAAACTGATTGTTGTGATTCTTACACGTTAGCCAACTATAAGTCAAAAAAAAAACCAAATGGTAATATCAATTGGAAAATATCACTATCCAATTTTTTACTTTAATAAACAAAATTTATTGTAAAATTGAAAAATTCAATTAAAATATAAATAAAAACAAATTAAACGTAGTAACCTATTTTTAGACATTATTTGTCGACTGCCAATAATTAAAATATTTTCCCGTACATTCCCGGAAAACGGAGAATTGGGGAAAATGTCTGCGGAATGGCTGCTACAAAAATAAATTATTCCCTTTTCCCGGAGAATTACGAGAATATGGCCACTGGAGTAAATAATTAATTAAATGCTTATAATTTTAATGATTATACATCCCCGTTTAAAAGTTTAGGGCCATATTGTGCTAACATGAAAACGCAATAAAATCTGCTGATAACAAATGTAATATCCAAACAATTTTTTTTTGTAGAAGCTTGTAAATTTAAAAATGCGTGTTATTTGTTTATTTTTAATTACTATTTTAATAGTATTTGAAACTAAACAATTAAATGAGGTTTTCATCAAACCTGTAGATTCACTTCGTAAAAGATAGATCGCTTCTTAAATCCTTTCAAACACCATTTAAAACTATCTGGGCGAAAAATTTCATTGAGTGTTTTAACAATATTAGGATAATTTCATTCTATATGGATTTAGCTGAAAATATCCCCACCGGGTTCGATATTAAAGACCCCTTCAAATTGTACATGTGCAATATATGTTGAGTCAAAAATTGTTTTTATTATTTTTTAAATTATTATTTATAGTATATTTCTGTCTGGCTTACAGTGACTCTCATAATTGATCACGAATTTATAACATGCTAATATTTAATTATGCCAAAATAAAATTAAAAGTATTTTTCAAGTTTCCTTTTCTAATTCAACTGTTTATTTAGTAATTTATTTAAAAAAAAATCATTTAGACATCACATATGTAAATATTGGGCATGCTTTCTGGTTGTTTCGGCCGAAATGCCTCTCCAGTTTAACTGAACTCTATCCCAAAGATCGTCTACAGTAGGCGGTGTGTCTGAAAAATTTGCAATAGATCTCTTAAGCTCGCCCCAGAGATGAGGAGGATTTATAGGATTTAGATTGGGGGATTGAGGTAGCCACTCCAATATTACGAACCCTTTATCCGCCAGCCATTTTTTGTAATTTTAGCGGTATGATTGGAGTCGTTAACTTGTTGAAAAACAATGTCCCCAATGTTATACTGCCATTTTTTAACGCTCTGAAGAAGATTTTCTTCCAAAATTTGTATGTAGGAGGCAGACGTCATTCTACCCTCGATTTTTTGTTTTCTGGTCAATAACATGAGCCGTCATGCACCTCCATACCATTATTAGAACCACCTCCAATATTCATTGTTTCGTTTAAATTATGTGGTAATACAATAGCTCCACGTTTCTGCCAAGTCCACTTTCGACCGCCCGAGCCAAATCGGTTATTTTTGGACTTATCTGACCATATTACTTTAGCCCATTGAGAAACCATCAAGTTTTTGTGGTTTTCTGCAAAATTGAGCCGAAGTTGTCGGTGCCGTTTTGTAAGGAGTGGTTTTTTCACTTTTACGCAGCTCTTCATTCCAACTTCCTTCAATGTTCGTCGAATAGTTTCTGCTGAAACATCGACTAAATTATTGGATAGCAAAATTGTCCTCATTTTTACTGCGTTTGTTAATATTGGGTTAGCTCCCGCCCGGTTTTTGGGGACATTTAAGTTCTGTTTCTTTCGCATTTTCGATATTACTCCTAATGAGACGTTTAATGTTTGAGAAATATCTCTGAGTTTTACCTTCTCTCAAAAATTGTTCAATTTGGCGGATCTTATTTGTAACAAGCCGGTTTTTGATTTGAGGAAGCATCTATGAAAGAAAAGGCATATTAAACGCTATTTTTATTTCGAAGTAATTTTTTTTTCATACCTTTAGTTTTTCCAATTTAAAAAAAAATATATTTACAGTAATTATTACAAAATGCGGAATAAATCCTCGCGCTATATTACTTCTACTCTCAAACAAACTAAACCAAAAAATTGATCACAGTCGATGTGTATAGAAAAATGGAAAAACACAAATAACGGTATTTCATATTGTTCTTGAAATCGTGATCAATCATGTGGGTGACTGTGTATTTCAAATACATTTTATAGTTTTCATTTGGTATTAAATAAACAATAAATTCATTATTTTTTCACATTGTGTTTCATTTTTATTCCGTAAATAATTTTTGTAATGAAATTCTTCAAAACAATTTCTAGATTTGTTGACGCAAAGACGAACAGAACACTTTTTGGCCATATTTTTACATGTTGTGGGTTCAGATTTTTAGGCATGAGCAGGCATATGGCCCATTTCGCCGTATCAGATATCTTCATATGGAGTTGCAGAACAGTCTTTATTCGAAGTTATTGAGCTTGGACAATTCGATCGACTTACAAATCGGTTAATAGGAACAGTATTTGCTGCATTGATTCCATTGTGTCGTAGAATTTCGAACTACAAAATTATAGAAATATATATTGTGCCCTGGGTTTTGTAATCTTTCTGCAAGCTTTAAAACGACACTGGCTCCAAAACCGAAACACCGTTAATTTATGGATGGCAATCCAGTGCTAGCACCTAGCACGAACGGCATCTATGAGAGGTCGACTTTTATAAAATTTATCTGTAGAATCCTTTGGGCGATCCAAATTGAAGATGATGTGAAGATTTTGTCGAATTTGGCAGAAGCGATTAACAGGCATACTACTAAAACATTTTAAATTAAAAATTGGCCTCCAATACATTCCTAATCAAGGAAATTTAAAATATCCAATTAAAATATGAAGCGCAAACAATTTTTTTTTATTTCGGCAGTGTTCGTTGATTTGAAAGAAATTAAATCGTTCTGTTGAGCGTATTGATTAGTATGAAACGCAAATTGTTCAAATATATTATTTGGCACATATCGTGAAAATTATGCTAACGGCGTTAAAGTGTCGGCTTCAAATCGAGACTCCGGTTCAAATTTCCGCCGTCGTCATTGAATATCGGATTTTGGCGTATACTGAATCTTTTCAATCAAAATGTGGTCAGAAATTATTAATTCAGAAGCGCCATTTGCTGTAGCAATAACACTGGATTCGTGTGGTAAAAATGGGTCTTCTTCAAGGACACAGCGATTGAGGGCACAGCGATTTCAATAAACGGTCAATTAGATATTATTTTTACTTTTATTTATTATAAATAATAACTTACCAATTAAGAAAAATGTAACACGTGAGGTTCAATAACAGTAACTGACATAAAACTGATTCTTTTTATATTAATACGCATAAAGAGAGCTAAATATCATGATTATACACGAATTATCGATTCTACACAAAAAACTTACAAAAACAAATACATTTAATATCATTATATGCGATTCAAAGACTTGTATATGGTGAACAAAAGGATTAAGCAGTTATCTTCTCAATAATAATTTTACTCAATATGCGTATGCCATAGTAATATTTTCTATTCGGTCATTGTGCTTGTCTGTGAACCAGTTAGTATTTTTATCATTCATAAAATACATTCTGTTTATCTTTTCATATTATTATGCATACAAGTTTTGAAATGGACACCCGGTATAAATAGAAATTTCCGAATATTTTTGTACGTTATATTACTGCTGTTGTGTATTCAAAAATGATTACAAGTTACATAAAAACATGAAAATTTAATCTTTTATATTAAACGCTATCTAAACATTTCAAGTAGCAGATGGTAACACTTTGAATGAATTAAAATAAGATTTTTTGTTTGAAGATGGATACTTGAGCAAAATGTGTGCTATTGTTTTATTCTTTATAAAAAAATATATATATATATATATTTAGGAAGAAAGGTCGTTACAGTTCAATTCGTTTCGATCAGAAATGTTAAAAATAATAATTAGAGTGTAGCTAGATTGGTATAGAATGACCTATCAACCACACATCAAACAGAAGTAACTTTGTTATCCATATACTAAATCCCATAATTGAATATTATGTTGCTACTCGTGAAATAAAATTTAATTGGCTATTTAGGCAAAAAAAATAATCCGAAGCAAGTCAAACAATTTTATTTTAATAAGAATAATAAAACGATTTAATTGACACCTTTTTATGAACTTTTTTTTTTACAAATTATCTCAAATCAATTGAATCACCCACATGGGACATTTTATATAATCCCCACAAAGAATATTATAACATATACATTCAAACATTTCAAAATTCCTTTTAAGTCTCATTATTTTCATCATTTCCCTCCCTTTCTACATAATAAAAAGTATAAGTATAAGCTTTACAAAGGAAAGGTATATAGCATCCATATTATTCCACAAATTTGAATATAAAAGAAATAACACCAGATGTCGTAAAAAATAAGGACTTTGCTTGTTAATACACAACATTGTCGTCTTAATAGCTTATATGTATTTATTTTATTTTTATTTCTTTACATTTTTACCTGACCAATCAATTGAAGATAAAAATAAAATACTTACATAGGAATTCCTTGAAAGCAATAAATTTTAAATAAAGAAGATATCCTTTTTTTAACTTATTTACTTGGATTCCGAGACCCGAGACCGAGTCAATAAAAAAAAACTATTTGATTAGTTCATTAAAGTGGAAGATTCTTTCCGTTACGAATAAAAATTATCTATAGTTGAAATGATTAAATTATTTCTGACTAATGAGTTCAGACAAAAAGAGGGGCACACACAAAAAAATAATACAAGTCAATCAACAAATTAACTTAAATTAACGATAATTTTAATACGCACACCATATATGAATAAAATATATATACATATATAAAAAATAAACGTAGTAATAAAAATATTTTTATCTGTTGAAATTAAAATAGATTTTATGTGTTCGGTTGAAGGTTGGGATACAGTGTTGAGATGCGATTTACAGTCGCATGGATATAAAGTAAAACCACCCACATTAAAAAACTAAACGCGTAAATCATTATTTGCTGTAGTCTGATAATATTATCTAGGCGTTTTGTGTTTCGCTGCTGTTTGGGAACGAAACCAGAATATAAAATTTGAATGTTTATATAGTTTCTGTTAATCCGTGTAGAAATTCAAGTTGAATTAATTCCAAGTATGTAATGTAGCGGCGGGTACATTATTTCTTGTAGCAACATAATTATTTTATTTTATGATTTATGATTATGTAATTTAATATTTTATTGTATAATTATTATTATCATTTTTCTTTCGTTATTTTTTTTGTTTTTTGTGTTCAAAGTTTATTGTTTATATGGCTTGAAGACAATAATAAAATATATATGTATTATACATATATTTTTTGATTGGTAATAAAACTCGATATATATATATAGAGGGAAACCCTCCCTCATTTTTTTACAAAAAGCTGAATAAAATACTTTTTTTATGTAAAGGAAGACAAAGCAAATGGTTTCAATTTATCCTTACAAAGCCAAACCAACGGAAATGGGGAAAACTTACATAAAAAACAACTTGTTAATTGTCTTAAGAATATTCATCTAATCTTGCGGTTCTATCTCTTAAGAAACATAAAACAAAGTTTAATTGAAACCTCTAATTAAAGGTGTAAAATGGTTTCTAATATTTTTTTTTCGTTACTTTATTTTCAATTAAAATTTTTATATTATTCCAGTTTTGGAAATAAAATATTTTCCAAGACAAGCAATCAAACCAATTCAACAAACAATTCAGTTTTCCGTCAGGAAGCGATGTAATTTGCTTTATTCTAACAAGTGCATTGTAAACTTTTAAAAAATTAAACATTACATTTAAATTACCTCCAAAATTTAATTAAAAAATATTTTTTACGTAACATCATCATTAAAATCAAATTAAACTTTTTATGTTTGCTGTTTTGTGAGAAGACGAACAAACCAAAAAAAAAAAAAAAAAAAGTTTAAATTGAGACTTTCTCGTTCAAAAGAATGACAACAATACACATACATTAAATTTAGTTTATCCAAAAGTAATTTAGAAAAAAAAAGTTTAAAAAAATTGTCGTCACCCCTAAAAACACTTATTATTATTATTTAGTATGTCATCTTATCTCTGTAACTTTTTTTCCTTGATAAAGTTTTATGTTTGTGTGCTTGCTATGTTGCTTTCTTTACATTTTAGATATTTTTAAAAATGGCGAAAAAGCATGGTTATTTTGGTGAAAGCTCAGCGCAAGCGTTAAATTTTTTTCCCTCATTATTTTTTATGTTTACTGTTTTTAAATTATTTAGTGCGTGAATTTACCAGTGAATGTCAATTATTCAATGGGTGATGATGAAATTATGTAGAAGCTGTGGGTGATTTACACGATGTTTTGGAATTTTTTATTTCTTTAACAGTAGAAAACAGTTCACGCCTCAATTTAATAGAATCTATTATATATCGACGGGTTAGAAATAAGGTCGATTGAAGGTGATATAGATGTATAACGCTAATTATAATTTTGAATCAGTTTCTCGGGAGTTAAATTTTCTAAATTTCCGAGAAATTCTAATTTATAATGTTCCATCTTCATATAAATTAGACATTACCGATTCTTAAAAAAAAGCTTTACCTAGAAAAGCTTGACGTGTTTTTAATAAAAAAAAGGATAATGGTAAATATTGATTTTGCATGAGGTTTCAAGAATATTTTCAGCTGCTTAAACTTTCTTATCAGTCAAGAGTGGATAAACGAAAAGCGTCGATTAGATGAAAATCCATTTAACCAGAATATTTTTGGCGTACACCCGACAGGTGTGGGATATCTTAAAGGATTATTCCATTTACATTGTTTATCTGTTCGAAAAATTAAAAAATATCTAAGGAACCGTCAATATTTGAAAAGGACATAAACATGCAACAAATTTCAATAATTTTTATTTAATTGTATTATTCTTTGTAATTTAAGAAAAACTATGTATCCGTCGATTCCTCGATCATTTGCTGAATCAAAAACATTTTGCTTAATAATAGATTTTATCAAAGGCCTGCCACTACGTCTAAGGATCATGCTGAGCAGACATTTTCTCCACTAGTGCATTTCAATTACATCACTTATTCATGTACTTAATCATTAGTCGTGTGTTCAAAATGGATGATAAATTGATAATTCATTGTAGGGTCGGATCATTCGTTCTTTCTAAATAATAATATGTATATAAACAATAATACAAAAATATTATGTAAACGATAAATAACCATTGAAATAGATTTTATTATATCTTAATTGGAAGCTTTAATAATACTCGATCATTATTTAATATAACATAACGTATTTAATGTGATATATCATTTTAATAATTTATATTTTTTATTTATTATTAAAATTTTTAAGAATTATATAACGTTTAATATGAAAATATTATATTATTTCTGGATAATAAATAAAATTCGAATAAAAAAAAAAAAATATTAATTTTCTCTATTCAAGAAATATTTTTCTTGAAATTAATTTTTTTTCTTCTAAATCTGAGAAATTGTTTAAATAGCAGAGAAAACGATTTCTGCGGAAATAAATTTTTATTTGTTAGGATAATATGTTGTGAATAAAGATACGTATATTCTTGTTATACAAAAATTGATTCACATTGTAAGAAATAACTTTTTAATTTAAAACACGTTTTCGGTTTCCAATAATGTATATCTAAATAAGATAAGAGTTTGTTTGACAACTATCTCCTTATACAACATTTTTATGAAGATACCCATTAACAATAGAAATTAAAAAAATTAATTTTCTCTGATCATGGAAAACATTTCTTGATATTAGAATTTTTTTTTATCAAAATGAAAAATTTTTTAAACAGCAGAAAAATTACTTTCTTTGTAACCAAATTTTTTATTTGTTAAGATTAGTCAAAAAAGAGTATTTTTGTTGTAATGTAAAATTTAAATCACATTCTAAGAAATAATTTATCACTGTTTCTCAAATCAAGAAAAATATTTCTTGAAATTAAATTTGTTTTTTTCAAAATCAGAAATTTTTTAAATAGCAGAGAAAATCATTTCTAAGAAAACAAATTTCTTTGGTAGTTCTAGTATTAGCTTTTTAGTAATGCAAAATTTAATTCGCATCGTCTGAAATAGTTTCTTGACAAACTAAGATACTGGTTTGTTTTACAAAATAAATCATTTTCAAACAAATCAATAAAAATAAAAATTTATTTATTTTCTCTAATCAAGAAACCAATTTCTTGAAATTAGAATTTTTTCCTCAAAATGAAAATAACAAAGAAACCTCTTTCTGGCTGAACGAAACAAATGTAAAATAAACAGCATTTTAAGAACCATTTTATTTGTAGTTAAATCACTTTTTCAGTTTATAAAATGTTCTCTAAAGTAGATACGAGTTTCATATCATTTTCATAATGGGCGCTTTCAGGCCACTCAACAGTTGGCAACATGTTGAGTAAAATCACGGCCAACGTTATAGAAATTTTGAACTCTATGGAATTTTCAAATCACCTTGGCAATGATTTCACTAATCATGATGCCAACAGTTGGCGGACCTGAAAGCGCCCAATGATTCTTATTCTTTTGGAAGGTTCCTAGATTCTTTTGATATTTTGATAGCATATGTTTTTGTAACAAGTTATAAAACAATATTTTAGGGGAGCTCATTATTTAGGTAAATTTCAATAAAACTTGCTACCTTTTTAAAATGACAGTGGGAGGCAACATGAAATTAAAAAGCTTTTGCCAAAAAAATCCATTGAGATATTTATTAACGATTTCTGAGTTCTGACGCACAAATATCATCTTACCGTGGGCAAAATTTTCTGATAAATACTTATCTAGAATTTGAATAGATGTATCAGTTGAAACAGATGTCTGATTAGCCGTTTCACTTTTTGTATGAGAAATGCAGAATATAATAGACTTCGTGTTTAGTTAAATTAAATATATCTTACAAAATGGTTGAATTTTACATTTGATTGAATTTTACATTCAGTTTTAAGTTTTTCTTTTCAATTGTTTTTAAAATATATACAATGTTTTTAAAAAAGGGACAGGCTTTTATCTCGAGAACGCTGCTAGATAGGAGAAAATTACTTTTTAATGAAATTTGTTAAGGGCCAAGGGGGACGTTGAAGGATAATGTTGAATGACCTTGAAACTCATTATTTTCGGAGATATAAACTAAAGGTAGGTTTTTTTAAATTGCAATCTATATTCAAAAATATTGATTGTAATTTAAAAAAACCTAGCCGTGCTTTTTTTATTAAGAAATTAAAAGTAATTACTTTTTGATCCACACATAATTTTTGTGAAGTGTATTATTTCAGAGAAATGAGTTTACGCTAAGTGCTACAGTGTTATTTTGTAAGAACAAATAAAAATAAATAATATCAATAGTTCTTCATCAAACCCACACACATCACGAAATATTGCACGAGATATTGCACGAAATTAATTTTGTCACTGAGGGGCAACGATTTGAAGAAAATCACAATCTTTCGTCGTGTCCTTTGCACAGACAGGTAACGTTTAAGAGTATCGGTAATGTGAATTGGTATAATTTACATTATTAAAGTGACGTGAATCCATTAACATTGGATGCGTTCCGTTGACCATCCACATCATTGGATAGTAAATGCTTGGGCTAGAATAATTGGGTCTTACCTAAGTGGACCTTTTTTTATGGAACAATAACAACACAAAAGTTAGTGAATTTTTTATTAGATTTTCCCAGTTTATTGGAAGACATCCCATTGTGAGAAAGACAAGAAATGAAGATTCATTTGGATGGTACGCTTCCCCATTTTGGTATAACTTCCCGATAACAACTAAATTTAATGTTTCTGAATAAATGTTTTGGAAGAAGTGGCGCTACTTATTTTCCATCACGACATCCGATTTATCATGTACGGATTTTTATTTATGGATAAATGTGAAAGACTTGGCCTGTTTTAATCGGCCTACCGTTGCAGAAAATATGAGACAAAGAATTAAAGATTGTTTTAGAAATCATATTGCAGATGCTGAATTAGAAGCAGTTACCTAAATTTTTTAGCGTGAGTAGAAAAATGTTTGGAATTATCGAAAAGTGGATATTGATATCGACCGCTTCGTGACAATAACTCCTATCTGACAAAACTGAATTGTTTAGGAAATGCAAAAACCTCGTAATCATTCTATATGTTTTCTCTATTTTTGATGATTTAGATTCGATTTAATTTTTTTTTCTTGTTTAACAAACTTATTTTAATTATTTGTAGCTTGCGTCTAATAGTGCGTCGTATCAAAATCTCATTTCGTATCAAAATCTCATTTTCACAAAATTGTCAGATAGGAGGTATTGTCACGAAGCGGGCGATATATTTTCATTTTTATAAAAATCAACAATCAATCTAAGCGGTTGGTACTTTAATAACGAGTATTTCTTTCACGAGCTCTGATCACACCTAGCATCCTTTCTGGAATACTGCGCATCATGCTTGCATTGAAATCCTCAGGTATCAGTTCCCATTCTTCCTGCAGAGCTGATTGAAGATGATCTAGGGTTTCTGGAACTACTTCCCTTTGCCTTAAAAGACGCTCTAGCATATCCCAGACGTACTAAATGGGATTAAGGTCAGGGCTGCAAACGGGTCAAACGATTGAATCAATTCCCACCTCATCCAAATAATTATTGACAACGTTTGCAACGTGGGGTCTGGTGTTGTTATGCGTTAATAATTCAAGTGCCCGGAATTTTTAGACGAGCACTGTAGGTTGGTAAATAATATAAAAAACAAAACAATATATTGGCATAATGAAACAATACAACACAACCGATCTAATAGTACAGTAGTTTGACAGGGAGGTGCTGTCATTAATATCGATTACAAGACTTTATAAACGTAACGAAGAACTCTCTGGTGAAGTGGAGATCTCGATGCCAACCTATCGTTCTTATCAGGTTACAGACTGACATTACCCTTGCAATCCACAGATGGTTGAACTGTAATGGTAAGAGTAGATTTCAAGTGAGCAGGTGAATAGACTGGTATCACAAAAGATGGTAAGTCTTAGCGTGTCGTAAAATAACACCACTGTTTACAACATCGATATAACGTTAAATTAACTATTTATTCATGATTTTGGTATTTTCCTAAATATGTAAGTGCGTTATAATTTGGTATAATTTGACAGTGTGACATAATCGATTTTTTGTTTTTCGAAAGAATTGTTTTTTGCGAACGTTAAAATGTTTAATATGACAAGCCCAGGTGGATTTAATGATGTACTATTTTTAAACCGCCTTTTTACAGTATAGTGAGGAGAATTTATTAGAATAGCTGGACAATTTGATGGCAAGATAAGTTCAAACCATTGTCAGCATTCATCATAGTTGGACCATTCGTAAATTATTTGAAACCGTCATATGATTCCATACTAATCATAATTCAGCTTCTGTTTCATGAATTACATTTTTTCGTCGTACACCGCACTATAGAGCTTCCAACTTACACGAACGACAATTTAGGCCTTTTCTTTTAGACCTGGATGTCCAAACTACTAAGACTGCGGTCCAATTCGTGGCTTATTTTGTGGTGACTGATTTATTTGAAAGCCTATAAAAGCCTCCTGTCGAATATACTTATTTGAAACTTGTTAAATATAGATAAGAAAGTCACGAATTGAACCACAGTCTTAGAAAGCAAATCCTTTGGGCAAACTATATAGCAAAAGTATCGTGAATTGTTGCAAATTGGCAATAATCGATTTCAAAGTACAAGTTAGCATTGACTGCGACCAAATGGGGTAAGTTTATGTTCCACTTAATCTACTTCAATGTACCGTTTAATTTTGATTTTTCCACGGAAATCTCAAGGGAATAAGAAAATAATTATTCATTTAATGGTTGTATAGCCCTATTATGATCCTCGCCCCGCCAATCCACGCGCCGTGACTATCAAAGTCAACTGAGTTCTAATTTGATATTATGATTCTCGACAATGGGTGTCCATTTTTTAAAAAATCACACCACTACACTAGTCCCTTACGAATATTAGGCGATCAATTTTGACATTAGTCTGAATTAGTCAGGTGACGCGCATATGACTCTCATTCGCTCACTGCGAGAACCATAATAAAGAATCATAATAAGAAGAGTGAGTTCAGTTCGCCTGGCGACACGCAAGTGAGAAACTAAATAGAAGCATTAATCTTTCAATAATTTTAATGGAAACAAATAGTTCCTCTCACTAAATTTTGTTTGATTGCAATAACATTAAGGTGGAGGTGCCAGATCCCGACACTATTTTGTGTTCAGAGACAATTTTTCTTTGCTGCGTTTTCAACGTTTTCGGCAAACACTAATGGTAAAGTGGCTTTTATCGGAGCTGATTCCACATGGCGAAATACTTAGGTAAGCATGTTCAAAATTATTATATAATTCGTAATAATAAAGACACATATCAAAACGGGGATCAAAAGCTAATCTTTCTATCATCCTAATTTGAGGGCTAGGCCTCTTCCAAAACTGAGTAAAATAATGTGACTTGCTTTCACTGATTTACAGTCACTCACCAAGAGAATAAAACGTAACTTTGTATTCTATATATAGAAGATGCCGTATTTGTGTCAAAGATAATATATTTACAAAATAAAATGCATTTTGCCTAAACACGTTGTGAAGATTTTTTGGAGGCTTGCTTGTTTAAATAGTTCGCATCGCGATGTTATTTGAATAAGAAAGTTTCCACAAATAAGATTAAGTTTCGGAAAAACCATTATAGCTTCAGTTTTACCGCTTTTTCACAATTTTGCGTGTGGCGCTACCTTAGCCCTACAAAAAGGCTAGTTTGGTTCTGAGACAATGACACCCGGTGGTTATCAGATATCTAGGCATTTCATAACCTGACTCAAAAAAAACTCTTATGATCCCATTTAGTTTATGTCATATATAGGCATTATTGAGCAAAATCAATTTCCATCTAGTAAAAATATGCTTATTCTGTTTCGTAAGCTCCGTCCAGTTTATTCGCTGAAAAGTTACTGTCGACAATTTTTTTCTGTGGCTATGTGTAGTGTATTAGTGTATCATCGCATCTAAAGTGTTTTTTTCAAGTTAGCTAATAAAAATGTATTGTTAAATACGAGTAGAATAATTGAAAACTTCAAATTTTATAATTTCAGATTTTGTAAATTTGGGAGTTTGTTATTGGGATTACCCAAAGCATTAAATATTCTCAAACGAGAAGATTGTGGTTTGAATAATTTTAACAGTCTTTAAGCCATTTGCGTTAATCTTGGTCAAAATATTATTCCATTGCCACAAGGGGAGGACTTTTGGGCAGGGATGGGCGAGGTAGACTACACAATAAATTTCATTGTTTTCGGAGTTGTCGACACAAAATCTATTACGTAGATTACATAGCGATTTTTTACGCCGCTGACGTTGACAATTTGGACTACATATACGAAAAGTTATTAAAAAAACTCAATTTGCTCATAATTTTCTGTTTATCTTACGCCGATCAGATAAAGTTGCTGTCTTTAGGTACCTATAGGTATAATTATCCAATAATCCTATAAAAAAGGCAAATAGGTTTACATTTCATTCTAAACACTACACTTTTATAATAAATTATTCATTAGTATATGAACCTGTAATAATAAAACCACGTCAAGGGTCAACAAGAGTAGATACAGAAGCCCTTATGTGATCTCGATTAGTTTAATCCCATTTTTGTAAGAGATCGGAGCGACATTTGCAATAATAACACAATAAAGTCCCTAATTCATAAAGAATATAATATTTAACTGGTCAAATATTGAACGTCGTTTTAAAGAGATATTTGACGATCACTTCAAAAATTTTCCAGTACAATTGTTGTTGTCGGAATAAAAAGGCATTCTAAAATAACTGGCATAGTCAAAGTTTTATGTTTAAACGGTTAACTATTGTGGATTCTAGCACAGTCGGATTATATATAGGAAAGCCACAAAATATCTTCTCTTTTGAGCAATCCTGAACAAACAGAAATGTTAATACTTTTGCATTGTTATTTTGAAAGCAATTCTTATACATTTTATGTTAAATTAAAATTTGTATACGAGACGCGAGAGTTTCCGATCCGAATCCTTAGTTGCCATAATTGAATAAACATTTTCAGATACAGAGAATAACAGGGCTCTAAGTCATAAATTTATTTAATTTTGAAAGCAGAGACTTAAAATTAGTGCAACGGTTTTGACAGCTTGGGTTAAGTGTGTTGTTATGTCTCAGAAGAGATGATATTCCATTAAGGCATTTGATCTACGATTTATCATTAAATAATAACTTCGAGCTAAAGCGCTCAAATAGAGCCAAGTCTGAAGTATGCATTTAATTTTGAAAGTACAATTTTTCGAAAAAATAATCGTACTTACAGTTCAATTCAGTGTTCAAAGTGATACAAAAATTATTTAGGACTTAAAGCCACTCTTTCCGGTTCCAAATTTCAGGATTATTAATAATAATTGTTTCGATTGCGATAGGAACTTTGACATAAAACAATTAGAAGGTTTAATGATCAAATAGGCGGGTAGTCTTCAACAGCACACACATCTCATTAAAAGCTTACAGTAATTCTTTAGGTAAAATCAAGATGCGTTTCTTGGAAGTTTCACAATAATAGCACCAAGAGCCTATCAAAAAATAGTGGATCATAAAATACTACTTCTAAAATTATGTTGTTGTTCATGGTTTACATTGATATAAAAACCGAAGAATCCAAATGACCCAAAATTACGATATATTTACAAACACTTCTTGACATGATCATGGTTGAGAATATTAATATTGCGTTAACTTGCTGCTGCCTACAGCAAAAGCTGTGCAAGAAAGCAATAACTAAAATTTCGAAATAACATTTATTTGGTTATGGATCCCATCGGACTGACTTTAATTAGCCTTGAAATTAGCTTATACAGTTTCTGAAATATTGGTGGAGTTGGTAAAGGTGCTGAACGTATTTTCAGGCTGGATTCTTTACTCTGTTTCACAAAAATTCAGAATTGGTGATTTCTTGCCAATATTAGACCTGATAATAGAATAATTACTTTGCGCCTTCTCTTATCAAATAAACTTATTTCTTTCGACCATCATAGTGCACAATTTTGATATTTTCATTTTAGTTTTGTACAGTATTTAAATTATCGTGCTGTATATGTCACAGTTAAAGTCCGATATCGAAAATATCCGAAATTTTAATTTTTTAAATTCGTTTACACGATTAAAACCCGGTTGTCCAGAGGTTCGATCGACTTGAAAAGTTTGTTGACCTTCCCCTCAAGACCTTTGTAGTTTTATTTATTCTCCATCAGAGGGGTAAGTGTCATGAGGGGCACAATTAGCTCTTGCAAGCCCATGAGAGTTAGTAAAGCCGTTAGTCCCTACTATTCCAAATTCCAATTTACACTAAAACCATAAAAAATACTCTACTACCTCCAATAAAACAGTTCTTTCCAATTTTTATTCGGATATTTACCGATTTTGGATTTTTACCGTATCATATATGTACATATTTTAAAATTTCGTCAGGACTTTGAGAATGAATATATTCGTGCTAAATACAATTTCCAAGTCGCATCTTGCAGTCCAATTTGACAGTATTTACAGTTTGATTTGCTGCTTTCTCAAAATTGTCTTTTTTAATGTAACATTTTCCTTTCCCAAAAAGAAAACGAAATTTACCAAAATGTACAGAGTAGAACTAGTCAGAATTAGGAAGCAGATTGTAGCTATGTATACAATATATTGATGTTCATATTAATTTTACATGTGTTATGAGAAACTCTTTTTTGGGGTGTCAAATTAGACAGGTCTTACTGTATATAGTGTTCGCAATACCAGTTAATCGATTTACCTATAAATCGACTCAAATTTGCTTACCGTCATACCGGCAAATCATCTCTAAAATATCGGTATTCCGGTAAATATTAAAGTTTTAATTAGTCGGACTATTAAATGTACTAGAGGAAGCACAAATAAATATAATAAAGAGAGATAAATATAATATAAAGAAAAACAATTCAACAGGCTTCTACGCGTGAAACCAGCAAACCAGTAGTCTCGCATATTCTAGTAATCTGTAATAGACAAATAACAAAATAATTTAAAGAAAACGTTGACAATAATTTGCAAGCCGTAATCGCACGTCTAACTACAAGTGATTGTATTTCTATGTTTTTATTAAAAATACAAGAAGTCACCGAATACAGTAAAAAAAAGGTACTAGAATATGGTTAGTCCATACAAACTACCTTGAAGAAACAGACGTCTTTAAGAATAAACTAAGATGAAGGTTTTAGCATCATTTTTTAGATGTTCACGGTTCATTTTAGAATCTCGGTTTAATCCAATTTCAACGGTCAAAATCAACTAAAAAATGTGTTACTATTCTTAATACTAAACTAATCGAATCTTTTATCAAAAAAACGAATGGGTTCAAGCTCCACCTGAACCGCAAATGTTTGGTAAAATATAAAATCTTTCTCATCAGGAATTTTTTTAGCAATCCCATTTCCATCCAACATACCAAATCGGTTATGAATTAATCGAGTTCCGTGTCAGATGGCAATATTCCAGAATTCCTTCCCAAAATTAATTAAGAATTCTATTTCCATCTAGCATACCCAATCCATTCATAATTGGTTTAACATTTACCTAGTTCCATCCCAGGTGGCCATATTCCAGAACTTCTTCCAAAAATAATTTAAGAATCACATTTCCAACTAGCATACCCAATCTCATCATAATCGGTTAAGAATGGATCGAGTGCCGTCCCAGGTGGCTATATTCAAGAACTACTTCCGAAAAACATTTAAGAATCCCATTTCCAACCAACGTACTTTTTCCCATCATAATCGGTTAAGAATTGATCGAGTTCCGTCCGAGGTGGCCATGTTCCAGAACTTTTTCCAAATATCGTTTTAGAATCCGTTTTCATCCATCACGCCTGATCCTGATAATCGGCTGAGAAATGCCCGAGTTCCGTCTCAAATTAAATTCAATCGAATATATTAGATTTAAAAACATTCGGATTAACGGACAATTGGATTTATGGTGTGGAGTCCATAGTCCGTTACAACGAAGTTTTTCTGTATAACATTTTACCACTTTTACGTTAAAATGTCACGTAATCAACGCAACAATTTAACGCAACATTTAACATAACATAGCATTTAACGCAGCGTGTAACATGAACCCAAAACCAGCCCCCTAAATGTTTTATCAAACATAAACAAATTGGGGATGTTTGTGGTTTGCTCACGGTACCCAATTGGCCATACTTAAAGTGGTTTATAAAAAAGATAGTTTTGTGAAAAAAGAAAGTTCTTTTGGCTCTAGAATAATCATATTGATATCAATTCCGTTGAAGAAGATTCCGAAATAAATAAAAATCAATACTCTAGTTCAACATCAATAAATCGGCGCAGTTATCACTAAAGTACGACAAGTGGTTCTAATGTTAAAAAGATCACCATTAAGAACGATATTTGTTACAAGCATATCAAAAACGACTTGAAGAAAAAGCTTAGCGTTAATTTAGATACTGAGACCCGTTGGAACAGCCTCCTCATGATGCTGGAACGATTTCATTTATTATTTGACAATAACAACCTTGTTGCTAATTAAAACTACTGTATAGGCATTATGCCATAAGGATGTATTCAGTATTGCGGACATTATGTCTTCCGATGTATTGTCTTATCTATTTGAGCCAAAGATACCAAATGGATTAAGAAATTATGGAATATTTAACAAAACCAATAAGAACATGAATGCTTAAAAATTGTTGGTGCTTCGAAAATTTGTTTACAATATTCACGTCGATTATACAACTCGCCGGATCAATTGCGAAGCGAGTTTCATTCGCTGTTGACGTTTTACGTGTTATCGAATACGACGTATAGAAAATGAAGTAAAAGTGTCAATTTAAATTCGCATGAAATTCAGTGCGGATTGAATACTGTTTGCAGTGTTTAGGTTTTTGTGTTGGAGTGTAACATTTGCATTATAAATAAACAAATTAAGTTAATTTTAAATTAAATTAAATTATTAAACAAATAAAACTGATTCTTTATAGAAAACGCACGACCAACCGGGCACAGTTTGAAAAGATGGTGAGCCTCATGACTGAGCACCCGGATATAGTGAAGAATCTAACCAAAACTGATATATAGATACAGTTGTACAGTTTTGGCAAAAACTACAGAATGAATTAAATGCACTGGGACTACCAATTAAAAAAACTGCTTAGGTTATATGCTTAGGTTAAACTAGAAATATTTAAATTTTTTAATTTGCGATTTAAGGTTTGGAGTAATCATAAATCCTCTTTGCGCAAAAATTTGGCGCATACCAAACGAGAATTTAAAACTACTGATGGCGATGTCAACACCTAAGTGTTGTTACACGTTTAGAGGAGGAAGTGATTCGCTTAGTTTGTCTTCGGGATTGTATTGATGGTGCCAAATACAAAAAGTTTCGGCGTTCCGCGTAATGGAACATTTACCGATGCTAACATTGAAAATCTGGTAGATGAAAATAGTTTAGAGAGTTTGACTGCAGAAATAGATGAATCGGTTTCATTAATAAATGACGGCAATGAAGTCGAAACGACCAACATTGAAATTGAAACTATTACCACTCCAGGAACTAAAGGACCAAAAACATTGCAGCTTTTGGAAAAGCAAATAAACATCCAGCAAAAATTGTACGGCGATTTTGTAATATTTATGAAAAATAATGATAAGCGGTCGGAGGAAGCCAACTCGAATCAAAAAAAATGTACAGGGCTATCGATACACCTGTGTGAACGCTAAAAACAAACAAATATCATTTTGCAGGCCCAACTAATTGAAAATAAACGGCATAATGAGAGGATGGAGCACTTAGCTCTAGATAAATATAAAACAAAAGTGCGACTACTCGAAATAGAATTAAGGATTTTGTTAAAACTTCTTTTAGGTGCAATAGATCTGGCACTTCTAAACGGTGTAATAAGCCAAGGTGCCAGTGGGTACCCAGCGTCAGCTTTTTGAGCGTCAGCAAGAAAATTAATTTGTAAGAAGAAAATGCATCCTTATCATTAATCTTTGATTTCTATCCCCATTGGTGTACAAACTTTTAAAATATTCTGGACAATCGCTGTTTCTCCAAATCAACGAACCATGACTCGCCCCTGGACATGTAGCATCCACACACCGAATCCTTTGTTTATGGTCTCTCTCTCTCTCTCTCTCTCTCTCTCTCTCTCTCTCTCTCCCTCTCTCTCTCTCTCTCTCTCTCTCTCTCTCTCTCTCTCTCTCTCTGGCACTATATCCTATCAAGGGATTTGGCCGCTTCAAATGAGGTTTCATAATCCTATTTTCATTTCGGATAATGAGTGATTAATTCATTGATCCTAAACTAGCCGTAAAATTTTTTCCTTATCACCACCGGGAATCGAACCCAAGACCTCCGGTCGCTGGAGCAAGCATGCTGACCACTTTGCCACCGGAGCGGTCACAGATTTTAAACAATGGTCACATATTTTAAAAATAAATTATTTTTTACAGTGTAAGAAGTAATAAATAATGGAACCTAATACTTAATATGTGCGTATTATGCTTGTCGGCTTGGCGATTTTGATATGAGTACCATCTACAAAATAACGATACCTGGGATTTTGCTTTTGGCAAGAAAATATAGCATTCTTCCAAAATTTGAAATACCTCAGATAGTACGACTGAGACTGTTGGTTAGAGACGATTTTACCAGTTTTGTTAATCTGGATTTTAGTTCTTTGTGAATGTATTTGAATGCTGCTTTATTCAGCCTGAAGTTTTTAATAAATCTAAGAAAAACTGTGTTGTAATAAAAGACATAAAAAAAAATATTTAACTCACTGGATGTAAAATAACTGGAATATGTCATTACACATATTTTTTATCGCTATTCGAGTTTGTTTTCTATTATGCGGCGGCACTTCATCATATAAATTTAGATAGAGGCTTACTACTGTATCCATTATTAAAACACTTCTTTTAAATTTTGGACTATAAGTATTTAATTTTGTATTATACAATGAAAATCTAATAGAGTAAAAACACTAAGTTGAATTATCAATATTTTGACAGCTGGTGGGATTGCAGCTTCTTTGCGGCTCGATAAACACTGTTTTTCAGAGAGTTAATTTACAAACCCTAACTGAATATTTTATTGTAATAATATTTTGCATTAACTAAAATATCCAGAGACAGAAGTTCAAAAAGTGTAGATCATTCAATTAAAACTGACGCGAATTATAATAGTTGTTGACTTGTCTAAGAGTACTGGGCTTTGTGTCGACGCAACCACGTAAAAGTTATTAAATGGTGCGTAAACGCCGATTAAACATATCTGTGCATTTTTAAAGCATGCAACACGCTTCGAGAATGTAAACATAACACCATTTTTATAAGGTGAAATTCAGCAGTTTGATCTAAAAAAGAGTGTTCCACACCATGTTTATGTTTTATCCAAGTCGTTTAAAATAAATAGAGAAATCGTAAAAAAATTACTATCGACAACGATAAAGAACTTAAAACTAGGATTACTATACCTCCTCAACACATTACAAATTTACTGTAATGTATTTGTAAAGTACAATTTTTAAAGAGACTTTTTCTTAGTCAGCAAAATCTTCAGAATATAGCTGTATTTCGAATTTAAAAGATCTGGGAGCAACTTAAAGATATTTTTTTATATTTGAATTGGCACTACCTTATGAAGCAAATCAAAATAAAAACGTTTGCTAAATTAATTAGGACCCATTTTCATTTAATCATACGAAGAAAGAGAAAAATAATTGCCAAACGAATGCTTTATATCTAACTAAAAAACCGATCAATATCTAATTTGCAATGGGGTTCACGATATATGTATAATCTTTTAAACATAAACAATTCCAATTTTGATTCATATCCTTAATAAATAAATTTCTGGTTTACTAAACAAAATGACCTTTAAAAACGTAATAGATCGACCGCAAAATACGTTATAAATAATGTGTGTGTAGTACGCATTCTTATAAAATCATAAATAATATTTTCAACCAAATCTAAAAAATAATAATTTAATGGATAGCACCCCCTATCGATTCTAAACGAACCCGAAATATTTGTTTACCTTCTTTCGTCTAAAAAACACTTTTGATCGACCACCTGAGTGGATGTTAGTATATATTCCTCCAAAAGTTACTCATCATCACAGCTTCTAGTTAATTTTAATTTCACCAGAAAATGTTTCCTTATTTTCCATTTCAATAAATTTTTGAAACTCAGATTCTAATTTTATTTATAGTATCTCGCAAGGTATACATATATACAACATAAAAGTATGTACTATTTGTGTGTATATGCCTTTGGTGAATGGTGAGTACAGGCGAGCGAGTTTTTCGGTTTTTGGTATCATAAATTTAATTAAATTAAATAAAAATAAATGAAATTTTAGCTTCTGTGTTACAAGCAGCATACAAAACAACAAACAAATAGAAAAAAGCCTCGTGCCGAACAAAATAAAGCTTTAACAATTTTATTTATATAATGTATACTTTGTACCTATATCTACGGTTAAAGGTTACATTATTTATTAAATAAGAAATAACATTCCTAAATAATTTTTTTTTGATTTTGTGTATATAATACTACTTCAATTTGATTATAAATTTATTAGATTTTTTTTTCGTTCTTTATACAATAAAAGTGAAAATGAAAAAGGTAAGAAAATACACCTACATACAGACACACAAATGTACACACAAAAGAAAACACACAACATCTTATTAAAAGTGTAAGATATACGAACGACATAAGCAAAATAAGGAAAATTATACAAAATGGTTTCAAAAGAATCATAAAAGTTGTACTCAACACACACAGGCCTATGATAAAGAAAAATTAGTCTAGAATAAAATAGGAAAATAGACATGAAAATAAAAAATCGTTAGTGTATAGTCTAAATGTCCCATGGGGATCACATTAATTCTAATTCTTTTTATTTTTGGATGTGAAACTTTTCGAAATTGTACAACTAATAGAATTTTATCTGTGCTATGTTTGGCATAATTTTGTTTTTCTTTCAATATTTTTTTTTACAACAACACCATTTTGTCAATGAAAATGGTTACGGAAACGAAGGAAGGAAATGTCATTTATTTAATATAATAATGATGGGTAGGCCTAGGTAGGGTTTATATTTATGGTAAATTTATAAGTTGAGCACAGAACTTATTTTCAGATTTTATTATATTCCATATGGAATTTTTAAACCTATCAGTATTGGTTTCAAAAAATTAGCCTTTTACAACACATACATATATATGTTCATATATACGATCCAATCAAGATAGTCCCGAAAAATGACGTTAAATTATTCACAAGCAGAAAATCAATTTATCATCCAAGAAAAATAAATAAATAAATAAATTTGTTATTGCTCGTATACTCCCCCTACAAACATATATATGTACATGTAAACCAAAAAAAGCAACAAAGTAAAATAATAATTTTCTTTTGTTAAATTTTCAATTCACAACTGATTTCGAATTTCCCTGTTTTTCCGAAAAAAATTAAATTGCAATAAATCTAAAAATGTTTCGAATTTTTACGTTTATTATTTTTATTATTTTTTTTTGTGTTCACTTCGGTAGAAGAAACAAGCAGAAGAACAAAATTAAGTATTAAATTACAATTTTCACAAATCACAGTGAAAATTGAGTTTTCAAAATACATTTGTATGTAAGTAAGGCACAAAGCTTTGAGGTAAATATATATATAGGGTTTTGTATGATGGTTTTATTACCGACAAAAAAGAAAATTAATTTAGCTTTATGTATAGGATGATGGAATCTGTTTTTAACGAGTACTATAAATAAGTATACTGGAAAGAACATGGACACCTAAGGTTGTTCAAAATTTTGTTTTTGCAAAATGATTATTAAAAGTCCTCGGGTGTTATAGTTCATATTACCGATTTTCCTTTGAATTGATATCGTTCAACATACTCCAAGGCAAACATTGGATATGTAAATTAATTAATCAATTGATTACTTTCGTACATAAATACAATAAATTCTTTAACTACTAAAAATTAATTGTTACTCAGCTAATTTCATTTCAATGAGAAATTTATTTGATATTAACACAATATCACGTTTTAAAAAAATATTTCTTAAACTGATAAAATATTTAAAAAGACTAAGAAATTATTTTAGTAATTAAACCGTAGTTCGAATTACAAGAAAAGGATTAGTCTTTTAAGATGTATTACTAAAGTGAAGTTGTGTAAAAAATAATTTAAAACATTTTATATGTAAAGAAACTATATATACAGGATCTTCCAAAAAGTCTTTTTTTAATTTCAAATTAAATATACGTTTTGTTAAAAATAGATGGCTGGGATTCTTTATTGAAATTTAGTATAAGCACCCTCGGTTTTAAAGTTTGTCTTAACTTGTCCCCAAAACCAACAACAACTTTTGTAAACAGTGTATTTTGTACCGTATACCTCAAAGTCGCATTAAAAATGCTGTCTTAGATATTTATAAGAGGTTAAAGCAACTAAAAAACATGAATTTTCCGGAAAATCTAGGGGAACACTAGGTATAATAATCAAAAGTTTTATAGCTCAAAGTCAAATTAAAAGTACTTTGTCCTAAGATAAATGACGTTAGGTCCGCAGGGCTGGAATGGGTGTTTTTACTTTATGCCAGACCCAAAATCTAGAGAGAACTGGGTGTATTTAATGCTTCTTCTCAAGGATTCTCTTTCAAAATATTTTCAAGAAAAGTAAAAAATAATTCTCGTTTCTCAAGAAATTTTAAAAATTCTCGAGATATCTATTTCGGTTGTTCCCCGATTTGAACAATTTATACAGCACGCAAAGCAAAAATATGAAGTAAAAAATTTTTTTTTGTATAACCGTCACACTCTAACAAACGATGATTTTGTATGTTTTATGTACAAAATATATTCGAAAATTGTTTTCGTATTGTTTTTGTGTTGTATTTTTTGTACTTTTGGTTTGTTACCAATAGTTTGCAAAACAACAACTCCGCTGTGAACTTCTTAGCACAATCTAATAGAGATTAGAAAAGAAAGAACAAATCCAATGTTTCTCTTATCAAATTTTTACACAATCGTTCGAGATACAGCAATAATGTTTTCATTGTAATCCTCGCCCATTATACAAATATTATGCAAATACACGCGACTGCAGTAATTTTAATGTTGTCTATATTTTGTTCGAGTGCTTTGAAAAAAATATTGCGCCACCGATTTTTCATTATGCCAAATGCGCACTCCACAATATTTTTCGCTTTACTATGAACTGTAAAACTTCCGTTGGTTAGCATTTGGAATTTTTTATGGAGTGATGATAGCACAAGAATTTAATCTACAAGCATAACCATCGTCGCCAAGTAAATAATACATTTGCGGTGGGTATGCTCCTCGTTTATAAATCGGGCTATTATGTAACACTCAGGTGTCATGTAGTACGGAGCCCGGATAACCAACAAAAAAAATACCTCCCGCTACTATCAACTACAGCTTGCAAAATTATAGAATAACATTTCTTATAATTTATGTATTCGTCATGTCTATTGATGGGACATTTAATCCTTACATGGCATACATCAATTGCCCCAACTGCATTTTTAAAAATGGGAGCTTTTCCCCGTAAACAAAATTTAGCGCCAACATCGTCCAGCTCATTTAGTGTTGGAGTATGGGTCAAATGCAACGTTTCAAAATATAAATAAAGTTAAATATTTAAATCGTTTAATATTCAAAAGTTGCATTCATCAAAACTGTATAAAATTAAAAGTGATTTGTCCTAAGATATGTCTAAGAAGAAACTGCGGATGGGTGTTTACACTTTGTACTAGATCAAATCCATGTTTACCTCAAAATCGCATTAAAATTGCTTTGTTCTAAGATATTTCTTAAAGCTTACTACGGCAGGAATGGGTGTTTTTTATTTGTACTAGACCCATCCCAATTGAAAAACATAAATTTTCCGCAAAATCTATGGGAACACTGGGTGTAATATTAAAAAGTTGTATATCTCAAAACCGCATTAAAATGGCTTTGTCCTAAGATATTTCTTAGAGATTACTACGGCTAGAATCAGTTCCCACTTTGTACTAGACACAATTCAATTAATAGCATGAATTTTCCGGAACGACTAGGGGACCGACCACCATATGTAATATTCGACAGTTGTAAAATTCAAAATCACGCATTTCTCTAAGATATTTATGATAGGTTAATACGGTTTGAATAGGTGTTTTCCCTTTGAGTCCCAACTTTGACCAGTCTGCTTTTTCCGGTAGTGAATTTTTTAAGGTTGGAATCTTATGACGCGAAAAAATTTAAACTGAAAAAAAGACGAGGATTTGATTTTTTTTTGGTGAATCACAGCGAGGATAAAACATTCGAGCGAAAGAGAGTATGAAAAATGGATTATCGATGATGGAACAATTTGTAATGTAAAATAAAATAAATTAAAAAAAAGTAAAAGAAAATATCGCTGTTTGGATTAACCAAAAAGAGAAAAACAAGGAGTGCTGTTCGATTAAAAAAAAGAAAAGGGATAAGTATGAACAACAAACAAATCCATCTCATATATTGAGAGAACCAATCATAAATACACTAAGCCACTCACGTGTGTATCTTCGTACAAAAATAGCCCAACAAATTAAAATTAAACGAGTTCGTGCTAATAAATCTAAAGAATCTGAAACTCTTGAAAATATAATAATTCCGGAAAACCTTCGTTATATTGAAGGAGAATTATTCATATTAAATGAAGATTATTTTGACGGAGGCAAGATTATTTTGATGGGGACTATTTCTTCTTTAAAACTCCTTGGTTCGATCTATAATGTGACAACTTTTTCAATACACGAACGTATTGAGGGAAAAATAGTTCCATTGAATTTTTGTTTTATGAGTAAAAAAATCTAACAAAGTCTACTATTAGTTATTTTTTAGCTTAAAAAAATATGCTTAGAATATGAAATCAGTGTCAATCCGGAACGAATTATATGCGATTTTGAAAAGACAATTGTATCGTCGGCCAAAGTTTTTTTCCAAACGCATTGTTTAAAGGATGCCTCTTTCAATTTGGCCAAATAATATGACGCAAAAACCAAAAGGAAGGACTAGTGGTAAAATATGGCAATGATGAAAATTTTTCAATCCAAATCAGGATGATTAAAAGTATAACCTTTGTTCCACCAAACGAAGTCGATAATTATTACCAGAGCTTGTCTAGGAAATTTAATAACGAGGACGTAAAAACATTGAAGTTTGGTTTAAAAAAATTATATTGGAGAAGACAGTCAACGGCTCAGATATACCCTCCCTAGTGGAAAAATTGAAATTTTTTATACTAAAAATAAACTTACGATTTCATAGAAATTTAATAATAATTTTTGTATAATTTTAGTAGGTTATGGCAATATAATTTTAGTATAATTTTAAAAATTAAACAGAAATTATACTTTTGCAAATTATCTAGTTAAAAGTATAATTTTTGTATATTGTGTTATAAAATTAATACCAATATCAGTGTATTTTAAGTATAATTTTAGTAGGTTATGGCAATATAATTTTAGTATAATTTTTAAATTTAAACAAAAATTATACTTGAGATAGATAGAAGATATTGAAAATGTTTCTTTTCATTGTGACTGCCGATGTATGCGTATTATAATTTTATATCATTTTTCCATGTGGTTGTTTGTATTTGCGGACATGCCACGTCATCAGTTCCTCTCCATTGATCATTTCACGCCATTGTTAATTCTAGTATTTTCAGTCAATTTTCGTTGTGAATAGTGGACCCGATAACATCGTTGCCTAATTAGAATAATAATTACATAAATTTTTGACTCCGACTGGACTCGAACCGGCGACTTTTGCGATAATAACACTTAGCGGTGTACACCTTAACCACTGCACCACCAAAGCAATAACTATGTAGAGTTTAATTCAACAATATAAATCAATATATTTAAATACACAATTATACTTGAAATATACTTAATTTGGTTTATTTCATTTGCTGCAAACTACACCAGCACACCAACATAAAAAGACCGCGAAATACGATTACAACTAAATACATTTTTCAGCACGATAGTATTGATTCGCATCAGTGATGCCAGTTCGTGGGAAATTTTCCTTTTTGCGGGAAATTCATCTCTCGTACGGGATGAAAAGTGTTGATTAAAAAAAATTATTTTTCTAAAATGTGTAATACACAATTTTTGATTACAATAATTTACTTAAAATAATTTTTTAAATTTATGTTTAATTTTGACTAAATTTAAATATTTGTATATACAAAACTAATATTTAAATTTGTATAAAATATTTAACCATAATTAAAATTTTAAACCGTCGTATATACGTATTTATCTCAAATATACTTAATTTAGTTTAAACTTGGAATTCAAGTGCTAGTTTTAGGTTAAAATATTTTATGTATATTCATGTTTAATTTTGGCTAACTTTAAATATTTGGATATACCAAAATCATACTTAAATTTGTATAAAATATTTAAACATTATTAAACTATAAAACTACCGTATTAAGTATTTATCCTAAATATACTTAATTTAGTTTAAGATTTGAATTTAAAAGTTAATTTTAGGTTAAAATTAACACTTATATGTGTATAATATTTAAAATCATATTTTATGTATATTTATGTTTAATTTTGACTTAATTTAAATATTTGTATATACAAAAGTCATACTTATATTGGTATAATTTTTGAGATGTCTAATTTAAGTAGTATTTTGGTCTAGAAATGTATTAAACTTTAACCAATTTAAAGTATATTTTGTATTTAAATTAAACATTTATACAAAAATAAATTGATTTTGGTATTCCTCAGTATAATTTTTTGGTATAAATATTTGATTTTTTCCACTAGGGCTATAGCTGTACTGTACGTCTTCGATTTGGCAGATGATGCGTAAAGTAAGAGACGGAATAATAAGCCGCAAAAGAGCAACGAATGCTTCGGCCCCAAACAGATGGCATAGATTAAAAAAAAATGACAAGAATTTTGAAAAATAATATGCAAGATTTTAGAAATGCGAGATTTTGTAATGCGAGATTTTACAAATGCGAGATTTTGAAATGCGAGATTTTGAAATGCGAGATTTTTAATTTTTCAAATGCAAGATTTTGTAATGCGAGATTTTATAATGCGGGATTTCGTATCGCTCCCAAAATTTTGGTGTGTATTTTTTAGTTAGCGTGTGTTCTATGAAACAAAAACCTAGCTAATGTAATAAAACTAGCAAAAACTCAGTTGCCTTAGAGCTTTGGTTCAACGAAGTTGTGTTATATTGCGTTGTAGGGTAGGACATTTTTAAATCATCAATATTTCTATTAACTACTAAAATAAGACAATTTTAAAAATATCAATTAAATTAGGGATATTTAAATAACATAATTCTAAAGTAACCGATAAATATTTCGTATTTAAATAAAATATAAACTCGTTGAAATTACTGCTCCAATAATGCCCGATGATCTAAAAGATGAAGATACCACAAAATGATGTATTGATGAAATTTTAAATTATTTTTAGATGATCCACAAAAGAATAAACGCCACACTATTGAAACTACTTTGATTAAGAGATAAAAACCAAGCTATTAATTTATTTCACTTAAAACACACTGTATATTTTTAATTGTTTGTCTTAATTATTTGCCAGATTACAATCGAATGAACGAGAATTAATTTTTCAATGTTTAGCTTTACAAAAAAAACCACTGTTAAGTTTAAATTTTAGAATTAATGCAGATTGTAGCATACTTGAATAATTTTTTTTAATAAAATATTAAATAAAATACTAGTACGATGTACTATGCAGCTATAATTACATTGTTAAACGCACTCATCGGTCTACTACTCTAGTACACCATAAAATAAATCAAAATAATGACAGTAAGTTGACAAGTTATTTTTACAAGATGTTTAAAAGATAAGTATAAATTATTCACATAAAATTATTGTTTTGACAATCTAAACAATATTAATTAGTTTTTTAGTTGCAGATGCAGATTGTTGGATTAATTTAACCAAGTGGTAAGTATAAATGAATTGATTAACATTAACTATTGTTCCTCGTTTTAGGGTGTAAGTAGAGAATATTTTGGTAGAACCTTGGACAGCAAATATGAGACAAATTTTGGTTTAATTTACTAATAAAGCTTAAGTAATTAAAAGTGTCTTACATTCTCACCAACATACTCCCACACCTTAATGAATTTTAATTCTTAATAGGTAAATTTATCAGCTTGTGGACCGGCCGTTTCACTTTGCTTTTGGATGTTTTTAAAGTTACTACTCGAGTAATACTGTCACTTCCTGGGTGAATCGCTATTACTCTGCCAAGTACCCATTAACTTGGATACATGTTGTCCTCTCGTATGAGAACAACGTCATCGACTTCTAGTTGTTCGTCTTTGAGATAGTCTTGATGCCATCGTTTCAAAATCCTTGAATTCGTTGGATATTCCGCCATCTGGATAATTTGTTTTGAGGTAGTTCGTCTAACATTGGTTCTGGAATGATTGTCAGCGCTTTACCAACCAAAAAATGTGCTGGAGTTAGAACATGTAACTCAGTTGGGTCATCCGTCAGACTGCATAGTGGCCTTGAATTCAGAAGTGACTGGATTTAAATTATTAACGTCGTAATTTCTTCAAATATCAGATTTATATTTGTGACCCTCTTCAGTGGCGCTATTCTGGGTTTCCCTGGGAATCGGAAATTGGGAAAAATATTTGCATAGCATTTTTGTCTAAAATATATTTTTCTGGCCTACTGTTGGAATTAAATTGATGTAAATATTTATGAAACAGAGATATTATTGGGAATTATTTTTCCCCATAAAAATTTTGTGGAATAAAAGTTTCCCAATCAACTTTGTTTCGAAAATATTTACACCAAACTAATTCCAACAGTAGGCAAGAAAAATATATTTTAGACAAAAATGCTATGCAAATATTTTTCCCAATTCCCTATTCCCAGGGAAAGCCAGAATAGGGCCACAGGTGATATTTGAATGATTTTACAGACGAATCCCACAGATAAAATTCAGATATTAGTGGATTGCTTGACTGATCTATTTTATCTGCTGCTTCATTTGTTTTAATTCTCTGTTGGCCCCAATGAAATTTGACCCGTTGTCATACCAAATTTGCTGAGGACTTCCCCGTCGTGCAATGAAACGCCTGAGTGCTGCCAGGAATGAATCCGTATCAAGGCAGCTCACTACTTCCAAATGCACTGCCTTTACTGCTGAACATACGAAGAAAACTGCTACGTACGCCTTTTCTGTCGAAGATGTTTTGCGTTTACTTCGTTTGATATAAATCGACCCGTTTTCAGAAATTGTCGACTTTGGATACATCGTGCCGCTGGCAGATAAGCCATTTTTTGATCCGTTTTGGGATAACGTTGGCGGAGACACAGCGTGTAGGATTTTATGCACCGTTTGATTATATACCTTGCCCCTATCATCCAATACTTGCTTCTTAGAATGGTTAAAGTTAATGAATTACCAGCATGCATATGATTGTAATGTATGTACATCACGAACTATTTTTTCACAAATGATATGGTTGTTTGGGATAATCACTGGATGCCTGGTATAATATGGTAGTGATGATTTTCGCAGGTGCCCGCCTACCCTTAGTAGCCCACCCGAAGCAACAAATGGGTCGAGTGCAGATAAAAGGTGTTTTGACGGTAATGGTAAGTTTTTATTAAGAATTGATAGTTCAGTTTTAAATGCACATTGTTGTACATTGCGTATAATTATGTGTTCAGCGTCATGCAGCTCAGCTGGAGTGATTGTATCCGTATGATAAGTGGTAAGTTGTTTCGTGCGGGCTGGTCTTCCGAATCTCAAAATATAGACCATTACCTTTCAGATTTTGTACCAGGATGATAACTTTGTTAATAAATTTAGAACTACGTCTTCTTCAGTAGTCGTCGCTGTCAAAACGTTCGTGTACTTGGACCGTTCTTCTACAGAGGGTTCGTCCATTTCTACTGTTGTCAGTTTTGGTTTTGGCCAATTTTGGTCTAACTAATATACGAAATACCCATAGGCAGTTTCGGAGGCATCACAGCATGCTGAAACGACGCAACGTGATGCAACGCTTGCTTGTCGTCCCAAGATTACAAGGTCTTACTCCCCTGACATGGTTGTACTTGAATACACACACACACCCTGATTAAAACAAAAAAAAAATAAAACGCGGGAAAAGTACCGGAAGATTTTTGGGTATAAAAATAAAATTTCGGAAGCACGAAGAGAGTTAGTTAGTAAAAGTTAGTTGATGACTCGGTTAAGAGTTTAAGATCGCGACTCATATTATTTTTTTATGTAAATTGGTCGGTATCAGGAGACGACAGTGTACAATTGATAACCATAATTTAAAATTCTAAAGCTTATAGGATAAATTAATAAATTGTGCACCCAAATAATTTTTTTTTTGTATTTAAATCGCCGAGAAAAAAAAATCGAATCAACCTTTTATGCTGTATCGGGCATGTCAATATTTATAAAATTTGCGTTAGTGTTTTGTGTATCTTACGAACCAAAAGAAAACTATAAACGGTATTTTGCCAAATTTAATATCAAGTGAATTTTAATGCATTTTACAAGAATTTAAGAACGTTATGTAAAACGCGATGTTTACAGTTAAAATGTGAAATTATTTATAGTATACGGTTGCATTATATAATTTTTTTTAGTTAGAATAAGTGTACATATTTAAATAACTATAAATCATAATAACTTAAAATTAAATAATATTTGAGTCATTATAAATATATACGAAAAGTCGTAAGACAAATAATAAGCTCTAAAATAAAAAGTGTGCCATTCGCTAGCGCCTAAAAGTGATCTGGTTACCAAAAATTACTAGAAACCCCAAAAAGGGTGTATGTGATCAATCGCTACAGTCGAATTATAAATAACTTTTGTATAAATTGTATAAACATTGAATACAAGTGTGCAATCAGTTGACCAGACTAATTTGAACTAAAAGTGAACGCGTGGCGAGGTGAATTAATAAAAACTTATAAACCTATCTCGTAAAACTATTTATCGCTAATTTTAAAGAACATAATAAATTATAAGTGTTGCTACTCTAAACGTGTGGTGTAAAGCCACCCCGTTACAATTACATTCAACCGCTGTAAGCAGTTCAACAATTACTGCGCCAATGCGATCAGATGGATGCAGCATAGGATAACGGCCGCAACGATTTCAAGTAACATTTTTATTAATCACTTTTATAATAGTATATATTTTATATTTATAGTTTTTTTTATTATATAACTTTCGGTGGTAGTTTCTTAATTGATAGTAATTAATTTTCCATTTAATATTCTTTTTCATTTAATCAATGACGTCATTTAAAATTTAATATTTTTTTTTCTATCTAATTATGTTTTTCACATTTTTACTTCTCTTTAAATAAATAAAATATGTTTTATATGAATCCACTCGAAAACAATCTGTATTCTTGAATTTTCTAAATTTTAATTACAGCATGAGAAGTTAAGAGCTTTATTTAGGATGAAGTGGTAAGTGTGTCCACAAGCAATTTCTCGGTAAGTTGATCCATGCCTTTCCATTCCCTTCCTTATTTTCCCTTCTTCTAAGTTGATCCATGCCTTTCCATTCCCTTCCTTATTTTCCCTTCTTCTAAGTGGTCCAAGCGAGCTTGCAGTCAACTCCAGCACCACCCCCCCCCCCCCCCCTCCCTGAGCCTTAGTCGGTTAACTGCGACCACGCTGGAGCTCTGATTGTGGGAATACAACTTTTCGGTAACGGCAGATCTTATTTCTGGAAGCAATTTACATATGCAACCCACTCAGGTCTAACCAAGCCGTTACAATGCGTGTACTGATTTCGTGTTGTATGTGATAATAACGATAGCCGCCGACGAGTTTGAACTACTTCCAATTCTGGTAATGAATTGTAAAGTGCCTTCCATGCATCTTCGATATTGTTTGGTAGTTTAGCGTGCCACTCCACCTTCAGTAGCCATAACTTCTGTAACAACATTTTAAAAATAATTATAGTAGGTGCAAGTCACCCCAACGGGTCATATAATTTGGCTGCCGTCGATAAAATCTTCCGTTTTGTCCAATTTGTGTCTTCAATTCGTTTCTGGACTTTGAAAGAAAAGGTGTCGAGTTCTACGTTCCAAGTAATACCACACAGTTGAAAAAATATGACCTATGTAATGCAAATTGCATTACATATACGTCCTGCGGAAGCTTGTATTACAAACTAATGCACAAGTTGCATTATATCAGATATTAATGCTAATTGTATTAATTTTTAGTGTATAGTTTACATTAAACTATAACGGAATATTTTGTTAAAATTGATACAAGTTATATTAAAATTTATAGCACATTACATAAAAAATAATCAAAACACCCATTTGGAAGCATCATTTTTTGTCGTAAGTGGCATTAAAATTGTATAGTCCAGTACTTTAAACAGTAAAGCACACTACATTAGAAATTCCCAAATAATTGTATTAACACTTATATCAATTTGTAACAAAACTAAAAGTATAAAGCAAATTACACAGATACCCGTTTTTCACTTCCAACTCGATTGACGTAAATCAATCTACGTCCTTACTTACACAGCAAATATATGAAAAACATGTTAAGCTTATATTAAAAGTACACACAATGACTTAGCGAATTATTATAAATTCGCTAAAAAAATATTTAACCCCAGTGGCACTATTCTGGTAATTCCCTGGGAATAGGGAATTGGGGAAAAATTTTATATGTAATTTCAGTTCAAATATTATTTTTCCGGCCTACTGAGGAGAAAAGTTTGATGTAAATATTTATAATGCACGATTTACATGTTCCAATTTTTTTTCCAGTAAAAAATGAAAGGTTAAGTATATTACGATTTTCGTTTGCGAGAGGAGCACGAAACAAATTCCAGTAAAATAAAATTGGATTTTTTTCTTTTTAATTTGAGCAAATGTTGGCATAAAACTGGGAAGATTGCCATAAAATATAGTTTCTACGAGTATTTTTATAGCAGTGAAATGAAAAAAATTCAAAAAAGTTTCAAATAAACATCAAGCAGCCATAAACATCATTCAAACAAAACGAGCAAACATGAGCGGTAATTAAATATTTTATTTTTACTTGCAATTCGATTTTGTTCGTTATCTAATTTAAACGCAAGCTGTTCGAACTTTGAAAATTTATGGGACATACAAAAAAATTATAGCATTGCCTTATTTGTTTATATTACTGACTCTTTTTAACTAGTAACTTTTTTTTATATGCGTGCAGCTCTATTTTTCAGTAAAAAATTTGTTGGGAAAAAAATTGGAACATGTAAATCGTGCATAAATTGGGAATAATTTTTCCATATCTAAATTGGTAGGGAAAATTATTCCCAATTTGATTTTGTTTTCAAAAAAATTACCACTACCTTTTTACCTCAGTATGCCAAAACAATAAAATTTAAATAGAAATTATATATAAAATCTTTCTCCAATTCCCTATTCCCAGGGTATTACCAGAATAGTGCCACAGATTATATAGAAATTTTCTTTCAACACACTACTGCAATAATTTTAGACGCAACTGCATCATAACTATTTTTAATGCATGCTTTGCATTAGAATATGATACACGATTGCATCGTATAAGCCTCGATGCAATCGCAGCAACATTTCTAAGTGTGCAAGCATCTTGATAGTTGTACCGTATTCAATCAACTTTGATATATCTTGGACTTCGTTTTGCGAAAATGAACTCAAAAATTTTGGAGAATTAGATTTCCACTTTCTTAGGTTAAAACCGCTTTTACTCAAAATGTTGTTTAATTCTTCTTTAAGTTTTACTGCTTCTTGGATCGTGTTACACCCGGTCAGCAAATCATCAACTTAGAAGTCTTGCTTAATGATATGTGATGCAGTTGGGTACCGTTGAGCAGCCACTTCGGCAGATTTTTTCAATGTTTTTACCGCTAAATAGGGTGCACAGTGGTTCCATAAGTCACCGTGTTTAGTTTGTATGTTTTAATTTGTTGCATCCAATTTTCGCGCCACAATATTAATTGGAAATTGGCATCGTTGGGGTTGCCAAGTATCTGGCGGTACATTTTTTCTGTGTCTGCTACTAAGGCGATTGCATGTTTTCGAAAATTTAGGATAATTGTAGTCAGGTCGCGTTGTATATTTGGGCCAATTTGCAAAACGTCATTAAGAGACAGTCCTGTGGTAGTTTTTGATGATGCGTCAAAGACAATTCTTAATTTTGTAGTGCTACTGCTTGGCTTGACAACGGCACGATGCGGTAAATTATATTTTTTGTCATCTTGTCTTGAAATTTGTTCTGGTAGTGTGTAGCTATCCAATGGTCAAAAAACAATGGTTGTCTCGCAACGCAAACCTTCTTTCCATTGAGAGTAGTCGATCATGTGCTGCCTTATAAGAACTGCCTAATGAAGAGGTTGGTTTTTTAAAGGAAAGTTTTACGGTGAAATGCTCATTGCTGCTTCTAGTAGTAGTTTCGTCATAAAAGGCTTCACATTCATGAATGCTGCTGGCTGGATTGATGTGAGATGAAAGTTCTGCTACTTCCCAGAATTTTTTCAAATCTTAGTGAAGATCTTCATTATAATGATTTGAATTAAAGGATCGGAGCTGACGTGTAAACTGGTAAGATGTAGTGACCGATTGTTTGATGATCCCGCTACTAACCAGCCGAACTTGGAAGACCGCAATATTGGTAATCCGTCAATTATGTGTCTTTCAGGATTGAGAACCTCGAAAAAATATGTCGTTTAGTTGGCAATAGATTGGTCATATTTATATTGTTGGTAATATGAGCCATGACAGAGATTTGATAACTTCGGTCTGTTCTTGAATATACGGTCATACTGATTTTCCCCTCGTTTTTCCAGCCGGTGTAGATGCTAGGCCGTAAATAGATAAGGAAGCGTTATTGCTTTAGGCCTAGACTTTGCGCGCAAGATTCGGTAACGAAAGAAGTTTGTGAGCACAAATCTAGCAATGCTCGATGCAACTGGAGTTCACCGGTACGTGATTTGATGTAGATATCTGAAGTTGGTAGTACCGTTTTTGTTAAGTAGTGTGTGTGAAGCACCTGTGTATTAACCTGGTTATTATTTGCTTGTGTTAATTTCATAGTGGACTTTGTAGTTTATGTACGTCGTTCACCAGATGACTGATCCAATGAAATATGATGGCTTGCTGTTGTTTGGAATCATGAGTTTCATTCTGACGTTGGTGTAATAAGGTGTGATGTAGCTTGTGGCAGATTAAACACGACGACTTAGAAAAGCATTGTGTACTAGTGTGCCACATTGAGTGCCACATAGATTGTAATTATTTTCTGAAACTATTTTGGATCTCGCAACCGTATTCATATTTTTAAACTCTGGACATCGAA
The DNA here is from genome assembly GCA_947310385.1 of Nephrotoma appendiculata. Taxonomy (NCBI): domain Eukaryota; kingdom Metazoa; phylum Arthropoda; class Insecta; order Diptera; family Tipulidae; genus Nephrotoma; species Nephrotoma appendiculata. The sequence continues at coordinate 263,958,754 of OX371224.1, forward strand.
ATATGGGATGTGGTTGCTTATAAACCACACTCTCGAACGTCGGATTAAATTGAGCTGACACGAATGATTTTGTGGAAGATCTGGTTGGTACTCGTGTACGTGTGGACTCGCATATTTCCAGGGCGTCGTATCTCTTGTTTAAAAACGTGAATAGATTTTCCACTGTAGGAAAGTCCTTATCCACTCACTCAATCGCCCACAATTGCATGGTTTCTTCATCAATTTTCGACAATATTATTTGGATGAGCCACGGATCTCACGCTTTGGCTTGTGGTCTCAGTACTCGCAATCCACGCAATCCTGTTTATATCATCAATAAACCTCAACCGTTTTGGATTTGGAGCTAGTGCTGTATTGCGATAGGTAGAAATATTGGATCAAGTATAGGGCCTTAATTGTATTTTGACAATTATTTTATTAAGTAACAGTTATTTGAAATTTTAAAATATAAAGGAATTAATGCAGCTGGTACCATACGCATTAATAGATTTGTCAAACCACCAACCACGACTGATAAAGAAATTAAAAAAATTAAGGAAATTAATTCGCAGTTTCCTCTAATTGGCTAGAATACAAACAAGATTGTGATATACACAATATACCAAAAACGAACTTTGGATGAAGGTTGGCAATTGTTTAACTTTTGTGGGTGATAAAAAAAAATGTAAAGAAGCGTGGACGCACCAGTTCCACAAATGAAAATAATGTATCGTCTCCTGTATGTCATGCATCATCAACCAAATCTAGATGTGAAAAGAGCTCATTCAGGGATATCCAATATGAAGAAATTGGCCATATGCCAGCACATGACCAGAAATCGGAGCCAACTAGGTTCAAACAAATGAACTGCACTGGTATATTATTTTTTATATTCAAGAAATGTTAGGTGCATCTTTGCATTAGCAAGGCAAGAAACTGCTTTGAAAAATTGAAAGTACTTACTACAAAATTTAGAAAATAAATTATTTTGCGATTCTCTGTACAATATATTGTACATTTTGGAGGGTTTTTGAAATAGGCCCAGTGAAATAAAAATTGAGCTAAACACGATACACGAGATTTTAAAATAGCCTCATAATTACTAATTCAACCAAATAATATTTTTAGCTCTTCTAACATTAAATGGCGTTCGAAAGACAAGGAAAGATTGCATGGCACAGCACATATATTATAACAAACAAAATTTAATTTTCGCTGGTTCTACTGCCCAAGGAGAGGTTTAGCTGCATGATGCATAAATAATGTTGGTCTCCGTGACCAAATAATTTATACCTCACTCCATTAACTTACGTTAAAGCAATTATTCTCACTTGTGACTTTGTTATTCTAACCTGCAGTTCCACTGAATGTTGGACTGATTTCAGTGACCTCAGTTACCACAATCAATCGCGACAACTAAATTATTTTGATTACAAACACTTAACAATAATTATCAATGATTTATAGTTTTAAGTAGTTTTACAAAAAAAATCTTGTATACTTTGTCGGTTACGTACACTGTTCCCCTAATAATTAAAGCCTAATGAATCAAAAATTAGCAATTGATCATTAATTGAGACTAAGTTGATTTTAAAAGCTCATTACGCACAACAACAAAATATGTAAACGAAAAAATTTTACTTTTTAATATAAATCTCATGAAGGTCAATTAGATAATCATCAAGATAAATACACCGAACATTAAACTCATGATATAAGATTTAAAATGAAATAAAAAAACAAGTAAAAATAAACATTCTCTTTTTAAAAAATAATCAATCATAAACGTATTTATGATCTTAGAATGAAACATAATAATAATAATGACAAGAACATCGCATACATTTTTCGTTTTTTATCTTTTCTATCTTTGTACAACAAACCAAATATTTTCAAGTGTAAAAAATTGAATTTTCTACGCTTTGTAATTTACATAATGAACCCATCCCTATTGAATATGTTTTAATTGGTTTCACATATTCGTATACAAAAAAAAAAAATCTGGATATATAAATCCAACCTCTTCATTACATTTACTTTATACTTTTCATTATAATTTGTTCCACCTTTGCAGTTTTTTTTTTCGAGGATGGCTTTTTTCGAGAATAACTCTTGTATGTAATTGAAAACTAAAGAAATATAACAAATCGATTAGAAACGATATATATTTTGTTGCCTGTATGCATAAGAAGCGTATTCCAATCAAAAATTGTTTTTATATTGTGCAAGTTGGTATAAATTTTCCTTTTTTCTTCAGCCATTAAATTCTTATATATACGGAAGGGGTATAAATATATAATATCACAAAGAAAATGGAATAATATATTGCACTTTTGCATGCGATGCAGAAACAAAAACAGTAAACTCATGTCTGTCTCTGTATTAAACCACTTTGCCATCAAGTCTCATAAATTATGTAAGCGCATACATGAAAACACAATGTCAGTCAGTCATATGACACGATTTTTTAAAAACTTTGTTTTAGGATAAAATTTAAATTTAAATATATGTATATCTTTTTTTCTTAATGATGATGAATTGGATTTTTCTCGGGTTCTTTAACTCTATATAGAACGTATATAGAGAGACGATGATGATTCAATCACAAACTAATTAGTTTTTATTTTTAGTTAAAATAAAAAAAATCAAAGAAAATTAAGAAATATCATTTTTCATCTACCTTAACTAATTTGTAATATCGCTCAAAACAATGAAAGGGGATATGGAATGTCTGTCATGATCGGTCGGAAGAAAACAAACAAGGTATTCACGATCTCGTTTCACTTATGTGATGTATATAAAAAAACTTTAATGCGATATTAAATGTTATATATATATATATATATATATATATATATATATATATATATATATATATATATATATATATATATATATATATATATATATATATAAACTACGTTAGACACAAAATAATAAATTGCCTATGCGATGACAACACCTAACAGCAATATGAACGGGCGCAACAACAAAAATATTTTTATATATATTTTGCCAGACCATTACAATTTATGAGCATTATCAATCATAAATTTCATTTATAGTGAAATGCTACTATCCACAATCCTACACACATTTGACACATTCCAAAACGAATGAAACGAACGTATAAAAAAAAATATATTTATGTAGAAAAAAAAAATGTCAAAAATTTCATAATTGATGAAAATTTTAGTTGAATTTATTTTTCCAAAAAGAAAATATATTAAATTAAATTATCAAATTATGCATGACAACGTGGAAATGTTAAAAAAATAATAATAATTTAACACACAAATTGAATGTACAATATATGTATATATACATAGGTACACAGTACTAACGTAAATTGGGATCGGTAATAGCGCGACCTTTTTTACTTCCTTGGCACTCATCAATTACTCTATAGAAGAGATGACGGACGAGCGACGTCTTGTGTCATTAGTTTAGGTGTTTAATATAACTAGCTGACCTGTGACTGAATAATCAGTCACGTGAATACATTTTGTTGAATTTTTGGTTAAGAAATGATTAAGAAGATATTTTAAGATGTAAATTTGATGCACTTTTATCAAAAATAAAGTAAATTCATATAAGTGGTTAAGTTTTAAATCTTAAACGGCAAGCACGAGCTCAAATGTACACAGTATGACTTACGTGTCAAGTCAAATATTCATATCTCAAACCGGAAGCTGCTCGGGATCACATGATCACTTACGCACCCAAACTAAATATTAAAATCTCAAAAGGGAAAAGCACACAATTGCTGAGGCAAACTATAATCCAAATATTTCAAAAGAAATGTACAAAAGGATAATAAAATAGTAGTAGAAGGTAGATAATAAAATAGTAAAATATATCACAATTTACATGCACAGAATCTCTTCAAAAAATACATTCTTTGTTGTGATGCGCCCATTTCGATCAGCTGATTGATCGCTTGTCTCAGCGATAAACACTTTGAGTCCGTCAAATGAGCGGCATCGTGAAAAGGCCACATACACCTGATCATTCGTAAATACGGGTCCCGGCAAGAACACTACCTTCTTCAAGCTTTAACCCTGACTCTTGTTGATGGTTATAGCGAACGCGAGCTGAACCAGAAATTGAAGGCGAGACATTTTAAATGAGAAGATGCCTTCCAAGGGTGAGAGCTTAATGCGTGGGATGAGAACGCGCTCGCCTTTTGAGAAGCCAGTCAGCACCTCACATTCCAGAATGTAGCGGTTTATTTTTGCGACGCGCATGCGTGTTTCATTGATCCAACCCTTGCTAGTGTTTAGATTCCTCATCAAACGAACAATCGCGTTTACCTTTAGTGGGATGGCATGGCGCGGTAATCCCGACCCTTCAATTTTATTGAGAAACTCGACGTGTAGGCGGAGTTTCTGATGCATGTCGTCACTCTCAAGTTTATCAGCACTATGTTTCACTTCTTGTTCGTCGGGCAGGAGGTCAAGAACCTACTGATTGGTAAGCGCGCAATAATCCATATTGGGTGCAAGGATGGTGCGCTCCTCGATGGTTCCCTCGGCTGGTGATGTGTTGTTGCCACCATATACGAAACCGATCAGAATTTGAGGATGTCGTCCTCACCTTCATCGACGCGCATGTTCTTGGTGAGTGTAAACTTATTTACCAATTTCCAAAGCGGGTTATACTTGATGGTCGATTCGCAAGTTTGCGCGCGTCCCGCCTTCAGGTAGTCACCACACATGAGGATGATTTTCCCAGCTAATGGAACACGCACTACCCGTCTATGATTGTGAGCTCTGCTCCTGGCATGATTAACTTTATTAATTTAAATCGCGCGTTAACCATTAAGCAACTTTGAAATTGATTCGCGCACCGACAGTGTTGCAATTTCGAATCTGAATCGCATACCAACAGTTTTACAACTTTGAATTTGAATCGCGCGCCACTAATTTGAACAAAAATATTTGCTTTTTGGTCATCCCATAAAATTCTCAAATGTTGCAAGATTTCACGCGTACAAAAACTTGGAAATTTTCTGAAACCACCTGAGGTACCCATTTCGGTTACTTTCCGGTGGAATTTTTCCAAATTTTCTAGCCCACGCACAGCGCAATATTTATGTCGACCTACCCTGAAAAATTCTAACGGATCGGATCATGTTTAGGGGTCATTTTAGGGTTGAGTATGAAAAAATTAAGAATATTAATATAATAGATAGATAGAAGATAGATAGAAGCTGACCTTCGACTGAATAATCAGTCACGTGAATATATTTTATTGAATTTTTGGTTAAGAAATAATTAAGAAGATTTTTAAAATGTAAATTTGATACACTTTTATCAAAAATAAAGTAAATTCATATACCCGGTTAATTTTTAAATCTTAAATAGAAAGAGTGTCATGACAAAATTGTATTTTTACACTCACAACTATTAACACCAATATGTATGTAAAATCATTTTATGTTCTCTGTTTTGTTTAATTGAGATTCATTTACAAATTTTCTACTCATTTTGTCATCACAGTGTGTCATCACATCGGCAATTTTAATAAATTTTGTCATTGTCACGGTATAATGCGCATGATCATAGATTCAATATAAACATATTTTGTCATGGCATTCTGGCGTCGTGACAAAATTTTGCTGAAAACACCTGAGGTACCTGTTTCAGGTACTTCCCGGTGGAATTTTTCCGATTTTTCTAGCAAAGGCACACCGCTATATTTATGTCGACCTACCCTCAAAAATTTAAACGGATCGGATCATGTTTAGGGGTCATTTTAGCGTTGAGTTTGAAAAAATTAAGCGTATTAATATAATAGATTTTTGATTGCATATTTACTATTTACGTATTTTAGTAATAAAAAGTGTAACAGCTGTCCAGTAAATATTATATCCCATTATATAGCTGAACTGGCATGGCGGTACATACAAAAAAAAAATTCTTAAATCAATATTATACTCTTCAATTCAATACAGAAAATTGAAGGGCGACATCTTGAACGAATCTTTTTTTGTTAGGTTACCTTCAATATAATGTTTTATATATATTTTTTTGTATCGTATTGCACAATTGTTATATTGCTCAAGATTATATAGGATGATGAAAAAAGTTTTGTTTTGTATTCGTTTGATCATCCTTAAAAGGAGAAACTATTTCAAAATTCATCTTTTGTTCCCATTTTTATTATTATTCCATTTGGCTCTTGTCTTTTATACATAACGTTTTTATATCGAGCTGAGATTTCTTAAGATATTTTCTTTTTATGTGGATTACATACCATTTTGTTGTTATTGTTATAATTTATCTACCATACTCGTATATATATATAGGATTAAATGGGACCTAAGAGGTATATATAGGATCTCTATATCGAGTTTTAAACATCACGTACTAAATAAACTATTTCCTATTATTTGATTTTCTTTTTCCCGTTCGTCGTATCTTGTCTCGAAATTAGATGATGAGAGTGCAAAAAAATAATAATATTAGATGGCACATTATGCTCGGTGCAATTTCAACAATTTTACTGTAAGAACATTTGTTTGTGTACGATTGTGTGTAAACATCACCAAGAATTATTTTATTATAAAGCAAACCGCACTCATTCAAGAAGTCGAGTCGACCAAAATACAGAATAAAAAAAATTATTAATTTATTTTAATCACATGCCACGAACTATATAATTGCTTCCTGTACTCGCCTCATTTAAGATTCTTAAGAGTAAGAAACCAACAAAAATTAATAAGAATTTATTATAGTTCTATTATTATATTGTAATATATTTCTTCGTTGAAAATAGACAAAAAAAAAAAAAAAAATTCCAAAGAATAAATTATATGGTGTGCCATAAGAAATAATATTTACCTGACAAAAAATTTGGTTCATTTTACATGAACACATCGACATACTGGTATATGTACAATAAAAAGATTTTTAACGCTATCCATCTGCGTTTAATGGGCATGGTACACAACATTCCCAAAAAAAAAAAACGCTAACATGAAATTCAGCGAACCACGAATTTTTATTTCATCACTCGATGAATTTCCATCAAAAATCCATTGAGATTAATTAATTATATATTATATACAGGGTAGAATAAAAGAAGAACATATATTTTTTTTATCTAATTGGCCTAATTAAGGTAAATATTAAGTTGGCTTTTCTGTTTTTAAAATAAATAAATTTTCTTTCAAAATATAAATATGTAGGTATGTATGTATGTTAGAAAAACAAAAACAGAAAAACGAATATTCTCTTGGGTGGAATTAATTCACTGAATTTCTGTTTCGGGGGTTTTCTGTTGTTTTTATTTTAATTTGTGTGTATCGTATCTTATTATATAGGAATGTAAGTCATCATGAAGATCAATGAAATTAGTATCTCGTGCGCAGATATATGGTTTCGACATATATCCGTTTGTTCAAAGAGCGTACGTTTTCACTTGTTTGTAATTTTTACATTTTATACCTGTACCAAATTACAAAATTTACCTCAACGATTTTATCTTGAAAAGATATCATCGATTTTATTAATTTCAATACGTTTATAGGAATACCAAGTGTGCAAAACTCTCATTGTTTATCACATTTAAATTTTTGTTACCCAAATTAATGATAATTTTTGATCATTTCATCAGACCAAACAATTCACTATTCAATAATCAAAATTCGCTAGATTAATGAGACTATACTTTGTATATACACGCAAATTATTAAACTGAACTAAATTTTTATAATTTATGCATCATCGTCTGATGAAATGGACTGAGAAGATTTTAATTGCCAATATACTCTTGGCTATATGTATGGGAAATTTTTGCGAACCGCTTAGTGTTATTACCTGTGTAAGATGAAAGCTGGCTTAATTTCGAAATCTTTAAAAATATTTTGGTATAAAGTATCCCAAATCTATATATGTATTTCAAATAAATATTTAAACCAAAACTAAGTACTCTTTGTAAGATGGTACCCAGATAAAATGAAAAGATACAGTTTATGAAATGAAAACTGGGTTGCCAAATAATACACCGAGCATTAGAAAAAAGTAGTGCAATTTCGAGAAAATACGCCACATGTATATGTGGATGAGTAAGGCCGTCCCACCTTGGCCTGTTCGTTTTATCATAATTATAAGGAATAAGTGTGAATCTACATGTTAGAAGACACGCCACATGTCCATAAGGATCGTCAGGATACACTATTTTGGCCCGTCTATTTTTCATCCTTATAACGTAAACGGAAATTCTCTGTAAAGGCATATTCTGTGGTACGATTACTGGATATTTTAGCACAGAGCCTACATAGTGCAATAGATGAAAGATGTTCAATATTTAGAAAATACGCCGCATGTCTATGCTGGTCGTCAGGATGGTACATTTTGGGCAGTTCGTTTTATCATAATTATAATTAAAAGGCTCGAAACATAGTGTAATAGACAAAGGTTTCCAATTTCTTAAAAATGCCCAACATGTGTCGTCAGGCTGCAGTTCAAAATTGAAATTTCTATTTAGCGACGTAGAGATTGTGACGCATAGCCACCTATACATAGTGCAATTGACGAAGGCGGTTTAGTTTCTACAAAATGCAGCACATGTCTATGTAGATAGACAGGGTGCCCCATTTTAGCCCATTTATTTTATCATAATTATAATGAAAATATTCGAAAATGAAAATAGTGTGGATCAGATCCTTCAAATTTTGGTACGTAGCCACATATATATTATGTAACAGATTACAGCTGTCCAATTTTGAAGAAATACCCCACTTCTCTATGCGGCTGCCAGAGTGCCGCTTTTTGACCCGTTGATTTTTGATAATTATAACAAAAAGAAACTGCAAATAAAAATTCTGTGGAGCGATTCCTGGAGATGTTGGCCCATAGCCTCCTTCAGAATACAATAGATAAGAGCTGTCAACTACGAAAAAATACCCAACATGTCTTTCGGGACGTCAATATGCCTCACTTTGGCCTATTCATTTTATCATAAATATTAAAAAAAGGTTCATAAATGGATAGTCTCTGTGGAGCGAATCCTGAAAATTTTGGCAAATAGCCCCTTACATACAATAAATAAAAGCTTACAGATTTCGAAAATGTACTCTACATGTTTATGCGAAACGTCATGGTATCCCATTTTGGCTTGTTCATTTTTCATGGTTGTATCGAAAGAGTCCGCGAATGGAAATTCTGTGGAGCAAACCCTGGATCACAGAGCCCCACCTACGTAGTTCTATATATAAAATCTGTCCAATTTCGAAAATATGCCAAAAGTTTATGCTGATCGTCAGGGTGCCCACCTAGGCCTGTTAATTTTTAATTATAATTCTAATGAAAATGGAAATTGTGTGGAGCAAACCCTGATAGTGCAAATGATAGAAGCTGTCAATATTCGAAAAATTCGCTATTTATTTATGTGGATCGTCAAGGTGCTTCGCTTATTATAATTATTAAATTATAACGAAAAAGTCGGTAAATGGAAATTCTGTGAAGTGAATCCTGGAGATTTTGTCACATACCTACCTACATAGTGAAATAGATGGCAGCTGTACAATTACACATTTATATTTTACATGTACATTATAATAGGGCACCCTGACGATCCTCATAGATATGTGGCGTATATTTCCGTAATTATACAGCCTCCATTACTTGCGATTTGTAAGTGGCTATAAGCCACAATCTCCAAGATTTGCCACGCAGAATTTCCATTTTCCAATTTTTCATTATAAAATGAAAGTATAAATTAGAGCATCCTGAAAATGGGAGACCTGAAGATCGGCATAGACATGTGGAGAATTTTTCGAAATTGGACCTCCATTTACGGACTTTTTCGTTATAATTTTAATAAAATGAACGGACCAAAATGAAACATCATGACGCCAGATAGACATGTGGCGTATTTTCTAAGGATTTGACAACTATCTTCTATTGCATTATATACGAGTAATTGATTTTGTGTCAAATTCGCGAGGATTCGCTCCACAGAATTTATATTTTGGGACTTTTTTTATTCTTTAATCAACTCTGAGGCCTAGACACTCCCAATTCTTTCGCGCTTCGCTTTTCCCGTCTTACGTTTACGCCGTTTACCAGCCAATTCGAGGCAGTTCGAAGAACCATCTGCAAATTATATAGCTTCATGCCAGCCTAGATAGTACTACCATGGAAGATCGTAATTTGATGATGAAAAATCACTTTTTCATCCTACCTCTAACAGGATTCGAACCCGGTACCTCCCAATCGAAACGCGAAAGCTTTTACCCACTTATCCAGACTTTTTAATTATACGTAGACTTCTGGCATTATTTCTCAAAATTGACTGATTTCATCTATTGCACGAAATTTTTACGAATGTTTGCGTTACAATTATGATAAAATGAACGAGTCTAAATGAGGCACCTTCAAATCTTTTTCTATTGTACAATGTACGAGCGTACCTACTAATAGAGATTTCGATGCCTTTTTTTGTGTATTTATCGTTGCTCTCAAAATAGTAGTTTGTTTCGGCAAAATCTCATTCCCTAAAGCATTTTTTGAGGTCTGCGAACCAGTAGTAGATGCTGAAAGCCAGGTCCGGAGAACATGGCGAATGGGAAAGCAATTCAAACTTCAATTCGTTTAATTTTGTCATCGTAGCCAACGACTTGAGTGACGTATTATAAGTGATTTATGAATAATTTATTAATGAAATTCTTATCCAAAATAACAGTTTACATGATAAAATTAAAAAAAATGTTATGAGAGTGCATGAAATAACTTGTGCCTCCTTTAATCCGGGCCAGGGTTTCGTGTAGCATTCAGCTCAAAAATCGTGTATCGACACGTGCATCATGAGAAGTTTCACATCGTGTATTAATTCTACTGTTCATATCATAGACACCAAACTTGATCCCGTGGTGGCATTTAAATATCACGCTCGTTTATTGCCAGTTCCACGTTGTTTGCTGTGTTAGTGCTGTAACTATTATTCAAGTTCTTTAACATGGAGTACCGTCTTAAAGCAAAAATTGTGTGTAAAGAATAATAACCACTTAATACACTTTCGTTTTTGTGCTTATGAGAGACTGGAAATTTATATAAAATGGAACTAAGACAGTGGCGAATTCCTCCTCTACAAGAAGAGGCCTGTTGTCAGGCCTTATTTGGTTTCATTGATATCAAGCTAATGTCATAATTTTCTCCATACAGTTCCGATTTAATGAAACACCAACTTCAGTAACGAAAACTAATGTTGACTTCGATAGTAAGTGATATTGTCAATATGGCGCCACCAAAATGATCATAAATTGCCGTCTTCAAATGATTATGAATTGCAAGTTAGAAAATAAAGAGGATTCTAGGTTTAAAAGTTTTCATTGATTTGGTTTTATTTTTGACTATACTCTATCTGGAAAATTTGAAAGAATCACTACAATCAGTTTCGAACCAAAGAGAACCACAGGCCACAAAACAACAGAAGCATAAGATCAATCAGCGATTTGTAAACAAATGTTGTGTAGCCCCAGAATCTTCCTTAACCCGCACTAATTGCTAGTAGTAGATTTTTAAGTTTTTTATATTTCATGGTGATAGTTTCAAAAAAGTTTAGTGCGTAAAGTAATACCAAGTTAAGAAGTATTTCATAATCAACAAAATATTACTTTTGATGGCACCCATACAATGTTTACGACTCTTCTAGTAGAAGAAAACAATGAGGCCATTTACTCACACTATTTGCACCACATAAGTATAAAAATGTACTCCGCCCATTTTAACCCCAGGGTACTTGTGTACACAAAGATACGAAAACCCTTACAAAAATGAGTACTTCCTTAGGTCTCTTCTTACAAGCTTACTAATAGAAGCTAACTAGTCGTACTAATAAAAAGTTGGTCTACTCATCGAGTTGCAACGACCAAACAGCAAAAATTCAAGTATTGCTTTGTACCGATAGTACAAAACAAGAACTTATCGATTAGGCGAATTATATCACCAAATCAAAAAATTCAGGAAATTCTCATTATGTTTGTGGGTTTGTTTCTCATTAGGGTTTGTGTATCTTTGTGTACAGAAGTACCCTGAGGTTAAAATGGGTGGGGGATGCATTTTTCTACTTTGGTGGTGCAAATATTGTGAGTATATAGCCTCTTTGTTTTCTACGACTAGAAAAGTCATAAACATTGTATGGGTGCCATTAAAAGTAATATTTTGTCCGAAAAAGCAGAAAAAAATCTTGAACATACCACCAAGATGATTAGAGTTTTCACGATCTGATCAGGTAATTGTCTGTCTAAATAGAGCAGGTTTCGATGGTTTACCTGTGTTCATAAACCGATCAGGCATAGATTATCGTACAAACCTTTCTCGACACACCAAATCTCCACATTGCTGTATTGGTTTCGGCAATACAAGACGTTAGCGTACAAATTACTTTTCATTTATTCCAAGAATGCAAAACCACTTCAATTGCAATGTAGGCCTGCAACAGCTTATGTAAATGACCCTGAACGAGGGAAAACCCATGCTAAAGTAGAGCAAAAAAATCTCATCGAATCACCACCTTTATAAGGTTCAAAGGAGAACAAGCTCAAAGTAATCCATCCCATCGGAAAAGATGCAAAAAGTAAGACTCCACATCCATGTTGGAAGTGGTTAATCTATATCAAAATGTCGTAGAACGTCAAGTCAAGACATTTTTGATATAGTGATTTATTTAATTTATAGTAAACTCAGACACACTATAAATTCCCTTACAAAACCTAATCCATTTTATATGAGCGCTTTCAAAATTATTCTAATATTATATTTGTGCTGTTAAAATATACTAATCATTTAGTATTACACCCAAACCTTACACAGTAATACGTGCCAAGCGTGTAAAAAAATCAACGTAAAAAAACCACGTAAAACCGTTTAAAAAACTGTGCAAAAGAGACACTGAGTACATAGGAAAAAAGGTCAAAAAGGCCTAAAAAAATTGTTTTTTTTCAAACCCGTATTATCTCAAAACCGTGTAAAAAAAGACCGTGTGAAAAACGTTTGGAATATGTTGCAGACTCGCAATTTTCTTAATATTTTTAAAAGTTGATTATCGAAACGGCTTGTTTTGCTTATATTTATTTACCGCTAAAATAAAAAAAAGAGTTAGTTTCTGCTAGTGGATCAAAAAGTCGTTTAAGCTCGAGAAAGAATAATTTCCCTTTGAAATTAACCATACGGTATGATTTAATTGCAGATCTTTTACGGTTAATGTCCAAAGAGAAACATTTGAGATTTCAGGTAAAAGTATCATCCGTTACTATCCAATTTAAAATCAAGTCAATGCTGGACAATGATTATAAACGATATCAATCACCTGCTGATGAGCTTAATGAAGTAGAGATAATCATCTATTATTGCAATCCGAAGCGTCCCACTGCAAATCACTAGCATTAACATAACAAAGATCACCAAAGGGAGGTTTCTATTCATACGCCACAGAAATTGATCCGACTGAAGGTGTTGCGGGATTTCATCTGAAGAAGTGGACTTGGAGGCAGGGGCGAAGGGTCCATAGAAGCTAGGGAAGCACTGCATCCCTTTCAAAAATCACTATCGTTAAAATAAAATTTCAAATTTGATTTATTTTATGTATAACACTTTTGATTAAAAATATTTTTTTCATAATAATATGCACTATTATGCCTTACAGGTCTGCACATATAGATATCTAGTTTAATGCAATTAACTTTAAAAATATTTTGTATATTTCTTTCCTACTTTGATTTCTCATTATAATTTATACACATCATCCACCTTCATAGTTCATATTGCATATGCATACATAGAACCAAAATAAATACGAATACTCTCGTTGATTTATAGCATGCGTGTTGCATCCAACGCAACAAAACAGAATAACAAAAAATATTCTCTCATGGAAGCTGCTTTTAGTTTAGCTTTACCTTATTTCCCTTCACCGTAATATTATTAACAAAATTAATTATCGATGTGTATGTGTTTTATCTATTCATAGATTTGTTTATACTCTCACTTGTTACTCTCAGAATACGCTGCAACTTTAGCAGCTTATTAAGAAAATATTGAAATAAATTATTTGTTTTTAATTTTGCACAAATTAACTTCTCATTGTCTCGTGAAGCGACAAGTGATTGGTTTATTGAAAAATTTATTAAAAAAGGTAATAAAGATGTGATTAGGGATAAATTTTAGAGTTTTTAGGAAAAAACTAAAGCTGTCGTGGAAATTGATGAAACGCGATTCCCACTCGAGTGGTGCGAGTGAGAATCACACTCGAAATCTACAAAGATTTAAAAACTTTTTATAGAAAATTATTTTTTGAAATAATTGATCATATTTCAACAGAATTAAGTACTAGATTTCAAAATATTGCTGAGTTCACGTTCTTGGAACTTATAAATTCAAAAAAAAATTCTAAATTTAAATTGAATTTTCCGGAGCAACAATTTAAAAATCTCCAAGTTTTTATGGCAAACGATTCGATTTTCCAAAATTGAGAAGTGAATTAATTGTGGTGTATAGCGGTGAGAACTTTTTGGACAAATCAATATTAGAGATGTTAGAATTTCCAAAGACAATGATTTAATAAGTTCATTCAATGAAGTATCACCCTTATGTCGACTATTCTTAACGATTCCATCTACAAGTGTATCATCCGAAAGAAACTTTTCTGCTTTAAGTAGAATTAAAACTTATTTAAGAAGTACTATTGGAGATGAACGGCTTTCTCATATTTCGTTAATTTCTATTGAAAAGAAACTATTGTCTCAGATTAAAATGTCACCAGATTTCTATAAATTAATTTGTAATGAAAATTTTTGTTTTTAAAAAGAATCGTCGAATTGAATTATATTTTAAATAAATCTTGTAAATAAAACATTTTTATGTTGTCAATAAAAATCAGGCTTAATTTAATTTTCCTAGTTATTGTGTATTTTAGGTCTAATTTGTTATATTTTGATGTAAGTATAAAAAAATGAGATTATTTCATCAATTTGTCTGATAATTTGGCTCAACACTTTTTATTCTAAATTCCAAGAAAATTAAAACTCCATTTTTTAACGCGGCTTCCTCTACTCTCCAGTTCACGAGTCGCCTATGCTTGGAGGAATATTAAAGGGTAATAAGAACAGATGCCATATCACTCATCAACTGCAATTTTGAATAAGAGTTGCACTAAAATGCGAAATCTATCAATCACATAATTCAATCTACAAACAGAACCATCAAGAAGGTACGGTCCTTGGATTAGACGAAAGTTGATTTGATTTACTTCGAGGATATGGAAAACATATTTCACTCCAGCTAAAAAATAATAATATTAAAACTATGGCTTTTAAATTACCCTCAGCTGGATCAAATATAGATTATATAGGGGGTACTTGATCTCGCTTAACTATAACCTACATCATTCGATCGATACGGTTAGATTCATCAGACCAAAGATATTATGAAACAACATAAGAATTATCGGATAAAACGGGAAACCAGGTCTGAATTAATAAATGTTTCAAACTAACCAAATATTTTGGATGTTGATTTGGGGTTGCGTCACAATAATTATTAAGTAGAAATAAAGTTTTAAAGTGACGTGCACTAACACTACGGCCACAACCCCATAAACAAAATGAACAAGCAGTTTTCATTGTTAACTGTATGGACATAACTACAGAATTCTAAAGCATTTTTTTTCTCAAAAGAAGCTCGGATTTCTCAAAAATTTGTCTTGCGAACAATTTTGTATTTTAGTACGAACGCACCCTTGAATGTTTTTCATAATCTGTCAACGTCAAAACGTCAGTCAAGGGTAACATTTTTATTATGAGCAAGTTCACGAACGAGCAACGTTTGGAAATTATTCAAAATTACTACCGCAATTCTGAGTCGGTGGTCGCAACTTTAAGACCGCTTACTCTAATTTTCGATCGTAATAATCGTTCCACTAGCAGATCGATTTTGGCTTTCGTATAGGAGAAAGGAATTAGGAAAAACATTTAAATAGCATTTTTGACAAAAATATCATTTTCTGGCCTACTGAGAAATCATGTTTGATCTAAAATTTTATAATTTAGAAAATATTTTTTCCGTATCGAAATTGGGTAGGAAAAATATTAACAATTTAATTTTGATTTTGAAAATTATTACACAATTTTTACAACTGAAACTCTGTCAAACCCCATTGTGGCGAATTTTGCGTAAAGATTTGGCTTACACCCTTAAGATCAAATTAACTGAAGAACTGACGCCTCTTGATCATTTGAACCGCCAAATCTTCTCAAAATCATTTTCAGCGATGAACCTTATTTATGGCTTAATGGCTGTGTCAATAAGCAAAATATGGGTTACTGGACAGCAACAAACTCACATGTGCTTCAAGAGACTCCATTACAACCACAAAAAGTGACCGTTTTGTCTGGATTTCATAAGGGAAGTGTGATTGGACCATATATTTTGGCGTGATCCACATAAGTAAATCAATTTTGCTGAACGTATATACCATATTCCCAGAGTGCAAACATTGGGCGCTATCGGGTTTACCAAATGTTGGCATCAACATGAATTATCAAACGGTCGGTATATCCATTAACAAATACAAGCTATGCGATTTCTGTTTCATAAAGTCACTGAGTGTTGGTTTAACCCGTTAGATGGTGGTGCAGATCAATTTAAGGTTATAAATTAAATTTGTTAATTTTTATATTATTTTTGTCTTGAGCAATATTTTTTATTTTTATTCTTTATAATGTTCGACCCCCCTCGTTAAACTAAACCATTTTTTAATTTTAGATATGTGCTGGTGTTCTAACAATAGATCGTTTAGTAGATTACAGGAACTTCCTATTTTTCAGTTCCTTTAAATTTTTCTTATCACAATATCAAAATTTGATACTGCTTCTCTTACATAATTTTCAGGTAATTTTTTTATAATTTTAAGTTTAATTATATTGTCATAAACGTTACAATGCTTGAATCGAATTGTTAAACAAAAGGAAAGGAAATAAAAAATTAATGCAAAGAGTTCGATATTAAATGGGACTTTATGTAAGTTTGACTGCCGATCATATAGATATTTCCAGTTTGTTGATTAATTCTTTGATCGTGACAACTGGCACATCAACCTTTAACTGGTAGGTGCATAATATAATTTCTGTTTATGATAACATATAATCAACATTTTAAACATTTAGTCTTCCCACAGAAACTTCAAAGCAAATCACCTAGCTTCCGAACTACTGTAATTTGAATCCTTACCTGTCGCTTCGAACGACATACATATATACTGGTTGAACGAAAATTGCGTAACTGTAATTTAGAGCAGATCTGCAGTGTGGCGGAATAATTTTAGTTACTTTAAATCTAAGTGCAATTGGAGAAAAATGTTTGAAAACCTGGACTCGGTGATAGTAGAACAAAACTCCATTTTACTATAAATGACATTTATAATTCTTTGCCTTTCGGTTTAGCAACGTTCATAGTTGCCATTTTTGACTGTAAGCCCTGAACACTTACAGTCAAAGACTTATTTTATTTTCAAACTAAGAATATGTTGACTCAAAGTTATGGACATGTTCTATGAGCACAAAACTCGTTGGTTTAACATTACGAGGGCAAATCAAAAAGTCTTGCAATATCATATGAAAAAAAGAGTGAGTGAGACAGCAATATTTTTATTTTTCGACATAATCTCCTTTAAGGTTTATACATTTGTCACATCGAACAATTAACTTGCCTAAACCCTCCAAAAAAAAGAATTCTTTTGCTCCATAAAATATTCATTTACAACAGACTGTACTTCATAGTCACTGGGAAATTTCCGGCCCCTTAGTGTTTTTTTCAAATTGGGAAACAGAAAGTAGTCACTGCAGTCCTTTAATGCAGCTTGAGCAATATTAGCCTTGTGCACTGGTGCATTGTCGTGAAGAAGCAAGATTTTTTTTCTAACTTTCCTTGGCCGTTTTTCCCGGATCGCTTTTTTCATTTTTCGCAAAACCTCTGCGTAATATATGCCTGTGATTGTGGTTTTCGGTGGCATATAATCGATTATCAAAATTATTTCAGCATCCCAAAAAATTGTTGCCAAAACCTTATCAGCAGACGGTTGAGTTTTGAATTTCTTTGGTGGTGGTTCACTACGTTTAATCCATTGCATCGATTCTTGTTTGGATTCCGGATCCCGGTGATAAAGCCATGTTTCATCGCCTGTTATTATGTTATCCAAGAAATTTTCTGGATCTTCTTTGTACATATCTAAAATTGCCTTTGAAGTTTGAACACACATTTTTTTTGTTCTGCATTCAACAAACTCAGCCCATCGCGCACTTACTTTCGACATGTGAAGGTGGTCATGTAATATAGTATATGTGGTACCGTATGAAAGAGAAAGTCTCCACGCTAACCGAAACAGAAATACGCCGGTCCTTCAATACAATAGATTCGGCCAAAATTACATTTTCATGGCTAATAGCATCTGCTGGCCGACCCGAGCGGTTGTCGTCTTCTAATGACTCCCGACCACTTTTGAATAATTTTACCCACCTTGTTACTGTGGCATATGATGGTGCAGATTCGCCGTAAACTTTTGATATATAGTTGAATATATAAATTGCATTTCGTCCATCTTTACAGAAAAATTTAATAACGGCGCGATATTCAATTTCATTCATTTTAAGAAAAATTAAAAACACGTGTTACTAAATTGACAAAAACAAACGAACTGTAAAATTTACATCGAAATGTTCTTCTAGAAGTTTCATCGCGACAAAAAATAGTTTTGAAAAATATATTGTTGTCTCACTCAATCTTTTTTTTCATATGATATTGCAAGACTTTTTGATATACCCTCGTATTGTGTGTGGGACCGACCTTTGCATCGATCTGTTATTTTCCGTGAAAGAAGAAAAATAATGTTTAATTTAAGTTCAAGTTAATCTGATCTGATGTTTTTTCTATTAAAATGAGAATTGTTTATTCTTGAATTGGATAATTTTAAGGCCATCAGCAAGTAAATTACATTAAACCTAAGATTATAATGTTAATAATCTGATAAATCCTTAATGCAATTTTATAAATAAATTTATTAAAATTCAAAGAATTTACTGTACCAGTACGACAAATAAATCTTATGAATAATAAGTATTCCTGAAAAACTTACTGATTCGCCGGCAAGATAAGTCATATAAGCCTGGTACTGACCTGCAAGTAAAATAAAAATAAAATGGAATTAATAATATTGCTTACGTAAAAATAGTATGCGAGCGAATCTTCATAATAATCGACTGCATTTGCATATTTTGTTATTCATTCGTTTTTCCATCGTACATCTTAATCACCGTACAAATTCTCAGTATTTCCCACATCTTATTATTCAAGGTAAACCCCGGTTTGCACAAGCAAAAAAAATATAAAAATCGGAAAAGAACAAAATCTTTAAGATGTCCAAACTATGAACGTATATGTAGATGGTACCTACGAGTATGTACATAAAAACCAGTCTCTCAAAAAATATAATTTCGCAATTATTCCTTTTCGGTTTTCACACAATTTATACCAAAGCAACGTATCTTATAATATTTTTATAAGCAGGTAGATGAAATATACAAGATGTACACACACACACATACAAATCAAAACAAAAATATTCTTTTCACAAAACCATCAATCTTATAGGCAAACAACAAAAATGTTACCAGCAATCGTCTTAAGATTTATTATCGTTTACATTTTGATATCCATAATTTTTTTTTTGCCGTGTACCACCACCATCACTGTATAGGATAACCAGACAATAAAAATTTGAAACCATATGTTTAAAATAAATTGTTTGTGTTTTTATTCTGTCGAGAACGTAACCCAAACAATACACCAAAAATTCGTGAAATCAATACAAGGAATTCCAAAAGCTACATGAAAGATCATAATGTTGTTGGTGTTTTCTCGTCTCCGTTCTTAGATTTTTTTTTAAGATGCGATAGAACAAAATAATGGTTGGTTCGAGAATTATTGAGAGGTGGTATAGAAGATCGTTTTCGTATTGTCTTCAGGTTTCGTTTTAAAACGTCGAATTTAATCCCATTTTGATGTTGTTAATAAATTTTTTAATAAAAAAGTCACGTCTTAAGATTACAGTAGTAATTATTCAAATCTATTTATACTAAATAAATATATATTTATACAGTGACTCACAGTGATAATGGCCCACCGTTGAAAATATTCTGTTCTTATTTCAACAATAAAAAAATTATAATAATTCAGTAACAATTATAACAACAAATAACAAATAAATAAAAGGAGAAACAATTGCAGCGCCCAATGAAAATGGTCCATCGATGGTTAGATTCAAAAAAGTGTTACAAACAATATTTCAAAACTAACTTAGTATTTTGTTGGAAATCCTTTTTGTTTAATAACCAATTTTAGGCGATTAGGAATTGATTCAACAAGCATCTTGGTATAATCAGGGCTAAACTTATTCCATTCCTCCAATATTACTATTTTGAACTCATTTTTATTTGAAACTAGCTGACCCGGCAAACTTCGTTTTGTCCAAAATAGATTTTTTGATTGAATTAATTTCGAACATTCACGATTCCACCCCAAATTTCTTTTTTGATTGAAAATTATTGATAGTTAATAGATGGCGCAATAATTTCAATTATAGATTGAATGAAATACTTTTCAAATACTTTTGAATTCAATATTCTATATTTATACGGAAAGCTGGCCCGACGGACTTCGTTCCGTCCAATATTTGGCGAAAATAGAATAAAATCGAGTATTAATTTCATTGAATTCTATTCGTTTTATTGAAATCTAATTCTATCGTTGTCAACTACGATATCCGCTCCTTTCAATTTAGTGATGAATGTTCTGCCATTGTCATCTGGTGAGCAACACCGATAGAGTGGTAGTTCATCGTTTCCAGTTTGAGTTTCCAAAATAAATGCACGTGGATAACGTTTTGTGCATTTATTGTCGGACATACAAACCGAGGATTGTGTTGTCCGCATGGTCCGTGGAGCATATTGGTCTTCACCACTTCGTGCAATTCTGGATCTATCTCAGGATCAGGAATTTCGGCGGAAATGATGTCATTAATTTGGACTGGTATAATTTTGTCCACCATCCAAAGGGAAATGTGTCCGTGCGGCCTCTTTTCTGCCACTCACCTGAATACATCCAGCATTGAACAGTACCGTATACACGTTGTTTCGCAATGAAGCCCATTAAACATCTGAGATTTTGTTTGAACACTCGTGGTGTAACGTCGTGACGATCGCTTGGTGATTGATCAGGATGCGTCCTGGGAGTACTCGTGTATGTGTCTGGGACTTCCAATGTATGTCGATGGCAAAATTGTGAGTCGATCAACATCTTGATATATCTGCGTCTGTATTGACCGCATCTTCCATTCATCCAAGGGAATATATTCTTCAGATCGCAACTTAGCCTGATTGAATCGAATGTAATTGAGTTTATCTGTGTCAACCTTAATGTACATATCAAATGCATATGTTGAAACAATTGCCGATATCGCAATAACTGGTGGTCAATGTTTTGGCGAATCATCATTTGATACGCGTAAAAGTTCATTGAACTGACTTATATTTGTCTCGACCCCTAAAAATTTACCATTTATGAAGTGACAATCAAAAGTGTTTTTTTTACTAACCATTGGCCGTATTTATCATGTTGTATCTTAAGTTATATCCGTCTTCACCACGGCAGAACATAAGCGGATATTGCAGTGCGTGATATGATCGATGTGTCTCACTTATTCAATGTAGTGCATTTCCAGTTCGGCGTTTGATGATTATATCACGCGATTCCAAATGTTCACCAACAACAGCAATTGATATTTCACTAACTGTAGGTGCATTGTATTGTCGTTCGTGAGTTCTTTCTGGTCGTTTGTCTGCTTTTATGACAATGCTGTGATCATCAGATGGCATCTGTTCCAACGAAGTCGTAAACAGTTTGATGAGCTCATTGTGTTCGTGTAACATTTGCTGCAATTGCTGGACTATTTCGCTTTTCGTTGTATTAAAGATAGCACAACGCCGATTTACTTCATCATGTTATATTTGATCAAGCCCAAGAAAGTATATTTGTAGATATTTGTGTTCTTGATCTGAATGCGGCAACAGCGATCCACCAAGATAAAAAATTTACACATGAATCTATATAGTTGGGGGAAAATTCTGTAATTTTTGTCTTTTGTTGGCAAGATAAGTGTTAGTTTGTGTTATATCGTGATGTATCGTGTGTTGTGTATGATGTAAGTGTATTTTGTGGCGTTAGTATTGGTGTATTAGCATTCATTGCTGATGTTGGTGAAATTACCTTGAATGTTGGATTCTAATTTCGTTCATTTACAATTCCACCACCAAACGACGTCACTTGAAAACAATCTTTGTACATCTTTATGTGTTGCAATAAAATGTCGAATTAGGAGATTCACCGTAAAGCATGCGCAATGGCTCTGGTGGTGGAAGCAACTCTGGCAACTTCACCTTGCCGCTGGCGCAACACAATCCAGGCGGTTCTTTCTCAAATTTTACTGTATTTCAATGCTAACAAACGACAGACATCTGACAGAATTGAACTGATGCGTGCGTTTTGCTCATATGGAAAGGCTGCACGTTCAATGTTCACCGGAATTTGTTGTTGTCGACATTGTCGTTCAATAGTCGAATGTTGTGATCTTGCTTCATCTCTTTGCCGAGCAGGAACAGCTCATCCTCTCAATCGTTGTTGTCCATTGTAAGCCTCGTTGATCTGTTCTGACTGTCGCGCACGATTTTCAATCATTCTGATTCGAGCTGATTCCCTTTCAATAGCACATTCCTCTTCCGTTCGACGTGCTACGACATTTCGGTGTCGCGTTGCATTCTGAGAACGTCGACCAATGTTACCATGACCTCTTCTTGGCATCGTAACAAAAATCGAACTGTATAAATCGCACATAAAGTTTTCACTAATCGATAATTTACAATTGAAATAGCCAAAATAAAGAACCAAACGAACGAAAAAGATGCAATTTAAATTTTTGTAATCAACTGGAAAACAAAACAAATCGATTACCGATCTATTCCAATGGAAATGGAATCAGGTTTTCGCCGACAAACAAAAACGAAGAACTCACTTTTTCGTGATCGAAATATCAATAATATCACTCAGAAATAGACAATCCACAGATACGCAATGATATATTTCGTAAATGTTAACTATTTGACTCGAAAAATCAATGAAAAATGATAAAAATATGGGAGAGTCAGACAGAACAAACCTTCGCGTAGCAATTACAAACAACGGGTTTGTATCCAAGAAAGTATCCAATTAGGTACAGTCGTTTTCAAGTTTTAAGCATCCGAACAAACCACGATCCATTTTTGTATATATAGATGTTATGTTTTCGAATTTCAACCTCGAGTTTTTGCCATACATATGTCTTTCGGATCGTTGTTTTGATAGAAGTGAAACGAGTCTTTAATGCTTAATTTTTCAGCGATTTGTTTGAGGTTGCTATTAAAATATTTAAGTATTGATGTTTATCCATATTTCCACCAATAAATTGCAGTTTAACAGCTGCTGAACAAGCACCCCAAATCATCACATGACCGTCATCGTGTTTAACACAAATGCTGTGGATTCATATCTTCATTTGTTTTCTCCAAACGTTGATTCTTCCATCAGACCCAAAAAGGTTATATGCATTTACTTTTATCCGTAAATAAAACGATTTTCAGTATGAAAAATCCTTCGTTAAGTAGTTGTGGGTGAACTCCAATCTAATATTTTTATTTTTTTGACTAACGAATGGCTTCTTTCGTGCAATCATAACATGTAAATCTAGAAGAACTTTTCGAACATTCTCAGCATTACAGTTGATTTTCAGATGTTGTTCCACCAAAGTTTCGGCGCGCTCAGTTGTGGATTATTTTTGGATTTGTTGACAGTCCGACGTTCAATCACGTTCAGTAAATTTTTTTTTTTTTTACTAATTTTTGTTTTATTAATAATTCTTTCATCGTTATTGTACTTTTCAATGATATTTTTAATTGTTGCTTGCTAACAATTTTTGAAATTTCCCTCCGACTTTTTCCACTTTTGTAATGATCAATAATTAATTTACGCATCTCGAATGAAATGTGATGCCCCATTTTGAAGAACTAAATTAAACAAACGTCTGTTAGCGACTAATGCAATTTCATTCAAATGTGAGAAAGAAAACAGCAAAAAACGAAACAAAATTTTTAAAAATTACCGTTATCTGAGAAATTTTTGTTAGAAGGGCCATTTTCATCGTGAGATAAATTCTTTTTCTTTTTGTTTATCTGTAATTTGTGGTTATAATGCTTTAATTCCATGGAAAAAAATTTGCCGACAGCAATTTTTTTTACTGATAAAATGCAAAACAACAAAAATCTTAAAATTCCATAAGAGTGACAAAGAAAAAAAATATTTTTTATTTCATTTTTATAGTAAAATTTTATGGTTTTACATTTTGGCATAACCTAAAAATTTCATAAAAGTTTTAATTTGTACATTTTCGTACATTTCGATTTTTTATATATTTTAATATTTAAATTTTAAAATCTGTACCATAAAAAAACCACTGTTAACAAATTTAAACTCAAAAAAAAAACGTTTGACTATAAAAATGGCGAACGATTTATTTTGTATGAGTGTGAAAACATGTTTATCTTTACAAACATTTTTTGTAGATGTGTGAACAGGGCTGCCATATATACTTCACTTTTCATTTTTTATAGCAGCATTATGACAGCATAACACAATCAAAATTATTTTCTCAGTAAAATTTTATTGACAACATTTTTTGTCTCGTACACAACCAGTAAAATCTATATTTTTTCTCGCTTTTATTATTGCTGACAGCAAATTTTTCCCATGGAATAAGGCTTAAATTGTTATTAAATTAGCATAATTTTGTTTATTGTTGAAACAAAAATACAATAAACTTTTAAAAATATTAATTTTTGGTTTTAATGTTCATTGATTTCTTAGAAATTTTTTACTAAACAGAATATTTTCAACGGCGGGCCATTTTCACTGTGAGTCACTGTATATTTTACTTGGTCTATTTTAAATTCAATAAAGTCGAAAACAAAAAGTTTTTTTTTTCTATAATTGATAAAATCAAAAAGTAAAAAAATTAATCCTTTTTTGGAATGTGCCTGTATCTGTGTCTGTTGTTTCTTAAGATGTTGATTCTAAATGATTTGTCAAAATAAAGAAATGATTTCTAAAAAATTTATTGTTATTATTTTGATCTTGTTGAAAGGTAAGAAAATAATAATTTTGTTTTTGGTATTTCGTAGATTTTGGTTAAGTGTGACTTTTGATCAGATAAAAATTAATTTTTAATAAATTTTATAAAAAAAAACGGTTTTTGTGGTTTGTGTTAATAGGATTTGATTAGCTGTTTGTTAACTCAAGTCAAAGATACATTGTTAGATTACTACAAACATATAAAAATGTGATTTGAATTTTTGATTTTATAATTGGAAAGATTTTTATTTTCGAGATAATTTTAGTGAAAACCCTTATCTGACGGCATGTCAAAACAAAAAAAAAATGTTAAGTTCTTTCCGCAATTAATTTTTATATAATGTCAAGTGTTTTCAATTATACATATATATTTAAGTATATAGCTAAACTATTGCCACCACCTAGCAAACTACTTTATTTAAATATGTTGTACTCGCATACGATATAACAACATCAATTAAATTCTAAGTACTCATTGAAGTGTCACTTCTTACCATCAGAATTCATAAAAGTTAATATTTAGTCTGTCACCTCATATACACGAAACACAAACACACTCACACACTACTTACTACTTTTCATCATTAAAATGTACCGATGATTTTAACATTTCTACCGTCTTCTTTACAAGAGCATACAATTTGAAAAGATTTTTTGTTATTTTCCTAAAAACACGACAACGACGAAAAATGCATGTACTTTGCGGTGGGAATTAACAGCATCCGGTTATCTTATTTAATTTTATGTTCTCATTGGTTTGGTTAATAATTACACGTATGCCTATATAAAAAAAGAGGAAGAGGATTATGAAAGATTCCAAAAATGCATCACTGAAAATTTAAGTGATTTTTGAAAAGGTTATTTTTGGAGTATGAAGGGAAAAGGAAATGTAATTTCAAGACAACAGGTTATTTGGTTTTTGTTGGTGAATACTAAAAATTAATTATACACGAAGTGGCGGTAACCTAAATCACTCTACGATTGAACCAACTGTTGTCTAAAAGTAGTAAGGTTCATCACCCTTTTGTTTGGGCAAGGTGCAACATTTTGGATCCTATTTCAATTCGCAAATTTTCCGTCATTAAATATATTATATCAAATCAATATAATAAACAAACTACACACAAACGATATTTAGAAAGCAAACTGAAATTTTTATTCGAGGGTATTGCCATTTTGATAAAAATAATAATTTAACCGTACGAATCACCTGTCACTTATGTTATAATATTAGCAACAAAATTATAAATATTTTTATAAATTTTTCTTTTTTAAATAAAATGGAAAAATGTTAAAATTGATTGAGAAATGATAAAATATTAGTAACAGGTTGATATATAAATTAATCATTGTCACTTTATAGTCAGCATGGTGAATTTTATTTTCCTAAAAGGATTCGTATTACCTAACAATTTTCATTTATTTATGCGCAACAGTATCCAACTGTTGAGCACAATTCAAGTAAATTAGATACGCTAGTTACGTTAACAGTTTGCAGGCTTGCTGGTTGATTGACCTGGACTTCATAAGATCGAGCTAATAATTTGTACTCAATACGAGTTACCTCGTTGTTTGTGTTGATTCCCTTTCTCGGAAAAGTGGTCTCAAGAGAAATATCATAGAATTGCAGATTGAGAACCTCATTTCAATGGATGTATTTATTGATCCAACTGCAAAATTATTTGGGATAGCTTAACGTTCAATAAAGAGGCTACTAAATGTTTGAGTTTAACATCTTGATTAGTATAGTTCCTCAATTTGTGAAAGAAAATAACTATTGGTTTAAAAAAATTGTAAATAAATTATCAAAATACCTGAGGTGCCACAAAAAATACAAGAGGTATTTTAACAGCACGTCGCAAAAATTCGTATGATGTGATAGTTAAAACTAAACCTACCAAGCGAACATAGTTTTAGTATTTGATTGATTTGAACCAATTCCGCTAAATGTTTCGACAAATAATAAAAATGGAATGAATGCTGTGTGAATTAAGGAACCTATTCCATGACAGACGAAGCTTAAGAAGGAGATTTACCTATCAAACGGCATAGTGGTTAAGGCTTTGGAGTTTGGATCGGGAAGTATCGGGTTGGAATTCAAATAGGTGTAGGATGCACAATCGATTTTTCATCATCTGAATCCGAGCATCTTCCATGTCAGTACTATAAGCTGTCATGAAGCTATTGTAATGTGCAGAAGGTAGAAAGACAAACAAAAGATATTTAAATTGAAGTAAAATGGAATGAGTCAATTAAAAAAACTGGTATATCGTGACCAAAGAATGAAAAGGTTCTATCTAACATTTTTATACGATTTGAGTTTGATTTTCACTTTTCGTTGCCAACATTTTGATTTCTCTAGGGTTTTTGAGATAATAGAATGTTTTTTTTAACTGAATTAACAGTTCCATTTTTATTTAAAATAGTTCATATTGTATGGACAAATTTGCAAATTTTTTTTTCTCACCGAGTTTAATATGCGATGAATCAATTGCGGTTAGAGTTCCCTCTCGAGAAATCTCGTATTGAGAATCTCAAGAAAGTTTTGTAATTTTTAACTCTTGAAATCTCAAGAAAACGAATTTTTAATTTTCAAGTTTTTCTAATCTCCTGAAATATTGTATTTTCGGGATTCATCGAGAAACATTCACGAGAATCATTGTCCATTCTTTCTAGCAAATAGAACCTCTTACTAAATTAATTGTCACAATAATTATGAAAATAATTTCATCCCAAACTTTAAAATCAATTTTTTTGGGCGGTCCCTTGCAGGAGAAACTGCAGTAATTTCATATTACAACATTACAAGAACGTTGTTGATAAATCTTAGAACTAATAATCCCATCTGAGAATATATTAATCCCACTTCTCTCGAAAAACATAATTCAAGTATGGAGCGGGCTTTAAGCGATGCATTACATTTAACGATCTCTTTGAAAATATAGTCATGCTTTGATTTGGTGCATGGATCAAGTTTTAAAATAGTCGCGTTATACTAATTAAAACATTCGATAAATCTGACAAACTCTGTGGACATTACGTAAAATATTTGAATTACATAAATCTGGCCCCAGATTAATTGGCGAAGTTCAATTCCCCCTTAGTTAAATAAACCTAGAGAATAGAGAATCCGCCTCGATGTATTGAGCTTTCTCGAAAATAAACCAGTTGGGGGACTCTGGCCACAATACATGGCTGATCTAAACCGTACGGTACAATTCATCTATTAGATCTGACTGTCTCTGTTAATTGAAATTTCTACTTTGAACGAATCATTATTTGACGAAAATTCCTAGTTGTAGGAAGGGGGCATGGGTGAGTTCGGACATAGTCCCACCAAGTTAATTAAATCATCCGTTAAATCTGATTCATGCTCCGATGTAATGAGACTTTTCATACATATTCCAATTAACCCGGTTTTTACCGTTGTTCCAATTTTGGACATACAAATTTACACCTAAATTTACACCTCGAGTTTTTGCCATACATATGTCTTTCGGATCGTTGTTTTGATAGAAGTGAAACGAGTCTTTAATGCTTAATTTTTCAGCGATTTGTTTGAGGTTGCTATTAAAATATTTAAGTATTGATGTTTATCCATATTTCCACCAATAAATTGCAGTTTAACAACTCCAGAATTAGAATTTTAATCGGGTTGGCCCAAGTAGAGTGCACATATAGGTCTACCAAAATATTATAGTGGCAAGTTTGCCGATCGGTGAAAATCTTGAGATATGAATTTTCTTAGAATCAATTTACTAAGAAATTCCGCTCTTCAATTGAATGACGTTTTAGATATGCGAGCCGAATTAGAATTTTAATCGGGTTGGCCCAAGTAGAGTGCACATATAGGTCTACCAAAATATTATAGTGGCAAGTTTGCCGTTTGGTGAAAATCTTGAGATATGAAAATGTTCAATTGAATCCGCATATTCAGATATGCGGATATGAAATTATTAACAATCAAGGTTGCTTGTAAATGCCAGGTTTCACAAGAATTTTGTTTTATCTATTTAATTATTCATTAGAATTTTATTTTGGTTCGCACTAGTTCGCACAACAATTTTGTAAAATCGCCTAAATGTTCGCAAATCACTAATACATCTTCACATTTTGTTTTATTTTGAATTATAGTATAAACTTCATACTTCTCAGTAGAAGTTTGAAGTTTTTCCTAAAATAGTACTAACCGCCATTTTTACTATTTAGGATTAATTTAGGATAAACTTCACGGGCATTTTTAGCGACAGAATATGATTTGAAGGTAAAAATGTTTCCAGATAAGAGAGTTGTTGATGCATTTAGTGAGGACACCAGCCATTTTATAGTGAAAGTGTTTTTCGGACACTGTTTACTCCAGAACTGTTTTTCTATTCATTTTTACTGAACAACCCAATACTTTTTTTACCGATGCTTCCGAGAGAACTGCTTTTTCTACGATGTACTCGTAAAATGCTTATTTCAAAATCGGTATAAACCACTTAGTATATGAAATGGATTAGTTACTTATTTCTGCTTAAGTCGCATCGTTAAACTTCAGCGATCCATTTTCCTAGCGAAGAACTCTACTAATAATCTTATTTTTAGGCAAATACTTTAACGTCGTAAACCGAGCTGATGAACCAAAATAATAAAAGAATAATCATAGAACAAGTGGTCTTACCGTTCCCAATATTTTTGGGAGCATGATTAAAAAGTGGGATTGTATAAATGGTTTGGGTTCCAGATCACTCTGGAATTCTAAAGATAAACATTAATTCTAAAATAATTCTGTTATTTTCTGGCATTTCATCAAGACATCGAGTGTTTTACCAATGAAATGTTTCACCATTTATTGACTCGAAACCTTTCCTTTACTACAATAATACATTCTAAGTTCGGGTAGTTTTGCCGCATTTATGTTAAAAAAGAGTGAAACGTGGAATGTTCATTCCTCACTTGTAGAGCACCATAGAACCGGAGCACCATTTAATGGTAGATTACTTCCGGAATATGACTGACACTTAACCTTAGGCTATTTGGATATGTATTGTAGTGGATGGTGTTTCGGCTTCGAGCGCATTATGTTAATGTATTTTCGAAGCTTTGAAATTGAATGTAGAAAAGACTAATATTTTCTTGGGTCCAAACTTAGATATCGAATGACCTGGTTGTCGGTTAGAAATTTTTTTTTTAATTTTTTTTTTTACTTTAAAAGAAGTATTAATTGTCCAGTGGATTTAATGTCCTCTGAAAGTCAATTAATATCCCCTTTACATTCACACACAGACCACCGAGTCACGCAATTACAGTATGCCACCTGCACATTGCAAGCTCCATGTCAACCTGTACACTGACATGGACGGTGGGTCGGCCCTGAATTCTGCACTCCATCAGTTGTGCTTATAAAATGGTTGGTTGTGAATTCGACATTAAAATTGTAAACTGGTTAGCAAAACAAATCTAAAGTTTTTCGTTTGTAAGAGTTTTAATGCAATATACTCGTATATAAACATTACGATAACCGTTGATTAGTTCATGTTATTTCTGCAATGGACCCCTAGGCATTTCCATAGTAGGAAAAACGTATAGCAAATGACCGAATTTGAAGGTCCGCACTCTGAGTATAGTAATTGATAAAAGCATATTTTTTTCTCTATCCGAAACTAACCCTTTACTTGCAACTATAACATAAAATAAATCTTTAAGGAACATGCGAAAGCTATTACTTCAACTAATTAATGAGCCCTGAAATAAAAGTCAACGTGCATGTTCTAGATGTACTAAGTGTCTTTGAAAATGTTTAATGCTTTCATACATCAAACAACAATAATATTGATTATCTAGCCAAAGAAAGATTCGAAAATATTAAAGTGAATTGCAAGCAAAACACTCTAAGACTACATAGCAGTAGGTATTCTTCCATCCTTACATAAAAAAATTGTTTTGAACGATCCTCTTGTTGATTTCAAAATGGTTGCTGTCTACAGCGTTAAATTGATAAAATAAATTGAACGGAACACGATTTAAGCGTTCAGTAAAACTAGCTATTTCACTATTAACTGTTAAGCATAAGCCTATACAACTTTTATGCGTTTTGTCCAATTAATATACATAATAAAGTAAGTCGAATGAAATCTAAACATAAAATAAATCGAATTCCAAACATTCAAACATGACATTAACATGTTCCAAATAAAGATAAAACGCCGGACACGCTAACAAAAATTCCACTTTGATATTCTTACCTTAAAATTTTACAATAAATAACAATCTTAATACCATATTATAATAAAAAGTTATAATTATTACATCACGAACAAAATATATTGCACTTAATTACACGTAAAAAACAAATAATAATTAAAATGTTCATACCATCGCCATAAATTAAAAATTACAACACAAATTGACATCTTTACACCATTTTAATACCGTTTGTACCGACTCGAACACACATCGAACACGAATAAACAATTGAAATTATTTGAGAATTTGAATTTCAAACAAAAATAAATAACATTTTTTGTGCGTTTGGTGCAAAAACTAAACTGTTTTTTTGTTTTTTGTGCTCCCCGCAATGATGCGCTGGTTCTCGATTGTTTGTCAAATTTGATTTTATTTGTATTTATTGTTAACATGGCATAAAGGATTTATATTTTTAAAATGAAAAATTATAAATAATTTATTTAAAATGCACGAAAAATATTAATTGGATTTAAATATAGTAAAATATACATTTGTGTTCGCGGGTTTGTTCGGTTTGATATGTACGGCAAGTAATAATTTCTTTTAATTTTTCAAATTGCGTTTATTATATATTGGGTGGGTGGGGTAGGTATTCGATCGGTCAGCAAGTAAGTAATTTACTAGTCGAAATTCTGACTACTCCAATTTTCCAAAGAAAATTTTTGTGTTGTTCAATTGTGCATGGCAAAACCAAACAATTTTTGAAAAATATAATTTGATATTTAATTTTTTTTGGTAAAGTTTATTGGATAGTCAGGATTTCGGCTAGCAAATTTCTTGCTTGATAGCCAGTCAGTGTAGTATCTATCCATTATGTTCTTCCAGAACCAAAATGAAGCATTTCCCAAAATAGCAGCCAAGCTAAATTTTCTCGGTTCAAATGATTTTGATAAAATTTAGTGAGAATGTTTTATTTAATATAATTTTTTAATTGATTGGCATGCGCCGTGATTTCAGAAAAATTGATAAAGGCAATTTTTGGCCCTAACGAGTTTTATCATAATTGGTGAAAAATCAATAAGCGTCTGCAATAAACTCTGCACCCGGAATATTTTGTTTATGGGGTTCTGATGAGGCATTTGCGATTATTCCACATATGATTTATATAAAATTTTATCAACATCAAATCAAATCTTGTTTATTTTTTATGAAAAGATTTTGAGAAAAAATTTTGGAGGGTGTCGAGCACCAAGTTCGAGTTTGGCATAATTTGACTAGGGCCTCCTTCGGAAGGACCCCGAAAAATGGAAAGATAGAAAGTGAAAAGGTTTTAGTAAAAATTGGTGAGAGGATTTTCAAGTACTTTAAAATGATTCTAAATCCTGCTTTTTAGAAAATTTGCTTATTAAAGTGTGCCCGGGAGAACCCAGATCTCCCTAAATTTGGTTCTACCAAATTTGATAAAAATTAGAGGGAAAGGGTTATATATGTCGAACAAGATCTGAACGGATCCGGGTCTCGTATTAAAACGTTTTTTGACTCAACAATTATGATAATAAAATTGTTGAGGAGGGTTTTCTAGTAATAGAAAGCGATTCAGACATGATCTGACCGTTCGGCTTGAACGATTTGAGAAAAATTCACCATGTTTCGTCTTATTGCATCATGTTGTGCTGTACCTTGTTGCACTTCATTCTGAATTTTACTCGGAAAACAGGACATGCTTGAATAAAACCAAGCCATCTCTCAAGCGGTTAGCAGGCAGTTGTGCGTTTACGCGTATTCCCCCCGAATTGCCTACGCGATGCTGTCCAAAATAGCGTAGATATTTGATCTTTGTGTGGAAAATGTCGACAATTAGTAAAATATGTAAACAATTTGTAGAGAATATAAAATATTATTTTTTGTTGTTATCCAATTTATTTTTGCGTATGCGGTTAGCATCATATACGGAACGTACGTTTAAAATAATTGAAATCACATTTTATGCCACCATTGTTATTATTTGGTCATTTCTGGTCGAAAATATAATAATTTTGAAGAAATGTTCGAACTAAACTGATAAATACATAGTTTGTTTTTGAAAATGTCAAAGTGTCAACTGCAACCCGAAAAAAACACTGCAATAGAAATGAAAACATTTCTGATACATATTCTAATGGTCGTTTATGGGTCTAATATCCTTCAATTTTTTTTAGATACAATAGTATGGTACCACCTCCATCAATCACTTACTTTCGATTTCAATGTCGAGCACCGGTACGTGATTCCGTATGATATTTGTATAGCTCTATACAGTGTTTGGAACTCATGTTTCATGTTTATTATGAATTCATGTTTATATCACCAAGCAGTAATAATCTAAAACATTTGTAAGGTTTTATCTTCGAGTTCGATCTAAAAGCGATTCCATTCTCTTTTTTGTGTTAAAATTATTTTGATTTTCAAATCCCAAAATCAATAACATAAATTATTTTATCAATTTATAATTGTTTTGGTAATATTTGTGGTTGAAAATGGGCTTTTCGCGACTCGGAGGATTGAGTTGAATAATTATTTCTCACGTTTCACTAAAATTAGCATTCATTATTTCCCCGGTATTTTCGAAAATTTGATCCTAGGGACCCAATTTTGGTCGAAAACGGGAATAAAATTTAAATTATAAATTATAAATTATGATTCAATGTTTTAGGTCTAGTAGGTAAGTAAAACAACTGTAATTCTCACAAATTTTATTCCCATTTTTTGACCAAAATTCGGCCCGAGGAGTCATTCAGGAATCGGGAAAATAGGAGCATTGTTAAGGAATCTGTTTCCATCAAGCGCTGCTCCATAGAAATTAGTAATTTCTGGAATCGATTTACATTGTTAACGAGACTAAATAAATTGTAGGTATGTAAAGCAGTTTGATGACTTTCATCGATAACCATAAAGCTGTACGAGGCTAAATTATCAATCGAAGATTTTTCCTCTTTCTTTTTCACTGTTTCACAGGATAATGCTCCCACGAACTTCTGTGACGCAAAATACTTGTTTCGGTTCAAAAATTTGCAATTTAGGGTGAAGTTGATCTTGAAATGGTTCCATTAACAAATAAATCATAGAATTTTGCTGATTGCTTACAGGAATAATAATTTCTGACATTCTCTACATACTGTCTGCATTTTCTACATTGCATACACATATTTTTTAATTGCATACCTACCTTGTCTAGACATGTAGACTAATAATTTACTATGGGAAGTGACAAATACGGCACAACACTGACGGTTTGAATGAAATTTGGTTTGGAGAAAGAAACGGGAATATCAATGTAAGTTCTGGAAAAGGCTTTTGGAGAATTAATCTTTTATAAGAACTAGATTCAAGTGATTTTAATGGAATTTGGTTTGCAAGATGAAAATGTGGAACTAACTAATACCGATAGGGATTCGATGGAAGTCGGTAAAAAAGTAATATTTTCTGGTATTTATTTTATTATGGTATTCCCTAATTTTAGTAAAGTTTGTATCGATTTCTTGAATTTTTAATTTTATATTACAAAATGTCCCCAAAATTTGGTAATAAACATTAAAGCTCAGAAAATATATTGGGCCATTAAAAAAGTATTAAAATCCCATCGTATCGATGAAATTGAGCTTAACTTCGTATGTAACTTGCGTCTTCTTTTCCACCCAATACGCTTTCTTTGTGTTACAAACAAATACAATTTATATCCATAATTACAGGCTATTAGCATTTATTACAATTTCGACTGAACACAATAAAAATACCCGCTAATTAAGATGTTTATCACCGTTTTTTTTCTTCTTCCTCGTAAATAAATTTTTTGTATTTTGTGTTTTATGTTAGCAATATGTTCACTAATCACTTTTATCGTACACATTAATTACAATAAACAACATAAATTTGTTTGTCGAGAGAGAGACATTGTTTGGTTTGAATGTGTTTAGTTGTGTACATAAAGCTCCACGTACGTATGAAGATGAATTTTCATCAGTAATTTATTGGGATATGGGTGAAAAGTGCGCTTTATAAAAATCAATTCAATTAATTAATTTTTCCATAATAAATTGTAATTTTTTATTATCATCATGGTTGACTTTTATTTAAGTAAACCATTTGGATTGTGTGTCGTTAATTTCGTTGTTTGAGAAAAGATGAGATTGACGTATAAGACAAGGTTTATAATATTCTGCCTACCTAAAATATCGGATCGTGTGATTCAGTGTTTCTTGTAACAATTTTTTTTATTTCGTCTTACGTTCCGTACGACTCTAACGATGAAATATTTTTACGTTTTCACAGAATATACAAACAACATGATTGATGATTATATTAACATTTATTGATTATTATTTTTTATATTAGACGTATAAAATGTATTTCTTATACACATATGGAGAGAAATATAGATAAACACAAAGCTAATTTAAATGTTATTATTGTTTTAAGTCTCGTCTCAGTGTTTGATAATGCCGCAATATTATATTTTATTATAATTGATGATCATCTGGGAATTTTCAATTTCAATTCTTGACGAAGTCCACATTTTGTATAGAATATGGTCGTTTGTCGGTGGGTGGACCCACATTATAGATTACCCAATTGTCTTCAAGATAATTAGATATTATGTTTAGTATACAACAATACAAAACGGTTACAAAAATTCACCCGTTACACGACCCGAAAATTATAATTATAGATTATGTATGACGCTTATATTATGAACATTTGGTAATCAGAAATGTATTTTGCGTGCCCTCTATATTTAAACCGCTAAATAAGATCACGTATACGTCATTAGCATGGGAGCAAAATATTTAAAAAAAACACAAATAGGAAATTATTTCCGCTTTTTTTTGCACCTAATCCCTTTTCTAATGCAGGTAAATGATTTTATTTTAAACATTTTTAGGGTGTTCCTAATATTTATAATAAAAGTAGCATATACACATAATCACTTCAGTTTAAAATAGATTAGAAATACGTGTTTGTGTATAAATTAAAATTTATTTATTTTTTGAAAAGGGAGAACAGGGATTTTCATTGAATTGGAAATGATAAATGTGATGTATATACAGAGCGTAATAAAATTATCGCAAAAATAAAATAATTTTAAATAGCATGTGATCGGTTTTCTTTGAATACCTGTTAAAATTTAACCATCGTTTCCCATCTGGCGCTATATTATATCGTTCCCAAATTATGAAGGTCGATTGCTAAAAATTTTGCTTATACGTTTATATTTTTGTTTTCAAAGCGGCATCGTATACAATTAAAGAACTCAAATAAAATATTCTGGTTCAACAAATATCTATCATTGATAACCCATATTTGATAAATATAACATCTTAAAACTATTTCAATAATATAGTTTTCAAAAGATAATAACCAGAAGACACATATATTTTATGTACTCGTCTCGAACATGTATAAAATTAAACAAAAATTAAGATTTATATCTTACGATAAATTTCAAAAATGTGACAAGGAATTATAATTTATTTCAACTAATTTTAGTATCATCATCGGTCGTTATAATCATCATCGTCGTCATCATCTAGGAAAACTGTAACTCAAATGAAAGAATATAAATAATTTTTAAAAATTCTTTATGAAAAGAATTTATATGAAATGCTGAAAAAATAATATTTTATAGTGTGTCTGTGTAATATGTTGAATATATAAATTGCAGATAGAATTTGAATATATGTAGGTAGTATTTAGCACCAGGGAATTATATATTGAAATGGTTGCTATCCATAACATAGCATTCCGTGACTTGGGTAAAGGACGATGGTATATAAGTAGGTAATACAGTTTTTTAAATTACGCTTAAAAACTATGGGAGTCAGTAGCTGATTACTTATTAAGCTACGACAATTTCTTTATATATCACACTTTATTTCACAAAATGCGATATAAAGACCATAAAATGTTCACCCTGGACACAATAGCGACAAATTATGACCAACTCCTTTACAGACTGCAAAATACGTAAGAATTATGCGACTATACAGTGAATTACTGTTCTAGCTCTGTTTCACGGTAATAGTAGTGTGACCAATTTTAGTGAAAGACTCGTCTAAATTTTTTTCAATATTTCGAAAATATTTCAGGGCACGGTCCCAGGTGAGTGTAAGAGAATTATACGGTTCCAATTCCTATCCTGTTGAGTGTACGTTTTTAAGAATAAAATAATTTAATGTCATATTTAGCAAGAATATTCAAATATATTCTGAAAATCAAGAGAGAGTGATTTCGACAATATTGTCAAAATTAATACTAAGGCTTCATGATAGTTTGAACAAATAATTACAGAATTCAAATTTCGATCCGATAATGATTTTAAAAAATCAGTCATATTATCAGACGTACTATAGAATATTTTCTATAACATTACCTTGTTTCTGTAGTACTAGCGAATTATTTTTGTAGCCTACGAAACCTATTCCATCAGATACTTCATTGAACTGGTGAATCGGTGCTTGGTTAAAGGCTATTATAATTAATGAAGGGCAGTCATATCAGGGTCTGAAAACTGTTTACGATAAATTTTAGGTTCACTAAGAACTACGATTTTTTCCGAGTGAGACATTAAAATTATTAAATGTGTCCTGGTCTATGAAAAGCGGGCTTACGCCTGAAAACAAGTTATCGAGAAAAAAGTTGTTAAAGGTAAAAAAAAACTCGTGATTTGCAGAAAAGTGAATGTTGATGAGTTTAGTGCCGTCTACTTTCTGGTTTTCATCATGTGAAAGAGCGTATATCCGAATCGGCAAAAATGTGGGAAATGTTTTTTTAACACCTTAGCCTCGTTTTCATAGACCAGGCCATAAATACACTTCTATAATAAATCAACGATTTTAAACGTTTAAGAAAAATTTGAAAGTTCTTATAAATGTCCCCAATAGCAAAATATCAAATTTCAATTTCATAAAAGTCCATAAAAAAATTCGTTAAATAAACGTCCTCCGCAGAGTCATCCACAGAATCCTACAAAATTGACGCGTCCTGGATAAATATGTATGTCGCTGATTTAGAGAAATCTAGTCGAATCAAAATCGATTTTCAGATCATAAATCTAATTTGCAGTACAAAACGAAATCTAATGTCATATGCGGATTATAAAATACTCTTCATAAAAAGCTTCACATGTTTTTTGTAAAAATTTGGGTTGGGCTTTAGAAAGGCATCAAACCGGATCATAAAGCCAAAACGAAACAAGAGCTAATATGTCGTGGTAACTAAAGGCTCAATCGTGTATTTAACCAAATCAAAAATCAAATAAAAGTTGTCTAAGCTTTGTGCATTTTCAAAACATTCGGGATTGCCGGTAAAAGGCAGCAGAAACATTAGCTGTTTTGCTTAGGCAAAGTCCGCTTAGCTTTAATATTAGAGGCCAATTTTGGTTTCAGCAATATTTATTTATAAATTTCCAGTAACGGAAAATAATTGTTCATCATAGTTGGATAAAAGTCAGTAGTAATTGTAATCTGAATCGCTTTTATGCAATTTTTTTTTTTTAGTTTTATTTAAAGCCAACTCTACTTTAATTACTACTGATAAATACGCCAACTATGATGAACAATTATTTTCCGTTACTCGAAACTCACAAACAAATACTGCTGAAACCAAAATTGGCCTCTAATATTAAAACTAAGCGGACTTTCCCAAAGCAAAACAGCAATTGTGTCAGCTTTTATAAATTTATTGAGTCTAGTTAGCTGTGACTGGAAACCATGATAGAGATCTACATACAGGGTATGTAACGAAATCCCAGTTTTCAAAATCCCGGTTTTCAAAATCCTAGTTTTCAAAATCCTGGTTTGGTATTAAAAAAATCCCGATTTTTAGGAAATCCCGGTTTGAATTTTTTAAATTTGACATGTGGAAGACCGGGACTCTTAAATAAGTTTTTGACAAAATTTAAAAATGAGTTTGCGATAAAGTTCTAGAAAAAGGCTAATAGAGATGGAATTTGGCCATGTGAGAGTTATCGAAACCGTCAGCCTCTACAATGATTGCATTACAAAATGTTGCAAAATCGATTTTTAAATTCCTCTAACCGGATTTTTTTTTTCTAACTAGGGAGCGAAGCGACGGGAGCACCGCCACCCGACTTATATAATCCGATCCTATATTCTCGCTCCTATCGTGTTTTAAATTCCTATCCTTTACTTTTCCGTTTCCGATCCTTTACTTTTTTTAAGAAATTGGAATTGTTTTTTTTTAAGAAATTGGAATTGTAATTTCAATTTTCGAAAACCATCAAAAACTAGGAATTCACTCCTACATATAAGGTGACTTTTACGTGCTAGGTTGTTCTTGTTTGGCCGCCATTTTGTTTTGGATGATACTTGCCAGACGTATAGAGTGATCGATGATAATTTATTATGGAGCGTGTTGAAATTATAAAACATTTTATTTAAATATCAGTTCAATTGTGATTATGCGGAGGAAATACGTGACTTTTTTGGAATTAATCACTAATTGTTGAATAATGTCAAAAAAGTGGTGATATCGATTGGCCTTCACAATCCCCTGACTTGACCCGTCACGATTTGTTCATATGGTGGTGCTTGAGGAGGTGTTCACCAATAAATCAACCACAAGCTCGATGCTTAAGGACAACATTAGAAACGAAATAGCTGAAATAACTCCAGGAGCATGCGTAAATATTATGAAAAGTGTCGCCTACAGGTTATTTAGGAAGTCATTCGGTAGAGCCGTGAAGCTAGGAACCATCCTTAACATTTTATTTGGCTTAGTTGATTTTAATATAATTTAATTGGACTGGCTTTTCGAATTCAAGAAAACGATTACAAGAATAGTTCTGTTTTCTAGATAATTCATTTTCTAGATATTCGCACCATATGTTGCTTGATGTTCCACCATTTGGCGTAATTTTGCATGATACTGCACCGTGTTGCTAAATGTTGCATGATATTACACCATGTTGTGTTATATTGCACGATAATGCGTTATATTGCACCTTTTTCTGGATTTTACACTAGGTTGTGGGAAGTTGCATCATGATGATGGTGCAACATGTTGCTTGATGTTGCGTCCTGTTGAGATGTGATATGTGGTATTCCACTATGTTACGTCATGTTGGCTTGAAGCCTTCATTAAACATTTCATTTTTCTTGAACTGGTTTGATAAAATTTGGCGAGACTGGTTTTTCGGATGCAAGGAAACGATAGGAGATTTAATTTTATTAATAATTCAATTTGGAGACCGGGAAGATTTTTATTTAATTTAGGAATTGCCGAAAAATCAAATACCAGGAATCAATTTTAACGTGTTCTAATTTCTGAAAAAATAAAAAACGTTTCATGATTTTTCGGGTCGAACAAAATTCGGGAAAATTTGTTTAGAGGGTTCACAAATGGAAGTCCGTAGTTAAAAAAAATTAGCTCATTTTCAAATGTTATCTCTGCAATGGATCTTGACTTTGGAAAATTTGTATAGAAGTGCTCTGGCTTAGCAGCTATGTTGCGCCTTATTCCGCAATATATCTAATTGATCTCAGTCGAAGGCGATGGATTGTCAATTTAAATTAATCTAAGCCATTTCTCAACCGATTGGAATACAACACCCCCTATGTATATTAAACATAGGATAAGTTTCCAAAATGAGCGGATGTGATTTTGAAAAATGAGTCATTTGGATGGAACTAAAGCTTTTCAAACGAGTAGTGTGGAAATCGGTTGCTAAAAAAATATTCAATTTAAAATAAAACCACGGGTTCGTTAAATTGGGCGGAACTAAGGCGATGCTTAACTCAATATTACGCAATTATTTTATTTTAAGAAAACTGAGAGGTTTAGCAACAGCAAAGTACGAGTTCGAAAAGAAATTCTGATTTCATAGGTTGAAGCATAGAAAACGATGGTTTAATTTTTTTTTTGATATGCCAGCTTATAAATTTTTTGTCATAAATTTGTTAAAATATATGTTTAGATTTTGTATAATGCAGAACATATTTCCAATTTTAAA
Organism: Nephrotoma appendiculata; assembly: GCA_947310385.1. Classification (NCBI taxonomy): domain Eukaryota; kingdom Metazoa; phylum Arthropoda; class Insecta; order Diptera; family Tipulidae; genus Nephrotoma; species Nephrotoma appendiculata. The sequence continues at coordinate 264,000,178 of OX371224.1, forward strand.
ATGTTTTATATTTAATGTCACAAAAATTTCCAATTCAACCAACTTTGACTGAACGACGCTTACATTTAAAGTTGAACTAATAATCTAACATAAAAGCAGTTTAAAGTTATTATATTTTGCTTTGTAACTATTTCTACAAAACTAAAATTTACATTTATTAAATTTAAATTCAATATTAGAGAATAAAAATATAATTCAAATTAAAAGTTGCCCCCGAATCTATGCAGTTGAGTAGCCGAAGTAGTTTATATTGACACTAGTATGGTTCAGTACACAATTGAAAAACCAAAGTACAAAATTAGATAGTAGAATTGATCAGGGATTTTAAAGTAAGTTTTGGACAAAATTCTAGGATCAGTTTGTGCTGGACTAAACTGGCCATTTCATAACCAGTCCTTATAAAAAATGGTATCTGTACATTTTACACGATATAATTAAATTTTAAACTGAAGGGAACTTGGCTATTTCTTAAGTAAATTTTGTAAAATTTGCATTGCATACAGGGACAATTCGGAAAATATTTATGGATTAGAATTTGTACTAGAATTTTTTGATTTTCTGCGGCCATATAAATTATTTTCAGTTTTTGGCCAATATCGCAAAAACAAATAGTGAAAATTGGCCAAAAACTGAAAATAATTTATACGGCCGCCGAAAATCAAAAAATTCTAGTGCAAATTCTAATCCGTAAATATTTTCCGAATTATCCCTGAATGCATTGCAAATTTTACAAAATTTAATTAAGAAATAGCCAAGTTCCCTTCAGTTTAAAATTTATTTATTTATTTAGTGAACAAAGTGATACAAAATGAAAAAAAAATTCCGATGGTAATTACTTAACAAAATAATTCCCTTTAGTGATAATACTACCACTTGTGGCGAGAAGCGTAATCTCTCAAGTTTCTGTTATCTGATATAGCATGTTTATTTATATATTTTCCGAATTATTTACTTTATATAATTTAATTTAGTACTTGACTTATACAATAGATGGAATTGTTTATGTAAATTGGTTGTATTGTATAAAACTTAGTAGGTATAACAATCATCGAAAAAGAGAGAGATGTCGAGAGAAAAAGGGTTCCGGAAAAAATAGTTGAACGACGAACGTGAACGAAGCAGAACATTAATTAATTTAACAAACAAAAACAATAAAAGTAATTTGAAATCTTTGGTTTTATTTAAAAATATATTTGCTACAATTTGAGGTGTTTTTTTTTAAATTGCTTACTTCACTGCAGATTGTACTTGTAACCAAATTTTAACAAGTTTATAGTTTCTGCGTTAGTTAATGTATTTGTTAAACAAAAACACCCTCCTAAGAACAGACCCAACTATCGGAAACTTTTAGTCAATCATTAGCGTTAAAGTTCAAACATTTCATTTTTGATGTTTGTCTCGTTTTAATTCAGAGATTTTGGGTTGTGTTATACTTGATTGAAGTTAATTAGTCTAGATTTTGTATGAGTTATTTTTCACGAATGCCATTTCCTTTTTCTATAGCTATAAAACACTTCACACTTGATTGCGATCACAAAAGATTTAGTTTCAAACCATAAAACTGTTCAAAAAGCTTACACAAAACTGATAAAAATAACAAGAAACAGTAAAAGTGATAATTAGTAATTTAAATCTAATTATAAATCATTTATAACATAATTATCACTATACAATCTCAGAATAATAAATAACCTTTAATCAATTCATAATTATTAAACCATAAATATTTAAAATTAAATATTCATGTATCTTATATTATCTATCTATAGCTATGTACAGTAAATTAAATAGTTTTTGTTTATTTATCAACTAAAAAAAACTATCAATAAATTACTGATAAATATGTAATATTGTAGTTCTGCTGCGTTATCGAAAACACGACACAACGAAAAAAAAAACTATATATGTGAGAATTGATATGTTAAAAGGGTCTAGGTCGTATACCATCTCGAATCAATTAAAAACTATATAACCTTTCCAGTTTTTTTTATCGAGTCGAGAAGATCTCGCTGTATCTATCTATAAAGACTTATTTCATTTTAATAAACTCAACGTTATTTATATTAATTCTGTGTTTGGAGACTTCGTGCTGATTTAATAATTTTATTTTGATGGCATCGTTCGCTTTTAATACATCATGTAATATACAACGCATATGTGAACTACTATAGTGGATATCCTACCAATTGGAATACACTCATATAAAAAATGTTCAGTGGGGTGCCCTTCGTCTATATAAATAGTTGGTGTATATTAGAAGAATTAGTCGACAATGCTAAGATTTTTGAAGCGGTTGGATAGTTTTTTTTTTATAGCCGACGTCCTAATAAAACACTCTATACACAATAGATAGCTGAACACAATTCTTGACCTAATCATCGTCTCGTAAACAAAATTTAACAGAAGATTATTCAATTAAGATAAAGAAACAGAAACTAGTCAAAATGGAAATTATTATTGCTTTGTCATGTCATTTCATGCTGGCCGTATTGGCATGAGATTTTCTTATTTTTTATAATAAACTGAAAGTTTTATATCGCATACAACATTGATATATGGCCATATGGTTCCGTATTTTATATGAATGTGAACACACAGTTTGTATTCGATTTGTGTTGATTGAATTTTTATTTTTTTTTTGTTTTATTTCATGTGGAGGTGAATTTGATAGTTTTATTGAGTCGTTTTGGAGATACAAAAACAAAAAAAAACTCGAAATTAACTCATCCGTTCACAAGTTCGACAGCAAATAAAATTTTATGTATATTAAGAAGTTTATTTATAACCAAGACGTTACACTATACTATACGTTTTCGGTTCGCACACGCAGGCAACAAATTACGAAGCCAATTTTGTTGTATCGCACCATATTCATAATTTTCAGTTTTACAAAATAACCAGGAACATATACAATTCATCCCAACCATAAAAATATCATTCAACAAATCATAATTTTTTTATATTTTTGTGTAATCCAGACGTATACAGCTTTTTTTATTTCATATATGCATATTAATTTTAATTAAGACATATATATTTCGTTTGCGAGATCATAAAATATATATTTTGTTGTTGTCTATTTTCTCAATACGAAAAAAATTAAAATTTGCCATGATCAAGATGAAAACGAAAAAAAAAAATCTTAAGTGATAGACAATTAATGTAAATGGCGCGCCGCGCGATACCGACAAAACTGTTTCCGAATAAATTTTTAATTTAATTTTTTTTTCTTCATTTTCATTTTCATTCTAGAGCTATGTACTAATTAAATTAAATTAATTAATTCAGAAACGAAAATATGAATATAAACAAAATATGAAATTTGTTTATTTTTAATTTGTCTGAGTGATCAAAATTAAATAAAAACGTTTTTTTTTTGTAAATTACATATGTTTGTAATAAATCATAATTTATTTATTTGTGTACACATATTTGACAAAATTAATTAATAAAGAATTTGTTTGTGTATTGTGATATCTGGGTATGAGAAATACATTAAAGGGGAAAGGTGGTTTTTCTGTTAATTAATTTTGTGATGAGTTATTGGGAAATATGCGGTAAGCGGTTTTCGGATCGACATGCAAATCGGACGGTATATTATTGTTTAATGATAAATGAAGGAGGTTTTATGGAAGGCAGTTCTTATTAGTTGTATTAAATTTTGAAAATTTGTCAATATTTGTTGTGTTTCACTTCAGTATTTAATGTTGGATATAAAAATGGCTCCATTGGTCGTCCAAATTTTTATTTAGCACTTTAATTTGTTAAAACCGCTCTGGTTCTGAGTTATACATTCAGTTTGTTTTTTGACTTCAGTTTGTTTTTTGGAAACAGGCGCCCTGTTTTTGAAATCAGGAATATAATCTGCTTAAGAATTCCCTATATTATTTAAATTTAATTATTTTTAAAAAAATTGCATGTCTTTTGATATTCACTGCGAATAATTCATAAGTGTTAATAATAAAACAGTTAATACAAATTCTGTGTTCGTAATAATATTAGTTTATTCAAAATATTAAGGACAAAACCGTAACTACTATGGCTTGAAAATCTGAAAATGGACGTGAACAATGCCTATCAAAAACTTAACAAAAAAATAACAAATTTTCTCATATACGTATACGCTTATATATGTATTGGTTATTTATTTTCCTAAATGTTGCTCTTAGGTAAACAAAAAAAATAGAGTACAATTAGGCGAATTAAAATAAAAATTAGCAATACAATCGAAACATTGATATAAAAATTAGAAAACAATTAGGCGAATACACATAAAATTCTGTAACACAATCAGCAGCGTTTTTATGAAAATAATCGAGTTAAGTTCGCGTTTCCGAATTTGCCCAATTTAAAATTAAAAAATTATTATTTTTTAATTAAATAAATTAGATTTAATAATCCTCTAAGTATAAACGAAAAAATCTATCATAAAAGTTGTACAGTTTTCTTGTAAATCGCTTGTCTGCATAGTTCTGAACTACTCCATATTATACAGAACTATAGAGAACAACGATAATACAAGAAAACTATACAACTATACAAGTCCTATATATAAATATGATTTTTTATAATGTCCTTGGTATGCACTTAAATATAAAAATGCCAAATGGTCGGTCCCTGTGGTCGGTCATATGAAAAACAAGCAATAAGTTCAAAAGTTGTTGCACGAAACTTCAATGAAAAATTTTGTTCTACAGAAGTCAAAAGTCCCATATATAGACATGGTTTTTTATAATGTCCTTGGTATGCACTTTAATACAAAAATGCCAAATGGTCGGTTTCTGGGGTCGGTCATATGAATAACAAGCAATAACTGCAACAGTTGTTGCACGAAACTTCAATGAAAATTTTGTTCTACAGAAATCAAAAGTCCCATATATAAACATGGTTTTTTATAATGTCCTTGGTATGTACTTTATTAAAAAAATGACAAATGGTCGGTCCCTGGGGTCGGTCATATGAATAACAAGCAACAACTGCAACAGTTGTTGCATGCAACTTCAATGAAAAATTGTGTACTACAGAAGTCAAAAGTCCCATATATAGACATGGTTTTTTATAATGGCCTTAGTATGCACTTTATTACAAAAATGCTAAATGGTCGGTCCCTGGGGTCGGTCATATGAATAACAAGCAATAACTACATATATAGATATAGACATGGTTTTTTATAATGTCCTTGGTATGCACTTTATTACAAAAATGCGAAATTTTCGGTCCCTGGGGTCGGTCATATGAATAACAAGCAATAAATGCAACAGTTGTTGCACGAAACTTTAATGAAAAATTTTGTTCTAAGTACATACCAGGGACATTATTAAAAACCATTTCTATATATGGGACTTTTGACTTCTGTAGAACAAAATTTTTCATTGAAGTTTCGTGCAACAACTTTTGCAGTTATTGCTTGTTATTCATATGACCGACCCCAGGGACCGAAAATTTCGCATTTTTGTAATAAAGTGCATACCAAGGACATTATAAAAAACCATGTCTATATCTATATATGTAGTTATTGCTTGTTATTCATATGACCGACCCCAGGGACCGACCATTTGGCATTTTTGTAATAAAGTGCATACCAAGGACATTATAAAAAACCATGTCTATATATGGGACTTTTGACTTCTGTAGAACAAAATTTTTCATTGAAGTTTCGTGCAACAACTTTTACAGTTATTGCTTGTTATTCATATGACCGACCCCAGGGACGAACCATTTGGGATTTTTATATTATAGCACTAACACTATCATATAAAATTATGGTCGGCGATCGATCGTCGTACGAGAAAGACGCGTTTTTGTCTTTCTCTGTATAGAAAATTGCAACTTAAATTTTTTTTTTCTGTTTTAAATAAATAAATAAATAATATTTTATATATAAAAGTTATTAAAATTAAATATTAAATATATAATATAAAGTGTTAATAAATTGGTGTTAGTAAATTGAAACGTGAATTAACGTGAAAGTGTCTAGGTTGTTATGACGGGTTGTTTTGTTATTTGTGTGATGCACTGACGCAGCAATGGTGAACGCATCACAAGCTAAGTGCTTTTGTGTTTCATATTTTTATTTATACTTTGTTTAGTTTATATTTTGTTAATTTTTATTTTTTGTAAAAAATTTATATAAATTTTAATTTTATTAATGTAAATATTTTTTAATATACGCATTTGTGATGTGTCGTATCGTTTGCGATTGTGTGTGTGTATGGATATATGTACGTACATTCACGTAGTTTAGTTTAGTCAAATAAGACAAAAAGGATGAAAATAAAAATACTCTTCTGTTGCTTGTCATTCATTTTCCGTTCATTTTTAAATGAATTTTTTATGCTAATTTCTCTTCGCTCTTGAATAGTAAAATGAATTTTCAGAAATGTTATGCAGTAGAAAACGAATAGTGTCTAATGAGCGAATAATGAGAAACTAAAAAGGTTGATCTTATTTTTTGTGTTAGCGAACGGGATCTACTGCTCTTTTGGTTTTACTTTTCTATTCTAATAAGAAAGCGAAAATTCATTGTAGTTACTGATTGGATAAAATGTATTGTTGCCTGTATTGAACGATCGAATAGAGAATACATATCATTTCTTTCTACTTTATTCTTGATAAGTGAATAGTAAAACAAAATATTTTTTGTTCTTTTACATATTTCTTGTTGATCAGTTTTACACATAATGCATTAATTCCGTGAAAGATTTGCTGACAGCAATTTTTTTACTGATAATACGCAAAAGAAAAACTTTAAAATTTCATAAGAGTGACAAAGAACAGAAATATTTTTTATTTCATTTTATAGTAAAATTTTATATATATATGTATGTATATGTGTGTGTATGTGTGTAGATATGTATGTATATGTGTATATATATATAAATATTCATGACTTTTTTGTAGATTGATTTAAAGGGATGAGACCTCATATGTGTTGCGGCATGGCAACGGGAAAATGGTTTTTAATTTTTTATTTCCATTTGTAATGACAATTAAATCTTTGATGTGATATCCTTCAGCCTTTTAATGTTGACTGTTTTTTTAAAATTGCTTAATGCTGGCACTATTTTATCTAAAAGAATTTCTGGCTCAATAATATTTCTCGAAACAGGTTCGTCTTTGCATGGGAATGATATATACGAATATCGATTGATTTGAATTCTAAATCCTAATCAACGACCTGCTCATGTACCAATTGTATAAAAAGCCTTCCGCGTCGTTCTATTTTCCGTTCGTGTCATCACCTCACATAAATCATGATCGTTTTGTTTGATTGAGACAATATACTGCGGAAGATGCATAAAATTATTTTTGGGCTTAATTGGAATTCTAGCAAATCGCAATTCTAGCAATTAGCATTAATTTGGGAGAGGCTTAGTTCGGCTGGGTCATCTGTCAACTGGCTGTTTTGACGTGTAAATGGAGAAATAGGAAAATTCCTTGGCCGATTATTTTCGGATTTATTTTGTTGAAAAATCCAGTACTTCACCCGGGATTTATGTTGAAATCCCGATTCAGCTCAACATATCAGATTCAAACATGATTAGTTAAGACATTGCTTAGCACGGCCGAACTCCAGAACTTCTCTAAAATCCATTTTTACATTCATATTTAATTCTGCTTACCTGATTTGACAATAATTGGTCGGGGTATGGCCAAGTTCCATTCAGAATTATCGAATTTTAGAACTTTATCAAAATCAAAAAGACACATTAAAATCCCAATACAAGTTGATCCTAATTTATTAGAATCCTAGCCCAGCTCTACAATCTGAACTGGAAAATTTCGGTTGGAAACGGCATGTTTCATTCATTATAGCTGAATCCGAAAATTTCGTCAAATTCGGCTTTGCACCCGAATTTGATCATCATTTGTTTTGAGTTTGCTTAGTTCCATTGAACATGCTACAGTGCCAATCCAATTCTGCGTACCATATTTAACAGTTATTGGTTGAGGAATAGTAAAGTTCTATTGAGCATGATATAAATATCCTGTGCACTATAATTATACTTTGCAATTAATGGAATATTCTCTTCTTTGGTGAACAAAACTAATAAAATATTTGAAATTTTTGAATTAAATTAAAATTGTTTGAAATATCCTATCAGGTAGTTAATCTGGTATTGAATAACATTGATATTTTTCCGGGAACCATTGCCTTTGGGATGCCGTACATATAAAAATTGTTGTTTTTTTTTTTTTTTTTTTCTCGATTTAAGGGTTAAATACTAATGAATTTTAGACTAAGTTTGATATAATTTAAATAATTATGGATACAGGAAATCCTTTTGTAAGTCGTGGAATTGCAGGAGGATTAAATTAATAAATGTTTATATTATTTAGGAAGCCGGAAAATATTAATTTAGAATTAAATTTCAGGAAATCTACAGACGTGAAATAATATTTCTTTGAAATATTAATTGTTGATTGTGTAGATTAGAATGGTGTTGTCATTGCATTAATAACTATCGACTTTATTTAAGGGTCTGCAACTGGGTCGATTTAATCAATTAAATTTTGCATTAATTTACAATTACATTTCAGGAAATTTCCAGATGTACGTGAAATAATACAAATTTTTTCTCAGGTTGCTGATTTAGAGAAGCAATTGTTGAAGACGAATACCATCGTTATCCATTAAACCTATTAAACCTTTATCCTTCCTTAGTAGATTAGTATTGTGCTGTCTTTGTGTTACTAACTATCGGCTATACCTAGGTGTCTGTAACCGGGCCGATTCTGTCCCACTTAACTAACCTATCCAATCCTTCGGTTTTGTTATATGTAAAAAAGAGTGTACGGTGGGCCCGGCGTCACCCGGGAGCTCCTGTGTAAGAACTTGGTCGTGCATTCAGAATCAATCAATCAATCAATCAACTAACACTATCATATAAAATTATGTTTTTATATGTTCCATGTATTTACTCAATTAATTTTAATTATTAATTTATTTTTATCACGCAACAATTGTTGCCAGTATTCATCCTAAATGTATACTATTTGTATATTCGCACACATGTATAGTTTTTGTTATTTGGTAGAAATTTGACTTCGGTCGTGAACATATAAATAACATATAACACGTTAAAAACACCCAGTCGCAACTTTTTGCTGGTCACCACCAGGAATCGAACCCGAGACCACCGAATAACAGAGCAAGCACTCTACTTACTAAGCTATCGAGAGCGACAAAAAGAAGTTGTTGCGGCTAGACAGCTTGCGGTTATATTTGCATAAGCTATGTCTGATTTTTTTAATGTAATACTTATTAATAGGTTACCACTGGTGAGGCCTATTAATGAGAACAAGGGCACTTAGGTTGAATTCTAACTTTATTTTAGCTTTTTATTACATTACAGTTCTTTTTTTTATATAAAATTACAAAAAAATACAAATAAAATACAAAAAGTGTTTATATAGTACAAATTATAATTATATATCCGGTGGTGTACGGTGTCCGGAGATGCAGCAGACTGATTATTTGCATGTTGTGTTTTCAACATATTTCCGGGCCCCTATGCATCCGGAAGTAGATCTGCCTGCTGGGCTGCAACTCCATGATGTCTTATTTTTCTAAGCAATATGTAACTAATAACAGAAAGAATTACTGGGAGGAACAGATATATCGTCACGTAATGGTGGTAGTCATGCACATTTACACCTGTGGTTGATGTTTCTAACAGTCGCTTTTGGTGCTGAATTGAGGTCTCTATAGCTTCAATTTTCGATAAGGTTGTTGTTGCGGTAGATTTCATCCCTGTCTTGTGGTTTTCGTTGAACAAATCACTTAGGTTGAATTGTGCCATAAATGATATTTCGAGTTTACTGCTGGATGTCCTAAATCCCGACACTGTGATTGTATCTCCTTTTTTTATTGTTTTGGTTTGAATTATCTTGTATATGGCAGCTATGTCATTGATTCGAAAGGGTAAGCCTTGATTTAGTTTCAGACTTTGAATGATTTCTCCAATCTGTCCTTGGTGGTGATTTGCTTTTAATTTTTGGATGCTATCCTTGTAGGCGTTACCGTTGGTCAAGCACACCACTCTTTTAACTCAATGTGGAATAATTTTATTTGGGATACAATAGTTTCGCAGTGTTGAGTACTGCGCTCAAGATAGACTAGTTCAGCATATTGTATATATTGCGTTTATTAGATTACCTTGACCTAGTTTATCTAGGTAAATTCCATGATGAGAAGTATACCGTGATATGTTGTATTTCATTGTTGTTCCTTGGACTACTACCGCTCCCAGCATGAAGATTATTGAGAGTGTATGTAACAATAGCCTTGGGTTGGTGTTTGCTCTTGTCTCTCGTCTATGTGAACTTGGTTGATTATCCTCGGCGCTGACCACAAATGTATCTTCGCACCTATCTGTTGTTAATGGTTCTTCTTTTGGCAGAGCTGAGATTTTTGTGATGGCCCTTTCGTAAATAGAATTTCCTGTGCCGCATACTGAGGCGACTCGTATATGTCCATCTGTTCCTGAATGTACTTCAACTACTCTACCTCGCATCCATTTATAAGGAGGTAAGTTATTGGACGTTGTTGCAGTCTTCGTAGATATTCGTTGCTCGATCTCTTCCAAAAGTCTTGTTTTAATTTTTCCAGTAGCTGCCACCTTGATAGTCTATTAATATTTGAATTCATTAGATCACCTTCCGGCACTGTTGTTATTGATGAGCTTATCAGGAAGTGACTTGGTGTGGGTACTTCTAGATCATTTATGTCAATAGATATATGGCATAAGGGTCTAAAATTTAGCACTGCCTCTATTTGATTTAGAACTGTTGTCAATTTTTCGTAGGTCAGTGTAGTATTTCTTAGGATCTTTTTCAGGTGGGTTTTGACTGACTTCATGCCAGCTTCCTATAATCCAAGAAAATGCGATGATGCTGGTGATTGGAAATGTCATAATTATACCTTCCGAAGCTAGCTCCTCTGATCCGATTTTATTAAAGTCCGCTAGAGTTTCTTTTTTCATTTTTTCAGCTGGTTGTTGGCTCCAATGAAATTTGTTACGTTGTTCCTGTACATGTCACTGCATAGTTAGTAGTAAGATCTGTTACTACCTCTATGTGGATTGTTTTAGTATCAAGACAGATGAAACCTTTGCTCATTTTGAACTGTAATAGACCTCCATAATCAACGCCAGTATGAGTGAATGACCTTGACGGGTGTACCCTTGGAGATGGTAGATTTCTCATTAGCTGGTTACACACTTGATGTGGTCCAAATCTGTGATAAGTAAAACATTTTGAAATTACCATTTTAGTGGCATTTTTGCATGTATGACTCAATAATTCTTATTTAGGTATGAAAGCGAAAGTTGAATTCCTCCATGCACAGTTTTCAGTTGCGCGTAATTGATTATTTCTCTACTGAGCTGATGATTAGAGGGAGGTACCGCAGGATGTTTTTTTTATAATTTAACAATGAATTCTGAAGTCTTCCAGCTACCCACAGAATTCCATGTTGATCCAAAAAAGGGTTTAATTGTAGTAACATGCTTTTTTTCTTGACTGATTTGTTCTTTAGCAATTCTTCTATTCCCGCTAAGACGATACACTGAGTTTGTTTTATAATGATACGTTCTGCTTCATGTAGATCATGCTCATCTACATCCTCTTTATTGCAACTTTTGATAAAGATGTTTAAATTCATTACGATTCTTTTTTAGTTTCATAAAGCTGGAAGTTTTTTCTAAGTTTTTTTTTACAGTTGCCAAATTTGTATGTTTCAGTTCAGCTTCTGCTTGTTCATCAAATTCTTGGTGTCTTTCCATCGAATGATAATTTGTATTGTCTTTTAACCATTTTGGTCCAGTCCACCAGATGTTGTGATTATAAGTTCCTTTGTTGTTATTCGTCGACTAGCACAATCGGCTGGATATCTTTTGATTTTATATGATGCGATTGATGCGGTTCAGTCAAGCTTCGGATTTCCGACACGCTATGGCAACGTAAGATTTGAATTTTTGAATTTCACCTTGTATCCATGAAAGTGCTATCGTGGAATCAGTCGATGCATAAGTTGGTGCTTCTTGTATGTTTAGTGATTGCTTGACTTCTTGCACTAGTTTCGTGGCTAAGAGGGTTCCGTTTAACTCTAAACGTGGTAAAACTATTTTTGGTTTTGTCGGTGCCACTCTTGTTAGTAATAGAAAAAATCCGCAGAACAGAGGAATCATGTGCTCCATATGTAAGAACTGCTCCCATTGAGCTTGGATTTGCACATTATGTAAAAAAACATCGAACGGTAATAATTCCATTTGTATGCTAATAATGGCGTCACAATCGCCGCCGCCTCTTGTTTATCTTTCTGAAAAACATGAATGAGTGAAATAAGTAACCTAGATGTGGGACGGGTCTTCCTAAATGGTGTGGGATAGGTCGGTTTTCTCCGATACTCGTGTGGGACCAAATATGGAAGCCTTTAAAAATAAAATTAGAGTGGTGGCCAACATTTCTCAAATACTGGTAAGGCCGGGGGGGGGGGGGGGGAAGGTTCTATTACTCCAGCCATCAGTGATGCTAAGACTAGTTCCGAAGCTTGTAAACCGGGGACTAGCGTTTAAAAAGAAAAAATCATTGCTCCTTCAGTTCGGAGAAACAGAATCAAGCGTTCAGCCTACCGTATCTGGACAGACAGGAAACAGTCCTGGAGGAGCAGTGCACTGAGTAACAGACAAAAAATTTGTTAACTGGGCGAAAAAATTCATTGCCGATGTAAGAAATGCATGCAAGAAGAATCTTGGGTCTAAAAGACAGAGGTCTAACGAACAGGAGAATGAACGTCTGGATGCCGAGGTGACACGGGCCAAGCTTCATGTGTGACAGTCGCCAATGGGACCCCCGCCAATTTGTAGGGACCAGCAATCGTGTTGGTACCAGCGATCGGCTGAAGCTGACTGCGTGCGCAAATAAGAAACCGGCTTTCTTATACAGGAAGTATAAGCTCAGGGCAGTTGCTAAGGAGGAAATGCATAGCAGAACTAGCGCAATAGTCTGTATTCCCATGGATCCGGTTAGTCTGGAATTCCTGAAGTTTATCCAGGTTTGCAATCCGGATCTTCCGATGAGAAACTAGAGGGTTGTGAAGCAGGAGGAACCCAAGGACAGGAATCTCCGGCTCCCCTGTCAAAAACCAAAGGTGCAACAATTTTCGGCTTCAGTTTATAACTTAAGGTGTTCAAGCAGGACGAAGCTGGGGAAGGACCGAGTACTGCGCAACACGAGAAGGCAAAAGAAGAAGTCTAGCCTGTTGAGGGAAGCTCGACGAGTGTTACCTCTTCAGAGACAGTATTAAAATTGCAGCTGGTGGCGAACCCAAGAGACGGGATAATTAGAGAACTGAGGAATCAACTATTCCTATGCATGGGGAAGAGGGACACATGGGACTCTGAGCAGGGAGAAGTAAATCTTTTTAAGTTTAGAGAACGCAGAGGGAGTGAAACGAAGGAGACTGTCGACTCATTCGGGTCCAATTAATCGACGCAGCACGGTTGTCGTAATAAGGAAAGTGAATACTGTTGACAATGATCAGGTTTGTGCAGATAAATTTACATCACAGCAAGGCTGCTTCGGTGGCGCTACTTCTCAGACTTGCTAAGTCAGGGGAGAAGATAGCTCTGATGAACCATGGATTAATAATAACAAGAAGGTACACTCTATTATACGCTTGCGGGACGGATAAGAGCATTCCATGTATACTGGTGGAAAATAATATAAATAATATCTACTTCCGCAGCATTGTAATGGGGACATCACTGCAGTCTGCATAAAATCGGAGGGTAGGAGATTTTGGCTTGCAACCGCATATATGGACCGGGAAAAGCCAATGCTGCCAGATATACTGGGGGCCGTTCTGTGTAATACAGAAAGGAGGAAAGTCAGAGTTATATTAGGGTGTGATGCGAACACACGCTATACCATGTAGGGTAGCTCGAACATCAATGATAGGGATGAGTCACTTTTTGAAAATCTTTTAAACACTAACCTCATTATTAGTTGTATAGGTCAGGAACCCACTTTTATTATTAGAAATAGGCAGGAGGTTCTGGATCTTACTCTGGTCTCCGATTTTATTTCACCTATGATCAGGGAGCGGGAAGCGAAAGAGCATTCCTTCTTTAACCATCGGTTTCTAACGTTTATGCTCAATCTGCAAATTACAAATCAGTAGGAGAATCACAGCGTTTTTGGAAGACTGCGAGACCCAATTGCTGTCCAGAGTATATTCTGAATATACGGAAGATAAAATGAATTATTAAAAAAGTTTTAAGCTGGTCCGGATGGGTTTGTTCCAGCAGAAATTCAGAAGAACAGGGGCATTCGCATAGCAACCCTAAAAACTTAAAACCAATATCTGTGTTATCCTTCTTGCTGAAAATCGTGGAAAGGCTGCTGGATCCATACTCGTTCGAGAATTGTACCCAGAAACTAGGCACAGTCTCAACAAGCGTACCATAAGGGTAAGTGCATGGACACTGCATTGAATGGTTCGGGAAATTGAAACTGGATTTTCAGGAATTCTCAGTGGTGGCGATTATGGCGCTTTTAACAATGTGAAGGCAATTAGGGAAGGATTGTTGCAACTTGAGATTGAATACCCAGTAACCAGGCTAATTAAACACTTGCTGGGAAGCAGAAGAGTCATAGCGGGGATGGGGGAAATTCCCGTCAGAAGACGGGTTGTTCGGGGAACACCTCAGGGAAATGTTCTCTCTCCCCTTCTTTGGAATGTAGTAATGAACGGACTAGTACTGGAATTGGAAGGAGAAGGACTAGGTGTGATTGCTTATTCCGATGACGTAGCAATAGTTGCCTCGAGAAAGCCCCTTGGTACAATTAGGAATGTGAGGCAGATAGCGCTAGCAATCTGCGGATTAGGCCAGTAGATGTAGTTTGGGGATCAATTCATCTAAAACAGAGCTGGTTCTTTTCACTATGAGATAAAAAATTAAAGAAGTGGTTCCACCAAGTCTGACGTTAGCCGTCACTAATAAGGCGAGATTCTTAGGGACTCTTCTGGACGGTAAGCTCAGTTTGAAACCAAATACGATAGAAAGAGTGAAGGAGGGCACTGTGGAACTCTACTCTTGCAAAAAATGACATAGGAATGTAATGGGATTTGAAACCGGAGCTGGCGCCTACTACTGTATGGTGGCCAGCTCTGGAGAAATTATCATTCAGGAATATGATGATTGAGGTGCAGAGGGCAGCCTGTTTCCTCATTAGTACAGCGCTGAAAACGACACCTACTAATGCCTTAGAGGTCATGCTGTACCTTTTTCCGTTGAATATTATCGGTAAGGAAATGGTGGTCAATACGGCCGCCGGGCTATCAGCGGTTTCGGGGTTGAAGTGCCTGCAAAAAGGGCGCTCGACTATAGTCAAGTCTGTGAGGGAGGGACCTGGTGAATTTGGATTATATAACACCCCTTTAGTGCTTTTGCAAGCATTTTAACGTGATTCTTCCCTGTAGGGAGGATTGTTAGAGTACTCTCATCGTGGAAACGGGGACCCTACCAAGCTGAAGTTATAGCAATTGAACTGGTTAAAGCATATAGTGTAATATCGTTGACTGATATCATTATTTATGTGGCCAGTTGGGCGGCTCTTATATCACTGGATTCAGTTTCTCTGGTGTCGAGGGTGGTGTTGGATTGTCATACAACTGTAAACGAGATGAGGGAACATTTTAATATCCAGTTGGCTTGGTTACGGACCATTTTGACGTTGAGGGAAATCGCAGGGCAGGCGAATAACCAAGGTACGGTAGGACTCTCCAACTGGAATCAGGAAGAGAATGTGTAGGAAGGCCTATGTCTGGGCTGAAAGCAGCAAGCCATGGCAAATGCTAGGTGGCTCGCCAGTCCGACTGGTAGGTGTAGCGAAGCAACATCGGCCTGAGCTGAGGTTGAAGCGCTCCAAGATCTTAATGATAGCTTGATTTAGGAATTGTAAGGGTACTTATCCGACACTGCCTTTTCGGTTATCATGCGCGAAAGCTTGGTCTGGATGCAAATGACGTCTGAAGCTGCAACAACAAAGAGGAGAAAGAAACTCTTGTTTACTTCCTATGCTTATGATGGTAGTCTCACCTATGTTGGTAGTGATTCGGCAGATGAGGTCGGCAACATTAAGAACATAAATATTTAGGCTTCTAAGAGGGTAAGATGTGTGAGCGTTGTCCCAAGCAAGGGATCAAATAAAGGATTGAAGCTCTGGCTGGCCAACGCTTTGCTATGACTGAAGGATTTATACTAAAGTTAAGAACAGTACTTGTATACTCAACTAATTTTGTCTTTGTGCATTTAGTGGATTTATGAAGCACAAACCTATGTTGGAAATAGGACAGATGCCGTGGAATAATATTTTTGAAACTTTTACATACAAAATTTTCAAATAATTAGCATAAAATATCGCTTCTTTTCCTTAATTTTAAAATCAGTGTAATTGTCGATGTCTTCTATTTGCTGGTGAATAATCCTCAAATTGAACAGTAGATTACGTGGTAGGATAAATTGAATAGCGTGATTTTTTATAATAAACGCAACCAGCCCCAATTTCGCTAAATGCATTCATTAAATCATCATGGCTTCAGGTTTGTAGACTAATTGAACAACTGAGCAAATATATTGGCTATTTCTTTAGGATTTGATGATTTAGGTCTCCGAGGTGCATTGTTGTCGGACTTCGTTTGGATTTTAAATACGTCCTAAATATCTCATTAAATCTTACTGCATCAAGACTGATTTAATCTTCTTCATTTTTCGAAATGCCTTGCATTTTAAATTTTTTATATTTACTGGGCGATCACCATACCTAGATTTGTTATTGTTGGAATGTGTTTTTGTTAGTGGAACAGTTCTTTCAAACCGGCAAAAGATGATATCGAAGTTTTTTTTTAATATTTGCGACCATATTTTCAGCTGTTATTTATTCTTGCAAATTGGTGTTTTCAAGATATTGATTGAATTCTTTTTCATTCATCTTTCTGAAGTTATAGGTCACAGGTTTTTTGTATGGCAATTGTTACTGAGGGTTAGCTTCTGGATGTCAAATAAAATTTACACTGGCTTATGGTATACATCATTTAAGACAAATGGTGCTAAAGATTGAGCTACGTTAAAGGTATTTAGTTCATGTGTTCAGTAAAGATTAAATCAAAAATTCTTCCATCTGAAGGTTGCATCTGAGCAGATACATTTTTACACATAATTGCACAATTGAAGATGAAACAAGTTCAAATTCAACATTGCCAAGTGATGAACGAATAGGTAAAAGAACTACCCCTTCGGATTTCTATGTGCTGGCGGCTGAGCGATCGCATCTATATACCTGAATAATCGCTTGAGAAGAACTCAGAACTGTGTATTCCTGGATTGAACTGTGTATTCCTGGATTGCTAATTGCGGAGAATAAATGATTTGGTTTTAAGACAAAGTAGGGGAAATTTACTGCTTTAGATGTCATTTTGATCATGTTTTGTAAGTAAATTGAGCAGAAATAATAATAAATAAAATAAAATAAAATTAAAATAATTTATTGGAGATTCCTGTTATTTTATGAGGTGATGTACAAGTGTGAAAATTCATGGTTTTCCCTTATCATTAACGGTAGTAATGAATATAAGCTAATTATTCCCATCTTACACTCAGGGTAAAACCAACATAATCCTTGCATCTCACCGATTACAACTTTCATGGTTTGTTTACATCACCGGGAAATTTATGTAGCAGTTTTTTAGCGTGTTGAGTGGCACAAGTGTAACTGGAGACCTTCTTACACATAAAATCGCGACCGGTAAACAACCATTCATCAAACAGTTATCACGTTGGACGAACGAAACAAAAAAAAAACAATTTTAAATTAGCAAAAACGATCAAATTATTTTCGTATGGAACTTAAAATACTTTCGATATGAACGACCGTTGAGTTTGTACTCAACACTCACCATTCTAATAGTATTTCAGTAGAGACCTCTTACAATATCCTTAGTAAAGTTCATCCGCCACCTGAAATCGCACGCAATCGAAATAAACCATCCATATTATAATTTCAGAAATTTCACAACGAATTTGAACGAGTCACTATTCATAATAATATTGATAGCATTGATTGGACAGTGGACTAGAGTAAAAAAATCTCCTGATTTGCCATTCGTAAAATTTCCACCGATTTCAAGAATATGGCCCTCGGTCATATTGCAATTTCAACTTGTTATGTATTTCATAACGACTTGTATTTACTTGTACTTCCAAAAGCGTTTAAGTGGTCAAAAATTAAATTTCGTTTTCAAAATGCCAAATATAATAAATTTTTTAGAACCATTCTACAGTCAAAAATTATACTTAGTGCCCAAGTTCTGTGTTCAAAAGTATTTTAAAATAAGTTGTTCAACTGTCCAAAAAATTTGTGCAAAATAATAAATTTTAATTGAATCAAATTATGGAGCTCCAAAACCTAATGCTTTTAACTATAGATATTAATTCAAGTATAACAAAATGTTAATGTAACATGAAATTTAATTCCGGAGTTCCGTGTTTTGTCAATCAACGAGTGTCCCAGATACAAATTGCTTAATCACACATCACATTATTTTTCTCTACATACTGACATGACCAATTCGAAAGAATGTTAAACTCAATTTTAAAACTTTCTAATATGCTACATACTGTTTTTGTTTTTTAATTAAATTAACCAAAAAGATCAATCAAAAATTATTGAACTAACAAAAATTAATTATTTATATTTTTGTTGTTGTTGTTGTTGCATTACATAATAATTTTGTTTCGTTTTATATGTTTACAGGTAAGTACACGAAAAATGACGCAGCTAATAATTTAATATAACATTTTGTTGGTAAGTAATTAATAATACCAATCGAATTCTTCAATCAAAACCAGAAACCATAAGAAATTAATTTTTTTGTTAAAAGTTTTTAAATTTTTGATATATCAGATTACGAAAGTACATGACTAAACAAAATTATGTGTGGCAATATTCGGAATTATTTTTATCATTTTACTCCATGAGCTTTTAAAAAATAAAATTACTTTATGCAACTTTTATGTAATATTAATTATATTTTTAATTTTATTATTTTGACCAAAAATTCTGTGCATAAGCTATGCACACAAATCTACACAGACAGTAGCTAGTACTCGTATATATGGAGATGTGTACGAAACGAGCGACTGAACAAAAAAATTGTACTTAAAACAATTTTCATAATAATAAAAATTAATCTGTTAAAAGCTTTTTCGTTCTGAGTTTTTCCATGCAGTTATTATTTTTATTTATATTTTTTTTCTACAATAAAAACGACCGAAAAAATCAGAATAAACAAAAATAGAAATTTAATTTTCTTGTATTACAGGTAATATCAAAATGGGGCGGAACACATTTGATTTGAGAAACCCTGGTGGCAAGCTAGCATAAATTAATTATCGTTTTTTGGGAATAATGGCTACGTATACGACGGTTACAGTTTTATTGGATAGTTTAGCATCCTCAGCAAAAAGACAGCTCGAGGCACTGCTGCATTAGATTAACGCATCGGTTTACATTAACTCCGAAGTTCATGTCTACTTTCAGATATCTGAGCTCCCTTTTGAGGTGCAGCGAATAAATTCAGAAACGACGCGTTTTTTAAATGTTTTTGAAATCCCACATGAAGCGTTTGCAGCGGTGAGCGACTTGCTTACGAATAGGCCATCAGAAAAGGCGTACACGACGGTTACGGGATCCGCGCGAAACGCGATATTTCGAAACGCGGTATGGTACAGAATGTGTATTGCGAAGCACCGGGAGCACAGCGATTCGCCTGATATAACCCGGTCCTATTCGGTAATCGTGTTAAGTTGATTCACGCCCACATCCCAGGTTTTTATAGAGGCCGTTTGCATCCCAATTGTTACCAACCGAACGAACAAAAAGAAAAAATGAAATGTGACAAGAACAATAAGAGAAACAGAAAAATTTCACACATCCAGTTTGGTTGACGAGCGCACATGTTTTTAGGAATAATTTATATAGGGTGGCGTGAAGACACCAAATGTTGATGGCCAAATGTTTCTGAAAGGCTCAGAAAAAAATCAGAACCTAATGTGCTAGAGTCGGTCACACCAAAACCACAACAAGATTTAAACGAAGGTAAATCAACGAACCAAACACAAAACCAGACAGAAGCAGCAATCACTCCAGCAGATTATAAACCCTCACAAGTAACCGAAGAGAGAATTATAACCGTACCGATAAACACAGAAAACAGCGGACAAGATAAACAGAAGGAAAAAAGACCACAAATTCCCCAGCCCATAAAAACAGCGAACGATCATACAAACATTACAGAAAAGGTTGTTACGACAGTGTGGTCGCAATCACAATTTTATGTTTTATATTCACCTCGGTAGTTGTCTGTTAATTGTGCGCTGAACGCACCCGCGACGTTTTGTTTTGTACCTCTTCGTGTGGTGGCGCAGAGGTGAGAAGAATAACGAGAGAGCGAGAGCAATGTGCATCGAGTGTGTGTGTAAAGCAAAACATTCCATAAGAATGTTTTTCTTATATGCCTCTCGTTTACATCAATGCGAATTGATGTAAACGAGAAACAGAGAAGAAAGACAATTGTTCTGGAATGTTTTGCGCGTCGTATTCGGCGCGAGAATTTTTTTTATTTTTTGCATTCGAGTTTTGGTGGTGATAAATGCTGGTTTGAAATTTTATAAAAGATAGTTTTATTTTTCTTTGAGTTTGGATGGAAAATAATTTTTTTGTTTTGGAATGTGAACAAAAAAATCGAGTAATAATTTTGTGCTCGAGTTTCGATTTTTTTTTATGCAATCAAGTTTTTGCGTTGTAAATCCACCTATAAATTAAAATTAATTTGATAATTTAAGACTAGTTATAGTGAAAATTGTATATGATTTATTTATGTGGTTGCTTAAATATAATTATTTAGTTAATAAATAAATACAGATTGTTAATAAAAAGAAGTTTTGGTGTCGAAAGTGAGTGGGGTGGCAAATTATGGTTCGCAATCTAAATTAAATAATCAAAATTATGTGCACAGTTTAGTTGTGGAAAATATTGCTGGTTGTTATATCAAAATACAAGAAAACCTTTAAAATACAGTAGTATCCTTGAAATAAAGAAAATTTTCGGTTGGTTCTAATTATCGAGGCCATTCTGCCAAGTTATATACGGGCAGCTGAGAAACGGGTGCTCGCTGATTTTCTATTATATATACCGGCGGAAGTGCCGCATCGTTGGACGGTTAACGGGTGGCCAGTTGAGGCCACTCTTATTATTTACGGTTAAGGCGGACAACGCCCAGTATTTTGTTTTGGCGGCCGATCAAGGCCAACATTTTTTTTTCGAAGCAACGCCCAACCAATTATTTACGGGTGCCGTATTATTTACGGGTGCCGTACAATATAACGGATGCCACATTAACAACAGGTGCCGCATTATCAACGGGTGCCACTTTTTTAGACGAGTGCCGCATTATAAACCGGTGCCGTACAATATAACGGGTGGCCAACCGGCTATTCGAATTTAATATCGGCGAAAGGTCCCGCAACGTAACGGGTGGCCAGCCGGCTATTCGAATTTGGTATCGGGGAAAGGCCCCGCAACGATCGGGTGGCTAACCAGCGATCCGCAATTTTTACGGGGAGGGCCCGCAAGCATAACGGCACCAAGGCCGCAACCCATTTTGGTATCGGGGAGAGGCCCCGCGCCGGTAAATTTTTTTTTTGGTTAGTATTAATTAAGGTACCATTTTTTTTTTATTATTTTTCTATTATTCATTTCATTTTATATTTTTTACCACATATTTTATTTTTAAATTTAAATTTTGAATTTTGTAATCGAGCGCCGGGTAACGGTCGCGCGCTCGATGTGCATTGCTCTCTTTCGCTTCTCTCTCTCGTTCTCTCCCTTTCCCGAGACATAATACACATGCTCGGTGGGAGGAATGGTATCATTTTCTTTCTTTTTTACAATTAGTGCTTATTTTACGCTCAGCCTCAACAATCGGGTAAATTGTAAGGTAAAAATCGGTTTTAGACTGATGTTTCGATTAGTGTTTACAAATTGATTTTTACACGGCAATGCTTTACATTTAAAGCTTGTTCTTCGATCTATTATATAAAGATCACATTATATTCTTTAAAATGAAATTTATATCTTGTTTTTACTTAGTTACTAATGTTGATTTCGATTGAACGAAAAACGGTACACCGAGGGTAAAAATGGTACTCCAACTGCTGTTAAAATGTTTGATTGAAAAACAAAAATCCCACAAGGGTAATATTTTGCTACATCCAGGATAATTTTGTCTACTCCAGGTTTTTGGATCGAGTAATCCATTTTTCGTTGTTTTATTGTTGTCACACGCCATTTTTTTTCTATACTTGTCAAAACAAAATATTTTCAAGCAATGTTAATTCGTTATTTCGTCGTAAAGATGCAACAAATATATTGTTTTGTAATTTAAAAGCGGTGTAGTTCATTTCTGTTCCATTGATATAAAATGAGGGTACTATTTTTAGAGTAAGATGGATACTATTTTTAGAGTAAGAAAATATCAATTGAAATCAACATAGAATGTAAGAAAATGAATATAAATAATAATTGGTGAATCGATGTGACTGCTGATGAGCAGTCATTAAATATTTATTTTTGAAAGGCAATACGCCTACGTAAATCAAAGACGATTTGGACGTTGTGTACAGAGACTGCACCACCATTTTACACCGTGAAATTTTTGGCAGCTGCATTTAAACGTGGCCGTACCAGCTTGGGTGGCGGTAAACGTTCCGGACCTCCAATAACTGCAACCACCGCAGATAACATCAATCAAGTTCACTAATTGGTGACAAACAATCGTCAAATTCAAGAAAGCTGAGAGCGCGTTAGGCACCGTGTTTGCACACTTTGGACCAGAAATCTGTTCGAAAGAACATTTCCAATGCTCTGTTGGTGTAATAATTCAGAGTTTTGGCATCGGCTGATTACTGTTGGCGAAACTTGCATACGCAATTACAGCTCAGAATTAAAAATACGATACGAAAGATCGAAAAATTTTCTGACAACCGTCGTATACATTTTTAAACATATCCAGTTATAGTTCGTCATACAAAACTATTTACAAATATCCAGAACAGGACCACCTTCAATATTCGTTGTGTAAGTGGCCATCTAACAAATGGAGATTTTTTTTAAACCTGGACTAAAAACCATTAATGGTGTTTTTCGATAGATTATCGTTACGATAAAGAGAATAAGTGTTAGGACACCTTGTGTTGCATAAGGAAGTACGAATTTTTACAACAACTCTTGTGCAACTTGATAAAAAAAAAATTCAATCCCGATAATTTTATTATGCCCGCATGTACAGAAAAATGACTAACGGCCGGTTATTAATGCGCCAGTTAAATGTTTTATATGAAATCGGGTTCGCAATCAGAAAAAAATCAACGCGAACTTGGTTTAAGGCGAATTCAATGTTGCATTCTTTCGTTCCTTGCTTCCTTCTGATTTTTTTTTTAAACCAATCAACTTGCTTAAAAAATTTCACAAGAGAAAAAATGTCATTTTTAGTCAATGAAAATTGTTAAGGAAGGAAGGAACGAAACAACGCAACCATGAATCCGCCTTTATTTTATTCCATTTTTTTTATTGCGGAAACAGATTTCATATAAAACATTTGACTGGCGTACAACTAACTGGCCGGTTAATCATTTTTCTGTGTAACCAGCCATAAACAAATCACATCAAAAAAATTATGTAGGTGGGTGGGGGTCATTTGGAACCTGTCAACCCACAGAACTGATGTCTTTTTTAAATTACCCAAAATCTCGCCTTAAAATGGTCATAACTTTTTAATAAAATTGGTTTAAGAAAAATGGCTTATGGGTTAAAAGTAGCAGTAAAAAGCAGTGGTTTGATGCTGCTGTATGTGGGAACTATTGATGCCGCGGCAGCTGCAACTTCATCCAATATAATTTCTTTAAATTAAAATTTTTGTATTAAAATTACGAAATATTTGATGTTTTATTAAACATTTCTATATTTATACTTAAATTATGATTTTGAATCACTACACAGACGAATAAGCTAATATTGCCGCGCAAAAAACCGTTTTAAGGTAAAGGGGAAAGAAGCGAAGCTTGATACCGGTATCATGATATATGGTGTGGACGCATAGAATATTCAAAGTTATAAAGAGAGCATTCTTTATTTATAATCTGCGATTTCGTTTTATTTATTTTTTTGTAATTTGTATTAATTCCGTAGGGGAAAACAAGGCATAGAGAAATAAAATAGTCTTCGTGCATATCCATATTAGGGTAACTTGAATCCGGTAACTTCTTCGTGCTACCTACAAAATCGGTTTCATTGCGGCGCAAAAAAATACACACTTGCACATACCATAAAAAAAAAAAAATTCGTTTCTCGTAATTTCTAGTACCATTCCCCTCTTTCAGTACTTTTATTTGTATAAATCAAATGCGCGCACCATAAAAACAAGTATTTAGTAATTATGCCTTAATTTCATGGAAAAAATTTGATGCAAAACAAAAAAAATTTAAAATTCTATAAGAGTGACAAAGAAAAGAATACTTTTTTAATTCATTTTTATAGTAAAATTTTATGGTTTTAGATTTTGGCATGACCATGATTTAATTTTTATATATGTACCACAAAAACCCACCAAGATTAATAAATTTAAACTCGAAAAAAAAACAAATCGATATTTGACTAAGAAAATGGCGAACAACTTATTTTGTATTAGTGTGATACAAATTTCTTATCTTTACATATATTTTTTATAGATGTGTGAACAATGCTGTCATTAAAAATACTTGAGTTTACATTTTTTTTATAGCACATTATGGCAGCACACTAACACCATCACGACTATTCCCTCAGTAAAATTTTGCTGACAGCATTTTTTGTTTCCAACACAACCAGTAAAATCTATATTTTTTCTCGCTTTTATTTTTGCTGACAGCAGATTTTTCCCATAGAATAAGCCCTTTATGGTAAATGGACGGGCTTTATTTATTTTTATTTTGCGTAATGTAAATCCCCGCACATAAATGATCATTTTTATTTTAATATAGTACCGACGGCAGAATTTGTATTACGGCCGAGTTTCGTTTGAGCAAAGCTTGTTTAGTCAGAGAAATACTGAACTTTTTTTTATGAATATCATCGATGTTTTCATTTTGTTGATTGATTTTTTGTACCCGACTTCTTTTTCTTTACTTCGAAATCTAAATAAACTTAATTAGGAAGACGAATCTATATTTCAATATGAGTCTAAACCTTTATTGTAAATAAATTCATATATTTACGTGTAATGCCTATCGGGACGCATTTTTATTTGCAATATTCGTGAGTGCGAGGCGTAATTGTGTTTATTTGTTCATAAATTTGCAAACGAAAACTGACAATTGGAACCAGTTTGCTGTATGTTTTAATGAGGCGTGAATGTTTCTTAAGCCGACCATTTTTTGATGCGTTTGAATGGCTGGGTTAGACAGTCTCAGTTCATTATTCGTCGCACCTCTCTCTATACTCCAATTTTGTTGTATTTCCTGCTCAATTGCTTGATAGGTGTAACTAACAAAGTTGAGCATAAAAACTAATTCTTGCAACATAACTGATTTTTGGCATTCAAGAATTATATCTGTTTCTGTGACTACGAGGAGTAGCTTCAATTTAGTTCATTTGGGCTTTTCGGTCGTGCTATATTATTTTTGATAGTCGAAATCGGGCCTCCCTTTTGGGTTTAAAATAAAAATGAAATAACCATTAATAATTAAACATGTTTCCGGTTGGTAAGGGTTGGTTAGTAAATAATTTAAAGTTTCTTTATAAATTAAGGCTGGTTAAAGGTTTCAAAGACATTATGAATGTTAAATTTAATATATTAGGTGTATTACTTAATTTTTACAGATTTTTCAGCAAATTTATTCTATATAAAGAAATAGACAACGAATTTAATGTTGGAAATATAAATTGTCCATTGTTTTTGATAATTGACAAATTTACACACATCGTCCAATGTTTTGAACTGTTCATCCACTAAGGCGTGTTGCATTGACTGGACAGACAAATGGAGGTCGGATGGAGCCAAGTCTGCGTCAGTTAATGGCATTTTCTGATCAAGTTCTTCACTCAGTTTGTTCAATTGTCGGTTGTAGCGTTCTGCAGTCACCGTCCGACCAGTTTCTAGGAGTTCATAATAAAGCACACCCTTCATGTCCCACCAGACACGCAGTAGAACATTCTTTAAATGGATGTTCTGTTTTGGCATCGATGTCGGAAAATGATGCAAATGGAGAGCAACGGGAAACATTTTAACTTTTCTGGCAGGACATTCATTTCTTTTCTGTCCTAGTTACTATTGCATTTTTACCCTAATTTTTCAACGGCTGCAGGCACAACGTTCCTCAGAACCTGAATTTGAATACGCTGCCGAAGGGGATTTCATCAAGCGAATCCGCAGAAAAATTTCTATTCTGATTGGTCTGATACGTGTTCAGTTCCCAACTGATCTTGAATAGAGTTTATTTAGTGGTAGTTGGAACGCTGTCCTCTTGAATAAAATTAATTTTAAAATATTGAAGAAAAAATAAGTTTCCATATTTATTACATTTATTACAATAACCACATTATTATTTACGTGAATAATGTTAAAAACGATTTTACACCAATTTTCCACCATTCCCTGTCCTAAAATATTTTTTGGTGTAGATATAAAAAATTTCTATGTCGAATAGAAAGTGTTTTGGACGGGCGCGAAGCGGTAGCAGTGAGTTTACAACAAAACACAACACAAAATGTTTCCGTGAGCGTACAACCAAAATGACATGTCAAATAATTTTAATTGCCAAATAGTTGTAAAAATTGCTGAGACATGGTGGTATATGTATATGGAAGCCAAAAAATGCGTGTAAGACAATATTTCCGATACCACCCATGACAAATTTGTTTTTATTAATTATTTTCTCACGATATTATCCATAACATGTCATTTTTTATTAAAATAAGGCAAAGAAACGTTAAACATTATAGCAAACAGTCATTATATGCATATAATGACAAAAATACATAAACAGGAATTTTAATATTTTAAGTTCGTTAAATGTACCAGTGGCAACATTTAATATATTCGATCGTTATTATGTTGTTATATACTCAATTTATGTATTTATGTTTTTGGTATAAATATATACCCCCATTGTCTTACACATTCTTAAAAAAATATTTATGTAAGACGAGCAAAAAAAAATATTTTCATGTACATTTTTTTTTTGCTTTCGTTCGTCTTGTATTTTTAAGTATAATATTTTGTTTAAGACAAAGCTATACTCTCGTATATACAAGAAAAGCTTCCAAAAATAATAAAAATTGTATATTTTATAATAATATAATATATGATATAATATTTATTCAGAATATAAATTGATTGTATGTGTATATCCATTTATGTATATATATAGTTTTTTTTTATATATGTATATATTTTGGGAGATGTACATAAGAAAGGAATTAAAATGAATATCGCGAAATTGAACGGAATAAAAATGTGACTCGAGAGAAACGGTTAGGAATTTCGTTTGGATTGTATATTTAAAATATTCAAAAAGTTTTTTGTTGCTCGAAAAGCTTTTATTAGTTTTGGAAACTTATTGGGGAAAATATATATGAATAAAATTTTAATATATTAAAAATATGTAACTGAACCGGTGGTAGTAGGTAGGTAGGTAGGTAGGTTATTGCTATTCATCGGTTGTATAAATATTTTGTCACGTGGAGTCCTTCCTCGATCAATGTTTGATGTAAAATACTCGTATATTACAAAATATATGTATTCGATACGGATTTTAATGCTTTCTTACGCATTTGCAACGAAATTATTTTTTGTCGTATCCTAATATCCTTTGAAGCTTTTGGATGTTAATAAATAATTCTATTGATACAAAGACGAGAAACATTAAATATAATTTATTAGTTTGTGGTGCCCATACTGGAAAATTTACGAAGGTGAAATTTGTGCTAAACAGAACAACAACAAATTATTATATATTTGTGTTAGCTATTGAGACTTAATATGTAAAAATGTTGAAATATGTAGAAAGTTCTCATATAATAAATTTTAGAGTTTTAGCTAACAACAAAATATCGGAATTATGAAATAATTAGATTTCTAGGGGGTAGCAAGAACAGGCCGCATTAGACTCAAACAATTCAGCGAATCTTGTACTGTTCGTCTTTTTAATGTATTTCAAATTAATTAACATGCAACAGACCTATCACCATATACTTATAACCTATAGATGGTAAACAGGTTCTCCAGGGTTAGAAATTAAACAATTCAGTAAGTATGTTGGCTTTTGTATTCCCACATATTTCAAAATAATTGACACGCAAGAGACCTGTCACCCTTGAAATGAACAGTTTCTCGGGAATTAGGACATGCAACATATGAGATTAAATAATTCGGCGGGTCTAGTGACTGACGTATTCCAAATTAGTTGACACGTGAGTGACCTATCTCCACATACGCTTATAGGCTTCAGCTAACCAAAAATATAAGAAGTTTTAAAAAATTAGTTCCCCTTGGGTAAGGAGAGGCTTCCTATGACTAGTAATTAAACAATTCGGCGAGTCTGGTGGCTTTTGGATTACTCATGCAGTGCAAACTAATTGACTTATAGACTATACAGCTAATCAGAAAACATCAAAATTGTGGTCAACCCTACTGGATCAAACCCTATTCCACAATTACCATACTGACCTCCAATGATAATAATTACATATTTTCAAAAATTCATTATAAATTGTAAAACATTCAGTTTTACCACTTTATATGAAAATTTAAATTATAATCACTAATACATAAGCGGTGTGCTCAAAAACTAACGGGAATTATCGTTTTCTGGGAAGAATTTTATCCCCTTTAAAATAGTCCTCATTCTAACATTTATGCTACCGCCTTTTCCAATTCGCGAAATACTTCTGGAACTCGTGGTCAGGTTGGAGTGCAGGCAGAGGGAATATCGTTGAACTCACATTCTGTACTGTTTATGTATGCCACTTTGCACACACTACCTCGTCGCAGCGACCACCTGTAATAATCTCAAAAATGTAATAGGCGTGTGTAAGGGCTGTGAACCTTCATAGTGGAGGTTTTGAAACCATTGTTACAAAACTTCAACAAAGGCTTCAGATAGCTAGATCCGATTTACAATTACGATCACGGAATTGAAATAAGGAACACTATTTAAAATTTGAAACATGGAATGTATTCAGCTTTTAGTCGCTCGGAGAACCTGCACCAACTCTTCGATCAGGCATCTCAGTACAAGAACTCCATCTAATTGCACTACAAGAAACTAAATTAATTGGCAACAACATCGTCGATTACAGTCGCCCCAGATCTATTCTCACTTCAAGCAACAACTTCGATAGGCATTAGTTTGGAGTTGGTTATCAGATCGCGTCCTCAGATTGCACACGCGTCGTTTCAACATCTCATTTTGTTTAATCAGAACATATTAAAGACCTTTTCTACGACCACTTCGAAAGTGTTTTAAACAAAATTCCCTAACACGATGTAAAGATTGTTTCGGGTGAGTTCAATGCACAAATCAGTAATATTCATTGTGATGCCATCGGCTACTCCCAAAAGTGACAGTCCATTTCCAGCTAAGCACTAAGCGGACACAGGTGCAAAGCGAATGGATAACACTTTCTTTCTCCTCTTCATCTTCGCAACTACAACAATAATCATGTTAGGGGTCTCCCATTCTGCTCGCATGCTTATACTTATGAGACTGCGTCTCATAATAGCGCATTTCACGTAGCATTTTCAGTATATCAACATCCGCTCTGCTTGGTAAAACGAGGTAGATTGTGCCTTGCTAAGCGAGTTCATCCGCTTTTCATTACCCGTAATACTGAAATGCCTCGTTAAGGGATAAGACACACACATGATTTGAGTGTCCATAAAAATGCAAACATCCCTTGTATATTTTGCATTATACCTCAACCAATCAACGGCTTCCCCTACCTCTATAAACCCAGCTTTAAAAAACGCCGCACTAGTCCAGGAGACGAAAAAAAAGGTTTACATTTAACTTTTTACAGAAACTCCATACCCAACCTATTTAACCATCTTAGAACCATCATTGATGAAATTAACAACTTTAGTATTCAGAAATGCTTCTTTCAGTATTCAATGAATAAAGCTGAATAAAGCGCTGTTGTAGTTGCTTTTACTGTTCCTAATCGACCAATATGACAATGTCGAAAATACTTATTATGAATTTTCTGATTGTACCGAAAATATAAAAATCTCAATAAAATTTTATTACGAACAATTTTGTACTAAATTAATTAAATTTTAATAATTACAATTATTTATTTTCAATATTTAATAGTGTCGTAAATTTTCGATAAATTCGAAAAAAAAAAACGCGGTAGAAAATTTCATAATAGACCCCCAGTTTAGTTTGCCAAATCTACCCTGATTCATCGCTTTACCCGTAAAGGACCAACTCAGTATTGTGTGGATTTACATTGAAACCGCAACTGTTAGCCTTGCAATTGGATATTCACCGAAGACACCAATTGTAGTATCAACTGCATAAGCAACCATGTTAAAACCGCGTCCTCACAGTTTTAATAACAGGTAATTTATGACCAAGGTCTAAAGAAGATAATATCCCACGATGTGGTGAGCCTCCACTTACAAATCTGCTATTGAACGACCCACCCCAGCTTCGGCAGGCCGTCACGACCCTGTTTTTAGCATTTGACTACCAAGGTCCTGAGTGACTCGCCCACGCATAGAGAAGAGAGTCCGACGTTGTTAGAGGACTCCTCTATATTCAGAAAAGCTATCTTCAGCGAATTCGTAAACGCATGTGGAACTCAAAGAACGGAGTCACGGTCAATTATCGTAATCATGTCCTCATGTCCAAAAAACATTTTCAAACATGAAAGATAATAAAACCAAACGCAGTACCAATATCGATTCCGGCCACATTCTGGTATAAGCGAAATATGCTTTATACACCATGTTTGTATCGCCTAAAAAATTCGCACGACTACAAATCTCACCTCAGGTGACATAAAACTTTTTAAACGACTAACGTAATACCATTGTTGTCACTTCATTCGAAGATTGTCGCTTCAATCAACTAAGAGAATATGAAAAAATTATTGTCGTAAGAAGTGACAGATGACATGACTAGGAGAAGAGGGGTATACAAGAATTAAACTCGCACCACATCGCTAGATTGACAATGTCTTCTTGCTGTTTACTAGTATCGTGAACTGATTCGATGGCTTTGTAGATTTTGATGGCATCTGCGACCCTCACGATTTTGGGATGCTTTATGCTGATACCAGTAGTACTATTAATGAAGTTTGTAAAAATCCATGGGCCAACGCGAGAGCTTCGTGGAACCTACGCCAGAGATAGCTTGCTTTGGTATTAAATTTTTATTTTCAGGCTACGAACTGGCTGGAAAACCCGAACTTGAAGATGTGTTCCAAAGTGTTGCAGTCACTGATGGACATGATATAAACCCGTTTGAGCTTCTCAATTCCTTTAAGTAAATTCTATAAGATAGTTTAAATAACTTAGGTATAACAGATAGAGATGAAATCCTTCTGTAGCGTATTTCTAGATTCCGTTTTACAGACGTCGCTCTAGTTATTATTCACTTGATATGATTTGTAATTAACCATCAATATCGCGTTTGGTTTTAGAAAGCTCCAACATCATTTTAAATTTCCTTTAATTTTATCCTTCAGGTTGCGAATATAGCTTTTGTATTTCAGTTAAAAATAGGATTTAAAATTTTGGTTACACAATATGCAAAAGTTTATCCAAAGTAATCCAAAAAAAATAAAAGGACAACAAAATTATTGTAATAGTATTGGTAAACGTCTCTACGAACTCAAAATATGTAAATTTTCCAAGAATTACATTGTTCGCTGGAATTGAGGTCTTGCATACATTCCAAAGTCATTCTACGTAATTTTCAGCATTTATAATGAACTTTAGTGATATTGCTGGACTGCTTAAGCCCAAATATGTGTCCACAATATCGGTGAAGTTCATTCTTAATGCTTAAAAAATAATTATAATGACTTTTTAATGTATCCAAGACCTCAATTTCAGGGAACATTATAATTCGTGGAAAATTTAAATATGTACATACACACCCAATCAGATGAATAGGTTCACCAAAATTTTTCAATTTTTTTAAAAACGGTAAACCTTTTAACGGTTTTTTCAATTGTCAAATCAAAGAGTTTCATGGTTATGTAGTTAAGAACAAAATTTGGTATTTTGACAGACCCATAGCTTTTGTTTTAGATTAAAAAAAAAATATCTATAAAAAATGCGTCATTAGAATAGATTCACTTAAAAAGCAAAAAAAAAACAGTGTTCACGTTTTGGGAAACAATGATTTTTATTATTTAGTACTGAGTGTTACCTCCATTATTTCAAACCTCTTTAAAAATCCTATTTTAGATTGAATCATATAAATAATTTAAGGACAAGTCCTTCTAGGCATCGTTTATAGCTGCGATGAGCGAGACCTGGTCCTCAAAATGCCTTCCATTTTCATAAACCTTTCTCGTCCCCATACATTTTTAATAATATTTAGATCAGGTGAACATGGTGAACAAAATTCGGAATTTGCCGCAGATATTAAACTCCTCAAAACAACGAATAAAGCCAGAAAAACAGCAAACTATTATCACTAAATCCATTCATCAAAAGCATCAACTGATTCTACCAAAAAATCATTTTTACTCAAACCTCATCACAATTGAAGCACACCATCTTGAATTGCACGGGGCGTACAAGCAACTCTAGCACAATTACGTTCAAAATATTGGATTTTGGAGGGTAAACGTCTAGTACGCACAACAATCCACAATTGAGTAAATTGTTTTCGATTCAGAAGAACAGCATCAGAACAGTTAATGGGTGTGTTACCGGAAGCTAGAGGTACTCCATCTGCTCCAAAAAGGTCAAAACATTGACTCCGCTTGGAACCAACTTTTAATTATACGAGTCGTATTTAAAGGCGCGTTCTCCTGTTAGAAAACCATTGCATCGGTCCAAATTGGTATCGGTCTTCGGACGAGCACTTTCCAATATGGTTTTGTATGCCACTCTGCTTTCATTGTACCCTTTATAAATTGGAATTCGATGGTCCAATAATAAGTGATTGCACCCCATATCCGAACACCACCAATTTTGCCGTGTCGCTTCGACAAAACTCGTTTTGGTGTTGTAATCATTTTTCGCATACTTAGGTAGGTATTTGTTTCATGACCCTTTGAACCGTTCAAATGCTGGCAGAATAACCTACATTATTTGCGATTTTTATAGCTGATTTATCGGCATTGGAAGCTTCTTTAAGGATCAATCGATTTTCCCGTTCCGTTCTCGCTCTAAAAGTCTTCCCTTTCCATTGCAATTTCGAACTATTTTGGTTCCAATAC
This sequence comes from Nephrotoma appendiculata, assembly GCA_947310385.1. Taxonomy (NCBI): domain Eukaryota; kingdom Metazoa; phylum Arthropoda; class Insecta; order Diptera; family Tipulidae; genus Nephrotoma; species Nephrotoma appendiculata. The sequence continues at coordinate 264,033,742 of OX371224.1, forward strand.
TTCAACCGGAATATCCTTCTTCTTGCAAGACATCAATTTTAGATTTTTCAGCCACGCTCAAGGCTTTTTCTCTGCCCAGTTTATAACCATAATGAATTTTCAGTAATTAATTTGGAGTATTTTCTTAAATTTTTGAAATTATAAAAAAAGTGATACAATATTAATGGTCTACCTCGAACGAAGTTAAAATAAAACTGAACCTATGACGTATTTTTTATTGGTAATTTTTTTTAAATTCTAAAACAAAAGCTACGGGTCTCCCAAAATACCAAACTCTTTTCTTAAACTACATAACCATGGCACTCTTTGATTTGACAATTGAAAAACCCGTTAAAAGTTTTACAGTTTTAAAAAAATAAATGGAAAAATTTCGGTGAACCTATTCATACGATTGGGAGTGTATACCGATTTCGTCGAAATTTCGTAATATTAATTCGCCTGAATGCCGACTTTTACAAAAATTTTGTTGTTGCTATATTTACGCGCGGTATATTTCTGTTGGAACATAATTTGAGATTTTCTATATACACGTTGTATTTTTTGTTTTTACGAACTGATAAGTTGGTCATTATACTTTGGAGGTTATTTGTTCGATTTGCTCATTGACATGACAATAATAAAATATCCTTTAAGTAAATTTGTGTAAATTATTTGCCACTAGCAATAATTTTAATTGACACTGTGTTACCGATGACAGCAACGTGACCGGACTACGTCCAATTTGTATTTATTCTAGATGAAGCTATACCGCATAAAGCAACATAGGTAAGAAATTATTTAGATATCACATTATAAAATAAAAGACCCTACAAAATTACATTGCTGCCCCGTTCCATCGATTTGATCACGATGGCTACGGAATTTGATTAAAGAGATGCGGTTTTTCTAAAATACAAATTGACATACATAAAATTAGAAGTGGTTTAATAACTGGTGGCGGTTATAATTAAAATTAAAATTTATTGGGAGTCTTCATTGCTCGTGGAAAATGTGAAAACCCCACACACAGTTAAATTATTTGTCAATCTTCTAAAACAAACTTTAATTTAGCAGAAATATCTCAGTAGGTTTTCTAAACTCTTAATTTGTTTGAAATTGTATACGTAACTTCCTAACCAACTTGATGAAAACCGTATAATCTTACTATTTTCTATCTAAAATACTTTGTAAAAAAGTGTATGCTAGTGTCTGGATTAAGAGTATTAAAAGATATCTGGTCAATCTCCTAATAATTTTAATTTAAATATTTTAAAGGGAGCTAAGGGCACGTTCAACCAACACATTAAAATTAAAAAAAAAAAAAAATGTGAGACTTAAAAATCCATTAATGTAAGAATCCCATGTACGTTTCTTTAATTTGTGTGTGTGTATCATAAACCACATATTATCGGATTACCCGAACACAACTAAGCACATAGCACACATGTGACACATCTAATAATAGTATCAAATTATTATTAAAACCGATTTTATATTATGTATTTTCAAAGTGGCACATACCAAGCATAAAAAGGAGAAACGAAATCTTTTATGATTATTTTTTTTTTTTTTGGTCTAAAACATAAATTCAATGACCGATAAAATGTCAACGTTTATGAACTCCAACATGCTTATGCCATAAATTATATTGGGAACACAAGCCAAAACCAACAAAAAAAAAATAAATAAAATTCAATTCAATTCACGTGACATGTCACAATCAATTGTTAGTGAAGCTTTTCGATTTTTAGTTTTACGAAATTTTTTATTTTATTTTTTTGTGTGCTTTCCACTAAAAACCAAATCATGATAATTTTATACATTACACAATGACTACTGATGATGTGAAGTCGATAATATGGTCTGAGGTGATTTTATTACGGTATTTAATTTATTTTTAATTTGTTAAAGGAAATGATGGAATGTTTTTGTTTAGAGAATCCAAAAATTTATGTTCTAAAATTTGAAAATAATTTCGTTTGATTTGATGAACAACAAATTATGGTTAATTATGATATTTTAAGCATTATCCGAGCGTGAAGCGTGAACATTTTTTATATGGATTGTCATTAGTCATATATGTATAAGAAACATAATAAAGGTCTATGCAATCGGGCGGTATGCGTAATAGGTGAATTTCAACACGGGATATATAAAAAAAATGGTTCACTGAACTAAATTAGGTATACAATACTGCTTGAAAAGTTTCCCTTAATGTTAATTACATGGCATACCGTGTGACCATTTCAAAACTTGCAAATTTATTAGTCAATAGGTTTGTCATTTGAAATGTTCGTTTTCAACAAATTTTGTTTCCAAAACACTTCACCAAAAACTAAATTAAACCAAAACTTTGCCCTTAAAAGTGTTTGGATTAATTTAATTCAATGTATTTAATGTACTCAAATAAATATTAGATTTAGTTTTATCCGGATTTAATTTTGAATGAATTGCAATTTTATAGGGTGATGCTAACCCGAAACACAAAATTTTGAAATCGAAATCTCGAAAACAAAAACGCAAGCAGAAAATCTCGAAAATTTCATAAAAATCCTGAAATATGTTAAAAACAGCTATTTTGCATTACCTCGATTGAAAATAACTGATTTCAGCTTATAAAAAATAGCAACAGAAGATAATACGACCCATAACGATTTAATGCTTATCAGTATTTCAAAAATTTATTTCCGGGATTTCGTGTTTTTACTTGTTTCGGGATTCTGTTTGACCTTTTTTTTGATGGAATTCTCAATTTTATACTTTTGTATGAATTTGTTCCCACTAAACCATTTTTGTAAGAAAATTTCAAATTCATACAAAAGTGTCAATGGTACAATGAATCGCTTTAGCAAATAAAATTAGTTTCTTCTTCTTAATTAAAGCAGAGATTTATATTATTAGCATTTGTTCGTTTCTTTCTTGGATTATTTATTTTAGGAACACAATTTCTGTGGATTAACAGTTCGTTTGAGGGCGCTATGATAACTCCAATACTTTGGACCATGGTTTAACGCCATCTGTTAATTGTTATCTGATTTTGCAACCGTAACTAATACGTAACGGCTGACACACGGAACTATAAAAGCACAGTTAGTGCCAGACTTTTACACAGCATTTTTAATAAAATATTTTTAAAATGTATTTTGAATGGTTATGCAACATAGTTTTCAAACAGATCCAAAACAACTTGGCTGATATTTACAGGTCCCGGCTTTCATTAAGTGCTTCCAAAATATTTTGTAGCCGTTGTGCAAGCTTTAATGTTTGTGGCTAGTAAAATTGAAATTTTGGATAGTGCACAATGATCGTTGGCGTTCGAGGCCGAAGAATTCTCACACACTGATATGGTTTCAGCTGAATTCTAGTGGTTTTGACCGACGTACAACCAACCAATATAAATTGTGCTCATTGTGCTTGCTTCAATTGATTGCGGATGGCACAGTATTGTTTACGATTAAATATTAGATAGTGCATATTGATCTAGAACACATCGTTTTCATAGTGCACTTGCTCGGACTGTTAAGCTGGTTTTATATGATTCCGGTGTGTCTTTGCTGGTTCTAGCTGACGCTCTTAAAATTTCGCTCATTGTGAAGTCTTTACACGGTTTCAACTGGTAAACCTCAGTTTCTGGCTTCCATGTTATGGTCCAGGCTAAAAAACCAGATATGGATACTTCTATTGTTATACGAGTGGTGCAATTCTATTATGAAATGAAAAGTATCCACTTTTGGAACAACGACCATTTAGGACTCAAATAAATCGGAGAGCGCCCAGTCGGTGGACCATTATTGTATGAATAGTAGAAAGGCTCGATACTCATGATACAGTCGAAAGTATGCCTTACCATCGAAAGTTAGCAGTTCGAACATCAAACATGATCGCCAGAGCTGGGCCATTACGCATCATCTACAAATTTGTAACGACAAATTCGTAACGATACTTCGTCGAATACTCATAGACAACGTCGCTAACTCGTTGGCAATGTAGACAACGTCAGCTACTACGTGTAACCCATGCCAGAAGGGATTGTATGATCCACATATTGTGAATTATTGTTTCCGGAGATTTGTTGAATAAATTAGCTATCAATTAAATATCAGGATTATTTTGGTTTATAAACATTAGATACGTCTATCAATAACTGGTACGAACTAACCATCAATTTAGTTTATCGGGCATTTAGACAAAGATGCCGGCGTGAGGCATACAGAAATTAATGTTAATGTATAACTTTTACTGTGTGCTTGATGTCAATTTTCTTCTTAATTTCCGACCAACGCTAATGTTCATATACCAAAATATGTCCGACATTTAGTTCTAAACTGAAAACATAGTTCAGATTTATGAACCGTTGATTAAAAATATCATTGAGATTGAAATTTTTTAATTTATTTGGCAATTTTTGATTATACATCAGTTAAAAATGTCATTGAGCCATCTATGGGCGACTAGAGTAAACCAACTATCAATTTAGTTAGTCGGAAATTTATGCTGTGTGCTTGACGTCGATTTTTTTTGTCTAAATTTGCGACTAACTAAATTGATCGTTAGTTCACTCAGGTATTGTTAGATGTCTCTAATATTTTTAAACCAACATCTACTCGATATTTAGTTCTAAACTGTAAACTTAGTTTCGAGTTATCAATTACTGATTAAAAATGTTTTGAAAAATGTTAAATTTAAGTTTATATAGCAGATTTTAATTAAACATCATATGCGGTTTTTTTGTGCCATCTTTGAACGATTGGTATGAACTAACCATCAATTTAGTTAGTTGGAAATTTAGACAAAAAAATCGACGTGAGGCACACAGCATATCTATGTCAGGCATTAATAGTAAAAGAATAATTTTTTTCTAAACAAGTCGCATAACAAAAATAAAAAAAAAATTCACAGTGCCATCTCTTATTTTTATAGTAAAATTTCGAACCATAGATATTTTACTGAGATCTTCTGAAATGTGGTCAAACTAAAAAAAAATGAAGTTGAATTGGGCTATGCATATTTTATTCACTCAAGTGACATGCATTTCATGCATAAATTAATTTGACAGTTCAGTCAAACTATTCTATCAAACTAGTTAAATTTATTTTAATAGAGCTAATTAAATGTGAACCAGGTCCATTTAAGAATGAGACTGAACTCGAAGGTGGAAATGGGCGTTAGATTAAATCGGGCTAGCTGGAAAGTATATACGAGTTCATTTTGTTGGCCGCTCAAAGCTGTGACTAATTTTAATTGTGGTGGAATTTTAAGTATGCTCATTTACTAACCGGGCACGATGAAGATATTGTCCACGTGAAGTATGTACTCACTTTAATGACATGTGGCGTGGTACGAATTTCCTACCATACGCGTCCAAAGTTCGGGACCAATTCGGATAATTGTTTCAATTCTTTAAGCAATAAATACAATATACCGCAACTAACCGTAATAGTTAATTCCAGATCATCAAAAATTCGGAGCATTTCAACAAAACAATTAGACCAATTTGACTAGCGTTCTGCAAAAAAAAAAAAATCTTTCATTGATAGCCTAAAATAACGTATTTATGTCGTTTCCGTTTAAATTAAGGTACACCACTTGTACCTTAATTTAAACGGAAACGTAAACAACCAAAATTGTGATATATGTGAGGTTACATGCAGAACGTGTTACTTTATGGTGTGCAGTATCTGCCAATTGTACAATTGGCCCTTGCTTTTTTGAATAAAACGATGTCAGTGTTACTGTGAATGCAAAACACTACAAAAACATGCTGAAACATCTTTTGCCCCAGAATTATGCCGACGATCGAATACCTTTCTGAAATGTATGGTTTCAACTAGATGGAGGCAGTTTTTATATAACAAGACTAATGGCGGCCTGCATGATACATTTGATGACACAATAATCTCACGAAACACTGAACATCGTTGGTCGCCAAGATCGCCTAATCTCACTCCTCTAGATATTATTTATGGGTATATTATAAGCCAGAGGTGTATAAGATTAAGCCATGCAATAAAAACGTGCTAAAAGATCCATAAGGGACGTCATTGAAGCAATACCCTCGGCAACATTAACAGCGGCATTTAACAATGTTTTGGTCAGATGCAGGATTTTTATTAACGAAGGTGGTGGACACCTACAAATATTCGTATTTATTTGTATTAACCCAATACTAGTTGTTCCAAGCAAATAATTATACCCGATTTTTTCCCAAAACAATTCATCCAAAACCATATTTAACTAAAAATTCGTCCCAAAATAATTATAGACGTAAATAAAAAAAAACACCTTTTCAACGAGTGAACCACTGCAACAAATACAACACGAGATACACGTCACTAAGGCCATCTAGCGAAAAAATAATGGATTTTTTCCACAACCCATTATTTCATTGAATATATTGAATTCATACAAAAATGGTTTGAGGCTAATTTTTGATGAAATAGTTTTGGATGAATTGTTTTAGGAATAAAATTTATTGTAGTACTTGCCTGATTCATTGGGTTGGTAATTTATAAATAAAGAGAACAACAAAGATGTGAGAATGGAACCCTGTGGTATACTAATATTGATGGGAGTGTTGGGCCTATTACGCTTAGGATTGAACGTATTGCATTCGACCGCAAAGATAAGAGAAAATCAGCGCTACTGCTGATGAGGAAAAAGCAAATTAAAACGCCTTCCTTCGTGAAATCAGAAAGAGTCAATATGTAAATTTTTTTCTCATCCAGCATATAAATTAAGTTGTCGATAATGTAAAGACGAGCGGCATATAGATACAGGTTTTTTCCTAAACCCAGATTGCGAGGACAACAGGTTATTTAATGCAAGATGTTCAATAATTTATTTTTGACTAAATAAATCTGAATAAACTGCTAGAGAAGTTCAACAGATTTCCAGAGAACACATATTAGATCATAATTGTGCCGTTTAACAAATGATTCAGACAGCTGATTCAAAAAAATATAGATTACACACCAAAAAGGACATTGACGTTAAAATGACCGTGAACAATACTAATTAAAAAATTCAAGTACATTTTCAAATGAACACACGGTGTATACATTTTCTCAAGTCACTAAATATATCGTTAAAAAGTTAAAGTTAAACTTTTTGTTGGAAAAACGTAATTTTTTTTTGTTATACATATTCCTTAAAAAAATAAAATAATGATAATAGTAATAATGAAATATATACATTTTTTTTATATTTTTCTCGAATAAATTTCAAATTAATTTCCTTCTAAAAATACTAAAAATTCTATTCCCTAAATTACTTCCTTTTTCGTATTCTTTTTTCTCGACTTATTAAAAAACATACAAAAAATAAATTTCTTCTGGCTCAACTTTTTCTTTTTGCAATTTAATTTTACTTTTCTTGTGAAAAAAAAAACAAAATGTGTACGTAAATTTTCCTTCATACAAGACGAAGGAATTGGTTTTATTTTCTAAAATTGTTTGATGTGTTTTGTAGGAACGAATAAAAAACGAATTAGGGTCAAAAATAGATAAGCTTTTTCAGTTGGAAATTTATTACAAGTTTCTAGGACATAAGTGTATGGTATATTGGGGAATATATAAAGGACCAATTTCTTTTCAGTTTGAAACATGTTAATGATTTCGGTTTTATTTTATCAATCATGGATTTGAATAATTTTTATGTGGAAGTATTTTTGTTTTCAATTTTGTTATGTTGATGCGGTCTCTAGTGATTATTTTGGTATATGAAGTAACTCGACCATATCTTAGCTGGGGAATTTCTTCCTACATTTCAATATTGATCAATATTGTGAATTTCAGAATTTTCAGAAATATTTATTTTCTCTAGAAAGCTTTGGAAATTCGTCGAATTCACGTTGAACTTTCTAAACAGTATTAAATTCAAAGTAAAGCAAATTAATAATTAATTTACTTCTCAAAAATTAACTAATCACATTACAAGTTGAGGATGATATTAAAAATGATTGGGAATCGAAATTTATCGTAATAAAATTGAAACATCAAATAATTTTAGAGGAATAACCAATTAATCAAATTAAAATCAATTAAAATTAATTTTTTTCTGAGACAAAAAAAAAATATGTTAGAATAGATCAGTGAAGACATAAATTTTAAAGCTATTTTTATTTCAAGAAAATACTAGATAAAGTGACCCGAAGATTTATAAATCAAAGTGCAATGAAAAAATTCATTAAAGGCACAGCATCGTAGCTCTCACTGATTCTAAATGATTTTTCTATTATTTTTACTATTCATTTTACGGCTAAGCAGCCTTTTTTCAATCAAGCAAAAGATTTAAAATACTATAGTTTAATGCTCAAATTATCATCGATTTTCCTCTGTAGGTTTTAACCATAGCGTTTCGTACGCGGCTCTAAGTATGGAAGTTTTGCTCTGTAACTTTTTTTATTCCGCACCACCTAATTTGATGACAGAAAGTTACATATCACGGTTTCGATATGAATAACACGATAAAATTGTCATTTTCTGAGTTTTTGAGCTTTTAGATAAAATTTATTTGTTTAAGATTTATTACTTTTCTTATATACGCCTAAATGTTGATGATGTACAGTCGAAACTAGTAGAAATCAGCATCGAATCAGAGACCCTCCACCTGATTAAATCGATGGGTCTAACGAGAGTCAAAAGATCTAATCTTCAAGATGATTGGTATATTTTTTATCAGTTTTAAAAGAGCTCTATGACTTCTTGGACTAGCTTCTGCAAAAAATCAATATACTTTCTGGAATTGCCAGAATTTATTGGTTTGGTTTAAAATAGTTCCTGCAGACTTGATGTACGGTGACTTCCTCATGGCAGCCTAATCTTGCGGCGTTAAAAATTTTGATTCTGTTTTTTTTAAACAATCGAATACAATTCTAATAGTACTGCAAATTCACCCAATTGGGACTTAGCCTGTAGACTTGTAACTCGCGACATTTTGAGTTGGAGTTTATTCTTCCCCTCATTCGGGATCACTTACTTCTATTCTTTCAAGCATATATTGCTTTTGAATTATTCCACAATCTTGAAACAGGAGTAGAATTGGTTTTATCCCGAAAGCTGGTAAGTCGCACTATACCGATTCTAAGGCATTTCGTCCTTTTAGAATCTCTTGCAACTTTCCTTAAAGATTGAGAAACAATTTTTGACGGATATATTAGAGATCGTCACTTATCTATCCTGCCACTCGAAGTCGCTCAACATGCTTACGGATTTGGTAAATCGTGTGGGCACTTACCTAAATATTGCGGGTGCCCTAGATAGTACGTCTTTCCATACCATCACTCCGGTCACTTTAATTAATTTTTTTGTTTTTATGCGTTATGCAGAATCAGTGTGGCCACATGGCTGTTTGGTCACTCTCTCGAATTGGTTCCCCCTTATTTTGACAAGAATACGGTGAGTTGGGTACATATAGTTGTACGCCGTTTATTGGTGGTGGATCGAACCACACTGTGAGTGGAATATGGAAGAAATTAGTAAAACGAATAAATAAAGACCACATTGTACAAGTGCAAATTTGTAATGTTGGCAGAAGCAACCTTATATTTGGACTCAAATGACGTGATAGGTTTAGAAGATTAGTAGAGATGATGGTTCGGCCTATTGGCCGGTATATTGAAGTATTAGCATGAGATTAATCGTACATAAATAAAGTTGAATTTTGTATAAAATAAATAAAATTGTTTGTGCTTAAAAAATTTGAGAATTGCATTTAGAAATTGAATTTGTGTTCCTTTAACTATAAGGTAATGGATAGAGGATGAATATGGAGATTCAGAAATAGTACTGCATTGGTTGAAAAAGCCGATTAATGAATTGAGACCATTTGTAGCTAACCCGATTAGTAGAAACCTGAGAGGTGCAACACTGAAGCAGTTTCGACAAGTCTGGTCATAATCCAGCAGATTTGATATCTCGTGAAGTAAGGGCCGAAGAACTGCTGAGAAATAAAATGTGGTAGGAAGGTCCAGAGTTGTTAAGAGAGTCTGATGAGGATTAGCCTGTATGGAATCCTAAATTGTTCAATAAACGACTTATTTTCCAAATTAAAGTGGAGTGTAAAGAACCACCAGTGCGGTTTGATAACGTTTTGTCGAACGTAGTAGCAGAAAATAACCAAGAAATAGATTTAATGAACAAAATGTCGTCATATTGATTCGATTTTATCAATTGCGTTTTGAGTCAGTTCGGAGACGGAAAGTTAAAAGTGGTGGGCAGAATGCTGATAGCCAGTTGGACGGTCATGGACTCCCAGAAACAAGAAAGAGCTACGTAATAATTGTTGAACTTAGAGGTATGAGGGTATTAGTTTCAAGAGTGTCAATCAGCGAAATTGACAATGCATTGAATTATTGGTTGATTGTTTCACAAAAAAATCAATTTTCAACAGAATATAAGGTGGTGCTTCGAGGTAAAAGGTTGTCACAATCCAGTCGACTTTGGATGTTGATACCGTGGATAGCCGAAGAGAAATTATTAAGAGGAAGGTTACCCAAGGAGGAATTGTCATAGTTATGGATCCAGCGTTTTTGCACTGTGGCGTTGATTACGGTGATCCAATACAGTTAAAGCAAAATCGTAACGTAACGGTGAAGGGTTACATTGCAATGTTCGTTTGCATGGTTTACAGAGCTGATCATTTGGAGTAAGTTGGCGGACAGGATGCCAATTCATTTATTGCTGCGTTGACTTGATTTGTAAATTTGGGAACTGACTCGATTCATCAGTGATAATAGAAGTAATTTCATTGGGGCTGGCCGGATTTTCAGTGAAGTAGTCGAGTTGTGGAAAGACTCGACGGTAATGGGTTGTCTTCAGGCCCATTCTATTCAGTATCACTATAATGTATTAAATGCGCCTCAACACGGTGGTCAATGGGAAGCAGCCGTCAAATCGGTTAATCATCATTTGAGAAGGGTATTAGGAGTGCAGTTGTATACATTTGAGTTGACTACATTGTGGGCGAAGATTGCGGCAAAAATCACAATAAGAATTTTGAACAAGATGGTTGCAATAAATAGGCGAATGAAGAGAGATCGTTAAAAATTGGAAATATAGTGCTGATAAATGCTGGATGTCCCTGTGCATATTTGTATTTGTAGAGCAAGGGGAGTTAATTGTATGGCGCTAAGTTGTAGAAGTGGTCAAGGCGGTTCACAAACTGACCAGGATGTTACGGCCACAGTAATGAATATCAACGGAATGCGCCTAATTTTATATTATTTGTTGCTTTTTGTAAATGATTTAATTAATAATTTATAATAAGCAAGCGAGCGATGAGAAGAAGACCGAATGAATCGGATGATTAAAATATAAAATGTTATCTCTATAGAGGAAAAGCTTTTTATTTCGTTACAAAGAACACAGTCTGAATAAGTGAAAATGATAAAAGGCCATTAAATATCTTTCTCGACTTTAGACTAAGGTTATCCGATAACACCTGAAATAACATAATAAAGTCCTCATGTAACAAGGCCAAAATGATATACTGTAATCAGAAATGTATTCGATTGAACCCTGAAATTCAGCGAAACTGATAAATTGCGAAATCAGCTGTCTCTGATATTTAGACTCAGGTTCCGATAATATCTGAATACTAACTAATCGATATAACATTTCCTGGAACTTGGAACTTGAAATATTTTAGAGATTTTTCCTAACCAATATCTGTGATTCTGGAATTCCTATTCAACGAATTTATTCTGCGCTAATTGGAAACATTGTGGTAATATATTCCGAATGGATTCAAATAAATTCCTTTCGACGCCAATTTGAATTATTCTCGTTGATATTTTACTCAGTTTTCACTCAATCAAGGCTTGTGACTAAACGTAATAAATTAAGGAAATTGTTAATATTTCATACTAATTTGACTTTCGGAATGTATGCCAAATAAAACTTTTATAAAGTGAATTTTGTCTATTATCAATATTTTTGAATATTTTATATTCGTGTTTACTTAGTAGATTAGACCATTTCATCTAGCAATAAAAATGTTTTCGCTATATAGTAAATCAAAAATTATCCTTAACATTTTTTATACGCTCAGTTTGCAAGAAAACAAAATCTTAAAAACCGAACCATAAAAACTAGGTAATATTACTTAATTCCCATCAATTTCTAAATGCCGTATTGCCAAAGAGTATATTTTTAGATAGAGTAACAAAATGGGGGCAAACATTTCATCAAAAACTTTACGACACACTTGCATAATTTTATCGATTTTATTTTGATTTCTGTGATTTATAGAAAACGATGCACCAATGAAATTTTTTCTAGTCTTTTGGTACTCTTTATATACAGGGTGTCCCAGAAGTGGCTAACACCAATAGTACCGTTGGATTCATTGATTTCAAAACGAATGTGAGGCTACTTATATCACTTCGCACGTTAAAGTCCCCCTATCAAGTTATAAACGTTTAAATTTATCAAACATTACTAAACAATATTTTCAATTTTATTGTGCATTTGGGCACACATATGTTACACGGCAGTTTGTTCAAATATTTTTCCTATCCGTTAGAACATTGATACATTTTTCATTTATTGAATAAAAAATGGTTTAACTTTATTACGTGGAAAATAACCGTCGATTTCTGATGAAGGAGGATGAATTAATTATTATGGATACAAGCGATATTATGGATACAAGCGAAGTAGTTATTGAAGCTCTTTTAAATAATAATTGTTTAACTACTGATAATGTGATCTTGACGAGTGAATTAGTTGAAAATAATGCTAATCAGGAAGAAAATCCTGCGCCTCACGTTTTTAAATGGAGGAACCAATATCAAGCGAATATTTTCCCGATCACAAACACGAATGAATTTTATAAAGTTTTACTGCTACAAAGTATTTCGAAGGAGGATTTTCTAAATCAGTTACGAACTTGGATGTTCTGATATCATTAATCATAGAACACAGCAAAATATATTGTGTGCAAAAATCATTGCAATGTAATATTGCAGTTGAGGAAATGACAGTCTTCTTAGTATTAAATTTAGTAATGAGCTGTCAATTTTGCCTACTTTAAGAGATTATTGGTCAAAGCAACCCGATATGATAGTGTCATTCGTTTTAACAATTGTCATGTCATATTGGAAATTCGAAGAAATAAGATTACATTTTTTTGATAATCAAAAGCAGTTCCAACGACTGATCGTGCATATATAGTTCAGCCTATTCAAATGCAAAACCCAATCAATAAATGATCACATGATAAAATTTAAAGGACATAATATATTAAAACAATATGTGAAATGTACGTTAACATTTAAAGAAAATTATTGATTTTTCTTGTATTTACAGGGAAACCCATTAGATGGGGAATTAAGTTAAGATTGTGGTACAGATGTGCTGCGGAGAATGGATATTTATACCAGTTCGATATCTACACAGGAAATAAAAAGGATCACCTGACTTGTTAGGTGAAATGGCCGTTAACGAACTGACAAAGGCAAGCCCTCTGGCTTGGATATTGACTTTTATTAAGACAATTGTTTTAATTCGCCGAATTTACAGTATGCATTTTATCGTCTCAATATAAAGGCTTTTGGTAAAGTTTATAAAAACCGAAAGCAAATGCCCATTTTTCCTTCAAACAAAATGAAAAGAAGTGATATCGAGTGTCGCGCTCCGATGGTGTCTCCAATGTTAAGCGGAACGACAACAAGAAAGTGTACATGTGTGTGGCGATGTTTATAAACTTAAACGTCAAATTTAATTGTCAAATTTATAAATTACAATGAACTTTCTAAAATTATGGAAGAGACAAAAAAACCCGGTCTACCATCGTAGGTTGTGGCAAAAACAAAAATGTTATGTTCTATTATTTTTTTTTTCATCAATATTAAAAAAAAACTCGAAACACCAAGTCGAATATTGCGAGTAGTGTTATTTTGAATCATTTAATATATGTATTTTTTCATTTACAATAAAAGTATTCAAAAGTTGTTATAATTAATTAGAGTGTTGTTATTAAAGTGCCAATATAAGCATACAGTGCATAGTGAGAACAGCGTAATTATACACATTCATACAGCGCAAAGCGAGAACAGCATACACAGCGTCATATATTTAAATAATGGGTAAATAACCAACAAACCCACAAATTGGTGACCCCGGCGTGATCTGTGTGCTTCCATATTCGATTGATCAACTGTATTTTTGCAACTATATTATTTCTAAACGGTTTCATCATTTTTGTGCTGTGGATTTTGTGTCGGGTGCATTCAGATCATTCCGAATTTATTGGGTAACGAGCGATCAGCAAAAAACCGGGCAACAATAAATCATTTCATAACAAATTGTAAACGTGAGTAGATCGGGTAAGTTTTTTCTTTAATTGAGTTCACAAATAAAATTTTATTGAAAAATTAAAATTAACTCTGGCATTTTATTTATTTCATTCTTTTTCTTCTACTCGGTTTTGCATTTTTGTTTCGCGTTTCGGTATAAGGTTGTAAATGTCGTCTGATACTCCTTCCAACTACCCGGTCAATGACGAGGTTTATGGGGATGCAAGTTCTGTGGAAGCAGCTACACAGCCACAGAGTATGCAAAATTTATTAGCGGAGCAGTTTCAATTGTTCCTCCAATCGCAAAATGTATTCCGGGAGCCAGGAGTTGCTCAATCGTCTGGGCAGTCTGGTTCAGGACCTGAATTGGAGCGCTCCGATTCTTATCTCCGCAACCGTTGTACGGTCAGAATCTGGCCGTTTGGTTAACGATTCTGAAATCGCAGTTCGCTGTCGCGAACATCAGGTTGGAGACCAACAGGTTCTCTCATGCAGTGGAGGCGTTGGAAAGTGTTCGAAGTGATTCGAGTATTAGCGAGTTGGAGATGTCACGCCTAAATAACGTCCTGACGAACCTGACTTTGGGTGATAAAAAACCATCTCAATCATTGAGTCAGATACGTTTGAACGCTGGCAGTAATTTCAACGACAAGTTGCTCAGACAAATGTGGATGAAGAGGTTGCCTTCGTAGGTTCAAGTTATCCTGACGACTTTTGAAAATGATGTAACGTTAGATGTGTTGGCAGCACGTGCAGATAACATGATGGAGGTAATGCCACAGTTAGGGTTAAATGCCATTAAATCGTGCAACCCTTTCAGCCCACCCTCGTCTGCAGCATCTAACGGGTATGTCAATCCCACTGGCATTTCTGATGCACCTAATTTAGACGCTAAATTAGAAGATTTTCAAATAAAAATGTTGGCTGAAATTAAATCTATGGTTAACCCTAGATTTCGATCTCGTTCTAATAATAGAAATCAAACAAGTTCTCGTTCGAGATCTAGAGGTCGGGTTAACCCAAAATTCGATTTGTGTTTTTTTCATTTTAGGTTCGGTGATAAGGCTCAGAAATGCCAGATTGGCTGTAAATTTTATGATAAAACCTGCGGAGGTCAGTCGAACAAAATGGATTTTTAAATGTTCATCAGGACGTGACGACCGTCACTGATGAGCCTACTACCAGTCGTCTATTAATACATGATGCCAATTCAAGAGTTGTATTTCTAATAGACGCTGGTGGTGACGTTTCGGTTGTTCCACTTAAAATTTGTCACATTCCGCAGACATTAACCACTCCCAAATTATTCGCTGTGAATGGAATGCCAATCAAAGCTTATGGAACAAAAATTCTAAATTTAGATTTTGGGTTACGGTGTAATTTCAAGTGGGCATTTATAGTGGCAGATGTCTCGTCGCCCATTATCGGAGCTGATTTCCTTAAAAGGTAGACGCTTCGGACATAGCAATCGGCGCAGTAGTTCAACAGTATATCTGCGATATTTGTCAACCACTCAGCTTTTTCTCGATCCGCCTTAATGAAATGCAACAAAGATATAGTGCTTATGACAGAGAGTTGTTAGCAGCGTACTCTGGCATCAAGCATTTCTGATATCTTTTGGAAGGACGCGTCAATTCAATCATTTGGATTTCATCGGGCAGTTCACAACTGACATCCAACACATATCAGGCATAGATAATGTCGTCGCAGATACACTTTCCCGCATTAATCTAATTTCTATTCCTGAAAGTATAGATTATGCACAAATTGCGGATGCCCAAACCAATGATGTCGAGCTTAAAGATCGTATGCGCGATAATTTAACTTTAAAGTTTGTTCAAGTTCCGTTGAGTTTTAACTCTAACAAAACAATATAATGTGATATTTCGACAGCTAATCAAAGACCTTTTATTCCAATTGAATTTCGGAAAAAAGTTTTTGAAGCCTTTCATAACCTTTCACACTCTGGAATTAAAGCAACAACTAAATTATTGACGAAAAATGTTATCTGGCCCTCCAGGCACAATATTCCGGCACAATAAAAACTATGGCACAATCCTGTTAGCTTCTCAGAAATCCAAAATATTAAGACACACCGTTTCACCTCTCGGATCTTATCAATTAACTTCGTAACGCTTCGCAGTAATTCACTTATACATCATTGGTCCTTTGCCTATTTCTGACAATCAGCGGTATTGCGTTACATTAATCGACAGGTATACGAGGTGAGCTGAGGCAGTTCCAGTTCCTGATATTACTGCACCTGCTGTCGCTGCTATGGTAGACTCCACATGAATTTTACGCTTCGGGGGTACCAAACGTTATAGTCACCGTGAATGTTGTGCGTGAATAATTAGAAATTTTATATTTCGCGGAAAAAACTTCATCCTTCTACGAAACTGAAAAACGGAAACCAAGCAACAACCAAAAATTTAAAACTTCTATGAATCAACATCGAATGCATAACATAGAACCGAGAAAACGGTGCTTCAATTGCAAATCGAAAAATATTTATAATAGAACTCCGAATTTCTGTGTTTTATATGATGTTTATTTATGTTACACGTGGGAAAGAGATTCCTTTGGGGAGCACCATAAATTTATTTGAAGTCTTCTTACGATAATGTTTAAATATGTTTTGTTATTTCTATTTTATAATTTCTTGTAATATACAATTTTGTGATACATTTGAAATAATTACAATTACAATATTTGAATGCCTGAATTAACAAATCAAATGGTTTTATGCGACTCAAATTAAAATTTAATTTTTATAAAACTTGCCATTGCCATCTATGTCACTTGTCATATTTCGTAATGTAATTAATTTTTTTGTCAAAATACATTAGATTTGGGCTTAGTCAGGGTTAAACTCTTGCAAAAACTATACCCACTAACCCCATATTTTTATGACCGTTAAGGGGTTAAAAAACTGATAAAATCCTTTTTTAAATAATCTATAATATCAATAATTTATATTTTAAATAATGTATATTTTGTATACAAAAAAATCAATGTTTCATTAGTTCGAAACCAAACTTCCATCTTCTTCTTGATAACCTCACCTTGATGTAAAAATACTATCTGGCTATCAATCCAGAATAACCCAAAATTTCAATGTATAATAATTAGGACTATTTTGTTAAAATATATTTCAAATTTAAACATAACTTTTAGAATTCATTTTTTTAAAGGAAAATTTTTTGTTTCTGTTCCATTTAACTCTTAACAATAACTCTACCTCAGTAAATAGTTTTTGACGGAAACATCGCTCAGACTCTGCGCTTTCGTTGTGAACTTTTAATTTTTTTAGATCACATAATATAGCAAATATTACAAATAGTTCGCTTTTCTGAAAGCTAAGAGTCTGAGCTATGTTTCCGTCAACAAATATTTACTGAGTTAAAGAAAATAGACACGGAGGTTTTTTTTGGAAAAAGAGTCATGGAGATCGATGTATTTTCGGAATTAATATTTTGTTTTTAATAAAATTGTAATTTTGCGTTATCAACTAACAGTTCGACTTTTATTGGATTCAAATTCGAATTTAAAATCGGGTTTTAGTTCAGAAGTGGGATGAAGTACTTAAGTACGTGTTAATCAAGGGCATTTGAATAAAATTATAATCAAACAGTGAATGGTGAACCCAATCAAGTTGTAATTGATTTTTCAAATCTTTCGCTTGCGAAATTACGGATCGAGTGTGGAAAACGTGGGTTAAGCAATACCGGGAAGCGTAAAACGTTAGCGGAACGGTTAGAAGTGTATGAAAGTGAAACGTCGCAATTACAAGTGAACAATGGAACTGGTTATGAGTTGCAGCAAAATGGAGGCAATTCTACGAAATTGAAGATTGGAAACGTTAGTAGTAAACCGCGCGAAGTGATTGAACAAAATACTTGTGATGCAAACGAGCTGAATGATGTAATATTGCATTCGGAAAATGTTAGTTACAAGCGAAATTTAACGGAACCTGACGGGCGAATAAAATTTTTAGAGCGAGAGAAATTGCTCATTGAGCGTGAGCGTATGCTTAATGAGGAATTATCGGAATTGTCGTGTTACCAAACAAACAGCGATAAGCGTACTACATTCCCGGAGGAAGATACCAATTATCGTAATTCTCAAAATCGGTTTAACCTTACACCCCGTGATGTGATCGATATACTTCCAGAATTTGATCCTGCAAGGACAGTATTATTAAAGTCGGAACATTTTGTTCAAAAAGTTGAATCGATGATGAATATTTATGAAATAAATGAACGAATTATAATATTAACAATCGGGAATAAACTTAAAGGATCGGCCAAATTATGGCTTAATTCAGAGTTCAGAATTGCGTTAACGTATCGAGTGGTATTCGAGCCTGCGGCAAGGAAGTGCACAGAGTGCACGGATTATAAGTAACGTGTGGCTTGAAATGGAACGAAGTAAATGTAACGTGTTTGTCAAAGGATTTGCAGGTGGCAGTGTGGTTGCCATGGAGAAGATACGAGCGAGAGTTTAAATTGATAAAGTTGCTGATGAGGTTAAGTTGCTTATTGTTCCCGACCAATATTTAAATACACAATCTCTAATTGGTCAAAATTTTATTGATAAACCAACCGTAAGAATGATCCGAGAACAGAATACGTTAAAATTTCATAATCTCAACATAAATGATAATTTGTTGATTGATCGAACTTTGGATATGGCAGAAAGACGTGATGTTTCAAGTGGCATTTCTTCAAAAGGACAAAACGAAGGTGTAATTGAAATTCTATTGGCTGAAATAAATATGGATCAGTGTATGACTCCGAGTGAACGCGAATGTTTATTTAAGCTGATAACAAAATTCGGTAGTTGCTTTGCTCGAAACTTAAAGGAACTCGGGAAAACGGATGTTGAAATGGAAATTAAATTAAATAATGACGAACCGGTTGTCTATCGGCCTTATAGACTATCTTACCATCAACGCGAAAAAGTAAAGACAATGATAAGTGAATTGTTGGAACATAAAATAATACGTGAGTCTGAATCAGCGTATGCTAGTCCAATCGTCCTAGTTAAAAAGAAGGACGGTGATGAAAGAATGTGTATTGATTACTGAAAATTGAATAATAAAACTATACGGGACCAGTATCCGTTACCGATTATGGAAGATCAGCTATCACAACTCAGTGGCTGTAGTTATTTCACTGTACTGGATTTAGCATCCGGTTATTATCAGATAACAATGTCTGATGAATCAATATCACGTACAGCTTTTGTGACGCCAGATGGGCATTTCGAGTTTTTGAGGATGCCCTTTGGGCTAACAAATGCTCCGGCTGTTTGCAAAAAATGATGAACGGCATTGCTCGGGAGGTAAATAGACAAGGGTTTTTTTTTGGAAAGAGTATATCATGGAGAACGACGTATTTTCGGAATTAATATTTTGTTTATAATAAAAAATTTATTTTTGCGTTATCAACTTACAGTTCGACTTTTATTGGATTTAAATTCGAATATAAAATCGGGGTTTATGAGGTAGAGTTATTGTTAAGAGTTAAATGGAACAGAAACAAAAAATTTTCTTAAAAAAATGAATTCTAAAAATTTTGTTTAAATTTGAACTACTTTTTACCAAAATACCTTACTTAAATGAGAAATTTATCAGCTTTTAAATGAAATTAGTACATATCTGAAAATAAAAGGTTATTTCTCAAGACATTGAAGTTTCTTTAATACAAGATGATATGTTGGTTAAGCTCCTCTTTAAGTGCCTATAACTTGATAGGGGGCTTTGACGTGAAAAGTGATACAAGTAACCTCACATTCGTTTTGAACAAGGTATCCAACGGTACCATTCGTGTTAGCCACTTTCGGGACACCCTGTATATACTTTTTGCCGTTAATATCAAAAATTTCCACCATTGAACTTTATTTTTTAATTTCCTTTTATTTCCAAAAAAACTGTAATAGTAATCAAAATGTTTTGATTAATAGTTTATTATAAAACATTTGTTATAAAATATAAAGTTACATTTTGCAAAATTATTAATTTAATTTAATTTTTATAATTTTTCGAGATTTTTTTTTTACTCGTATACAAATCATACTTTTTACCAGTGAGAAAGGTGAGAAAATTTACGGTAATTTTTTTTTTATTTAATTCAAATCACGATGAATAAAAAAAAAAGTATAAAAAATTCGTTTTTCATTTTTTTTTTCATCAAACATCGCACCTGAGATGAATGATTTTCATTAAATTGAATGAATTTAGTTTTGTATTTTATTGTAATTTTTCGTTTCGGTAAGATAGATAAAATGAAAAGCATGAAGTGCTGTTAGATTGAAAAATTACCGTAAAGAAGAAAAAAAAATCATTTTAAATTATAATTTTCGTATAGATGAAAATTAAGGGTGAATATTTTTTTTATTTTCATTTAATTTTCCATTTTATCTGTATGATAAAAGTTTATATATGAAATTAAAATAAAAGTAAGCAAAAAAAAAAAATTTATATAAGGGATGACCTTAAAAATGAAAAGGAAATGAAAGTTTTTTGGAAGTATGTATTATGATATTTTTTTTGTTAGTTAATTGAAATTTAATGTTAACAAAATAAAAAGTGATTTTTTTTTCTTGGATTTATAATTAATAATTTATTTAATTAAAATATATTAAAATTTAATCAAGACAAAAAAAAAAATATTAATTTCGACGGAACGACGTATAAAAAAGGAAAATTAATTTCCACCCTAATCTTACTAGACGCATATACGAGTACGTGTATTCAGACGAGATATTGTGTTATCATCTCATGTGCCTGATTTTTCATCATTTTCCAGCGAATATTATAATAAAAATTAATTTAATTTCACTTGAAATTGTTTTTCAGTTTACGTACCATCGTTTGGCGCTTTTTTCCACGTTACAATGTGCTCGTTTAGTGGCAGTGATGAATTCTTATTAGAAAAGTAATAACCAAGTGCGGGAAACGTCCGACCTACGTACCGGAAACATTTATTCAATTTCACCTATATTTCAATTTAAAGGTTAGTTGAACTCACATTTACGACACACATATACATAGATAAATAATATACATTCGTATATATAGAATCTAAATACATTTCGCATGTTTCATTTTAATACCTAAACTTCATAAATTCTTAAAATGTCATACAGCCGAGTTATATTTTTCCACCACCAGTGTTTTCTATTACCATTCTATATGGTTGGTGTGTTCGGTTAGATTTCAACTACTAGTTCAAAGTAGCTATGCTCGTACATATAATGGAACATGTTCATCTAATGTATTTCTGTTGTTGTTGGTGTAATAAATATTAGATTTTTGTATGTTTGGTTTTTTTTATTGAAATGGTGGTAGCTGATGCTGTATGGTTGTTTGAAATATGGAAAATATGTATATATTTTTATGGGGTAGATGTTATGACACAAATAAAATTTTTTTTTTGTAATATTACAAAATTCAAATATATTTGAAATAAAGATTTCAATTTAAGGAATTGGGATTTTTTTTTTGTGGAAATTGTAATAATGATGGTATAATTAACTTGGAATTTTTTAATTGTTTTTAATTTTGTGTTTGGAGGAGATGTCAAATTTAATTGTGATATATTGAGATGTAATAAAAAGCGTGAGATACTTAATTTATGGGTGCATAGCATATATTAAAATATTTTGAAATCCATGTTATGCAATTCATCATATTTGATCTAAACAAAATGATTAAATTTATTAAACGATTAGAACAATGTTAATAATTGTTTAATATGGGGTACCCACTTTTTAGATCTTAAATGCTCTAATGTAATAAAAGCCAATTATCAATAAACTGGTAAATTCCATCCATGTTTATGTAAATTGATACAAGCTACATTAAAACTCTAACAATAATAAGAAAATTCTAATACGAGAGTCGATCAATAAGTACACGTGTTTGAAACCAGGCGGCATTGCTGCGGGAAGTTGACATTACCATCGTGCACTGTCATCTGTCAAACGTCTATGGGGACCCTTCACCATCTATGACAGACTTGTGATATTGATACAATGAATTTAATTTTTAACTGTTTATGATGATGAGCGACCAGGCAGACGTTGTTACCGAGATAATCGTTGAAAAGGTTTATGACATGATTCTCGCTGAACTTAAGTGCTTAAAATAACAGAGGAGGCCTTACGAAACGACAACTAAAATTTTAAATGATATGATAAGTGTGACCTCACGGACGTCGAAATTGCGATCCGGAATTGTCGCGACCAAATTGCACAAACTGGGCTACGAATTACTTTCACGCCTACCGTAACCGCCCGTTCTGGCTTCCTGCGATTTCTTTCTGTTCCCTAGACATGAAACATGGCTTGGATGGAAACAAATTCGAGTCGAACGAGAAGGTTATCGCCGAGACAGAAGCATGTTTTGAAGAGTTTGATAAATCGTTTTTTTTTTGGAGGGATTAAAGAAAGGGCAACACGTTGGGAAAAGTGTATCGAACTAAAAGGAGAGGAATTTAAAAAATGCGTCTTCATTCCTATCAAGGGTACTTATTGATCGACCCTCGTATATCATTTGGCATCTCGTGGCATTCAATTTAATAACGATAGAGCTTAATTGGCGTTAGCTCTTCTTATGTTTTCTTTGTATGTAAATCGAATACACCGAAAGGTATCCGACCATTTCATCGTAAGGATTTAATCGAAGACCACATCAATGTAAGACTGTATAAACCACATTATTATATGGACATTCGGGGTTTGTACCGTTTACGGAAACATTGGAATATTAAATGTCGAAAAAGTTTATCGTCAAAAGACTAAAAAAAAAATTTCGATGAAAATAATCGAAAAGCAAAACATCGTTTTCTTCGTATTAATTTGTAATCGAATTTCGACTGAGATCTGGTGCTCAATTTTAAAATATTACAGATCGGAACGACAATATAAGTACCTAAAAAATTAAGTTCGTATAATTTATTATCGAATTTCGACAATTCACTATATTTTTACGGTAATTTTAATTCGTTGTTTACCGTAGAGGAGGCTGCCCCCGAGCGGGGTAGCTTGGGTCAGAAAGTGTAAAAGAGGTTAAATAGGTTTGTTCCCTAATTATATCGCTAATATTTTTTTTATTATATTCTCCTTTCGTGTAGTTCACTCATATAGTAGAGTTCGTGGGATGTGGTACAAAAAGTGGATTTTAACTGTTTATTTTATTATAAAAAGGTAAATTATTCGTTCAGGGGGAAATATTATTATTTATTTTTATAATATTATTATTTAAGTTTCTTTTGAAGTTTTTGTTTGTTTACAGTAAAAATGGCGTCTCGAAGTGAATATTTGAGTATATAAGATACGGTTGAGTATTTTCATTCCTTGTCTGATAGTGAAGGTGAAATTGATGAGCAATGTGATTCGGAAGCATGTGTCGTCAGTGATAATGACCCTGATTTCGTAAATAATCAGAAGACTCAGAAATATATGATGAAATTGAAATAGTAGATGAGCAACCTGATTATGCTTTACCAACTAGCATTGATGGTGCCTATGATGTGATTTATTCTGAGAATTCGGATCAGTATGTGGCAAAATCAGGTCGAGTTTTGTCCAGTAAATCGTTTCCATTGACTCGACGGTTAAAAAGAAATATTTCAAACCTGACGCCGAGTGTAACCAGGTATATGCTAACAGAATTCAGGAACTGATTTTATTGATATATTCAATAATCTGATAACACCAATAATTAAAGAAAAAAATGGCAAATCATACTAACGAGGAAACACGACGAGTTTTTGAGAGGTGCAATGAAAGTTTTCCTGACAAACAAAGAAATGGAATGCAGTAACTGTAAATGAGCTTGATGCATTTTTTGGAGAACATACTTCTATCAGCTAGAGCTCTACACTGTAAAAGAGAATATTTAAAGGAAATGTGGACGACTGATGAATCTATTTGTAGAAATATTTTTACTGCAGCCATGTCTCATAACAGATTTGTTGCCTAATATCTCCAATTTAACGACAAAACTACCAGAAGTGCTAGACGACATAGGTAGACAAACTTGCTGCTACAAGATGGAATACGGTTGTAGATAATTGTCGAAATTCATTTACACCTTTTGGTGAAGTAACGATCGATGAAGAATTAAACATAAAATCAAAACCTGGCATATATGCTATAAAAATTTGGGCAGCATCTGATGTATAAACTTCATATTTATATTATATGCAGGTTTATATGGGAAATGCTCAGGATGGGATCGCAGAAACAAACCAAGGTGCAAGGGTTGTAAAGGACTTGGCTGAACCTCTGGCATAACCACCGATAATTTCTTCACGAGTTTAGATCTAGTTGATTTCTTCTCAGCAAAAAATTTAACACTCCTTGGAGCAGTAAGAAAAAATAAAACTGATACACCAAATGAATCGAAAGTGTACAAAAATCGACCAGAGCATTCTTCAATATTTGCTTTTACCAAATCGATTTCTAGGGTATCATATATTCCAGAAAAAAACCGAATCGTACATCTTTTGTCTTCGCAACACGCAGATGCTTCAATTTCAAGTGAGGATCATTCAACACTTGCGGTGTTGTCCCTCATCTGCGGAGGGCGAAAAACGTGGCCATTGCTATTTATGTCACAGGAATAAAGACAAAAAATCAAAAATAAAGTGTATTAAGTGCGCCAGATTTGTTTGTAACGAACATAGAATTAAAAAATACCAATTGTATGTCTACACCATGGGAATTCTAGTGATAGTGATCAATAAAATTGTATTCATAAATATCATAGTCGATCACATGACATGATGATATACCACATCTTTGTGATAACATTTAAATTATTATATGTTTTCTGTTATTTTATGTTGTTTAGTTTTATTTTAATTTATTATTTTGTTTTAAATATGATTAAACAATATGAAATATGATATTTGAAATATGAAATAGTTTGTGGTAAAAAAACATAATTATAAATAATAATGATATAAGCCAAAATGTATTGTTTTTTTTAAATTAATGAATAAATGTTGTTGAAAAATATAACATAACTCATTTGAGACATGTAAATCTTTTTTTAACCGGGCGAACATAATGACCCCACTCTGTCTTTTTGGTTCTAAGTTAGCTCGGTGCTAAAGCTTAATAAATATAAATACATTTTTTTTTTGATAAGTCAATAAAAACTGGACAGTGTAAATGTTCAATTACTGTGACTGACCTAGCCGTTATTTCTTCTCTAAAATAATAATAAACTTCCAAAGCCATTTGGATTACTTTGCACAAGAATGTCTGAAAAATGAATTTTAAATTATATAAATTGCTTTAAATTCGATTAAATAGGTGGTCGATGTTTTATTTTGCGATAATTTGTTTTACAATCAACATATTTTCGATTATTTTATTTTCGGATATTAATTTTTACAGAAACAAAAATTTCAACGTTCTTAGGCCTTATTCTCGAAATCGGTAGAAATTTCTGCAACCGAATATAATTTGCTTTAAAAATCTTTATATTATTCGAATTTTTCGCCGGCTACTTTGATAATTTTTTCAAGTTTCCTAAGAGAATAATTTC
Source organism: Nephrotoma appendiculata (assembly GCA_947310385.1). Taxonomy (NCBI): domain Eukaryota; kingdom Metazoa; phylum Arthropoda; class Insecta; order Diptera; family Tipulidae; genus Nephrotoma; species Nephrotoma appendiculata. The sequence continues at coordinate 264,059,583 of OX371224.1, forward strand.
GAATCGATTTACTCAGCAAGAATTTTTCCTTTAATGGGGAAATAAATAATAGAAGATATGCAAACAAATTTGAAAAAATGATTAAAGTAACCGGTGAAAAATTCGACTAATATAAAGAATTTTAAAGCAAATTATATTCGGAATGCGGAAATTTCCACCGATTACAAGAATAGGGGCCTTGATCAATCGATATTATATTTTGCTTAACTCGGGCGATTTCTTTCCAACTAATTCTAATATTTGAAATGAAATTGGCTTCTTATATGTTAACTGCTTAGATATTCCTCTAATTTTTTTTATTTCTCACTCTTAGGCCCGTTGCACACTTGAGCTATGTTTTTAGCGAAGTGAGCTTTGTCTTCAAATCACAGTTTCTCGGTTTACTTGGCAAACTCGAATTTAGTGAAACCGAATTCGAGGAGCTTAGCTCAAGCCACTCGTATGCGCTAATTTATTTCATTTTTTTATTCACGTCACCCATTTTCTAAGCGAAGAGAATTAGTTATTTATCTCCGAGACAAAAATAAAACAAATATATTACTTTAAAGATTGCATTGGTGCTGTAAAATAAAAACATAGCTCACATAAGTCAAAAACCATATCTTAAATGTGTAACAGGCCTTCCACCACAGTAATAAACTCCCCAATTACACCTAGCAATCGTTTGCTTTAGAGTTCGCATAGATGGTCGAAAATTAAATTCTCAAAACCAATTTTGAAGTCAGATTAACTTGGTCTTACGATTACTTTTGTGAGCATAGCTTAAAATTCCATCTCCGAAATTAAAAGAGTTGCTTACAGCAATACTATACAAGTGTATGTATACTTTTGCAATATTGAAAACAATTAAAGCTGTCACTTTATATTAGAGTATAAATATTTCAGATACAAGTTAATTAATAAAAATAGAACTAAAGGAATTTCTTTGATTTTTCCAGAATTTTTGTAAGAGATGGAGTTGGCCGAACTATCGGCTTACGTTTGGTGGTACAGGAAAATTTAAAGTATTTTCTGCGATTTTTTCAGAAATCTTCTATGAGATGGAGTTGAGATAGTCCGATTTCAGGAACTATTCGTTAGCCGAACTATCGGTTTAAGTATGGTAACAGAAGAATATTTGTCGGAAAAGTCATGCAGTTAATAAACACCAATTTCGATTACCACCATGACCCTCTGTTGGAGGGTAGAATACAGCGCCGACCATCGGTTCATGCCAGCGTACAGGTTAACATGGAGCTTGCAACGTGGTATACTGTAATTTTATAAGTAAATGAATGGGTGGTGTATGTGTATCAAAAGGAGGGCGTTATTGTTATCATCCATTGGATGATTAATACTTTCTGTTATTATATGCTTCAAATTCTTCGTAAATGCATGCCATTAGAATTTAAAAGAAAGCAAAGGATTTTAAATGAAATAGAACATTGGAACCGAATTTAGGATGCTTCTTTGTTATACTAGGATGGTAGCTTTAAAGTCTATGTTATACGAAACATACTAATCACATGTTTTGCTATTGGTTTCTGCCATTCGTATTTTAAGCGATCCAGCTAATTATCGAATTTGTTAATCAATTTCAAACTTTGTATGGCATCAAAAATATGTTATATAACGTGCATAGTTTGCTACATTTGGCTGATGACGTAAAGGACACCTCTACATGTTCAGTGCCTTTAGGTTCGAAAATTATATGCAAAATATAAAAAATGGTGAAAAATGATCATAGCCAATTCAACAAATTATTAACCGTTTAAAGGAGAAACGTCACTTTTTGAAACCTAATGTTGAGTCAGTTTTCAAGCCAATATTTTCTATTTCTGGAGCATTCCCAAATAACTACTGCATAGTAGTGGAAACTGTTTTAAAAATTCAACATACGAATATGAAGTCTAATGAGTTAAAAGCAGTGGTAGTTTTAAATCTTGAAGATTATGTTGAGTACCCAATACCACCGTCAAATTTATCTATTTATCACATTAATAAGCAATCAGAAGATTTAAGCAATGACATTAAAATTTATAAAGTAGCTAAAATTAAAAAAAAAGTTGTTAAATTAAAAACGGGTTCAAATAATATTTACATTCATTCTATTTCAACATTTATAGACATTTCGTTTATAATTTACAGCAAACTAATATCCCGAAAATCACAATGGATGCAAATATGGAAACTACAATAGTGGTGAAGATTTAAATTCCAAAGATAGTGATAATTATATAGAATTCTTAAAAATAAATTAAAATATTATTTACCAGCACACAAAAATCTATTAAAAACAATTTAAGTTATCATACAACTACTGCCCCACATATTGCGTCCACATCCGCCACATTATCAACAGCAAATACATCCAAACGTAGCTTAAATATTAATTCCAGAACAACAACAACGCCAGAAGCAACAAAACAATATGGTTGCCAAACAGACCAGGAAAATAGTATATGTCAATCAAAACATCTTGATTTAAGCACTCATTAAAGAGATTAAGTACTTACGCCAAGAACATGAGTGTTCAAATAAACAATTAAATAAATGTCATGCTGTAGCAGCGGAGGTTCAACTTTCTATCCCTACATCCACAGTCGATGATTTGAATGATTTGGAAGGGAAAATTAAAAGTGCAGAATACGAAAAAGCTCATTAAGTTTTTGCGTTATAGTACCATTCGGCTTCGACGTTCGAAATTTTACAATTTTACGTAACATAATTATGTCGCTTCCATGTCGCAAAAACGACGTTACGATTTTTATTTTAAAACTCTTATTTCCAATGTATCGCGGCCGATTCGTTTTCATTACGTTAAAGTGTTACGCTTGCGAAGAGTTGCATGGGCGAATCACTATTTTTTCATTACGCTCGCGGTACATTTTATTTAGAGGGTACTAGGGATTAAATTAATAAATGTTTATATCGTTCCGCCCCAAAAAAAAAAAAAAAAAAAAAAAATCTCTCCTTTCATTCCTATTGTTATGTGCAAACAGGCTGTAGGAATATGCTCGGCGTTATCCGGGACACTTGTCAACTACTTGGTTCTACAGTTCAATCAATCAATCAAAAGCACGGGTAAACAAAAAGTAATTATGAATGATGGTTTAATTAAAGAAAAAATCATAGGGTTGTGTTACACTGCCAACAATACGTCGTAACATTGGCTGTAGATCCTCGGTCCCTTCCACTTGCAACGGGCAGATAGTTTATTGAGAAAACGTGAATGAAATAAAAATAATAATTGTAATTAAAACGACAAATGGACAATTAAATGATTTTTTTATAAATAGTGGTATGGTAAATAAAGCAGTGACAGTGACATTTATTCTTAATATGTATAACACGAAAACACTTCACACCTCAAAATAGGTACATAATTATATGTACACTCGTTAGCATTTTTTTCTATTTACCTATCATACCCAAAAAATCTGGACGATACTTAATAGTCCATTGAACTTTCTTTTATGTCTTATACTAAAATATGTATATCTTTGTTTGGTCAAGTAAATCTATTTTCAATTAAAATTCTAATTTAAGAAATAAAATTGTTTAAACCTTTCATCACAAACTCTACTCTCGTATGGTGTATTAAAAAATAATGGCTATAATAAATTAATAATGTTTCCCACTGAAAAAGAATTGAGACGCAGCATTAAATTGTAAGAACCATTTCTTATATTTTCTGTACATTACCATAGATAAGATTGGGAAAATTACTTAGAATAAATAAGAAATAATAATTCAACAAAAAAACTTATTTGTATGTGCATGGTTTATTTTTATTTTCTGATTGAAATCGAATAATTTTAAATTACAGCACTCCACTTTAATGACGTACGAGTATTAACAAAGTGGTAAAAGAAAAATAAGAAAATTTTATTATGAGCTAAGATTATTTTAATGTATCACATAAACAGTTTTTATGTTACATTGTTGCATCCTAGGGAGGGCAACTTATTTGCAAGTATACCACGTTCTAGGCCAAATTCGATATTCTTTAGTCGGTTTCCTTTGACTTCAACACTTATCAGATATAATATTTAAGTTTCACACAGGCACGTATAAGAGAAACAATTAAAGGGTTATATCATATAAAATTGAACCGCAGACATTGTATATAAAGTGGCTATGCCATATGGATTTGTATGGCATGTAATAATAATGTATATATACAGCCAAAGTGTTTTAATTAAGAACAAAATTTATAAACATTTTTTTGTGTATGCACAGCTGTCGTCTGTAGTGCGGTTAGGCGAATTGAACTTAAAATTTAATTTAAAAACAAATTGTTTTAACTAAATATGGGCAGCTCTACATCAAAGATTTTATGATATAATTGAATAAATAATTCTTTTTAGATTTAGAGTTCTTATTGGTGGTGTCAAACCGCATGTAAACATTAAGGTAGAACATTCTGTTTAAAAATGTTTACTCTTGTGTAACCTTTTCAATTTTGATTGGTTAGCCGTTACCCTTGGTAAAACACAATGAACAAAATGCTTTAGACGATGTTCGTTAAAATACGATTCAATTTAGACATATGCCACACCGGAAGTCTACGTGTACACATTTTTAGGCCCCTCAATACATCATGTATGTATTTTTTTATAGCAGTTCAATATAAATGAAAAGTTAAGTGTGAAAATTTATATAATGTGTGAAGGGCTGGAAATTGTTTACCTTGAATACAGTTTTAGTAATATTATCTGGCGGCCTAAACATTAACGAAAATCGCAACTTTCGAGTATTTATGGTCGCCAGTATTTTTTTTTTTTTGACCGTAGGTTACGAACCAATAAAGCTTTTTCTACGACGGCACCGAAATATTCTGATGACAAAGAATGAGATAAATTACGGGGAAAAGTAAACTGGTGATGAAAAAATCGAAACATTTAAGATTTCTTGAAATAAAGGGTGTTTAAATTAGTATTGTATTGGGTTGGAGAAATTGTTAGAAATAGAAATTCATGTTCTAATAAATTATTTTGTCATTGTTTTAATTAATCGATTGAGTTGTGAGTTATAGGTTGTCAAGGATGGAAGTAAACAAAGAGAAAATTCGCTATATTTTACAACTTTGCTTCGATAATAGCGCAAACGCAAGTCAGGCGGCTAAAATTTTGAATGGTGTCTATAGTCCCGATACTGTCACTGCCAATCACACTTAATTTTAGTTTAGCCGATTTGGTTTTGGCAATTTCGATATCAAAGATGCGCCGAGCAATGGAAGGCCTATCGACGAAAATGTTGACAAAATCCTGGAAATTATCGAAGTAGACCGGCACCGTAGCAGCGTCCAGGACCTGAAGATCGACCACAAACCCGTTTTAAACCATCTGCATACAGCTTGAAAAAGAACCTCGATGTTTGGGTGCCGCTCGAGTTTACACAAAAAAAACTTGATGGGCTGTGTTTCCTTCTGCGAATCCTTGGGTAAACGGAATGAAATCGAGCCATTTTTGACGCAGATGGTGACTGGCGATGAGAAATGGGTTACATACAACAATGTTAAGGGGAAATGATCGTAGTTGAAGGCCAGCCAGTCCAGTAATTGAACCGCCTGGAGACAGAAATGACTAGAAGCGGCTAGAATTAGCCAATAGGAGACGCGTCGTGTTCCACCAGGACAACACACGTTCATGGTGGTCCGCCAGAAGCTCCAGGGGCTTGTTCGGGAGGTTATTATGTAGTCTTCTTATAGTCCGAATCTATCGCAAGTGCTCTTGGTAGTGTAAAAATAACCTTAAGAGGCTTGTGAAAACTGGCTATTTCAGTTGTTTCCTAATAGGAACAAGGCATTTTGGAAAAGTGACATAATAAAATTGTTTTCTAAATGACAACGAGTTATCGAAAAAAACGGCGTATATTTGAGTCAAAACAATTGATTGTAGCCATTTGATTGTGTTAAAACAAATGATAAAGCCCCGAAATAAACGTAAAAATAATGGATTTATTTTTCCCCAACCTAATATAATTTATAAACATTCTAGCGGCCATTTTTTCAAATTCTCTTTAAAATTGACATTTGTGTTCAGTATTGATTTGCAAACTACCATGGCAAGATACACAGTTGCACACCGTAGAAATAGTTGTGGTTGCTATCGATGCTTGAACCAAAATGTTAAGAAAAGCGAGACAAATCAATTAGACGTCGTTCTCAAGCAAATGGATTTTCTTATGGCAGCACATGACCATTTAATGCGTAGACATTTTGCAGATTTGGGTTTAGAGCAACTTGCCATCAAGGTCATCGATATAACTCCATTGAACTATTTTGGTTATGTTAAATCATTGATTTACTCCAATAAATCACAAACACCCATTGACCTTAAAACCAACATTATTCATGTTATTGGTGAACACCACAGAATCGAATTTTTAAAAAAATCTGAAAGTGAGCGCTTAGATGAAATAGTTTTTAGCTTAGTTTGTTCAAAATACATGTAACACGTTTCGTTTTGTTTAACCACTTGAGTGATTTGCCCGAGCGTGACTCAGCCACGTAGTTCAATTATTTTTTGATTTGCCCGAGTGTTGCTCCATATACGTAACAAAACTAAACTTCAACAAACATATTCCATATTCATTTTAAATTAATCTTGGTCCCGCCTAAAAACTACAAATTTGATAATGTAGGCGACTTCTAAAATCCTGTATACGACTAAAATATCAACAAAATCTGGGAAACGGTATATGCATGGTATTGCTATGATGCATGTCACTCAAAATGGTTGGAGTAATTAAGTACGTAACGACGGGTTGCAGTTATTGGATCTATTTTTTAATTCAAACCGAACAGCTCCAGATTTTTACATCGGCCATCGGATGCACGGGACCAAATGATCCGGTGTGCAGAGTAATCAATTGTGTTTTGCTTTACACACTCTTTGTATACTGACAACAGTTTCAGAGTAAAATTTGAAGAACCGAGTAAACACGAAGTACAAATAAAACACGAAGTGTGCGAGGTAAACTTACTTATTTTGAATAAAAAACAAAATATATTTTTACAGTACACTGCTTCGCATTGCTTGCTCGGATTGAATTAAATTTAATTGTCGTGCTTCATGACACCCATTGATTCGGGTCAGTTCAAATGTTGTATGGAAAACCTGTATAGGAACCAAGCGCACATTTTAGTGGAAAAAAATATTCGATATAATTTTTTCCGTTTAAATCAAAATGCATGTATGCAGCCAAACTGCTATACAAATTTTGTGCATGCAAACCACATAAAAACTAACTAAATTTAGACAAAATTTTGTCAGTACATATGGAGGTACAGATAATTTTTTTTTTGTTATTTTCAAAGCGAAATTATTTTTTATTTAGAAAGATACAATCAAATTTTTTTTAAACAAATTTATATTTTTATTGAAAAAATTAATGGATTATTTGACCTACATATATAATTTGACTATATTTATTTTATAATACATGTATACATGGTTCAATTTTTTAAGTATTTTTATTTGGAATTAAATAAGTCATTATTCGGAACCAGCTATAATTATGAACATATATGTAGATTTTTGATCATCTTTAAAATAAAAAATTTTGTTTGTTGAACTCAAAATTAAATATTTCATTCAAATTTAGAACACAAAAGGCGACAAATTAACACAAATCGAAACGTCAAATACCAATGTGAAATGTCCAGTTGTTTGTAAACATAATAAAATAAATCAAAGTTGGACATACGTCTGCTATGATTAAAAAAATATTAAAAGTTGGACGTACGTTTTTCTAGCATTTACAAGAAATTATATCGAATATTTTTTTCCACTAAAATGTGCGCTTGGTTCCTATACTGATCCAAAATTGTTTTTAAATCACAAATTTGTATTTGAATGCGACACTATTGGAAAGATCTTAAAATCGAAATTGTTTCGAACGCTATTGATGATAATGAAAGGAGTCTAGCTTGCAAATTCGAGAAACCGGGGCTGAGATGTTGTACCATCATCATTTTCGACTTTCGACTAATTTTATATCTTATTTTTTCCGAGTAAAATGGCAGCCTATTTCACTTCGAAAACGCATTTTCTAATGTGTTCTCAGCTTGCTTGAGTAAAACGTCACTCTATTTCTTTTTTACGATATCTAAGGCTACTAGATTAATCGACTCTATTTATTACCAAATAATTTTTTCGTGAGACGTTCATCGAAATGTAGTAAAGAGACAAAGCTCATAATTATATCAAGAGGTTGAAATCGCATAATTGTTTACGCGAAACAGAATACTAGATAATTGATTCCTGAAAATTGAGACATAAAATAAGTCGAAAGTCGAAAATAGTGATGGGACAACATCCCAGCCCAGCTTAGTCTACAATTTAGCAAATATCGATGGAATTGAACTTGATCTAAAGTAAACAGTGAGCCCTCAACACCAAGCAAAGATGCGGAAAGCTAAAAAAATAATAATTTAATGACTCAATTTAAATTAACTTTAATTTCGCGGTCGATTTTGGATTTACTACGGACAAATAGTGTTATCCTCTGAACCGAGGATACACCGAATCAAAATTGAACAAAAAATGAAAAGAGCCGAATGAAAAAAGATCGAAAAAGGCACCGAGATGGAAAAAAGCGAACTATCAAAGAAAATCAAATAGAATCTGCCAAGGCAGAAGAAAAATAAACTGATATCAGAGTGGAAGTGGTTGATCTTGACATCAAAATTCAACAATACGTAATTGTACAATATGAAGATGAATTCTTCCCTGCATTTATGTACTTCGGCCAATCTAATACATTTGTGATATTGATAAATATTTCGGTTTCATCGGCGAAACAATCATTTCACTTGGAACGAACTTTTTTACTGTTTCAATACTCCTCCACATTGAAGGCTGGTGTCAAAGTGGAACCTGTCCTCTCTATACACAATATATTTTGATGGAAAATACTGTTCAAAGTTCATTCTTGGCGTCAACCGGGTTTCGCCAATGACTATAACATTGTAGTCATTTTCTAGAACACCCATACGGAATACCTTAGCTTTACCTTGAATCGCAAAGGAGTTATGGTAATAATTAAAAATGTTTATAATTTGATTCGCAGTTGAACGATTAAGGACCGATTCGGTTGGTACTAAATTGATGTGAATTTAGAGTTATCAAGGACTAAGCGCCGATCTCTGCTCTGCTGGATGAATACTTCATTAGAGCAGCATTCTTTTGACAAAGCCTTTGCTTTAAAGTCAAAATAGACTCATACTTTAAAGCATACAAATTTTAAGGATTCAATATTTCAATATTTACTCAAATTCAAATCATTATTCAAAACGGAATAGTTTGTCCTAGATATTTCAAAACTATGTTTTGTTTTAAAAGCTAAATTCGTACAGAGGTGGTCGGAGCGGTTTTGAACTAGTAATTGATGTAAGAAACCAATCTTATTTATCCACATGCTCGGAAATCTGCAATTCTTGTTATTCGAGCGAGAACATCATTGAGTATAATACAACAATTCTTAATCATTTTCATAGTAAGCTTTTTTACTTTTATAAGTAACTAACAATAATATCTAACTCAATAATAAACAGCTCCTTCGTGGAAAAGTAAAATCGAGTAGGATGAAGATTTCCTAAATTTCCACTTCAACGGTCCTCAGAAATTTTTAAAGCATATAGTTTAGTAAAATTGGTGTTTTAGATGAAATACTCGTTAAGAACGACAATACCACGTTGCGATCCATAGGAGCCGAAATAAAAATGTTTAAGAAGATGGTATTAAACTCAATGAAATTTTCTCTAAAATAACAAAAATCTTCCATTTCCTTAACAAACGGTTAAGTAAAATTAGTTTTTTACATCAAATATTAATTCAAAACTACTTCGATCATCTCTGTGCGATCCGTACAGACATGATTTATGTGGTTTAAGGATGTTCTATTACACTTAGCGATATTTTCTCTCGAATTACAAAAATTACAGAGATTTCCGAGGATGTGGGAGATTGGTTTCTTACAACAAATACTAATTCGAAACTATTTCAATCACTTCTGTGATCCGTAGAGGCCGTGAAAAATCATTTCAAATGTTTAAGAATTTTCGTAGAAAAAAATGTAGAAAAACTGCGGACTATGTTTCTATTTTCCGGATTCTTGGACGAAGAATTACATGAAGTTGATTACACGATGTATATGTGGTATCAATAAAATTTCTGGAAACGTTGCTGGACCATATAAAACATTTAAGATCAAAATAGCTACTTGAGTGCGTTACTTTATCGGGTAATATGAAAATCAAACTATATGCTGATTCTAAAACCGGTGATCGCTAATTTACCAAGACATATTAGAGTGACCGGTGATCCTTTGACAATTCCGAAAAAAGCCTTATAATTCTAGTTTACACTGGTAGGCGAAAAAGTTACTTATTTGTCCTTTAATACTTACGGCGAAAAAGTTACTTATTTGTCCTTTAATAAATTTAAATTTAAATTTAATTAAATTTAATTATATTGTTATTGTTATATATTTGTATTTTATTGTTTATTATGCGTAATGTAATTTTAGTCACTATGACACTATATGCTGTATATATGTTTTGTACCATTTATAAGTGCGAATGACGAGCTTTTAAAGGACATTAAATCCATTAGTTGTCATTTACACTTTTATGATTATTAATAATAATAAATAAATAAATAAATAAAAAAATACTATGTAACATAGAGCTTATTATTAATTAAACTAGATGACATTGCGAATCAAAAGTTTTAACATGTTTGAATATATTTCATTAATAGTTTGAATTATTTAAAGGTATTAATCTCATTAATTTGTTTTTGAAAATTAAATATTAACCTGTAAAAATTTAGAATACGCTAATTTGCATTAGGAACTCTAAGGTAGTAAATCCGTACTGAACTTGTCTACATACTCTACCAATTATCGACATTGTCTGCGCAAACATCAATTGTCTAACCAATTTTTATCACCAATATGTAGATAATTCCAAAATACGCGTAGACGCACAACACTGCCAGTGTTGGGCCGTATTGTCTACACCAGTGATTCTTAACCTTTTTTTAATCGCGGCCTATCAAATAATTTAATTTTTTTTGTAGCCCCCGTTTTTTTTCAGAGAGGTTTCATTTTGATATTATAAAACGAGTATTTTTTAAGAGAAATCAATGAATGTGACGAAGGTATGTCATTAACATTTGAAAACGATATCAGCCAAATGGTCGCCACGGCTACGCTTGCAGCACCATATGCTTTCATGAAATTTTCCATGACCAATTCGCACATTTGCGGCTGTATTTATTTATTTATTTAAAGAAATCTATTTTGAAATTTACATGTATGATTTCAGATTATTTACAATAGTTTAAACAAAAATTAGATTAAAACAGAAAATTCAAACAAAAAACTTTAAAACAAAAAAAAGTATTAACCAAATTTTGGTTTAACAATTATAAATTTAAAAAATAGTCCTTCAGGATATTTTTAAAGTTGTCCTTTGATAAATTATTATCAAATAGATCGTCGATTATGTTGAATGATTTAGACATCCTATTAATGGTGTTGTTTTCTCCATAGTTAGTAGAATGGTGTTCAAGTGCTAAAAGTTCATGGTTTCGAAATGTTTTATATGGCAGTATGTATAATGTATGTCCTCAATAACTTCACGTATTGCATCTTTAAGGTCTTGAATCGATTGTGGAGCATTGGCATAGACCATCTCGCTGGCCAGTTATGGTTACCTCTTCGAGAAATAACAAGGTCAGGAAGGTTTCTTGCAAAATACCGATTGTTTCGTTGCTTGTGTGGCACGTAGCGCTATCTTGCTGAAAATAAACGTCGTCCACATAAACATCTTCCAATTCCGGCCATAAAAAATCATTAATCATAGCGCGGTAGCGCAATCCATTCTCCGTAACAGTTGTACCAACCTCATTTTCGAATAAGTAAAGTCCAATCACATTGCCAGTCCAAAAACAACAGTGACACGTTGAGGATTAAGAGGCTTTTCAACAATTATTCTTGGATTTTCTGAGCCCCAAATGCGACAATTCTGCTTATTAACGTAGCCCAGAGGTGAAAATGGGCCTCATAACTAAAGATGATTTTTTGATGAAAATCCGGATCATTTTGATGCATTTGAAAGAGCCAATCAGCGAAGATACGACGTTTATGGTGATTGACTGGCTTGAGTTCTTGTGTTAAATGAACTTTAAAAGCCTTAAGACCTAAATCTTTATGCAAAATACGGTGTAATATGGTTTGTGGAATGTCTAATTCAAAAGATCGACGAGGAACCGACAAAGTTGGGTTTTCGGGCTACTCACTACGGGCTACAGCAGCAATATTCTCAGTTGCTCTTGAGCGACGCACACGGTTTCGATTCTTCAAATCACTAACTTGTTCCAACAGCGCAAGCTTGTCCATCAGTTTCATTATTGCCGGCCGAGAAGGTGCTTCACGACGACCCAAAAGTGCTTTAGTCTTGCGAACTGTGAGTGCAAAATTTTCACCATTTTTGCGTGTGTCGTACGATTTTTAGTAATGGGGTAGTTTTTACTTGTCATATGTCAAAAGATGACAGCTTCAAAATTAACAGCTGCCCAAATAGCAAGCTATTCAAAATGAAACCTCTTACTGACAATTGGAGGATCACGAGTAGCACGTAGCGGAAAAATTTAAAACTCAACGAAATATGCCAATTTGAAAATACGCGTGATTTTTGTTATTACGAAATGTCATTGAAGGATAGCTAATTTAATTTTTATTTTTTCCGCTAGCTTGATTTTCCAACTTTTATAATCGCCAATTTTAAAACGCTTTATAATATAATAAATATAAAAAATAACTTTATTATTTCATCTATTTTTACTTTCATATTAGATTGGGGAAATATATTTCCATCAATTTTTCACTAGATGACTTTAGTGGCATATATCTCATAATGTATTTGTTGCAGTGGACCATACTTATACTCGTTGGAAAGGAGCACTAAAACGTACTTTCACGCTCCATAGCGTGTCAACAATGGAGGTAATCAAAGAGAAAAATCGTAGTATTTTACTATTTTGCTTCGATAAAGACGTAAACGCAAGCCAGGCGTCTGAAATTGTAAATGGTATCTATGGTGCCGATACTATAACAGCCAATCTTGTGCAATAACGTCCGAAAATTTGGGTATTAAAGATGCACCACGCACTGAAAAACCTATCGTCGAAAATGTCAATAAATTCCTAAAAATTATCGAAGTAGACCGCAAGCGAGCTGTCGTAGCATCGCCCAAGAGCTTATTGGATTTATTGGACACAATGTAGCTCATAATTTTTTTTTATTTTTATAATTAGGTTGGTCGTCTGCAAATATTTTGATTAACATTAAAAATATTTTATCTATTATGGATGGAATTTATTTGGTGGAAAAGTGTGATTCTAAATATTCGCACAAAAAATCGCACTCAAACAGTCGCAATCGCACTCGAATAGTCGCCTGGAAGATTGAGCATAAATCAGTTCAAACCATTTGCATAAAGCAGGCTTCAAAAATAACCTCGATGTTTGGGTGCCGTACGAGTTGACTCAAAAAAACTAGATGGACAGTATTTCTATCTGAGAATCCTTGGCCAAACGGAACGAAATCGAGCCATTTGTAAAGCGGATGGTAGCTGGTGACAAGAAATGGGTCACATACGACATTGTCAAGCGGAAACAATCATGATTGAAGGGCGGTGAAAAGGCCCAAACAGTGGCTTAACCAGGACTGGCAACCAGGAAGGTTAAGCTGTATGTTTGATGAGATTGGGAGGGAATCATCTACTATGAGCTGCTGTCCAATGACCAAACGCTTAAATTGGACCTCTACTGCAAGAAATTGGACCGATTAAAGGCAGCAATCGACTAGAAGCGGCCAGAGTTAGCCAATATTAGAGGCGCCGTGTTTCGCCAGGACAACACACGTTTATGATGGCCCACCAAAAGCTCCGCAGGCTTTGTTTCACGTTTCACCTTATAGTCCAGAGTTGGTACCAAACGATTTTCATCTCTTTTTATCCATGGCAAACGCTCTTGGTGGTCCCTAGAGAGGCTTGTGAAAACTGGTTGCTAATAGGAACAAGGCGTTTCGGGATAGCGGTAAAATGAGTTGCCTTCTAAATGTCATCGAAAAAACGGCGCATATTTGAGCCAAAACGAATGATAGTAACCATGTTAAACAAAGCCCCGAAATTAACATAAAAATAATGGAAATATATTTTCCCAACCTAATACTTCACAATTTGGGGTTACGTTAGCATATTTGCATTTATTTCGTTTGTACTAACAAAGTTGTATGTCGGAAGAAGTAAGAAATAAATAAAAAAAAACCTAAATAAGAAAACTTTATTTTTCTTATTTCACTTTTCAATACGATATTCGGTTATACATCAATTTTCTTTTTATTATATTCTGAAGGAAATTTTGCAAACTTTGGCGGCCCCTCGGCAAACTTCTTACGGACCCCCAGAGGGCCGCGGCCCCCCTGTTAAGAATCACTGGTCTACACCACTAATCATTTAACTAATATACTACACGTGTAGGCAATGTATGTAGAAAATTAGAAACGTGTTGTCGGCAATGTAGAGAATATAAACAATATCGAAAATTATTATTTCTGTTAGGAACCATCAAAATTCTATAATTTCTTTGTTAATGAAACCATTTCAAGACGGAGTTCATTCGCTCCTCAGATTTAAAAATCTGAACCCAAGTTTTTAAATGGTAATAAAGCACGTTTATGTAATGTTACAGTTAAACGCGAAGTCGTTAAATGTGCGAAATGTTTTTTTCTAAATCGTTTACACGATTAAAAATCGGTTGTAAAAAAATATGCAACCGGTTGAGATATGCCTGAAATCCCATTCTGGAAATCCCACGGTTTTTTTTATTTTGTCGAGTAGTCAGTTACATAGTTCATCTACTTGAACAGATTCTGTACGGAATGCACTTAAATGGTATGATATAGCCGTAAAGTTGAACATGTACTTACATCAATGTTTAAACAAATCTATAGGATTTCTGGTGTGCTAATCACGTCAGAAATGAGGTGAAGCAACTTGCCGCGTGTCAGTGACAGTAAAGTCGTTCCTTAACCAACATTGTTCCTATTGCTTACGTAGTAAAATCATACAAAATAGTCACTTTACACGTAACATATTTACTTAGTACTTATATGTTATGCGGCTCGGAAAATGTAGTGATTCCCAAAAGGTTACAATTTCATAAAAAATTAGACAGTTCTACACTAAAATGTAGCAATTTAGATACAGTTAAATTTTTAAACCAAACCAAGAGCTATGTTAATGAGTCGAGGGAAGCTCACTGGATATCTTAAGCAATATAAATAACTTCAGTGTTAATTTCTCGGACAAAATAATCCTCAGCTACATTAAAAAATCTCCACCTTTACTCTTGCTCAAGAAAATATTAATCACAATTATCAGACAATTTTAGTCAGAAAAAATCAAATAAAACAATCGGTTGTGCCCAAACTCTTAGTTTGGGTCGAAACCTAACCAAAGACACTATAATCGATGATTTAAGCTTTGTAGTAGCCCCAACTACATATGTTGCACAAGAAACGGATATGAAAATCAAGAATGAAGTATTCGTTTCGAAAATGTTTATGACAAACGGCTCATTTGGCACAGTGAATTTCTTTTAAACCATATCAAAAATTAGCCACGTACAACGTTATGATAATCGATTGAGCACAGGAAAGTACATTGAATACCGGCCTTTTAATTTGATCTCGTGTTACAAAACTAACTCGATTTGAACCAGAACGAAAATTATTAATTTCAATAAAGCTCACTGGATACATAAAAAAAAAATCGTGTAAACACCGGTATGGAAGTACCAATATCGAAGACATCGACTGACCGTGATATTTCATTTTCACGTACGTGTTTGATAAAAATAGAATTTTAGCTACCAAAATATAGGTGAACCCTAGTTTAAACTGGAAAACTATAAGAACAATTGACAAAATAACAAAAAAGCAAAAAACTACAGTCAAGGACAAAATTAAAAAGTAAAGGTAAAGGAAAGTAAGGAAAAGTAAAAATTACAGCTAGAAACTTAATTAAATAAATTTAATTTTTGTTGTTATTTTTATTGTCGTTTATTATCACTTCATTTGCAAAAATGAAACCAAAAAACAAATAAACAAAATTATTTGTACATTACTATAAAAAATCGCTAATAACGGGAATAGACCATTTTCCTCCAAATCATTTGATAGCTGAAGCTGTAAGGCAAACAAGAGCAAACTAAAATGTATTTGTAATTTTTAAAGTTTATGGCACAACTATTAAAGTTTAATGTTTAAAACATAACCACAAAATTTGTACTGTTAAATTTTAATAGCATTATGAGAATTTATGAATAAAATAAAAAAATAACAATTTTTTTTAATGGTTTGCCATACACGTTTAACTGTCATAATGTTATTTTGACGTTTGAGGAGAATGGTCTAGCCTTTTGTTGTGTTTTTTAAAATATAAAAGTGTTCGGGAAAACAAAGGAGTTAACTTTAGAAGTTCGCGCTGCGATAGTTGCTGGAGTACCTATTAATGAATTAGCTCAAATGTACAATTGTCATAAAAATACAATCACGTATCAAATTCGGAACTCTCAAACCAAAAACACCTTAACAGACATCCAAGGATGAGGACGGAAAAAAAATTACCACATCAAAAGAAGAAAGGATGATGATTCAGCTTATGCAACGAAATCCTATAAATGAAATAAAATCTGTGCTAAGCCAAATAACTAGCTCAAGGAAAAATAAAATTACCAAAAAAATGCTCGGAGGCGGCTACGTGAAGCAAATTTTAAAGCTTATGTGGTACAAAAGAAACCATTCATAAGCTCGAAGAATAGCGTACAGCGATTCAAATCTGCACGTACTCATTTAGTGAATTCAATACACTGTTGAGTTTTGGCGCAAGGTATTGTGGACGGAAAAATCGTGTGATTAGATGAAACCTGCGGGAAAGTTTTTTTCACCCAACACCCTAAAACAAGAAAAATTGGAATATTACAATACCAACGCCTCATAGTGGGTGAAGCAAAGTATTAGGTGGGGGTGTTTCAGCTTTAATAGCGCAGGAGATCTAATAAGGCTGCCGGGAAACGTGACGCCAAGTTATTACTAAATTTCTGAAAGATGTGGGCCAAGAAACATTAGACTGGCCAACACAGAGCCCGGATGTTAATCCTATAGAAAATCTGTGACAATATATAAAACAAAAAAGGACGACATTTATTGATAGACAGCAAAATGGAGCAGATCCCCATACAAATTTTAGAAAATTTAGTCCAATCCAAGCCGAAACGCCTGCATGAAGTTGTTAAAAACAAAGGTAGAAGAACATCTTAGTAATCCTACCAGAAAAATAAATGAATTTTAGATAATTCAGCTAGTCTTAATAAAGGACAGATTAGGCACAAATAATTTTGTCCATTTGTTCAATAGAACACAATGACTCTAAGTTATCTGAGATTACGAGTAAGAGAAAGTAATTAAAATGTTCTTCTAATATTTTTTGGAAGATTCTAGTTCAAAAATTATAAATTTAAAATAAAATTGCAAAACCTGCCAATAACTCTAAAGCAGTTGTGTTTTATATTTTTAATTGTTTCGATCAGCTCTTAAATTCTTGCACAAACATTTCCTAAACAAAAATTTATAAGACAACCCACATTATTATGATACGTGCCTTTGCTTAATTCTTAAGATTATTTGAACCTTTCTCAATTCATTATTTTGCCCTAGATCAATCATAAAAGATTTATTTTCCAGAAAGTGGGTAAGCGGTACCTTAACGATGAATGCGTTTTAAATGTTTACCTGGTGCAATGCACCATTTGACACATACCGAGTTACTAAAGGTGGAACCAAAAGAAGCCGACCCTCGCACATACTTCAACATAAATTTTTTTTATTAAAAATAAATTACTCAGCATTATTTTAAATTACAAAATTTTTATGTAACAATACATAACACACAAAATACGAAGAGTACCAAAATAATAATAAAGGATATTTACTCAATGTAAGTTCATCCCTATTACCCAAATCAAATAAATTTATTGATTTAAGCTAAAAATAAAATTATATATAAAAAAAAGCTTCTCGCACATTAAAATTCAAATATGTATATATATAAAAATAAATTAAATTTTCCAAAATAAATATGTGACACAAGCAATATACAAGAGGAGAGAGAGACACACACCCTTTTTGCTAAAAAATATTTAAATTGACATATTGATTTAAAGGATCCTTTTATATTATGTATGTATGGTAAGCACATCAATATGTAATAAATTTGTTACACACGCACAATGCACATATAAAATAAAATTGTTTACCTTGATGGATTCGGTTCCGATGTAAATGGTTCCGCATAAATATTCCTAGATGGTGGCATACGCCTTGGTAACGGTGGCGGTACAGGATTGTAACCATCCATAATTGTATCACAATCAGAATATTTCATTGATTTCATCGTCATTTTGAATTATTATTTTTTTAATTAACTTATATAATTTAAATTAACAAAAAAAAAATTAAATAATAAGAAAAACAAAATAAAAATTAAACTTTCTTATTATTTCTTAATTATAACACTCATTTTGCATATTTATATTTTTTGCCATCACACATAACTTCATTAATTTAAATTTATTTTTATTTTTTTACGATTGCACACTGTTATTCCTTAAGAACAAATCACTATTTTTATATTCACTTATAATTTAATATTATTTTTAAATAAGAAAAATAAATAAGAAAAAATTTGATTATAATTTAAATTATTCAATATATATATTTTTTTTTACGATCTCATCTTATTATTACATATTATGTACATAATCTAAGATGATCGTTGAAATGTTGAAGAATATAAAATTTGATCTCGCGGTTTATTTCTTTAAATTGAATTAAATTAAAAACGAAAGAGAATACAATTAAGATTTATTTAGCTGTACGAGATGAAATGTCTCATCATGTTGCAATGAATGGGTTACAGTTTGATTGATCTTATAAAATTTTTTTTTTCTTATTTAATTTTTCCTTATTCTTGGTATAATTTAAATTCTGTTATCCATTTTCTTAATTTATGCTAATTAATGCAATAATGCATGTTATTGTTGTGCTTATACAATACACAAACATATTTGTATGGAAATGACAATTCAATTGTATGCATATAGATGGGATGAAGATGATTCTGTCCTTAGATAACCTTTTTCTTGATTAGTTGTTGTTCTGCGGTATTAATTTAAAAATATATATATATATACAAAAAAATTTAGAATAATTACAATTTTTTCAAAATTCTTTGTCTGGCATTTTATTTATTGTGACATTGATAGGTCCCCCCGTCGGAATATCGGAACAGCTTAAACACAATACTTTGCGATTATTCATAGCCATCAGATGTATTTTCGTAACGTAATAAAATCTTTAACTCAATAAACTTTAATCTTAATTTTGTTACACACACACATAAATTTTTGTCTGATTTAATCATGATTTGATTGGATTAAATTAAATTCAATTAAGTTTATGATTTTTAAAATATGTTCGTACACAAAACACAGTGTCATTACATTAAGAACCCTCGAATTTCGATAGAACTTATACAACAAACACAGTCTCATTAAAAACGGAAGGATCCACAAAATGTTTAGTTGATTCACAGAATTTATATTACGTTATTTATTTATTTAGTTTACGCTTTGCATGCGATTGTATAATCAACGGGCACGGAATTGCATCTAATGGATATTTTTTATATTTTACAAACGAAATAAAATCTCATTAAACATAAAAAACTCAAAACAGAATGAAATTTTATTATAAATCATTAAAGGCGTGCTAAAACATTTTGTTTAACAAACTTGTTTACAAAACCCAACAATAACAACAACAACAAAAAGCTAAAAATATTAACGACACATTGAAGAATTAGGTTTACGTATGTTATGCAGAGTTAATTTACGTTCGAATGAAAAATTGATATTTTTTTTTTTACTACACAAAATAAATAAATAAAAATCACACAACAACAATAATGCCACGGGACGATAAAAACAAGTATCTTAGGTATTTGGATGGGGACCACCCAATAATCAGAGAAATTCGCGTAATATTCAATTTTGCATCAATATTTGCATTCCCGTCTAGCCAATATTTTACAAATTTTTTTGCAATGATAACAGAATTTAAAATTTATGCACAGTAAAATTTTCACTTTTCACAAATACAACAAAAAAACTATTATATTTATCCACTTTGCAATTTTTTTTTTTTTTTGCTTATTTACCATTTATATCTTTAAATGCAAAGTAGTTGGAATTTTCACTTTTCTTTTTTGTGTACACAAAATTTATGATTTTCTTTTCATTTTTATATATATATTTTTTGTCTGTTTTATAAATATTATTTTTTCACAAATTTTCACGTTTTATTAATAAATTTTCACACTTTTTCCACAACATAAACGTTTTAATACATTATTTATACTATCTCGCACGATATCATAATAGTTGTTGTTATCATTTCAAGTCTTAAATACATAAATACAAAATACTATTTTGTTTTTATATTTTCCGCGATTAAAGAAAATTAAATTAAATGTTTTATGATCTAAAATTATTTTTTCAAAATAAAACTAAACAATAATAATTTAATTTTTCTTTTTCTTCTAATATAAAATAGCATTTCATACGTTCTTTATGAAATACTAGCAGAGACTGATATTGTGAAGAAAAATCATAATAAAAAAAAATTCAAAAACAAAATGATATTCTACTTGTTTGATGGTGTGTTGAAAAGGCCCAAACGAAAACAAAAAACAAGAAATATTATTAAAGTAACTAAAAAGAAAAACGAACACACAAAAAAGATTAAAGAATTACAACAAAGCTGCGATGCCGTTCAGCTGTGCGACGGCGTCGTAATTCCAGTATTGCATATGTGTATACGAATAGGATGCACTAACACACATATACATTAGCATCCCTTCTAAATATTTTTTTTTTACCGAACATGCGTTTTAAGGACATTTTTTTAATATTTTAACAATGTATGCGTGCGAATCATGAATTGAAATGAAACCGAACTTTATTATTGTATAACTTCGTCATCGATTGTTTTGAAAGTGTACGCTTTTTTGCTATTGAAAAATTTCCCCTCCATAGCTTCGGTTTTATATTTTTGTTATTTTGTTTTCGCAATTTCATAAAAACAAAACAAAAACGGAATGTTGAATTGTTGGTACTTTAAATGTTGCATGTTTATGTTTTGTCTATTATTGTTGATGAATATTGTTACATGCGGCGAACGAGTACAGAAAATAATGACAAATAACTTTTGAATAGACGGTGCTGCCGCCAAAATTGGTCCCAAAACGGAAAATTCGATCCGCCGCGAGTATTCCTATTTTTTTAAAACAATTTCATTTATTTATAGAATTTATTGGTGGAGTGGTTCACATTCCTAAACGGGGTAGGGATCCGAATGCTGAGAGAGCGAATGGAATATTTTATTAATGAAAATAAGTTGGTTACCAGCGACAACATTCGGATTTCGAAAAAGCCACTCTTCAATCGAGTGCTTGGAAAAGTTTGTGTGGGAAGAAGTAAGGATAATATGAAAATAGATGCGGTATTCTTGGACATTGAACGAGCTAATGATTACGTGGTTCCGTGGAAATTACAACAAATTTTCCCGAATTTTGGATTTTCACGGAAAGTGTGTATATGTGGATAAAATATTTTATGACTGAGAGAATTTTTTTTTGAATGGAAGTGGATATAGATTGGACATTGTTACGAGTATGGGACTTCCACAAGGAAGTAAAATATCTCCAGCGCTGTGCAACCTATATACCAGCGAGATATACCGCATCAATGCAAAAAATCAAATGGTTCTGTAATTTGCAGACGATTTTGTAGTGATTGGAAAGGAAGAAGTGTTGATGCGGCGGCTCAAAACGTCCAAAAGGGAATAGACGAATTAATGGGAAATTTAAAATGCTAAAGAGGGAATCCTAATAAGTGTGCGTATATGAGTTTTAGAACGAATATCGCAAATCTAAATATTAATGAGGATAGCATTGAACAAGTGAATGCGTGCGTGCGATTAATTTAACCTCAATACACACTCCGTTGTCTGAAATAGGTGTTTCACCTCTCGATTACAAGAGAGAGTGGACCACAGTGAGAGAGTCGGTGAGAATGATAACTAAGAAAACGAATTTCGGAATGAAATGATATTAAGATTACAAAGTAGGGTGGTGTAAAACACAACATATAGAGCAAACACTGCCATTGAAAATACGCACATGTTTCTAAGTATAGGCAATGCTGGTCCGCAATGCGTTCCTAGTAATCTTAATGTATGCATGAATATGGAGGAATATAATAAGCGGATGAATGAAGTTATTGCCAAATTCAGGAAAAGGGAAGATAAGGGAAAATCAGTCAGCGGTAATTGCAGCAAAATATTGGTTATACAGATGCTAATTTCAGTAAGAATGGCGTGGGGTACTGATATTTGTATGCCTAGTAAGATTGTGCAAAAATGTTATAAATTGGATGATAGCATCTGTATAATGAACGCTGAACTGATTGGAATATTAAAAGGTATTAAATTGGCTTATGGTGGTTTATGCTTGCTGAAAAGTGGAGGTGGAAGAGAAGGCAATCATTATGTGGATATGATTTTTGATTCTGTCAACGTGATGTGACCATACAATCGATTCCATCACATAGACTGATCGAAAGGAATGAATGAGCCGTTATGTTGGCTAAAAAGAGTGCATTGAATGACACGGTTCAGGAGTACGGAAGGAAAGTTGCAAGAGATGTACTTCGAATGCTTCAAATGTATCTGTGAAGAAAATGGGAGGGTGAATTTTAACGAGAGAAGTCTAACGAAAGGAACTCAAAGGAGATACACAAATGTTGCGAATAACTGAGAGAAACGTCAATTGAGTGAGGATAAAAATTGTGATTTGTGTGGAAGTGTTGGATGAACATCTGTTATTGGCTTGTGATTCAAATTCAACATCCTGCGGAATGCAAGAAATGTAAGTGAATTAATGGATGAGAGTGGTTTCGCTTAGAATAAGTGGAATAATAATTTAATATAAAAATCAGTATTATACGAGGGTTGTCTTTTATATTTCAGGATTGGACAACCCTAGTGTTGCAATCTGGCAACTGACAGCTCTATCGTAAAGTTTGACATTTTTGAGATTATACGTACTCAGAACGTTTTGACATTCGAGGACTATTTGTGTTGTTTACAGTACTCATTAACTCAACATCTTGGCGAAAAAATGGAATTAAATAGTGAACATTTTCGTGCGATTATTTTTTACAACTTTTGACGTGGATTAAGGCAGCGAGAGTACATGGGTGAACTTAATTCAATTTTTGGCGATGAAGCTTCATCAAGGACCAGTGTTTATCGATGGTATGGTGAATTCAATCGAGGTCGTAGTTCACTCCAAGACGAATTTCGTGAAGGTCGTCCAGAATTAGTTGTTGTTCCGGAAACCATTGATGCTGTGCGCGAACTGATATTGCAAGATCGTCATGTGACCTATCGTGAGATTGAGACCACCTTAGGCATTAGTGGGACCAGCATACATTCAATATTGCATAAACATTTGAATGTCAAAAAAATTTGTTCGCGTTGGATCCCACACAATTTGTGAATCGCTCAAAAATAGGCTCGTGTTGATTGGTCGAAAGAAAAGCTCAAAAAATACGATCGCGGTGCTTCAAAACACGTCTATGACATAGTGACAGGTGATGAATCGTGGATTTACGCGTATGAGCCCGAAAGTAAACAGCAGTCGACTGTATGAGTGTTTCAAGATGAGCCGAATCCAACAAAAGTTGTTCGCGCACGAAGCACTTGCAAGCAAATGATCGCCTGTTTTTTCGGAAAAAATGGACATGTCGCAACCGTACCACTAGAACAACGCAAAACAGTCAATTTTGAGTGGTACACAACCATTTGTTTGCCAGTTGTCTTCCAAGAAATCAGGAAAACCAACTGCCGAAGACGGATCACTCTTTACCACGACAATACGAGCTCTCACACGTCGGCTCAAACAACTGCATTTTTGAGCACTCAAAATATCGATTTGATGAGTCATCCGCCGTATAGTCCTGACTTGTCACCAAATAACTTCTTTCTATTCCCGTACGTAAAAAACAAACTGAGAGGTCAACGTTTTTCGACAGCTGGAGAAGCGGTTGCTGCGTTCAGAATGCATGTTTTGGAGATACCTCAATCAGAGTGGAAAAAGTGCTTCAACAATTGGTTCAAACGCATGCAAAAGTGTATAGATCTTCATGGGGAATATTTTGAAAAACAACAAGCGACTTTCGATGATTAATATTTGTTTTTGTTCTCTAATCCCGAAATATAAAAGGCAGCCCTCGTATCGAATATTAATGTGGATAGTAGAGGGAAGTGGAGCTATTTTAAGCGCGGGGTAAAAGTAAACAGAAAAAAAATCCCAAGTTTGAGCCTAAGGCTAAAAATTTAAACATCGAAGATGGGGCTTGCAATTTTGCTTAATGCCTTAATAAAAAAGCTAAAGCCTACTGATTTGTTTTGGTCTAGAGTACTTGTATTTATATAGACCTTAAAATAAAAAATAAAAAAGTTTGAGCCCAAAAATTGATTTTCGGCGCACCAGCGTGTCTTGATTCTCTCGTATTTACTTTATTTTGTTGTTTTATTTTTATTTGTATATTATGCTCACTATTTGATATCGTAGACAGTGCTGTCAAATGTGCTGCTATCGGATGTGCTGCTATCGTCTTTTTTTACTTTAGATGGTTTGAGACTTCTCCTAATTTATTTTATACTCCCCTTTAAAGTTATACGAGGGTTGCCAGAAAAGTTCCGACCTCAACATGAAGATGGCAGCACTCGCGCATTGTAAGTAGTTTGAGTGAGTGTATACGTGAGTATTTGTGTGCTAATAGCAAAGTAGTAGTATCGAGCTGTCGTTAAATATTTATTTGTGGCCGTACCAGCTTGGGTGACGATGAACGTTTGAGATGTCTAAAAATTGCAACCGCATCTGACGATAACATCTTTCAACTTCACCAATTGTGATAGACACCCGTCGAATTAAAGTTAGAGGGATAGAAAGCTCTGAATATGTCAAAAGAACGTGTTTGTCACATATTGATACAAGGATTAGGCAGGAAACAGAGCTTTCCGCGTCCTCGGATGCTCACTTTGGAACAGAAACGTGTTCGAATGAATATTTCTAACGCTCTGTTGGTACAGTTAAGGCGCAATAAATCTGAATTTTTGTGAAGGCTAATTGATGAAACTTGCATACTCCATTACACTTGAGAATCAAAAATACAGTCAAAACAGTGCACTGCCAAGAGAGAATCGGCTCTAAAAAAGGCAAATGCCGTTCCTTCGGCTGGGAAAGTGTTGGCGTCTGTTTTCTGAGATAGTCATAGAGTTGTCTTAATCGATTATCTTCAAAAAGGGAACCATTACAGTAGCATACTTATCATTACTTGACAAACTGAAGGCAGAAATTACGGAAAAAAGACCATTTTTGTTCCCTAAGCTAAAAGTTATGCTTGGAGAACAGAGATTTTCGTCGAATAAAGAGGCCATCACGGTGAGCATCGGTGGGAGAAGTGTAGTGTCAGGGAGACTACGTAGGCAATTAATTTGTAGAGGAAACTAAGTAGAGAAATAAAAATTAATTTGAAGAAAAAATATTTTGTATCTTTGTTTTGTCGGAAACTTTTTAGACAATCCTCGTTATTTCCATTTTACTCTGAAAATGTTTTGGTTTCAGGTATTCTTCAAGCATCAAAATCATCAAAAATCTTATTCCTGACATATAATTTACACATATTTGATTTACCATTCAAGGTAAAGGGCAAGTACGGGGCTTCTTTGGTTAATAATTGTGTAAAATTTATTTACTTCATTCACCGTATAGTATCTTATTGTTCAATAATACGCTCATTACGGTTAAGGTGTGGTCGAATAATAGAAGTGGTGGTCGAATAATAGAAAAACAAGGTACAATGTGTACAAAATAATTCGAAATTTTAAAAATGCTCCCTTCAAATGAAAATACTCCCCAGAAAATATAGAATTTACTCCTCTCTTCAATTATAAAATGAGAGGCCTGATCGTCTGGGTTACCACTTGGATACAATCGTATCCATTTGGATACATTCTTTTAAAAAATTAATAATTGGATATTGGATACATAAAAACAGAAAACAGCTGAAATGGATACATTTTATTCACAGTGCATACATATTTTTTTAAAAACTATACATTTTATTGAAATCAAGGGAAACATTTTATTTTAAATTACACATTTTTTTATGCTGTATAAGATAGCAGAAAATTTCCAGCAGAAAAAATGCGTTTTGCTATTCACCGCTAGAGGCATCGCTATCACAAAAATGAAATATTTTCTGCTGATATTTTTTAACACCAGCAGAAAATTTTTGATATTTTTATGCAAATTAAAAATTCTCAGCAGAACGTTTTATGAAAAATCAGAGAATTTATGAAAAAGAAGAGAAAATGTACGTTTAAACGTTTTGAAGCGATGGAAGTTAATTTTCTTTAAAAAACGATTTGAGTATGTATAGTGTAAGCACTCTCAAAACACAATTAAATTATCATAATCATAATTATGCAAACACAGGGCAACATCAAAAAAATGGCCATCGTTGAAAGTACTCCATACATTTTTAAGTCATTTTAAAGTGAATTGTTTTCAGTTTTTTAACAAAAATGTTAGAAAAACCCCCATGTAACTACCCTGGGTGTATGTTTTTATGGTAGCTGAGATCATGTTCTATATACATGAGTAACACCAGATTCACACTTGGCGTCAGTAGCGTTCCATATATTTTTGAAGTCATTTTAATGTGAAATGTTTTCAGTTTTTTAACAAAAGTGTTAGAAAAACCCCCCTGTAACTGCCCTGGGTGTATGTTTTTATGGTAGCTGAGATCATATTCTATATACATGAGCAACATCAATTTCACACCTGGCGTCAGTAGCCTTCCATACAATTTTGAAGTCATTTTAATGTGAAATGTTTTAAGTTTAGGATTACTGAAAAACTGAAAACATTTCACATTAAAATGACTTCAAAAATGTATGGACGGCTACTGACGCCAGGTGTGAATCTTATGTTACTCATGTATATAGAACATGATCTCATGAACAAAGTAGTTACAGGGGGGTTTTTCTAACACTTTTGTTAAAAAACTGAAAACATTTCACATTAAAATGACTTCAAAAATGTATGGAACGCTACTGACGCCAAGTGTGAATCTTATGTTGCTCATGTATATAGAACATGATCTCAGCTACCATAAAAACATACATCCAGGGTAGTTACAGGGGGGTTTTTCTAACACTTTTGTTAAAAAACTGAAAACATTTCACATTAAAATGACATCAAAATTGTATGGAAGGCTACTGACGCCAAGTGTGAATCTTATGTTGCTCATGTATATAGAACATGATCTCAGCTACCATAAAAACATACACCCAGGGTAGTTACAGGGGGGTTTTTCTAACACTTTTGTTAAACAACTGAAAACATTTCACATTAAAATGACATCAAAATTGTATGGAAGGCTACTGACGCCAAGTGTGAATCTTATGTTGCTCATGTATATAGAACATGATCTCAGCTACCATAAAATTATACACCCAGGGTAGTTACAGGGGGGTTTTTCTAACACTTTTGTTAAAAAACTGAAAACATTTCACATTAAAATGACTTCAAAAATATATGGAAGGCTACTGACGCCAAGTGTGAATCTTATGTTGCTCATGTATATAGAACATGATCTCAGCTACCATAAAAACATACACCCAGGGTAGTTACAGGGGGGTTTTTCTAACACTTTTGTTAAAAAACTGGAAACATTTCACATTAAAATGACATCAAAAATGTGGAACGCTACTGACGCCAAGTGTGAATCTTATGTTGCTCATGTATATAGAACATGATCTCAGCTACCATAAAAACATACATCCAGGGTAGTTACAGGGGGGTTTTTCTAACACTTTTGTTAAAAAACTGAAAACATTTCACATTAAAATGACATCAAAATTGTATGGAAGGCTACTGACGCCAAGTGTGAATCTTATGTTGCTCATGTATATAGAATATGATCTCAGCTATCATAAAAACATACACCAAGGGTAGTTACAGGGGGGGTTTTTCTAACACTTTTGTTAAAAAACTGGAAACATTTCACATTAAAATGACTTCAAAAATGTATGGAGTACTTTCAACGACGGCCATTTATTTGATATTGCCCTGTGTTTGCATAATTATGATTATGATAATTTAATTATGTTTTGAGAGTGCTTACACTATACATACGCAAATCGTTTTTTAAAGAAAATTAACTTTCATCGCTTCAAAACGTTTAAACGTACATTTTCTCTTCTTTTTCATAAATTCTCTGATTTTTCATAAAACGTTCTGCTGAGAATTTTTAATTTGCATAAAAATATCGAAAATTTTCTGCTGGTGTAAAAAAATATCAGCAGAAAAAATTTCATTTTTGTGATAGTGATGCCTCTAGCGGTGAATAGCAAAACGCATTTTTTCTGCTGGAAATTTTCTGCTATCTTATACAGCATCATTTTCTTGCAATTTAAATCCAATTTTGAATTGTATGGTCTGAGGGTTGAATATTGCATTTGCTACACACCGAAACATAACACGATGAAAAAAATCGTCAATTTGAATAAATCGAGAGTGGTTTAGATACCGCGCCCGGAAGTTATTTTAATTAATTAACTTTTTTTACAACCACGAAATTTTATATTTTTTGATTTAATGTGATTTATAATTTATTCTTATGAAATAATGGGCGCTTTCAGGGCACCCAACAATTGGGAACATGTCGTGTAAAACCGAAGCCAACGTTATGAAAATGCCTAGCACTATGACATTTTTAAAATAAATTGGCCATGATTTCACTAATCATGACAGGGGACTATAAAGCGCCGAATGTGATTTTAGTTACTAATGTTTACCAACCATGAATGCATTAACTGGGAAATGTTGTATCTACTATCAAAATGTTAACAGAATGGCCTCTAAGGCGTCAAAATTTCACAATTTTGTGTTAAAAACCAAACATCCTATCTATGCGATTTGTGAAATTTCGTTCCATCCAGGTACCCATAGCTCAGAGTTTTTTTTAATGACTATACTTAGTTTACAACTAAGACAAGCGAAAAAAAATCTGGTGGAGGCGTTCTCATAGCCATTCATACGTCAATTAGTAACGAGAAATTTATATTATCTTTATCTTCCGTGGAACACACATGCGTTAAAATATCAATGGCAAGTAAACAAAACATCTTCATATTTATTGCCAATATTCCATCGCTATCCAGAAGTGAGTTATATGCTAAATATTTCAATTCAATCGGTGACATTTTTAATACTGCACAGCCGTCAGATCTTGTTCTTGTAATTGGCGATTTTAATCTACCTAGTACTGAATGGACGTTTGATAAGGATGTTAACTGTTGCCTATCATCCAATTTGACCTCTGATGAATGCTTGTTTGTCGACTCAATGCTAAGATGAAATTTGAATCAAATTAACCATATACCAAATGTGAATGGACGGATGCTGGATTTGATATTTACTAATGAATAAAATATCATCAGCGTATCACAATTCCAGGCTCCCTTTGCTCTGAACGATCAGCACCACATACCTCTAAAAATCCTATTTGATGTACGGGAAATATCGGTTAATGGCAACCATCAGTCTGATGTGGATGACATACAACTTTAGAAAAATAAATGTAAATGAATTCAATCAACAATTGCATGAACATCAATTGGCATGACGAATTTACAGATAATATCAACCTGAATGTTAACAAATTCTATGACATCTTGTTTCGATGCTGCGACCGGACAGTACAATTTAAAACGATCCAATCGAATTATAACCCCCCCCCCCCCCTGGTACAATAACGCTCTGATAAATCTAAAAAATTTAAAAACTAAGGCTTATCAAAAAATGAAAAAAAACAACTCAGAAATCGACAAAATGGCATTCCTCAAAATTAAGTCCAAATTTGAAAGTTACTTTAATATCAGACATGAAACGTAAAACGTTAAAGGCTATCCTGCAACAATGTACCCAGGAGAATCGAAATCATCTTCATCTCAAGAAATAGCGAATATGTCTGCAAAAAGTTTTCAATCAAATTGCAAGCCGGAAGATATTTACGATTTCAAAAATCTGCAGACATCTACCAACAGCTCCACATCGATTACAACGCCTACTATTGGTGAAGACAATTTAACTGAAGCAAAAACCACATTGGAGATGGTTGTGGGCCAGATGGGATCCTATTTGTTATGCTAAAAAAATCATGCCGAACAATTTGCTCCATCTCTATGTACTGTTTAATATGTTACTTAGTACTGGCATTTTTCCTACTAGATGGAAATTTTCAAAGGTTACGCCCATTTTCAAATCAGGAAAAAGGAACGATGTTTCATGCTACAGAGATATGTCAACCACATCAATGATACCAAAGCTGTTTGAAATAGTTGTATGCAAAAGCTTTAAATCTATCATCCCGCGTCACCTTTCCAACAGTCAACATGGGTTTATACCGAGTAGATCGACCACAACTAATCTAGTTGAATTTACCAGTTATATTGTTAAATCCATTAAACAGCATCGGTAGACGCAGTCTACACCGACTTCAGCAAAGCTTTCGATTCCATCAGTCATGGCAAAGCGCTTGAAAGTCTGCATTCTTTCGGCTTTTCAACCGACTTTGTCATCTGGTATTGCTAATACCTCTCTGATAGATCTCAATTTATCGAGATTGATGGAAAAAAATCTAATTTATAAAAGCCTCATCGGGTGTTCCACAAGGATCGCACGTAGGACCGTGGATTTTCCTAATATTTATTAATAGAAAAACGTAATATTAGTTACTGTCAATTCCTCGGTTCCTTTGTTTGCGGACGACCTAAAGATTTTTTAAATAATTGCAAATGAACATGATTCAACTTTCCTACAAGAAGACATTAATAGGATCAGTGAGTGGTGTGAAGGCAATCAACTCCACCTTAACATCAACAAATGTAAAGTCATGTCATTTCATCGAAAGAAATTACCATAACTATGGATTATAATATCCACGGCGTCAACATCAATAGAGTAGGCAAATTAAAAGACTTAGGAGTAATGTTTGTCGGAAATGTGACATTTACCAAGCATATGGATTTAATTATTGCCAAAGCCATTTATAACACAATAAAGAAAATGATTTTTAACAATAAACCTAGAGTTGATCGCCTTTGCAAGTCTGGTGTTTATAGGATCAATTGCAATGAATGTAGTTTCTCCTATATTGGTCAGACTGGGCGCAATTTTGGAGTTAGAGCTAAAGAACATTTATCTGCTTGCAATCAATCAACTTTCCATAACCATTCAACTTCAGAAAACCATACAACTAGCTTGAACAATTTAGACATATTACATATACAACCCAAAGGCAGACGCTTAGATACCTTAGAATCTTACGAAATTCGAAAATCAATATTTCTTAACCAAAATATCCTTAATGAACAGAGAGAAATCTGGTTCTCACCAATTACAGACCCCGCCCTTTTCTATTCTCACGTATGCAATAATTTGACTAATACGTCGGGTAATTAAATGTACTTCAATATACCTTAAATTTTATTACTCAGCCGATGACTAATCGCCTACCTGCGCGATCCATAGATGAAATTTTATTTGCTTATTTTTTGTCCTTCCATCTTTCAATTATTTTTTGGTTTTTTCCACTATATACCGGTGTTTCTTTTAAACTGAGACGATCAAATATCTCGAAAAATACCGCGGGGAAATACATTAGTGCAAAAAAAATAGTCCCCCACCCCTCGCTTTGTAGGTGGGGCGAGGGTAACTTTTAAACTAAGATAGGAAGCCATAATTTTTATTGCAGATACGGATTCTACGACTAAAAGTACGTATCATTTGAATGAAATATTTTGTTCGGTTCATGATATATGGCGTTGTAATCGACGAAATTCAATTTTTTCAATTCATTCACGTGCTTCATTTGGCCGTACTATCAAACAATTTATTACTGATGGAAATGTTCAACCGAAAAAGAGGACTCGTAGAGCAACAGCCACTGGAGAAAATAATGAAATTGCTGTATTGGCAGCAGTGGCTCATAATCCTCATGTTAGTACACGAGAAATAGTTCGCGATTCCAGATTGTCCCTCACCAGTGTTTGGAGAATTTTAAAACGGCACAAGTATCATCCATATCATGTGTCTTTAGACCAAGATCTTCATGGCGCTGATTTCCAAAATCGGGTAACTTTTTGTCAATGGGCACGTGAACAAATACTACAAAACCCCAATTTTTTTCGTTGCGTAATGTTCTCTGATGAATCGTCTTTTACAAACCATGGAACGGTTAATCGACACAACATGCATTATTGGAGTGTTACAAATCCGCACTGGCTTCGTCAAGTTGAACATCAGCGTCCTTGGACTGTCAACGTGTGGTGTGGAATAATTGGCAACAAACTCATAGGCCCCCACATTATTGAAGGCAACTTGAATGGTCAAATGTACCGAAACTTTTTGGAAAATGAACTGCCAATATTACTTGAAAATTTGAGCTTAGAAGTGAGACGGAACATTTGGTTTCAACATGATGGTTGTCCTGTACACTATTTGGTGGTGGCACGTGCAATACTTGATCGTGATTTCAATGGTCGCTGGATCGGTAGATCTGATCCGATAAATTGGCCCGCCAGATCACCAGATCTTACTTCGCCAGATTTCTTTTTGTGGGGCTATCTCAAAGACAAAGTTTACAAACAAGAACCAACAACACGTGAGAACATGATTGAGCGAATCAGAAATGCGTGTACTGAAATTCAACCAAACACACTTCTCAGTTGTATACAATCATTTGAAATGCGTATTAATAAGTGCATTGAAGTCGCAGGCCATCATTTTGAACACTTATTTTAAGCTAAAATTATTTTATTCACCTGCCATTTACATTAATAAATTGTTTTGATGATGAAGTTCGAGTATTTCCAATGAAAACGTGATGTTTTTATTTCAAACGTATTGCAGAATCGAATGCGTGTCTTCTAAGAAGAAGAAATTGAAAAAAATGAATTTTGTCGATTACAACGCCATATATCATGAACCGAACAAAATATTTCATTCAAATCATACGTACTTTTAGTCGTAGAATCCGTATCTGCAATAAAAAATATGGCTTCCTATCTTAGTTTAAAAGTTACCCCCGCCCCACCTACAAAGCGAGGGGTGGGGGACTATTTTTTTTACACTAATGTATTTCCCCCGCGGTATGATTAAATTTTGATTATGGACATTTTTTCCGTAGAGTGGCTATTTTTCGAGATATTTGATCGTCTCAGTTTAAAAGAAACACCCGGTATAACAAAACTTTTATTTTTACAAATCAGTAGATACTCCTGATGATGACCTAACAAGACGAAATCGATCGAGTGATTTTTTAAACTTTTTGAAAATATTCAAAAAATATAATCTTGCGAAATAAAAAACAAGTGGTTGAAATGATTGAATGCGTCTCGAATAACAAAAATCTCAGAGATTTTCGAGCATATAACTAAGTAAGATTATTTTCTTACATCAAATACTTATTCAGAACTACTTTATTCATCTCTGTGTCTTCATTTTGTGTCCCATTTGAAACGCGATATTTTAAAACGCGAATTATGAAAACGCGATATTTCTAAACGCGATAATTCAAAACGCGATACGGTACAAAACGCGATTTGAAACAAAACGCGACATTTCAAAATGCGATATTTCAAAACGCGATAAAGTACAAAACGCGATATGGTACAAAACGCGATATTTCAAAACGTGATATTTCAAAATGCGATACGGTACAAAACGCAATACGGTACAAAACGCGATATTTCAAAACTCGATATGGTACAAAACGCGATATATCAGGCGAGTGAAGGGAAATTTAATTTCAGTTTATAGGAATTTAAAAATCAATAGGGGCGGGAGTATATAGCACCGGTATCAATCGGGTCGCTGCGCTCCTGTCGCTTCGCAATGGACATTCTGTACCATAAAGCGTTTTGAAATATCGCGTTTTAAAATATTGCGTTTTGTACCATATCGCGTTTTGTACCACATCGCGTTTTGAAATATCGCATTTTGAAATATTGCGTTTTGTACCATATCTCGTTTTGTCATATCTCGTTTTGAAATATCGCGTTTTGAAATATCGCGTTTTGAGCGGATCCGCTTCATTTTATATGTTTCACTCAAAACTGGGGTGGCATGTTATATACATCACATTTTCGATACTTTATCGAAATTTATGTCTCGCTTTTTTAGAATAAAATGTCACACTATTTCACATTTTATATCATTTACCAGGTTGCTAGATTGAAAAATTGTGATATTCTACTCCGTTTCTATCACCAAATAATTTGTTTTCGATACTTGAACGAAATTAGAGAAAGACAACTTGTTCGCGTTTGTACTAGTAGGTTGTGATAGAAACGAAATATTTCATAAATGAAACAGTTGCCCAATTCAGTTTAGGAAAACGAGAAATAAACTTCGATAAAATATCGAAAATGTGATGTTATAACATGCCACCCCTGGTTATTATAAATAACAATTTTCTATTTAATTTAGTTTTAAAAATATTGTGTTTATTAGTAATTTTCTAATATTAATATAAAAGTTCAATTTTTGAGTGTTTTTCCGTAGAGCATAATTAATCATTTTCAGATCATCAGCCAATCATTCAACCACGATCCAATCAGATGCAGATCTGTAATTAGCATATCAGAAACAGAAGCAGAATTTCAGAAACCCAATTAGAAAAGGCAAAGGAAAGCAACAACAGGCATAAATTAATTTCAGTTTTGTAGCAATGTCAAGTTGCACAGCATGTGGTAAACCCTGGTAAAATCACAAATGCCATTTCATCGCCAAAAATCATTAAATATTAAAATTGTTCAAAAAATATTATTTTCGTTTTTTATTAAAAATTCTGGCACCACTTTATAAAATTTGAGGGAGGTTTCAAATAATAAAAGTTATTTTTGAGAAATGTAAAGCGTTAAATACCTTCTTCGTAACTCTTACTTGTTACAACCCTGACGTGTTAAATATCAAAACAATTTTTGAATTATGGCACCTTTTGGTTGGTAAACAAAGTTCTCTTCTCTTTGTAAATAATGGTGTTACGCATGCTGTATAAGATAGCAGAAAATTTCCAGCAGAAAAAATGCGTTTTGCTATTCACCGCTAGAGGCATCACTATCACAAAAATGAAATTTTTTCTGCTGATATTTTTTAACACCAGCAGAAAATTTTTGATATTTTTATGCAAATTAAAAATTGTCAGCAGAAAGTTTTATGAAAAATCAGAGAATTTATGAAAAAGAAGAGAAAATGTACGTTTAAACGTTTTGAAGCGATGAAAGTTAATTTTCTTTAAAAAACGATTTGCGTATGTATAGTGTAAGCACTCTCAAAACATAATTAAATTATCATAATCATAATTATGCAAACATAGGGCAACATCAAAAAAATGGCCATCGTTGAAAGTACTCCATACATTTTTGAAGTCATTTTAATGTGAAATGTTTTCAGTTTTTTAACAAAAGTGTTAGAAAAACCCCCCTGTAACTATCCTGGGGGTATGTTTTTATGGTAGCTGAGATCATATTCTATATACATGAGTAACATCAGATTCACACCTGGCGTCAGTAGCCTTCCATACATTTTTGAAGTCATTTTAATGTGAAATATGTTACAGGCTGGCTACTGCCAACCTGCAGATATTCACTAAGCTCCTGCAGAGGCCTCCACGGTGATGTTTTGCCGGCTACGTTCTCAGCGAGAAGTGCGAGGGTCGTGGGGTTTGAGGCATGCAGGGCTCCTGGCCTACACCGTGATTAACAGATAATTATAAAATGGATTAAACGCAAATAATAATAAAAAACTGGAGTTCCGCAGAAATTTATCGGCCGGAACCTGAGGAACGAACCGAATAATCAAATAGATAATAAAAATAATAATAATAACGGAAGAGGTGCCTTGGTGCGCGCATCCATCCGAATTCAAACGGGGTCGAGCCCTGGTTACGGAATTGGATGCGGGCACCAAGGGACCGCAAACACTAAACCGACACAGAGGGAGTCTCCGCTCCCATCATACTTAACCGAAGAATTTTAATAATTCATTTTATAAAAGAAACAAATACAACGAAGCGAAACAACTTCCCCCTCCACCCGCATCAGGCAAGACCGAAAGAGAGAGAGAGAGAGAGCAATGCGCACCGAGCGCGCACCCGCTGTGCAGCGCTCGATTACAAAATTTAAATTTAATATATGTAATATAAAAAAAATATAAAAACGAAATCAAAAAATTAAAAAAAATAAAAATAATAAAAAAAATGGTACCTTAATAATACTAAAACTGTTGCGACCTTGCGCGGCCGTCATGCCACAGGGGACTCCTGTCCCCCGGACCGTTGCGGCTTGGTTATGCCGTTACCCGCTCTACCGATGCAGCACACCCGCCGGTTAATCCTCGTTAGTACGGCGTTGTTTCGCCACCCGTATCGTTGCGGGGCCTTTCCCCGATACCAATTTAAAATCAAACGAGGTGCCGGTTGGCAACCCGTTACGTTGCGGGGCCTCTCCCCGATACCGATAATCACCGCGTGTTTCCCCGGTGCGACCCAACCGCCGGAAAATAAAATATATCTGGCCTCTATAGCCGCCAAAATGAGTTGGGCGTTGTCTTGCAAATGACCTTCAACAACGTCACCCGTAAATAATTGTTGGGCGTCCTTTGCCGTTACCGAAGATCCGTAAATCCAAAACAAGTGGTCTCAACTGACCACCCTGAAAACTCGTTGGATGACCTTGACAGGCCGCCTAGGGCATTGTCTCACTGCACCGAACCGTAAATTTGTTTTGTTGAGCAATTTTCCGCCAAAACAGTAAAAATGGGAATGGCCTCAGCTGACCACCCTTTAACAATCGATTGCCACTAACTATCAAAAGTAACAAGCGAATGGCCTTGGTTGACCACCCGTACGTTGCGGCGTTTCACCTATAAAATCACAATGGAGGCCTTTCAGGAATTCACACTATCACAAATACTTGGTGATAGAATTATATTCAAAATTAACACTCGACTCGAGTATTTTAATTATAAAGGGTGATTTTTTTGTGGTTAGGATTTTCATGCATTAGTATTTGACAGATCACGCGGGATTTCAGACAAGGTGTCAAAGAGAAAGATGCTCAGTATGCTTTGACATTTCATAATGAATAGACTTACTAACGAGCAACGCTTGCAAATAATTGAATTATATTACAAAAATCAGTGTTCGGTTCGAAAAGTGTTTCGCGATTTACGTCCGATTTATGGTCTACATAATCGACCAAGTGAGCAAACAATTAATGCGATTGTGACCAAGTTTCGCACTCAGTTTACTTTATTGGACATTAAACCAACCACACGAATGCGTACAGTGCGTACAGAAGAGAATATTGCGTCTGTTTCTGAGAGTGTTGCTGAAGACCGTGAAATGTCGATTCGTCGCCGTTCGCAGCAATTGGGTTTGTGTTATTCGACGACATGGAAGATTTTACGCAAAGATCTTGGTGTAAAACCGTATAAAATACAGCTCCTGCAAGAACTGAAGCCGAACGATCTGCCACAATGTCGAATTTTCAGTGAATGGGCCCTAGAAAAGTTGGCAGAAAATCCGCTTTTTTATCGACAAATTTTGTTCAGCGATGAGGCTCATTTCTGGTTGAATGGCTACGTAAATAAGCAAAATTGCCGCATTTGGAGTGAAGAGCAACCAGAAGCCGTTCAAGAACTGCCCATGCATCCCGAAAAATGCACTGTTTGGTGTGGTTTGTACGCTGGTGGAATCATTGGACCGTATTTTTTCAAAGATGCTTTTGGACGCAACGTTACGGTGAATGGCGATCGCTATCGTTCGATGCTAACAAACTTTTTGTTGCCAAAAATGGAAGAACTGAACTTAGTTGACATGTGGTTTCAACAAGATGGCGCTACATGCCACACAGCTCGCGATTCTATGGCCATTTTGAGGGAAAACTTCGGAGAACAATTCATCTCAAGAAATGGCCCGGTAAGTTGGCCACCAAGATCATGCGATTTGACGCCTTTAGACTATTTTTTGTGGGGCTACGTCAAGTCTAAAGTCTACAGAAATAAGCCAGCAACTATTCCAGTTTTGGAAGACAACATTTCCGAAGAAATTCGGGCTATTCCGGCCGAAATGCTCGAAAAAGTTGCCCAAAATTGGACTTTCCGAATGGACCACCTAAGACGCAGCCGCGGTCAACATTTAAATGAAATTATCTTCAAAAAGTAAATGTCATGGACCAATCTAACGTTTCAAATAAAGAACCGATGAGATTTTGCAAATTTTATGCGTTTTTTTTTAAAAAAAAGTTCTCAAGCTCTTAAAAAATCACCCGTTATTTTATAATTTTGACGTCGACATCAATAATCAGCGTTTACTTTCAGAAAAGTTTGAAATTGAAAACTACCATACACTTTTCACTGAGGGCACGCCAAAAGGAAACACCAAAATTCAACAAAATAAATTTTTATTCTATCCGCCACAACTCCACAAGAGATATCGAGATCAAGAAAAGCAATAAAAAAAATGTTTTCGGCACTTTTACAATTATTTTGTGTCACTTCAAACTTGATTTCTTTATTCATATATAAATTTATGGCGTCCAATATAAATTTTCACAAAAATGCTCAAAATGCCCAACTGAGTTTAAAAAAAAAAATACCAAAAATCTAAACTTGACTTTTCTTACAAAAATCACAAACTCGAATGGCGACCACCAAAAAAATTCGAGCGTCGCACAGCTCATAAAACGTTTTAGAAGAAAATGCATCTCTCTTCTCTGTCTCTCCTTTATACCAAATTTTCGTTGGTACAAAAGAGAGACATACAAGAAAAAAACATTTTTTTCAAAACGTTTTACTTTGCACACACTCGATGCGCACTGTTCTCTCCCTCTCTCCCATTCTCGTTCCGTTGCCAACATAACAGAAGAAAACACACAGGAATCCATCCACCAAGAAGTCACATTCACACAGCGAAAACCCGGACGCAAGAAACCACGTGGAGAATAGAAACAAATTTACAAAAATGTCTTGTTAAGACAACACAGTCGTAACAAATGTTTTCAGTTTTTTAACAAAAGTGTTAGAAAAACCCCCCTGTAACTACCCTGGGTGTATGTTTTATGGTAGCTGAGATCATGTTCTATATACATGAGCAACATAAGATTCACACTTGGCGTGAGTAGCCTTCCATACATTTTTAAAGTCCTTTTAATGTAGTCATTGTAATCAAAAATGTATGGAAGGCTACTGACGCTAGATGTGAATCTGATGATACTCATTTATATAGATTGTGATCTCAGATATCATAAAAACATACACTCAGGGTAGTTACAGTGGGGTTTTTCTAACACTTTTGTTAAAAAACTGAAAACAATTCACATTAAAATGACTTAAAAAATGTATGGAGTACTTTCAACGACGGCCATGTATTGATGTTGCCCTGTGTTTGCATAATTATGATTATGATAATTTAATTATGTTTTGAGAGTGCTTACGCTATACATACGCAAATCGTTTTTTAAAGAAAATTAACTTTCATCGCTTCAAAACGTTTAAACGTACATTTTTTCTTCTTTTTCATAAATTCTCTGATTTTTCATAAAACTTTCTGCTGACAATTTTTAATTTGCATAAAAATATCAAAAATTTTCTGCTGGTGTTAAAAAATATCAGCAGAAAAAATTTCATTTTTGTGATAGTGATGCCTCTAGCGGTGAATAGCAAAACGCATTTTTCTGCTGGAAATTTTCTGCTATCTTATACAGCATGTGTTACGCCATTAAACAAAAAGCATACAAAAACCTCGTTTAAGCTACAGTTCATCTAAGTGAGTAGAAAAATAAGGATCAATAGCTGTGAAACATATTTTAGAAGACGATTAACCTTATTTGAAATTAAGGATATCAGGACAACAACTAGAAATACTATTGTAGAAGAGAACAACCGATTTAAACGTACATGATTTGCAATCTACCCATCAAACGTTTATCCTTGTCGCGGTGTGCTACACGGTGAAAAAAATAAATAATCGTGCACGATTCCTCAACCTCATTTTTATTCATTTTACTCGTTGAAGCAACACAGAAAAAATTTAGAGTTGTATTACTTGTTTTTCGTTTGCGTGGAGCATTATATTAATTTTCGGATTTTAGACAATTTCGTGAACCAAGCGTATAAAACGGGCCACGAATCATAAAAAACTGTATCCTGTATTTATAATCAAATTTATAACTAATTAAAAAAAATAATTACACTATCTGCATCTATAATTGCACGGTAGTACCGTAATATGTTCAGGTGGACATTTTTTTATTTATGGGGATGCTAACTCGACTCAACACATCAAGTCACCAAGCCAATGTGTCTTGAGAAAGGCCTTATTTACCCATACCATTTCAATCCAGTATAAGCACTACAAAATACAAATATTCTGTTTTCAGCGTTATCATTCAATGTGCGTAAAGTAATAAATTGTTCTTAAACTCTTTGCAATGCAGACGTTCGTATACGATTGCCAAAAATAAATTTGTGTATCATATTGCAATAAAGATGCTCTATTGTGTCTCCAGGAACGATCATAAATTCTGAATTACGGCAATCATCTACGTATATTTAACCGAGATGGATGCTTGCCAAATGCCGCGCGTGTGGTCAATAATATTAATGGGAATTGGGAATAACTGCACGTCAAACTCGTTATTTTCGCATTTGATAACATTATTATCGCCGAACTCGAACTCATTTGTTTTATGAGTATTGTACTTTCAACCAGGTCGTGCACAATAAACTGCGATAAATTCGCGTATTCGTATTTCGGGTTAAAGTGTTTGCCAAAATGTTTAAAATTTAAACAATCGCTGTGTGCCAAAGTAAATAAATTAAATTTTAAAATTAATAACAAAGGCAAAGAGTTATTTATTTTAAACAATAATTGTTACGAAAATGTATATACGTTTAACTATATGGAAGTCGTTTTCCTTCTGGAGATTATATACTACTGGGAAAATATCTGCGACGTAATGTAAACTCCTATAGATTTCCTGTAATTCAAGAATAATTAATTTTGTTTATATTGTGTTTTGGCAAACAAAAATTCTAAAAATTTTCGTTTTTGTTGTTTTTCGAAGAATTTAGATTCTGTTACTCTGAGTTACCTAAAATGATGTTGTGCCTTAAGGTTGTTTATTGTGTTTGATTTGATTCCGAAAACAGAAAGAAAAATCGTAAATTAGAAAAATTTGTATGTGGTATTTGTGTGTGTGTGTGTGTGTGTGAACCTGGCACATCTTCTAGTAATGTCACCAACCTATATATACTAATAAATTATGAGTATATACTTAGACCAGTAAAGCAAAAAATGGAACGTAAATATATCCAGTATGAATTTAGTTCCGTTATTCATTTCCCCAAATACGACAGCGCGAGTGGGAGAACGTTTCATTACTGTGTTATATGTATAACTTCTTGCTAACAAAAGCGTAGGTTTCAACTTTTTGTA
This sequence comes from Nephrotoma appendiculata, assembly GCA_947310385.1. Taxonomy (NCBI): domain Eukaryota; kingdom Metazoa; phylum Arthropoda; class Insecta; order Diptera; family Tipulidae; genus Nephrotoma; species Nephrotoma appendiculata. The sequence continues at coordinate 264,101,399 of OX371224.1, forward strand.
TAACAAACAAATAATTTATTTTGTGGAAGCGTAGTTTTAAGGTCCTTACACAAATAAGTACCCCACACTTTTGAATAATTGATGTAAGTTTAATTAAATATGAAATTAATACCGTTGGCGGATTGTTAGTGACTTGTTTATTACTTACGCATATGTTTTGGGGGATTGTAATCCAATTGATCTGTTGGTCATTATCAGTTTACCTGTAAGAAAGAAAAAAAAACGAAGAATTGATTAGTTATTTTTTTATTGGTGTATTCTGTTAAATATTTTTTAAGAAAGGATGTTTATTGACTTCCAACAAATTTATGTGTGAAATATATAAGTTGAACCAAATCCTAATGGTTATGTGCAAGGTTGTCGCCTTAGGCTGAGGCAACACCTACTGTAACGCACACCAGTTAAAACCTAATGTACGTTAACAGAATATTTCTGTAGAGGTTTCAAGCGGTCATTGTGATCCCAGCTAGGGCTCATCGTGTTGAGGTGGGGTTTGAGAAACATACAGAAATCTGTATTAGACCGCGTGATTATTCTAATAAATTTAAATTAAATTAACAATTTCAGAGAAACAGACATCAAACATCAACCATCAACACGATGAGCCCTAGCCGGGATCACAATGACCACTTGAAACCTCTACAGAAATATTCTGTTAACGTACATTAGGTTTTAACTGGTGTGCGTTACAGTGGCGCCCAACGTGTCGGTAATCCGGTAAAGGATTATGAATTAAAATCTTATAATATCTAATTATTTTTTTTTAATCAGTATGCGTGCTGTTAGTGTTACTGATATTACAGTGAATTCAAAATACTCGTTAGTGTTTAGTTTATTAAATTTTTCTAGTTTTATTTTCTTTAACCAATTTAGTACATAGAAAATTTTTTTCAAGTAGAATGCGCGTACTTTTCCATATTTAACGTTTTGATTTAGATACTGCACTTCTACTTGTACAATAGTTCGTAGGTTAATTTTTCGGTCTTGTTTATCGCATTATTTCTCCATTTTGGATTTTGATATGAATAGTCGAACATAACATGACTGTTAGATTTCCATTTTATTTTCTTCATTAATATTAAGAACAATGCTTCAAATCCAAACAAGCTTCCGATCTCAGTTTTTTTTTGAATTCTTGCAAATTTTTGAAGGATTGTTCTTCTTATGTAATTTAAATAGTGTTTATGTAATTCATGGTAATTGGTGCGGAAAAAAAAGAAAATCTCACAATTTCTAGAATATTTTGGCTATTCTATTTTACCGTGAATTTCGTGCAGATTTTTTTTGTAGCGTTCCGTTAACCATTGAAGCAGCCTAATTGTGTCCACGTTTGCTATTTCCATTAATTATATAATTATGTTTTGAGAGCAATTCGTTGTATTAGATACAATGTGGTTTGTTTCATAGTCAATATTAGTAATGATTCGGAATCATGAGTGTGTCTTATTATACTGTTTTATAGTAATTATGATCATCATCCGATATTCCGTTTTATTATTAAATTTAGATTTGCTTAATTTTATTCAATTATATTATAATCAGACATCGACGATCAATCTACCTAATAGCAATAATTTTAAATCAAGAAATCTATAATTTTGAAGTAAGTACGTTCTGGCTCTGGACCATCCTCTAGTTTTCATTAATACCCGAATATTTTAATATAAACGAATCTTTAATTAATTAAATTCCAATTTACCTATAAGCTTTTATCATCCTTAATTACCAATATTTTGGTTTATTAGTTAATTGGTTCTTGCCTTAATTTCAAATACTACTAAACACATCATACGTTTTTCTTGAGAATTTATAAATTTTCATATTAATTTTTTTTGTTATAACCTATTTATTTGGTTATATAATATATTATTTTGTTAAAAAGCATACTGCATTGATAAGCTTGGCGTTTTCGGTTTGAAAATAATATTCTTACAATAAATAAAAATGAATCCCGATCATTTAACACATGACGAGTTCGAGCTTGAATGTGCGGTAAGAGACATTAAGGGAAATAACCCACTAACAAATCTAACCGAACTGGTAAAACGTTTGGAAGATGAAAAAGCCCATCCAGTATTAAGGCCGAATAGACCTGGGCGCTTAGCTCAAAAGAACACTAGACGCGAGTGCCACAACATTACCATTAAATTTCGTGAGATTTATACGGAAATACAAAATGTAATCGAGGCGGAAAAAACGACAGAAAATTTAAAACTCGACATTGACATATTTTATTCCCGCCTACTACATGTTAGCAGTAGATTATACCGGATTGACTACTTAAAAGTTGTAGCACCCTTAGAAACCGAGCTAAAAGATAAACTGAATCATTTAATTGAATTTATTCAAAACATAGATCAAGATAATGACGATCTGAATGAGTCAACCACAAAATTAGAGGCTATCGATTTAGGACCAGAGGAAGATTTGCCAACTAGTGATGATGACAGGCAATCCCAAGGTGTATCAACCGATGATTCTGAAGTTCAGTTTGATGCTAAATTGTCCAGTCAGAAAACATTTAAATCAGTGGTATATTCCTCAACTTGGTTTACCCATTTTCTCAAGGATGGCAAAATCAAATTTTGGTGCTCCACCGGATCCGTCTCCTTTATATCAGCCACCACAACCTCCTATAACAAACGACTCAAATCGTAGGCCAGAACCAGGTACTGGTAGAAGCAAACAAGTAGGACAATTTCCAACATTAAATTGGGATTATCTGAAAACAACAGCACCACCAAAGCCGCCTATTGAAAATTTTGCAACGAATGCTTATAATGATTACCACCTATTTCAAAATCAGCCTAACATGTATCGTCCTTTCATTCGTGACCCGAGAAAATGGGCTATTTCATTCGATGGTACACAACAAGGTACACCCGTTAAAAGGTTTGTTCGCATGGTGGGACAAAAGGCAATGACAAATGGTATCCATTTGCAACAAGTTACTAATGACATGAGCTATTTTCTCAAAGGTGTCGCCACAGAGTGGTATTGGGATTTTGTCCAAAGGTACGGTAATGTGGAGTGGCTCTTTCTCAAATCTGAATTAATCAAACGATTTTCTGACAGACGCACAGATTTAGAAATACGTCGTGGAATTGATTCTAGGAAACAACGTCCCAATGAGAAATTTATTGATTTCTATAATACCATCCTATCCATGTCTCTTCAAATGGAATTTCGAATACCTGATTCCGAACTGATTTTTATATTAACCCAAAATATGAGACCAGGATTACAGGATAGACTAGCTGTCACACAGTTTAGAACACTTGGCGAACTTGTTCGGCAATGTGTCGCTTACGAAGATGCCTGGGCTAGAAACCGAATAATTCCAGAATCGTACTGTGAGACTCGAAGGCATGTTCGTGAGATCAATGCATTGCAGAATTTAAAAATAAATCCCGACGCGTCCTATACGAATGCAACTGCGAATGGTAGCAATATGACACAACCTATGCCTTATAGTGTCAACACCTGTGTGGAAACTCCCATAACGAATGACAATCAATTGTCTCGCTTCATGGCTCCAGCACATTTTCATAGTAATCCTGGTAATACTCATTCAGATATTAACGATCGCATGGACTATTTGCCCCAATATCTGAGTACTAATAATAACCCGTCATACCAACCGGTGATTAACGCCATTTCATCCAATAGGCAAACTTCTAATCCGGGTTCAACAAGAAGTGCCTCTCAAATCATTAAACATTGCTGGAATTGCAAAAACACAGGTCATTATTTCAAAAATTGTAATTATCAAATGATGCATACCTTTTGTTTCGGTTGTGGCACACCCGACGTAATTAAACCCAATTTTCCTACTTGTCAAACGATTTGGGGAAACTTGAAGAAGGGGGCGAACGTTTCAACAGCGATTCCCCCCATCACACAGACATTACAATTAAATCAAAAACCAAACGGCGGGTATCGTTCAATCTTGAAACATGCCTAGATAACAAATTTACTATATCAAAATATTCACCAACCCAAACGCATCCTAAACAAAACAATCATACTTTAAGAAAAAGTCAAACTCCTCGGTTTCTCAGATGCTTTCGTCTAAGAAAATCTTTTAAATCACAAATTCTTGAATCGCTTATCGCTGATGATTCGGATGGGCGGCCTTATGCCGATATTCAAATATTGGGTAATAAAATGCGTGGACTTCTAGATAGTGGAGCTAACGTGTCTATACTTGGTAAAAACTGTGAAAACATTCTTAAAGATCCCACGGTACATTTCCGACACCTTCCAGCTATAATTAAAACCGCAAACGGGAACCGTGAGCGAATAATAGGACATATAAAAGTTCCGGTTACGTTTGCTGGTCAAACTAATTATGTAACGTTACACCTCGCTCCTAACCTAAATCAAGAACTGTATCTTGGAATTGACTTTTAGCGTTTGTTCGATTTAAAAATAACTTGTAAGTCTGCTCTTGTTAATATATCACCTTCTAACTGGATTTGCTCCTTTCCACGTATTATAACTGAAGCAATTACTTGTGATACTGACCCGCCATTACATCAACTCACATCGGATCAGCAGGAAAGGTTGGATATAGTGAAGCGTCAATTTCCGTCGTCTGTTCTGCTTGGTTTGGGACGCACACATCTAGTAAAGCACACAATTGATGTCGGTGATGCCAGACCCATCAAGCAGCGATATTGTGCCGTGTCTCCAGCTGTTGAAGCTGAAATGGGATATGAGATCGAACGAATGCTTTCATTGGGCGTTATAGAGGAGAGTAGCAGCTCGTGGAGTTCTCCGATCGCCATAGTCCACAAAGGCAATGGTAAAGTCCGATTGTGCCTTGACGCAAGAAAGGTAAACTCGGTGACACTGAAGGATGCTTACCCGTTGCCTCTCATCGACGGTTTGCTAGGGCGTCTTAACAAGACAAGGTTCATTTCTAGCCTTGACTTGAAAGATGCCTTTTGGCAGATACCATTAGATTAGGGGTTGAGGGATAAGACTGCCTTCACTGTCCCAGGCCGACCATTACGGCAGTTTACCGTCATGCCTTTCGGGCTCTGCAATGCGCCGCAGACTATGTGCAGATTGATACATCGGGTGATACCTCACGAGCTGCACACACAGGTTTTTGTCTATCTCGACGATCTCCTTATAACAGCGGAGACATTCGATGAGCACATGGAGATATTGAATAGAGTCGCCAAACTGTTGAAAGAAGCCGGATTGACATTTAACGTGGAGAAAAGTAAATTTCTTCTCAAAGAAATTCGCTACCTCGGATACATTGTCAGCGATGGTGTACTCAAGCTGGACTCGTCTAAAATCTCTGCCATTACTTCATACCCCATTCCAAAAACCGTTCGACAACTTAGGAGATTTTTGGGCATGTCAGGATGGTATAGACGGTTTATCCATCGATACGCAGACTTGGCTACCCCTCTTACTAACTTACTAAAAAAGAATCATAAATTTGAGTGGAATGACATTGCTCAGGAGTCTTTTGATAAATTGAAGTTAGCTCTTTCCTGCGCTCCTGTTCTTTGTAATCCTGATTGGAATCGAAGATTTTTTATTCAGTGCGATGCCTCTTCGACAGGTGTGGGAGCGGTGTTGTTTCAAAGGCCTTCCAGCGGCGATAAACGCCCTATTGCCTTCATTTCTCAAAAACTTAATGCAGCGCAGCGTAACTGTAGCGTTACCGAACTCGAATGTTACGCCGCTGTATTAAGTGTTGAGAAGTTTAGACAATATGTAGAAGGCTACCCGTTTACCATCATTACGGATCACGCAAGTCTGAAGTGGTTGATGGGACAACGGGAACTTTCTGGGCGTCTCGCTCGCTGGAGCCTGAAATTACAAGGATTCAACTTCACAATTGAGTACCGCAAGGGGAAAGAAAATTTGGTGCCAGACGCGCTCTCACGTCAGGTAGAAGCATTCTCACTGAATGAATGTAGTATTAACCTTCCTGTAGAACTCGATCCTGATGCTGTACATTTCCAAGATCCAGATTACCTAACTCAAATTTCTAAGATCCAGTCCACCCCACAGATAAAATCCAATTTTCGAATTAGCGATGACAAGATACTTATCCTTCCTAATTCTTTTGCTGACCTATCCACCGATATCCCTTCCTGGAAGATTTACGTTCCAAATCCGCTCATTCCCATCCTATTAGAAAGAGCACATTCACCTCCTAATGCTGCACATTTAAGAGTACGGAAAACTCTCGAGGTTTTACGAAGGCATTACCATTGGGTGAAAATGGCTGCCGATGTTCACAACTTTGTAGTCAACTGTCCAATTTGTAAGTCTACTAAAGCATCAAATATAATAACTCGTCCAACCATATGGGTAAATATTCTGAAGTTTCTAGACCTTTTCAGCGACTTTATGTCGATTCCATGGGACCGTATCCGAGATCCAAATCTGGAAATAAATACCTGTTCGTTATTTTAGACCAATTTAGTCGATTTGTACTGCTCGAACCTATGCGAGACGCCAACAGTGCTAATGTCATTAAATTTTTAGATAACCGAGTGTTTAATGTTTATTCTGTCCCTGAATATATCCTGAGTGATAATGGTAAACAGTTTACCTCACGACTGTTTCACGATTTCTTACAAAAACATAATGTTAGACATATCCTGACACCAAAATACTCGCCACAGGCAAATGCCTCCGAACGAGTTAACAGAAGCATACTGGCAGCCGTTCGATCGTACATACATGATGATCACACTACTTGGGACCTTCATGTTCATTCGATTGCTTGTGCATTGCGAAATGTAGTTCACGAAAGCACAGATCGATCACCCTATTTCTTAGTTTATGGTCAGCATTATCTACCAGATGGACGTTATTATGATTTGTTACGACAATTAAATAGTCTAGAGGACAATGAAGTTCAGTTATCTAATGCAGATAAATTAACAATTTCGCAGAAAACCGTACTTTCTAACTTACGTAAAGCTCACTCACAGCATTCAGCCCGGTATAACCTACGAAGCCGTAAGCGAAAATTTTTGGCAGGCCAACAGGTATTTGTAAGGAATTTTCGCCAAAGTGATGCAGTTCAAAAGTTTTCGGCCAAGTTGGCACCAAAATTCAAAAAAGCGTTAAAGTTGTTGACGAAAACGGTACTATACTTGGAACATATCATATGAAAGATATAAAAACGTGAAACGACCCCGTATATATTTTGACCAGAAAAAAAATTCTGCCATAGTTTTGACATTTGTAAATTTAACTTTTAGGTTTAAAACAACAATTAAGTTAATGCCCGGCTTTGAGACATCTCTCATGGGATGTGGGACGTCCCCACGATTTGTGCCGTCATGCACGAGTAAAATTTCCCTCCTATTCATTTCGATGTTTTTTTTTCCGACCACAACAGTCAAAGTGTTAACGTTTATGCTCCTCGATGCGGTATACCAACTCATTGTTTTTTTTTTTGGCGCGAATAATGTATAATTTTATGATGTTGTTTACGAAGGTAGATAATGATTTTTGGGTTTTTTGGTAAATTACGGAGGGAGAACATGAGGATAATTGATTGAGATTTCGTCTAGTAAGGTCATATTTGGTGATTTGATTCAAAAATAATTTAAAAGACAAATGATTAATATCGGTCGCGTAAAACTTAATTTAGAAATTAATTAAAACCAAATAAATATAATTGATAAGTAGTGTTTATGATTAATAATGTATTGTATGGTTAATTTAAATTTCGTGATTACCGTTAAGTAAACAAAACATTGAATGTTCTGGTAAAAGCACCGAAAAGTGTTAATACAAAAACTTATATAGTTTATAATATAGTGTATAAAAATTAGTTCTAAATGTAAATTGGACTACTTAATACTAGAAATAAATAAATAAATAATAATAATATAAACTGACTAGAATATGTGTAAAACTAATATAGTGTCTAAAGACTAATAATTAATGACTAGAGAAAGTGTGGTGAAACGGCTTACATAGTAAAGCTCAATAAAAACTATGAGTAACAAAAATACTAATATATAAGTGTCGGTGCTCTCATGAACGAGACAGAAACCGCCAGTACAGCAGTTGTGTGGTGTATAGTGGTATTTAGCATATAAAAGCTATAAGACGATGAACTGATATACTTAAATCATCATTAAATACAAAAAAAACTAGTAAACAAACTTATAGTGAATGCCTTAGTGAACTAATGCTAAAAATTAAAAGAAATTAAGCATTATTAAGTGGAAAATATATAATGCCCGTTACGATATGGTTTTATCGACGAAGTAACGTTGTATACACGTTGCAAGTAAATACAACATCATTCAACATTTGTTTAACACCATGCAACATTCAACTCTACCAGCATGCAACATTGAGTAAGGTCTTTCAAACATTACAATTTTTTTCAATGAAATATACTTTTATGCTAATTTTTATTGTTTATTATTATTAATTTCATTTAGTTTTCAAATTTTTATTAAATTTCGTATTTTTTTTATTTTTTTTATTTAGTTTATAATAAATTAAATAATTTTAGTTTAATGAACAATTACTAATTTTAGTTATTAGCTAGCAGGGGTTTAGGTAGGTTATAGTTATTTCTAAGAAAATAACATTTTGTTTATTTGATTCGTACCAATTTTTTTTTGTTTAATAAAACATGCATTTTATCTTTGTTAAAATTAATTATTTGGCTTCTTATTTTGTTAAACAAATCATGAGAGGCTAAAGCAAGTTGAGGCTGAGGATGAGCTAGAGTGGGTATTTCGGAATGGTAGGTTGATGGTTGATGTTTGATGTCTGTTTCTCTGAAATTGTTAGTTTAATTTAAATTTATTAGAATAATCACGCGGTCTAATACAGATTTCTGTATGTTTCTCAAACCCCACCCCAACACGATGAGCCCTAGTCGGGATCACAATGACCGCTTGAAACCTCTACAGAAATATTCTGTTAACGTACATTAGGTTTTAACTGGTGTGCGTTACACTACCCAAGATAACCACGTTTCGGAAAAAAATCTTAATCTGGAGTCTACCTATCGAATCAAACAGCAGATCCCTAGCACTAAAACACAAAATAACAACTTCTGGGTTGAACTATTCATCATTGAGTACATCTTAAGGTCGGATAAAACATTGGTCCTTCGAACGAATTAAAAAGAATAAGCAGCCTCATTTCTGAACTTGGAAAATTAGTTATTATCCGAAATAAGTCTGTAATATTCGCGTATCGCTCTAAGATCAACAGAAAAGTGAGTTACAATTCAAACATTTAGCAAAATCGAAAAAACGAAAGAAAATGTTAAAAAAGGATGTTCCAGGTCGTAAAGCGAAGCTAGAATATTTCGGCAAACGTAAAGAAAAATTTGACGAAATTTACACTTTTATTAAGTCGGCCAAAATTCTAGCCCAAAAAATTGCGAATTTAAAAGCATTTACGCTTTTAAAGCTTTTACGAAAACAATGAAGAGCACGGGACCAAAATGGCTCCTTTGAAGGACTTTCGAAGAAACATCAATCACCCTTGAAGTGAAACCGCCAATTTTCACAATTTCAGTTCTGAATTCCAGATAAGATCTAATCCAATCAACTAGCAAGTAATTACAATCCAATGAATTGAGTTTCAGCAATACCAATTCATGATCGATCTTGTCAAAAGCCTTACAAAAACCAGTGTACACAACCTGCACATTATTACCATTTAAAAGATAATTTGAAATACAATTAGTGAACAAAACTAAGTTAGAAATAGTTGACCTGCCTGGAAAAAATCCATGTTGTTTGGAAGAAATGAACGTCTTAACATGAAAGAATAATTGTTGTTTAACTAGTTTCTCAAAAAGCTTTCGTAAAACTGAAATAATACAAATACATCTATAGTTCTCCACCTCACTTCGAGATCCAGTTTTGAAAATCGGTTTAATAAGTGATCGTTTCCATACCATAGGGAAGCAACCTTCAATGAGACTTCTATTAAACAAAACAGCGATATGGGAAGAAATGGCCTTACTGATTAATTTTAGAAGAATAGGTGGGATGGAATCAAAACCGGCACTTTAATTAATATCAAGATTAGACAATTTTGATAAAATAGTCTCCACTTCCAGAAGAAACATTGAACATTTGGATTTACTTACATTATTCAAATTACCAAGATTTGATTTCGAACTATAAACACTCTCAAAAAAATCAGCATTAGATTTACTTTTGTAATTAATAAAATGCCAAAAATGACTTGGCTTTGATTTAATTTTCAGAATATATATAACTGCTGTAAAAAAATCGGTTTAGATATATGTATATACTTCTTACGCAATATATCAAACGAGTTGTAATTAACAACATTAGGATGCAATTTATATTTCATGTGACCTATGTCCTTTCTATTTTTTAGATTTAACGCCTCACTATTATACCACGGTTGCTCTTAACGCAGAAAGCTTTCTGTCTAGGGATAAATTTCTTAATACCTAAATTAATAATTCTCTAAAATTCGCTTAACATACCGTCGATACTATTACAAGCATAAAAAATAACCAATCAATCCAGAAATGCATTTAAGGAATGGTAATCGCCCATTTTAAAGTTATAAATCCATGAGTTAACATTTTCTTCGACTAACTCACAACATTCAAACATAATTGAAATATTTAGCGGAGAGTGAAAAATACTAGATGATCCAGCCAAATCCTTACACATCGATACGGTCACCTCATGATCAAATGGTACAAAAGCCAAATCTAACATATTGCCACTATTATCCATAACATTGTTATACGTTATACTTTAACCTCAGCGAAAATATTTCCGAGATGAAATTTTCCATCATACAATATCAGGAATGTTAAAATCTCCAAAAACATATAGACAATCCTCAATATTTGATTTCACAGTTTCCACAAAACTTTGGTAAACGTACTCGAATGGCAGGGTATATAAGTGACACAGGTAATCAGCGAATATGAATGGCACTGAATATGTACAGCAACAATTTCGGCATCACAATTGGTCACTGTTATCGGAATGGATGAATATTTGTTGGAGACTGCAACTACAATATCGCCACCCTTTTCATAGGTGTCTCTTTGCAGCTGCCTGTCTCTCCGGAAAGCAGCATAAGATGATGGAAAATTCTCCTCCGTTTTGAAGTGGATTATTGACTACGTTTCAACAATGCAAATGACATCAAAATCTTCCTCCAGAGTTGTCAAATACAGATTTTGATTTAGCCCGGATACTATTTGAATTATGGTAGTTCACTGCTACAAGGAGTAAACAATGGTGTGTTTAGTAACGGGCAAGTTACTTTAGATGTTGAAACATGGTCCCTGTCCTGTTTTTGCTATGCAACAATAATTTGTGAATGGCCGGATTATTACACCAAGCATTGGAGACTAGCATTGGACTTATTGAGCAGATCGAAGTGGGCCTCCTTCAATCCAATTTTAAAGGAAACAAACGTGAGTGAACTGTCCGATTAACGGTCTTTGGACAGCAACAGTTTACAATTTACTTCCTCCGGTGAGCAATTTTGCAGTTTTTCACAGGTGTAGTTAACAATCTGATTAGATGTTACGGATTGATCAATACGACTGATATATAAATATTTATTATCAGGTATAGAGATAGTTTTAATCAAATTGACGGGTGCACCTGTCCCCATGGCAACTTGCGCTAACTTTGACGATTCACAGTGAAAATAGTTTGTTCTAGACTCTAAAACTTTTACGAAAAGTGGTTTAGTGACGTTATCGTCGCCCAATATATTTATCAAGGCATTTATCAATTAGCAATTTTCAGCAACCTCTGTTTCAATCTTCTTTAAATCAAATTTTTTTGCAGCCCTGTCTACAATCACGTCAATTTTCTACAATTTTTCTTCTTTATGACAAATAAATATTAAAATTTTTAACTATAATAAACGTTGGCTCAACTGTATTATATTTATTCAATCGTACGATATTTCCAGTTTTTGTAATCCGACTGTCATACGTTTTACTTTGCAATAACTGTTATTTTATTACAATTCTTTACCATCGTCCAATGAAAACAAAATATAGGGGGTCACAATAACCGGGTTTGATTTGACATATTGATTATTTTGGTTCTGGCAACACTAATGTCATTCTTTCTTTGACAGAAACACAGTATATTATTTCTACTTGATGAAATGAGTCGCTAAACGAATCAACAAAAGTGGGAAATGTTGGAAATTTACTTTCACAACAAAGACAATTGGTTCGAAATCGCAAGAAAATGTCGTACACAATTTGGTGTACGAGAGTATGTAGAGAAGCCAATGCATCGATTGCGTGTTACTGTATCGTGCGGCTTGTGGCGTGGCAGCATTATTGGGCCGTATTTCTTCGAAGATGAGGCTGGCGTGACCGATAGGGTCTACGGAATCAACAACCGCCACATGTTAACATCTTTTTGTGGTCATATCTTGAAGATATTGGTTTGGACGATCTTTGGATCCAGCAGGATGGCGCGCCATACCATATAACGGGCGTTACAATAGCGAAACTGCCTCAAAAATTCGATCATCAAATTTTTAGTTGGAGCCTTTGGATTTGTGAGGCGCTTGAAGAACAAGTGTTATACGGACATTCCACAAACAATAGATCCGTAGAAATTGGGCCGACCAAATGGAGTACGCCAAGGCCAGCCGCGGCTCCATTTGAATGAAATTATTTTTCATAAATAACCAGGAAGATTGTACCATGTAAAAAAATTAATTTGAAAATATATTAAGCCATTTTTGTTTTATTAAATTTTTAAATTTGAACTTGTTATTGGGACACCATATATATGCAGTGTAAATATATATAACACAACAGCAATTATGACCAAACACTGTTTCACGGATTTTTATTAATTTTTTATAGTTTGGTATACAAAAAGTTTAGCAAAACTTAGTTTAAGCACAACACGTTAAACAAAAACAAGAAATATCAATTTAAAACAACAATAAAGAAAATTAAATTAAAACAGATAATTTGCTCTATGACAATTGAAAAAATTTATGAAACTCTTACATAGCTTGTAGGCAGAAGCATTGCAATACGCTACTATTGGTCTAATCGGAATGCCTTCCTTATGGATTTTTGGTAAACCATAAAGGATCGGGGCAGATGGATTCATGACAGCGTACTTCCAACCAGTTCCATCAAATAACTTCTGGCATTGGTTGATATACTTACTAACCGAAGTCTTAAAAGACTTAGTTGGATCTCTGCCAAGCTCTATTGCTTTGCTTTCTGTAATAAAATCAGAAATTTTATTGCAGTAATTAACTTTTGTGAGCATGGTAATTGTATTGCCTTTATCCGCTTTACACGCTATAAGGTCATGGTCACGTAGTTTTTTCTTTATCGCACCAATCACTTTGAGGTTAGTATTAGAAGCAGCAGAAGAAGAAGAGTTTATCGGAGAAGAAGATAATAATATTAAAATGTCAGCTTTCCACTCACTCATAGATAGACTAATAAACATCCCTCTGTCAAATTCAATTTATAACACTGAGCTTAACATAATTCTTGAAATAGCAACGAATAACGGATATGCAACTAGGACTATATTAAAGTCATTAAATAAAAAGCTAAAGCGTAAAACTCTAACGGGTATTTATCCACCGGATAGTCCAACGTGGGAAAATTGGCGTCGCTTAGAGTATATAGGAAAAACGAGCCAACGGATTAGCAACATCGTGTCCAATTATACCAATATTAGTTTTGCTTTTTATAATAATAACACAATAAAGAAAATGATTTTTAACAATAAACCTAGAGTTGATCGCCTTTCCAAATCTGGTGTCTATAGGATCAATTGCAATGATTGTAGTTTCTCCTATATTGGTCAGACTGGGCGCAATTTTGGAGTTAGAGCTAAAGAACATTTATCTGGTTGCAATCAATCAACTTTCCATAACCATTTAACTTCAGAAAATCATACAGCTAGCTTGAACAATTTAGACATATTACATATACAACCCAAAGGCAGACGTTTAGATACCTTAGAATCTTACGAAATTAGAAAATCAATATTTCTTAACCAAAATATCCTTAACGAACAGAGAGAAATCCGGTTCTCACCAATTACAGACCCCGCCCTTTTCTATTCTCATATAAGCAATAATTTGACTAATACGTCGGGTAATTAAATGTACTTCAATATACCTTGAATTTTGTTACTCAACCTATGACTCATCGCCTACCTGCGCGATCCGTAGATTAATTTTTATTGCTTATTTTTTGTCCCTCCTTCTTTTATTTATATTTTGCTTTTTTCTACTATATAAAAATATTTTTACTAATACAAATCAGTAGATAGTAGATACTCCTGATGATGACCTAACAAGTCAAAATCGATCGAGAGATTTTTTAAACTTTTTGAAAAATATTCTAAATATTCTGCGAAACAAAAAACAAGTGATTAATTAAAATGTGTTTATTAAGTAAAAAATAATAATTTTCCAATCAGAAGTTTTTTTAATATACGCTATATGACATTAAGAAACTGTGATATAGCGGAAAATTGGATATAGATTAAAAGTTAATCTTGCAGTTTGTAGAAAAAACTGCACGTAAAGATGGTGTTTAGCGGAGTTTTTGATAAAATTTAGTAGAAAGTAAAAAACAATCATGCTAATTCCAACTAATTTTTTAAAACAAAATTACTTTTTATTCAATGAACAAAAAACTTAAAAATAACAGTTCAGTTTTAAAAAAATTAAATATTTTCATTAAAATTATTGCCAACGGTTAATTTTACTCTGGCTTTAACGCATTACTCTAGCTTTAGTGCAGTTTGGTAGTAATTTTGGTCGGCTTTAGGCATAAATTTGAGAAGACTTATCAAATCCTTGCGTTTCTCCTCACTTATCGTAATTTTATCATTCTGGAAAATTGGTACATCGAAACTAATGTCTGTTTGAACCTCATTCTAGTTTCTTCTTGTCCTTCTGGAACTACTTGTTGGCTTTGTTATAGATTCCGTTGTAAAATTTTCATTAAAAGATCTCTTATATGAAACATTCGTTAAGTTTCGTGATTCATACTCTAAATGTTTTACTTTGGTATACGGAATACACGAGAAAAGTGCATAGACTTTCGCGTCAACCAGTCGTTTGTTTTTCCTCAAAATATATTTTTTTATAATTTTTATTTCAATACCCAAAATGGAAAAAACAAAAAATCTGTGCAGGCATTTTAGCAGCTCTATCCAAAATAATACCGAGAAATTGGAAATTGTATTTTTGTTAAAGTGAAACAGTGCCCTCCAGTAAAAAGTTAATATACCCCAACCGGTATCGATTGTAGGATATATTTTGAAGCAGCTTGCTGAAACACTACACGAGCATTTAACGATCGGCCAATTGACAAGTAGCGCGTCATATGTTAAATTTCGTTTAAAAGTAGATATCTCTGTATACTTGAAAAATGTTGTTGCTGTGTGAATTTGAAGAAAGGAAATATTGCGCTTTTCCTCCTAGCAATTGGCACCTACTAGCTGTTTAACACACAATGACTATATGCATGTCGATCATGCATATTTGGTGCAATTCTGAGCAACTTCAATCTTTTGAAGACGATAAAATTATAGAGCTATGAATTACATCAATTTTATAATTGAGCTTGTAAATTGCACCTAAAACTTTTGAAGAAAACTAGAACTGCATTCTCGTTGTGAATGAGCTTTGATGCTCAAAATGGGGTGTGCGGTTTTGCAAAATTATAAATTGTATAAAAATAAATAAATAACTAAATTAAATGTTTGGGCCGCCTGGCTAAAGTGCATAAAATCAGTGCTTTTCATTTGTAATATTTTCAAATTAACATTTGGAAATTTGGCATTTGCAAGTAACCTCACTAATTAAATTGGACTGTAGATTTCCATATGTTTCAAATATTTTTCTAAAGTACTGTGCACAGCATCAACTTCTTGCAGAAGAGAGTGTCCTGGTTCCGAATATTTGTGCTCTATGACGATAATACCTGAATTTTTCTTCATGAAGTTCAACAAACTTAAAGATAGAATAGAATTGCGGTTTTGTGGAACACAAGAATCTGTCCAAATAATAAATTTGTCAGTTTGCGGAAAGTCGGTTATCACAGCTTGCAAAATTCTTATGAAAGCACTTGCTAATTCATTTGCACCTCTTCCTTGACTTGTCTCATTCCAGATACTACAATAAGTGCTTCGGTTATCCTTACAATATCCTGTTAGGTTAAAAGACAAAAGTTTTCGCTTGTAATAAAAGCAGTTAACATTTGCTTTCGGCAACGCAAAGACATTTTGCAGATCCATTATCATAACGCTTGTATTTGGTTCAACATTTTTCTTGTCGGTCTCTTTATCCGCTTTTGCTACCAATTTGTTTTGAATGTGATCCGTGTAATCATTTTGTTTATCTTCAGTTAATATTTCGCCATTTTTGTCCTTTCTCGTGTACTCCTCGCATTAATTGTTGCACAGATCTTTCTTTGGGATGAAAAACCCCAAGTTAAACTTCGTTTCAAATATATGTTTATATGACCAAAACTTTACAGGGTCATCTGTTTCATTGCAATACAACATATACATTTTCTTTAAATTAAGCTGTGGTTCCAAAAACTTGTTATTGGTTGAAGAACGTCAATAATGAGACTCTACTGTTGCAAAGCTATTTATATGAGCAGCAACATCATCCAATTTACTTTGTGGTAGTTTATTTTTCGCGTGTTTGCCTTTAGCTGGAGATTTCGATGTTGTAGTGTTGGTGTCAATTAAATGATCAAAATAATAATGTACCCTAGTTTTATTAATATCCAAGGTGTCAGTAAAAAATACTTGGCAGACCCTTTTCAACATACCGGCTTTTAAAAAGTGATAGAGGTATGTATATTTTCTACGAGAGTTAGCATTGGTGGTTCTTTTTCTCTCTATTGGAACCTTAAAAATCATTTTGCCAAAAAATTCGCCTTTCGATTTAGGGTTTAATTGCCAAAACTGCTCAAATAAGTTTTTCCTCTCTATCAAATCAAATTGCTCGTGGCATGCATATGGATAATTTTCTCCGCAACCTGTTCTAATATCTCGTTTTTTTCGAAGTATCCCCATATCATCAGTGAATTCCTCCCCGCGTTGGCATTTAGCTTTTCTTTTATTTTTCTTCCAATTTTCGGGGTGTCTAAGTCTTTTACTTGTCAAAGTTTTCGAGCAGCTAAGAACATCTATGTAAAATAAAAATTTTAAAATTAATATAAAGTCCCCCATATAATCTGACAATCTACTGATGATTACCTTCCCGCAACAAATCGATTACTCTCTCATCAGAAGCTGGCGGAACATATTCCGGGTCGATATCGGAATCATCATATGGTGAATCTATTTAAAAATTATTATTATTATTAAGTTGTTATTTTAGAAAAATTAGCACAAAGAACTAGGAATAGAAAATACCTCCAGAATCAAAACTTTCATTTGCCATTATAGTTTCGATGGTTCTTTTGGTGTATATTGGGTTCAAAATATTACTCTCATTTAATTGAGTGGGTGGAATTATGGTGCACGGGCTGTGACTTGAATTATCCCTCGTTTCCAATAAGTTCCCTAAAGAATGATATGCTCTAAAAGTAACAAATTTATTAGTTATAGAAATTTAATTTTCTAAAACTTACCTGAGTTGTTCTTCATTAAATTCAGGTACTGGTGAACTATTCTTATCACGTTCTATTACTTGATTAATCATTGAGTCGTTCATTTTTAATTTTTCAATGGTATACACTTTGGTACAGAAATATTTGCATAAGAAACAAACTAACGAAAACTAAAAACTACTTTAAATAAACGATTATTAATGACTTTATTTATAGGTCCTTTACTGGCAAATTATTCTCATATAATAATATTCTAGAACTAATTATTCCCTTTATATAATATTTTTAAACGAACCGTTATAGAAACAAAACTAATAGAGCATAAACAGTTAAAACTTTCAACAGTTGGATATTCTCATTTTTCTCATCGATTACTCTCTCAATTTGCAACGGTTGGATATAGCTAAAAAGGAGTTTATTAAAAATTCAGTAAACAATTTATGTGTAACTTGGATTTAGCGTTTTTTAATAAATTATAGTTTATTATAATAATTTGATTATTTGGATATAGTGTTACAAATTGTTATCTTTCGTATTTCTTAAGATTATGACTTTTAGGGTAATTTATCGATAGTTTGTTTTTCAAGCAAGGGAGTAAGTTAAAAATACGTTTTATTTCGTTAAATTTTATTGTGAGGTTTTCAACTTTTGGAGTTAGCGCAAAAAAATTGTATAAGGCATTTAGCGCTAAAATTAGAAAAAACCAAAGTGGAGTTAGCGTAAAATAGGATTTAGCGTAATTTGGTGGTAAAAAGTGTTGGAAATGGTGGATAGCAAAAAAAAAAACCGGAAAATGTCAATTTGGTGGTTAGCGTACTCTAGTCCTGACGATATCCTAAAATTGGTATAATTTTGAAGTCGAGCGATTATGCTGCGTTTGAATGCTCTTAAATATTGGTGGACCAAAAATTTTAGTCAATGGCGGAAATAACACCCGAGTTATGCGTTAATTAGTGAGTATATCGTCTACTTACTTCGGAAAGCATTTAAAGATTACATTACACCACACGTAGATGAAAATTGTACTAAACCTGTTCTAAAAACAACAAAAAAATAAAACGTGTAAATGTGTGGTGGAAAGTCGTGATCTTATATCGAGATATTTCTTAAAATCCTAACACCAAAATAGGAAAATATTTAGTTAGGTGTAACTTGGTGATATCTTTTCTTAAAATGCTTTTAATTTACGCCACACCTTATAAATAATGGAATTATAGCATGTGTCCTACTGTACAAGGAATGCATTGAATGAAACTACTCACAAACAGATTTTTCAAATGCCTGCCAAATATTAAGCCGTTCAATTGAAGTTCGATAAACAGTGCATATTTTATTGAAATTATGAAATCATATCACATATTTAGAAAGATATGTACTCTTTAAAATAATATTCAAATTTTACCCGACACGCAAAGGTAAATCGCTCAAATTATTCGGTAGAACTATTCCAAACAAGACAATGCATATAACGATGTAAAACTAGAACAAATATTTTTTATAAGGTGATCCATATACTAGCACATAATTTATGTGATTCAGTATCGAAATGTAAATTTTTTAGCCCCTAGGTTAATTATCGTATTTTGTGGACACAATTATATTAAATGACACAACAAGAGGCTG
Organism: Nephrotoma appendiculata; assembly: GCA_947310385.1. Lineage (NCBI taxonomy): Eukaryota > Metazoa > Arthropoda > Insecta > Diptera > Tipulidae > Nephrotoma > Nephrotoma appendiculata. Next base: position 264,120,645 of record OX371224.1, read on the forward strand.
TAATTGGCTTGTAAGACCTCAATGAATGACCGCTATTCCTGTGTTCATATTCTTTCTCTTCAAAGGTTTTTAGTGGAATCTGTTGTATGCGCTCTGAATTGATCCCACACTAACAACATGCTAAAACTACAGGGTAATGGGTTTCATCGTGACCTGTTGTTTTTACTGTTACTTATATGGTACCTTTCGAATCTAGAGTACGGTTTGATGAAACATGAGATGTTAGAAGCACTTCATCCAGATTAGCAATTTCAAGATCAAAGTTAAAATTCCATCTAGCTGACATGATAAATCTGTGAAATTCTATCATTTTAGTTTCAAAATCCATTGGTATTTTTTGGGCTAGACTGCTCGGTTTCTGTGTCCTTTTGCATATTCTATCACCAAATTTATTGGCAATTAAAGAATAAATTTAATTTTTAATAATACTTTGTTAAACCACCATTCCCGTGGGGATCCCCGATTTACTTTCATGGTCTAAAATTTTGCGGGAGTCCCCGAAACATTTTATATAAATCCCCGACTTATTTTTGCACGATTCCCTGATCGGACTATAAGACGCACTTCGAATTTTCAGAGTAAAAAGGTGCGTCTTATGGTCCGCAAAATACAGTAGACAATTACCTTATAGTTAGAGCACAACTTTATTAGACCGGTTTTTTAATATCGTTTCCTGGGTTGTCAACGTCGTCTAAATTGTCGACGTCAGGAACACAAAAATCGTTATGTAATCTAGGTAATAGATTACGTGTCGACAACCGCGTAGATTACATTGTGTAATCTACATCGTGAATCTCTGTCGACAAGTTGAATTTACGTTGTAGATAAAATGTTAAGTATTAGAAGTTACACTTCATAGCGTGATGAGTATAATTATACCGATATATAAGTCACATCGACTGCATTTGTGCAGCCTAAGACTACCTCTCCCGTCATTTATCTATTTTTTTAAATACAAAGATTTATAAACGATTCAGATACGGCACTCTTATCAAAATCTTTTGAGTCTTGAAATCGTCTTGGTGGAGTTCCCACCTTAAACAATTTAATAAAATTGTTCCCTTCATTTACTCGAAGTCTCTCCCCATCTATTTAGAAAATAAATGTTTTTCATCATAACACCAACTCAATCAATCATTACTACCAAGTACCAACCTAACAATAATTTCCCAAAAACACAATTGCATATGCTAAAATATTTGCCCTATTTCATATTTGCACTCAACAAAGCAAAAAAAAAAAAAAAAGATTGAAGAGCAGATGCATTTAAATTCGTTCAAATCAATCTTAAAAGAACCGTTTCGAGTTCCTCTACTATTCCTCCTATATGGCAACGTACATTAATAATCACTGACATTTTATTTATAGACGACGTAGATCAGTAACCACAACACATAAACTAAATAGTGGTAATTGGCAATTTTTGCCATCATACTGAGTTGTGTTGCATACACATTAACCATTAATTTATGAAGCATTGAATGTGTAGGTACAATGTGTACACGACAATATAGAAGTCAAGTAAACAATAAATTAAAATTGATTGGTTGTTGTTTGTAATGAAGTTGAAGCGAAACGAAAATCCATCTTGAAAGCGCAAAAAAAATTTCTTTTACAGATCTGTGAATGCAAAATAATAACAATAACTCAATACTATTATTAATATTATTTCGTATTTGTGTTCGTAGGTTGGTACGGAAAGGGATGAGAATTACATTGTATGTGTGTTCACTGGGTACAAAATGCTCAACGACTGACTACGAGTATAATAAACTTTGTATTTTTTTTTTCATTCATAAATTTCAATTGTCTTCGTCTTTAATTCAATAAATTTTAAGATAATAATAGAACAAATAGACTTTACTTTTGTAAAATAAATTTTACTTACGTCTCTAGAAAAGAAATGAAAATTACGTAGAAAACCAAGAAGAAGAAGAATTTTTCACTACATTAAATATTTTTGTTTGTGTCTTCTTCTTTCAAATTTTTTTTTGTTATGTTTTGCGAAAGAAATGAATGATTGTGTTATTTATAGAATGGAACGTCCAATTGATTTAAATTTATGGAAGGATTATTGAAAAATTGCTTGTATCAATTTATACAGACATAATTTGTCAAATATTATCGAGAAAAATTGGAATGTCGAGATTCTATTTCTATAGACATAGAGTAGATTTCTATATAGAATTCGACAGGTGACAGTTCGCGTGAATCGTGATATCCAATAATGTAACAAGTTTCTGCAACACAGGTATAGTGTGTTTGAAAATTCGGACGTTTTCATTATCTAATGCAGTATTGTGTTTCTTGATTTCAATAAACAGATGAATATCGCCGAGTTTGTAGTGATCCGAATCATTTCTAGTGGAAATGTCATGTTTTATATATGCCAATGAGGGTATGTCCTTACTTTGTACTAGATGACTTCATTATATTTAGAATCATTTGAAAGTTTAGAGATTTACTATAAAAAATTTATTTTTATGATTTTATTTTTAAGTATTGAGTTTTACATTTACACTGGGCACTGTCTAATGAGAATGTTTCTAGATTTCTTCTCGCGTATCTTCGTATCAGTCCGACGTATTTTTTTCGTACATTTGCAATGTGAGTTGCCAGCGTTCTTCAGTTTTCTTCCAAGTTCTGTCACTGTTCCAGGGTTTGCGTCTTCTTGGTACTCGAGCGTCTTGGCAGCTGTTTCTTCTTCGATTTGTTTCCATTGATGGCTGCTTCTTTATTGGTTTGGAGAGTGAGTTTGAGAGCATCGCACAATGTGTTTCTTGTGTTGGCTTCTTTTAATAATCTGCTGTGAATAACTGGTTTGTAACGCAGAAGTCGATGAGCCGTTCTCCATTATTATATTATGCACCGAGTGTATAATGCTTGTTTACACCCATTGAGGTAGTCTAAATTATCTTGATCACATCTGTGTATCTCATTGTTATTGTGGCTTGTTCTTGGTTATAGAACTAATCCTTGGTTGTTTCAGCTGCGCTTTTTTTTGTTAGGGTATATCACTGAATGTTAATGGTTGTGTTTCGTATATTTGAATGAAATCTTGTTACGATTCTACGATTATTCTGCTAATAACTGGTTTCCATTCCACTAGCCTTGTTTTTGTTTTACTATTTGTTAATAGTGAATATAGGTAGGTACAGCTAATTTGTGCTAGTTTTAATGCTGCTGTTACAGTTCTGAAGTTTTAATTTCTGATTCGTGTCCGTGTAAGATAGTCGAGGGTCGATATTTGCCGGCTTTTGTTATTTCAGTATTCGTTTCTGTAATTATTTTGATTTTGAATTAATGAATGCTTTGGTTCATTGATTCTTAGCCAACTACCAAGGCTACTTCGGAAGGTATCCAGGCATGCCGGAGTGGGGCGGAGGAGGAAAATTTCGTTCCATTTCATTATTCGCTTTCTTGCTGGTGGCTTGACGTTGGTGGTGAAATTGTTGTTGTCTAATCTATCTCTACCACTCAGCCCTCCTTTCAAGCAAGATATAACTCTAGAAAAAAAAGACCAGGAAAAACAACGATAATAATCCATTGATAATCCATCGTCGATTGGAGAATCTCGGGCAAATGTAATCCGAGCTAACCTGAACAAAATGGATATCGCTTTCAATCAGAAATTTTTCACCTGTATTCTTGTTCAAGACCAGATTAATCATAGTTATCAGACAATTTTACTCTGGTAAAACCACATAAAACAATCGGTTGTGAAAAACTCGTCGTGACCGCCATATTTGTATGCCAAGTTCTTTATAAATTCGTTTTAATTTGGGTCAAAACGAGAACCAAACAAAGTCAAATCAATCAAAAAACTTATGTGTTCTATAACTTTGTAGTAACCTCAACTACGTACTCAACTCGAGAAACGGACGTTCGTTAAAATCAAAAATGAAGAATTCGTTTTGAAAATGTTCATGGCAGACGGCACATTTGCACAGCGAATTTCTTTCAAACAATAGCCGTATTTAGTCTCGTACACCGTTATTATACTCGATAAAGCTCAGAAAAGTACATTGCAGGGCGATAATTTATTTGATCTCGTTACAAAACTAGCTCGATTATTCAAGCTCACTAGATAAGATTTTCGGATTAAATGATTACATCCACGCCAATATAGAATCGATATTGCAAATCAACAAATGTTACAGATTCGTGTTATCGCCTGGTATGAAAGTTACGGGAGCTACCAGTCAACGTTAAAGAAATGTCAATACTCACAATATAGCTAAATTAATTTTATTGGTTGTTCCAATATCGAAGACATCGATTGACCAAGATATTTCAAACTCACTAAAGTATAGGTAAACCCCAATTTAAACTGGAAATCTATATAAAATGACGATTTCGTATCACAAAGGATTGGAAAAAACAACAAAAAGCAGTAATCTGTATTACACAAAAATTGTGTTTACATTTAGATGGCGCGAATTTATTTGGAATCATTTTCGATCGTTATTAAATTGACCAGTTTGAGTTCACATGATGTTCTATACATTGCTATAAAAAGAATTTTTTTTATCCAATTATTAGAAAACATGGCCCATTTTAAAAATAAATGAAAAAGGATTATAAAAAAACATAAAAGTGGTACCTTTGTGATCTCTTTGTTTTCAAAATGGCTAAAATGATATTTGAAAATTTTCTCGATGAAATCTCGATGTTTCCAAACATCTTCTTGGAAACTGCGATATTATCGGATTCATTAAATCCAACCGAGCTGGGCCACGCTGAAAGATCTTCATCAAAAAATGATAAGTCAAGCTTCCATCATTAACTAGTCGGCTTCCATCATTAACTAGTACGCTTACGTGACGAAATGGAACAAGATCTACTAGCAATAGAATGTCGAAACTAGAAGGAGCGTGCGATGAACTAACTATTTGGACGGAAATAGTTGGAGCACCACCTGTTATCTCTTATATAAAGTGGACCACATAACTCGCGAATGAATCTATTTTTAGAACCAACTGAACCATTCTTTCAAAATTATTCAAGCTCTCCAGAAAAGCAAGAAACACCGCTGAAGACTGGTTTTATTATAAGAAAGTTCTCAGAATCTACCAATACGCCCTACAAAGGGCTCCAACTGAAGCATGGAGAATGCACTGTGATAAAACACAGGACTTTTATATACGACTTCCATCGAGTAATCTTTGGAGCTGCCAATAGAAACTCATTTTTCTGGCTGCTCCAAAATAGTACCATAAGGCTACGGGCCACTAGGGGGGGCTTGTAAAACAAATAACAATTAAGGAGATAAATCCAGTATCACTTAACAGGTTTAAGCCATTTTAATTGGCAAACCCAGATAGTATCATCGCCGCACATGTGTTTCAGATCACTGACTTCGCGTTACCATATTCAAAACCAGTCTGGAATTTTGTCACATTTTTCGCAAATAGACTGAAATAAATGTTTTATTGATATCTAAAGCCTAAGATGAAAAAAATATCTCATTGGAATCCTAATTACCTTAAACCTATAAGCGTATCCTCTTTTTTCCATAGTCTTTCAGAAATAACATGAAGCTCACATCAGATGCTCGGTCGAGCCAAATAAGTTGTCGAAATCTCAATAAGCATATTGTAATGGGAAATCTGTGGATATCTCTCTCTACTTTTATGTCCCTTATTGATACATTTTAATGATAATCTGTATACATTGAGAGGTTTGAACAATTGCAGGCCGGTAGTAACGTACACCGCTTGGTGTGAGCGAATCATTTATAGGCTCGATATCTTATGCTAAAACGTAGGACTGAGATGGGTAGTTTTAGTGAAGCGCAAGACGGGATACTATACCCCTTCTCTCTTATTTAGTATTTACTGACCATCTATATCGTCTCTACACATTAACCGTGAGGACTATTGAGAGCTTACAAGTTTTTCAAAAATATTCAGGGAGCAGTTACCTAAGTAACACAGACATCTCTAAACTGAAACGTCTGGCTAATATACAGTTGCGCCACCAATATTTTAATAAATGATATTTCCACCAGGATTTTTAATTTCTTCACACACCGTTCACATATGGAAGTTAAGGTGAATATGGGAGTTTTTTGATACTTAGAACTTAAACCACTCTTTCTGTCCCTCGGTGAGAGGACATAGATCAATTGAGTTGTAATGTTATATCTAAACGGATATTCAAACTTTTACTAAGATTCAGAGTTCGAATAAAGCTTTATAATCAAGTTTCCTCACGTCAAATATAATTTACATTTATGTGCAATCTAGTAACGAGATGGTAGATCAGCCGCACGAAAATTTCAGACCGTGTTCAAATTTATATGGAAAAGCAGCAACAGTTTTACAGATTTCATTCCGTTTTTTCAAAAACGTAAAAAATGCATTCGATTACTCGAAAGCTAATTTTCATTAGCCCGCAACGCGGCTTGTCGATGGTACCACTTGCCAGCAGAGCAGCTGGCTTTCAGGTCCGACAACTGTTGGCATAATGGTTAGTGAAACCATCGCCAATGTGATTTGAACATTTTATAAAATTCAAAATTTTCATAACGTTGACCGTATTCTTGAAATCGGCTCTATATTATTCGAATTTTTCGCTGGCTACATTAATCATTTTTTAAAATTTCTTTTGTTTTTTTAAATTAAGAAACAAAATTGTTTCCCCTACTGAGGAAACAATTCAGACTGGGTAAATCGATTCAAAATTATTCGCTTAGTAGGGAAATAAACAATAGAAAACTTACAAACAAATTTGAAAAAACGATTAAAGTAGCAGCCGAAAAATTCTAATATAGGTTTTGCACTTCAAATTCACGATTTTGTACTTGAAATTCACGATTTTGCAAATCATATTCAATTTTTTTTATTTCAATCTCAACTTTTTACAAGTCAACATCAATTTTTTACAATTCAACCTCAATTTTTTATACTTCATTGTCAATTTTTTGCAAAGCAAATTCGTGTTTTTACAAACTAATTGCAATTAAATGCAGAACAAATTCAAGTTTTAATATTTCAAATTCGTAAATTTTTTGCAACTTTTTGCAAAACTAATTAAGCGCACCCGATTCTTAACCGATTATGATCGGATTGGGTATGCTGGATGGAAATGGGATTCTTAACTGATTTTTGGAAGAAATTCTGGAATATGGCCACCTGGCACGGAACTCGCTTATTTTTTAGCGGATTATGATGGGATTGGATATGTTGGATGGAAAAGGGATTCCTGGGATGGAACTCGATCAATTCTTAACGGATTTTGATGGGATTGGGTATGCTGGATGGAAATGAGATTATCAAATGATTTTGAATAGTTCTGCGACGGAACTCAATCAATTCTTAAGAATTGATCGAGTTCCGTGCCAGGTGGCATCCAACATACCCAATCCCATCAAAATCGGTTAAGAATTGGGTGCACTTAATTTGTTTTGCAAAAAGTTGAAAAAAATTTACGAATTTGAAATATTAAAACTTGAATTTGTTCTGCATTTAATTGAAATTAGTTTGTAAAAACACGAATTTGCTTCGCAAAAAATTGACAATGAAGTATAAGAAATTGAGATTGAATTGTAAAAAATTGATGTTGACTTGTAAAAAGTTGAGATTGAAATAAATAAAAATTGAATATGATTTGCAAAATCGTGAATTTCAAGTACAAAATCGTGAATTTGAAGTGCAAAATCGTGAATTTGAAGTGCAAAACCTATAATATGGAGAATTTCAAAGCAATTGTATTCCGATTGGGGAAATTGCCACCAATTTCAAGAATACGTGCCCTGAGACCCTATTCTGACAATTCCTTGGGAATAGGGAACTGGGGAAAGATTCTACATATAAATTCTATTTAAATAATATTTTTCTGGAATACTAAGGTAAAAAGTTAGTGGTAATATTTTTGAAAACAAAATAAAATTTGGAATAACTTTCCCTCATAATTTTGATATGGAAAACTTATTCCCAATTTACAAATATTTACATCAAACTTTTTTCTCACTAGGCTAGATTTATAGATAAAAGCTATGTAAAATCTTTTCCCAGTTCCCTATTTCTAGGGCCCTATTCTTGAAATCGGTGGAAATTTAAGTAGTCGGAATGAAATTTGCTATATGAAATTCTTTATATTACTAGAATATTTCGCCTGGTACTTTAATATTTTTTTCAAATTTGTATGCAAGTTTTCTATTATTTCATTTACCTACTAAGCGAATAATTTCGTATTGATTTACCCAGTCGGAACTTTTCCCTTAGTAGGGGAAACAATTATGTTTCTTAATTTAAAAAATTATTAAAGTAGCCGGCGAAAAAATTTAGTAATATAAAGAATTGCATAGCAAATTGTATTCCAATTACAAAAGTTTCCACCGATTTCAAGAATAAGGCCTCTTGGGCCGAATTTTGGTCAAAAAATGGGAATAAACATTATGAGAATTACAGTTGCTTTACTTACCTACTAGACCTAAAATATTAAATCATATAATTGTTTGATACAAACAGGGGAAAAATTCAATATTTACGTCTAGTACGTATATGAAACAAAGGTAAAACTCATAAGTTTTATTCCCGTTTTTCGACCAAAATTTTGTCCCTGAATGACCTGAATGCGCCTAACAGTTATAAAGAGATAATCAAATGTTATTCCGAGGCTAGAAAACAAAAATGGTGTTACCAACTACATATCAATGCAAACTGAGCAAATTGTAGCCGGATGCAGTCCGGAAGGTATATCATTAAGAGACTACAAAAATGGCAATTCCTTCGAACTTTATTTTCAATCAATTGTTGAAAAAAGAGTTTTTCCCAGAAGTGAAAAATAACAAGAATGGCACCAATATGTAATGCCGACCTCGTTGTAGGTTGCTGGCTGTTGTTCGGCCTCCTCACATTCAAAGTTTTCTGTATTTTCAAGCCATAGTAGACAGAAGTACCGCTTTTCTATATAATATTTTAATAATAAGTTAAAAAAAAATATTATTTTTAATGGCTCCCCCACGTTTTACGACTATTTAAGTCGCAGAATATTTCTACGAAAAGTAGAAAATATTCTACCTCCCCTCACCACCCCACCCCACCGCAGAGCACTTGTGTATACACAACTCCGTACAAAAATTAGAAACTTCCTTAGGTCTCTTTTTGGCAGTTTGGTTTGGTACTGATAAAAAGTTGGTCTACTCATCAGATTAGAACGACCAAACTGCAAAAATACCACCCTTGCTTTATACCCATAGTATAAAAAAGGACTTATCGTTTTGGCGAATTATATCATCAAATCAAAAACTTCAGGAAATTCTGAATGTGTTTTTCGTCAAGAGAACGATTGGAGCGAGACCAATGTGTACCCTTTGTGCGTGTGTGCTACCTGGATATAGAGGAAAATTTTTCTTTTGTTTTCTTGTTTTGGTGCGTGCAACTGATATGGGGGAGAAAGAGTGTACAAGTGACGCGCACGAAAACAAGAAAAAATATTCTTCTATATTTTTTGTGTGGTGCGAGAATATTGTTGTTAGCAGAGTATTGTTTGAGTTAGTTTTAGTTTTGGGTTGTATAAAGTAAAGTCGAGATAATTTTGTGTGCTCGAGATTTTTTTTTGATTGCGATCAAGTTTGGCAATTTAAATCCACGAGTATGGACTTATAAATTGGACCTATCATTTTGGTAATTGTAGATTAAGTATAGCGAAAGTTTATATGATTAATTTATGTGATTGCTTAAATTTAATGATTTAATTAATTAATAAATGAATATAAAGTTCTAATAAAATGGAAGTGGAAAATATTTCTGGTTTTTACATCAAAATTCGAGGAAAAAATAAATATGGTAATAAAAAAAAAATGGTAATATCCTTGAAATAAGGAAAATTTTTGTTTAATTTGGTTACTGTTAATTTGGTGGATAAACAGACAAGTGCCGTGTAAACCAGGGTGGCCCACCACGAGGCCATTCATCACATTTTTTCATTATTTGGGATACCGCAATTTACGGGTGGTCAGTTGAGGCCATTCCTACTATCGGTAAGGCGAGACAACGCCCCACGGTTTATACGTTAAAGTGAGAGGACGCTTAACGAGATTTGTCCTGGTGGCTAGTAGAGGCCACTTCATTGGTTTACGATTAGGGCTAATTAATGTTCAATATCATATATCTTCTGACTAATGCGGAAAGTCGCCCAACAATTATCTACGGCGGCCGGTCGAGGCCAAATATATTTTCGACGGGAGGACGCCCAACAAAATATTTTATTTCTTACGGTTTGGTGAGATGACGTTCTATATTTCAACGGTTTAAGGCGAGACAACGCCCAACCAAATTGTTTACGGGTGGCCCGTTGAGGCCACTTAATTTTCCTACGGATTTGGCGATCCAACGCCCAACGGTATCGGTGAAAATAGCGCAACGGCCACAGGTGGCCAGCCGGCCATTTGTAAAATTCTAAACAGAGGTGGGGAGACGCCCAACCACTACCGGTGGGACCTGGCTTTTTTATTATTTTGTTTTGTTTTTTTTTTCAATTTAAATTTGTTATTTTTTATAATTTAAATTCATATTTAATTTTTCATCATATCAATTTCAATTTAACTCAATTTTCAAAAAAAATTATGTAATCAAGCGCCACGACGGGGTTGCACATTGGTTTCGCACCGAATCACTACGTTCGGCGGTCATATTTTTGTTTGGGTTCCCGTTATATTTATGTTGGTATGTTATTTTTTGTGCGCTTCGAATTCCTTTTTCTTTTACGGTTGATCCTTTCGGTCCGATTTATTTTGATTTTCCTCTTGATAAATTTTTTTTTATATTTGAATACTAAACTAAAAACCGCACGACGTATGACTCTGGGCATTCGGCCACATTTTCCTATTCGTTTTTTCTTTCCCATATTTATATGGTTATTTGATTTATTCTTTTCCGTATGTCAATATAAATAAAACGAAATAATAAATAATTTTTCGGGTAGGTATGATGGAAGGCGATTCATTAGGTGTCGGTTCCATATTTGCAGGCTGGGCTTGTTAACTCTCCATCATCCCCTTGGCAGGACATCCGCAGGATCGGAGTGGTGAGCTCAGCGTATAAGGCACTTCGGCGGTCTCATGCTTTCAAAGTGTGAATTATCGGGGAATAGTTGGTGGTCTCTCCGGGTGAAGAGAGGCCTGGTCTGTTGAAGAGATGTCCCTACCCTCTGATGCTGCTCGTTCTGGCTGGGCATCTGCCTTTCGGGGTCGATAGTTCATTCGGGGGGCGGGGGGGAGTCGGAGGATTCTCTTCAGCAGACTGAGTACTTGTCATTCGGGGAGATCCGGTCGCCTATGGGTGGGCACACTCAATTATTATTATAATTAAATATAATTATTATTAAATTTATTTAGTTCCTCTAGTTTCGTTCAACGAATTATGGTGTCTTCATATAATTTCAATTGTTATTTGCTTTTGATTTCGATTTTTTCTGTTCCACGGTGTAGGCCAGGAGCACGCGAGCCTTTAATTTCCCCAAGACACATGCCATTACCAGCAAAACATCACCGTGAGAAAGGCCCCTGCGTCGTTAGTTGCAAACAACGGGTTGGCTGCAAGCCATCCATAACAAGTTCTTAAATCCTACATAGCAGATCGACACTTTAGAGTTGAATTTGAAAATGAGTACTCTGAAATAGAAAGAATATCAGCAGGTATACCACAAGGTAGCGTACTTGAACCTATTCAGTGTATTCTTTCTACGAGAGGATTACCGAATATTTAAGGTACTAAAGTAGCAACGTTTGCAGACGATACAGCTATTCTAGTAGTTGGAAAAGATATTTCGGAAGCAACAAGCAAATTTGAAAAGGCAGTTAACACTGTGAGCAACTGGACTAAAAAGTGGCGCATCTTATTAAATGAAGCCAAATCAGTACAAGTCAACTTTACAAATCAAAATGTAAACTGTATTCCCGTGGTTCTCAACTCGAACCAAATTCTATATGCAAATACAGATAAATACTTTGGTATGACCCTCGATGCTAAGCTAAGATGGAAAAAATACATCAGGAATAAAAAAAAGAAAAGTTAAACCAGTATGGACCAATGGTATCAAATTTTTGGGCCAAGAAAACCAATATACAAATGATATAATGCTTCCAAAATAAAGTGTTGCGAAAGATTTTGAATACCTCATGATACATTGGGAACGACAACCTTCAAGGAGATTTGAAGATGGAATACGTCACCGATAAAATAAAGAACCAAACAAAGAAACACTTACAGCGATTATCGCGACATGAACATGCAGATACCTGTCGTATGTTGGACACCACCAACGGAACGAGGAGACTCCAAAGGCAGCAACCGCTGGTGCTGGGCAGTTCGAATTAGGATAATCCGAGAATCTATTTTAATACGAATAAATTACTAGATGGTCTCTGAATCGGTTGTAATATTGTATAAATAAATAAAAAATTTATTAAAAAAAATAGACCTTCGCTTGTGTTCTAATTTTGGTTTTGGTCCGATTTTCGATTTTAGTTCTGCTAGCTTTATATAAAATATGTAACTTAAAGGCCGGTCAAGAATACGTGGCGTCTAAAATTGTTTAATAAATGGGGCATTTAGTTACCCTTAAGTTTTCCAATTTTTTTAAAATCATTTTTTGATATGCGTTCTGCTAACTTTTCCTAAAGGTGGCAGAACCCAGGGTTTTAGTTGGAAGGGATGGAGCCCAAGAGCATTTAATTACCCTATTATTAGCCAACAATTATTCGTAGTATCTTGTAATTTTCTGCTGAATTTACATACAAAGTATTATCACGATGCCTTAGCAAATTATTATATTTCGATACGCATTTCTTAGCCCCTTTTTTGATTTACAGAATTTAGTATTTCATTAGGTTGACACCAGGATTTCAACGTCTTAATAATCTCACCTTAATGTAAAACTAATATTTAGCTAACATCCAGAATGATCCAAAATTTCTTTCTAGTATATTGACCTGGGATGAACCTTTATTGTAACAAGGATATAAAGGAGCTTGTTGTAATATTGTATTTGCAAATTTTTTTCAATCCAGCGCTCCAATTTACCCATTAACTATTCATCATCCAACATTCAAAATGTTATTTAAATAATTATTATTTATATATGTGTAGTATGAATTTGGAACCTATCCAAATCATACATTTAATTTATATTTAGAAAATCGTAAGAATAATTAGGTATAGCACATATGCTGCAAAATTATCCATAGTCGGAAGTACTCATCGCTTGAACAGATACGAATGTTAAAAAATGCATGCAGTAGCTCGATATAACTATTTAGTTTACATTAGTCTAGTTTTTTTAAACATACACTTTGTTGTAATCCATAATGAATTTCATATCATGCTTGTAGATACATTTCAAGTGGGTTTCTGAACATAACTGTCAACATTATTAAAATTCTATTAAATTAAACGAAACCACACAAACCCATTTCAAAACCCGAACTACATAACTATGTACATTACACATACATAAATAAATTCTCTTCAAAAATACTGCAAAATATGCATCTTAAGAACAAAAACTAAAAAAAACACGATTCAGCTAAAAATTTTAAAAACGACATTTCACAAGTGTGAAAACTGAAAAAAATGAAATTGTTTGTCATCACAATCCAATAAAAGCATCGATGTAACAACATACAAACAAACAGAAAAAAAAATAATAATTCAACATTTTCCAAATACAACAATAACGAAATAAAACAGAAAAACACATTAAAAATGTCATGTTGATTTTTCATCAATTACCCAAACTAACCGAGAGCAAAAAACAAAAAAAAAAATGAAATTTTTTTTAAAGAACCATTTTAAATTTTTTTTTGTTAACCTCCGAACATTTAAAACAGAATCAATAACACTTAAAACAACAATTCTATTATTTAATCAATAGACGAGAAGGAAAAATACATGACAACATATAACCGAATAAAAAGGAAAACTGACTGAGGAAGAAACAAAAACAAAATTTTATATTTTTTGACAACAAAACCAACTGAATCCTTTTTCGTTTGGGGGTGGGGGGGGGGGGGGGGTGTTCATTCGAAATACTAAATAGTATGTGTTGATTGTTTTACCATTCGTTTTGCACACTGATTTGTAACACAGGAATGCCATCGCGGTGGTGGTGGTGGTGAGTATATAGTGTGTAATTTTGAATATTGGTCCAAAACCAGAACACCATAATTTTCGTTTTTATTATGTCATTTCCATTTTTCTTCGTTACGTTTTTATCTTATCAATTTCTCGAGATTCTCGTTATTATAACCTCTCGATATATAGTACAGTGAGTTGAATGGTTCGCTTTGTTATTTTTCTATCCAATCATCATAAAATTTGTTAAACATATCAACACCTTAATTTTTCCCATTTTCTCGATACCCACATTATATGTAGGGCAAACGGATTTTTTTTAAAGTAATAAGTAAAACGTTATAATTCTTAGATGTGGTATGAGTTTGAGCCAGATTCGTTTCAGTTTTTCAGGAAGATGATATCAGGAAGATGATTTTGTTATAATCTCCAAATATATGAAAGGCATTCAATCAACACCTAAAGTTCGTTTACTTATATGCTTTGTTTATACCGAGTTTCACGAGATTGAAAAGATTTTTGTCAAGAGTAAATGAGGAAAATGAAAAGAAAAACTGTTACATAAATATTTTGAATAGACAAAGAACATGGTACTCAACATCTTGTCATTTTTTAAAATTATGTATAAGATTTTTTTTTCTTAATTATTAATGTTCACACATTATTGATGATATGTTAACACGTCGAATGGTAAAGATTTTAAAATAATTATTTTTATAGACGGCAAGATAATATTTATAATCAGCGAGATGATTATAGCAATTTAGATAATGGCCCCTTTTCAGCAGTGTTATGTCGTATTGTCTACGTAGCGTAGTTAATTAAAATTCTACATGGGTAGACGATGTATGTAGACAATAAATTTCTGACAAATAACAAGTTAAAAATATCTAGTTAAAAAACTAGTTAAAAAAATAAGTTCACAATAGCAAGCTAATTTAGCAAAACCATGTAGAATAACCATTCTTTATGTTTTCTAGAAGCCAACATATTTATGCGGAGTCATAGATTTTTTTTTTAATTTTAAAATTTTAATATAGAAGAAAGTGTAGTGCTTCGATCGTCAATGACAAGGTATCGTAGAGATGTTTAAGTAAATCGAAGCATGCTATCGTGTAGTACTGACCCTATTGCATCTTTTGTAGAAGCCAACATAATTGTGATTGCCATGTAGAATAACCATTCTTTATGTTTTCTAGAAGCCAACATATTTATGCGGAGTCATAGATTTTTTTTTTAATTTTAAAATTTTATTATAGAAGAAAGTGTAGTGCTTCGATCGTCAATGACAAGGTATCGTAGAGATGTCTAAGTAAATCGAAGCATGCTATCGTGTAGTACTGACCCTGTTGCATCTTTTGTAGAAGCCAACACAATTGTGATTGCCGTCGAAGCATAAATTTTCTATGTTTGAATCATAAAAATTTGAAAACTCAACCATTCGAAGGCCATTGACAAGGCTTCGTAGAGATGTCTAAGTAAATCGAAGCATGCTATCATGTAGTACTGACCCTATTGCATCTACCGAAATTACGGCCGCAGATTCAACCATGTGAATTCATCATCCAACCGCGTGAATTCATTATCGATGGTAAATTCAAATACTGACGGAATTACGACCGCTGATTCAACCATGTGAATTCATCATCAAATCGCGTGAATTCATTATCGATGGTAAATTCAAATGCTCATGAAATTACGACCGCTGATTCAACCATGTGAATTCATCATCCAACCGCGTGAATTCATTATCGATGGTAAATTCAAATGCGCACGAACTTACGGCCGCAGATTCAACCATGTGAATTCATCATCCAACCGCGTGAATTCATTATTGATGGTAAATCTAAATGCTTACGAAATTATGGCCGCAGATTCAACCATGTGAATTCATCATCTAACCGCTTGAATTCATTATCGATGGTAAATTCAAATGCTCATGAAATTACGGCCGCAGATTCAACCATGTGAATTCATCATCCAACCTCGTGAATTCATTATCGATGGCAAATTAAAACGCTCACGAAATTACGGCCGCAGATTCAACCATGTGAATTCATCATCTAACCGCGTGAATTCATTATCGATGGTAAATTCAAATGCTCATGAAATTACGGCCGCAGATTCAACCATATGAATTCATCATCCAACCGCGTGAATTCATTATTGATGGTAAATCCAAATGCTTACGAAATTACGGCCTCAGATTCAACCATGTGAATTCATCATCCAACCGCGTGAATTCATTATTGACGGTAAATTCAAATACTGACGGAATTACGACCGCTGATTCAACCATGTGAATTCATCATCAAATCGCGTGAATTCATTATCGATGGTAAATTCAAATGCTCATGAAATTACGACCGCTGATTCAACCATGTGAATTCATCATCCAACCGCGTGAATTCATTATAGATAGAAAATTAATGCATCGACGGCGATTACAATTATGTTGGCTTCTACAAAAGATGCAATAGGGTCAGTACTACATGATAGCATGCTTCGATTTACTTAGACATCTCTACGATACCTTGTCATTGACGATCGAAGCACTACACTTTCTTCTATAGCAAAATTTTAAAATTAAAAAAATATCTATGACTCCGCATAAATATGTTGGCTTCTAGAAAACATAAAGAATGGTTATTCTACATGGTTTTGCTAAATTAACTTGCATTGTGAACATTTTGCATAACACGTTTTTTTTTAAAGTGTAGATTTACACTTTTTGGGCTGTTGTAAAGTTTTTGTCATTTTTAGTTTGTCAGAAACTTCACTATAGTTAAAAAGTGTACCATTCTTAATTTAAAGTGCATTTCCTCTTACACTTTTTGGCTGTTATAAGATTTTTTGTCAATTTGTCAGAAACTTCACACTGCCGTTACTCTTAACAATATTTTAGGATTTTTGGAAATTAATAATGTTGTATCCAACAGAACGACACAGTGGTGAGTGCTTTGGCGCTTGTGTCGGGACCGGGAGGTACCGCAGGATGCAATAGGAATTTTTCATCATCTGATTACGATCCGTGATGGACATGAACACAATTATGACTGAAGCGGCGTACCAAAATAAATGAAATATTATCGCAGGAGTGGTGAACATCAACCAAATCGCTGACTCGAAAATAAATATATTGTTGCATATCATGTTTTTCAAGAGTAACAGTTCCAATTGACAAAATGAAAAAGATAACTTAAATTCCAAAATTTGAAAGAGATAACCCTACGAGCACATCAATTGGAAAACAAAATTTTGGGTTTACGTTATGAATTAACTTACATAAGTTACGTAATAAAATTTAGTGGTTTCACATTAGGTAAGCGATTTTGTGATAGGAGTACAATTTAATTAATAAATGTTTTCTTTTCAGATGCACCGGAATTTATGACATCTATGAATTAATTATGGCATTAAATAAATTAAATGTATAATATAAATAAATATAATTGGTTTTGTGTAAATTAATTTTAACGAGAAAATAAAGTAAGTATTAGGCGTTAGCATACTCCCGCCCGTTAAGAAATGCTTTCTTAACCCATAAATGCCAGTGAACTCGATCTACTCTGCACTAATTCATATTAAATGGAAAAAAAAATACAACATAATAAGAATAACAATTATAAATGTTAATAACAGTTGTCGTATAAGTTGCTGGTTGGTGTTCATCAATTGGAAGCGGCACAAGCTTAGCAATGCTTCGAGTGATTTCTCTCTTCGGAGTTTTTATGGTTGCAACCCGTACCTTCCCATGTTTTCCTGGATACACATTGATAATTTTACCAATTAACTAAGTTCCTTTCGGTAAATTGTCTTCCTTTGTCAAAACCATTTGATTTGGTTTTAGGTTCGGTTGGGTCACTTTCAACTTTGAGTCCTTTGACCACCTCTTCTAAAATATCTCGACTCGTTGTTTAATGTTTTGGTACATGGATAACTGATTTATTGGAATTCCTTCAACAAACGGCGCTGGTAATGAGACCAGTGGTGACCCGATCATTAAATGACCAGGCGTTAAGGCATCGTAGCTATCAGGCGACTCGGACATTGCACAAATATGCCTCGAATTTAATACGGCTTCTATCTGGATATTTGTAAGAATTGATGTTCGCCTCCCACAAACCTCCGAAATAAGGTGATCTGGCCGGTATAAATCTGAAATTAATCTTAAGGGGCGTTAAAAAGTTACTTACAAGCGAGAAAAGTTCTTCCGATTAGAAAACATCAAATAATTTGTAGAGCCCCTTCCGTGCTCCTACAAAGTTGCTGTCATTGTTTGATACAATTTCAACTGGTTTACCTCTTCTTGCAATAAACCTTTGTAAAGCCATAACAAATGGTAAGCCTTGACACGATTTCAATATGAATGGCTTTGACTCTAGTACACACGAACAGTTCTATATATATATCCGTGCACTGGTTTATACGGTCCACGCCCAGAACTATCACGAATCCAGATTGGACCTGCATAATCGGTAGATTGCCCATTATATTTGACCGTTTTGATTTTTTTGAAGCTTGAAACATTTGACCCATGTGTAAATGAAATTCGTGCATCAAATTCACAATCTGACATTGATAACCTTCCACCAACCCTCATGATTTGATTTTTGTAGATGAATGGGTGGAGCATTATTAGTTTACTGGCTTTGGATACGCTATTTTTCTCCCGTAATGATATGACTTCGGCTTTGAATACATCGTACTGCACCTATCTAACACATATGTTTTCAGCAATTGCAATTTCAAGCACGTTTGGTGATAGTATTGAAGGGACACCAACGGCGTTAGATTTTAAGATTTGATCGTTTCGATGATTTCTTCTGAATAAAAGTTTGTTTATATGGAAACGGCATACAAAACTTATAATTCGGTAAATCTTTTGTACCGGTGAATAATAATTGCATAGTTGCTCACACATATTGGAAGTTACTTTTACAGTGCTTGATGCACAAACTAATGATGCTTGGTTTGACATTAAATTCATCTTTCGTTGTTCCGGAGTATCAGCCAACACGATTTCTCTAACTGCAAATATTCTGGACCAGACCACCATAATGTGTTAGTTAATAATTGGCGTGGAGTCAAACCTCGTGACGTGTGATCTGCAGGATTTAGCTTAGATGCTATGTGATTCCAATGAACTTCTGGTAATAGTTTTCTGATATAAGCTATACGATTAGCTACGAAGTTCTTCCATCTGCTAGGATGATGTGCCAACCAAGCCAAAACAGTCTGCGAGTCAGTTCAGGCATACACATTATTATAGGACACGTTAAATGCTGGTTCTAAATATTTGTATAATTTGGTTCCCAAAACGCAGAATTCAAGACGTGGTACGGAAGTTGTTTCTAAGTTTGCCACTCGACTTTTTGCGGCAATTAAGCGTACCTCACTACTTTCCCACTATTTGTGAAGCATCACAAAATATATGCAGTTCCATTGAAACAGGCTGGACTATATTCAGACATCAACTAATTTGCAGTGTTCCTAATAATTTCAACGACGACTTGATTTCTGTCCAATGCTCAGCAGAATCACAAGGAAGTTCTTGATCCCAACTAACACCACACTTCTTGAAATAACATCTTGAATTTCACGGTAATAGGAGCTAACACTCCCAGCGGGTCAAAAACCCTAGATGCCTCGGATAATAAACCTCGTTTAGATAATTTAATATGTTCAAGTTAACTAACCTTGAAACTGAAGCAATCTCGAAATGGATTTCCAGTCCAAGTCCAATGTCTTGTAGTTCTAATTTTGAAACCTCCTTCGGCTAATAAATGTGAAATTTGGCGATAAAATATTGATGCTGTCTCATAACCTTCACAGCCAGTTAAAATATCGTCAACATAAAAATCCCTTCGAAGTATTGAGGATGCTTAGGATACATTGCTTCATAAATATTTCCTGGCTCAAGCATGGTGCGAATATAGCTAAAAACGGTGCACTGGTGATACCGTATATTGCCGTTATCAGTCGTTAGTGTTCGAATCGCTTACTGGGATAATCACGCCACGAGATTCTTTGAAACTCACAATCTTCATCTTGTATACCTTCACCTGGCGATACATTTTCTCTATATCTGCCGATATAGCGATAGAATGAATACGAAAGCGCAACAGGATATTTGTAAGGTCATTTTGTAGAGTAGGACTAGGTAACAAAATTTTTTTACATGATCCATCAAAAACCACCCGTAATTTCGTAGTGGTGCTAGAAGCCTTACATACAGCATGACGGGGTAAGTAAAAATGTGGCTTGTTAAATTGTAGTTTATCTTCTGGTATACGATCCATATGCCCGAGAGAAATATATTCCTCCATAAAATTGCGATACTGCTCGGCGATCTGTGGTTGCTTAGAAAATTTGCGTTCCATTTCCAATAATCGTCGTTCTGCATTGCTATAAGATGAGCCTTAGACCTCCGTTGATTACTTGAATAGAAAACGAACTAGAAAACGACCACCCTCATCTCGTTGTGTTGTGGCTTTAAAGTAATCTTAACACAGTTGATCTTCCGCTATAAATTGTCTATCGACAACAAATTCCTCTAACAGCCAGAATTTTTTCATCACCTTCAACTCATCATGATTTGTCGTTGTTGATTTGTGAAACGACTGGACATTTCCGGTTTGGTCCGAAGAAATAACTTTCCCACCAACAACCCATCCAAACAATGTATGTTGCGCTACTATATTTGGTTCAATAACAATTTTTTTCTGGTAGCAACACATCAAAAAAACACATCATTACCGCAGAAATCACAGTATGGTTGTTAGTAGAATTATCAATAATATGAAGGAAAGTACTGTGCTTTTCTGCACATATTAAACACTTTCGATCAGATTCACAATTCTTTGAAAAATGACCTACACGAAAGCAATTCCCGCATAATTGATTGGTTAATACAAATTTTCTGCGTGTCAGAGGTTTTAGACCTTTAAACTTAAAACATCTATACAACGGGTGGTTCTTATTACACATAGGGCAAGAGTTGAACTTAGTTGTCTCCTTAGCGGCATGGCTTTTGATGTTTGATTGTCGAGGCTTAATTGTAAGTTGCTGCTTTGTTGACGTACATTCCAATCATATATTCGACTCAAAATCTGAAGCAAATAATTAATAGTTGGATTCGTCTTATCGAAAAATGAATTGCCCATAACTGCTGAAGTTATGGAAAGGTCACGGCCTTCCCATTCCATACCTAATGAGCGAATGCCTCTTAATGCTTGATCGCTTACATCACATAATCTTCTTAAAGATGTGCATGATTGCTGTACAATTGGCAGATTCATGATTAACTCTTTATAATCCTTGATAATATTTTTCTTTCGCTCGACTCGATTCATCTATTTATCCTATGCCTCAGTGTAATTTTCATCCGTAATTGGCAAAAGACGTAATAATTTTGCAGCATCTCCTTCTAATAACGTCTTTAAATAGTGGAATTTATTCACATTCATCAGCGATTCGTTATTATGTACTGTTTTTTCGTATTATTTACGTTTCACGTAAACCCCGTGGAACTATTTTCAAAAACTGGAACAATGCTCGGTGTACGATCTTTCAACAATTTTTTCAGCATTGCTTGTGTCTCACAAAATGAATCTTCAAACGCATCATTCTCTACTTGTTGATTAACAGTGGACAATTTGGCAATTTTATCATTTATTTATTTATTTAAAGAAATCTATTTTGTAATATACATGTATGATTTCAGATTATTTACAGTTATAGTTAAAATTATATTAAAACAACAAAAAACTTTAAAACAGAAAAAAACAATAAACCAAATTTTGGTTTAAACAATTAGAAATTTAGAAAAAAGTCTTTAAGGTTATTTTTAAAGTTGTCCTTTGATAAGTTGAAGTCAAATAGGTCGTCGATTAAGTTGAAAGATTTAGACATCCTATTAATGGGGTTGTTTTCTCCATAGTTGGTGGAATGGTGTTCAAGTGCTAAAAATTCATGGTTTCGAAATGTTCTGCATGGCACGTGAATTGATATGTTTTCCAAGATGTAAGCTGAATCTACGTGACCAAGCAAAACGTTACCAATAAAAGCTGCACCCAAGAGAAGTCGTCTATTTTCAAGCGTGCATATTTTGTAATCCGTGCATCTTGTTGTGTATGGAGTAAGCGAGCCACATTTTCATGGAATGGTAAGTTGTGGTCGTAATCCCAGTCACTTTTCTTTAACAAAAAAATCAGAAACTTCTTTTGAATGCTTTCAATTCTTTTTATGTGTACAGCATAGTATGGATTCCAGACCGTTACAGCGTATTCCAGTTGAGATCGAACATAAGCGAAATAGAGTGAACATAAGGTTTGGATATCCTTAAATTCACCTGTCCATCTTTTAACAAATCCGAACATGGCATTCGCTTTCGCAATACAATTTTCAATATGCCTATTGAAACTGGCGTTTTCGACAAATGTAACACCTAAGTCTATAACCTCATTGACTCTTTGCAGTACTTCGTTGTTGACTTTGTATGAAGTAATTATCGGATTTCGTTTACGATGGAAAGACATGATTTTGCATTTCTGAATATTTAAGTATAGTGAGTTCCGATCACACCACTCACTTAATCTATCTAAGTCTTCTTGAAGTTTCTCCGTATCTAACCATCCATTAATAGTACGAACAATTTTCTCATCATCTGCAAATATGAGCACGTCTGAGTTTTTGATTGTCTCGGTTATTCGGTCTATGAAAACAATAAAAATCCAAGGCCCGAGGTGTGATCCTTGAGGAACACCAGATGTAACTTTAATAACGTTTGATTTCTCATTTCCCATTATTACAAATTGGCACCGGTTTGATAGATATGATTTAAACCAATTTACGTAATCGAGAGAAAACCCAAAATTGAATAAACTCTGGAGTGCTTTATGATGACAGATAGAATCAAATGCTTTACTAAAATCCGTGTACGCTACATCAACTTGACGGTGTTTTTCTATCTCGTTAATTAGTTTACTGGTGAATTCAACCAGATTAGTCGATGTGGATCGGCCAGGCATAAACCCATGCTGGTTTATTGATATATGACGTGCAATTGTGGATTTAAAGCTGTTGCATAATACTAACTCAAATAATTTTGGAATTGATGATGTAGTTGATATTCCTCTGTAGCATGAGATATCATCACGTTTACCCGATTTAAAAATTGGAGTAATTTTTGAAATTTTCCATTTTTCAGGAAACTCGCCGGTGTTTAAGGAATGATTGAATAGATAACATAATGGAATTGTTAGAATTTCAGCGTACTCCTTCAGAATAGAAGAGGGTATATAGTCAAGACCGCAACCATCTCCAAACCCCCTTAAAGCCGATAAAATGTTGTCCTCAAAAATAATAGGAGGAGTTATTGATGTGTTGTTGTTGCTGGGTTGTTCGTACAATCCACTAGTACCGCTTGGTCTATAGACTGATTGGAAAAACGACGCGAACATGTTAGCTATATCTTTGGCGTTTGAAGAGCAGGTATTGTTGTACGTCATATTAGCAGGGTATCCTTCAATTTCGCGTTTATTCCTAAAGTATTTCCAAAATTGTTTTGTATTTACTTTGATTTTGTCTTGAATTTGATCAAGATACGATCTGTATTTTGATTTGAAATAAATTTCAAATTCATTATACTATGTTGTAGAAACGTAGTTTTGTCCGCTTCTAACCCGCTTTTCAACATTTTGGCATACGCTTTCGACTTCCGATTTTTTAAGTTAACTAGTCTATCATCAAACCAATGATGGTGAGCATTTTGTGGTTTACAGCACATAGGTACATACATTTCGAACCCTTGAAGCATGATGTCATTAAATTTGTCCACATTTTCGTTTATATCATTGGAACTGAGAGTTATTTGCCAGTTGACGGATTCCACGTAACTTTGTAGCCCCACACGGTTAGTTTTTTTAAAGTTGTATTTCATTGGTTGTAGGTGTTCTGATCTCGCCATTTTAGTTAAGTCAAATACAATATCCAAAGATTTGTGATTAACATCATTTATGACAAAACGTAATCGGGATTCAGAAATTTTAAACGTGTTAATGTCTCGTTGCTGAAGACAAGATCCAATAATCTATTGTTATCTGTTGTTATATTGCAAGGTAAAATACAGTTTAGTTCTGGGTCCAAGTTCCAAGTTATATTTGGAAGATTAAAATCACCAAGCTCAAGAACTAAATCTGACGAGTTTGTTGTATTAATAACTTCATCAATCACATCGATGCAAGTTGCATTATGATCACTATTTGATTGAGGTGGTATATATGCTGCGTAGATGATTAGATTGATTTGGTTGATTTTGATTTTTCCACCGATCTGTTCGACTCTCGATGGGGCTAAAGTTGCTGGAGCATTCCAGAGTTTAGAATGTACTGCTATCAGTACGCCACCACCCGATTTCTTTGAACTAGTTTCAGGAGACCGATCGCATCTATAAACAACGTAGTCATGGCCAAAAAATTCGCTGCTCCGTATGTCTGGTTTTAATGAAGTTTCACAAATTACATAAATAAGGTAGTTTGATTTTAAAACGAATTTGTAGAATTTAGATGCTTTTGATGCCATTTTGTTTACGTTTTGATAGTAAATTGCGCATTTCTCATATACCGATCTTTTTTTGGACTTTATGGGCTGATTTACCTTTAGAGTAATAGTATAAGTTCGAGCTTTCATTAAAAGTGAGTGTAGTCTATCATTGGCCACCGGAGAAAAATATTTAAATGATTTGGTGTGTCTAGAGATTGCAACTATGGCATGCGGTACACTATCGAACAGCTCAAGAGGTTAAACCTTGTGCTTCATGGATCGTCAAGACTTTACTGGTTTCTGGTATCTTAAGCTGAGAGATTAATTGTTTATCAGCTCTGGTAAAAGTTAGATAGAGAGCGTTCTCTAACACAGGTAATGATGATAACATTGGTGGCAGGTTTATAAATTCGGCGGAAGTTTCTACTGTGTTCATACTAGTGATGTTAGGGTAGTATTTTTTGAGAGCAGAAGTAATATCAGCTGGGCATCGATACGTTACATTCAAGTATTCAGTCTTTGTTACAAAAGTACTTGCATCTGAAAATTTCATATTGACATGATGTAATCTGTCAATATATGGTATTTGGTTTTTGTCACCTAGAAGATATATTTTAGAACATTTACTTTTGATAACCACAAGTCCTATATATCCAGCATGCACCATCATGTACTCATCAATAAAAACTGTATCGTAGGTCCGGTTACCATTTATTAGGTATGAGGCAATCGTTTTGTAGTTTAATTTGATATTATTAAAGTTAGTGTTTTTGTGCTCGCAACGTGATGTTACCTTTAATTTTATATCTGCAAGTCCTTCTTTTGTAGCACATAGAACAAGATCAGTGCCCAGATTATGGTTGTTTATAATCCATGTTGATTTACCACAGCCAGGTACACCTTGAATATTTGTAATGTCCGGCATCTTTATGTTTGTTTTAAGATAGATATTGTTTAACGAGTTGTAAGTCTGATGATCTAACATAATTACCGTACCCGATGAACAAAAAATGTATCTGTTTGGGGTAATAAATGTGTTTGTGTCTTCACACAGTTGCACCAGATTATTTCAGTTGCACCAGATTATGTTTAATTGTCGTAAGGAAGAAGCGGAGAAAGGCAATAGATTTATGTTCTTAATGTAATGATCCTTTAAGTGGCTTTTTATTAGGCTGTTTGAGTGTTTCATGTAAAACATTATTTCCATGATCGAATTCTTATAGCTGGACTCTACAGACAACATTTTGTGAAAAGTCGGAGATGTAGATGGAAAATCCGTATAGTTTCCATATGAGAACTTCGAGGGATCACCTGTAATCCAACGGGAAGATAACATTCTCTCATACTGCAGTGACATATTGAAAGTAATATTTAAACCCATTTGATGTTGTTAAATGAAGAGTTTGTAACATAATCCAACACTGGCAAAACCTTGTTGACATGATGGCTAACATCCAAGGTAATTATGAAAGGCTCATTTTTTCGATGTTGCAAGTAGGATGTTAAAGTTTCTAAAGCGTAGATTAGATTTATATCATGAAACTCATTCTTCTTTGAGAGGGCAAGTTTCTCCAGTCTCGTTTCGATCGTTCTTTATTTAATGCCTGATTTTCAGCTGGTTCGTTGGTTCTGTGATCGGCGAATTTTCTAATATTTGTCAAAGTTGCTTTTATTGTTCCTGACGAGTTTGCTTCAATTTCACAATGTCAAGAAAAGAGCAGCGTAAGCAATGATCCCCGGAGTGCATAACTCATGGACCGACTCATCTTTCATGCCAGTACTATAGGTTTGCATGGTGTTATACAATCTGCAGATGGTCCTACGTAATCGGACCTATAGGCGTACGCCTTCAATTTGGCAAGCAATGGGCTGGTAGGACGTGAATAGCGAATCGCGAAAGAGTAAGGAGCGCTTCGACCCCAGAACAGATTGCATAGATTAAAACGTATATAAAAATAAAACTTTTTATTGACTTTTGGGGTATCGAGTAACTAGCGAAAAAGTTTTATTTGTGTGTTCTTGTTAAGGATTGAGAATGTCTCATTCTAATGCATATTTTTGACACTATGACGTAGAACATAGATTTTTAATGTCGTTTTCTTAATTCCGGAATGCGTTTGTAATTCATGCAGCCCCGTCTGATTATTACCAAATGATTATATTCTGTACTATAAGGTTGAATCCATAAAACTAAACTTTGTCCTTTTTTAATCGCCAATATCGAAAAATTAATTTTTAAATTCCTATGCAGCTAATTAAACCCGGATAAAGGCTGATCCTGATAATAAACCATATACGATATACTCGTAGGACCAAAATGGTAAAACTTTAATTAATACGGAAGAATTCTTCGTTCAATGTTATATATAACCGCAGAGATATTTTCTCCTCTAACCTATGTCTCATCTTTCAACTAACAGAGTTTGCATATACGTAAGGTACACAAAAAAACTACGTAAATCATAGCAGAGCAGAGTAAACATAATCCTTGCCTCATAGTTTTTTTTATGATTTTAGATAAATTTATGCTCATACAGAGTAAAACTGTTAGGTAGGTCTACAGAGTTTAGTTGTTGGTTATTTTTATTACTTTAGTTTAGATATTAAAAATATATGCTTCGTAGGTTCAACAAAAAGCAAAACAAAAATGTTATAATGATGCTGTGATGTAGCATACACACACAAGATTTTAACTATAAACATTTTGAAGGGAGGTGGTATAGTTTCTGTGATATACAGTAAAACCTCTAATGTTGGACACCTCTATAACTTGGAAATTTCTATATCTTGGACAAAAAGTCAAGTCCCTTCAAAAATGTATGGAACTTTGGATAAAAATGTCAGATTTATCTCTATATATTGGACAACCTCTATATCTTGTATGTTGGACAATTTTTTCTGAACATTTCACAATTTTTCTTTATATTTTTACTCTATATTGGACACACAACAGAAATTATTTTTCTCAAATTACATTTTTTACAAATGTATTGTACAGTGTACGTAACACATACGAATATGTATATGTTTGTGTTTTGTTTTAATTTATATAACAAGATTAACGTTCTCGATGCTATTTCTTGGGTGGATATTTCATGGAAACAGGTTTCAACCGATTGCATAATCAAATGTTTCCATAAAGCTGAATTTTCAATTCAACCAGCTTCAGATAAGTTAGTCGAACTTCCTCCACTACTTCATAACCCATTATTGCCCATTTCAAGAGTTTGCAGAGTATGTATGTTGTCAGCCGAACAAAATTGATATCTTAAATTCGATATTGGAAAACGAAAAGGAACTCGACGAAGATGAAGATCCAGAGCCAGAACAAGATATAGTGGACGTGTTTTGAAAAGTTTTGCTCTAAGCAACTTGCCAGAAATTTACAAACATGTCTTGGAAATAGAGCAACACATCAATGACTTTGTCCTTAATAAACAAAAGAATCAAAGTAAAATTTCTGATTATTTTAACAAAACTGATTGAGTAGCTTTAGTTTTGTGCAATTTTTATTACATGTATAGCTATGTATTAAAATATGTATAATTTCATATTATTAAATACTGGTGAATTAGACTTGAAAGAAACTGTATATACGTAGGTACATATTTAATTTTTTTACGTATGTATAAAATGAATTTTATTACACAAATTGTGTACATTTTATTTAAAACATAATTTTTGAAATTTATTCTGTAACTTGGACAACTCCATATGTTGGACAGAAGTTTTAGTCCCTTGAGTGTCCAACATACGGAGGTTTTACTGTATATACATAAACATACATAAACAGCATATTTCGGAAAAGTATGCTGTGTACGGTAAAATGCATGAAATAAGAGGGGACAATTTTAATGAATATCAGAAAAAGCTTTGAGCTTTTATTTAAGTACGTTCCAAATATATTACGATTATACGAGTTTTTATCTTGGAAAAACTAGAGAAAATTAAAGGACCTAATTTTGTACTTTGGTTCATTTTTTGTGATTTTAAGAATGCCAATTATGTTTTGGTTTGATATATTTAACCTTACTTTACCCCTTCCCCTTGTAATAAAGTGTTTTGGTTTGAAGTTCACATGGTTGGTTTGGTTATAAGTGTGACGTGTACATGGAAGTTACGCGCTGATACCGAATTATCGAAAAACGGGTTCATTTCGTTTGTAGTAAATTGAGGTATAGGTGTATTATCTTTTACAGACCAATGTTACGATCTATTGTTTCATAATTTTTTTGAGAGCAGTTTCGAATTTATCTGCTTGACTTCCTAAAAGTGTTAGGGTTGGGTCTGTTTTGCTGGCTAGAAGGTATTTCGTTTCTTTTTCTTATTCTATAGCAAACTAGATTCGAGTGGATTGCTGAATGTTTGATCATGTGAACGGAAACTTTATCATCGAAGGAACAATGTATCAAATAATGATTATCCGTGTAGTCGAGTATAATCGATCATTTTATCAATAACGTACTTCTTATACAGGGTGACTCAGAAGTGAAGACAAAACGATGCATATGGTGATAGAGAAAATCCAGTTCCAACCAAAATAGCCAAACAAAATTTTATCGAATTGTTGAAGGTTCAAAACTTATTCCACTTTTAGTGTTTTTTGGTGGAATCAAATGTGCAATATTTCTTTTTTAATATAGTTACGACCAAGAAGAGTGCAAATAAAATATTTTTTTTTATAAACTCTATTATCTTTTGTCAAATAAAAACAAAGAGTTGTAAAATGTTTTAGTTTCCCAAACATTATAGACACCACACCAGTGATGAGGCCCTAATCGGGAATGCTTTCTCAATTTCAGAGTCTTTTAAAATACATACACCCAATGATCAGCGAAGATGAACTCTCTGGTTATCCGAGGCGAGACAGAGGCAAAGATAGTATAATTGAAATGGTGACAGATGACCCTCCACTATACGTTTCAAGTTACATCATATTTTAAAAGGAACCAGTTTCACTCTAACCATATGCAATGTGTACCAAACCTTACACCCGCTGACCAAGAAAACTGAGTGAAATTTTGATGAAAAATGTCATGCGACATGCTTTTGAAAAAGGAGGGTGTATTCAATAAGGAAGAGAAAAGAGGAAATATATCTAAACATATAATTGAAAATATGTTGCTGAAGCATGACTTAGATGATTCTCATTATACGCGAGTAATGAGACATAACCTCAACCCAACATATCATGTCCAAGTCACCAGGGCCGGCGCTAGGCCTTTTGGCGTCCCGTGCACTTTGCAAAAATGCCGCCCTAAAGAAATGTTTGCATTAAATAATCCGTTTCCACATCACTCGTGAGGTAGGACTACTTGCAATGCATTTTTTTTAACGAGGTATACGTAGGTATAGTCCTCAAAAATATATATTTAAAAAATAAATAAAAAGGTTAAATATTACTATCGTACTAATTCAGCGTACGAATACACAACAAAATATATAAAAAATATCTATAACAAAAAATAAACTAAAAATATTTGTACAAAAAGCACTAAAATTCACGGGTGCATTTAAATACATAAATAAAACAAATATTTTGTAAAAATAGATTAATTAATTAATTAAAGTTTACTTTCCGTGCTTTAAGTTTTGCAAAATCGTCTATCAAGTCAGTATAATCCAAGTTGCTCAGAAAATCACTTTCTATAGATATTCTAGCTAAATCTACAAGTCTTTCTTGTCCCGTGGTACTACGTAAATAATTTTTAATAATTTTTAACTTGGAAAAGCTACGTTCTCCAGAAGCTACTGTAACTGGTATTGTCAATAAAATTCTAAGCGCTACTGCTAGATTTGGTAATATCGACTCTAATTTCTTATTAAATATAAAATCTAACGATTCTATAGGGCTTAAAAAAATTCCTGAAACTGTACTTTGAAATATTTTAATTTCGTCTAATAGTTCTAATCCTGCTACTCGTATATCGGAATTTGAATTGAAAGTTAAATGTTTTTCTAGGGAAAGGCATTTACGTAAAAGATCAGGATCATTTAATGAAACTACAGAAATATGCAAAAATTTGAAAATATTATTGTGTTCCGAAATTTGTTCAAACCGTTCGCTAACAGATTGAATAGCCCTATCAAGGATTTGGAAATAAAATTCAACTTTAAACTTTCTTTCAGGATTTGATATAGTTTCGTCTCTACCTTCGTATGAAAAAAGTTGAGGTTTTCGACTGGGGCGTCTTGGAGCGTCTTGGAGCATCAGGGAAATGTGGTGGAACCTTTAATTTTAAAGCCATTTCTTTAGAATGAAGGATAAACCCCTGAAATTTTTCCTCATTTCTTAAATTTGTTAAAAACTGATTTGTGTCCCGTAACATATTTACTGCCGTCGTTAAGCAAATAGCAGGTGATTGTAAATATTTGCTAAATATATTAATTTTTTCTAAAATACTATACCAAATAAATAGAGAACAAATAAATTCAAATTGAATAATTTTAAGAGACAAACTATTCGAGTTAAATCTTGTTATTCCGACCTTGTCCGTGTCGTTTCCTATTTCAAATAAAGCGTCATAAATATTATCTAAACTATATACTAAGGGTTTTAAAGCTTCTATGCGACTTTCCCATCTTGTCGTACATAATGGCTTTAGAGTTAGTGTTTTGACATTTTCTTTTTAAATTTCCAATCTTGAAACAGAACTAGAAAAAACACATATAAACATTGGATAGTATCCAAAAAAAATTACAGCTTGAAGTGAACATTGAACTGAATCCAAAAGAACTAGGTTAGGTGAATGTGAAGCACATGGCACAAAAAATGCTCTAGGTTCTAAATGCTTAATTTGAGCTTGCATTCCAATGTTTTTTCCCTTCATATTGGAGCCATTATCATAACCTTGCCCTCTGTAGTCACTAATTGAAAATCCTAGAGAAGTTAGTCGGTCTAAAACTAAATCAGTCAAGCCCTTACCCGTTGTGTCTGTAGCTTTTAAAAAACCCATAAAAAGCTCCATAATTTCAAAATTATTTTGATTTCTATGAACAACTCTAATAATGAGTGATAATTGTTCATTGCGACTCTGATCTGGAGTACAATCCACAATTATCGAAAAATATTTTGCTCCTTTTATGATGTTATTTTTTTTTCAATAACATTAGAAACGATCGAAATAACCTCATTCTGAATGCTTTTATGCAAATATCTGTTTTGCGTCTCACCGTTAGTTATGCGCCGTAGGTGTTCTGAAAGAACAACGTCAAATTCCGCTATAGCTTCCACTAACTTTAGAAAATTACCATTATTTTTCTCGTATAATCTGTCTGACCCACCCCTGAATGCCAAAGATTGCACTGAAAGGAATTTAACGAGAATAATAAGTCGTTTCAACACGTCTCTCCAATGTTGAACTTCTTTGGACATTATATTTTGAAAAGTGCTATCAATTGTGGAGTTTTTCGAAAGTCTTAGTTCAAATTCCTTCCATTTTTTAAAATTCTCTATGTGAACGACCCCCTGTTCATGTTCTTTAAGAACCGTAGTTATATGATTCCATTTGTTGAATCTTATACTACTAATTGGAATAAGAGAATTTTTCTTAAATAACATACAACAAAAACAAAAAATGGAATCACTTGAAACTGAATACACTAACCACGATCGTACAACTGTTTCCCCATTTGACAAAATATTTGTAAAATGTTTGTTATTAAATTTCCTACCGGACGTCACAGGATAACAAATATCTTTGATATGTTTGGGGCCTTTTTCAACAAGGTAGGTTAAAATTCTATCATTTAAATCTGGCCAGACCGCCGGATCATTTAAATCTAATTTTGAACTAATTGGCATTTTTTTTTGAAATCGTTTCAGAAAATGAAACCTCACCAGCGTCTTCTGATCTACCTAATAAAGTTCTATCATCACAACTTGAATTATTTTGTGGTGGTGGATCATCAATAACATTGATACTTTCAATGTCATTGGCAGTGTTGATTTGGGTAGCTATTGTTTGTTGCTGTATGTTTGCATTTCCTGCCTTAAAAAATTTATTTAGAGCATTTTGTTGTTTTTTGACAGAAAACGACAATTGCTTTTTTTGTCTGTTAGCGTGAAGAGACAATTTGGACTTGGCTTGGACAACATTATATTTAGATATAAAAATGCACCAAACACAACAAAAACAGTTCAAAAAATGAATAAAAATTTAATTACAAATCAAATATTTACCAAATATTATTTTTTTTGAAAAATCACATTAATAATTGCATATGCACCACTGAAAGTCTCACTCACTGAACTGAACAGTCCGTTGCTTTTTGCTTATATAAATATAACGTGAGTATTTTTATTCTGTTTCGCCAATCGCCTGTTTCTAAATTGTGAAATAGTAAATGTATGTGTAAGGCCGGATTTAAAAGCAAATAGTACGTATAGGTTCCTTTGTTTTTCGCACAGGATTTTCATATGATTTTATTGTGTATCTCACTCATTTCGTTTGTTGTTTTTACTTCGTTTTTAATTTTTTTGTAATGAAATGAAATAAATGATTTCGCTACTCGTTATGGCCCTATTCCATTCAAAAATACGAGATTTTGTACAAAATTAAAAAGAGACAAGAATAAAATATCTACATGAGAGTGACTGAGACACATTTTTTTTATAGTAGAACATGTAAGGGAATTTTTCGACTACGATACAAACATAACCTAAAAATTATTTAAATACAATGAAAAATCATAGTTTTTAATAATTAACGACGTCTTTTACACTCTATAAATTATTTAAAAAAATAAGTATTATTTTTTTAAATAAAATGAAATGGCGCAAATAGTCTTATTTTATTTTAGTTTTATTAATTTGGAGAAATACGTAAAAAGTACTTGCTATAAAATATATGAGGAGAAATTTTTGACATGTTCCGGTATAACCTAAAAATCAAAAAAAATAATTTAATAATAAACCAAATGTCTACAGTACAAAAACCTAAAGTGAAGATTTTTTTTACAATAAAACGTGTTTTTTAATAATCATTACCTAAATATTTGTGTAATTTATAATATAGTTGATTTGTTACCGTTTAAACAGTTAATATAAATTAAAATTAAATGTAAATATTGCTCGTGGCGCTTGTGGCGTCAAAATCAGCTGCTTCACATTATACTGGGAATCACAATTTTTATTGTTAATAACTTTAATTTTATTATTTTTAATATCGAATTTTATTAAATCGATTAGGTTTTAATTTCTTAAGAAATATTCAAAAAGTCGAGAAATGTTTTGGAATTAATTTGCTGAATTGGAAACTGCACAATAATATTAAGCTGAATGGAAACTCATTGCGCAAAGTTAAAAGTTCATATCGCCACTGTGCCGACCTCCTGTAGTTGTGGTGCAAGGTTTAATGCAAGTAATAATTACACGTAAGTTCCCAGAGTTATAATCCTGGATTACATTTCTATTTCAATGTATTTTTTGTGTCCTTTCTATATTCAATTTAAATACAACGTTTATTTATTTTAGTTCTAGATTATTATATTTGGATGAAGAAGTATTCGCGATTCTTTGAATTTTAAAGGCTTAATTGAGAAAACATGCACTTCACATTGAAGAAACATAAGGGAGCTCCTAACACAATGTCAAGAATTTCGAAATATTAATTCTTCAATGGCAATAGCGATTAACACATCAAATGCTGAACCAATTTAAGAACCGCCGTGTAATTGCGTTGCTCGATTTCAATACATTTCTATTTTAATCGGAT
Source organism: Nephrotoma appendiculata (assembly GCA_947310385.1). NCBI lineage: Eukaryota > Metazoa > Arthropoda > Insecta > Diptera > Tipulidae > Nephrotoma > Nephrotoma appendiculata. The sequence goes on from OX371224.1 coordinate 264,154,987, forward strand.
AAAACATTTTGGAAATTTTTAAAGAATTGACAAACGAAATTAATTAGTTTAGATATAAGTGTAACAACATGGCAAGATCTGTTTTTGCTGTTTCATATGCATACTTAGATCTCCGAGAGGAACACCTACCTGCATGGCATCTATGAGTTAAATTCCATATTTATTTACGTAATGAATTTCTGAAACAGCTAAAGCTGGAACATGTTATTCACTCTGTGAAAGATGACGTGTGGACAATTATTGATTCGGATGACGTAGAAGGCATTACAACAAATAGTGAATGCGTAGGACTTAAGCAGCATTACTTAATCAAAATACATTTGAAAATTTAATGCACATATTAATGCAAGCCACAATACAATATTCTGAATACTATATCGAAGAAAAACTTTTCTTCACAGCGTAACTTATTAAAGTTGTTTGCATTTTCAACGAGTTTAGTTAATATTTTAGGGAAAGGTCTGTTGACCTACAACACAGAAAGATAACGTCATTTTGCAAAAGGTTTGGGGGCGATTAGTTTAATTTATTCTGATTTGGCATACAAATAAAACATTAATTTCGTTTAATTTCAGATACCAACCGAATAAGATGAATGATGTGGGACTGGCAACTTGTATATCGAATTCAAATTCAATATATCTCGTTTATATTTCGAACTTGCCACTATATGTACAATTCGCGACATCTTGATACATGGCAATATTTAGTCGATTCACCATTTTCTACTTTAGATAAGCGCACATTATGAATTTTATGCTATTGCTTGATTGGGTTTCGTGACAATTTTCTCTATTTAAACTATGAAGTTACCGAACCAAATCAATAATCAAAATTTAGTAGGCAAGTTCTATGATGTTATAACTGAAATTGCAAGCAATAGATGACAGCCAATAGATGACATATTATTTGTTGCAAACATTTTGTAATATGATTTTATGGAGAGAACAGTCTGACCGGGAATTCATAAGGACTGTACCAAAGATATTTAAGGTAGAAATTTAAATTGATTCTTAGTTCCTTCCTATTCCTACTAATTAAATTTTCTATTATTTTTTTTAGATTGGATTCATTAATCAGCCGACCAAAGATATATGCTATAAAATAGTTCGTGATCTCCTTTATAATATTTCTGATAAATATCCTGAATTGATGTCCAACATTTTATGGCGTGTTAAAGTATCCTTTGCCGACATTAAATCATTAGCATCTTATTTATTTAAATCGCTTCCGCTGCACCGGGGGAAGCCATAATTTGTTGATTTTGAAATTTTATTAGCGTGGCTTCTAAATTTTAATATTGATTCAAATGAAAGCTCAACAGCTCGAGTTTTCATAAGTCATATAAATTGGAGATTTGATGAATACTATTGATGCTTACTTTTTTTTGTTAAATGTTTTGTTAATCTATGAAATGTATGAATGATTTTTAATAAAATATGTATCTGCCAATTGTGTAATATTTTGTTTAAAGCGCAATGTGAACTGGGGTAAGGCGTTTCTTTGTAGTCAACTACTTAAAACAACGATGTCACCATAAAAATAATTTTCAATTTGAAAATTTTTTAAATTTAAAATTGACGAAATTTTAACGGAAACGTACAGCCGGTGTAATGAACTTTCAACCGGTAGAAATAAAATTTTATAATTCTAACAGATTACCGTTACAATACTGTTATTCTATTACAAAATCGAAATGGCCCTTTTTTCATCTCTACACTCACTAATCCTAATTTGAAAAATATTAATCTGACATGATTAATTCATTTTTTAAAACGTTTAACTTTTCCGGTTATATTCTATGATACCGCCCCAGCGAAAACACCGTTTTATTAATTTTATTATTATTTAATAAAACTTTAAATCGAGTTTATTTTTATATTTAATCACAGTAAAATTTACCACCACACGAATCTATTTATTAAAGTTATTTTCTAAAATCACGGCATCATAAAAATTGAAGTTCTAAAGTCACGTCGTCGTATATCTGTACACCATAAAAATTTTCAAAAAATAAATTAAAAAGAGAGTGGGGGATTTTTATTTTTGATTTTTATATTTGGTGCCATAAACAATACTCAGCTTGATATTTTTCAAGGAAAAATTATAGCAACTGAACAAAAACAAAAAAATCGGAAATACCTTTCTCACAAATAGAAATGGTTTATTTCCGTCTCTTTTTAGTTTTGTACAAAATCTCGTATATTTGAATGGAATAGGGCTATTAACCGTTGTTAGTATGTAGTTTAGTACATTTTTGATTTTGTGCATATTTCGGTTTATTTGGTTTTATACTTTATTTTTGATTTTTCTTCAATTAGTTTTAGTTCATTAACAATAGTAGAAGGAGAAAATACGTAAAAAATATTTTTCCGTTAAATTTTTTTTTACAGTTTGTGGAAACTAGGATTCTTCGAATTAAGTTTTTGGAATTTTTATTAAATTATTAAAATAATTTTACTTCTTATATTTATAATAATAATGATATAAAAATTAGCTATGTATTTCCAATTTTGTGAATGTGATGAATATCTTGATGACATCACAAAACTTAACTTTTTTAATACAATACTTTTCCTCCAGACAATCATGAACAACAATCATATGAAACTTATTTATTATTTTATAAAAAATATACATAATTAAAATTTGCATAAAATTTTAATCACATCATTATTTTTAACTTCACATTATCAGTAAATAAAAATATGATTGATTCAGTTTTATTCAATGCGTCTGTTTTGAATTAAAAATAAAAATTATATTACAAATACAACATTTTAAAAATGCAATGTACCACTCAAAAATTTTTCAGCACAGAATTTTAACACTGTTCATAGTTCATATGCAAAGCAAAATATCAATAAAAATCCCCCACTATTCCTTCTATAAAAACAACTCGCTCATGAAATGAACAGTATTTTTATTCTGTGCATTGTGCAAACGGAAAGTGTAAACACAAAATTGAGAGAAACCGACGTGGAAAAAATGACTTGCTGTTTTTTTCTATTCCCCTTTTTCTATATTGAATACTCTTTATTCGCTCTCCATTATTAGGCATATTATTTTTTAATTATCTATGTATGCGTAAAATTATGTTCATTCAAAATCCACGCAAGTGTATAAATACAATGCCTTCTAAACTACTGGCCTTTTACTACTCTCATTTTTCGCACATGACGTCAATTTAAGTCTAAACCGAGACTGCGCAATAATAATTTTAAGATATTTACACTAACAAAGCAACTAGAGAAAGCAACAACAACGTCGACTTAGCGTGTCGTCATCATTTGGTGTCAGCGGCCAGTAGTTTAGAAGGCATTGATAAATACAAGCCGTTGCACTTGCGCACAGAATAAAAATACTGTTCATGAGCGAGATGCTCTGGAATTTTTATTGATATTTTTCTTTACATATGAACTATGAACAACGTTAAAATTCTGTGCTGAAAATGAAAATATTTTTGTGTATATGGTAATGTAATGACTGTAAAGCTATTCTGCAAATTTTAATAAAATTGTGCAGTATAGTAAAATGTTATTTAAAATTAAATATTTTCTAATAAATAATTTTTTTTTTAAATATATTGGCGCCCTGAAATGTTTGCGCCCCGGCAAGCTGTTCATATTGTTCTATGGGAGGGCCGGCCCTGCAAGTCACTGGATTAGTAGAGGCGGGACTATTGGCCACAGCGGTCTCCTGATTTAAATATTTAGAAAATTTTTGTGGGATTATAATAAGCAGCTGACAATTAGAATACTTGCTGAAATATTTAAAATTAATAAAAACAATTATTATTTTAATCATTTGGTTTTATTTCCGATAAAGCAGATATTTTAGCATTTTAATTTTGTTAAATGCATTTTCGGGTTTATTAACCGACGTAGTTGGTTGGAACAAAAAGGCTTTACAATATTATTACTGCTATTTAATAGAAAATAATAGTGTTTATACCATTGGGTAGAGTCACCCTGTTTCGTTCGGTGTGCCACTTCTGAGACACTCTGTTTAAGAATTGATACTTATATAAAGAAGTTGAGTTAGTGGTATTGACTAAATTGATTGACTAAAATTGTAATAGTGTGTTTGAAATTGAATTTGTTTCCAGCATATTAATAGTGTTACTTGTAGACGCATGACCTGATCCGGTTCCGTTCATTTCGTGACAAAACAAAGGCGCTTACTAGGGGTATATTTTTTAATTCATCCCGAGCAAGCAGGCTTACCCCGGGTAGTGTACACCGAGCAAAGGTTGTACTGGGTAAAATTATCCGGTGCGCATAGAGTAAAAAATTGTTTTTTACTTTGCACACTCTTCGTACACTGACATTAATATCAGAGTAAAACTTGAAGAACCGAGTAAGCTCGGTGTAAGCACAGTTCACAAATAAAAACGCAGTGTGCAGAGTAAAATTACCCAGGTTGAATAAAAAAATACGGAGTATTTTTTGTCAGTGCACTGCCTGCTCGGGATGAATTAAAAAATAGACCCTAGATTTAAAATCAAAATTTGTGATCCGAAATAAAATTTGGATCGGTTCCGAGCAAACTTTTAATATTTCTTTAAAAGATCTGAAATTGGCGCTGATATTTGGGCGTAGTCGGGAATAAATCTCCGATAACAATCTAAAACCCAATTCCTTTTTTTATTATTATTATCCTGCAATCCGTTATGGGGCCAAGGCTCTTTCAACTCTTTTGCGGTTTGCTTTTTCCGTCCTCAGTTTTACGCCATTCCCAGCCCCATCTGCACATTGCATAGTTCGGCCCAAGAGTTTTGCACTTTGATAGGGGGTCTTACATGTATTTCATTTCATCACAGATCGTAATCTGTAGATGAAAATTCCCTTTTGATTTCTGCCCCTATTGGGATTCGAACGCGGTACGTCCCGATCCAAACGCCAAAACTTTAACCACTGTGCCATTTGGTCGGTAACCCAAATCCTTAGAGCCTTATTCTTTTCACCTAATTCGAACTTGGAAAATCAATCAACGACGTATACCCAAAATAACGAACCTGTCTTATACAAAAAAAAAAAACTCTTATCGATATTAATGATTAAGCAAGCATTCGATTTATGGTGTCAATTTTAGCATTAGCCCCCTTGGATGGTTCGGGATATCGCGGAAAGAAACGTTATTTAATAGGAAGTGCCGAAACCACACCTTGTGCGCAAGCAAATGAGTACAACCTTAACCCAATTGTGTAAGCAAAGGGAACTGTTATTTCATTAAATTGAGCTTAACAGTTTGCTCTTTTGTGATTTTAATTACAGGGTGGCTGAGACCAAGTGTTACCAAATTAAAACGCTGTAATTTTTTTAATTTTGATTATTTTTTATTGAAATTTCGTGGAATATGTTGAAAACATATTACATTTTATGAAAAACAAGTTTTTGCTCGATATGACCTCCTTTGGCTCTGATTATTTGATTCAGTCTTCCATAGAAAGCATTGCATGCTGACCGAACGTGGGCTTGCGGAATTTTATTCCATTCTCGAACAAGAGCTGACTTCAAATGCATCAACACTTTCGTATTTTTTAGTGGACACCTTACTCTCTAAAATGGACCATATGGAGAAATCCATGGGATTCAAGTCTGGTGAATATGGTGGCCATTCTTTCGACGAAATCAACCGCGGAACGCAATTTTGTAAAAATTGCTGTGTCGCTCGAGCTTTGTGTGACGGTGCCGAGTCCTGTTTGAATGTCCAACGGTTCGTACCAAAGTGTTAACGTGCCCAAGGTAGCAAAGCATCGTTTAGGATCTTATGACGGTACACCTCTTGGTTTACCTTGACTCTATGTTCGATGAAAACCAGAAGAGTGCGTCCATCTGCAGTCACTGCAGCCCAAACCACAACATAAGCTGGTGATTGCTTGCGCATGACAACTCTTGTGTCCAAATTATCGTTGGACTTGTGCTCTAACGAAACACGATCATTTTGTTTATTCGCATACTGTTGAATGGTGAGCTCATCAGAAAAGACAATTTTTGGAATCTCATCACGTTCGGCCTAAGCCTTCAATGGTCGTGTTCTTTCAAGCCTAACTTTTTTTGTGCCTCCGTAAGATCTTGAACTTTTTGTATCTTGTAGGGCTTCAAGTGTAGTTTATTTTTCAATATGGTTTGAATGCTGTATCGTGCAACATGTAGACGTGCGGCTAATTGATTGGCACTTTGACGAGGATTTTGTTGGATTCGTTTCTTCACCTTTCGTATCATTTCTTTTGATGTTGCTGTCTTTTTAGGACCGCCTCTGTTGCGTTTAGCGATGCTACCAGTTTCGTTGTATCGAGTTATGGTTCGATACACAAACATTTTATTCACATTCAAATGCTGGAGCTGACCAACTATTGCTGCTTGTGAATTTCCACTCAAATACAGTGCAATTACACTATTACGTTTGAACTCCATTACGATTTTTTTATGAAGATATTAATTTAGAACAATTATTTGTTGAGCACATGTAAACAACTAACCAAACTTCAATCTGTCAAAAAATTGACGCGCGAAAATGACAACTACACATATGACAGCAGAGTGAACTCAGTAACATTTGGTCTCAGCCACCCTGTATATTTATGTATATAGATATGAGACTCTAGTCCGAGAATAATGTAGGAACCGGTACTAACGTGAGTGTACGGCATAGTGTTGTTTGGTGTCTATGGATTCTTTAGACGTTACTTCAAATAAGTAATACCATATGGGACGAGCCTGTTCGGGACGACGAAATTTAAAGTGGGGGTAGTGATATAGGTTCAAGTCTAGTAAGAGACAATAAGCGTGTTACTTTAACAATTTTATAACTATACAATGCCATACATCTCATTCTAACTAGAACAGTTTTAGTCTTAGACTGTGTGCCTGAGAGCGATTTTTTCGACTAAATTGCCGACTAAACTAAATTAATGACTGGTTCATATCATTCTTTCAAAGGTGGCACTAGTATTTTTTGAATATGCTGTGCCTCCGATTATAAACTAAATTATAAAACTAAACTAAATTATGATTTTTCATACGTCATATTGTTTTCAACAACACCGATTTGTTATTATTTAAAATCAAGGAAATAGCATTAATAAAACAAATATTGATATGGGAATGGCATTATTCATGAATGTGATTATAAATTACAACCGATATTTAAGAATGAGATATTTCCTTTTAAACATTTTTACTCGTATGTATTCGATAAAAAAAAATAAAAAATTGAAATGAAAATGACAACTAAATAGTCAAGCAACCTCAGCAGGAGTCTAAATGACAGAAACTGGTGGATAATAGCATAACTACACATTAATTTAGTTTAGTCGACAGTTTAGTCGAAAAAATCGCTCTCAGGCACACAGAGTTAATTTTTGTAGAAATAGGATTATAATTATTCTACGTTATGCTATTGACCACTAGATCCACTTTTTCGAACATTATAATTTGGGTAGGAATCTTGGCAAGAAAAGTAAATTTTGAATTTAATCCATTTAAAATAACGGTAAAAGGTCGGGAAACACCGAACTTGACGAGACCACTTGTCCTCTACGTATTTTGGGGCACTGAATACGAAAATGAGGATAACAACTACCTCCAGTGGTTGGAACAGCCTTAAAATTGCAAAAAACACCCCTAAAAAGGGATGTTTTTCGACTGTACTTGTTGTTTTGCAAACTAAGCCATCTGATACGTTTTTTGGGGCGCTGATTACGAAAATGAGGGTTAAAACTAGCAGCAATGGTGATATCCGCAGAAGATGCTGATATCCACATTGTAAGGAAAGCCATTGATGAAGCAAGAAAAGGAAGTTTCGTCCAAATAATTGCCGAGGACATCGATGTACTTGTCTTACTCACGCAATTTTATGAAGGACTGGATATTGTTTTTACAAAAATTAACAGAGGTCGATCCTCAAATGACATATACAATGTTAATAGTTTTAAGTACCCGCATTTAAAAAAAATTATCGCATTTCTCGACGCTTTTAGCGGTTGCGATACAAATTGCGCATTTTATCAAAAAGGAAAAGATACCATTTTTAAATCTGTTGCTGCAGATGAGGACTTAATTAACAGAGCTCAGATCTTTTATCAACTTGAAGTAAATAAAGACGATTTGTGGAAAGTTGCCTTAGATATTGTAAGTACAGTATACGTGCGAAAGAAAGTTCCCGTAAATAATTTTAATGCAATAAGAGTACAATGTTATGCGAATATGAAGACCGATATTAATATAAGAAGACTTCCACCGACAGACCTGGCAATCCGAGAACATGCTTTACGCGTATATCTCCAGTGTCAGGATTGGTGTTTAAATATATTGAATCCAACTGACTGGGGTTGGCAATCAGTCGGAAATAAACTCGTCCCAATTTTTACTTTAAAACCATTATTACCTGATAATTTTCTAAAAAAGTTTACATGCAGTGCAAGAGGGGATGTAAGAGGCAGGGACTTCGATAATAGCGAAAATATGTTGACTATCCAAGACTTTGATGAAGACGAAGATTTTGAAGAGGAAATACAATTAGAACTTGAGCCAGAAATATTGATTCAGGAAACTGAAAATCAATGGGATACGAGCGATTTTTGCGATTCACAGGTAAGTTCAGAAGTTGATTGGGCCGAAACAACAACAGAATTTGACGAGGATGAAGAAATTTCTTCTTGCAAAATACCAAGACTAGATTTGAATACAACTGAATATAGTGATATCTTGTAAGAAGTTTGATACTTGTCATATTTCATATTTATTAATAAAAATATATTCCATTTTTAGTTTTTGGATTTTATATTTCATTTTTCACCATAACTTCCACTCTCGACACCCCGATTTTTGAAATCAGCGACCCAAAAAACATATGAGATGAGTTAGTTTGCAAAATAACAAATACAGTGCTAAAACACCCCTACTTAAGGGTGTTTTTGCAATTTTAGGGGTAGTTCAACCATTGCTGCTAGTTTTAACCCTCATTTTCGTAATCAGCGCCCAAAAAACATATCAGATGGCTTAGTTTGCAAAACACCAAGTACAGTAACACCCTATTTAGGGGTGTTTTTTGCAATTTTAACGGTGTTCCAACCACTGGAGGTAGTTTTAACCCTCATTTTCGTAATCAGCGCCCCAAAATACGTAGAGGACAAGTGGTCTCGTCAAGTTCGGTGTTTCCCGACCTTTTACCGTCATTTTAAATGGACTAATTTGTCAACAATGCAAATTATTAGATATTTTATTTTTCATGCACAAGAAACCAAATGTAATAAACTACAGCGGTACGCAAATAAGAAATATTTATCTCGAAGACTAATTTTAACCAATCGGTAAAAGTAAAAAACAAAAAAAAGTTTGGCTCTTATTTTGGACATAAATTTCATTCCTATTCGAAAAGAATTCCCAAAGTAAAACCGCAAATAATATTTTTTTGGGCGAATATTTTTCTTAACATGCATCGTGAATCATCAAACAGGGGACCTACTGACGTGGAATGTTAGCGAATACAACTGCACGCAAATTATTTACAATTGAAATACGCAAACATCGACAGATACAATAAATAGAATAAGCGCGAGTAATTTAGAACGCAGACCCAGTTTTGAATTAACAGTGAACAGTACCAGTCGAGCAGTAAAAAAGCAAACAGTGTGAAGTAAAAGTGAAATTGCGATAAGAGTGATAACTGCACCACTTATAAATACTCACGTTGTCATGCTAAAGCTCATCACATTTTTATTTGCCTGGAAACGTTTGATCCATGCGCTTGCCTCGAGACAAAAGATTACAGTTTGTATAGTAGAAGCATTTTATGTTTATCTACAAATATTTGAATTTCTTCATTTCAATGAGTACCAAACATATATACAAACACCCGCCAAATATTATATTCAAACATTTCGTTTGCACCTTTCTTAGAAGAAAATATTCATAATCATCATCATCACCATCACCAAAATAACACATCGTATACCAAAAAGAAATATTTTTTTGTCTATCGCATCTCTAGAATGAAAATATCGAATAATAAACTGAGAGGTAAGAACCGAATAATTTCGACGGATAAATGAGTGAACAATGTAAAGAAATCGAATAAAAAGTACGAAAGTAAGAATATCGTACAAAGAAAACACTTTTAAGATTGTTCATCTTCAACATTTTCTTTTGTTTTCAGACGAATGAATTGGATGCTGCGTGTATAAGAGATGAGTATAATTTACAATTGAGCACTATTTACTTTTGGCTATACATAACCAACCAGTTGAGTGATTGGGATTAGAATTCCGTTGAAATGCTGTTTAAGCATTAATTAATAATTATGAAGAGTTAATGATTGAACATTGATGTAACGGTGTAAAGTGTTGATTATATACGGGGAAAATTATTGTTTGTAGTCGTTTGGAGAATTTAAAAATGTTCACACCAAATTTAAAGTGGGACGTATCATAAATATGTAAGACATTTCGAATGGAATGGAGTGTAGCGTAATGCAGTTTGGTTAACACTTAAGATACGAGATAATATTATAAATTGTTGGGTTTACATCTCACACATAATGTTATATGACATATTTATGTTCACTATTTTCAAATGGATAATACTTAAAATTTCTAAAAATTCAGTTAACATTCGTAGTCTAAAGTGTTATGGGTCTCTTCAATTGATCGTGCCGTTTGTTTTTGAATTTTATACGTTCGCCAAATCGATTTTCGAAAAACCAACAAGTTTGTCCAATGCAATATTTTCCTAATCGTCGGTTAATAACTTTTACTGTGACTTCTAGTTGACCTGATTTTCGAAATGTTTGCGCTGTATGAGGAAGCGATGTTTCTAACATGTAAAATCAAACAAAATATGTTCCACGGGTCGCGCAAACATTTTGAAGTTTCAAATTTATAAGGTTTTTTGTAAATATTTTTTGTCATAAATTTCATAGTAAATGCAGAACTTGCAGGAAGCCTATTTGAATGGAGAAAAATGTTACAACTGTAGAAGGACAGAAATAAATTTTAAAAATGGGCCCCGGCGACTGTTATTGAATTAGTCTGATAAGTGGCATAGAAACTAGATGATACAAGAGGAAAGTTACTTAAATATATCAAGCCGAAGATATAAGCAAATGAAGTATAATTCCCACCGTATGAGACATTTCAGTGGTGTTGGTCGCTCCACGATTTTACAATTGATAGCGGCACCGAGTAATCTAAAGTGATAAATTGCAGTGCTATATTTTTATGGTTCTCGTATTAGTTAGCCTAACAATCGCCGCCGCCCCAGATTCCCATTCTTGAAAACAAGAAGGGATGAAATGAGTAACCTAGGTGTGGGGCAGGGTCACGCTTAATGGTGGCGGATGGGTCGGATTAAGGTATTATGCGAACCATGCCGATGATCAGCCAGGCTGGGGAGGCATATTTTTTTTTTTTTTTAATTTCATTACCATCTTTATTATAATAAATAAAAAATAGTATGTACAATAATATTAATACTAAAAAAGTTTCAGAAGGTAAGATAAGTGGACCATTGGATCAAATAGATCACGTGACTGGTCCCCTGATTCTAAATTACAAAACAAAAATAAATATTTAACTTCTATTTACAAAAATAAGAAATAAAAACAATATAATTTACGTTTAAAATTAATAGCATATGTATAATAGATAATAATAGATAATTAAAACTATTATTCTAAATTCATTACACATGGATATATTAAAGCCTCTTAAAATACTACATTTATATAATTTTTCCTTCTTTCATTATCCTTCCCGTATTTGAGTTATCATTGTGAGAACGCGAACAATTTTTAAACTAATAATTGAAAAAGATGGTCAATATTTTTAGTTTGATGGATCCATTTTTTAAGGTGTTTTGAAAAGCTAGAAAAGCTGCTGCACTTTCGAATATCCAAAGGTAAATTGTTAAATTAATTGGTGCAACGATATTAAAAAAGTTTTTCTGTAGGTCTAATCTAAATTTTGGAATATGTTTTAAAAAGGTATGATTCGACCTGAGATTATAACCTGCATGGGTCACAAAATTATTTCCACTTTTAACATAAAATATTTTTAGAACCTTAAAAACGTATATATGCCGTAGTGGCAGTATAATGAGAGTTTGAAATAATGGCCACGATGGCGAAAAAGATGGTTTGAAGCACATAATTCTGATTAACTGCTTTTGTCGTACGTAGATAGGGTGTAGCGTGGCATTGCACGCACTACCCCAACATGATAAGCCATATTGCAGAATTAAGTCCGCTAATGCAAAGTAGATCATTCTAAGTAAATATTGTGGAGCAAATAGTCGTAGAACATACATTTTCCTAGAGACCAATAATAGTCTAGACTTTATTCCTTGTATACCTAGATATCGAAATTCATCAACTGTGTTCGCTAGGAAGCAATCATTAGAAGGGCACTGCATGTTATAGTTTTTGCTACATTCGAAAGTGTGATGTGTTGTCTGACGATACGACGATGGAGTATCCCTAAAATGCAATAATTTCGTTTTGTGACTCAAAACAAAATTATGTGCTTCCAACCAAATGGATAAAGTGTTTAAATCATGATCTATGAGCGCGACGTTGTCTTGAAAACTTGGACTAGCATATGTAAACGAGAAATCATCAGCAAAAGCAGTTGGAGACCCTCGTAATTGTTGTCGGAAGATTCCATTTACATACACTAAAAATAATAAAGGTCCTAAGACAGAACCCTGTGGGACTCCCACATTTATCGGTAACTCTTTACTTAATTGTCCATTTACTCTTACCAATTGCGTTCGCCCATTTAAGTACGAGTACACCCAATCCCGGGCTATTCCTCTGAATCCACAACAATGTAGCTTTTTTAACAATGTGTTATGTTGGACTCTGTCGAAAGCCTTTGTTAAATCTATAAACAGAGTAGATACTTTGAACCCATTATCAATATGTTCAGTTACTTGTTCTATGAAGGATAGAATAGCTTGTTCAGTATTTTTATTTTTCCTAAAACCATATTGGTCGGGAGAGAGAAAATCTATTTTATCTAGGAACGAATCAATTCTACTTTTTATAGCTTTTTCAAATATTTTAGAGAATACAGAAAGTAGTGAGATTGGTCGATAGTTGTTCATGATTGTTTTATCATTATTTTTAAAGATCGGAACAACTAAAGCTCGCTTTAACGAAGTAGGAAAAATCCCAGTTACCAAGCTTAAATTGAAAATAAAAGATAAAACATCAACTAAAAACCAGGACATTCTTTTAACAACATTGTTTGAGATGCCATCCAAACCAGGAGAGGAATTATTTTTTAGTGAAAGAATGGTATCTGGTTCTCCAGACGAGATTTCTGAACAAACGCAACTATCAATAGATTGGTAATATTGACATATTAATCTATTTTTGTCGGCTTTATCCAAGAGGAGGCTGGTAGCATTTGCACCACCAACACTCGTAAAGAACTCGTTAAGTTCGTTTGCGATTTGAACTGGATCAGATAATTTGCAGCCTGTTTGATCAACGATTTCTTTAATTTCAACTGGATAAGGCTGTCTGTTTATTATTTCATTAACTGTTTTCCAATTCTTACGAGCATCATTACCATTGTTGATGAACTTTTGAGAATAAAAACTTTTTTTGGCTATTTCAATTTGTAGGTTAACAGAGTCACACAGCGTCAAGCTATATTGTTTCAATCTACGGTTGCTGTTATGTTTTTTTGCAAGGCGACAAATATAATTTCTTTTACGTATAAGTCTCAATAAATCATCAGACATCCATGGCTTTAGCTTCGTTGTTCTACTGGGAAACAACTTAATTGAAGTGCACTTTTTAATATGTCCTTTAAATATTTTAATAAAACTATCATAGGCCTTAGACACATCTTGGCAAGAATAAACATCAGTCCATTCTTCACACAATAGTAGATCCTGTAGTTGGTTGAAATCGATATGAAAAACTTCAGAGGTTCTCCGAGATGTAGATTTTGTGTGAAAGGCAGTACCTGATAATTTAATTTCAATTAGACAGTGATCTGAAATTTTTAAGTCTAATACACTGTAGGAAACTGCCGAAAAATACCTTTGCTCAAATCTATGGAGTACATTATCAATATAAGTAGCTGTGTTATTTGTAATTCGCGTTGGTTCAAAAATATTATCTAATCCATGTTCAGATAATAAAAGCAGCAGACCATCCAGCATTGCATTTTGCTTGAGAAAGTCAATGTTAAAGTCACCCATGATAATTAAGTTAGGATGGGATAGATCCCCCAAAAGCACACTGAATTCATCTATAAAACTGGAGATATCTGTATAACCAAGACGATATATACAAATAACACAAACTAATTTAGAACTTATAAAGAATGTCAGACCGACCGCATTGAATGTTTGGAAAAGTAGATTAAATTGTTTGCAATTCAGACTACTATTGGCATAAACAGCGACACCTCCTGAACGTTTATCATGCAAGCAAGATGTGAATAGATCATACCCCTTTAAACCATAATTCGCGACTTCATTGTCGTAAATCCAAATTTCAGACAAGCCAATAATTTGAGGCCAAAGATTACCGGAACCTAAGTGTGCAAGCAGCTTGTCTAAATTTTTTTCTTAAACTACGTATATTTTGATAAACAAGATTAAAGTTCATTGCGCTGCTCATTAAAAAAAATAATACTCATATTAATATAAACAATCGTAATAAATAAATTTGTTTCGCGTCCCTTAATTAAATTGATCAGACTACCATGCAAATCATCAAAATAAAAATATTGAACAAATAAACCGACCATGTTATAGTAAAAAATATTGTAGTGTAATTGAGCCTTTAAACAACTACCAAAATGAAATGTATAAGGTTTTAATTCTATTTCAGTGTGGGAACAAAAGATAACAAAATTATTTAATGTCAAAAAAATAAAATTGCCAAGTACTTAGCTGTATGGATACCTGGCGACCTCCAGTTGTATATAGCCTGCTCCGTATATACGGATCTCTGCACGAGTGAACCATAATTTTCTCCGACACTCGTGCGGGGCCATATATGGAATCTAAAAAAATAGAACTAAAAAAGTGGCCAGGCCAGCACTTCTCAAATGCTGATAAAGAGGGGGAGGGGAGTCTGTGATTGCAGCCGTCAGTAATGCTAGGACTGGTTTCGAGGCTTGCAAGCCAAGGACTAGCGGTAGTAATAAGAAGGAGAAAGTCATTGCTCCACCAGTTCGGAGATCCAAAACTAAGCGTGCGGCATTCCGTGTTTTGAGATGCCATCCAATTTTGAGAGACTGGCTACAGTCCCGGAGGAGCAATGAACCGAAGAATAGAGGAAATCTGCCAACTGAGCTAAGAGCTGTATTGCCGATGTGAGCAATGCACGCAAGGAGGATCTTGCGTCTAAAAGGCAAAGATCGAACGAAGAGAAGCATGGAGGTTTGGTTGCCGAGAGAAAGCGGGCCAAGCTTTATGTGGGTCAGTCGCCAGAGGAGCGTAATCTTTTCACCAAAATCGTGAAGAAGTGGAAGCAGGTGCTAGGCGTTGCAGACGAGAGCAATAAGGATGGGCGCATCACAGGATGAAAATGGAGGTTGGTGTTTAATGTCTTTTTTCTTAAAGTCCTTGTACAACATCCGGGATCCCGCCAAATAGCAGGGACGCAGTTTAGTATCAGCGACGACTGAAGCTGAGCGTGTGCGCTGATCAGAGATCGGCTTTCATGTATAGGAAGGCCACCGAGGAGTTAGACGAGGTATGGCCAGAAGCCAAGCTGAGGGCAGTTCCTAAGGAGGAAATAGGAGATTATGGCTTGCAGTTGCATACATGGTCCGAAGCCAGAAGCCAGTACCACCAGATATACGGGAGGCACTTGTTTGTGATGTAGAAAGGAGGAAGGTCGGAGTTATTTTAGGGTGTGATGCGAATGCGCATCATACCATCTGGGATAGCTCAGACATCATTGTAAGGGATGAGTCTCTTTTTCAAGTTTTTTTAAGAACTAACCTCATTATTAGTAATATAGGTCAGGGACCCACCTTTATTATTAGAAATAGGCAGGATGTTCTAGACGTCAATCTGGTCTTCAATTTCATCTCGCGAAGGAGCATTTCTTCTCTGACCATCGGTATCTAACGTTTAAGCTTAATCTCCAAATTACAAATCAGTACGTTTTTGGAGAGTAGCGTTCCATCTAGAGTTCCAGGACTCACCGAGACGAGTGATCTGGATTCAATGGTAGATATTCTTACTAGGGCTTGCAATACCTCTATGAAGGAACCCTACTCATTAATAAAGCTGAAGAGAAATCGGAAACCGTTTGCGGAGTGCTAGAAAGTCTGCGGGTCTGTTTGCAGCAGAAAGGATGGAGAGAAAGCCAAGACTGAGACTTCTATAAGGAATGTCTCAGAAAAAAGAATAGAGACAGGGAAGGCGCAAAGGAACTCGTGGAGGCTCTTCTGTGATCCCCCCTGGAAAGGGGCTCGGTAACCTCGCGGTTTAGAAATATTCTCTCTGCCAGTCCAGCTGTTCCAGGCTATCTGAATAAACCGGATGGGGAATGGACGGTTTCTAGTGAAGAAATTCGTCATCTTCAGATGGAAACACACATAGCCATATCTGAATCTCGATCTCCGAGAAAGGAAAATAATGGCCCTGTTAATTTGAGTGAAAATGACATATAGAATATAGAAGAACAGAAGATAAAAGAACAAAATTAGTAGCAAAAAATCCTATATCGTGCATTGTTAGCACTTGGTGGTTTTAGTTAGGTGACTCAGTGACCAACTTTATGTAATAAACCTTTACTACGATCTCTAGGAATAGCCGATAATAGCCATTCAAATTTGAGTAAAAATTACATCAGACACATAGAAGATCAAAATCTGTAGCAAACCTGAAGTCGTGCATTGTTAGCACTGGTGAATTTAAGTTGTGCGTCGTTAGCAATTATTACTTACTTCATATCAATTATGATTTACCTGTATCTATCTATTTCAGGAGTAATCCCAAATATAGGTTTTCAAAATCCCGAATTTTTAAAAAAATCCAGTAACGTTCGATTTGAACTTGAAATCCAAAACAAGTGATTAATGAAAATGTGTTTATTAAGTATAAGTGTGTTTCGCCAAGTGCCTATGGCAAATAGCGTAAAAAGTATGAAATCCTTTATTTGAAAATTCCGTATTTTAAAATAAACCATATTTTGGGTGGGGTGGCAACCCCACCATAAGTGGGGTGGATTGCTAATAATTAATTAATTTAATTTAATTAAATTCAATAAATTAATTAGTTTTATTTTAATTTAATTAAAATGCGAGATTTTAAAGTTTTTACGGGATAAATACGAGATTTCTCGTATTAATACCGATCGACTCCTACACGACTTTGGGTTTCATTTTCGGCCATTTCTGGAGATTGTGATTCAGATATGGCTGGTATATTAAGCTGATCATTGAGTCTCCTAAGTAAATCCATCTAGAGCTAATAATGTACGCCTTAGGAGTTTCGCCAACGATTTTTAAGCGCTAAGGTGTATTGATGTCTTTATAGCTCAAATTTAGAAAAGAAATTTTAAGTTATTCCGGATGATAGCCAGACCTCAAATTTAGTTGGCAATTATTGGTTATTCCTCTAAGAGTGAGGAGTCTACCTAACTAAAACAACATAGTGCTAACATAACACCAGCCCGTAAAAACCTCGTGTAAATTCGGAACCTCGCAGAAGACAAAACAAGACTTTTTATAAATGGAGACTGATCAGCGAGTATTTTTATGTCTTTTTGAGGATTTTTTTTTAATTTCTCGATTTTCCCGCATTTGAAGTGAATTTTGGAGTTACAAAGTTAATTACATTCTTAGAAAAAATTCCCAACAAATTTCAAACAAAATCGAACCAAAATTCTGACTACTTATCTAGTGAGATTCTAGCCCTAGAACTGTGGGAACAATTTATTCGCACCAACAAACGCAGGGATGGCTGATACGAATGGCTGATTTCGGACCAATTGCGGAGCATACTATGGAATTTTTCACTAAAAACTAAATTATTACAAACTCAGTTTTGTAATTTGTTCACCCTGTTTCGACGGGCATTTGGCTCAACAACACAATATATCATAATATTATGTTTTCTTTTGTAACAATATCCATATACAAACTCAATGCATTTCACATTACAATCTATTTTCAGATGATATCGAATTCGATTACGACCCCATCCTCATAAAAACGTAAAAAAAGGAAAGAATAGTTTCTCCCGCATCTCCAATCGTTTCGATATTTCATCCTGCTATAGAAAATAATAATAACGATATTTTGGAACGGAATACTGTTTCGTAATATTAATAATACAATAAAAGATAGTCGAAGTATATACAGAGAACCAAGGAAGTTGGATGATTTGGTATTGTTGTCTAGCTATGTCTATTCGACAATGGATAAACAAAATTTTAAGTCTATTGTTATAATTTTTATTTATTTAATTATATCTACAGTTTAAATGTAGTTTGATTAAAAATTATTCTCGAAATAAACTTATTGTAAATAAATTCTTTAGAAACGTCGATATTTTATTAATTAAATTGAAATAAATTTGTAATAATAAATGATTGCTTTCCGAGATAAGGTAACTTTTTGATTTTAGATTAAAAAATTCATTTGGCCGATAATAATTGGTATACTCGGGTATAACAGTAACAATAAATTATAGAATTAGATTCTTATTAGAAACAGATTATGTCAGCGGTTATCTTATGTACCTATATATGTTGCTGTCTACATGCCTTTTATTCAGCATTGTTAAACTCTTAGTATTTCCAATTTAAAAGTATTTTTTCAACACCAATTATTTAAAAAGTAATTATATTTGAAAAAAACGAATTTAATTTATTTATTTACTATTTTTTATATCTCTTATTTTATTTATTTAATAGTTTAAAATCGGAAGAAAACTGATAAAATAAATAAAATAGAAATATAATTACTTTCAGGTACAAACTTTATAGATTTATACTACACAAAAAAATATCAATTATTGTAGATAAATAAAGTTTTGTTATATTTTCCTTTAAGCTTTTTTGCAGACATAACGAACAAAAAACAGCTACAGTACAAAAGTTTATTTGTATACTGTGGGAAGTATTTATTGAGTTATGGTTGAGCTCATACAATTCACTAAAGCTTATGTGTTTGTGTTTTTAAAATGATTAAAATATCAGGATATACGAAAAACACTGTGCTCGATGATTTGCTGTTGTTAGGATTAGTAATTTCGAAGTTGTGAAAAAACATATGACGGGTACCTTTTTAAGGAATCAGCGGTATAGAGAAGGCGAGAAAATCCTGGTTGTGATCACATTCGGTAGACTTGGGGTTTTTGTTCATGAGTATAGTGAACCTGATTTCTTATCGACACCAAAAGAAATTGTTCACAAAACTTTAGGTTCCATGCAACCATCCATTTAAATCTAAAATTAGCAGTTCTTTAATTTAAATGGTCCATCCTAGGATCCTATAGCGCCAATCACAGCATAAGGATGGACTTGTACTCGTTTTTCGGTATGGGACATCATGTCGTGTACAAATCAGAAAATATCAGTGACAGTTATTATTTATGATTATTATATAAGCTTTCCTACCAGAAGTCAATACAATTTCACCAAAGTTGGTTAAGCAACGGCTTAGTTCTATTAAATTCAAAACCCGGTACGAACCTTACCTTAGAGTAAGGCTTTCATTCTATCCGATTTATCTTTTATCCAAAATCACATCTAGAGCTCATTATAAAATCGATTTTTTAACATGTAAAGAGAGTTTTGTCCCAATCACTATAGTTAAGAAATAGTTTAGATTAATTTAAAATGACTAAATTCCACAGGCACGGCCAAAATTTATATTAGCTTCCTATTTTCATCATATAATCAGAGTTCCACCTCATACAATTGAGAAATGACGTAGTTCTATTGTAAAACAAGTCGCGCTAATGGCTAAACCAGAGCACCACTAGACGAAGTTTCCGATATTATGAGCCATTGTAGTCGATTGCTGACACTCTAAAATCTCCTCATTTATTTTTTTTATCGTTCGAGTCAATTTTTTGTTTAAATGGGGACTCGGACCCCATCTGAGAACCATTTGAACAACTTTTTCCGAATTTAAAACTCATGATAATCGATTCTTAGCACTCGAAAACCCCTCCTACATTTAGATCAAAAGTCGTTCGACGCGATCAAAAACCTTAAATAAATTTTCTGAATTTCAGGACTCATCGCAACCCATACACGCCAATCTCGAACTAGAAAACCCTTATCATTGCAATTGTTATTAGTATCGTTCGAATCGAAAAACACTTAACAAATGGTCTCGAGATGACCTCTAAATGAGTTTCTTGAAATCAAAATCCATTGCAATTGGGCGCAGCCGGCATCAGGCTACACCAAAATCATTTAACGCAGAATCATTTAAACTCTTAACATTAATTAGATAGTGAATCCTGCAAATCAATATTGTTACTCAAAACAAAGAACATTTACAGAAGACGCGATTAACGAAAATATACAACATGCCATCGTAACGCAACCAGCACAACATTCCTCAATATGATGAAACATAACGCCAGACATCTAATTAACGCAAGACCCCCACCGAATGACCCTTAAATGAATTTTCCCTGAAATCGGGATTTATCTCAATTGGTTTCTGGAAATTCGAAAACGCCCTCTTCTTAATTTTTATAATATCATGTCAGCCGACAAAAAATTAAAAGAAGGAACTGGGCCAAACCGGACGAATCCCTCAATGGATTTTCCGGAAATTAGCGCACATCCCCAATGGACTCCTAGCACGAAAAATCCCCCCTTACCATCATTCATAAAAACCGTGCGAGAAAAAATCAACGAAATCCGGGGTCCACTGGATAACCCTCTTAACACTTTTTCTCGGAAATCACGATCAATCGCCAGAAACCTCGTATTTGAACCCCCCTTTCCTTCACTTGTTTTTATCAAAATCGTGAGAGCCAAAAAAATAAAAAACGAGACCCGGGCTCTAACCGGATAACTTTCAAAACGAATTTTTCCGAAATCATGCACGGAAAAAAAAACTGGTTACAACGAAGAAAAAACTGAATGATTCAAGAAAAATGAGCACTTGATTTTCAGCTAAGATAACTATTTCATAATGCAAACTTTCAATTTCTTCATTTGATGTTTTTATTTAAATATTGAATTAATAATTTTTTTATTGTTGAAAGAAATTCAATTTCTTAAAGCAAGAAAATATTATTTTGTAGAGCAAATCGCTTTTCTAAGTTTTTAATATCTATTTCTTCATTAAAGATAACAAATTCTTGTTTTAAGGTGACCGTATCTCAAAATACAATAAATTGAGGCTTGTATTAAGAAATTTTACATATCATTGTATGATCTACATTTCTTTAGTTAAGAGTCATTTTCTTATAATTAAAATGCATTTTCTGTCAGAAAACATTTTTTTTTCGTGATAGAAGAACCCATTTATAAATTGTAGAGAAGGAATTGCTTAAATACTTCAAACGCCTTTCTTGGAAAAGCTTTTGAATTTCTAGATTGCGGAAAGTAACTTCTGAAAGCTGTAAAAGTATTTCTTGTTTCCAGCTATTTTTCCTGTTTATTGGATCAACATTAAATAAAATTTCCAAAATAATAACAATAGAATTTAATTATATATTTTTTATTTTAATTTATTATAAGAAATATAAAGATTCGATTTAATATTAATTAGCTATGTCATACAAATTACAATAATAAATACAATAATAAAATACAAATTTAATTAAACAGAAGACATAATTGACTTCAATATATTTACGCTATGATTTATCAAGAAAACTTTACAACTAGTTTTTACAATATCAACAATAATGAACAGTTTAATATTTTGATAGCTTAACTCACACATATTTTAACATGCAGCAACAAATAAACGTCGATAAGTTTTGAAAAAATTAACATTTAAATTAACAGCTAAACATTAGTTTTTTGTTTACAGTCGTACCTGTAGTTTCTGCAGTAATGATTTCTTTGTTGATTTTTTTGCATTAAGATTACTATTTTTAAATTTATTTTTCAAATAGCCTATCTTCTGGAGCTTACATTAGTAATTTCTATGCTTGTTGTATAAAAAGCTTGCTGGCTTACACGCCCTATAATACAATTCCTGAAAATAAGACAATAAATAGCAAAGATTTTTATATATAACTCATTGTTAGTTACCTTCTTTTCTCCAGGAATAAATACCCGATATCACTAGCAATTGTTTTTAATAAATCAGCTGATACCGGGTTTTTGACCAATATATCACCAACTGTAGATACTAGTAGATTGCGGGTCCTTCCATCGAGTTGTGGTGGAGTTGCGGCATTAAAATGTTTAAGATTTTAAACCCTTTGGTTGAGTCGAGAAACTGGTCAAAGCTGCTGATGACATTTTTCCACTTGAAAAAGAAGAAGGGGCTGGTTAATGCTGTGTCCTGATCCAGTCATACATCGATGAATTTACAGAACCAGTTACTGTTACTATTTAAATTTAGTATTTTCGTCAGCAATTTCTCTGATTAAAAAAATTTAAATAAAACCCTAAATTCATTATGCACAAATTACTCACACAAAACACACAAAAGAGAGCGATCACTTGTTAATTTAAATTATAAATATATGTAATATATATGTATATATAACTTACATTTAATTACTTAGCTTCACCTTAATTATTTTTCAACACCACTAAAAAATATTTTATTTGACAATCACAAAATACACGTTGTTTCTATTAAACTGTTCAAGAGATAATAAATATTACTTATTTGAGTTATATTTCTCAAATTTTTCAACGTTGAAAAACGTATTCTCTCAGGATGAGACATACATATTAAACCAAGAAATATTATGTTAAAGTTTAAAAAATTACTTTTTTGTGATAAGAAAAACATTTCTCGAAGTAACATAGCAAATTGTATTGAAATTATTGAGATTTTTATCTTCATTAAAAAAAACTTGGAATGAGTAAAGATTCATTATTTCTTCAATCAAGATAACTTTTTTGAAATTCTAGAATTCATTAGTTTATCAGAAAGAGAAATAATTTTTTTATTATCAAGAAACGTTTTCAATTTTAAAATGTTGTATTTTAATAAAATTTATGTTTTTGATTAAAGAAAATATTAAATTTCTCGTTTTAAGAAAATGAGAGATTAAATTAAAAGTATTTCTCTTCAAACTAAATTTTTTCTCTTATTATAAAGAATTTATTGCAACGATAAATACAAGAAAAATAATTCTCAAGATGGAATTTAATTTTAAAGCTTCAGTCAAGAAATAATTCTCTTCGTAAGAAAACTATTTTTATAACTAGAAAAACTGGTATCGACATAGAAATTTGGTTTTTAAAGTAAGCAAAAATATTTTTTATTAAATAAAGAAAAATATTTCTTTAAGATAGTATGCTTATTTTTTTCCGTGTGACTCATCGCACTCGATTCTTGATACTCGAAACACCTTAATCAGAAATTTTCATGAAAAACGTTTGAGCTAAGAACAAAAATAAGAAAAATGGAATCCGGGTCCCACTGGAGGACTCCCTAAACGAATTTTCCTGAAACGAAGTCCCATCGCAATTGATTTCTGGTACTCGAAAACCTCCTTTTAGAAATTTTCATTCCTCAGAGAAATCCTTGTACAAACATTTATATTTTCATTTTACTTTATTTAACTCCGTAATAAAAATAAAGAAACAACTGTGGTGAAATGTAACACATCTATGACCCCCTGTCGGTGTGCAAAACCCATGGGTCGACCCATTTTCCATGCCAGTATAGGCTGACATGGAGCTTGCAATGTGCAGATGGTCTTAAATCGGTCCTATAGCCATACGTCCTCGAGCTGGCCGGAAGTCGTAACGTACGGACGTAACAAGCATAACCGCGGAAGAGCAGGGTGAGCCTTGAGCCCCAAACCAGATCGCATAGTTACCAATAAAAAAAAAAAAAACTTTAAAGATTACTTTTGTTGTCACACATTTAAGCAAAGTCCAGAACCATTTTATTTATAACATTTACAAAAGTTTTGATGAAAGTTTTCTTTAGTTGCAAGTCATTACATAGATGGATAGGAGTTTAAGTAAAAAATTCTAAAAAAAAAATATTTTGTTCTAATTTTCTTATCTGCTTTATTGTTTGTGGTTACAAGTTAAATTAACCCTGAATGTCTGAGGGATTAAGAAGTCCATCTATTTGAATATTTTTGACTACTGTAGTACACAATTTTTCATTATAGTTTAAAACGAAGAAAGGCCATTTGAAAATTTGTTAAAAACTTTAAAAATTTTGTTACTATAAACAAGGTTCATCGGAAGCGAGTATCGTATACTACAAATCTATTAAAACGGGCTCGTCCCTTGTTTGGAAATTTCAATTTAAAACCCAATTTGAAATATTGCTAAAATCTTGCAGAAGGAAATAATAATATTTTTGTCAAAATCACGGAACTTAAAATTACAAAAATTTTTGTTAAACTCATTACAATTGGCCCATTTTCGCTCCGTAGACAGAAATATTATAAGATGTCGAAATATATAGACGAGTCCGTGGACATCTCTGGCAAGGCGGTACAAATGAAAACACGAATTCTATTTAGCCATACCAAAGTCCATTAGAATCGGATGCCAATCACTCTAACGATAGAATATTGTGTAATCTATTCGACAACCTGTGGACATCTCTACGATCGGCAGTATAAGAAAAGGAAATTTTTATCCTGGACCTGTAAACATATCCTCTTTATTAACCTAGAAATATATGTCAAAACTTTGAAGTTTCGGCCATCTTTAAAACATAGTAAAACCCATCATAGTTTTAGCCCATTTTCACTATACTCATTAGATCGGATCATATCTTTGAAACTGTTAGTGGAGCCCTGTGGACATCTCCAGAACTGGCTGGAATATTATTTGAAACCCGTCATACTCAATTTCTAAATATAATTTTTAATAGAATGAATCTCAAAAATATACTTCACTTAAATCTTAGGAATAGGTCTATGCTTAACCTTCAAAAAAATGCCAGCTAGAATCTGTAAATAAGTCTAGATTTGACGGCACAACATTAAAAATTACTCCAATTTTATAATTTTATTTTGAAAAAAAATTCCATTAGGAAAAATAATTTAACAGTGTAATTTTTTAATATTTTTTTTAGTAGAATTTTCACTATCATAAAACAACTCTTTGATACAACAAAGGAAGTTCTAAATACAATGAAGGGATTAGGATTGATACATCTACCTGGGATTTATTCATAACTCATACCACACTCAACAAGGTTGATTCTGGAACCAGCAAATTTTACGAAATGGAATTAGAAGATCTCAGACAGATGGAGAATTTCAAGGGTTCGCATAAAAATTTACCACAACACTAAACCTTATGAACCGTGGTTACATCAAAAAAACGACATCATAAAAATATTAAGAACTTATACGTCAGTAAGAACGAGCCTAGTCGAAATAATTGCATACATTGCGATGAAAATCGTTTACTAAGTCAATACTCTAACATTATCTAGTTTTTGCTTTGCTAGAAAATAAAACACGACAGCGTGCAAAAGTGGCGAAAAATGCATCATTTGAAATGGAAAGGATAAAACACTCATGCATAAAGTTCACAATGCAACTAAGATGAACATGCGTGTTTGCGTGCCTTGATCGACTCGGGCTCGGAAGGTGTTGCAAACTTACTAAATGTAAAAACTAAAACAGTGAATAGTCCCATATCAGAATGCACTCACAGTAGAAGTTTTTACAACTAGAGATAGAATTCGATGTAGTTCCGAGATTTCACAGTAAATTTTCGGTTTGAATAGAAGCAGTGGTAATCGATCAACTAACGCTAGAAGCGAAATTCAAGATAAACATAATATAGTCATCTACAAAACATAAATTATAAAGGGGCATGAACGAAAACCCTAGGCTCAAGAGACCGACCTTGGTTGGTTACCTATTGGATGCATGGGATCAGCTAATCAAGCAAATAAATCTGCTTTATATCAACAATATCGACAGTGAGCAATTTAAGTTACTAGTTGAGAATGAGGACATAACTTCACTGACGACATACTATGCTGATGGAAGAACAAATAAAAGGCAAAATACATTTTTTTAAAAACCATGTGACGTGACTCTAATGCCCGAAGATGTATTGTAAATTTACCTCCGCACCTTCCTGTGTAGGTTAGGAGAATCACAAAAGGTGTTACAGAATAGATCAACACCATTCCGCAGATTTCATCTGAACCACACAGAGGCCTCACACGGTGATTTTGCCGGCTACAACTCAGGGAGAAGTCCTATTGGTCGTGGGGTTTGAGGCTTGCGTAGCTCCTGGCCTATACCGTGACTACAGAAACTTAAACAAAAAAAATAAACGCAAATAATAAATAAAACCCGGATGTTCCGGTGAAATTCGTCGGCCGGAACTTTAGTAACGAACAACACAATAATTATAACTGAGTGAGGTGCCTTGGTGCGCGCATCTGTTCCAACTCAGACAGCGAAAAGTGTTGGTTTCGATTAAGGATGCGGGCACCAAGGGACCGCAGACGACACGCCGACACGGAACGGAATCCCCGCCGCCATCATACCCAACCGAAAGAAATTTAGTAATTCATCCTTATTTTATTTGATAAAAAGGAAGCGAAAACCCACCCTAAAAATGAAAATACTCCAACGAGAAAATGACCATGTGAGAAAAAGTTTTGGGGCGCGTGCTCACCGAGCGCGATGCACAACCGCTATACGGCGCTCGATTACAACACATTTGAATCTATTTCAACAAATACTTTAAATATTATAAGATGAATAAAAATAATAAAAGAAGAAAAAAATTTAAAAAAAATAAAAAAAAATGGTACCTTAATACTAAACGACCTCCGTTGCGGCGTTTGTGCCGTCATGCCACAGGCCACAGGCCGACTGTTAAGCACGAGCTCGGCAAAACCCGTATGAATATTTTGTCCTCATAGAAGCGTCCTTTTTGCCTTTGATAAGTTTTGCTTTTTCCCGTTGGGCGTTTTTCCACCTTACACCATACACAGTGGGCGTCGGCTTGCCTTTACTGAACTATATTCCGTTGCGGCCTTGAAAGACCGTCATGTCTCAGATGCGATGCACCTGGACCGTGGTGATTTCTTCCCGCCGTATAGTTGGCAAATGTTAGGCGTGGTACCGCCGATTGAATTTGGCCCCGACTGGCCGCCTTAAGTAATTTCGTTGGGCGGTATTTCCGCCTTACCCGTACTTTGTTGCCTGGTTGGGCACACACCAGTTGGCGACCTCCCGCCTTATTCATAAATTTTTATTTTGAATGGTTAGGCATTTCGTTGGGCGTTTTCCCGCCATCGTTGGGCGTCGTCTTGCCTTTGTATAAACGTGACACACCACCGTAAACACTGAAGTGGCCTCCACCCGAAGAAAAATCGTTGATGCACCTAACTTAAGGCCGGCGCCCGTTAATGAGGCGACACCCGTTAAATAAAAATGTGGCACCCAATTTTTGACACCAAAAAAAACGTGGTACGTTTAACTCCAACACGGCCCCGTTAATAACGTATGATTCCCGTTGCACTGGGGTACCGGTACTGGGGTATACGACTCTTATTATTGAAAAAACTGGGAAGCGTTCCTCAATCTAATTTGTCAAACCTCCGCAGGTATAATAACGAAACTCTTTTTGGTTTTCACTCGAGTTTTTCACAACACATAAATCTTTTACGAAAGTCTATATCTGATGTCGTACTCGTATATCAAAACAATTTTTAAGTATTTACACAAATATATCGTTTGATTTTATTTCCAAATATCAATTTTAACGTACAATATAGATCATATTTAAATTTTATTTTTATAATTAGCTATAATTAACAACATGGACGAATGTCCAAAAAAAAAAACTTTTCGATACCGCAAATTTTAAAAGAAATAATTAGCCGAATTCTAAACTTGACTACCCAATTCGAGCACCGCACAACGAACGCCAAAACGTTATAGAAGAATCTTCCTCCTTCTCTGTTTTTCGTTTGCATCAATTCGCATTAATACAAACAAGAAACATATAAGGAAAAATATTCCTCTAGAACGCATTGCTTCGCACACACCCGATGCGCATTGGTCTCGCTCTCTCATTTAACTGACGATCGCGCGGCCTTATCGTAGGGACAAACAGGAGAATTAAAAAAACAGGTCCACATGGTAGAAAATATTTTAGTACAGAAAATGCCAGGTGTTCGTACCCAGGTGGCATTGCTATCAGTCACAACGCAAGATTCGTCATAGAAGTAAAATACTAAGAGTGATAGGGAAATGATTGTTATGACAAAAAAAAAGTCGTAACAAAGGACAATTGCTAGGTCAATTCAATTAGAAAGGCGATTCATAAAAGTAAAATTCATGAAATAATATCTAAACACTATAATGCTTTTATCAAAATCTACTCGTTCTACATCCCACATCATGCTGAGATAAACGACAGCAGCATCATCAACTTGGAGGTAGTATTTGATGCATCAGCCAAAACAACAAACGGTGTAAGTTTAAAGGATATTAACGGGGTATGTCATAGCGGCAGAAGTAGGGAAAATATTTAGACAACTTTGGATAAATGAGAACCAGCAAAACTATCAGAGAATTGTGTGGGAAGATTCTATAATCCTGTTATATAATATTTTGTTTGAAAAACCGTCACCTATGAGGCAAACGCAGTTAATTTTCTAGTAATTGGACAACATTGCTCAAATTAGCGTAAGATAAAGCTGAAAATTGAACCGTTGCTGTTAAAATATTACAAGAAATCTTTCACGCGAAGATTATATTAGCAGGAGGTGTCACAAAAGCAGATAATCCTTGCCGAAATTCCCAAATAAATATAAAGTAATGATAATCAACTGAACAACATCGGAACGGTATTGGTTGGGATGACAAAATGCCCAAAATATTAAGATAAATTAAAAACCATTGATTCTATCATCGTACCAAGATGGGTGAGAACACAATTAAACAATTAAAATCAAAATATTTAAACTCATGGTCTTACGGATGCGTCTAAGAAGATAATGATACGAAAGCCATTTACCAAGTTATTGATGAAAAAGTGAAGACAAGATTAGTAATGGCAAAAACAAAAATAGCACGAATAAAATCACAATCCCTCAGCTCAATGCAACTCTGCTACTAGTGAAGCTATTAAACCATATTCGAGAATCAATGCGATATGTAGAAGCAGACATTTATTGTTGAACAGACTCAGCAACCACTTCAGGTTGGGTTAAGGGCAATATAAATAATTATAAACCATGGGTATCAATAATAGAGCATGTATAATAAGAAACCTAATTCCTCAATCTGTATGGTGTCACGTACATTCTGAAGAAAACTCCGTTGATGTCGCCTTAACAAGAGCATCCATACAACTATTTCCGAGAATATCGAAAGTTAATTAGAGCCCTTGCGTAGTATACTCTATGATTCATTAACAAATGCAAAAAAATAAAAATACCAAAAATGTTGGATTTCAGTACCGATGAATTAAAGCAAATGAAATCGTAAAAACGTGATACAGAATTCAACGAAGAAATCACTCGACTACAAGCAGGACGACACTCGAAGAAAAGAAGTAAGTTATTATCATTAAATCCCATCTTGGATAATAAAAACATACTGCGAGTTTGGGCAGACTTGTAAAGCCATTTCCCATATGATCAAAGACATCCAATCATCTTGCTGAAGAACGGCCAATTAACCATCCGATTTTCAATCATCGATACTGCACCATTGAACTATTGAGTGGCACCATTAAACTGATGGTTATTAAACCGTCAGTTTAATGGGGCCACTACCACGAAAATGAGTAAAGGCGTCAATTCCTTTTGAGATAATAACAGTAGACTATGAGGGCCCTATCTCTAGTAAAACGCCAAAAGGTAAACTAAAGCAAACATACACGGAATACATAGCTTTTTTATGTGTTATACGACCAAAAACTGCCACATCGAGGAGGAGAGCCGTTTGCACCCACATATATATATATATATATATATATATATATATATATATATATATATATATATATATATATATATATATATATACACTGAGAAAAATTGTATCTTAAAATCAAAGGATTTTACCTTAGTTTTAAATGATTTGTGACAATGGATTTTGCGCAAAATCTTTTTGGATTTAGATTAAAGAAATCAAAAACTTTAAATTAAAGTTAGTTTTAATCATTAGTTCAAACTATTATATATTTTAAATCAAACGATTTCACTTTTATTTCAGAGGGTCTTTAGAACTGAAAATTGTTTAAAATTAAGTTCCATTTAATTTTAAAATTAAACCGAAAAAGTTTTAAGCTAAAGAATCTCACAAATTTATTTTAAAGTATTTTATGAGTTTCAGCCAAATCATTGTTAGTTTTGGTTCAAAGAATTGCAAAACATAGAAATGAATTCCCTTCTAACTTTGATTTAAACAAACTATTCTTTTCTTTAAAATGTGCTGTATCCTCCTACTTACAGTGCATAAATAAAACTAATTATTATAAGTAATGCGGTTTAATTTTTATTTAATTTTTAATTTTTATTTTTAATTAACTGGCGCACTATTTATATTAAAAAAATCAATTAATACTAAATCATTTGCAGGCTCGCCAATTTCTTAACAATAAAAATGTGAATTGAAACGATAGTTACTAAAATAGTTACATACTACGTAATATTGGTTATTATCTATCAATATGTCTTTAATTTCATAAATAATAAGTTGTGGTTCTGCTTGAATGAAGAAGTAGCCAATCTTAAATTTTGTCCCTCGGAAAACTAGACTTTTAGTGTATTGTCTTATAGCTCCTAGATTCGACGAAATATTTGAATACATTGCATCTCTATCTCGACACCGAAAAGTTTTATCTGTTAGCTCAAATTCATTGTGGAAAAATTGTTTAGTTATTAAAAGATTGGAAAATTTCAAAGAAGCCTTTATTGATAACGTAAGTGGAATATTGAGTCGTGAAGTAATATTCCTTGCATATTGCTTATGAATTTGGTGTTCCGCTTCAAAACGAAAGCACCAAAGATATTTGAGAGGTCCGCATTTTCTAATAATTGTCGGATAGTGAACGAGAAAATGATATTTTGGTTTTAATTTTTCATTAAATAACTGGACGTAAAGCGTGTTATGCTCTTTAATTAGTTTCTCCATTTCTCTTAAATTATTATTGTCATAATAGTTTAAAACAATGATATCAATTAATTTAACGCATATAAGTAAAAATTTGTAAACTTTATCACTCGGTGGTATATCATTTCCAATAATCAAGGGCAAGAAATTATATAAAGTTCAAGTTTCTCGAGTTGTCATTTTAAAATTTCCATACTTAATATGACTTTTTTCAACAGGTTCACTTACGTTTCCAATTTCAATTTCACCGTAATTGAACATTTGCTTTTTAAAATTGAAATTTTCAAGAGATATATATTTTTTTTCGTAAATGAAGTAGTCAAGTATACTTCGCAAATTGTATTTGCAGACTCCTAAGAATACATCATGCATGATATCACATGCAAAATTGTCAGTCACATGAAAAGATAGAATTTTGTTAAAAATAGAATCTTCCTTAATGCCTGTTTGATGAATATCAGACAATACCAAATCGGTGTTAAAATTTTGTTTATTCCTTAGAGATTCGGGGAATTCTAATACATCAGTGGTAGTTTGCTGCTTGCTGTGTTTGCACAGCCGGCAAAAGAAAGATGCATTGAATGATGAGGAATATCCCAAAATCGTGTTTAAACCCAGATCATCACCTAATATTTGACCTAAAATGAAGTGTACTTGAAGTGTTGTTGTTGAAGTTCTAATTTCTAAGCCGAAAGTTTCTAATTCGTTTATTATGTCAACTAGCTGACCCGGCGAACTTCGTACCGCCTCAAAATCAATAAATGTGTTTAAAGTTATTATAGCTTAATTAAATTGAGTTTTCTTATTAAGATAAAATGAATTTCTCTCTCTCTCTCTCTCTCTCTCTCTGGCACTATATCCCATCAAGATCATTAATAATCATATTTTCATTTCGGATAATGACTAATGAGTGACTAATTCATTGATCCTAAACCAGCCGTGCAATTTTTTCCTTGTCACTACCGGGAATTGAACCCGAGACCTCCAGGGCGGATAAAATGAATACTCCAAATTAATTAAATTCTATCAAAATGAAATATATTTTAATTAAATTGAAATGAATGTAATTCACGTGGCAGCAAGGCTTTCGTTTTATTGAATTGATTCGAAATGATTCGCGTAGCATTGTTAAACTACTTCCTTTTAAACTGTTTCTTGAGTAGGTTGCAATAGGGTCGATTCCCTTCAGTAAAACATCTTATGATATACGAAATTTTTTGTTTTATTGTCAGGTGCGAGAACGAACAAAGCGGATGGTTTGCCGACACGTGAACATGCTACGTACAATTGGCCGTGAGAGAAACATTCATTTTCTAGATTCAGGCCACAAACACTCAAGGATGGGCCTTGTGATTTGTTGATCGTCATGGCGAATGCAAGACGAATCGGAAATTGAATTCGTTTAAACTCGAATGGCATATCGGTTGGGATCATCAGAATTCTCGGAATGAGAACTTCCTCACCTTTGAACTTTCCTTGAGATTTCTCAAAATAAAACGCGTTCCGTTACATATAGTTTTGGTTGATTCAGGTTTCGTAGCATGATGATTACCGGCAACACACCAACTTTCAGTTGTAAATTGTGCGGTGGCAAGCCAGCCAGATCCAATGAGGTTAAAAATTCAGTTGCACAGTTGGTTGATTCGTCTTTGTTTGTCACACAGTCGATAGATTTGAAGGAATGAAGTGGACCGACGATTAGATTTTGAATTGTGAAATTTAAGTGATCCCCATTTTTGTTCTTTGCCGCAAGAATTACTCGTTCACTCACCCAATTGTGATTTTTGTGGTTAGTAATATTGTTCGGGAACACTTTGTTGATGAGCTCGTCCTTCGTTTAGACAAAATTCAAAAGTTCTGAGGAAACGAAATCAATCTGTTCGATTCGTCGACCGGAACACGGCCATTACCGATAGTCAGCAATTGCTTGGAGAAATCTTCGGCAGATGGATCGTTTAACCATAGACAATCAAATTAAATTTTTCGTTCGAGCTAAAAAATGAAAACAAAATATATTTCTGACAATTCCAATGTCATCGTTGTATCTGTCATTTTTCGTTAAACTGCGTATACGTAATGAACTCGCAGTTTAAATTTTTACGTTTACATAGAATGAAATATCTCTGTTAAGTTGTCTCTGGTTTAACAATGCAACTCGCATGTTTGTCGCCAGCTGACGTTTCATCACATAACGCCACGCAGAGTCGATGATTTGAGGCAAGCGTTTATTTCATCGACAGCGGTCAATCTTGGAATCACTGGTATTTTTTGACGGAAATCGCCGGACAGTTGAATCATTGCGCCTCCAAAACATCTTAAGTCATAGCGTAGATCTTTCATAGTTCGATTGAATGCTTCAAATGCGCATTTGTGCGCCACTGTACATTCATAATCGATAATGATTTTACTTGCTACCAAAACTTTCGCCATTGCTGAATGTTTCGCAATGTTGCAAGTCGGGTTTTCAGCCGATTGAAGGTCTAACGACAATTTCAACGCTGAGCAACTGCTACAGAAATATTGGATCTTGCACGAACAGTGGCCAAAATCAATGATATGAGGAATGCCTT
Organism: Nephrotoma appendiculata; assembly: GCA_947310385.1. Classification (NCBI taxonomy): domain Eukaryota; kingdom Metazoa; phylum Arthropoda; class Insecta; order Diptera; family Tipulidae; genus Nephrotoma; species Nephrotoma appendiculata. The sequence continues at coordinate 264,188,783 of OX371224.1, forward strand.
CCCAGTTCCACCGGGCGCATCAAAGAAAAATAATCCTACATTTCCATCAAGAATTATATAGCTAAGTAGATAAAATAAAAAAAATTGGATAAAAATAAAATAGAAATGTGCTTGCAGCCTCCAGTCGGATTCGTATCCAGTACCTTGCGGTCCAAGCGCCGAAGCTTTAACCACTGCACCACTCGTCACATACAAACTACACCTACAAAATTCATATAAAAAAATGTTTTTTTATTAGATTTTTGGGACATCCCTTTTGAGTTTTTCCGACTTTTCTTTTTTCCTAAACCACCACTGTATTGAGACGAACAAAATAAAAAAAAACAAAATGAACTAAATGTATGAGAAAATGAATTTTCTTGATAAATTTTTATTTAGTGAATTTTTCCGATGTTTTAATAGTTATTATGCTATTCGGAACGGAGTCAAATCCAACAAAACAAAAATCATAAAAATCGGTCCAGCCGTTCTTCAGTTATAAATGGTGTAACTAACACGACTTTGTTTTATTTATATAGATTAGCGGCTTAATAGACTGACTAATGCCGTATTCTTTAAAATCTCTAGATTTTACAAACCCGGCAACAAATATATTGTTCAATTTCGAAATTTGAAACTGTGGTATGGTAGGAAATGCATAATAAATTCCTCAAATTGTTTGTTTTCCAGCATGTGAACTAGGGGCATCATTTATCTCGAAATCATCAAAGTAAAGATTGAATGGGATTACAGTTTTGTCCTTAGACTGAGATATTTTTTGTTTCCCCAGAGAACCCGTAACAAAATTATTTATTTTATCTTCTGAGCTAAGCAATTCCATGTTATTTAAAGTTTGTTTTAATATGTCACCAGTTTCAAAATATTTCCTAATCTGAAATTTATATATATATATAAATTTATAAATTTATATATATATATATATATATATATATATATATATATATATATATATATATATATATATATATATATATATATATATATATATATATATATATATATATGGGGAATTCTTTTTCAAACCGGCCACCCCCTCTGCCCATACCAATTTTGGAGAAAAAAAATTTTTGACCACACAAAAAAATTCGTCAAGAAGTCTAGTTTTTGATACCGTTAGGTGTGTAGCGGCTAGATAAAATAAATAAAGAAAATGACAATATTATATAAGCTTTTCTTGTATTATTTTTCTTACTCAAAATCCAGTTGTTTACCCCTGTGCTTTTTCCGTCATATTTAGAGAAATGTCATTGTCATTCATGTAGATGTCAAAGTTATATTGAGCAAATTTGAGTGTGTTTGATGGCAGAGGAAAAAGAAAAGTTGAAGGGATACCAACATTAGGATAGTTAAGTTTTATATTTTTTTTAATAATCTAGAAACCTGTAAATAACAAAATTTTCTCTATAAAAGAAAATTTTATTTGTTTTGAAAAATGAGTTCTATTCAATATTTTAAAAGAATCGCAAGACGTTGGAAAAATAGTATCTAGCCCAAAATAGATATACATGGTGTTTTAAAAAATAAAAATAGTATAAATAAAAAAACTAATATGTAATTACTCGTTTTTATATAAATTAAAATAAATTATAATAAATATAAAAATAACCGTTTTGGTAAAAATTATTGCAATATGTATATTTTCTCCGGTGTATTAAAAATATATTAAAAGTGTCAAGTTCCTGTGAATAAAAATAAATACTTGGGGTATGTGACAGATGAGTGGATAATTATAACTCCGATACTTTACCCCATAAAGTGGTGACCCCGACGTGATCAAACAGGCATCATCAGATCATCGGAAACATATATGTAATATGTACAGATTACACAAATAAAATAAAATATCATCAAAATAAAATTCATCAAAATAACAACGGTTATGTAAAATAAATATCTGCGGGCATCCTGAGAGGAATTATCAACAAGATAATATTACGAACCAGTGGATACACCAACCAGATCATCAAAAGGAATACAGCAACATACAGCATATTCAACCCAGTCGATCCATTTGTGATAGCAGTCCATAGAAGCCTATTCTGGAGTATATATATAGGGTTTAGTATATACAAAAAAACTGTAAGTATTCCAACAATTTTTCTTTTTTTTTGCCAAGTAAATAAATAATTATTAAATAAAAATTTAATTTGAATTTTATTAATTATTATTATTTTAAAAAAACACACAATTATTTTTTGCTCAAATATAATTTTTTCATTTTTCACACGGGGCAAAATATTTCTTTTCGTTTTTCTTTTATCATTTTTTTCACTTGGGTAAATAATTTGATTTTTTGTTGTTCCTCTGTAATTTTTATCGTCAAGTATATAGTAAAATGTTTACTATGGCGTGTATTGCGTTTGTTTTCGCTTGTTGTTTTCTATTTATTTGCTATCTAGCACGAAAATGTCGTGTTGTAGAGGCAGCCCCAGTTTTAGAACAAGAAACTGAGGGAATTATTAGTGATGATATTGCTCATACCGAAAATAATATGGAGCAAAATATCGTCATGACAAACACACAACTGCAAGCACTAGTAGAAACGCGTATTAGAGAGTTATTAGCAGGTGGTACATCAAGTTCATATATACCATTTGTCCGAAATGGTGATGAACGAGATGTCACTGCAAGTAATCCTCTTAATCAGGTGGCACAAGTGGTTTTTAAAGCACCACAGCCATTATACAAACAATATCCTGAAACCTGGTTCGCGATATTAGAACAACAATTCGCGGTATCAGGTATCAAAACAGAAAAGACTATGTATGCACACGCAGTCGGTGCGTTAGATGCACACTTACATAATCAATTTGCGCATTTAATAACTAGAGATAAAGGGAACAAACCATATTCGGTTTTCAAACAGGAGGTGATTCGTGTTTTAGGTGAATCAGAGAAGTCGAAACTAAACAAAATACTTCACGGTTTATCCCTAGGCGACAAAAAACCCTCACAATTACTCGAGGAATTTCAGGCGAATGCTTCTGGTTTTTCGGCCATTTCCATCAAACAATTATGGATGCAACGATTACCCTCACAAATTCAATTAATTTTAACACCATTTGAACATGATTTAGATATTAAAACATTAGCAGAACGAGCTGACGATTTAGTGGAAACACTCACGGGATCATTTAATCAAATAGCAGGTGTCACTCACAAATCCGGTATGGAAGATGCAATCCGAGAAAGATCGAAAGAAGTGGATATTCAACAAATAATGCAGTCTTTCAAGAAGGATATCTTAGCAGAAGTGGCAGAGATCGTACAACGACAAAACCCATCAGACCACAATAGTCGAAATTTTAATCGTCAGAGTTCAAACCGTCGTCGTTCTAAATCTAGAGATCAATCAAAAAAAAGAGATCTATGCTATTACCATTTTAAGTTCGGTGATAAAGCCCAAAAATGTGTATCAGGATGTAAAATGCATAACACATTTTTGGAGAAATCAAATTTTTAAATTTTCATCAACATCCAACGGCGTGTCTTGATGAAATTCACTCATCTAGCCGTTTATTAATTTTGGAAAAACATTTAAACATTAAATTTTTGGTAGATACTGGAGCTGACGTGTCAGTATTACCAAAAAAATTTCGTAATAAAAACCAGTTAATTCCGTCATCTAAATTATATGCAGCGAATGGGACCACCATATCAGCATACGGACAAAAACAATTAGCATTAAACATAGGTCTTAGAAGAGAATTTAAGTGGGACTTTATAATTGCTGATGTCAATATACCAATTCTGGGAGCAGATTTTTTAAATGCAACAGGACTATTAGTAGATATCAAACAGGGAAAAATCATAGATCCACTAACTACGGTAGCATCAGTAGGACAAATCACACGAATGAATATTCCTACGTTATCTTCCGTAGACAAAACTAATACATTAGATCCAGATATTCAGAAAATATTTTACAAATTTAAAGACATTACACATGATACAGGTCATATTAACACTATCAAACATAAAGTGACGCATTTTATTGAGACAAAAGGTCCACCGATTGCATGTAGAGCTAGACGTTTGGCTCCAGATCGGCTTAAAATCGCAAAAGACCATTTCGATGAGATGGTTAGTCAGGGAATTTGCAGGCCAAGCAATAGTCCTTGGGCCAGCCCACTGCACATGGTACCCAAGAAAAATGGAGAATGGCGTCCGTGTGGTGATTACAGGGCATTAAATAACGTTACTATTCCCGATGCATACCCTATACCTCATTTACAGGATTTTTCATTTCAATTAGAAGGGTGCACAATTTTTTCAACGATAGACCTAGTTAAAGCGTATCATCAAATTCCAGTCGAGCCCAACGACATTCCTAAAACAGCAATTATTACTCCATTCGGACTATTTGAATTTGTACGTATGACATTCGGTTTCCGAAATGCAGCCCAAACTTTCCAACGATTAATGCATCAAGTCCTACATGGTTTATCATTTTGTTTCGTATATCTGGATGATATTTTAATCGCATCCAAATCTAAAGATGAACATTTACATCATATCGAACAAGTTTTCGAACGTTTAAGAAATTTTGGACTAATTATAAATCAAGATAAATGTATTTTAGCGCAGTCAGAAGTGTTATTTCTGGGTCATCTTGTTCCTAACAAAGGAATTTTACCAAATCCAGAACGGGTAAAAATCATCAATGAATATCCGTTACCTACAAATGTTCAGCAGCTGAAACGATTCCTAGGAATGTTAAATTTTTACCGTAGGTTCGTACCAAAGGCAGCTCACGAACAAATTCTGTTAAACAATTTTCTAAAAGGTTATAAAAAAAACAGCAAGACATTAATCAAATGGACAGACGAATCAATGCAAGCTTTCGAGATGTGCAAAGCAAAGTTGAGCAATGTATCCATTTTGACACACCCAATTATTTCAGCACCACTAGCAATTATGGTAGACGCCTCCGATTTTGCAGCAGGTGCAGTGTTACAGCAATTCGTGGACGACATTTGGCAACCACTTTGTTTTTATTCAGTCCGTTTCACCGATACACAAATTAAATATAGCACATACGATCGCGAATTACTTGCAATATATTTAGGAATTAAACATTTTAGAATTTTTATTGAAGGTCGAAATTTCATCATATTAACAGATCATAAACCATTAATGTTTGCCTTCCGGCAAAAGTTGGATAAAGCTTCTCCAAGGCAGAGAAGACAATTAGATTTTATTGCACAATTTTCGACAGATATCAGACACATTTCGGGTGCTAATAACATTGTAGCAGATGCATTGTCGCGCATTGAATCCATTGAGATTTTAGAAAGTATTGATTACCAGCAAATTGCAGAAACTCAGAATTCAGATGAAGAATTAACAAAATTAATCAATACTCCAGATTCAAAATTAGTGTTTGAACAGATTCCAGTAACATTCGGCTTAAATATAACAATTTATTGCGACACGTCAACAGGCAGAAATAGACCATTCATTCCAGGTAAATGGAGAAAAAATGTTTTTAATAATTTCCACAATTTATCACATCCTGGCATTAAGGCATCCGTGAAATTATTAGCAAATCACGTTATTTGGCCTTCCATTAAAAAAGATGTCAGGAAAATGGCACAAAATTGTATAGAATGCCAAAAATCAAAAATCAATAAACATACCAAGGCGGAAATCGGTACATATCCCAACACAGAGGAAAGATTTTCAGAAGTTCATCTTGATATCGTAGGACCACTACCAATATCAAATGGACAACAATATTTGGTAACATTAATTGACAGGTACACACGATGGGCAGAAGCAAACCAACAGAGGATATTACAGCATCTACAGTAGCGTTTGCAGTATACACAAGTTGGATAGCCCGATTTGGTGTCCCGAAATTCATTGTGACAGACCAGGGAAGACAATTCGAGTCACAATTATTCAGTGAATTATCTCATTTATTAGGCTTTCAGAGGAAAAGGACCACTAGTTATCATCCACAGTCAAATGGCATGATCGAGAGATGGCATCGATCACTTAAAACAGCTATAATGTGTCATGACAGATCTGACTGGACAGAAATTCTACCTACAGTACTACTAGGTTTGAGATCAACAATTAAAGAAGATTTAGGATTTTCACCGGCAGAATTAGTATACGGAACAAATGTTCGCATTCCAGGAGAATTTTTGGAAACGGGAAAAGGTAATATTCCACAAACAGATTTCGTTTTAAAATTAAGGGATCATTTCGCAGAATTAAAGCCAGAACCTGCATCGAGACATGGTATTGGTAAGATTTTTGTAAGTGCTGAACTAAAAAATTGTAAATATGTTTTTGTAAGGACAGACGCACTACGAAAAGCACTTCAACCTCCATATACAGGACCATATTTGGTGGTAGATAGAAACGACAAACAATTCGAAATTATGATAAATAACAAGGCAACAAAAGTTTCTATCGACCGTATTAAACCATGCTACAGTGAAAATATAGAAGATAATTTACAGAATTTACCTACTTCAACGAACAATGAACAAGCTAAAAACACTACAGTACTAAACACAAACAACGAAAACAATTCAACAACAAGTAAACTTTCAAAAAATTCAAAAACTGTCCGTTTTAATTTACCACAGACAGACAAAAATATTCAATCACAAAACACAAAAACAACACAAAACATACAACCACAAATCACCAGAACTGGAAGAATTACAAAAACACCGCTCAAATATTTACAACATTTAGTTTCCATATGAGCATAAAAATTAAATATTATCGTGAAATTTTTGTAGCAATTTCACTGGAAAGGGAGTATGTGTAGCGGCTAGATAAAATAAATAAAGAAAATGACAATATTATATAAGCTTTTCTTGTATTATTTTTCTTACTCAAAATCCAGTTGTTTACCCCTGTGCTTTTTCCGTCATATTTAGAGAAATGTCATTGTCATTCATGTAGATGTCAAAGTTATATTGAGCAAATTTGAGTGTGTTTGATGGCAGAGGAAAAAGAAAAGTTGAAGGGATACCAACATTAGGATAGTTAAGTTTTATATTTTTTTTAATAATCTAGAAACCTGTAAATAACAAAATTTTCTCTATAAAAGAAAATTTTATTTGTTTTGAAAAATGAGTTCTATTCAATATTTTAAAAGAATCGCAAGACGTTGGAAAAATAGTATCTAGCCCAAAATAGATATACATGGTGTTTTAAAAAATAAAAATAGTATAAATAAAAAAACTAATATGTAATTACTCGTTTTTATATAAATTAAAATAAATTATAATAAATATAAAAATAACCGTTTTGGTAAAAATTATTGCAATATGTATATTTTCTCCGGTGTATTAAAAATATATTAAAAGTGTCAAGTTCCTGTGAATAAAAATAAATACTTGGGGTATGTGACAGATGAGTGGATAATTATAACTCCGATACTTTACCCCATAGGTGTTTTAAAAAGAAAACAAATTCTAACCTCAAAAAAACTGTTTAAAGTGTGGTATCTCGAAATAAAAAGCAATTTTTTAGACAAAAATGTTCGAAAAAATTATAATTCCTCAATAATTTTGGCCAAACTACTCACTAAAAGTATTTTGGGGATCGCTGAACAAGAATCCGATATCAGTTTCTACATTTTCCGACATCATTTCGGGAAATGATTATGAGAAAATATTTGTTCAAAATTGTGGAAACGCAATCTGGAATTTGAAATTAAGGTCCGCCGTCTTGCATACGCCATTTTGAATTTAGATTCTGATACCGGATTCTTGTTCAGCGATCCCCAAAATACTTTTAGTGAGTAGTTTGGTCAAAATTATTGAGGAATTATAATTTTTTCGAACATTTTTGTCTAAAAAATTGCTTTTTATTTCGAGATACCACACTTTAAACAGTTTTTTTGAGGTTAGAATTTGTTTTCTCTTTAAAACACCTAACGGTATCAAAAACTAGACTTCTTGCCGAATTTTTTCGTGTGCTCAAAATTTTTTTTCCTCCCTGGGCAGAGGGGGTGGCTGGTTTGAAAAAGAATTCCTCATATATATATATATATATATATATATATATATATATATATATATATATATATATATATATATATATATATATATATATCAAAATGTGGTATTGGAGGAGGTACAAAACTGGCATTATATACCTCCTGGAATACTACATTTTGGTAGTTGATGAGAATCGGGTTTGCAATATGCAAAAATCATTTAAAAAGAGTCACTTAACATTTGTGGAATTATCAACACTCAAATAAAGGCATTTTTAGAATCCCAGCGTTCTCCACAATTTCAAGTGAAAACACAACATATTTAATTTTGACGCCATTACATTTCCTAAGTAGGAAATCTTAATTAATAGTACCAGAAGAGAATTATGGCGAAATAACATAAATGATTATCTAGATTGGAATTACTACAACAACTAAAGCAACATTTACGAAAACACCGGCACACTGACTATTTGAACTCGCTTCAACAGTGACACAAATCAAACTGTTCTCATAAAGAAAAAAGATGGGTATCCTAGTACAAGGCTAATAGGAAAAATAGTAGAGGTCCATCCAGATGATGACGGTAGAGTAATATAAGTAAAACATTAGAATGATATTAAAAAACTTTCGATAAAAAATTTGTGCCGATTGGTGACTATGAACAATGCTAAAAGATACACGTGCCGGAGGAAAACAAAACAGGTACAGCTGGAGCAAAACTAAAAAAATTCGAGATCAAAATTCCATTAGTACAGCAAAAATTCATATACATCAAGCCAATCTTCAAATTATTTATTGATTGCGAAACAAGGAAATTAATATAAGCGGTTCTCTTCGGAGGAAATAAATACTTGTATACCAACCTCAATGACGAATATTTATGATATACATCAGCCAATGAATGCGTACCACTCAAATACAAGCAAGTATGAGATGTAATTTTTACAGTAGAGTTCGAACGTTACTTCAAACTTGTTATGAAATCTACAAAATGAACATCACCTCATTACGGATTCCACTTAAGGTTTCTTAACCGGTATTGATCAGAAAAATCGGTAAATGGACGCATTTTTGACTTTCCGAAAACCGGTTAATAATGGGATGGGGAAAAATCAATCCATTATTTTCTCGCTAGATAGCCATAATAACATACATGGTTATCCAATTCGAGGTTGATAAAGTAGAAATCTGTATACCGACATCTGTCAAAGATAAACGTCAAGTACGCTGTCATTTATTTAGTTGACATTCTGCCATTTAAGAATATGGAGCATTTAACAATCGACCAACGCGTTAAAATTATTATATCTGCTGATGCTGATTTTTCGAACAAAATTTTCTTCAGTGATGAAGCTCATTTTACGCTTGGTGGATACGTTAATAAGCAAAACTGTAGAATTTGGGGCTCAGAAAATCCACAATTGATTGTAGAGAAGCCATTACACCCGGAAAAAGTCACTATTTGGTGCGCATTGTGGTCTGGTGGTGTGATTGGGCCGTATTTTTTTGAGAACAACCATGGACGAACCGTTACCGTCAATTCTGAGCGCTATGGCCGCATGTTAACCGATTATTTTTTTACGAAAATCGAAGATTATGATCTTGACGATATGTGGTTCCAGCAGGATGGAGCAACCAGTCACGTAACACGAGCAAATCGAGATCTTTTGCAAGAGAAATTTCCTGGACGTTTGATTTCGCGATTGGCTGATGTCAATTGGCCTCCAAGATCCTGTGATTTAACGCCTTTGGATTTCTTTTTGTGAGGCTACGCGAAAGATCGTGTTTACGCAAACAATCCTCAAACTCTTGACGAATTGAAAACTAATATTCGTAAGGTAATGGCGAAGATACCGCCCGAAATGTGCCGAAAAGACATTGAAAATTATCTCAAAAGAATCAAGGCCTGTAAGAAGTCCCGTGGAGGACATTTGAATGATATCTTGTTTAACTAAAAATGGCAAGGATCAATCTGTAAAATGAAATAAAAATTACAATACATTCCGAATATTTTGTGTGTTTTTTTTAAGTTTACTTTATCAAGCTTGAATTGGATAACCCTTTATATCTCGTGAAGTATATGTGGCAGTGGACCCGACTCATACTCGTTGGAAAGGAGGATGCATGTACTAAAAAAATTCTTTTATCATTGTTGTGATTGATCGATTCAGTTGTGAGTTATAGGTTGTCAGGGATGCAATAAAGGCAAAAACGCAAGTCAGGTGGCTGAAATTGTGAATGGTGTATATAGTACCAATACTGCACAGCCAATCACGCGCAATTTTGGTTTCGCCGATTCTGTTCAGGTAATTTCGATATCAAAGATGCGCCATGCACTAGAAGGCCTATAGTCGAAAATGTCGATAAAATCCTGGAAATTATCGAAGTCGGACCTCTACTGTCAGCAATTGGACCGACCGAAGGCAGCAATCGACCGGAATTGACCAGAATTAAGCAATAGGGGAGGCATCATTAGCGCAACGTCAATGATGACTTGCCACAAGCTCCGGGAGCTGGGTTAGGTAGTTATTATGCTTAGTCCAGACCTGGTACCAGGCGATTATCATCTCCTTTGCACATGGCAAGCGCTCTTGATCGTGTAAAAATGGACTCAAGGGAGGCTTGTGAAAACTGGCTCTCTCAGTATTTTGCTAATAGTTTTGCTATTAGAAATTAACGTTAAAATAATGGATTTATTTTGCCTAATCCTAATACATTAGTGTTTACTAGTAAATTAAAAAAAAACCCACCCGTATAAAAGTAAGAAATGCGTTTTTCATTACAGGGCATAAATACCAACCTTCCAAAACAATAAAATATTCAACAAAGATTGCAATATTCCAAACGCTACTTTAATATCAATATTCATGACAATAACCAAAATTTATATAACTTGGGATTAGCTCCAATCACCAATTCATGTAATTCAATTACTATACCTAAAACAACAGATTCGGAATCAGCGTCGAATTTGCAATAGGAATCCGTTTATTCGAAATCATTTGGTTATTTGGTTCGGATTTTAGAATCTTTGGCTAGTATTGTTTAAGAAAAGTTATTCGAATCCGGATTATTTTTTGAAGCAGACGCCAACAGGTGTAACACATCAATGTCAAGAAAAAAGTGAACTTCGCTTATTAGTCAATTGCACCTAAGATAGAATGTTTTCTGCTCCTGAAAGATTGCAGCAAATGGTTTAAGTGAGTTGAATTCTCTTCATTTTTAGAACGACCAATATGTAAAACTTTTACGAGATGTTCTAGATGCACTTAAGCCTATTAAGGTTGTCCTTGAGACACTAAATAGAAGAGATGCCACTATTCTTATATGAAGCAATCGTGAAATTTTTGTTTAACAAACTCTCAGAATTGAAACCGAAATAAGTACTGAACTTAATGAAACTTTAAAAAATAGGTCGTGAGACCGTCGCAACTAAAATTTCGTTCCATTAACAAAATATTTACACAAGATAAAATTGATGAGTTTTTGGAATGTTATTAAAGCTTATTTCAATTCTAAATGTTAATGGTAAGGCTTTCCAGCAATTGCAGTTGATAAGTAGTTATCAGGAAATTCTATTACATTTAGAAAAATGAAGTCTACTTTGAAACCATTTCAACACCACTTAGCAAAGAGAACTTAATCTGTTTGAAGCCACTGGAAACCGAACAAACGAGATCTGTTTTATAAAGCTTTACGTTAGATCAAGCCTATATCGACTGCAAGCGAAAGAGTATTTTCTATTTCAGGCAATTGTGCCACTAAAAATACATCAAAATTCAGTGACAAATCTTACACTGATTCCCATCAATTATTAATTAAATCAAAAGGATTAATAATGGCACAAACTCTGTAACCAGTATAAGTACAAAGTATAAATCAATAAATATACATGATTCGCTCAATTTATCAACAACCAAACCTAATCGATCTCCACAATAACCCATTACCCAACAACACACCCAACCACAAAATAAAAATTAATGTTTATATGTAGGAAATAATTTGAACACAAGAAAAAATTTCAACAATTTTATTTTAACTCTAAACGTGACACTGTGATAAAAATGTATACAATTTTTAGATCTATATCCAAATAGTTTGCTGTGTTGATAATATTTTTCCACCCCATTGGATGAGATGGCGGAAACATGAACAAATTTTTTTTCTTTAAACGATTTCTTGTGGATATGTTGCTAAATATATAACATAAATTAGAAACTATATGTTATAATGGCGTTGTGATATGGTTTTAAATGCAGATGTAGCAACAATATGGTAAGAAAACTCATAAAAATTGTTATAAAGAAATATGGAAGCAGCTTCTTTAAGAATTGCTAGCAAGATTTTTATTGTAACCAGGATGCAGGGTGTCGCGCAAGTAACCGACACGAATGGTAAAATAATTAAAAGTATCATCGTTAAAGTGAGGCATCTGCATGCGAAGAGGTACATGTAAAGTCATCTTCGTTGCTAGACACCCTGTTTATATACAACGGTTGGTTTAGTCGGTCTCTTGAATTTTTGACATTCCAACGATTTAATTAAAGCTCTAAGTATTTAGTTGAACAATATTTTTCAAGAAGAAAAATTTATTTCGGGACATTTATTTAACAGACATTTATACCACATGCATCAAACATAAAGGTCCCCGATTTAATATAGAGTTGTGCTTCATAGAATGAGTAACAGTAATAAGAATTATTATCAATTTACTTTGTTCACTACTACTGGTTAGGGGTTTCTGTTAATATTCTAGAATTGCACATAACCCAACTGTTTTTATACATTTTTGAATTTTATCATCGATGTGAATTTTCTAACAAAAAATAAAAAAAGACGGGAAGGTTCGGAACCGAACTCTATAAGCATTTTTGTTGTCTATAAAGATGTGATGTGTGATTCGCGAATTTCAAATATCACACAAAAAAATTTTAAGGAGCAGTGTTAACAAAACCCTACGTATCTCCAAACAAACTGAATACAGAAATGTCCAAATCAATAGGGCACTTTCCCATGAATTGCTTAAACTTTTAATAAAAAATTAAGTTGATATCTCTATCCGTTTTCAAGTTATCGTAGACACAGACGGACAGACGGACAGACGACAAACCGAAACCATGTAGCTTAAAAACCAAATGCTTAAAAAATGGCACAGCAGTATGTCCCAAATAACAAAAAAAAAACAAGTAATACACTATTTAAAAAATCTTATTAGAATTTTGAGTGAAAACTAGAAAAAAAACTCAAAAAATATGACCGTAATGCTGCACCACCACTTGTAGCACAATCCTATGAAAATGGTACTGGAATATTTTACAAATTAATTACAACATATCGACATAGTTCAACCCCAAAAAACTACCCCTAAAGGGTGCAATTCTTCAAAACTCATATTTTAGGTTAAACTTTGGCATTTCAGTTAATATTTCATATATCGTACTGTGGCACTATTCTGGCTTCCGCTGGGAATTGGGAATTAGGAAAAATATTTTCATAGCATTTTTGTTTAAAGTAAATTTTTCTCGCCTACTGATGGAATTAGTTTGGTGTAAATATTTTCGAAACAAAGTTGATTGGGAAACTTTTGTTCCCAGAAATTTGTATAGGTAAAAATAATTCCCAATATATCACTGATTCAAAAATATTTACACCCAACTAATTCCAACAGTAGGCCAGAAAAATATATTTTAAACAAAAACGCTATGAAAATATTTTTCCCAATTCCCAATTCCCAGGGAAAGCCATAATAGTGCCATGGGTATTGTAATTTTTTTACAAATTAACTACAACATATTGGCAAAGCTCCACCACCTCCCCCAAAAGCTTCCCCTACGGAGTGCAACTTTTAAAAACTTTATTTTTCGTCTCCACCACGCTTTTTGCATTTCTGTAAATTTTTGTTCTATATAGTGCTGGGGTAGTACTACAATCTTTTTACAATAAAATGGCATAATTTAGCTTATAGAAAACTACCCCAAAAGGGAGCAACCGTTTAAAATCATTGAATCGTACTGCTTGAAACAAGAAGATTTTACTAAATAAATTACAATATATTAGAATAGTTCAATTGCCAAAGCCAGCCCTTCAAAAGTGCAGCTCTTTAAAACAATAATTCTCTGTATAGGTAGCCCCCACAAATAGGTACCCTCCAAAAATCGTTCAAAATGCTTCGAATTACATTCCTATGCGATCGATTTTTGGGGGCGTGGGCTATAGTGGATGTGAGCTGTTGTAATAAATTCATTGGTACCTGTTTCTTGCATAGGAATGAAGTTCGATACTTTTTGATCGATTTTTGGAGGGTGTGGGCTGTTTTAATAAATTCACGGGCTCCTATTTCTTGCATAGGAAGGTAATTCGATACATTTTGATTAATTTTTGTGGATGTGAGCTGTTGTAATAAATTCATTGGTACCTGTTTCTTGCATAGGAATGAAGTTCGATACTTTTTGATCGATTTTTGGGGGTGTGGTCAATTTTTGTGGATGTGAGCTGTTGTAATAAATTCATTGGTAAATGTTTCTTGCATAGGAATGAAGTTCGATACTTTTTGATCGATTTTTGGAGGGTGTGGGCTGTTTTAATAAATTCATGGGCTCATATTTCTTGCATAGGAAGGTAATTCGATACATTTTGATTAATTTTTGTGGATGTGAACTGTTGTAATAAATTCATTGGTACCTGTTTCTTGCATAGGAATGAAGTTCGATACTTTTTGATCGATTGTTGGGGGTGTGGGCTGTTGTAATAAATTCACGGGCTCATATTTCTTGCATAGGAAGGTAATTCGATACATTTTGATCAATTTTTTGTGGATGTGAGCTGTTGTAATAAATTCATTGGTAAATGTTTCTTGCATAGGAATGAAGTTCGATACTTTTTGATCGATTTTTGGAGGGTGTGGGCTCTTGTAATAAATTCACGGGCTCATATTTCTTGCATAGGAAGGTAATTCGATACATTTTGATTAATTTTTGTGGATGTGAACTGTTGTAATAAATTCATTGGTACCTGTTTCTTGCATAGGAATGAAGTTCGATACTTTTTGATCGATTTTTGGGGGTATGGGCTCTAATAATAAATTCACGGGCTCATATTTCTTGCATAGGAAGGTAATTCGATACATTTTGATCAATTTTTGTGGATGTGAGCTGTTGTAATAAATTCATTGGTACCTGTTTCTTGCATAGGAATGAAGTTCGATACTTTTTGATCGATTTTTGGAAGGTGTGGGCTGTTTTAATAAATTCATGGGCTCATATTTCTTGCATAGGAAGGTAATTCGATACATTTTGATTAATTTTTGTGGATGTGAGCTGTTGTTATAAATTCATTGGTACCTGTTTCTTGCATAGGAATGAAGTTCGATACTTTTTGATCGATTGTTGGGGGTGTGGGCTGTTGTAATAAATTCACGGGCTCATATTTCTTGCATAGGAAGGTAATTCGATACATTTTGATCAATTTTTTGTGGATGTGAGCTGTTGTAATAAATTCATTGGTAAATGTTTCTTGCATAGGAATGAAGTTCGATACTTTTTGATCGATTTTTGGAGGGTGTGGGCTGTTTTAATAAATTCATGGGCTCCTATTTCTTTCATAGGAAGGTAATTCGATACATTTTGATTAATTTTTGTGGATGTGAACTGTTGTAATAAATTCATTGGTACCTGTTTCTTGCATAGCAATGAAGTTCGATACTTTTTGATCGATTTTTGGGGGTATGGGCTCTTGTAATAAATTCACGGGCTCATATTTCTTGCATAGGAAGGTAATTCGATACATTTTGATCAATTTTTGTGGATGTGAGCTGTTGTAATAAATTCATTGGTACCTGTTTCTTGCATAGGAATGAAGTTCGATACTTTTTGATCGATTTTTGGGGGTGTGGGCTGTTGTAATAAACTCACGGGCTCATATTTCTTGCATAGGAAGGTAATTCGATACATTTTGATCAATTTTTGTGGATGTGAGCTGTTGTAATAAATTCATTGGTAAATGTTTCTTGCATAGGAATGAAGTTCGATACTTTTTGATCGATTTTTGGAGGGTGTGGGCTGTTTTAATTAATTCATGGGCTCCTATTTCTTGCATAGGAAGGTAATTCGATACATTTTGATTAATTTTTGTGGATGTGAGCTGTTGTAATAAATTCATTGGTACCTGTTTCTTGCATAGGAATGAAGTTCGATACTTTTTGATCGATTTTTGGAGGGTGTGGGCTGTTTTAATAAATTCATGGGCTCCTATTTCTTTCATAGGAAGGTAATTCGATACATTTTGATTAATTTTTGTGGATATGAACTGTTGTAATAAATTCATTGGTACCTGTTTCTTGCATAGGAATGAAGTTCGATACTTTTTGATCGATTTTTGGGGGTGTGGGCTCTTGTAATAAATTCACGGGCTCATATTTCTTGCATAGGAAGGTAATTCGATACATTTTGATCAATTTTTGTGGATGTGAGCTGTTGTAATAAATTCATTGGTAAATGTTTCTTGCATAGGAATGAAGTTCGATACTTTTTGATCGATTTTTGGAGGGTGTGGGCTGTTTTAATAAATTCATGGGCTCCTATTTCTTTCATAGGAAGGTAATTCGATACATTTTGATTAATTTTTGTGGATATGAACTGTTGTAATAAATTCATTGGTACCTGTTTCTTGCATAGGAATGAAGTTCGATACTTTTTGATCGATTTTTGGGGGTGTGGGCTCTTGTAATAAATTCACGGGCTCATATTTCTTGCATAGGAAGGTAATTCGATACATTTTGATCAATTTTTGTGGATGTGAGCTGTTGTAATAAATTCATTGGTACCTGTTTCTTGCATAGGAATGAAGTTCGATACTTTTTGATCGATTTTTGGGGGTGTGGGCTCTTGTAATAAATTCACGGGCTCATATTTCTTGCATAGGAAGGTAATTCGATACATTTTGATCAATTTTTGTGGATGTGAGCTGTTGTAATAAATTCATTGGTACCTGTTTCTTGCATAGGAATGAAGTTCGATACGTTTTGATCGATTTTTGGGGGTGTGGGCTGTTGTAATAAATTCACGGGCTCATATTTCTTGCATAGGAAGGTAATTCGATACATTTTGATCAATTTTTGTGGATGTGAGCTGTTGTAATAAATTCATTGGTACCTGTTTCTTGCATAGGAATGAAGTTCGATACTTTTTGATCGATTTTTGGGGGTGTGGGCTGTTGTAATAAACTCACGGGCTCATATTTCTTGCATAGGAAGGTAATTCGATACATTTTGATCAATTTTTGTGGATGTGAGCTGTTGTAATAAATTCATTGGTAAATGTTTCTTGCATAGGAATGAAGTTCGATACTTTTTGATCGATTTTTGGAGGGTGTGGGCTGTTTTAATAAATTCATGGGCTCCTATTTCTTGCATAGGAAGGTAATTCGATACATTTTGATTAATTTTTGTGGATGTGAGCTGTTGTAATAAATTCATTGGTACCTGTTTCTTGCATAGGAATGAAGTTCGATACTTTTTGATCGATTTTTGGAGGGTGTGGGCTGTTTTAATAAATTCATGGGCTCCTATTTCTTTCATAGGAAGGTAATTCGATACATTTTGATTAATTTTTGTGGATATGAACTGTTGTAATAAATTCATTGGTACCTGTTTCTTGCATAGGAATGAAGTTCGATACTTTTTGATCGATTTTTGGGGGTGTGGGCTCTTGTAATAAATTCACGGGCTCATATTTCTTGCATAGGAAGGTAATTCGATACATTTTGATCAATTTTTGTGGATGTGAGCTGTTGTAATAAATTCATTGGTACCTGTTTCTTGCATAGGAATGAAGTTCGATACGTTTTGATCGATTTTTGGGGGTGTGGGCTGTTGTAATAAATTCACGGGCTCATATTTCTTGCATAGGAAGGTAATTCGATACATTTTGATCAATTTTTGTGGATGTGAGCTGTTGTAATAAATTCATTGGTACCTGTTTCTTGCATAGGAATGAAGTTCGATACTTTTTGATCGATTTTTGGGGGTGTGGGCTGTTGTAATAAACTCACGGGCTCATATTTCTTGCATAGGACGGTAATTCGATACATTTTGATCAATTTTTGTGGATGTGAGCTGTTGTAATAAATTCATTGGTAAATGTTTCTTGCATAGGAATGAAGTTCGATACTTTTTGATCGAATTTTGGAGGGTGTGGGCTGTTTTAATTAATTCATGGGCTCCTATTTCTTGCATAGGAAGGTAATTCGATACATTTTGATCGATTTATGTGGAAGCGGGCTGTTGTAATAAATTCATGGGTACTTTTTTGTGGGGGTTACTTATACAGAGAATTATTGTTTTAAAGAGCTGCACTTTTGAGGGGAAGCTTTTGGCAATTGAACTATTCTAATATATTGTAATTTATTTAGTAAAATCTTCTTGTATCAACCAGTACGATTCAATGATTTTAAACGGTTGCTGCCTTTTGGGGTAGTTTTCTATAAGTTAAATTATGCCATTTTATTGTAAAAAGATTGTAGTAATACCCCAGCAAAAATACAACAAAAATTTTACAGAAATGCAAACAGCGTGGTGGAGACGAAAAATAAAGTTTTTAAAAGTTGTACTCCGTAGGGGAAGCTTTTGGGGGAGGTGGTGGAGCTTTGAAAATATGTTGTAGTTAATTTGTATAAAAATTACAATACCGCCTCCAGTACGATATAAGAAATATTAACTGAAAAGCCAAAAACATAGTTTAACCTAAAATATGAGTTTTGAAGAAGTACACCCTTTAGGGGTAGTTTTTTGGGGTTGAACTATGTCGATATGTTGTAACTAATTTGTAAAAAATTCCAGTACCATTTTCTTTGTATTGTGCTACAAGTGCTGGTGCAGCATTAGGGTCATTCAGAAAAGTTTATTTCACATTCTTCATAGTACGGAAAATTCTCATTTTTAAGTAGTTTTACAGAAGATAATATTTCAATATCTGTAAATGACAGGTATAAAAAATTTGTGCACAAAGCCATCATCAGGAAACAGATGATATCGAGAAGACAGATAAGACAATCAAGTGAGCTGAAGGATATTTCCATAAAAACGGGCCACTTCTATTTTGTTTTGGTAAATTCAGTCAATTCGTTCATTATTTTAGTTCTGCTAGATCAAGTCGATTTTATTAGTTTGCGTATTTTTTGTTAATCTAAATTCTGGATAAAAATTTGTCGGAAAATTCACCGATATAAAAAGAATAGCCTTAGTTCACAAAATAAAATGAGTTAACTACCATTTCTAAATAGAGAGTTGGGATATCTTATATAGTTGTGGTAAATCAAGACAATTTTATTGGTTAGAATAAAATTTTTTGGTTAATTCTGGATATCTAAAGGTTTATCGGAAAATTCTTCTGCTAAGAGCCATTTTCATAAGAAGGGAATATGTATCATTTTTCGTTCTCACAATTCAAAACGATTTTATTGGTTTGAGTAGTAGACACAAACAAACAGGTCTAGGCCATTTAAAAAAGAAAAGAGGAATTAATTGTTTGCGTAAAACTAAGGCAAATATTATTTTATAATTAAAATTTTCGACAAATTCTACGATAACCAGAATTGATCTAAACTAAATCTACTCAAACCAAAAAAATCGGTTACATGTGCGAGAACGAAAAATAATACATATTTCCTAGATATGGAAATGGCTCTTGATTTATTTAAAGCTAACATTTGTACATGCTGGAATTTTCCGACAAATTCTACAATATCCAGAATTTATCTCAACTAAAACTACTCAAACCAATAAAATCGATAAGCTAGATTTTTAAAATCGTCCGATTTAAGATTTTTGCGGCTTTTCGAACAAAATATTATTTTTCTATTTGCATCTATCCAATGTTTACGATTTTTCATATCATGTCATAGAAAACAAAGAGGCCATTTGCTCACAATATATCTACCACAAAACAGTAGAAATATAATTCTACCCCCCCCCCCCCCCCCCCGCCCCATTAATATCATGAATGATTTTAAAAAACTTATTAATTATGTGTTGGCTTCTGATTTGGTGATATAATTCGCCAAATCGAATAGTTCTTGTTTTGTACTATAGGTACAAAGCAAGAGTTGAACTTTTGCAGTTTGGTCATTGCAACATGATAAATAAACCAACTTTTTAACAGTACGAAACCAGACTGGCAAGAAAGAATATGAGGAGGTTGTCATTTTTGTAAGGGTTCTGTGTATTTTTACACATTGACTCCGGGGTTAAAATGGGAAGGGGGGATTAATTTTCTACTTTTTGTGGTAGATATATTGTGAGTCGCCTATTTTAGTCTCTTTCTATTATAAAATAGTTATTTCGCCAAAATTTTGGTTTAACAGTGTAATTGCTAATACATGTCCTAAAAATTTCTCATTGGATTTGTATATGTACAAGGGATTTTTTTTTGGGATAAAATTCACAACCAGTAAAAAAATCCAAATGATACATGCGTTAATAGCACTCAATATTAAATTCTTATAGAAACAACTTGAGTGATTTTTATTACACAGTTAAATTGTTCACCGAATCAAGTATATTTAAATATTATAATTTTTAAAATAATGTTATTAAAAAATACCATAATTATTAAACAAATAAAAAAAATATCAGAATTGTTCATTGCGATTTTTCACTCAAAATATTGAGTATTTTTTAACATGGAACAATAACACTAATATTCGCAAATTTCTACCGTAAATCTTCAGTATTTTATCAATATGGATCAATAACAAGCCACTTCCAGAGATTGGGGTAACAAACTACTATATATGTATGTCGAATTTGCCTATCTTTAGCGAAAATTTAAGGGGGTGGGGGAATTTTTAACAAATAACAAATCTATCTTTGTATTAGTGTTATACTTTTAACCGTCTCTCTAATAAGAATTATGAATGAAATATTTTGAAAACAAAATGCTTTGAACTGTTTAAAGGATTGTTCTAATATGCCATCAAGTATATGAAATAGTTTCTAGTGAGAAAAGATAATATGGCCGTACGCCATATATATAACGCTCTTCCAAATTTTCAATTTAATACGAGAGTTTGAGTAGTTTATAATTCGACTAATACCCAATTTTCAATTCTGTATTTAATTTATTTTCATGCCGATTTCACCTTTCACCCCAAAAATTTTACTACCGTCTCTCCTCTTTTCACCGATTTTTCTTTCTCGGTTTTATACTCGTGTAACATTTTTGCCGAACTGTCAATACAATTATCAATCTAGTTGCTTCAGTAATAATTTCGACTTCTGGAACTCTTCTTTGGTGGTTATTTCAATTCTTTGTTGAACGTAAAGACCGAAATCAGAACATTTGATTTTGTGCGGCAGAGGAAATCTCCTTCGACTTTGATTTATGGATCAAGCAATCAAATGAATCAAGCTTCAAATACTGAGTCAAAAAACTTAACATTTTATCAAAGAGATTAAGACTTAGAGAGAAATATTTTGTATGAACAGAAAATGTTTATGAAAAAATCAGATTCATTTTTTAGTTTTTTTTTTTGTTCTAAGAGAGGTATAATAAGAAAATCACAAATATTCTATATTTAGCCCTCTTTTGCACATTGCACACACATTTTCTGTTCATAAAAAATATCTCTCTCTGAACGAAGGATTTGAACAGTACTAGGTCATCTATTTTAAATGGTCGATGTTGACGTCGGTTGTCTGTATATTCCTTTTGCCGATCCTGCTCTCGTTCAATTTTTTCATGAGCATCTTTCACCGCACCTTGTAACTTCCACAAATACGGAGAAATCTGTGGAACAAGGATCTCCGATTGAATAATGAATGCCATTTGTTATCTCGACCAGTATTCGCAACTGCTGACCAAATGTTATAAAAGCCGGGATTTTATTAGTGGCTTCACATATTGTGATGTTCATGTTCAATTAAAATTCCCTATTGAGTTTTCAGGTCAAAGTAGTAAAGTACCAGTTGCTTCATAAGATATTCCCGTGAAATATAATTTTCATGACTCGGGTCATCAGGCCTTTAGGCTAACGACAATCTTTGGTATCTCTTCATCTTCATCTTCCATTTGCACTTGGTTGGTCCTCGCTTGGGAAAATCTTTCTCAAAGGCACTGGATTCGAAAATCGGATCGTGTATTGTATGTGGTCGAGACATTGTGTCAACCACAACATGCGACTCACCTGAAGTATAATTTATTGTTAAATTAAATGATTTCGTTGTCAGTAGCCGTTTTAGCGGTTGGTGGTCAGTCCGGACTATGATTCGGTATCCTCTAATGCCGTTACTATGTACTATGAGTGCTTCTCGTTCAGAAGTGCAGTAGGGTCTTTCCACGGCAATTATTATTCGGTTTGCATATTCGATTAGAACTGTAAATTACGACGAAAAAATGACACTTTCAAAGATTTTCTGCCACAGTTGGCACAGTTTTAATCGAAACGTACAACTGAATACATGATAATCGTTCCCTTTTCTGACATGGCCCATCCACCAGCTTAACATCATCATGCATTTTGGTGAACGACAGACCCTTTTTTTAAGGATTTTTGCCAGGTAAAGCTAGCGATACTTGCTCGTCTTGCTATAATCATACCAGGCCGGTTCCGTTGTTACCTAAAAGGCCAATGTTTCAAATAGGAGTGCCCCGAGATTTCAACACAAATCCCTAAACTATTGAAATTTATTTCACTTGATGAAGTAGTTGACCTTGATTTACAAAAACCAATGTTTGGTTAAGAATACGTTAGATGGCAAATCCTATGTACCAAATTAAGTTTTATTTTTCGTTAAATGTTTACCTTGAAGCAAACTTCTACCTGAAGAAAATATGACAAAAAGTTTCGTTCATATTTGGCAAGAAACATTTCTCGATGTGAATGAATATACAAAACAAAAAGCTTTTCTTTACTTGCGAATATTTATGTACGAGTATATAAATAAACTTTA
The DNA here is from genome assembly GCA_947310385.1 of Nephrotoma appendiculata. Classification (NCBI taxonomy): domain Eukaryota; kingdom Metazoa; phylum Arthropoda; class Insecta; order Diptera; family Tipulidae; genus Nephrotoma; species Nephrotoma appendiculata. Next base: position 264,211,702 of record OX371224.1, read on the forward strand.
AGATCAAAATCTTTAATTTATGTTGCATATATATAAAATAGATGTTTTTATATTTTTTGTTATACTTAACAAATTAAATAAATAATTTGCTTAACAAAACTGAGCTTTTTTGTTGCGGTATCTTTAATTTTGTTTTTGTTTTTTATTAATAATCGAAAGATAAAATGAACTTACTTGTAGTTTGTTACTTTAATTGTTATTATCAGAAAAGTTAAATTAGTTCTATATTTTTAATACATTAATTTGTGCGATAAATATGCAATAATTATTATTATGGTAATTAGATGAGAAGATTTTTAAATTATTTTTCATTATTATCAGCTTTATGTAAAGACTTGAATAAAATAAGAAAACTTTTAATAATTCAATTTTTATAATTGGATATGCTAAATTTTACATTTTAATTGGACATCTTATTACCAAATATTTGTTTTTACTATTTCCTCGCTTATGTAAAACCATATCGTCGTACTATATATGTTGTAATGTAAACGGATAAATGCACTTGAAATTATTTTGTGTTAAGCTATAGGTTTGTATGTCGCGTGTAAATCGGTAAATGTGTGAATAAAAATTAGAAAAAACTGTTTAACTGCTCCGACAACTATAAAATGGAAATTCTGTATTTCATAAATGGTTCACTCTTCATCCATTGTATTAGTAAAGTTATTTTATTAGTTAATAGTATTAGCAAAAAATAAAAAAAAATTAGAATAGTTAGAAACGGGTTTAATAAATTCCACAGATTCAAGGAAGGCCCATCATGCCGCTTAGGACCTTGATGGTAGATAAATGAAGCTTCATAGATGTAGGATGGGAGATCACCAAACATTACGTGAAATTTTGCAACTTACGGATTTTGCAATTTAACCTTAACATATGCAATATACAAAAATGCATTAATTTCATTACGATCAGTGTGCAAGTAACAGTTAAATGTTTCCGACCTTGCAAGCATTGGTGACGTAAGTGCTCCAACCCACCTAAGATAAGATGATATGTAAATTTAACATTAATATCTATATGTACCTTGAATCACAACGTATTGAATTTATAGATTTAATATATTCCTAGGGTCTTGATTGACTCTTGAATATTGTTAACTTGACATTGGTTGTTTATTTCATGGTTAATTTAGGCTAGCCCGCCTTTTCTTAATAATTGTATACTAATCGAGGTATAATTGCTCGTCATGGTGTAATGGTATCATGGTCGGATATAAGATCATATAAGTAAAAGTCTAGGATACTATTGCAGATGCATCTAGAAAATTTAGAGCTTCATATACGAGATGGTTCGAAATACTAATTCCACAACTTGTTCGGCGCAGGGCAATTTTTATCTGCCTACATAATTTCTCAATATCCGCCGTAAATTCATATCGATGGCCAGCGAAGCAAAATAGTTTTTAATTTATTTTGGATAGTTAATGAATGAATTATAGTCGGAATACCATCTTAATCTTGAAGTTATCATTTCCGGTACACAGATGTCCACTAAATTCGCAAAAACATGTCATTTCCGCTTTAATTTTGGAAAACGCAGATCTGAACCGGTATTGCTGCAAAATTAATCTAAAATCTTTTAATTTTTTGTCGTTTTTCTCCTAAATGATATACTTTTCAAAATATTTGCAAACAACTAAAAAGCCCCTAGGCCACTTCCGATTGAACAATTTTAGTAAAAAATCAGGGGGATCTCCCAATTTTGATTTTTTGAAAAGCTTAGTACACTCAGAAAAACGATTACTACCAAATACTTAGTAAAATTAATTTGGTTGTTTTAACACAAAATTCGGCGCTACATAAACCAAATCTCTTGTTTAATTTAGAAACTTGGTACTTCCTTACTTGGTTACTACAAAAAATAGGTGAAATTTGAGTTACCAGGATTCTGGTACGTAGTTTTGTTTAACTTAACCAAAAACGATTTTGTTATGTGAACAATAGTATTGTATTTTGGTTTTTATTAATATAACTTATTTTGACCTATAATTTTTGACATATAAACTAGGACTGGTTAAAAATTACAATATTTACGAAGGGGTTGATAATTGCGTAGCGAATCATTAAAATTCGCTAAGGCAATGAGGTTATACTTTAAATGTAAGTTGAAAGTATTTTACATTTTTATGTAGTTTGGTTATTGCAGTCTGAAGGGACGACCGAATTTTTTAAGATAAAGAAAATGTTACATTATTTCGAAACCAAATTTCCAAGTTCCAAGGGGTTGGTAAAAAGACAATTTTATCAAAACATTAAGTTATATTTACCAATATATAGTTCAACTTACTAAGACAGACTACTATGTGTATTTAAAAAAAAATACTTCAATGTTAACAAATAATTGTGTGTTTTAACATAACACGTTTTCATCAACCAAGGGAAAAAATTATTTTACTAATGACTTGTTAATCTACCAAATTTACTAAAAAAATTTGGTAGAATTAGCAAGTTATTAGTAAAATAATTTTTTCCCTTGGTTGATTTAACAAAATAGTTGGCCACTGTTACCAATTTTTTCTACTTATATGCATTAAAATAACCATATGTTTTTGGTTAAATTAACTACATTAAAAATTAAATAACCACGATTTGGTTATTTAAAATTATAATTTTATTCAACTAAGGTCTTGTTCGTTTTTTTTAACTATGAAGTTTGGTTGATCGAGAATCACCAAGATTTTTGCAAAATAGACTCAGATTTTTGTTTTTCTTACCTAAGTTTTTCTATGAGTATATGTAGTTTCGTCCCGATCAGTTAATCTGTTTGGGCTGTAGAAAACTAGATATTTTAGTATCAGAGAAATTTGAGATATGATGAATTTTGAGATAAGAGGAAAATTTTAATACCAAAAAAATTTGATTAGGAAGCATTTTGAAGTAACTCTGTCTAACTCAAATGTTCAAAAAATTCGATTTAGAAAGATGATATTTTAATACTAAAACAATTTGATGAGGACGAGTTACGACATAGAAAGGGGATATTTCACAAAATGAAAATAAAAAAAATGTCCAAATTTCCGTAATACATGAGTTGTAATTTATCAAAAAAAAACTTTAAATGTTTAAATGTTAAGTACATCATTTTTAAGTTTATGCAGCATGTTTAAAATATCTTCGAGAGAATCATTTGTTACTTCCTGAAGAAGTTATTTCATCGTTTTCATAATTTGGTGCTTCTGTTGCTAAAACAATTTCATTTGCAGTTTTTAATTGTTCCAAGAATAATCATCATCCAACTTTTTCAAAGAAATTGAATAAAACGTTACGTTGAACAACGTAAAATTTGACGAACGTTTGTTTTCTATATCATCAATTTGTTTTCTCACTACTTGCTACCGGTAAAATGTTTTCAAATTTTTTATTACACTTGTGTCCATTGGCTAAAGATGTGTAATCAAATTCGGTGGAAAGAATATGAGCTTAATGAATTTTAATTTTTCTGCAGTTGATTTGGCATGTGCCGGACAATTTTCAATAAAAAACAATACTTTTGGTTTTCTGCGGTAAATTATACAACAAGTTCGATTAATGCCCGGTTGCACAGAAAAATGACTAACGGTCGATTAGTTTTCACCAGTTACATTTTTTATAATAAATCTGTTTTCGCAATCAGAAAAAAACTCAATGCAAACTTGGTTAAATATAGATTATTCCGTGGAAATAATTAGGTTAGGTTTAGGTTTCAGTGGTTGACACCATTTTTGGCCCATTGTGATACCATGCATTCACGGTACATCATTAACCCATTCACCTATTCACCTACTCACACAACTACAGTATTACCACCTGCACATTGCAAGCTCCATGTCAACCTGTACATTGACATGGACGGTGGGTCGGCGCTGAGATCTGCACTCCATCAGAGGGTCTTAGTTGTGTTTATTAACATCACCGATCGGAAATAATTAGCTTGCGTATAAATATTTAAATGGCCAATTTTGATTGAATAACTTTTTCACTAATCGTTAAATATTTCCATGGAATAAAATATATTTAACCAAGTTTGCGTTGATTTTTTTGTGATTGCGAAAACAAATTTCGTATAAAAAATTTAAATGATGCAAAACTAACCTAACCGGCCGTTAGTCATTTTTCTGTGCAACCGGCCATAAATATTTCTCAAAAATATCAGGGGTGGCATGCTATAACCTCACACTTTCGATACTTTATCGAAGATTATGTCTCGCTTCTTTATAATAAAATGTGACACTATGCCACATTTTATATGATTTACCAGGTTGCTAGATCGAAAAATTTGATATTCTATTCCGTTTCTATCACCAAATAATTTGTTTTAGAAACTTGAACGAAATTAGAGAAAGACAATTTGTTCGCATTTGTACTAGTAGGTTGTGATAGCAATAGAAACGAAATATTTCATAAATGAAACAGTTACCCATTTCAGTTTAGGAAAACGAGAAATAAACTTCGATAAAATATCGAAAATGTGATGTTATATATAACATGCCACTCGAGACGTCATCCGTGATTTAACATATTTCACAGGGAGGTTTTTCACGTTTTTGAAACATCGTGGTTGTTTTGATTTTGCAATAACCAACAAGGGTAATTTTTTCGATCCTGTGCTATTAGCTCCAACTAATACAGTGATTCGTACTTTACTGTATTTACCACCGAAACATTTATGATTTTTAAAGTCGATGGTTTTATCAGTAAAATAGTGCAGTTTCATCCATATTGTAAATAAGTAAATAGTTCTCGGGGTCGTAATGATGCAATAAGTTACTATTCATCCACACGTCAACATTTTCCAAATTGGCATCAAGACCTTCTCCAGACAATTATTTAAAAACAATGTTGTGTTTCTTTTTAAATCCAGACAGCCAGCCATTGCTGGCTTTAAAGTTGTGGATATTTTTCGTCGGCATTGCTGAACAAAACACAAAACGGCAACTATTGTGCTTCACATTTCTATTTTTTTTTTCAAGTAATTTCATTTCACATTCGTTTTTGTAGTAATTTTTTCCAATTTTTCAGTTATCTGGAGCATATTAAGAGCATTCTATATTTTTTCGCGATGTCAGTTTTTTAGCTTACCACTGTTAATTTCTTCAATAATACTAATTTTTTCTTTTATGGTCAATAATCTTAATTTTCTTTTTTCTGAAGCCATTTCTTGCCAAATTATTATTTTTTTAAGAAACGTATTCACAAGTTTTTGCACTATAAAAATAATCTATGTTTTCACTGTGCAGCAAGCTCACACATTTATTTCTTACAGACGCAGGGCCTATTTTTTAATTCAACCTGAGCAAGCAGTGCGCTGTTAAAAATACTCCGTGTTTTTTTATTCAACCTGAGTAATTTTACTCTGCACACTGTGTTTTTATTTGTGAACTGTGCTTACACCGAGCATACTCGGTTCTTTAAATTTTACTCTGAATGAACAGAATGCCAGTGTACAAAGAGTATGCAAAGTAAAAAACGAGTTATTACTCTATGCACACTGGATTATTTGGCACTGCACAACCTGTGCTCGATGTACAATACCCCGGGGGCAAGCCTGCTTGGGTTTAATTAAAAAATAGACCCTCAGTGTGCAGCAATCGCAATTCAAACAAAATAAAAAAGCGAATTAAAAAAAGGATTCCCCGATTTAAGTAAAATTATTCCAGCGACAAAAATAAATAGTTAGGTGAGTTAGTAGGGTTGCCATCTGTACGTATTTTATATGTACAGTACTTATAATTTATCTTTGAATTTGGCTAGTACAGTCAGAAACATTCAGATGTATATTGCATATTTTATTTATAAAAGTGTTGAAATTTAATTAGAAAAAGAAACTTTTTTTTAGTTTTTTTTTATAATCTTAGTTTATTTATTATTTTAGATAATAAAAGCAAAAAAAAAAAATAACAAAACCAAAACAAACAAAACAGGATTTATTCTTGAATATTAATTAGAAGATCATAAAACTTACGAACATTCAGTTGTATACGAGTTCACGGAAAAACACTTGAGCATACGGAAAACACTTGAACTATAATTTTTTAGTGCGTAGTTTGGTCCACCTTGGTTTTTTGTTTATTATTTAATCAGTGCAGTTCAATATATATTTTATTTCACATCCGTATTTGTAGTCTTTCAAAATGGGTAAGAGTACGTCCGTTAATATTAGATCGTTAGTGATTTTTCACCGAAGAAAAGGGAAATCATTGAGAGAAATCGCGATTATACTTAACATTTGTAAATCAACAGCACAAAACATTTGTGATCGGTATTTTAAATAAGGCCGAAAAGAAAATACATCCAGCACAAAAGGTCATAGAAAAATATCACCATTAGATGAAAAGTTCATTAAGCGCGAAATAAAACAAAATCCTAAGTTAACTGCAGTGGAATTACCTAAAATGTGTTCTTCGAATACCGTGTTCTTGGAGGGTTACATTTACCTGTATAAAAATGTATGTGGTATTAAAATGAGTAAATGCGGTATTTTCTAAAAGAAACTGGAGTGAAAACACACATTCTAAATTTTTTTGAGTTCCCATCCGAAACTTCAAGAGATATCGCATGTCACCTGCTTGTTTTTCTAGAATTTTCAGTTGTTGTGCAGACAATGCCAACGTGAATTTTGGTCGCCATCAAAGTGTTTTCAAGGAATTACGAAAAGTAAATCCGAATGCTGTAAAAATGCATCAAATTGTCTTACATTTAAAAAATTTACAATTAGTTCAGCTCTCACACAAAACGCAAGCAAACTCTAATCGAATTTTATGAGTTTTGTGATATTGAATATAGTGAAATGTTTTTGTAACCTGCTTTACAAAACCTTTAAACAGATTAAATCATATTTTAATTGAAAATTATCATTACTCTTCTTATTAGAATTTCTGAATAATGAATTAGCGGAAGCTTACATAGGCCTCGTCTCAAATATTGGAAACACGGTGGCAAGAATAATTTTACAATTTGAGGAACGTGGGCCGAAACTCTTTAAAATAAAAATTGGATGAAAATTTGTATATATTACCAACCAAAAATACCTTAGCAAAATGCGAGGATGAATTAGAAAACTATTTGTTTAATAAAAGGGCATCCGCTTTCCTGGAATCAGTAAATAAATTTAGTCAAACCTGTTTTTGTGCGATAATAGGGACTGCATAAAAAACGGATAAAAACAATCTTCCTAAACTTCACGAGTAGGTATAAATAATAGTTTTCGCAACAAATTTAAAAAGATTTTTTTATGCGGTGAATACGGACCGCATAAAAAAAGTTTCACGTAGAAAAAAAACTCAAAACATTACGCAACCTGACGCAATACGTACGCAATATGATGAAATATAAAAAAAAAAACAGCCAACGTTAATTAATTTATTAGATTATTCACATTTAATTATGTTCTAGTTTGATTGAAATTTTGAAAGGTCTTAAGTAGATTGTACTGAATAAATTTTTTTCATACTAAAACAATAGCACAAAAGCAGGTTTGACTGTATATTGAAAAACGGTTCGATTTTGATAATAATAAGTTTGAAACTCTTCGATTTTTCCAGTTTGAAGATAATCCGAGATTTGAAGATCTTTCCAGAGTAGTAAAGGAATTTTCATTAGATGGCATTGACGATTACGTTTTGGTTGAAGAATTTACGCAATATAAAGAATTAACAGCGAAAGTAGAACATTTATCATACGAAGAAAAATGGACTGTTATGTTGAAAACGTTGAAAACTCCAAACATGAAAAAAACTGTTCAGTTTATATTTAGTTTGCCGCACTCTAACGCAATGTGTGAGCGGATGGACGTTCAGTTTAATGTTTCAGGCTTGGAGGCCGGAAAGAAATCGTCTTTTAGTTAAAAATGTTGAAGCGGAAATTATAGTAAAACAATTTTAGAATGACGTGTAGAGAATTTAATAAATTCTTTCTCCAAAATGATGATGTCTTGAAAAAGTGCAATCAAGTGATAAATATTTATATAAAAATAATATGGCTGAAATTATTGAAAGAACATAGTTCGAGGCTCAATTTATACAATAAAAAATAATGAATTTCTTGTGATGTATTTTTTTTTATTTATCTTTTGTAACCGACGACTTGTTCGATTTTTTCCTCCAAGATTATTTTGACATAAAAAACAGTTTGAAATAGAAAAAGTTTGAGATAGGAAATACTATTTTCCTAGGAAATCGCAACGTACTTTGATTTGTGTAGCGTACATGATATCGGAAATAAATATTTCCATACTCGCTAATGAACTTAAAACCAATCAAATTATTTGAAATGCTTTATACCAGGCCTACTAGTTCCGAACTCGAGTTGAAATTGTTTTATCTTTGTTGTTATTTTAATACATGTTGTGTGTTACCATAGTATTTTTTCCCGAACTAACTCACGATGTCATGAACGCACTATTAATGCTGCGAACATGACATCGTGAGTTAGTTCGGAAAAATACCATGGTATCACAAATAATGTACTAAAACAACATCGAAATTTAAACAATTTCAACTCGAGTACGGAACTAGTAGGCGTGGTATAAAGCATTTCACGTAATTTGATTGGTTTTGAGTTCGTTAGCGAGTATAGAACTATTTATTTCGGATGTCATGTACGCGACTTAAATTCGACATAAGAAGAATTTCGACATAGACAAAGGTTGAGTTAGACAGAGTTACCTGTACTTACTATTACTACTTAAAAGAGATATGATATATTACTTTCGGGATCCGCTCGAAACGCGATATTTAAAAACGCGATATTTTAAAACGCAAAATATGGTACAAAACGCGATATGGTATAAAATGTGCATTGCGAAGCAACGGGAAAGCACCGACCCGCCTGATATAACCCGATGCTATACTCTCGCTTCTATCGATTTTTAAATTCGAATAAACCAATATCGCGTTTTGTACCATTTCGCGTTTTGTATACCATATCGCGTTTTGTTCCGTATCGCGTTTTAGAGTATCGCGCCTGGAAATATCGAGTTTTGATAATTCGCGTTTTAAAATATTGCGTTTCAAATGGGACCCATTACTTTCCACAGGGCCACCACATATTCAAGAAAATGTCACGACAGTGATATTTTTTCGGGATGGAATATGATAGCGTTGGGGATGGACATTGAAACTGAGATGATATCAAAATTTTCGTGTTCACATCGCGACATATTTTGGAATCGGTTAAATCAAATATTAAGAAACATTCCAAATTTTGTTCGACAATGTGTTTGACGATGTATCATAATATAACATCAAAGTCGTTATTATAAATTGTGTTTGTTTAATCGATAGCCCATTATATCAATCATCTGGCGTATCAGATCAATATCGTCGCCACTTTCATAAATAATTCTTTTCTTTTATATTATAAAATACAATAAATAAAACTGTACCATTTCATCATCATCATCACATCACGATGATCATCTTACTCGTATCGTATATAGACGAGTACATCATTGTTTACATTTAATTGTTATGTATATTCTAATTGAAATATCTAGAATAAACAATTGATTCCAAAATCATATTATTTTTCTAATCTCGACTATTGTTGTTAATGTCGGAGATACTTAAAGACACAATCTTATATCGATAATGAACACACATATAATGTTAGAGATTGTTTATTTTAGTTAAGATAAATATAAGATGATATATAAAAAAAAATTTAGAAGTGTTCATTTTCTTATTACCATTTTAATGATTTTCATTTTCAGAGAAATAAATTGTTTTGGTACATCACTCGCCTATGTAAAATTTACACTTAAGATGTTTTTTTAACGGTACATTTTTGTTCCGATTTTTATTTGTTCATCTCTAATTTTTCAATCCACTAACACTTATTTTAGTAATGGATAGCGTAATCGCGTTAAAAGTAGTCATAATAATAATTATTATAGTTTTATTTGTCTAGACAAGAATTTTAGAATGTTTGGATGGAAGAATTGTTTATGGTTCAATGATAATTCGAAATGCATAGTGTTTTGTGTTAAGAAATTCTTTTATGTGTGGAATTATTAATGTAATCTAGTAAGGCCAAGGGTTGAGTAATTTTTGATTTTTATTGGTTATACTGCCGAGCAGGAATTGGTAATATATATACGATATACGAGTATTTATACAAATTTTTATAGTTTATGGGACGACAAAATATCATACAACCTCGAAAGTGTCGAAATGTGCCTCGATTTCTGGACTCTAGGCTACTGCGCGACAACTTCAAAAACTTAGATAGTTTCTTTCAAAATGGAAATGCCAAAATGAAACCTAAGTAAATGAAACGCAATCTTACTAAGAATCAAAAGCATTACACATGTTAACATATCTGTAAAAAAAACAAAATGAGAAACGAAATTCGAAGCTATAATTCTTTGGAACAATCCCACTTCAAAAAACGACAAGACACAGTGAATATGTACAAAATATTCAACGTGGACATATGCACGCGTCTCACTGGTGCACAAACAACTGCAACCATTTCACTGGCGGGTCAACCAGGGATGATTTTCACTCTCGCATCAGATGACAACTTGACAAAATCCATTTTTCTTCATTAAGGAATCAACAACAAATGCTAAAGCAACAACATTTTCGGATAACAGCTCTACGTCGGGGGATTATGTCAGCAGAGGGAATTCTGGAAACCAACAGATTCAGCCAGACCAGTTCTGATTTTAAAACAAACAAAAAAATGTAAATGATGATGATACAGATAACAGAATTAAATGAAAAAAAATTTCGTGAATGAAAGAAAGCAAAATGAAGCCAAATCTAAATATTTCATGGAAAACACAATATTGCCATTTGTTACGACTTTTTTGTCATAAGAACTATTTTTTTTTGATAACGGAAAATTTTGTGGCAGAATGGTTGAGGTCGTTTTGCCGATGACCCCCCACCTATTCTAATTTAAAAAAAAACGAAGGTTTGAGTCTGGGGAATTTGCTCAATAATTGTCGTGTGAACCAAAATTCAAAATGAATGGGAGAGCGAGACCAGCCTGTGTGTGTGCGAAGCAATGCGCTCTAGAAGAATATTTTTTCTTATACGTGTCTCGTTTACATCAATGCGAATTGATGCAAATGAAGAACAGAGAAGGAATAAGATTCTTCTAGAGCGTTTTGGCGTTCGTTGTGCGAGGGAGATTTTTTTTAAGGAGTTTTGATTGTAATTTAGAAATAAAAATATCAAGTTTTGAGTTTTGAGTCTTGGTTAGAATTTGAGAAAAATAAGTCGTGTTGTAAAGTAAAGAAAAGTAGAGCCGCGTTTTGATTGGAAATTTTTTTTAAAGGTTTTTTTGTTTTGAGTTTAGAGACGAAATATTATGATTGCACAAATAAAATAATTCGAAAATAAAAATGATATCTACCTAATTGGTAGGGTTGAGAACGGTGGTCTTTTATTTATGGGACGGTATACTATACAGTGTTTTTAAGTGATAATCTATTAAATTGCGAAGGATGATTAAACAATGGTGGAAACTCCTTAATGTAGTTCGACGCTTGCAGGTTTTGAAAGTGAAAGTCGAATTAACTAAAGTATAAAGATAGCAGACAATTTTCAGCAGAAAAAAATGAGTTTTGATATTCACCACTAGAAGCATCACGATCACAAAAATGAAATTTTTTCTAATGATATTTTTGACACCAGCAGCAATTTTTTTGAAATTTTTATGCAAATTAAAAATTCTCAGCAGAAAGTTTTATGAAAAATCAGAGAATTTATGAAAAAAAGAGAAAATATGTGTTTAAACATTTTGAAGATAAGAAAGTTAATTTTCTATTAAAAACGATTTGCGTATGTTTAGTGTAAGGACTCTCAAAATATACTAAAATTACCATAATCATCATTATGCAAATACTGGGCAACATCAAAAAAATCTCCATCGTTGATAGCACTCCTTACATTTCTGAAGTCATTTTAATGTGAAATGTTTTCAGTTGTTTAGCAAAAGTGTTAGAAAAACCCCCTGGTAACTATCCTAGTGTATGTTTTTATGGTGCCTAGATCATAATCTATACATGAGCAACTAAGATTCATACCTGGCGTCAGTAGTCTGCCATACATTTTTGAAGAAATAGCTAACGAAACGAAATAGCTAAAGAACAGAGCAGAAAGTCGATCGCGAACAAACGGAATTGGGATGGATACTATTACCAAAACTATTACCAAAATTCGAGCGAAACTATTACCAAAATTCATTCATTGATAACATTAACAGAAATCTATGAAAATCTTAAAAAATTCTGGGATCTAGAAGAACTCCAATAAGAAAGGGGTTTAACAACGTTAGGAAGGTTTATACAATTAGAAAAAAACTAAACAAATCTAAGACAATGGCGATAGCATATAAACAACGCATCCAGGAATATATAGACTTGGGACACTTCTGAAAATTTGTAATAAAAACCATCAGAACACAAGGAAGACTACTACATCCCTCATCATGCAGTTATCAAAGAAGAAAGTATAACAACAAAACTAATTGTGTTTGACGTGTCCGCCAAAACATCAAATGGAATAAGTCTTAATGACGAGCAACTCGTGGGTTCTACTATTCAAAGGGCGGCTAAAATAATATTAAAAGATTTTTATGTTGACGACCTCATTTCACGAGGTGATAATTTAGAAGAAATCCTAAAAACACAACACGAACTGATTCAAATATGGAAGGGCTTTGATTTTAAGTTACGTAAATAGGCCAGCAACAATCCCCACCTTTTGTCAAACACACCAAAAAACCTGCAGCATAATGAAAAGTTACCAATCCAGTCAGATAATACAGTTAAAACTCTCGGAATTTATTGGCAACCAAAAAGCGATAACTTTGAATTTAAGGTCAACATCAACTATAACAGCACTAAAACAACCAAGAGACAACTACTATCAGAGGCATTTAAATTATTTGATCCACTGGGCTGTCTATCACCAACAGTTATTCAAGCAAAATTATTAATACAAAAACAAGACAACACTGCCATGCATAGAAAAAATCCGTATACTACGTTGGACCAAGCACAAAAACCACAAAATTAGAAGAATTCATGGATTTTGTGATGCTTCAGAGAAGGCCTACGCTGCCCTAGTTTATTATGTAACTATAGACGAAAACAGCAATATCAGCTCTACGTCACTATCAGCTAAAACAAAGGTAGTCCCAATAAAACCAAGATACCGCTACCAAATCTAGAATTATGCGGAGCTTTGCTACTCTCCAAACTTTTACATTCAATTAAAGAAAACTTGGATTTCAAGGAGACACCTGCGTACGCTTGGACAGTATCAATGATAACACTAAGCTGGATCAAAAGCAATCCTAACAAATACAAAATCTTCGTGGCAAATAGAATAGCATGGCTTACTGAAGTACATCCAGGCAATGATAATAAGATCCGCATAGTCACAGTTCGGGGTCAGGCGGAGCTCTTTTTAAGAGACCAATATCCAACTTATCTCCTTTGCCAATCCATACAGAAGCAAATGACCCACAAATAAGTTCATCAACACCTGCAAAAACAACCATAACAAAATCAAAACCATCCCCAACATTATCAATTAATCTTAATACGACTACACCTCCATCAAGAATTATGGGTGAACGTGAAAATAATATTGAAACAGAAGAAAGAAGTGCAAAAACACCAACTCAAGACTGGATGAGAGAGATGGTCAATTCAATAGTGGCCCAAAAGGCTGAAGAAACCTCGTCAACATCAAAGACCTAAATTACACCCTGGATGAAAGGGCTAAATGCTATAAACAACTACTATACTTTATTTCCTTCACTCAACATCAACTACAGCGATTAACGTCACTCATTTTCAATTCCAACCAGGGATCTTTTTTGACGAAACTGGAAGAGTCAATATACTACTAAGAAGCGAATGGAAACTAATCATGTATTACGATTTAGCAAAAATTCGACGTTCCTGAAAAACAACGACGTCTGCTTAATTATTTCCAACCAAGTGAATCATCTGTTACGTGCAGTGGAAGATAGAAACCAAATATTGGACACCAGTAAACCAACAATCAGACAAAAGAGGTTTCCATTCAATATTATTGGCCATATCGAAAACGAGCTGTTTGGAGTACTCGATCACAGAGACGCCGAAAAATATGATAAACAAATCAATTTGTTAATAAACAAGCAAATACATATTACAGCAAACATTGTAAAACAACAAGTGTCTTTCGCCGAAACAACCACCAACGTTATCAAACGTAATAGAAAATGATCACTAATCATTATAAAGTAGTCCAAGATGAACTAGAAACAATCATGTTTCATGAAGAATTCATAGATGCCACAATACAAATCATTATAGCAGTTGTGCAGAAGTTAAAGTAAAACTTTAACTTCTCAACTAGTTATTTAGAATTAGTAGACTAGCTCCGACCCACGCTAGGCGGACTAATTCCTAAACAAACAAATGTATTTCAAATAAAGGTGATAACGCCAAAACCTGGTGCCGATATCACAAAACGTAATATAACATATATCAGAAGCGACGAAGATTATTGATCCATTAGGATGGTTACTTCCAGTCGTGATTACCGAAATCGATTGGAATGTCAATATTCAACCTATATCGACAAAAAATGGCTGAGTTATAAAGAAGAATTATCAGAACTGGAAAAAATTACAACTGATCGCTGGAACATGGAGTTTATGGTAAATCTAAATATGTAACACACATCGTTACTGCAAACAAAGGTATCCTTAAATCAGACAATCTCATTCCAAAACTGGAATTAAATGCAACCTTATTATTATTAAAACTACTTATTAAAGTGAGAACAGCCTTAAATTTCAGCCATGAAAACAAAACATACTACTGGACCGACTTTATTGCGGTATTGGGTTGAATAAAAGGAAAATATCAAAATTACAAAACATTCGTATAGCCAGCAGGATAACAGTGTAGCCTCATGGGGCATAAATCCTAAACAGCTTATCAATCATCCACTCTGGTGGGAAGGGTGGTTAAAACTATCAACGTACTCAATAATCAGCATAGAGATTCAAGAGGTTGAATCGGCTGGAGACGCTGAAGGGATGGATCTCATCTGAAACCAGAGGAATCAAAAGCTGCATTAAAATCAATCATCAAAGTTATACAACTACAATGCTTTGAAAAGGAGTTCGGTATGTTAAATAATAAGCAAAGTTTATCAAAGCAGTACTCATCAATTCTCGCAATTGAACATCAAAAAAACTCACCACAAACCACTGCATGGAGGAAATCAGGTCATTTTAGCTCACGGTCATCGTTTGGTATGTAAAAAGAGCAGAGTAAAAGAATCGACCTCGCAACAACTAATGAGAATATTGCCAACTGAAAGTGTCTTACCACCATCTTAATTCACTAACAGTGGAATAGATTACATTGGTCTCATCAGTTTGGTACAAACGGTGCTGCGGCACAAATTTTGTGGGTGCTATAGTAGAATATTACAGAAGCAAGCTTAGCAACAAAGTAAATAATTAGGTGCTAAACTAGCAGAGAAAGCGACCGAATAGCACTTTATTCACCCGGGAAGTCCCCACTTTGAAGGATTATGGGAGGTCGGAATGAAGTCGACAAAACAACATATTAGAAAGATTCTTGGGAGCCATACACTAACTTTTGAAGAATTTTCAATCATATTAGCCTAAACTTGACACTTTTTAATAGGCAAACCAATAATAACACTACCAGAGCTCAACATGACGAATTTGAAATATGTCAATAAATGGAATTCACTTATAAAATTATCCCAACTGTTTTGAAAGAAGTGGGGCTCGGAGTATCTATCGCGGCTTCAAAAACGACCCAAATGTTTAAAAGAACAACTCAAAATAAAGGAAAGAGAGAATTAGTCGGATAAAAGATTAACTACTTTTTTCACGTATACTACCTATACCTGGTGTATCAGAGGACACAGTAAACCAAGACAACTCGCTAACACGAGATAACCCAGTACCAGAAACACCACAACCGAAGGCAAGAGCAAGCTCTGCACTAGTAAAACGAGTACCGGAAATACAACAACCAACGGTAAAAGCAAGCTAAGTAACAAAAACAAACAGAGTTATGTGTCTTCTGGCAATGCTTATGATTACTGTGTCCTCTAATGTACAAGCTGCAGATGATTTTCAAGTATTTTCGTTACAAAATAGACACCCATGAACCGCTTACGGGAGTACTCAATTCATCATATTTCCTTTCAGCGTCGTACAATTTTCTTGATAATAAAAGACACTTTCACTCACCAAATGACATAAGACAAGTGCTCGTTAATTGCCTTTAACATAACGGCTATAGTTACAAGCTATCAACCGAACGGTTTTATTTTTCACAAACCATTATTTTTTCGTTGAATCTATTTCTGAAAATTGTTTTACGTTCCTTAACTTATTCGGTATTTTCTATTAATGTTTACAATTATTACGAATATTAAAATTCATTATAGCGAAAGGGGGCCAATTTAGGACATACTTCACACCCTTACATGCATTATGCAACAATGGACGAATCTTAACAACAACGTTCTTCAGCCAGTTGATTAATCAGCCCAACATGACAACAGAAACTGCTTCAGGAATCAGAACGATGCATGACACCACAAAAAAAGATACCCGTAACGTAAATGACATACTTAAAGATGATGAGAAATTTTAAGCTCGGATCAGCCATATATTACAAAAGAAATTAGATGATTAGACAATCAGAATCTATGAAACAACATTAGAATGTATCTGGAGCGCTGCAATAAAATTGAGCAAAAGGTAATCACACAACTGGACGAGGAAATAAAACAACAATTTCCGTTATTTTTTATTTGTATTAGAGTCGCGTATTCTACAGGGTTGAGTGGGACACTGGAACTAGACAAGTATCCATTACCAACGCCGGAAAAAATCTTCTAGAAGCTAAGTCAATGGCGAGTGTTCAACAAAATCGACGTTTCCAATATACCGTAGAAAACAGCGGACATTTATCTGCGGCCAACAAAGAGATTACGCTACTCGCCACAAGTGGCAGCACTATCGCAAAAGAGAATTATTGTTGATATTATTTATTCATTTTCGTTGTTCTTTTTCACAAAAGAGAACATTCCAGCGAGATAAAGTCTTAAAAGTGACAAATTGATTCACCTCGGAAATAACGAAACTCGGTTTATAGAATTTTGAAATTTTACAATAATCCATCTATCTCTGCCATTTCGTAACGAATTATGACGAAATTTGTTAAGTGGTATTGGTTAGAATTCTAAAGTGAATTTTGGATAAAATTCTAGGATCTGTTCATGCTAGACCAAACTTGGCCATTTCATTACCAATCATTACGAAATTTGGAATCTAGATTGATTTTGGGTTGACACATAAATTTAGAAAAAGTTCTGGCATTCTTCGCGGTTAAAACGGATTCTACGATTTTTAAGGAAATTCTTATATTGGACTATGCTGGATAAAATTCGGCTAATTGTTTGGCTCTAAGTGAGATTCTGATGTTTTGCGGCCATTAATTATGTTTTCAATTGTGGCTAATATCTCAAAAACTCTCATAGGTAACCATTATGTACACAATTATTGGTGAGAATTTCCAGTATCTGGCCAATATCACAAAACGCCCACCAGAAACTGAAAAGTATTACGCAGCCGAAACTGAAAATTATAGTGAAAATTTTAAACTGCAAATTTTCCTCAAATTTACAATGTAGTCTCAGATTGACCCACTATTATAAAATCAACCGCACGTATTGGTTACTTGTGAAGGTTTTTGAGATATTGGGTAGAAACGGAAAAAAATGCAGATAAAATACGACCGCAGAAAGAAAGTTCTGACCGGTAATTTTCCCCAAAAGCTGAAAGACATTTGGTGGCTATTGAACGAACTGTTGTGAAACGGCGTTACATTTGAGTGGCATCAAGCACACCAAAAAATTTTTGAGAAGCTTTAACACTGTTTGCATCAAAGTTGCAATAAGCCACCATAACCCGAAGAAGAAAATTATCGTAGGGGCGGCGGACACATCGACCTCGTCACATGCCATAGTTCGATGCTGCCGAACTATCCGATGGAACAAATGGCCCACCATGCACACCGCAACGTGATTTACAAAAACCGAAGAAAAACTACAAGTAGATAGAGCGAGAGGCATTGTTATTGATGTTCTCTCTAAAATACTTTTATCAATACATCTAGGGTGCTTCAGACCGATCATAATCTGCTGTTGGCGATTTTTGGGTCAACTTATGACCGTTCATTTGCAGCGATACCTATACTCATCTTAACGGCATACGATTCCATCACAAATGCACGAACTCGAATAGCTTTACGTACGCAGATTTCATTTCATGATTAATTGCCAGTCACGAGAAACCGGATGAGGAGATATTTTTTGAAAACTGCCCTGCAGTACGAAACAAGTACGTGCGAAACTATCATAAAGTCTCCTCCCCAGAAGTTGCGAAATTGTTTGCTCGGCGAGGAGAACTAATGAACATCTTAGGTTGCTTGTCTTATGAAGGAAGCTATCCAGGAGCCACCCGCATGCAAGACCGGATGGAAGGTGTATTGGCCATCATTTGCTGGAGATGTCGAAAAACTGGTAAAGCTGATGAAATTGCGCTAAAAATGTGATAACACCAACCAAGTAGACGTTGTTTTTGGTTCTTGGTGGTCATTGACGCGTGTAACAAATTCCCAGAAGTTTTTAAAATGCAATTTAAAACGACAGAAAAAACAACCGACTGCGTGGAAGACATTTTTTCCCACCAGGGACTCTAAGACTATCGCTTCAAACTATAATCCTCAATTTGTGTTGTTCTGCAGTGAAAACAATATCTAGCACATCAGAATAGCACTGCTTCACCCACAGTGGAATAAGCTAATCAGGCGAATCATGCTAAGAAACCTGTCCATTCCGACATCTTCATTTGCTCTGGTACGAAATTTGACTTACATAAACCAAGAACCTAACATTCAATAGAACGCGACACAAAAATGGACCAACAATTCAACCAGCACAATGGCTCAAGTAGAAAGAGATCGAGGCTGGTGCAGAAGTTTTGGTCAAAAATTTCAGCAATAATAAATTGAAATTGTGATTATAAAGGAATGCGGCTTGGTAAACTATGGTTTGGTAACCGAAACACTAATGGGTACGAGAGAGATTAAAGACATAAGAACCAGATAGAAAAGGAATTCACCTTACTCGAGGACGGCGGAAATCTGTTGATGAACGATTTTGATTTATCAGTGCCAAGGAAACGAGCAGGAGAGCCGGAGAGCTTGTTTCCTGGGAAATAATTCCAGGACGAGCCTGTGAGAGGCCAGAGAAGATTCCGATGAAGAGATACCACAACCGCGTCGCGCGACTCGTGCTAATGCCGGAAGAGCCCCGCAGCGCTATGATGATTATACGACTTGACCAGATTGGTTCGCATCGAATCAACTGAATTACAAATTAGACTGAATTGATTGTTAATATTAGCAGTTCAAAATTTATTAAGATAAATCAATTTTAAAAATAATTTTATAAATAAAACTTTCAATAAATAATTTAATTATTAATAATATCCAAATAAATTCCGTTTAAACAATTCAGTAAAAGTATTACATCACCTGAAAAATTCCCATTCTGACACATAGATGGTGCCACAAATTTAAAACCAATATGATTTTTAAATTCTAGCAACCTTCAAATGATATACATGTTAAAATTTTGATCATTAATTACAGTTGTTTTAATGACACTGCTTTTGTTAATTTCAAAACAATGGAGAAAAAAGAATTTCGTGTGTTGCACTGTTTTTTGATGCGAAACCGTTCAAGAAACGCAAAAAAATCATTGACTGGTATGCTGAATTTAAACGTGGTCGCACAGTAAATGAGGCTGTGACTCCCGAAAACATAAAAAATAATCCACGAAATTGTTTTGAAAGACCATAAAGTGAAGTTACGTGAGATAGCTGACATTGTAAAGATATAAATGGAAAGTGTTGGTCATATTTTGCACGAACGTTTATGAGAAAGCTGTGTTCGAAGTGGGTACCGCGTTTGCTCACAGTGGATCAAAAACGACAACCGTATCCATTGTACTCGCCGCAGTTACCCCAGCGATTATTACTTATTTGCAAGCCTCAAAAAAGTGTTTTTAGCCCGGGAACTTTTCCCGCGATATGTTATATCCACGATAAATTGTTGTGATACTTTTAACTTTAATTTCCACTGTATCTTGATTAAATATGCGACTTTACTAAACATCACGATTGCAAAATATAATTCTAGTTTTTTACAATACAGTTTTTCGAGTGTAAAAGTAATCACGTCTACACTTTACAATTTATCTTGGTTTTAGAGAATTAAGGTACTGATTTTCAAATACAATAAAACATAATAACAACTTTAATTTGTTTTTATATAGCTTCATGTACCTTCCACGATTAATTTCACTAGTACAATCTACATTTCCCATACATTCATATCTAAATAATTATCCTAGAAATCTTCAGCGTCCTTCTACAGTTTCATTTGATGAAAAATGTTTCGTTTGTAATTATTTCAAAGCCGATGCTATTCTACTAACTGCTACACTATTTAATTATGTTGCAACAATATAAAATTAAAATTACACGATGGAGGCCAAACAGCAGCATCAGCTCCAACAACAAAAATGAAAATTTTCCTTGAAAAATAATTATTTTAATTTTCAATTGTACATAAAACTATACAATGGGAATTGTTCTGCAGTGAAACATGAATAGTCATCAAAAGGATGCAAACAAAAAAAAAAAACCGACGAACAAAAAAATTATTCAAAACCTAAACAGAAGGTACGAGTATTGTATTATTTTGCAGAGCTTTCCTAACTTTTTCATTCCATTCTCTTTGCAGAACTATATAGACAAAGCTCACAGAATATTATAACTTCAACCCAAATAGTTCAAGTATTAATAAAACATGGTGGAATAAAAAGACAAAGATGAAGCATTTCTTTAGTGCTCTTGAGACTTTGCAATGTTAGAATTTTTTAAATATTCTTTAAAGTTTCGTAAATGGGTGGCAAAATGTTATTCAAACACAAAAAATCTTTATCAGCTAATTTTGTCTGCGTGTTTCACATTCAGCATGGACATCATTTTCAAAACTAGGCCTTGCATACACAGCAACCAACATAATTCTGCTTCAGGTTAAACCAACTCGAATTCAAGATGCAATAATCCTGAAATAAGATTTCATGAGATTTTTTATTGCAAAACCAGATGAACCATTACAAAAACAACAACCTGGAAAATCTACAATGCAATTTCTAATGTTTGTTTTCCTTTCATCCCATAAATCTTGTTCTACCATTTTTTGTTTTGATTCTTAAGGCGATAAATTTTAAGATGTTGAAAATCAAAGATTTTCTTCCACCTGAGAACATTCGATTATTTTCATTTATTTTATTGGTATTAGATTAACTGTTACTAGAAACCATTAAACTTAGAAGGATGTATAAAAATAGATGTAAAGGTTGCACGTAGCAAAATCAAAATAATCCATAAAATAAGACCAATGATCCTACATCTATCGTACAGGGTAACATGTTAACTAAATAATTTGTTTATATTTAAATTAACATCAAAATGTGTATATTTGAAAAAATGTATTCACCTCTACTAAGGGAAAAATTCAGACTGGGTAAATCGATTCGAAATTTTTCCATTAATACGGAAAAAAAATATTAGCAAACTTGAAAACAAATTTGAAAAAATGATTAAAGTAGCCGGCGAAAAATTTCAACCGATTTCAAGAATACGGTCTCGGCCTTATAAGCAAAGAATTAACGAATAGGATACTCGAGCTACAAACTTTAAACCTTAAATGTCGGTGCGAATATTTGTGTGAGTCTATTATCACTGCCGAAACTACTAACTAGAATGGGGCCTAACAGTTGATTACGTACGATACTGTAGATTTGAGTATGTTTCCCCTTTGCACCCTGTAAATCTGGCGGTCCCAAATTAATTTTGTCTGCTTTATTACAGTATTGTTATCCTATATTAAAGTATCATTTGTTTGTCGGGAATAAATTCGTATTTATAGGTCACAAAATCTTACGCAATATTTTTGCAACTTCATTAAAATAGCAAATGGCGGCGAAGGTCGTAAGATGTTTTCAAAAATTTATGTAGGCTAAAAATGTGTCGCTTCGCTACAGTCCTGATTCCAGAAGAAGCAATTGTTCAAATGATAATTTTATAGTTAAGCTTTATTGGGGCATTTGGAGATCCCAATGATTTTTGATTGACAATGGTCCACTGGAAATGAGAGCCTCATTAGTAGATTTTAAATTTTTTGCAAGTATTTTGAAAAAAATGACATTTGTAATTAAATTTGGTTGGCGCACCAAAATTGCTTAAGAATTGGCAAGTTTTGATAAAATCTTCTTAAAAATTTGGAAACTCTACAGCCCAAACGGTGTTGACTATACTGACCGAGACTAAATTTCATATTGGGAAATTTTGGTATGTAATATTGACGACAATCGCACTCCCGGATCTTGTTTCTTTCCGTCCTTGTTTCTTTCCGGAAACTTGAGCAGAAAAGATACGTTGTACGGTAACCATGCTATTACAACAGAACAGCAAATTATCAGACACATGACTGCAAAAAGCAATATCTTCAAACGGTGGCGCTATAATTGGTCGCCCATTAATTAACGACTGGACAGAAAACTATGAGGTACCATTTGCAATTTTACAGTTGGAGAATAACATCTAAAGACTCCTTCATGTTTTCACGCCATAACAGCCCTGTAAAACATACATCATCCATCAGCTGCTAGTATTAGAAGTCTACTTTGTTTTTTTTTGTGGAGAGGATTTTTCTAAATGTGGACCCACCTTTACGATAGGTACTAACTGAATGTGAACTAGATTGGATATATAATTTCATTGTAAGTAATTTGCTTTGGTAATAAAAACAGGAATGTAAGTAAAAACAAAACACGTGGCCTAAAGGTTTTTGATCAGAAGTGTATAAAAGTCTGTTTAATTAAATTAAAATGGCGATAATCATCATATTGCAAATATATGACAAAAAATAAAAAATCCATAAAACCACATCCATAGAAAATACATAAAAAATATAACTATTTAGTAGTTTAGCTTTAGTAAACTAAAACATTTTTGTATTAACGGGGAATTTCCAAAGTACATACTAAAAAATTTATTGTTTTCCTATACAAAATTTGTTTTTTCTCGCATACTGACTGATACGCCACTTGCAAAATAAATATTTTTTTGGCAATTGTGAAATACACAAAATTTTGAAATAAATTATAAATAAATCTGTAAAATATGAAAAAACCATAAATAGCTCTAACTTATTTTTCGGAAAGAGTGACTTAAGCCAGTTTCAAAATTGGCGGCTCATATAAAAAAAAAATATTTTAAAAATTTTCAGGAAACTAAACGGTGACAAAAAATTTTAATCATATTTTCCGTATATGAAATTTGAAATTTCATGGCCTACTTTTTGATTTCCGAAGGAGTTTTAAAAATTGTCTACTAAAAAATTAAAAGTTTGAGACCCATCCAAGAACGTTTTCGTTATTTAAATACTCAAATGGCAGAGAAAATTTAAATATTAAACCATCTAGCCGCCAGACTTTGTCAAATGCCTGTGCTATGTCCAGAAATATGGCTCAACAAATGTTTTTTTTCCTCTAAGAATTTTTCTATTACTAGGTTGCTCACTAAGTTTTGTCTTTTACAATGGAAGAAATTGAATATCGTGCAATAATAAAATTCTTATTTTTGGAAAGTGTAGCACAAAAATAAATGCACGAACGATTGTTAAACGTGTCTTCAACCTTCAATTGGAACAGTAGAAAGATGGGTTGCTGAATTTAAACGTGGTCGTACAAGCCTTGAAGATGATCTACGTGAAGGACGTGGAAAAAGTGCATCAACACCAGAAATCGTCGATTAACTGAGAGAGATTTAGTAGAAGACCTAGGGATCTCATTATAGGGTCCAAAAATCTGCCAAAAAGGTGTTAGCATTAGTCTTTTGGGATGTAAAAGGAATTTTGTTCGTGGATTACCTCCAAACTGGTAAACCAACCAACTCAGATTGTTATTGCAACCTTTTGAACATGCTGCGGATGTAAAAATACGTGAGAAAAGATCTGGTTTACAGAAGAAAAAAGTTCTTCATCAAGACAACTCACAAAGTTCATAAAAACATCGCGAAGATCAATGAATTAAAGTACGAATTGTTGCAACATCCACCCTATTCGCCAGATTTCGCTCTCTCTCTGGTTTCTGGCTGTTCTCACACCTAAATAAATCATGCGTGGGAAACGATTTCCCTCGAATGAAGAGGTAAAGCAGCCGTGGCAGCGTATTTCGACAGTCTTCCGGATTCTCGCTTCAGGGATGGAATCCGTAAAATAGAAGATCACTGAATCAAGTGTATTGGATTTCAGGGAGATTATAGTGAATAATAAAATTTTGTGTCATACCAAAAAATCATGTTTTCTGATCAAATGACAAAACCTATTGAGCAACCTGTTAATATATATATCTGTTATTCTATGGACTTGAATGATTGTGGAGTGTTTCTTCGTAAATCGAAACTGATGGGATCCAGCTTCTGATTTTACAATTTCAGGTTTAATCGATTTAATAATAGTTTCGCAAATAGTTTTGACATAATTGCAAGAACTGATATTGGTTTCGCCTGAAGCCAGTTGATTGCGTGTGGTTAAATTGAGCTGAAAGGTACGCTCAAGGTGATCAAAACTTTCTGCTTTTTCTATTTTGTTTTTATCGACCATTATTTGTTCTGATTGGTGGTCTGTGCGTGACTGGTGTTTTTAAATTTTAGTTGCTTTCCACAACGTATCTTTGCCGTAGGTAAGCTATTATAGGTTAAATTTTTAATTCCCGTACTTCTCTGCGTATTCATTTCATTAAATTATTTAAACTATTTTTGATGTCTGGGTACCATTTCCTTCGGGTACTTCTTTTCTATATAACTAGTGATTTTATTTCCATTGGGATTCAACAGTTTGGTGAATTAGTACTATTCCACATCCTGTTCAAATGTTTCTTCTGATGAAAGCTTCTGTTTAGCTGTTTATCATTTATAATTATTGTATCATTTATTGTCATCAAAATAGACGAGTGGTCAGATGTGGAGTCAACTCTTTCTTGCACTTGTATATTTTTCTTTAAAAAATCATGTTATTTCAAAACCGTGTAAAAAAAGACCGTGTAAAACAGGTTTTGGTGTATTTTATAAGTCTGGTTATTATTTGAATGATTGACTATAACAGAACTATGTTGTGTTCTCGAACTTCCAATATAATAAGTGTAACAGTATATGTTACATTAGAATGAGTTCTTGATAGCTTGGTGTGAACTCAAATTTGTGGGAATAGTTATTGAAACTGAGTTGGTTCCTCTTTTTGCAGCTCTTTTATAACAGTTTAACCTCTGTAGTTTGCTGGATGTACCACACATTTTTTATTTCGTACATTCAGGCGTACGATGTTTTCTTACACATTTTACGCGTCCTGGCTCTTTATTACAAAAATTTTGCGTGCGTCCGTAAACTTAGCACCTTTTGTTGTGGGAAATAACTTTAGATTTTCTGACTGCTTCTATTTTCACTTGCATGTGAAGTATTTCGCTGTTTGCAAAAATATTCTTCATCTCTTACGTTATTTTGAATTCATTCTTGAACCTCTTTTTATTAGCTGTCTAACTCGTTAATTTTGTATGTTTTATCAAAAAGATACTCTTTTATTTCTTCTGGTTTGCATTATGCTTGTAGTTTCTTCACAATGGCATTGCTTTGTCTTGTCTGTTTATCTTTGTAGGAGCACCAAATTGTCTTTCCTTTATTAAGAGGTTAAGTTAAATTTCTACAGCTGTCACCGTCTGGAACTTTTATTTGATATCACCACTATTTAATGCTGCTGCTTGAAATTTTATCCAATTATTATCTTTAATGTTTCCCATGCTTTGACATTTATTGTAGTTAGATACTGTTTACGCATTTAGCATAACAATTAATGTAAACAATCAAAAAACTTCTAAACGTCAAAACAAAATGTCGGAAAATGGTAGATGGATTCCCGTATATTATTTTAAATTCAGTGCATAATAATATCGAAAGTTGTACACGACGCGACATCTATGTTTGAGTTTTTGTACTAGATTTCATAAAACATCGAACATTTTGATTAGTTTGGAGAAAGTTTTTGGTTTTGGTTAATTCAATTTTGTAATTTGACAAAGAAGCTTAAAAATAAAAAAGTGTAACAAAAATTTAAATAAATTGCTTTTTGTAAATATAAGACCAAGAATAAAGTTCTTCGATATATTAAGTGATTATAAATATAATAAAATAAATAAATCTTCGAATATACGAAATACTTTTATTTCGTAAGTGAAAGTTAGTGCGTCATCAAAACTAAAAAGGACGGCTGACATTTATTTGGTCCTTCGAGCCGGATATTTAATCCGGATTATTGGATTGTAACACCACAATCACTTCAAGAGTTAATAACGGGATCGACATTAACGTTCAACTATCCAGTTTGATAGGCCCGTTTCTCGTAATACCATAGTGCGGTTACTCTCAATTTCGAGAATCTTCGTGAATGTTACGTATCACGTGTCACAAACAATTGTGTAAATTACACCGTTACATATCAACGGAGATATTATCCCGCATTTCTTCGTACATATATTCTTCGAATACCTGTGAGTTGACTGATCAACCGTA
The DNA here is from genome assembly GCA_947310385.1 of Nephrotoma appendiculata. Taxonomy (NCBI): domain Eukaryota; kingdom Metazoa; phylum Arthropoda; class Insecta; order Diptera; family Tipulidae; genus Nephrotoma; species Nephrotoma appendiculata. The sequence goes on from OX371224.1 coordinate 264,238,455, forward strand.
TAAACCTGAAGACGGTCATCAAATTCACATTTCAAGTGAATAAAAAATATATTACATCGATAAATATTACTTCAAGCGTATACAAAGAGGTATAAAGAGCATCTTCAAACGAATTGGTGGATGAATTCATAGAGCTGCAAGTTCGCTAATTTATCATGCAAAGACTAATATCACAACAACATCAAACCAGCTGTTACTGCAAGATCGATTTGAAGGTCATCGCGTGGTGAGCGGTATCATCTATAATTTCATCCCGTTCATTAATACAACATTGGAACATTGTAAGTTTAAATTAGTATTAATTAAGTATAGTTATTATTAGTAATCTTAATTAATTTCAAGTCCTAACATTCTCTTAAATTTTAAATTCTATCTAAATTTAATTAATTTTGACAAATTGGTTACGAATTATCAGCTTTGCAAATTATATTGAGGTGATAATTTAGTTAGGTTTGCTTGGGTTTTTATAAATATTCCCTCGTTTATTATACGCGATTGTAACACTTAACGGGTTAAATCTTAATCGTACACTATGCCTCTCACACAAGACGAAGTCGACCAATTAGAACTATTCAAAAAGAAGAGAAGTTCTTTTAAGGGTCAATTAACAAATTTCAAAAACAAATACGGTAATGTAGACACAATGACCATTGGTTCATTTGAGTCCGTCTTACATCGGCTACGTGGAATTTATAATAAATACGATGAAATTCAATCCAAAATCGAATTGCTCGAAGTGACAGCGGGAAAGGATAGAGAAATATTTGAAGACGACTATGGCAACTTGGAAAGTAGTATTCTGAATCAATTGCATGAAATTAAAAAACCCGAACTAAACAATATCTCATTACATAATAATTCCGTAGTGGATTTGATAAACTCATCTACTTCATTGGAAACGCGAATGCCCGAAATTAAGTTACCATCATTTAGCGGTAAGGAATCTGATTGGTTAAGGTTTCGTGATGTTTTTGAAGAATTAGTTAACAAAAGAAATATTGATAATTCAATTAAATTTCATTATCTCGTGTCGCATGTAAGTAAGGCATACTCATTAATTGAAGGGAATCCAGTGGCAGCTGCTAACTATAAACAGGCCTGGACTGCTATCTACGACAAATATAATAATGAAGTAGCAATTCAAAAAATGTATCCTAAACAGTTATATGACATAAAATCACCTGTTCCACATTCTTCGGAGTCATTGGAAATATTCGTAGACTACGCTGTAAAAAATTATAATTCGTTAAAGGCTCTGAAAGTGAACGTCGAAAGTTGGAATCTAATTTTGATTCACCATCTATCGGAAAAATTAGATAATGCTAGTCGTACAGAAGTAATCAAGGGTTCCAATGACAAAACTCTGCTTACTTTTGAAATTTTCATTAAGATCCTTCAAAGTCGTATACGAGTGCTTAGAGCTCTCACACCTTTATCTTCGACAACTATAAAGGCGAAACCGGATTTAAATACTTTTAGAACCAAGAAAAACTTCTCAACATTATTGTCTAGCATTCAGTCCTGTTCCTATTGTCGTGGTACTCACTCCATCGATACTTGTCCAGACTTTTGTGATCCAAAACTCACTCCAAAAATGAGATTTCACTTCATTAAACAACAGGGACTGTGCACAAACTGTTTGTCCTCATCGCACAGCGTTCGCAATTGCAACGACTCAGGCTGTAATCAATGCTCATTAAAGCATCATCGCTTGTTGCATTTTAATTACGATCGTCAACCACAAACCTCAATAACAGCAAAATCGGTGAGTGCACCCTGTTCTGTTAACGTCGTCAAAGATATACCAACATCCAAAACTCAGTTAGAGCAACCAAATATATCAGATGTCAATAGTCCTGCTACAAGTAATGGGCTAGTCATGTTGGGTACTTATCATGATACAATCGATAAAATTTCAAATATTTCAATTAATGAAGATAATTTAAGAAAACTATCATCGAATGGACAAATAATGCTGGGGACTGCAGTAGTAAAAGCATTTACAAGCAGTGGTAATTACATTTGTGCAAGGGTTTTACTCGATAGTGATTCTCATCTAAACTTTATCACAAATGCAACTTGCCGTCTACTAAATTTAAAAATGCACCCAACATCGAAACAAGTGGCTGGGATGGGAAGTAAAATTACGTCCCTCAATCACAAGGTGTATGTGTCAGTAGGATCTCAAATTTCAGAACACAATATAAATTTAAAATGTTACGTACTACCAAAAATCACTGGTGATTTGCCATTGCTACCCATAAAATTCGAAACTAAATCAGTACCGTCGTATATAAAACTAGCAGATCCCCACTTCAATATTCTGGATCGCATCGATATTCTGATCGGAGCAGAAGTCTATCATGAACTGTTCTCAGGAAAATCAATCAAGCTAACTGAGGATTTACCGTTGTTCAATGACACTGTATTCGGCTACGTCCTTACCGGAAAAACCAAAACACAGAAATCTTCGGATTCTTCAATTCAATATCAAAGGTCATTGTGCTCTTTTGAATTACTCGAATCACATATCAACAAGTTTTGGGAATTGGAAAATATTACGTCCAAGAATAACTATTCACTCGACCAAAAATTGTGTGAAGAACATTTTCTAAGGAATTATAAATGGTTAAGCTCTGGAAGATATTCTGTTGCCATTCCAGTCAATAATAAAATAACAGAACTTGGTTCGTCCAGTGGAAATGCGCGCCGTCGATTTTTTAACGTTGAGAAGCAACTTGGTAAAAATCCCGCGATATACCAACAATATAAGGGCTTCATGAACGAATACATTCAACTATATCATATGGAATTTATTAAAACTCCGAGCACCATCGATAGTCAGTTTAATAAATCCTACTATCTTCTTCATCACTTCGTTACAAAATCTACAAGCACGACCACCAAATTGCGCGTTGTGTTCAATGCATCGTGTAAATCATCATCACAAATCTCATTAAACGATTGTATGTTGGTTGGCCCTGTGGTACAAACAGATTTATTTTCATTAGTTCTTCGATTCAGAAAATACCAGTTTGCATTTTCCGCTGACATAGCCAAAATGTATCGTCAGATTTTCATTCAAGAAAACCAGCAAGATCTTCAACGCATTTGGTGGCGCGATTCTCAGTCTGAACCATTGAAGTGTTATAGACTTCGTACGGTAACTTATGGAACCGCCAGTGCTCCATATTTGGCAACCAGAACCTTGAATCAGTTGGCTATTGACGAAACATCGTTCTCTGAAGCATCCAAGGTCTTGAAAGATGATTTCTACGTCGACGACGTTCTAACTGGCGCACATAGCCTTCAAGAAGCATTAACATTAAAACGAAAATTGATAACCTTATTGAAATTAGGTGGCTTCGATCTCAGAAAATTCTCTTCAAACGTTCCAGAGCTAGCAGAGGACGATTCAGCTAACCAGTTGTCTTTAATATTAGAACTCTTGTGGAATACTGCAACAGATAATCTAGAAATGTCATTTGAAAAATTCAATTCTCATAAAGTTAGCAACACAAAAAGGAAAATGCTATCGGAATTATGTCAGTTATTCGATCCTCTAGGCTTATGCGCTCCACTAATTTTAACAGCAAAATTATTCATGCAGGAATTATGGACCTCACCAGAGCTGAAATGGGACGACCTGCTTCCTGAATCGTTTGTCGAAAGGTGGGATAATTTTAACGGACAATTAGTACGTCTGAATCGAATTTCTGTCCCTCGAGGCATCATATACCATCCATATACAAGCATTGAGTTGCACGGGTTTGGTGATGCAAGTGAGGTTGGATATGGGTGTATATTCTACATCCGCACAACTGATCAATATAGAAATCATCGGGTTAATTTGGTTTGTTCCAAATCTCGCGTCGCTCCATTGAAGAAACAGACAATTCCGAGACTGGAACTCTGTGCTGCGTTACTGCTGTCTCAAATTAGCCATAAATTGTTGTCACTCCTTAAAATAAATTTTGATATCATCTATTTGTGGTCGGATTCTGAGATCACGCTTCTTCGAATAACATCAGAACCTCATCGTTACGCCACATTTGTAGCAAACAGGATCACTCAAATACAAGAATTGTCTTCAATTGATAACTGGCAGTATGTTCCCACATCTTTAAATCCTGCAGACTACGTTTCACGAGGATTATTTCCAAATGAAATAGTGAATTCAACCATGTGGTTGGTGGAAGGGGCCTGAATATTTACATAAAAATAAAATTGAGTGGCCGCAAAGTGAAAACAAAACATTACTTTCGGATCAAGATCCAGAGATTCAAAAACTCAATCACACGTGTATTGCAACATCACAAAGTAAGTTTAATTTAATTCAAAAATATTCGTCACTTCGAAAATTAATCAATGTGACTGCTTACTTGCTTCGATTTTACAATAATAGTAAAACTAAATTGTGTGAATTCCGAAAATTAGAGGAACTAACCGCAAATGAAACCGCATTAGCTCTTCAGGTTATTCTTAAAAGGGTTCAATCAGAAGAATTTTCTGAAGACATTAAGTCAATTCAAATTAACAATTGTGTCAACAATAAAAGTTCATTAAAATCATTTTCTCCATTTTTGGATCCTAATGGAATTATTCGGGTTGGAGACCGAATCAAAAACGCGGATGTGATGCAAGATCAAAAATATCCCATATTACTTCCACAAAACCATTATTTTACGGTGTTACTAGTTCGAGATACACATATTCGATTGTTACATATTGGACCTCAAGCACCGCTATATAACTTAAAACTAAACTATTGGATTATTTCTGGGAGAAACATATGTAGACAGATTTTTCGCAATTGTGTTCGATGCGTCCACGTTCGACCGGACTTGATTAATCAAATCATGGGCGACTTGCCCCAAGATAGAGTGCAATCCACGAGACCATTCTCAATAGTTGGGATAGATTTTTGCGGTCCATTTAATATAAAATATTCAGTCAGATCAAAACAGAAAATTAAAACATATATTTGTTTATTCGTTTGCTTCGCCGTCAAGGCGGTTCATCTGGAAATTGTTCCAGATTTGACCACTCAAGCATTCTAAGCGTGTTTGCGTCGTTTTGTATCACGTCGCGGTATGTGGTTAAAAATATATTCCGACAATGCCACCAATTTCGTCGGAGCACGCAAATAGTTATAGGAACTTCGAGACTTTTTTCTGTCCCAATCATGTCAAAGCGAAATCATGAAGTTCTGTTCTAACAGTAACATGGAGTGGATAACTATCCCACCACGCTCCCCTCATTTCGGAGGTTTATGGGAGGCCGCAATTAAAAGCACAAAATTCCACTTGCGACGTTCAATGGGAACCTATTGTCTTACGATGGACGAATTCCATAAGTTAGTTGTCCAGATAGAGGCATGTCTAAATTCGCGTCCTCTCACGCCAATGTCAAATAACCCACTAGATATGTCGGCGCTTTCCCCTGGTCATTTTTTAATTGGCTCTAGAATGACTGCTATTCCTGAGCCTTCTCTTTTGCATATCACCACAAGTAGATTAGCACGATATCAATTGCTGCAACAAGCATTACAACACTTCTGGAGAAAGTGGCATCTTCAATATTTGTCTGAACTACAAAATCGTTATAAGTGGAACAAACCGACAGAAAATTTAAAAGTTGGTGCATTAGTCGTTTTGCATGATGACAATCGTCCCCCTTTGTGCTGGTCTTTGGGAAGAATAACTGAACTGTTTTTTGGCACCGATGGTCGAGTTCGAGTTGTTACGATTAAAACGGCGCACTCAATATTTAAGCGAGCCGTAACTAAGATCAGTTTATTGCCGGTTGAAAGTGTTTATGAAAATGATCAACAAGCTAAACCATAAAGCAAATAGTAAATACTTCAATAATTTGCAATTTTGATAATGATACAACCGAATTAAATACTAGAAAATAGATATGTATGTACATTGTAATTGTCCATGCTTAAATAACTAGATTGAAACTTTGCTTTATATAAATTTCATTAAAATTAACTATGTGTTGAAATCGTAAAATTTTCAAGGTCGGGGAAATGTTTACGCATTTAGTATAACAATTAATGTAAACAATCAAAAAACTTCTCAACCGTCAAAACAAAATGTCGGAAAATGGTAGATGGATTCCCGTATATTATTTTAAATTCAGTGCATAATAATATCGAAAGTTGTACACGACGCGACATCTATGTTTGAGTTTTTGTACTAGATTTCATAAAACATCGAACATTTTGATTAGTTTGGAGAAAGTTTTTGGTTTTGGTTAATTCAATTTTGTAATTTGACAAAGAAGCTTAAAAATAAAAAAGTGTAACAAAAATTTAAATAAATTGCTTTTTGTAAATATAAGACCAAGAATAAAGTTCTTCGATATATTAAGTGACTATAAATATAATAAAATAAATAAATCTACGAATATACGAAATACTTTTATTTCGTAAGTGAAAGTTAGTGCGTCATCAAAACTAAAAAGGACGGCTGACAGATACTATAATAGGAAGTGGCGTTGATACTTTTTTCTCCTGTTGTACCATCAAACTTCCGGTTGAAACTCCTTTAATTCATTGTTTCTTTTCGGATGAAGCCTATGGTGATTTATTCATTGTGCGTTTTATATTTTTTGTTTGTTATGGTTCAAAATCCATCCCGTTTCTCTACTGAGTTCATTCTTTTCTGTGTGATATGTCTCTTGATGCCACGCAGCCGGACTGGCTGAACTTGGTTTCGATATCCAACATCCATATATCCAGCAAGCACACCCAGCCCATTAATTTTTAAAAAAGAATTTTGTGTTTTTTGTTTTGAATTATATGAAATAAAATAATTTATGTATTTTTTTTGGTTAACTAAATTCAAATTTATATCTTGTATAAAGTTTTTAACATAGGAGGGTTCTGCCACAAATTATATATAGGAAAAAGGTTCCGTGGGATGATTAAATTTGAAGAATACTGGATTAGGAACCTCGTGTAACATTTTTGTTAAAAAAACGACAACGTTTCACATTAAAATATCTTTACAAGTTTTTGGCAAACTCCTAGATAATGCTGCCATCTATCAGGTTGCCAAACACAGGGTAGTTAAATGACAGTTTTTTAACACTTTTGTTAAGAAACCGAAAACATTTCTCATTAAAATTAATTTCCAAAAACGTGGAGCGCTACCGCTGCAGGTTATGGTTCGTATATTGCACACGCAGATAGTGTATGATCCCAACTGTTAAAAAAATATTAGCCGCCGTGCACAGGAGTTTTTTAACACTTTTGCCTAAAAACAGAAAACCAAAGCAGGCAATTTTTTAATTGTTTGCCATAGCATTTGCAATATGAAGACACAGTTTTAGTTTATTTCGAGTCCCTTACACTTCCCGACCTTATAAGACGCAAATCGTTATGTAAATTTGTTTTATGTGTTTCGTTACAAAACGTTTCTTGTGTTTCATAGATGCATTGATTTTTCACAAAATTTTCTCCTAACGATTTGCTTAAAAAATTCATAAATATTCTGTTGATTTGTGAGAGTGCTATTTTATACAGCATGTGAGACCTCACTGTATGTAATTTTTCCATTCGTATTGCACTTTTCCGCTTTTATTGCTTCTTATGCAATTTATTATTTGATGTTTGGTAAATCACAATAACAGTTCTGCAATTTTAGAATTTCACTGAATAAATGATAAACGTGACATCTATTAGTGACTGCTAGAACTATCAAAAATTTAATTTAGTGAATATTTAGTAAAAAAATTAGTGCCAGTATAGAGCAAAAAAACTAGTAAATTACCAACAAAATGTCGAATCGATACACCACAATTCCTTAAAAAAAAGCTCTTCACGTTCAGAAAATCAGCCCGCGAACTGATGAATTACCATTTTGTTTTTGATTATGTGCTACGAATATCGTAGTAAAGCTCTCCCCCCCCCCTGTTAAATAATTTTAGAATGATTTGTCGAGATTTGTTTTTTGTAAAGGACAATAATGTGTACAAAATGCGCCTTCAAAACATAAACGGTCCGGTTTAAACACAAAGAATATAAAAAAAACAATTGCCACTGACGGCGATTATAAAGTCATCTCTTATATAACAAATTGGTAACAAAGAATTTTATTTCTGTCGAACGCTACTGACTTCACGAATAATGTTATGCATACGTTTAGTCAACAGTTTTAAAACAAAATTTGATATTCAAAAAATACTTTTTAAACTTTTTATATTTTATGCTGGAAAATTTATTAATCAAAAACACCGGAAATAATTTTAAAGCAAAGCGCACCAAACTAAATATGTACGTGTACATAGTAGGGTGAGGGGACAAGTTTTACTTTTGTTTCATAAAGTTTTGCCCTTATTATTATTCCGGTACTTGCAGGAAAATACTACAACCATAGGACAAAGTTATAATGTAGAGATTGATGTATACCGAGAAAAATTAAATCATTTCCATTTTTTTTTTGTTTCACTCATCCAATATTCAAATTTTCATGAAAAATGTATGAATTATGTAAAGTGATTGATGATGCACGTGTTTATTTTACAGAGAAGGTTTAACTATTGCCAGATTTTATGAACGAGAAACATAACAGCACAGTAAACTTCCTTTTACTACATCGTGTGGTAGATATAATTTTACATATATAGTTTAGACTAAAATATCGTCCAATCCACAATGATTTACTTTTACGTCATGTGATGAGACCCGATAGCAGAAGATTTTAAAATATTTTTACTCGATTGTACATTTCAAATTATAATTTAATTGACGGCATCCCAACTATTTTCATTCAAGAAAAATATTTGTGTGTTGTTGTTGTCGCATAAAGCAGAATGTTCTTCATGTACATTTAATTGAGTATTCGCAAAGTATTTTCATTCATTCATGTCTTATGCTTAAAAATAGAAAATCTTAGTATTTTCACACCAACGGACATTTATAATTTACGAATTTTATTACCGTTTATCGAATTCGAGATATACTCTGAACATTTTACAACTTAGTGATAAAACAGGTATTTCTAAGTATATGAGCGTAGCTGGTTGTAACAGCAAAGTGATCAACTAAATAATATTTCTTTCACTACATATTAAAAATAAACTGTGAAATGGCGGAAGCAGACACAAACAAATGCTAAATACTGACAAAAATAAAATAAAAATCTCAAAAAATTAACCACCCATGAAGTACAACAAGTTACGAGCGCTTTTACCATATATAGAATAGTTTTTCTAGTATACGGATGGAAAATGTATAGCGCATAAATATAATCCCGGTTCTTCATGCTCCTCATTGAAATATGTATGTTTGTGTATGTACGTATTTAAAACATTATACATAAATAGTAATAAAGCTATAAAACAACAAGCTTCCATTAAAATAAGGACAAGATCTGCATAAAAAAAACGATGGAAAACTTGTAAATTGAGAAGAATTTATTATTGAAACGGCGACAAGATAAAATTATTTATCGTTATTTTCATAGTTCGCATATTTTAGGACGGAAATATGATTTTTTGTTGTTTTTTGGCCGTACTGTACTCGTACATTTACAATGAATTATTATAATAATTATCGTGTTGTTATATTATGATTATTCTGAGTAATTTAAATTATTTGCTTTGCGATTTATTAGTTGCTCGATGTCAAAATATAAATATTAAATTGAAATGTTGCCGCGAGAGGTTGCGCAGTCGTTTCTGAAATTTCTTTAAAATTAAGAAATCTACTTTGAGAGTGGAAATTTTAGATCTGAATGTTCGAAAAGGCTATTTTTGGTACTCATGTTGATGAACTACTGATTTGTACTCCCGATGTTGTAATGTTGCAATAATCTTCGAATTTTCTATGCAGGTCCTTTTACTGTTGTATATTGATCATATTTTATACCCCACTCCACTACTAAATATCTGCGTTCGGACCAAAAACGACTAACTGCTGTAATACTTGTATTTTGAAAATACACAGCTTTCAGAGCTAACATCGAAGTGAATGGACGAGCTTGTTCATTAGGTGCGGTTACATTGAAAAAGCGTCCGTACAAATCAATACAATTGTAATTTTCCAATGTTTCATGTAATCAACCGTTGCAATAAATCAAAGTGAATAATCTGAAACAGGTGAGTGATATCGATATTTCTACAGTACTTTCATTGTGATTTGGGATGCCACATCGATTTATTCCAAAACCACGACGCATCACATTTTTGATTACTTCGAGAATGGTTGTGATTTCCGGTTGTGAGCACTTAAATGTAACCGGTTGTGGAACCCTCTTTTTTTCATTTAAAGCATCTGTCTGATTGGAAAACTGTCAATTATCATCGTTTATGCTGACATAACAGACATATTCTTTAACATTTTAACTTATTTTAAGATATATTTAGTCATTACAACCCTGAAGAAATCAGCTTCAATTGATTTTGATGCGCCAATTCGTGCCATTAAGGAAATGATTGCTTAGATTAATAAAAGCACAGTAATCGATTGCACGCTACCTCCATAAAACGGTAGGGATGTTTGGCGACTTACCGTATCAATTCGCTAAGAAATTTGAAGTTGAATATGGGCCGAATTGGAATGACGGCGAGAAAGTGAGCAAACGCTTTTGTAAATCAAATGTCGAGAAGTCTTTTCAAAACTATTGACATTTGATGTATGAATATTACTTCGAAACAACGAATATTTATAACATGGATGAAAGCGGCTTCTCAACGGTCCCAACAAAAATTGGCAAGATGATTGCCATGAAGAATATGCCACGTGTCGGAAAACTTGCAACCGCTGAAAGAGGAACGATGGTCACAATGTCTCTAACCGTATGCGCTGCTAGCAACAGTCTATCACCATTATTTATTTTCCCATAAAAAATGAATGTGCCAGCAAGGGTTTGTGCGCTATATGTACTATTTTATCGCAAAACCTTTGTTAGCGTTCCCTGTGCTGTTACTTGTTGCTCTTGCTTCTTTCTGCCGCACTGTAGTCACAAACAACAACTACAGTTACTGGATGTGTCTATTTTCGGAACAATAAAAACCTCAGAACGATAAGTATTCTGTATGGCAAAAAAATAATGCCAACTAGGTAGGAATTTGAATCATTCAACCTTGCTCTTTCGATTTGAAATTTTTAATTTTCATCTCGCTATTTTAGGTAATGGAGATTCGTCATATTGCTGGCCTTGTCTGTATAAGACTCTTGATCTGGCATTGATACCCAAAATCATTAAATCCGGCTCCAGAGCATCTGGAATTCATCCATACGACCCACATCTACTCTGATGTGATTTTATTCAAGCGGTCGAGCTCATTGATGAAGAGGAGCAGCAACGGATCGTCTTTCTTGCGACAGATGTTGTACATAAAGTGAAAGTGGTTACCACATAAAAGAATACCACATCTACAGCGTCTTCAACGATCCGCTTATTAGCTTTGGACGAAATTGGACCCCGGCAAGCAACTCCACCACTTCGTCCCCTGCTTTGCGATGCAAAGCACCATGCTTACTTTTCCAGGAAGCGTCGCTGTTTTAAAGGAGAAGAGTAAAAAATAAGGCAATTGCACCTAGCAAACCGTTTTAAAGAAAAGAACTCTTCACCATCTCATATTGATATCGACTTCTGCAACATCTGTTTGAAGCTCATGCCATCAAAGTTCACCGGCCCATGCATTTGAAGTGCGCTGACATGCATTCCAGCTATTCAAACCACGTCGATTATAGAACTCGCCGGATTTAAGCTCAAAACAGAACAAGAGCGAAGGCGGCGAGCGAAATCACCTGTCATATTAGAAGACACCGAAATCATGCAAAACAAACACAACCATCAACGCAGGCGACTATACGATTTTTTCGTTGAAAAAAATGTAGAGTCTATTTCTATTTTTGTTGCCGACGAAACAATGTTGCCAACTGTTTTTTATATAATATGTATAAGTTGGCATCAATTAACCGTCATATTATTAACCATTTTTTTTCAATTTAATAGCCTTATGCCACAACGTCATGTGTCAAAAACACAGAAGGTTATGCCGTTTGGTTGTTTTTTTTATCGCCATACGCTGACGCTTTTGTTCTGTTAGCTACAGCGATATCGCGGCGATATTTTTTATTTATTCGCCGTCGTCGCTCTTGTTCCGTTTCTAGCTTTACTGCGGCAAGAGTTGAACCTCCATATAAAAAAATTAAAAACATTAATTTCAATCAAGGGTGCATCGAAAAATGGATTTACTTTCATATAATTCAGGTTTTACGATACGCAAACCATTCGTTATGTTGAAGCTGTGGATTTCGAACGAAAGTTTTTCTTTGATTTGTGTAAAAATAAAACCAGTTTTACATGCAACCTTGATCGAAATTAATGATTTTAATTTTTTTATATGGAGTTCGGACTCACGCCGCAGTAAATCCGGCGAGTTCTATAATCGACGTGAATAACGCCATCTTCACTTCATCACTCAATACAGAAATTTATACAATTTACCATTTCCAACAAAGCACTGTACTGTAAATATTGGTAATAATTTGTTACACTGTACTGTAAATACTTTATTGGTTTAATTAATTGCACTTGAAAAAAATAAAAAATCACATCAAGTACCGTTTTTTGAATTTATTTCGTCAGATCGTTCATTTTTACTGTGGTTCTCGTCTCGACGTTCTCATTGAATATGAAAAGTGTCGCGCTGCTAATTCATTTTAAGTAAAACGGTCAGTGATCCGACATTTTTATAACTTGAAGATGTTTATAAGTGAAAAAATACTTAACAAATTAAAATGAATCAAAAGAAGGAAAAATGCTGCTTCTTTAAACAGTTATGAATTTTGTATTATGAAAATAATTCTTTGTAGGTGGTTAATTCGTAAACAAAAAACAAATCCGGAAACGATTATCGAGGAAATCAATCAAAACGGGGATTCAATATCGAATGATACTAACCAAAAGAGCTGGTAATATAATAATGAGTAAGTGATATTTATTTTAGTTGGCTATTTGTATCAAATATTATGGAAATAAACAAACAAAACACTATTCCTGGCGAAGGTGAACCCTAAATGTTAGAAATCTCATTTAACTAATCATTAACCATTAACCATGGGCATTCATTATTTATTAATTTGATATCTACTAGATCTAACAAAACAATTTTAAAAGTTAATCGTCGTTTCGGCGTAAAGCCAAAAACTCCGTTTGGCGTAATTTTTCAATCGAGCAGGAACAAAATTTTAAAATTTTGTATCAAAAATTTTCAGTTTCCAAGGTTAGCACCAAATTTAATAATCCTGTATTAATAGCTAGATTTTATGTTCCTTGAAATACTGATGTAAAAATGGTCCACGATTTAGAGAAGAAATATTCACAAAATTGATTTTATCGTTTCTGAAAAACGATAAACCATAGACAAACTAACCATTTTATTTCCATAAACCTGTATTAATATGTACAGTGCAACCTCTTTATCCGGATCGATTGGGGGAAACAATTCCGGATAAAAGATTTTTCGAGCATTTACTGTAATCCGATCCACCAAAATTTTTATAGTGAAGATTCACAAATGATGAGTTGCTGCAACTTACAAGCTAAAAAGTGCAAAAAAGACAACATGAATGATCAATCGGCAATATTTTTGAACATATTTGGACTGTACTCCTTATTATAAATGAGCTTATATCCTCAAAATGGAGTAGGCAGTTCACAAAATTACCCGTATTTTTATTGTTTCACTATGTATGTGACTAAATAAGTAAGTAAAACGGTTTCCGGATATTAGATATTTTTCCGGATAAAAGAGGTTTGTATGTACGTCAATTAAATATTAAACTTTATCATAAAGAAATAATTAATTAAATTAGTAATTTTTTGTGGTTAAAAACTGTTAATTGTAAACAACTATTCGTACACAACGTTTTTGACAAGTTGAACATACAGCTTTAATAAAAACTACAATTTTAAGCACGCAAACATATTAATTCGTTAATTAAAACTCTAAGAAACCATGAAAAAGCCTTCTTATTCATTAATGTAGATAGTAGATAGTTGTAAATCTAAATACGACCTTCTGCTTGCCGAGGATATTAACCAGGAAAAACGCTGTATTGTTTGCACGTTGGGATTGTTGGAGGTAAAAATCACATAGATAACTGCATAGAATGTCATAAGGCCATATTAAAGCATGGAAATATAATGTAAAGCTCTTAAAAAAAGAAATTTACTAGGTCCGAGTGTGTTTATTGCTGAGCACAATCTCCCATTTCCTGCACTAAACCATCTAAATTTATGTTTAAAAAAACCATATTTCACACCCTTACTGGCCCCGCAAACTCTGAAAACATCGTCAACTTAGTAAGAAATCAGTACTTTTCTTTGATAATTGACGAAAGTACTAATTGCTCAATTAGTAAAAATCTCGCCACGATTATAAGTGGGTTTCAGAATAAATGTCATCATCGATTTTTAGGGTTATTACTTCTAGATGACACGAGAGCTCAAGGAATATTTGATAAAATTAAAAAGATTCTAAACGAACAGGGGATACTTTTGAGCAACTTAGTTGGGTTTACAGCTGATAATTGCAACTTAATGATGGGTAAAAAAAAATGGAGTTCAAGCAAAGTTAAAACAGTTAATTTCAAAGCTTGTTGTAACCGGCTGTGTCTGTCACAACCTTAATTTAGCTTCTATGGCCGCGGCTAAAGAGCTCCCGAACACAAAAAACTGACTTTTTAAAATTTCAAGAAGAGTTTGGTACTAAGCTACACGTCATACTGCGTTATGCGTCAACTCGATGGCTACCACGACAAATATATGTTATTTTAATTTATTATATTCGTATTTATTCTGTCTAATTTTATAAAACTTTACTGTTAGGCTGCAATCGATCGAATTATATAGTAATAGACCTCTCTATTTTACTACTTTTAATTAACAGAGTTTGTGTTAGGATACGGTAATAAAAATATTGCATTTATTTTAGCCATGTTTCAAAGTCCATCGATAAAGCTATATTTCCTTTTCATATCGTATATTTTACCAAGTATAAACAAAACTAATTTAGAAATGCAATCAGAGCATCCACGATTGCACGTTTTCTTACCCAGGCTAAAATACTTATTCAACAATATAACTCAAAACAGAACAAGAGCGAAGACGGCAAGCGAAATCGCCTGTCATATTACAAAACACCGAAAACATGCAAATCAAACACAACCATTGACGTTGGCGACGACAATTTTTTCGTTGACAAAAGTTAAGGTGGATTTACATATCCAACGATTTTTCTGCGCCGAACTTCACGTGACACATTCAACCAATCAGAAAGATCTTCTTCGCCGAATTTTCGGAACGGCGAAGACATTAACAAATTTATCTTTTCGGCGCGACGACACAGCACAAATAGATAAAAAAAATCTGTTTTTTTTTCTTCAATTTAACATTGTGCGCCATATTTAATTCTTGAAGCTTGTGTTTATGCTTGCATTTATGTTTATATTTTATTTTATCGGCTTTAAGTTTTATTATTTAAATTTTAATTACAATTTATATTCACTTACAAATTAAGAAAAAAGGACGCGTCAAAATATTGATTATGTATGTGTGAAAAAACTGCACCGAAAACTCGTCGAATATGTGAATCATCGATAATACAGAGTTCTCCGAATTTCCTGCGGCAAGCAGCTTCGCCGAAAAATCGTCGGATATGTAAATCCATCTTTAGAGTCTATTTTTATTTTTATCGCCGACGAAACAATGTTGCCAACTGTTTTTTATATATGTATATAAGTTGGTACGCACGTATATGAAGTTGAAACTAAGATACATTTTGTCGAATCATGAAGGATTATTTTATTTTCTAATTTTTATAGTAACTATAGCTACTTTATTAATCCACATACTACATAATTAGTTAAGAATTTGATCAAACTTTTGCGATCCGGAGCAAAATTTTATACATATATATATATATATATATATATATATATATATATATATATATATATATATATATATATATATATATATATAAGTTAAATTTCTCAGGTTCACTTTTATTAAAAAAAATCAATTTATGATTTTAAATTTTTCTTTTCTTTTATTTTTTATTTATTTATAAATTTATTTATTTGTTTATTACACTTTCGTTATTACTTAATATTTTAATCTTAAACACTTTTCTTTATTTACTTTGAATTAAAACTTTACTTTTACAATATTTTTTTTATTATGAACTTAACTTCTAAATTTCTGGATTACAACTAACTTAAACTTAATTACTTATTCTATACGAGTCATACACTTCTACAAGGAATGTGCTTGCTTGCGAAACGTGCGATGCAAGGTGCGCGTGTTATTTTATTGGGTCATATTGCGAGCATAGCAATATGATTCCTTGCATGAATGTAGAGACCTAGTTTTAGATGTGGTAACTCTTCCCCTCTTAAAATCAAATGTCCCATTTGATCTTGTTCTTATTTTTAGAAGAATGGAACATCATAAAACTTTTTCCTAGGAGGATCCGGATTTGTTGCATTGGATGAACTGGCTATTGGAGGCTGTTGAGTGCCATCGCTTTCCGTAGTTTCTTTTATTGTTTGTTCGGTGCATTTCTTTAATATCTCATGATTGATGGAATTAGTTATTCGTAGAGTTTTTCTTTTATTTAATATGAAAGCAATAATAAGTATCGTGATGATAATGCTAATTGAGAACAATCCTATACCGATGGATTGTTGAAATGTTTCTTGTTGGAGAAGTTCAATTGTTTTGGTATTGTCAATGCTTAAGTCTTTCATGAGTTGAACTGATAGTATTTCTCTATATTCATCCTCTTCAGGTGTGGGTTGAAGAATAGCTGGAAGTGCTTGCGCTGTTGATTTTTCGTTGGCAATGAAATTCATGTTTCCAATGGTTAGACTTGCATTGGAAAATTTTATTAAGTAGGTGCCATTTAATTTTTGCACTTCGTGATTAATGAGCATTTCTCCATCATATTGATTTAGTAGAATGAGGCCTTCCGATACCTCTTCGACATTTAACAGATGTTGACTATTGGTTTGATTACATTTTGAAAGACGACTGTTAAGCAAGTTTGGCAAGCAAGAGGTGTTACTTATATCTACTATATTTTTTTGATTACATATTGATAACGAGTTGATGGTCTTACAATTACTAATGATACCGTATATTTTGTTATGGTTTTTTAATATATGTTCATATTTAATTTCAATTATTTTCTGATTTTTCTTGACTGGTTTTAATAATAATCTATCGTAAAGTTCAATTGTTGTTAAAGGGATATAAACGATGTAGAGAAGGCATAGTTTATTACTGATAATTTTTATATTCGCAAAATCTAAGGCCTCTTCTGGTGTCGCGTATGGCAAATTTTCTTTTTCAATTGTTCGTATGGCTAATTTAATTTCGGAATCTGATAAAACGAGGGAGTTTATTACTCCTGCTTTTGCCCAATGGATTGCATATTTAATGTTGGTTATTTCCTCTTTCATCAACCTTAATTTATACTGTATGTTTAGTGCCAATTGATCTGTTAACTTGTTTTCCTTATGGATAGCGTTAGTAATTTCGTTAGCCATTTTTGTAATGTTATTAATCCTTTCATTATATAGTTGATTAATAATAACTTGTCTATTGTTATTTTCTAACACGTTATTAATCTTGCTCTTAATGATTTCGAAGTCCTCATGGTCTGGATTGCCTGCGATCCATTTCCATGTGGTTCCTATAAAGTTTAAGGACCGTTTGTTCCTATGCGGTTTCAGTCCGTCCAGTAATGTTTGTAACATAGTGAGTTCATGATTTAAGTATGGATACAATGGATGTACAGTTGTGATTTCCGTACTCAGTATGGTACGCATCCTGTCTATGAAATTCTGATGGTTCTCTAGCTCGATCACATGAATTAACTTAAAATTTCCTTCTTGGATTTTACCTCTACCACTATTGATGGAAATAATCTGAGAATTTGAATAGTCCAGCAGTTGTACTTCTGCGGAAATAGCGCTTATCGCGTACCTGTAATTAGAGCAGCGTTACGACTTAATATTGCTCTTGTGCACAACTCTTCCTGACTCGGTTACTACCGTGGTGTTCCGATTTTCTTTAACTATCTCGTGTTTATACCTAGGTGTCAGTTTTGAGCCTAACCTAACATTCTGTCTTACGTAAATAGATTGGCCTGGTTGGTATACTTTTATAGGCTTTCGTCGCTTATTGTGGTATGCTAAATCTTGTTCTTGTTTTTGTACAAGCCTCTCTATGCCGTTCAGGCGTGCCTGCTCGAATTCTTCGGGGGAAACATTTGGACTTCGTCCGAAAAATAACTCTACTGGTTTCCTTTTGGTAGTAGAGTGTATTGAATGATTGTACTCATTCACCGATCTTTCAAGCAGCTCTATAAATGATCTCTCGATTCCGTCTGCTCTCAAACACCTCATGATCTCTGAAAGGGTCGAGTGGATTCGTTCAACTTGTCCGTTCACTTCGCTCTTGTAAGGGGGAATCTTGAATACAGAAATTTTTAGAGAGTCTTCCATCATGGATAATATTGTATTTGAGCTGAGTGATGGCTCGTTGTCAATTACTACAACTTCGGGTACATTAAAAGAAAATAAGATATCTCTGAGAGGTTGTTTGATATCTTCTATCGCTCTGGATTTGAGTGGCTTACAAACTGCATATTTTGAAAGTTTGTCTATTGCTGTGAGGGCTAGTTGGTTTTCAGTCGAATAGATATCTATGTGTATGGTATGCCCTGGATAGTTAGGAATAGGGGTAGCATTGATCACTTGCTTATTCGGGTGACGATCGTACTTATTTTCTTTGCATGTAGTACATCGTTTGACCAGTAATTTAATTTTCCTATTCATCCTTGGGAAGTAGTGTGTTTGAATGATTTGCGCTCTATTCTCATCGGCATTGCGATGGGCCCGTCTATGTGTCGCTAGGATTGTTTCTTCCTGTTCCGCTTCACTTGTGATATCGATTACTACTCTGCTCGTATATCGTATTTTATAGTTTCTAAAGTGTACTGGGTACACTTCTTGGGCTATACCCAAAATAGCTTCGGTAGTATTTAAGCCATTTATCGTATTGGGATTTAGATATCGTTTGAATATATTTATTATATCAGCACGAGTGAAATTTGGTTTAATTATGGTATGTCTTAAATAATTTGGAAACGGTGTTTGAATTTGGTATGAGTCCTCATCTCCTGTTTTTAATATCAGTTGATTTCTGAAGACATTAATAGGAGTTTCAATTGTTGGAATGAGATCATGTGCAGAACTTTCGCCACTGTGTTGTGTCGAAGTTAGTGCATTCGCTTCAGTGGGAATTGTCACTCTTGAAAGAGCGTCTGCTACCACGTTCGTTCTCCCTGGTTTATATTTAAGTTCATAATTGTATTCCTCCAGGATGGCCTTCCATCTTTTCATCTTGGAGTTATTATTCTTGTTACTTAGGGCAAACGTAAGTGGTTGGTGATCTGTGAAAATTTGAACCTTCTTGCTCCCGTATAGGAAATTCCTTAATGAAGTTAGAGACCAAATTATTGCTAACATCTCCTTTTCGTTAGCTGCATAATTTTCTTCTGTCTTATCTAATGTTCTGGACAGAAAGGTAATTGGTCTTTCGTTTTGAGAAAGTACTGCACCTAGTGCGAAGTTTGAGGCATCTGTGGTCAATTGGAATTCTTTTTTGAAATCAGGGAATGATAGTATGACCTCGTTTGAGGTAAGGGAGTTTTTTATTTTATTAAAAGCACAAATATGTTCTTCGTTAAACTGAATTTGTTTATGTCTTGAGATCGTTTTGGACACATGTCCATCTTCCCCTCTTAAAAGTGCAGTCAAGGGTTTAGCTAGTTTAGCGTAATCCTTGACGAAACGGCGGTAAAATCCAGCCATTCCTAGAAAGGATCTTAGCTCTTTTACAGTTTTGGGGATAGGAAATTCTGTTATAGCCCTGACTTTTTTCCTATTTGTTTTAATTCCGTCTTTACTGATGACAAATCCGAGGAACTCAACTTCTTCCCTTAGAAATTCGCATTTGTCCAATTGAATTTTAAGGTTAGCTCTTTCAAGAACTTTGAATATTATTTCGATGTTTTGAAAGTGCTCGCTTTCGTCTTTTCCGAATATGACTATGTCGTCGATATAGACATAGCAGCGTTTTCCTATATGTTCACGAAGGATATCATCTAAAGCACGTTGAAATATAGATGGCGCATTTTTCAGGCCGAAAGGAAGCCGAGTAAATTCATATTTCCCATGATTGACAGAGAAGGCTGTTTTCTCGATATCCGTTTCTTTGAGCGGGATTTGGTGGAAGCCGCTCTTCAAATCTAAGACTGTGAATAAATTATTTTCACCGAGGTTTGCTAGGATATCATTAATCTCAGGGATTGGATATTTGTCGGGGATTGTTACCGTATTTAGTTTACGGTAGTCGATAACCATCCTATACTTTTTCTCTCCCGATGCGTCTTCCTTTTTGGGTACGACCCAAATTGGAGAGTTATAAGGTGATTTCGATGGTCTAATTATTCCGTCCGACAATAGTTGTTGTATTTGTTTTTCCACCTCATCTTTGAGACATATAGGGTAAGGATAGGGCCGAGTATAGACTGCCTCATCAGTCTGGGTCCTAATTTCTCCCTTTATTGTGGTAGTAAATGTTAGCTTTTCCTCTGGCTCGGTAAATAAGTTAGGGTTGCTTTTAATTATTCTCTCTAAAGTTTTGTTCTGTTCTGGGTTGAGATGTGAGGTTCTTAAATTGATAGTGTTTACAGAATCCGATACGTGTTGTTTGAGCGGAATTTTAATGTTAGGGTAAATGATCATAAATCCACTATTTGTATGAATGGTGGCATTAAGATCTTTAAGGCTATCGTTACCGATTATACCCCCAAAAGATTTTAGACTAGGAAGAATGAAGAATTTTAATTTCCGTTCAGGACCGAATAGGTCAATCATAGCATGGTGAGTGATTTTTATACTCCCAGCTACTGAATTGGCCATGAATGGTTTTTCGTTCCGTATAGGGTTACGAATATATTGGGGCTGTATATAATTTTTATTGGAGCCCGTATCTACTAGGAATTTTACAATTTTGCCGTTCTTCGCTCGATGTTCTAAATATGGGAGCGAAGAACTCTTTAGTCTAAAAAATTTATGTCATCCAGTTGTTCGGGGTTTTCTTCTTCCTCGTAAACTTCTGTAGGGTTGTCTTCCTTTATTTCAGGGATATTTTCAGCGTCTGTATATTCCACTAAAGTTTGTTCGTATTGCGAGTCGTACTCAGCTAATTCGTCTTGATAGTATTGAACGGTAGGATCCTCGTTGAATTGCTCATAATGGTAGACCCTTTGAGCTTTGTTTGGATGGTGATGTTGTTGTGAAGAGTTAAATAAAGGTCTTTTCATAGGATGTCTTACATTCTGTGGTCGATTCATGTAATTTACATGCCTTGATTGACCACTGCCGTCTACTGACATAGGTGTCGGTTTAGGTTGTGGCTTAGGTGGATAATTTTGGTATCCCCATTGTGGTCTGAAAGGTTGATTTTGTGGTCTTGGAAATGGTGGGCTTTGATACCCAAATTGGGGTCGACTAGGTTGAAATATTTTTGATCTTTCGAACGAGGTTTGAGGGTTGTGAAGGAGCTGTGGGAAAAATTGTTGTGGTCCGTTAGCGGACATAGACATTTGATTCTTTCGAATGAAAGGAGGTGGGGGAACCAGTGGCCTGCGTTGGACTTTTTGCGCACTGTGATTATTAGCATATTGCGCTCGATAGTCCATATTTTGTAACTTTAGGCATAATTGTAGTGCTTGAGGCAAGTCACTAGGCTCGCGAATGCTTAGGAGTCGTGGCAGATCTCCTTTTAAGCCTCTAATAAAGGTATCGAGTGCCTTGTCTCGATAATTATCTGTTAAATTGTTCATGGATTCTTGACCCATGTCCATGGAAGATAGTTTATTTAATATTAGGGAAAGGTGTTGATAAACTCTCTGATAAAATTCCTGAATGGTTTGGTTTCCTTGTACCAACGTCATCATTTGGTATTCAAGGGTGCCTAGATCACGTTTATCCGCATAGTGCAGAGTAAGGCATTTGGCAATTTTTTGCCAATTTAGTGGGGTATTATAGGATTCTAGAGCTATATCTGCATGACCCACAATTTTGTTTCGTATGACATTTAAAATGCCATAGTATTTTGGAGTACCCCTAAGATGTTCATAAATTTGTAACACTCTGTCAACACTTTTTTTCCACGATCCGAATTCTCCAGGTTCCCCTGAGAATTCACGAATACATTTCACGATATCTGGGATCTTGTCTAGATCTGTGAGATTTCCTTTATACCGGTCCTCTATCGTTTGGTCTATATCATGTCTAAGATTATTATGAGCCTGACTCTGTTCGTGTACAATTTCTGTTATGATTTCTGTCAATTTATTAAGGTCAAATGTGTTTTCTGTTTTTGCGTTTGTGTTAGCGGTTGACGTCGAGGGTTTTGTTTCCATTTTGAGACTTAAGATGAAATTTACTATTCTTTTAATATTTAAGTTTAATTAATGGTGTGTTAGTGCACGCGGGCGATAAGAATTCTAAATAATAAATATCTAATTAATTGAACTTTATGATACAGAATTATCAGATATAATTTTAAATTGGTATACTAAATATATGGTGTTTTAAAAATGTATATCAATATTCTTGGCTATCGCAACTACTTAAATGAAGTATAATGTAACTTAATATGAAATATAATTCTTTGTAACCTTTTATGACTTATAATTGGATTTAGTAATTTAGTTAATTTCTTCAAATCTTTTTCACTTTAATTTTCTTTAATTAAATAGATTATTGATTATTCTATAATAAATTTTTTGTTGAAATATTGACTGTTATGAAATATAAATTCGGTTCAATTTAAGAAATTTATTTTTAAATTCAATTTTTAGTAAACTAATAATTTTCGTTTTAATTTTTGTTACCAAATTTTTCTTCTAAATCTATTGCTTTGATTATTTCAAATAGTTTAATAAAATATAAATATTTCTTCACTTTACTTTCAAAACAAAAAAATTGTTTATAAAATTTCTATTAACTTACATTAAAATTATCAGATGTCTGACCATCTGGAGTTGTAATCCTTGCCCCCTGCTCAAGTGTCGTTAAAGGTGATTAGGCCGCTGTTGAAGAATTATAGTGGTTCGGCTTGGTGTCCGTCGTCTTACTCCAACTCCTGTTTTTCCTTGGTTAGGAGTACTTAGGCGCTTCGTTTCCTAATTCTGCTTCTTTAACTGTGGTTGAATGTGTGTGGTGTGTTCACATTCAAATTTTTGTTTTAGTATGGTTAACTAAAATCAATTTCACTTTCGATTATAATCACTGGTTAGATTATTATAAATGGTATATTATTGACACCTGGCGGGGTCCCTGTTTCGGCGCCAGTTAAATTTCTCAGGTTCACTTTTATTAAAAAAAATCAATTTATGATTTTAAATTTTTCTTTTCTTTTATTTTTTATTTATTTATAAATTTATTTATTTGTTTATTACACTTTCGTTATTACTTAATATTTTAATCTTAAACACTTTTCTTTATTTACTTTGAATTAAAACTTTACTTTTACAATATTTTATTTATTATGAACTTAACTTCTAAATTTCTGGATTACAACTAACTTAAACTTAATTACTTATTCTATACGAGTCATACACTTCTACAAGGAATGTGCTTGCTTGCGAAACGTGCGATGCAAGGTGCGCGTGTTATTTTATTGGGTCATATTGCGAGCATAGCAATATGATTCCTTGCATGAATGTAGAGACCTAGTTTTAGATGTGGTAACTTATATATATATATATATATATATATATATATATATATATATATATATATATATATATATATGTATATATATATATATATATATATATATATATATATATATATATATATATATATTTATATATTTATATATATATATATATATATATATATATATATATATATATATATATATATATATATATATATATATATATATATACAGCGATTCCACACGAAAACGACCGGATTCTGTCCTAACCCCCTTCGATTTTTATGAAACTTGCTGAAGATGTTCTCTATGGTGTAGAAACACAAAAAATAATTTCTGTTTTTCTCTTCGGCTCTGTACTTTTGAACAGGGGCGCACGCCGTTTTAAGGATTTCGCAAAAATGCAATTTTTTAAATATTTACATATAGCTCGAAAACTAGTTACCGGATTTTCATAAATGAGATCTCATATGAAAGGGATTTAATGGTAGTTTAATAAATATTTGTTATTAAATTTTTCAATTAATTGGTTGTGTGAGAAAAATGACGATTTTTCAAAAAAATTGATTTTTCAGTACTTTCGACAACAACAACAACCAATTTTTTATCATTTTTTGCAAGTTTAATCATTTCCCAAACAGGTACCAAAATAAAAAAATAGGTGTTATTTTACGTTTTTATGATATAATTTTTTAAAAATTCCATGCTACACTTACTTTAATGCAAAAAAGAGGGATTTAATCATAAAAATGGTTCTATCATAAAAGAAAACACCGATAACTGCAATTTTTAAACTTTTATAACACATGGGTTAACTTATAACTAAAAAAAATATTTTTATTACAATAAATTTTATCAATTTAGTACTTATTAAGGAGTCATTTGTTGGATTATAATCATCATTAGGAGTATCTACTAATTTCTAAAAATAAGAATGTCTATACTTTTTACGCTATTGGCCGTTATGAAAAAATAAGAATGTCTGTTATTATAGTATGGAAAGTAGTTATGTTATGGAAAGTAGTTACATATCGTTCAAGAAATAAAAATACTAAGATTGAGACCAACAACAAAGGCAGGTATATTAGTAATCACTGATCGTCGGTGTTGCTTATAGGCGTAAGCTGCACGTATGGGATTAGGCATCGGCTAAGTAACAAATTTCAAGTTGTTTTTAGGTATACATATATTTATTACGTTTTTGTTATTATCTCAGCTTATTAGTCACCTTAGTGGGAATAGAACTGAGCGGGATCCTTTTTTTGAAAAAAGGGATACTTATTATTTACACTAAATAAAAAAATCTAAAATACAAACGATTAACTCGAATGTAGACTGTTCACCTGCCAGCAGATCATCAAGTTCATCAATAGCAACCGAAGAGGAGAAATACATTTATCCAGATATTCCATCATTCAACGATACGTTGTTGTCCATTGGCAGTTCACCGATAAATCGTAAAAAAATGAGAGTTGAATGTTACAAGACAAAAAATTCAAGAAGTTTCAACGAAAATAGCAGAGGATATATTTCATCTGCCTTCCAGTTCCGATGCCGCAACTAGTGCTGACATAAATGAAATGATCCAACAATTGAAAAACAAGTTTGGAAATTGTAAAAATCAAAATGAAAGGTACATGGTTTTAACAACGCTACCAAAAAGCTGCTCTGCTCGAAAAATTGAACGGGAGTTTAACGTGTCACATTATACAGCAAATAGAGCAAAGCAGATTCAGGAGGAGCACGGCATAATGTCAACACCGAACATTAAATGTGGATCGAAAACCATTAATCCTGAAATAGCCGAATTCGTGCAGAATTTCTATGAGGACGATGAAATAAGTAGAGTGTGTGTGTTGGAAAACGAGATTTTGAAACAATAACAACCGATGGAGTTAAGATAACAAAACAACGAAGATTAGTGCTCTGTAATTTAAAGGAAGCGCATCAACTATTTAAAAGAACATATCCATTAATAAAAGTTGGATTTTCTACATTTGCTTCACTGCGTCCAAAATACTGCGTTCTAGCAAATTCAAGTGGCACACATTGTATATGCGTATGCATATACCATCAAAACATTAAACTGGTGTTTTTAATTCATAAAAAAAAAATCTTCTTTCTCATTCTTTAGAAAGTTATCGTGATGTTATATCTCTGATTGTTTGCGGAAATTCAAGAACATCGTGCTATTTAAACGAATGTACATCTTGCCCAGGAACTACAAATTTACATCAGGAAATATCAACAAAATTACTAGAAAATGATGTAGATGAGATTACTTATAAACAATGGCAGCAAATAGATCGATGTACAATAGAAACAACAATTTTATCAACATTAGAATTTACTGATAAATTTTGTGAGCAACTACGAAACATATTACCACATTCATTTATTGCAGAACAACAATCAGCGTATCTAAAACATAGGAAGTCTAATTTGGGAAACGATGAATATGTTGTTATATGTGATTTTTCGGAAAATTACTCATTGATAGTTCAAGATGCAGTTCAAGGATTTCTTCTATCCAATTCTCAGTGCCCCATACATCCTTTTGCAGTTTACTATAAGAATAAGAACGAAAATTCTTCCAATAATTGTAATTTGGAATTCACCAGTTTAATAGCTATCTCGGAGTCAACCAAGCACAATCATGTAGCAGTGAGATTATTTATTCAAGGCCTAGTTGGTTTTATAAAGGCGAAGACAAGTCATGTTAAAAAGATTTGTTTCTTTTCTGATGGGTCTGGAGCACAATATAAAAACAGTATGAATTTTTACAACTTGTGTAATTTTAAAGAAGACTTAAACATACAAACAGAATGGCACTTCTTCGCAACCTGCCATTGAAAAGGACCATACGATGCATTAGGAGGTGTTCTTAAGAGAAATGCAACAAGTTTGCAAAGGCCGTTTGAAAAGCAAATAACCACACCACATGAACTGTATTCTTGGGCTATTCAAAATGAGTCAAAAGTGAATTATCAGTTATATAGTACCAAAGATTATAATATCATGAAAATAAAAATAAAAAATCGGTATAACTCAATAAAACAAATATCAGGTACTCATCAATATCATAGTTTTGTTCCAATTGATAAGACATCTCTACACATTAAAAAAATTTCGTTTTGTGAAGATCAACATTGTTTTAAATTAGAAAAATAAATATTATATTATTAATATAATAAATCGTTAAAATTGTATTTTAAATATGTTTACTTAATAAAAATATTGTTTATATGAAATTAAAAATAGTACTTGTTTTATTTTATTGTTAAAACAAATGGACAATTGGTAATAGAAATTTGCATAACCATTTCCCGTTTAACTTTACTGGGAATAATTTAATATTCTGCACCTCATAAATAAAAAAAATAAGTATAAATAGATAAAAATAAAATAGACACTTAAAATGAGTTAAAAAGTATTAAATTGATAAAATTTATTGTAATTAAAATATTTTTTTAGTTATAAGTTAACGCATGTGTTATAAAAGTTTGAAAATTACAGTTATCGGTGTTTTCTTTTATGATAGAACCATTTTTATGATTAAATCCCTCTATTTTGCATTAAAGTAAGTGTAGCATGGAATTTTTAAAAAATTATATCATAAAAACGAAAAATAACACCTATTATTTTATTTTGGTACCTGTTTGGGAAATGATTAAACTTGCAAAAAATGATAAAAAAAATGGTTGTTGTTGTTGTCGAAAATACTGAAAAATTAATTTTTTTGAAAAATCGTCATTTTTCTCACACAACCAATTAATTGAAAAATTTAATAACAACTATTTATAAAACTACCATTAAGTCCCTTTCATATGAGATCTCATTTATTAAAATCCGGTAAGTAGTTTTTGAGCTATATGTATTTAAAAAATTGCATTTTTGCGAAATCCTTAAAACGGCGTGCGCCCCTGTTTAAAAGTACAGAGCCGAAGAGAAAAACAGAAATTATTTTTTGTGTTTCTACACCATAGAGAACATCTTCAGCAAGTTTCATAAAAATCGAAGGGGGTGAGGACAGAATCCGGTCGTTTTCGTGAGGAATCGCTGTATATATATATATATATATATATATATATATATATATATATATATATATATATATATATATATATATATATATATATATATATATATATATATATATATATATATATATTCGGTATGGATTCTAATTTTCTGCTATTTTGTATTATTTTTCGGGCTGAAAAGCATTTTTATTTAAGCGAGGACGCAAAATTTAAATTAAATGGTTTTATTTGGGATGGTTATCGGGCCAACTTCATATATGTTGGTAACGGCCCTATGTCAAGCTAAACAATTTTTATAACTACAAATTTTAAAATTTTTATTGTCCGAGAATGCTAAGTTTTAGAATCCATTTTGACATGGATAAAATATTTCGTCGTTATGTTATTTGTCGTTGTTTTTTTATCGCCATCCGCTGACGCTCTTGTTCTGTTAGCTACAGCGATATCGCTGGGATATTTTTTATTTATTTGTCGACGCTCGTTGTTGTCGCTTTTGTTCTGTTTCGAGCTTATAAGCAGGAATTTGATAAGTAAAAATATATTAGATAGCACACCAACTCAATAAATTTACGATACCATAATTTGCCGGACTAAGAACTGTGGGACAGAAGTTGAACTTTATTGCCAAAAATATTTCTGATCAAACAAAGCATTCAAATTCAACGTTCGCAACTTTTTTATTGAATTGTTTGAAAATTTGATGACTTTCAAACAATTCAATAAAAAAGTTGCTAACAGATAGATTTTGCCAACGAAGTTTTACACATGTTAACAAAATTTTCATGCCTTATCTGGCACAACAAATAATATATTAAACCTATTATTAAATATGTTCCCAGATTCCAAACTTGCAAAGGCCGAAATCATATATTCCGAATATAGCTTTATCGGATTATGAAGAACTCAACAAACTAAAAAATCTTAATATTTGCGATTTTTGGAATGAAGTGGCTCAAATTAAAAATGAACTTGGTGCACACATTTTTTCGAATATTTTTAGAATCGTTCAAGGAGTACCTTCACTTCCTTATTCGTTGGCGAATGTTGAAAGGATTTTTTCATTTCAAAACCTCATTAAAACTAAATGTCGCAGCAGATTAGCTGTTAGTACCGGTAGACCCGGATATGACAGGATTGTAGCATGTCCTGCATTAGCGAAAACTGTATAGATATAAGAATATGCAAAATAACTTACAATATTGCCATTCCAACAGATTTACATAGAAGCCTTTATAAGCGCGTCGCGTCACTCACCTGAAAAAAATCAGAAAACAGTTTATTAGTAAAAAATTGAAATGAGTAAATTTAAATATTTATGTAATCTTAACTGAAAAATTTAATAAAACTACATCGCCAAACAAGTTTAAATCGACATTTTTCAATTATTAGTAAATCCTAACCTGGAACTGATTATGGTGAATTATAAAAATTTGTTATTGATAATCTAATTTATTCTTATAAGGGACTCAAGAACTTCTAATGTAATCGTAAACCCAATACTACATCATCGTCTCTCCTCCAGGCTAGAGGCGACTGAAGCGGGCGTATGTTTTGTATCAAGTGACCCACAAACGTAATAAGCGGGTTGAGCGGTTTCATTAAGCTATGAAACTTACACACGCCTCGGATTAATTTGTCAGATTCATCACAACAACGACCTCGAAAAATGTACACGAACAACGCTAAAACACAAATATGGGACGTGTTAAGCCCTTTAAAACATGATGACCTCCAGATCCTTTCAACTAGGCTGAAACGCACTCACTAAACGTGCTTGCACTACAAGAGCTTATATGGTCTAGGCCTACAATAGATAATACCACCAATGGTGACACTTTCCCCTACAGTAGCCAAATGAAGAAGAATTTGGAGTCGACTATTTAGTTCACTGGCAAGTGCGGCAGCATATCATCGACTTTTGCACTGTCAACATGGGGATTTTCATGGTTGGAATACGCACAAATTTGATAGTGTGATAGTTTGATATCACGATTTGATAGTTTGATATCACGATTGTCAAAGCGCATTTGTTCTTTGTTGAGCTGGAAGAAAGCATCAGCAAAGTCCCACAACATGATATCAAAATTATCGTGGGCGCCTACTAGCGACAACGGCCAATGCGTTGCCGAACTTCATATAAGGTATAAGTCGTATCGAGCACGTTCTCTCAACATAAAATACTTCACAAAGTAACGTGATGCTCGATGATAGAAGAAAGGAAAATCAATTTGAACACGTCATGATCTCAAAGAGACAATCAACCAGCACAACTGACGTTAGATCTAATAAAGGTGCCGATATTGAAAATGGTCATATGCTTGTTATTCTCAATTACAATGGAAAACAGCCATCGACATTTAGTTAACAAGAAGACCGATGCGCCAGAATATGGACGCTCTAAAAACGAAGACACCGGTAACTATGCAACCATCAGCTGTTATTGAAATTTAGCCCGGCACAACGAAAATCACAAACATAATTTGAATAAGACCACCAAGACCACATATTGATTGGTTCGACGATCAGTGCCGTCAGTCAAGCACTAGAGTGAAAGAAAATCTATCTTGCCTCAAAGATCCACGACTATCAAAAAAAAAATGAATGGTGAGTTGAGAACAAATGTGGCTGATGTTTTCTCAGTATGACAAACTTACTTCGAAAATCTACTAAATTGGGACTAACGGTCTCCCTATTGCTCCACCAAGGAGGTATTTGTCCCATATCCCACAGCAGAGAGTAAACGCCGTTTAAGTAGATTAAAATATGTAAAGGCAACAGATCTCTACGCGATTCTCCTAGAATTATTACAACTCTGAGAAGCTACTCTTGCATCTAACTTTATGACCTTCATTCCTCTCGCCGAAAATTTCATCGATGACTATACCAATGTTGTTTTTACCCCAATCAATCAACCACTCATCAGTATTTTACGCTAAGAATGATCCTCGAAAAATGTTATGATACAACATAACCATTCACCAACTCTGCATAGACTTACAACAGGCATATGATGGAATCCATCGCGAGAACATCTGGCGTGCGTTAATATGTCTATGTATTCAAGAGAAATTTGTCTCTTTGTGTAAGCTAACAACATATGGTGCGTATATGTAGAATCGTAGTGAAACGGACTTTATCTGGCCCCTTCGAAACAACATTTGGTGTACGATTGGGAGATGTACATCGGAAACAACAACTGTACTGGGGTTGTTCCTTTGTTTCACAAAAATACAAATAGCAAACCATAAAAATTTAAATCAAATTCATTCTTCTGCTTTGTAGTAATCGAACAAATTTATAGGTTTTCCTGAAAGAATAGAATAAAACCGGTAAATTTGATACTGGTTTCCATATAAAATTTGACTACCTTGAGTTTTGTACCTCGACCACCAACAACTGTAGATTACTATTGAAATTTGAGAGGAAGGTCAACAATTAAGGTTTCAAACAACGAATATCGGATTTGAATGAATCACGAAATTAAGGATCTCCTTGGAGACTGCGATATTATCGGATTTATTAAATCCAACCGAGTTGGATGGCTGGGCCGCATTGAAAGATCTCCATCAAACCGTATGATCAGAAAAGCGTTTCATCAATAACTAGTCAGCATACGACGCAGAGTAAGACCAAGACTCGAACAAGATTTACAATGGGATATCGAAACTGGAGGGAGCGAAACAGTTAGCGGACCACTGTGCAGCTTGTAAAAAAATGGTGGGTGAAATAATATATAATTTTCTCAAAATTAAACAGACCAGTTAAACATCACATTCATGCGCATATGAATATCAGTTTTGGGAATGGATTGAAGTTGAACGAAGGAATTAAAAAAACACATTAAATACTCATTAAAACCGAAGTGATCAGTATAAAAAACGTCTGTCTCGGGAAGGTCTAAATGTTTTTACAACAATTAACCAAATCAAAATCTCATCTTCACATCACATTACAAACTCGTGGAAAAGTAATTAATATAAAAATAAAAAATGCAAGGTGTTTTAAATATTTGGTTGGAATTACAATTCGACATCAATAACAAAAAATGTTTGGTTTTTTTAGAAGCAAAATAACACAAAAAAGACAGATTATTACGACTCTGTCGTAACGAGAGAATTCAAAATAAATAAGATTATAATTATTTTGGAATGCGAATGGAATTCCAAACAGAAGAGGATTTGTTATTGTTTTCCACTAAACCGAGTACATTCTTTCCGTTTTACGAGACACACAAGTATTTTTATATAGGGGGGTGTGTGTTTTTTCTTCCTATATATGTATGAGTAGTTCTCGAGCAAAACAATTTTTTTTTTCATTTTGACATCCTAGCTGAGGTACATCAAGATTTAATATAATTATATATCAACCTGCTAAATTTTGTTTCTGGGGGGGAAATGGGGATTGGTCTATGAATGAAAATTTAATGTTTTATCTTATTTTATTTCAAAAAGGAATTCCTGAAATAATTGTTTTATAAAAGTGGTATACGTTCTTTTGCACATATTTTATTGCTGCTGTTGTTAGTGTCACACCCGAGGAAACTAAACACTTTGCGAAGCGCACACAAACAAGACATACACATAAAAGACAAGGTGAAAAACGGAATGCTTTTCTTTTTAAATTTGTTGGTTGTCGTTTGTTTTGTTTGCTTCTTTAATTTAATGAGAAATTTGCGGTTAGGATACACTCGTATAAATCTATTTTTATAGGAAAAGGATTTTCTGTTTATTTCTTATAGGATTAAAGTAATTTAATCACGTTCTTGCTCGGGTTTATCTTTTATTCGTATTTCTTATGATACATAGCAGGGGATATTTGATTTGGAAAATTCTCGCAAAAACTTATATATAATCGTTGTCTACGTGAAAGTAAATTAAAAGGTAAAATGTGAGCACTTCCACTCCACATTCTGACACTCGAAAATTGATTAAACACATTTCAAGTTTGAGAATAAACGGTCAATATGTGGGTGCGTTTTGAGCTGCTTTCGAAGAGACGAAATACCAATCAAACTGGATGAAATAATCATAGAAAAACGGCCAGAGTTAACTATAGTTGTAAAAGGACTGGTGTTTCTCTTCGATAATGTAAAGACTCATTTTTGGCATCCCGTGGTTAATGCCAGTTCGAACCAGCCATCTGTGTACCATTTATTCCGAAGTTTGCAGAACTCTTCGAATGGCAAACATTTCACCAATGATAATGACCCGAAATGACGGTTGTTTGAGTTTTTTGCTGATAATGAACTGTATGCTGTATTAAGAAATGAGACTAATTTTACACTACAAAGCCGAAATTGCTTGCTTGCGTTCCGTTTCCGTTTGCCAAGTCGATACTTTTAAAATCATTTTCAAAAAATACGTGTTACTCCTTTCAGCCCCTGTTAAAAAATTCCAAATTGAAATTTCAAATTCTTCCGTTTTAAAGAACTTATGGGAAAATATTTTAGACCGAATTTCATAAATTGCGGCTATTACCAAGGATGACTGAACTATTTTTTATAAAAGTAAGAAGATTGTGATTTATTATTATTAAATTCACTGTTAGAGTGTTCACAATAATTGAGACAAATGATTCAACGCCACGGCCACTATCGCAACAAAATATAATTTTAAATTAGCGTTCTCGCCGAGCTTACGCCTTATTAATATGCGAATACGCTTAGTCTATCGTCTTATAAATTTTAGTTAACTATCATCTGCTTGCATGCACCCATAAATCAGATGCCATTCAGACCTATTTTTTTATATGCTGGAAATGGTTATCAATAACGGGGGCGATTATTCATCCGAACAGATTACTTCTCAGTTCTTTATTACACCGACAACATTGTGTAAACATGCCATCATTTGCTTGTCGTTCAAAAATATAAATGCTAAGCGTTATCCATCCACATTCAATAGACAAGCACAAGTTCCGAGCTTTAACCAATTACGTCTGACTGCGAAATTACCAGTAAACTGCCATGATTTATACGGGCAATAAGGACAACGGTAATGGGTTGTACTGATGTTTTCTCTACATTCAACAGTTGATGAAATAAAGGCAACTACTACTCGGTCTAGAGGCACTATTCTAGTATAAAATATTTACGAGTTCATCAATAAAATTTGATGAAGCTGTTAGATATATGGAATGCCACACTCATACCACAAATTGACTGTTTGAAATGTAAAAATTATCCAAACATAGTTTTGCTGTACTCTGCTTACAAAATATTATTAATGTAATGTCCTCGCCAGACTCATCTGGACTAGACTATCTTGATACTACCTTGAGAGTAAACAAATTTTCCAATTTCTCCCTTTAATCAACTCTGGCTGACTGTGGTTTCTTTGGTCGGATTTCACTCTTGCATTTCTACTCATCTGAGTGCTGTTTGGTTTGTGGTAAGCCTTAAATGAGAAAAATTCTGGGTATTTTTTACGTTTATTTTCAAATGAGTGAAACGTAAACTTTTAGACTGTCGCAGCTCCCTGTAACTATCGGAGCTCTAGCACCCAACTCGCTTAACCCTGCAAGTAAATGTTGATGCCTTACATTTGTGAATTTTACAATCCAACGGAAATTCGAAACCATTAAGCGATTTCCACTTCTTTGATGTTCTATAAATAAATTCGCTTGGTTTTGTCAGTTCGAGGTTTTGGCGCTTCACCGTAAACCTATGTGCATTGACCATCCCTTTTGTTACTCTTCCTAGCGTAACGAATTTTGGTATTTTATCTTTTAGTTCTAGACCATTTTCGATGCATTAATTTGCAGAATACACACAGTTCTGCAACATCTCTGCGGTGTTAGAGGCTGTCTACTATTCGGGTGGCACGTGGCTCAATCCTATCCAGTAACTAGAGCGCAATACGTGAGATGATTCGTTATAGATGATATATATTAGGTCTAGTGGAGGTTTATATATTTGCATAACCTGTTATGATTTAAATAGGTTTTTTCTGCATCTATTCCAAACAGACGATTTGAGTGACAACCCGCGAGTACATAGTCAGGGTCGTTGTGGCTTCCTTTTTCCGTTAAACTTAACTTTGCTTTCTTAGTTCAAACTGAAATATTGTATTTAAATCGGATTTTGGTGAAGTGACATTTTCTAGCCATTGAACGTTTAGTTCTGAAGTAGTAGGGTTCAACCTCGAACGAACTAGAAGCGTGCAATGTAGCGTCATGATGAAAGCTATGGATAAGGTTA
Organism: Nephrotoma appendiculata; assembly: GCA_947310385.1. Classification (NCBI taxonomy): domain Eukaryota; kingdom Metazoa; phylum Arthropoda; class Insecta; order Diptera; family Tipulidae; genus Nephrotoma; species Nephrotoma appendiculata. The sequence continues at coordinate 264,273,530 of OX371224.1, forward strand.
ACAGTGCTACCCAACAAATCATTGATGTATAACAGAGGTTCCATTTGTTTGCGACATACGTTCGGAGATCAGCTTTCACGAAAGCCATATTGTTTATCTGAAATTATTTTATTAATTTCAAGATATTTCACTAGATTTTGGCTCATGTATTTATGAAAAACTATAGCGGCGGCTGACACAATTGATGTTGGCCGGTCAATTCGGGGGTTGGGGGCAGTTCTATCACAACCACGTTCCAGAACCGGTTATATTAAAAACAAACCTAACAGTACTCTGAACCACCAAAACTTTGTTGTTATTGCTCTATTGCGAGTAAACGCAGTCACCACGTCGGAAGCTTCCTCATACTCAATTGTTTATCTAAAATATCACCAACAAGTTTTTTTTAATTTTCTCGCGACTCGAAATGTTTTTTTTTCAGTATATCAAATTAAAGATGATTTCATCACCTCTCCAATAATACCAAGTGTGTGTTCTGTCTGTTCAAAACCAGAACAATAACAACAATAGAATTGAACAACCCTAAACTGGTCGTTCCAGGTAGCACCGGTTTAGGAACTTGTTGCAGGTATAAAATGGCACGTTTCAAGGGAATTGTCATTATTCGCATATCAACGCTTAGCATGAACGGTCTTCTATCGATTAAGTCTTCATCCAGTACACGAAAATGAATACCACAACAGAGACAACCGCTCAAGCGGTTGCATAACTGGTGCGGTTCAGAACCAAAGAGAAGTGCGCCGACAACTAAATTTGAGCCGATTCTACGTTCGTTGTATATGACAGAAATATCAAAAAACTTGCGGCTACAGACGGCGTGAAGGATCTGCCTTACCTCGTGTTACAAAACAGAGGAATGAACACTTCCTTGTGATAACTTTGTTGCGAAATCGTCATTTGAATGCGGTTGAACTGCGCCAGTGGCTCCAAGAAGTTCGTGAAGTCGGTGGACAGTTAGAAGACCGGTTCTAAAAGGTATTCTGAGTGCACGCAGGCCAGCAAACGGACCGAAATTGACCCCAACCCACTGTTTAGCCCAGCTTCAGTTCGCTCGAGAGCATTTCGATTACACACAAGAACAATGGAGAATACAGTCCTGTTCTTTCACGAGTACAGGATATGCTTATATAGCAACAATGGGTGTGGAAAAGTGTGCAGAAAATCAGGAAAGCAATTTGCACTGGAGGCGAAGACAGATCTTGTGTTCATCTCTGCATCGAATTCTGGCCGTCGATCAAGAGGATTATCGTTTCAATGATAAATTAAGAAGTGTCCGAGGACAGCGTCGTACCTTTTGCCAGGTTTATTAATGAAAACCGCCTGTTCATGCAGAATAATGCGAGACCGCATACGGCTGAAATAGTGTATCAGAACCTTCAAGAGGTGGATGTGCCTGTTATGGAGTGGCTAGCTCGAAGTCCGGAACTCAATCCCATCGAACATTTATGGGACGGACTGAACTTTTTTTCAGTTCGAGAAAGAGATTTTGCTCCAACGAGTCTCCAGGAGCTGCAATAGGCGATCGTAGAAGAATAGAAGGCGATGCCTCAAGATTAAGTGAAAACTTTGGTAAAATCAATGAAACATCGAAAGGAAGCTGTCATTCGGCCTAGGGGCGGGAATACTTCTTATTAATAAAAATGACTTTTGCCGATTTTCATGTTTAATTCGATTTTTACGGATAAGTTTCTTGCTGACAATTTCACAAAAACCTCTACTTCAGATGTTGACCCCAAATATCATTTTGTTGGCATGGTATAAGTACAAAAAGGTACCACTGGATAGGTGTTGAAAGCGACTTTGAATCTGCATTCAAGAAAATTAAACAATCATGGAATTTTTTGATATTTTTGAACTTTTATTGAAAATTGATCAATGTACAAAATTTTTTGCACCCAAGTGTATTTTCGAAACAATCGAAATAATAGCTATTTTCGATGTTCGATATTCTCGAAAACAAACTCACGGAGCGTGAACACGGTTTTACCAAAAAATTTGCAATCCCATTGCCATTAATATCAGAGTTGGCTGGCACCCACATAAATAACTTTATTATGACTGCAGAGAAGATTAAAGAGATGTTTTCTCTCAAGCTGTGCAAAAAAAAGGTTTGCAGCCGAGGATGGATTGGTTTCCATGGCAATGAGTGGACTAGACGGCAAAGCACATTAGCCTTACACGAAATATTTTTCAGATCATTAAGTTTCACACTCGAACAATTTAAGTTGACTACCGGTAACCATACACACACACCAAAGGCATAAGTTGGCATGGATAGAACTAGTGACTTATACATAAAGCACATCATTTTCGGAAAGAGTCCCCAGGAAATGACAAAAGCACTGCGACGCGTCCAATATAAAGAGCAGTCGCGTTTTGAAAATTATGTTCAAGATGAGAATTGCAAGATAATTTAGAACCCGAAATGACACCCAGATGCTTAAAGCGATCCCAATTAGTGATCAGGCTCTCAACAAAAACGGAATAATAAGGCTGATTTGGCTGAGGCATATTTGTGTTTTTGGTAAATACCACCAGATCAGTTTTAGGTGGAATTACGTGAAGATTCTTATCGATGCACCAAGACTCCACAGTATGAAAAAGATTCAGATGCTTCCCTGAGGTATTTATAATTAGGTCGTCTAGTCAGCAAAACCCTGCGGGCAAAGAACCCGGACTTGTTTGACATACCAAGAGCCACAGCAGTGGTGAAAGTATACCACACTGCAGATGACCACTGGTAACTTTTACAAATACTAAGAACCTAAGAGAGCAGCGACTCAATCCAGTTGATAACGGTATTGTCGATTCCAAATTTGATAAACGAATTTATAATTATAGCAAAAGACGTTCCATCAAAAGCTACGGCAATATCCAGGTAGATACGCATTTGAATTTTTTGTTATGCAGGGACCTTTAAATCCTACAAGATCATGCAGCACCGTCGAGTTTTCCTCCACGAGCTCGGAATGAAACCAAAGACCACGCAAGCTTGAAAGAGTAGAAGCAAAAGGTATTTAATTATACGATAGCCATACTAAATAAATAGCCTTTGCGAAAGAGACCCACCAACTCTAGGTTCAAACAGGCTACGTTGTACAGTAGCAACTAGATCAGAGCCAATGATGTTGCAACGAGAAAAATGAACACTGAGGAGCAGTTCACAAAACTCCTCTTCTCAAGAAATTAACTTCCAGTTAGATGTAAACAAAGAGCTTCAAGTCTGCTACTGTCGTTTTTGGCCAAAACAATTTTGAACCTGGTGACCGCAGAGATCTTTTGTAGACTTTCTGTGCAACCGGAAAGTTATCCTAATTGGCCTGTAGATTTGTTTTTCTAGACACATTCTTTAGTTTCCTAGTAGTTTTTCTCAACTTTTTAAGCATAGATCACCATAAAAGATTGTTGGTTAGTAATTAGAAGACCATTTTCGAAAGCAGCATTTTCAAGGGAATTAATATCCCCTAGCAGTCGAACTACACTTTACGAGACGTTATTACCTTATAACTGTATTATAAATAAAATATAATCAAAGTTATATCTTTAATATTTCAATCTGCAGGAACGACGAAGTCATCTTATTAGACTGAGAGCTCTGATTACAGGGTATTGTTGCAGGTTTATCTACATTTTGGTGCAACCTGCAACCCTATTTTGTGTAATTACAGGTATTAAAATCACCAAAGGCAAATGATTTATGAGCAACCATTGCAAACGTACACATATATTACACTTTTACAAAAGATTTATGTCATCAAAACTAATAGATACTAAGCAGCCAACTCTGCAAACACTGCTGAATTACCGAATGAAATTAATACTTAATAAAGTTGGAAGCTTGAAAGAATTTGTGACGCAATGAAATTTATCAAGCAACGGCGATAGGGAAAGAACATGAACTCATCTTTAAAGCAACAGAATAAAACTTGAACAAGTCGATATCGTACAATAGAGGTCACAGGAGCACGGGCTATCGGACAGGCGGCATCTAGAATGAGTTAAATTTCCGATATCGAAAATTTTAGATATCGAAACAATCGAATTGCGGTATCGAGAAAAGAAAATTTCCGTATGTACAAAAAATATATATAATATAGCCCTCGGATTAGTACAATGTATAGCTTAAGACGATACAGTACCATATAAAAAAACATCGTTTGGCATTCAAGAATGCAACCACTCTCAAGGCATTGATACTATCTCTCGCGATATATATCTTGATAAAAATTGGCCAAAGTACTAAAAATAAATATGTTTAATGGCAGCGGAGTGAGATATTTATCGTTCAAGGCTCATTTCGTTTCGGTTTCGCATCCGTATCCAATCCCCTCCGAATACCAATTTATCTTTTTCCAAAAGTGCAATAAATTTAATAAAATCTCCGTCACACCACCAATGACAATAAAATTCCCTTTTTTGCAAATTAGATGCAACTCATAAATTTTATGATTTAACTTTTTTAGTAATTTTACATTTTTTAATTTACTTTGATTTCATTATAATAAACCAATTACACGCCTCCAACTGTATACATTTTTACCATTAGATTAGAACGTAAATAAAATAGAAAACAGCAAAAATCAAATTAAAATTGCAATATCGCAAATGCATTTCTCTGTACCACCCTCTTTTGCAAAAAAGTAAATCTTTTTATTTAATCCGTATAGGAAAAAACATGCAGGACCGATATATGAAAATTAGAGAACGATAAAATAACCTCCGGACCAAAACATAAAATGTATAAGTTCGGGGGAAACTTTCATGCACCTCAAATCTCACCCTTACAAAATCCAATATTATAAACCGTACATCACACGTCTATCGAGTTGATGAATAGCCTTGGTTATGACTTTTTTTTATGTATGAGCTGGTTAATACAAAATTGTGTTGGAAACGTTTTATGATGAAATCAATGCATATGACGAGAAAATGTATGTGTTAAGGACGAGACACCAAATTTATTTTGAAAATATATACATATATCGGGAACAAATGAAGTCAAAAATGATAATGGCAGGGTGATGATTTACACGTATGTTTATACATTTTTAAACATCCAGAAAATTGGTATCGCGCGATTATTTTCAGTATGATCGTATATTGAGCGCGTACACCCCAACAGACGGTTTTCTCCCAATATTAATATTTAATTGGCTTCAATGACAGTGAGTAATTGCAGTGCATTTATTTAAAATTTTGTGTCGTATTGAAGGGTTAAACGAAAAATAGAAAAAAATAATCAAACATTTATTTTTGTATGTATACATACTATGTTTTTCTACTCACACATTTGTGTGGTTTGGACTTAACTTCAGGCAAGTTTTTTTTTTTTTTTGGAAAAGGGATAGTCTGTCGCTTGGCAATCTTGATCAAATTCTTTTTTGATCGTGTCAAAATACTCGGTAACCTCATCAGGAGATACGAATGCTAAGCTTTTCAACATACAAATTTGCATGTTAAAAGATTCATCATTTCCAAATTTAACCTGAAGGTGTTCGGATTGTACTTTTCGCCATAATATTTGGCCGAAATGGGAAAGGCACCTTTTGCATGCCAACGGAAAATATGTTTTAGCTGCAGCTACACTTGCCTTTTCAAAATCTGACACAATTCTTTTTGAATTTAACGAGTGGTTCCAATTACAAGCAATTTTACAAAGCTCATAGAACATTTCCGAGTGAGCTTCTGTTGATTTTGAGCTCATTATGCAAAATAATAATAACACGATCTGGTCGCCAGTTTTACCATGGATCGAGAATAACTGCCTCATTATAGACATTCGAGGGTCCCTAATAAAATAACTTTATTCTCTCCAAAATCTTTTTCAAAGCGCGACTTTCTTTATTCCATGGGCATAATATGGAAATTTTGTGGAACTTTTTATGTTGGAATTTTGAAATTTGGCATTTTGTATAGGATTTTTTTTTTGTGGAATTTTTTTTTTTTGAGAATGTTTTTATGGGAATTGTAGTTTCCGGAATTATTTTTTTTTGGAATTTTGGTTTTGGAATTTAGTTTTAGGAATTTGGGATTTGACGAATCGTACCCAACCCCCATTACCCGATTTTTAAAAACCTGATTTAAAAAAAAATTAAATGCCCCGCGGGTACCCGAATTCATATTTTTTTTTAATATCCGGCTTTTGAAAATCGGGATTTTGAAAGTCGGGATTTTAAAAGTATTGATTTTGATTTCGGGATTTTGAAAATTGGGCAAACGACCCCAACCTCTTTTGGATATTATGAATATAGCTATGATGGTGTGGGTAAGTATAGTGTCGAGTTTTTATTTTAGTCAAATGGATAAGCCGGTTATGTCTTAATGTAGAGGGTATTTAATGGAATGTATTCTATTCAATATAATTTAGGTCAGTGTGGTATCGAGATTTTTTAATATTTAAACGGACTCCTGCCTGATATATATTGATGTATCAGAGGCGAGTAACGGACTGGGATAGTTTAGGTCATTGTGGGCTCGATGCCAGGCGGAATACCTTTGGATATTATAAAATCTCGATAGTACACCAACCTAAACGACGATAACTCTGTTCACAACATGTAAAACGTTGTTAAGGAATGGTTCAACACCATCCCGCAGTTTTAACTAAACGCGCAGAGGCCTCTCTCACGGTGATTTTGCCGACTAGATCTCAGGGTTTTGGGTCGTGGAGAAGTTGAAGCTTGCGTGCTTCTGGCCTATACCGTCTAACAGAATAGAATAAAGAATAAAAGCAAACTAAAAAACGGAAATTTGAGGAACGTAAAGAGATAATCAAGTGTGCCCACCCAGAAACGACCGGATCTCTCTAAATGACAAGTACAATGTCTGTTAAAGAAACGCCTCCAAATGATCCATCTACCTCTAGAGGCCGATGCCCAACCAATAACGAAGCAGCAGGACGAGGGACGCTTGTCCAACAGACAAGGCCTCTCTTCACTCGGAAAGACCTCTAGAGGGTCTCCCACAACTCACACTCCGATCCAACAGCTTGGAACTGCCGGAGTGCCATGAAGATATCGTGTAGATTTTACGGTCGACACTGAATGGACGACATATACGCTGGACTCACCACTTCAACCCTGTGGATGTCCTGCCAAGGGGATGACAAAGAGTGACAACCCCAGCCTGCAAATATGAAACCGATACGAAATGAGAATCCCCCTCCCAACATACTCACCGCATAAGATTTTTAGTACTTCATTTCAAAGAAACAAAACGAGGTAAGATAACCCGAATAATAACTGAACAAGGAACAAGAGAAACAAAACCGAATGCCAGGAATCGCCGTCCAATTTTGTTATTCAATAAACAAAAGAGAAATTTTGTCCAACAGAGAGACAGAAAAAAAAATCAAAAGTGGAAGAAGCGGCAAAACAAAAAAAAATAAATCAAACTAAAACTGTTCGAGAGGAAAAACATTCAAATAAATAGTGTAACGGAAAGATATAAACCGAACAAAAAATAATATGACCGCCGAACGTGAAGAAGCTAGAAGAGACCAACGTGCGCCCCGGTCGCGCGAACCACCACCGTTAGTTGGTGCTCGATTACAAATATATGTTTTAAAAATTAAAATTGTAAGTTTAGGGATTGGAAAAGTGAATTTCAAAAATTTTAAAATAATAAAAAAAAGGCGGGAAAAGTTCGGATCCAAACTCTATACGCATTTTTGTTGCCTATAACGAACCACACCAAACTCAAAAAACCTCATCCCACCCCTTTACCTCCCATACCACCACTCCACCCACACAAACCTACATCTACACGAGATATATTTTTATTTCACATTCACATGCTCTATGAAACCAAAATAGAATAGAAAATAAAAAAAAAATCTACCAATTTTAATGAGGGGGATTAACAAAACGCTACATATTTCCGAACACCCTAAACACAAATGTCCGAATTAATAGGGCTCCATCCCATGAATTGCTTGAACTTTAAAAGAAGAAATTCAGTTGATACCTCCATCCGTTCTCAAGCTATCGTGGACACAGACGGACATATGGACAGACGGCAAACCGAAACCATATAGCATTTTTTTTAAATCCTTAAAAATACAAGGAAATAAAAATAAAAAATTGGTACCTTGAAGTTCGGTAAGTTCACTGATCTTGTAGGGTTGTGGCGTCTCCCCGTAATTATCCGGAGATTTTTCCTTCGTTAGACGTCTTTCCGCCTTTGGTAATAAAATTAACGTTGGGCGTCTTCTTACCTATGAGTAATAACCATTAACGTGGGGCATCTTCCCGCCTTGGTCCGAAAATTTGCCCTTGATAGGCCACCGAAAAGGTTGTTACGACTGTGTTGGTCGCAACCACCAGTTTATGTTTTTATTCATCTCAAATGTGCGCTGAACGCACTCTCGACGTTTTGTTTTGTGCCCCATCGTGTGGTGGCGCAGAGGTGAGAAAGAATGAGGGAAAGAGAGAACAATGCGCATCGAGTGTGTGCAAAGTAAAACGTTTTGGAAGAAATGTTTTTCTTATATGTCTCTCTCTTTTATATCAACGAAAATTTGATATAAAGGAGAGACAGAGAAGAGAGATTAATTTCTTCTAGAACGTTTTACGAGTTGTGCGGCGTAAGAGTTTTCTCTTGTGTTGGCATTCAGTTTGTGATTTTGTGAAATATAGTCGAGTTTTGGATTATTAAAATAAGTCTCGTTTTGATTTGGAAAAAAAAGACAGTCAAATCTATTTGGGAATTTTGTTTATTGAGTAAAATTAAATTTTTTGGTGATTGACTATTTTGATGATCAATGTGAAAAATAATAAAAATAAATAAATTTACGTTTTGTGAGTGCAAAATAATAAATAATTGTTAAAATTTGAAAAGAAATTTTTTATTTTGAAATGACAAGGTCAACTTGTTCAATTTTTGAGATTTTGAGTGTACTCCGATTTTCATATTGCTTTGGAAGACCGCCATCATTAAAATTTGGTTTTGATTTTTATTGGTGTGAAAACAATTTAAATACTATTAGTGCCACATAGTATGCTGAGTGCAATAAATTTGGTTTGGCAATATCAACGGAAATAACAGTTTGCGACCGGATATCAAGAAATGTATCTTTTGGAATTTTGGGGGTCGTCACAAAAAAAAAATTCGAACAATATTCGCTGTTTCCAAAATCATTAAGGCGGAGGTATATTTGTGTATGTGGTTGGATGTTCAGCCGAGGCTCATGCACTTTTTAACTAGTGCCGGAAGTTATATTGCGGGCGTGTGTGGATTTATAGCGAGTACCGCTATTTATATTGTTTTTGGGCGTGCACCTTTTGTTAGCGGTTATTTTTACGGGTACTAAATTTTTTTTAACGGATACCGCGTTCTATTTTCAACTGGCGCTGCTATTTAAAATTCCATTTATTGAGTGATTATTCGCGGCATTCGGGTAGCCAATCAGCACCTAGATTGATTCATTTTAGTATCGGGGAGTGGCCCCGGAACAATACGGGTGGTCAACCGGCCATTTGTATATATTTGGTAACGGAGAAAGGCTCCGCACCGGACGGTAGCCAACCGGCTATTGTTTTTTTATTCATTTTGGTATCGGGGAGAGGCCCCGCAACAATACGGGTGGTCAACCGGCCATTTGTATTTATTTGGTAACGGGGAAAGGCCCCGCAACGAACGGTAGCCAACCGGCTATTGTTTTTTTTATTCATTTTGGTATCGGGGAGAGGCCCCACAACGACACGGGTGGTCAACCAAGGCCATTCGGGTTTTTTTATTTACGGCGGAAAGACGCCCAACGGTCCGGGCATTGGAAGTTGCCTGTGGCATGACGGCACCAAGGCCGCAACATTATATTTATTAATTAAGGTACCGTTTTGTTTATTTTTATTTTGTTTATTTTTTTTTTTTGATTTCATTTTTATATTTTTTCTTATTTATTATACTAAATCTAAAATTTTGTAATCGAGCGCCGCACAGCGGGTGCACGCTCGGTACGTATTTCTCTCTCTCTCTCTCTCTCTCGTTCTCTCTTGTCGTGGTACGGGGGGGAAAGGGAAGTTGTTTTCTCTTCTTTTGGTTTGTTTTTTTTACTATAAATAAAATGAATTACTAAATTTTTCGGTGTGGTGTGATGGGAGCGGAGACTCCCTCTGTGTCGGTTTAGTGTTTGCAGTCCCTTGGTGCCCGCATCCAATTTCGTAACCGGGGCTTTGCCCTGTTTGACTTCGAATGGATGCGCGCACCAAGGCACCTCTACCGTTATTATTATTTTTATTATTTATTTTGATTATCTGCTGTTCGTTCCTCAGGTTCCGGCCGATGAGTTTCGGCGGAACTCGGTTTTTATTATTATTTGCGTTCCCCTAACTATCTGTATCATCACGGTGTAAGCCAGGAGCGTCATGCAAGCCTCAAACCCCACGACCTTAGCACTTCTCCCTGAGAACGTAGCCGGCAAAAATCACCGTGGAGGCCTCTGCATGCGCTTAGTGAAAATCTGCAGGTTGGCAGTAGCCAGCCTGTAACAAGGTGGGGCGTTATCTCGGTAAACCCATAAAATATATTGTTGGGCATCTTTCCGCCTTTGACCGAAGAAATGAATGGCCTTAGTTGACCACCAGTATGTTGCGGTGTTCCACACCAATAATCAAAAACACGAGTAACCGGTTGGCCGTATATATTGTTGGGCGTCCTCCCGCCGTTAATCGAAAATTTGAATGGCCTCAACTGGCCACCCTTAAACCATGCTGCGCCGGCATATTCGGCGCCCGCAAACAAAAAAGTGGTTTATGTTTTACAACAACCATAATTCGATTTTCCTTTTCCTTGTCACTTCCAAAAAGAATTCTATGAAATTTTATTGCCTAAATAATTCAGCAAATATACATATCGACCTATCCAGGTAAGAGTATGATAAGTGAATAATCATGTTTTTTGGAGAGCAGTTTAAAGGTTTTTCTTGTTGTAAAAATAAACAGATAACTTTTTATAAAATAATTAAAAAAATTGCGAATTTTAAATGTAAGGCTGTGAAATTTTGTCCCAATATAAATTCGATATCGTAGATTCTAAAAATAGTATTCCCGTAAAACCAAGATAACTGACGTTATCATACTCTTACTTGGATAGGTCGATATACATATTTAAAAAAAAATATTTTCACTAAATTTTCAAATATTAAACTACACATTTTTTCTCAGTGCGTGAAACTTAAATAAAAATTCTCGCACCAAAAAAAAAAAATCTAGAAGAATATTTTTTCCCGTTTTTCGTGCGCGTCAATTGCCCACCCTTTCTTACCCCGCATCAATCCACACATCAAAACGAAAAACATACTACAAAAATATTTGTCTATACTTTTACTCCTCGCATGCACGCACAAGGTACACCTTCGTTTCGCTCCATAACTTTCTCGCCGTTTACGTAATACAATAGGGATGGGTAAAAAACATAAAACAGCATATTAAGACCTATGCTCAATTAAACTTTAATGTCAATCTCACAGGGTAGATTGCAATGCACTAACTAATCAATGGTAAGGAAAAATAATTTTTTTGTTTTGAAATTAAAATTTTTAAAAATCAAGATAAACCAAACAATGTTATGACCCCACCAGGAGTCGTAGCAACGTTTTGAAATTAAAACTAGGGCTAGTCAATACGACATTATACCGAATACAGTACATTTCGTTACTGGCCTCCGATACACCAAGGCAAACCAGGTCGAATCCCTTTGGAAATGACAAACTCGATACCACACTGACGCGAACCACCTTGCTCTGTTCACAACATGCAAACCGGTTTGAAATTCTAACCAGAGCTGGGCAATACGACTTTTTGTCTAACAGAACATAATTTGTTACTGATCGTCGTTGCTGCGCTCGGACACACCCGGCCGAACCCTTTTGTATATTCTTGTATAGAATCTCGATACCACATTGACCTAAACCGTCACAGCTCTGTTACAACATGCAAATCGGTTTGAAATTAAAACTAGATCTAGTAAGTTCGACCCCATATTGAGTAGAAAGTATTCCGTTACCGGTTTCCGATATATCAAGACAGACTGGGCTGGATCGCCAGTGGAGTGAAATTCGAAAATTCTTAAACATTTGAAACTATTTAACTCGGCCCCTACTCGGGTCGCACAGAGGTAATGGAATGGTTCTGAACTAGTATTCGATGTAAGAAACAAATCTTATTTATTCACATGTTTAGAAATCTCTGAGATTTTCGCTATTTGAGAGACAACATCATTGATTGTAATACCAAAACTCTTAAACATTTGGAAATAATTAAGTCAGTTCGCTGATCAGATGAGATTTCCGAACATTTGAAACACTTGGATAGGATTTGATTCTTACATCAAATTCTAGTTCAGAACCACTTCGATCTGTGCGTTTCGTATTGTGTTTTGTTGCAAAAAACTTCTTTTTATAAAACTCACTCAACAATTTTCCCAAAAATAATATTATTATGAAAGTTGAACATTTGAGAGTTTTTTCAATCCTAAGTACTTATAGGCAACAGTGTATATTTTGTTATTTTGGCATAAATTTCACTCCGATTCGTAAGCGTTGTTCGAACGGAAATTGGTTTGACATTTGTGACACATAGTCAGTTTTATATTAAGTAGAAAATTTCTAGTTATTACCGATCTTCAACGAGCTGACCTACTTTGCTACACATTGCTTAATCAATTCAGTCCTTTTAATTTTAACTTTTGTTATTCTTTTACAAACTTTTTAATATTGATTTTTATATTTTATTATTTAAATTTTGAATTCAATTTCTGGGTCTAGCCCATAAAATTGTGAGATTGAACTAGATTACTATATTAAATTCTGGACTGGGGTGTCATTGCTGTTTTGGTATTACCCGATGATTTTTTTTAAATTTTTATGGGATGAACTTTTAGACTAACCTCACATATATAATTGATGTTACTAATCTGATAAATTGAACAAACAAATTACTTTATTTAAATAAAATTTAAATTAAAAACAAAATATGGCGCTCTTATTGGGACACTCTTTATGACAAAAAAAAAAAAAAAAAAACTGCTCGTTGCAACATCCAGCATTTGGGAGTTCTGTGCCAGGTCAATCCGTTATTTTTGCTGATCTAAAACTGGTTTAGTTTCTGGCATCGAGCAATTTAATTAAAAATACTTACTCTCCATCCACGAAAGAGTTTAACTTTTCCTACAAAACATAAAAAAATACTGTAAGGGGTGGTGCCATAAAAAAATAAAAGTGACAATAACAATAATAATAAAATTAACATATTTATGTATTTTAATAAAAGATAATTAAATAAAATTCAAATATTTATAACACTAAAAATATAAAAAGAATGAAAATAATTGAATTTTCTTATAAGAAATAATCGAAATTATTTTTTTTTATATTATCACCATTGTGTGGCTCTTGAATTTCTATTATTTGCAATACGTGCAATTTTCATTATATTGTGGCTCTCTATCGGTCCTCAATATCGTTTACGTATATATACGCGACACGATATTTAGAGAATTGGAAAATGGAAAAGTAAATATCTTATTTTTCGAATTGAAAATTTGAAAGTGGGATTTTTATTATTACGTCAATGTTTGTTTAATAGAATTGATAGTATTTTTGCCTTGCGAAGAATTATTTTGGGGTTGATTTTATCACATCACAGACTCGTATATATACATATATATATACACATACCCGAATTAAGGAAGGGGATGATTTCTATTTTGGATGACAAATCAATTTCGATTTTAATCCAAACAAAAAAAAAATGAGTTTTCGGTCGTACAATTATTACGTGATTGATGCTAAAGATTTATTTTATAATCTCTTTAATGTATGCAAAGCGGAAGACTAAAGGGATACTAATATCAGTTTTAATCGTTTGTGGTAAACAAGGAGTGCGGCGCGGGTTCATTATCCGGAAACGGTGGGCGAATATTAGATAAAATATAGGCGTGGAAGAAATTGATTTACCAGCCGCCACATTATTTAGAACATTTTATTACACAGATAATTCAAACCAAATGTCATCATTACAAATTTTATGTACGTTCAGACATGCGGCATACATCATTTTTATGGCGCCAATAAATTAAAACCGAAAAATATGTGTTTTCAATTAAATCGAATATATTTATATTTATCTCAGCATAAAATAAAAATCTTAACGTCAATAAATCAAAACAAATTTAATTTTTGTGTATTTCATTACGACTTTTAAGGCATCTACTTATAATTTGGTGTATATGGGTAATTCGGTGTACGTTGTATATCGTAACGAATAGAAGGATGGATATGGTGACAAAGACTCCCAAAGCAAAAACAAAATAATATCGGTGTCTTTGTTACTGTGTGTTATTATGACAAGACCAATTTTTCATCACTTAATTAAAATTAAAAATTAAAAATACAGTCAAGTAGGAAAAATCCCTTCGTTATTATTGTTACTACTATTATCAACGTCATCATCATCATTAGTGAAATTATTTTTATTTTATTTCTTGTTTTTAACCAACAAATCATAATTAGAAAAATTTTAATTAGAAAATTAAAAGGGTTGGAATTTTTACTTTGTTTTTTTTTCGTCTTGTCGCGGTGTACATACACATTTCTGCTTTGCTTCGGGGCATGTCAAACCATGAAATCACCCTCATTTAAAATAATTACCATGTGCAGTTAAATAACATTTGTCTTAATTTTAGATTTTTTTATAAATTATTATTTTTATATACTCGGGCATAATGCACGTAAGACGTAAACTTGGTTAGCGGATGTATGTAAAGCAAATCATATATCGTGGTTGCGTGGGATCAAGTTTACGCCTTTACGTTAAACGCATAGTAGTCGCACGATATTTTATAAGTATTTCTCCCATAAGCAGGCACTCACTACAGGTGTGAATTCACCGTCTTAAAAAGTCTTGTCATTTGAACACGTTATAATTTATTAATTTCGTAAAGTAATAATGTGTCAAATAAAATCAAATTTGTAAATCTGCGCACCTGTTGGCCTGGTCCCATAATTGCATCTATGACAACTCCTCGCGTTTAACTATTTCAACAATCTTCATCCGCTATCACTATCAGATCCTCCATTTTGATTAGATGACAGGACTCGTGCCATTTTGTTCGTTTGGTATGTGTTGGCAGATATTCGTTCACCAAACGTTTCCAGAATTTATCAGCAACCATTTGTGATATTCGCCATGACTTTCTAAGCAAAAGATCGCGATCATGAAATTGTCCAGGTGAAGGAAGTCCATTTTAATGATCCGATTAGAAAATGGTTAGGTGTAAGCGCCTTATCGTATTCGGTGTTCAAAGGAATGTATGTTAATGGTCTGGTCGAGCATTTATAATGTTTTCTATCTCGGTTAGAATTGTACATAAGAGCTCATCTGACGGCTTTCTGCATGGTAAAGCATGATATAAACAGTTTTTACCGAGCGGATCATCCGTTGAAAGCTTCCACCCATATGCAATGAAGCAGGTGTTATGAATTTCCACCATATTATGGAATACTCTACGTAATCGCTCAGTGTTAAGTATTTCGGCTTTCTTTTCTCGTTCATTTTTCAGACCGACGAAATTTGTCCTATTATTAGAATATATTTTCAAAGGTTGTCCTCTTCTAGCTATACATTTTCTGAGACACACTATGCTCGAGTCCGTACTTAGTGAATACCTCATTTTTAAATGAATTGCTCGCATCGTAAGGCATGTAAAAAGAACACCCCATCGTTTTTCTGTTTTATGCCCATTCGTTGTTTCCAGTGGTGCGAAGTAATCCTAACCCGTAAAAGTAAATGGCCTAATAATTGCTGCTGATTTGGCTGATTGCAGTTGGCACATTTCCGGAACTATGAATTAGCTTATTCTTACACTGGGTGCAATATATTCGGCTAATCTGCTGAACCAATGACCCACGGATTTCTTTTCCATTCTTTTCAAGGTAAGGCGACAACTGATAAAATGAAATATTATTTATTTATTTCTCGTACCTTTTCCATTGCGCTAATCCAATTAGGTTCGTTTCGACCTCTAACAATTCGTCGAAGCCCCATTAATTTGCCCTGATGTTGTTGGATGTACTGCAATACATATCCATGATCCCGTCTTAGTATTTCCCATCTAAATCTATTGACATCTGGTATTGTAATGAACTTAGGAGTTCCAATTTGATGTGTCAGTATATATCGACATTCTTCGGTTGGTTCAATAAAGTTCGAAATTAGTCTCTGTGGCAGTTCTCTTCAGATTGAAGTAAAAACCATGATACTCCGAATCATCAACCTTTTGAAGTTATCGTACTTGAACCTTTCCATTTTGTTGCTTCGTCTGCTACATTCTCCTTTGTTGGAACCCATCGCCACTCATCTGATTCTGATGAATCCAATATCTCTGCGATACGCAGTGGTACGTTTTATACTTTCAATTATCCCCTCGAATCCAACCAACGATCTTGGTTGAATCAACCCAAATCACACATTTGTCAATTTTGATTGTATGCTCCGCAAGCAGAATTGCTCATCTGTTCCTGTTTTTGTTTGAAAATAAGCCACCGCTGCATATCCCTTTTCACTAGAATCTGCGAAAATATGTAGTTGAACAGATTCTATATCTGATGAAGGCACAACGCTGTTGTAACATCATGGGATTTCCGCATTTTCTATTTCCGGCAGCAATTTTATCCACATCATATTCCTTGTCGAGAATCTCTTCATCCCAATCTATTTTTGATCGCCATCTTTCCTGGTTCAACATCTAAGCGTAAGCCAAGAAATTTGCAATTAGGCCCACTGATTCTATGATGATTAATTGCATATCGAAAACAATCTTGGGATGTCCCACCTCTCTCTCTCCTTCTCTAGCTTTCACATCTCATGAAGGGATTTCGCCGGCTCAAAGCGTTCAACGTGTGTAGTTTCCGAGGTGGAGTTTGTGATGAATCCGATATAGTAATCAAAGGCCTTTAATTAGGCTTTATAATTTAACTGTTTTTATGAGGGAAGGTTGTTGGCCTGCCGCTCAACCCGCTTTTTTCATATGTGGGTCACGTACTGGTGAGAATCTTAAGGCATCCAGTCCTACCTTGAACATATTTATATAGCCAGCCGCTTGATACAAGACAGACACCCGCTTCAGCCGCTCCTGACCTGGAGAACAGACGCTGGTTTGGTATTGGCTTTGAGGCGCCAATGGCTCGCCTTGACATGACTAGTAGTGTCCATGACTATAAACAGGATTTCACTTGCTCGTCTCCACTACACCACCTGATTCATTTAGATAACTTGCCTCTCCCCCCCCCCCCCCAATGTCCCATCACATTCCTAATACTTTTTCTACATCGAGTCCCGATGAAAAATCTTTTCGGTTCATTATTCCTCACTCATCCCAAGCTGTCAAAACCTTTGTAGAATTTGATATCCAATTTCTGATATCAAATCCTGCCTTTGAATGCACGTATTTAACTTCTCTCGACATTTTAATCGCTTCATCGTCTTCTTCGATACTTTGAAACCGTTTTTTAGTATTTAATTCGTCGCCGCTGAATATTGTTACGCATGCTCAATAGTATTTATATTTTTTACGTATTGTGCTGATGACGGTGAACAAGACGATCCAAACGTCAATATTTGCATAAAACATGTTTCTTGTTCCTCATCGCCATCACAGTCTCTCCAAAAGAAATGCCGTGAATCTTGATCACGATACGGATCTTGGTTACGATACGCAAGGCTCGTATCATCCAACTTTATTTAAATTTAAATATGTTTCGAGCCTGAACGTTATTATGTTATTATATTAAAGTCGAGTACGCGCGCCTTAACTCCGAATACTAAAAATTAAAAATTTCCCCACCGCAAATTATGTGGCGTTAAGTCGGACAATACTAAATTCCAAAATCGGATTTCTTTCGGAAAAAGCAATTGTTTTCGGCGATTGAAAAAAATGTTTTTTTTTGGATGAGGAGTTGATCGTGGAATTTAGAGGAGCAATCAAGAAAAAGCTCAGCTAAAAAAAAATATAAAGACTTACAAATTTAAAAATTTATTTTAAAAAATATTGTTAACTTGTGTTTTTGGTGAAGAGTAAAAATAATTAACCTTATACTATATAATACACGATAATCTTTATCAAATAATAATAAACTTATAAATAATACTAAGCATAAAAATATTTTGTGAACAATTAATAACAAAATATAAATGAGAAAAATATTACCTAAATTAAATGGTGGACTTAAGCAGTGCCTTCTATAGTACTGGCCTGTGACAACGTTCATTTTTTGCTGATGACGACAACGTAAGTCGACAACCAGATGTCAGCATAATTAAGTAAAAATAATACACTTTGCCTCCTTATTACGACGGCTATAAATTTCACAAACTTAACAAATAAAAATCTGAATTATTATACAATAAATTAGTAAATTATGAACAATTTTAGTGTAATTGATTTTCTTAATTCATAAATTGAATTTTTTCGATCCACATTCAAGAAGTTAATGAGAATTTAAAGAAATGCGCCTATTTAGATAACGTAATACAAAGTTCTAGTGTATTCCACTACAAAAATATAAATAAAACGTGATAAAACCGTGAGAGCAGAGAATCATTGATGATCATTTTGTTTCTATTTTGTCATTTCATTTTTGTATTTTATTGTCATTTTCATTTAGTGTCACATAATTAGTCAAAGCCGTACGGTACGATGCATTTTTCTGTATTTTACATGATATCCGTACTTCTTTTCCTATTTTTATTGAATCTACGTACCAATTACAACAATTTTGAATTAGATGATATTATAAATCAACTTATGTTGGATAAAAATGACAAAAAAATGCCAAAATATAAAATAAAAATGTACATGCGTTACTAGAAAAATTAAAAAACGAATATCCTTCGGCTTCAACAGTTTGTTCGAAACTAAACAAATTAACAAAATTACAAAACAACTGGAGAGAGAAATAATATTTTTATTGTCCCATGCCACACGAGCATTTTTTGTATTTTGGCATTTTTTTTCTACCAATTTTTTGTTCTGCTCTCTCTTAAATAAAATTTTAACTAAAATGAGTCAAAAATGTCCTTGAAATATTTTTTATTTCATTTATGTTTGAGTTGTGTGGTTGAACAGAAAATTTGTTTAAGTCGCAATTAAAACTTGTATCATAGGTAAACGGGGAAAGAAACGAAGAAAAATGCGGCATTTTTTTACGTGTGGCATGGGCCTTTAAGTCGCAATTAAAACTTGTATCATAGGTAAACGGGGAAAGAAACTAAGAAAAATGCGGCATTTTTTTTTACGTGTGGCATGGGCAATTGTTTTGTAATTTTGTATGACGAAATTTATTTTGGTTTTATGAGAACGAGGCGGAGCCAAAAACTAGAAAAAACTGGAAAACGGAAATAAAAAATGAACAACCTTCACCTTCGATGTAATAATTGCAACTAAATATATTTTGTGATGTAATTTTCCTTTTTAAAATTTATCTGCCATCTAGTTGAACCGTCGACTTAGCGTGTCGTCATCAGTTGGTGTAAGCGGCCAGTAGTTTAGAAGGCATTGACTTAAGCCAAAAAAATTCTAAATAAAACGTGGCGATGTGACGCCATAGATAAAAACTTAACATTTTTTTTTTGTTCGGTGTAAAACGACACTTTATAATACAATAACTTATACTTCGAGTATGTGTAATAAATAAACTATCTAATAATTGTGCACCACAAAAAAAAACAATAAAAAATCAGTGGTGTAATTCACAATTCCTAATTAAAATTAATTATCTACAATAAAATGAGCGTGAGCATTTTTTTGGTGGAAATTCACATAATTTAGTTAAATTATACTGAAAACTAAAATTCGACAAAAGTGAATATGTATAAACAATAAATAACTACAATCAAATAAATAATATGAAAAAAATAAAGTTAACTACAACTAATAAATCATTAATAAATAACCTATAAACTACAATATATATAATATAAACTATTTGTGGTGTAAATAAGAGTAAATTAAAAATAAAAAAATAAAAATTTGGTAGACACGACTAGTGCCATATTGACATTGATTTTTCTTTTTTTTTGTTGCATAAGATGGAAATTTTTATAAGTGAATAAGTGCTCCGTAAGAAATTGGTTTCCCTAAACCACGAAAATTCGAATGGGAGTCAAGCGTGATTGTAAATAATAATTTCTAATTCAATAATAATAATTAAAAATAATATTGTAACGAATTCAATAAGAATATTTTAATTATAAAATTCATAATTTCGACATGGGAAAACTACAATTTTTGGAATCCCAAAGGCGCCCATCGATATAATTATGATGTAAGCTCTAGACTTAAGTATTATTAGTAAGTTGAGGCCATGCTCAAATACGTGTATTGATCATGTATTTTCTGAATCAAATATTTCAAGATATTCTCTTGAGGTCAATAGTGTAAATCTGCAAGTGATGGATCATAATACTATTATGTTAGCATTAAATATTTTTAGTCCAAAAAACAGTTTTCGCGCTGTCATCTTCGATTGCAAACAAAAATTAGTTATCGCGATTTATTGAATACTTTAAATTCTTATGATTGGACCTCAGTGTTCTCTACTAATGATCCAAATTTATCTTATTCCATTTTTATTAAAAAAACTGACTGGGGAGATAAATAAGAACAAATCGATAACTAAAATAAGAAGGTCGGACTTCAAAATAAAACCCTGGATAACCGCATCGCTACTAAGTTTAATTAATTATAAAAACCATTTAGTTAAAAAACTAGCAAAGAACCAGACTAATGCGATGTTGAGTAATAAACTTAAAAAGATTAATGCTAAACTAAAACGTTTAATTCCTCAAGCAAAGGAAAGGTATTTTAAGGCTCAGTTTTCTGCTGCTGACGATTTAAAATCGAAATGGAAGGTAGTTAATGGTATTCTGAACAACACACTGAGCACTAATAAAATTATTTCAATTGCGGATGGAGATGATAAAATTGAAAAAGATCCATCCAAAATAGCCAATATTTTTAATGAATATTTCATCAATGTACCTACTGAAATTTTGAATGCTAATCATGAAACGGTTTATATAGAGGAGTCTGTTCGAGATAACTTAATTCTCTCGAACTGCAATTATCAAAATTTCTTCTTTTACCCAGTTTGTGAAGAGGAAATTTTTGCAATCGTTCGTGATTTAAAAAATAGTACTTCATGCGGCTCTGACAAAGTTTCACATAAAATAATCAAAAATATAATTAGTAGTCTGGTTCATGTTTTGACTCTTATTTTTAATTCTTGTTTGTCAGAAGGGGTTTTTTCGGAACTACTTAAAGTTGGTGTTGTAAAACCGCTTTTCAAAAAAGGTTCTCAGTTGGGTAAGAATAACTATCGCCCTATTACTCTTTTGAGCACTTTTTCTAAAATCTTTGAAAAAATAATTAAACATAGATTGTTAGATTATCTTGATAAAATTAATTTTCTTGACGTACGACAGTATGGTTTTATTAGGAATTCTTCAACGGAAAAGGCCTTAATAGCATTCTTGTCGCCGCTGCACCGTAATTTGAATGATAATTTAAAATCCTCAGCTTTATTCCTTGATATTTCTAAAGCTTTCGACACTGTTAATCATAGTGTTTTATTATCGAAGCTATACAATGGCTGTGGACCAATACTCGGGTAAATGGCAGTTTTACCCCAATTTTAGCAGTGTATTGAGTAAATTAAATTACTGTACTAAAAAGCTGGGTAAACTATGCGATAAAAAAGTAATTTAGTTGTTGTTGTTGTTTGTTTGACGATTTACGTTTGTTGTTTTTCTTTTTATCATACATATTTTCTTGGTGGTAAGTAGGCAAACAAAACATTTTTTCGACAATTATTATCATTTTATTATTACTTGATTATTAATAATAAACTAATTATTGATAAAATTGGTTTTGTTGCAGGATGTGAATATTATAGTAATAAAATCGGAAATGAACACCGACAAAATAAAAAAAGTTTATTCTGGAAGATGTAAGGTTAAGTATTTTTTTTATTAATAACTAATTTTAATAAAAATATAAAATTACAGGGACTATTGAGGAAGAAAAAAAATTAATAGCTCATCGAATTTCATTGGATAGTGAATTCCAATCAACCCACTCAGTTCCCAAGCAATGTTGGGAGTAAGTATAGATTAACATGTAACATATTTAATAATCAACCTACTATCTATCTCCTGTTTTAGAAAAGTTATAAGAGAAGCAGGGCTCCCGAAAACCGTAAAAAATGTCACTCAGAAGTGGCAAAATTTATTAAAAAAATATAAGGTAATATTTGTTTGCTAAATTATAGAAAATTTTATGAACCATTATGTTCATCATGTTGCAGAAGATGATTCAACCTCAGTCCGGGGTGTCAACTGAAGACGGGGAAATACTGCCCACACAATGGGAGCTCTTTGATGAGCTCCATGACTTCCTCAAAACAAAACATGGACTACATCCAATTTATTTAATCGACGATACAACTAATGAATGTATGAAAACGTCCGCTTCCGGTGGAGCGTTAACGTCGAACAGTTATGTGCGCAGTATTTCCCCATCCGAAGTTATAGACATGACAATGAACTACGAGGAAACGGAACCAGAGTGTACCCCTACAAAAAAGCCACGAAGAGGCCAAGCCACGGAAGTACTAATTGGCCATTTGACGGACACGGCAGACGAAGTAAAAAAAAGTGTCCGAAACATAGAAAAGTTGGTTACGTTCGTGACCAAAAAAATGTTTCCCAACGAGGATTTTCCAGATTTGAAATAAACAAATAATTTTAATGATCACATGATCACATAAATTTAAAGACTGAACAAGTCCATATGAATTTTGTATATTTGAAATAAATAAAACGTGATAGTGAAATAAATGAATTAATTAAAAATTAAAATGTTTTATTTTTAAAATTTTACATATTAAAACTTAAATTATCGCGAAATTGTATCGCATCTGCAGAATCTCTACTATTATTTTCGTATTCATTATTGATCTCGATATTTCCAAAATCAATAATATCATCTGCAGATTTACAAATATTATGCATTACGCAGCACGCACAAACGACCTGGACACATCTTTTAATTTCTAATTCTAGAGTTTTAAAAAAAATTGCTCGCCATCTTGATTTAATCATTCCAAAAGTTTGTTCTATAGTGATACGGGCTTTTGAGTGGGCATGATTGAATCGTGCTTGTCGTTCACTAAGATTGGAACCTTTGTAAGGCGTTATAATTGCGATTGGGTTCAACATGCACTTATAACCCGCATCGCCCAACAGAAAATATCCTTCCGGAGGAAAGGTTGCATTCCTGTACAGGCTGCTGTTTATAAGTACACGCTGGTCGTGCACGGAACCCGGGTATCCGACACACATATTAATAATTTTGTATGAAGGATCGCAAACCGCCTGCATTTGGATGGAATATATATATATATTGGTCTTTTTGATTAGGTGGACATTTAACCTTAATGTGGCACCCGTCAATTGCACCCACTGCTTTATTAAAAACCTCGGAACGCGCCTAAATGATAAAAAATGAACATTGCATTAAAATAGATTCTATTATAATTTACACAAAACATATTGCATATTAGTTTATTTAATTTTAAAATCGTTGCACTTTTCCAACATTAATAGAATTTATTATTCAATTACCAACCTTATTTAATCTTGGACGATTTTAAAATGAAATAAAAGAAATTACACACTATTGCTTACCTTATTCGCGAATTTGCGTCCAATTTCATCCAACGCCGAAAGTGGTGGTAGCTTTTGGACCATTGCTGATGACATCTTCTCAAAAATATTTAAATATTTATGAATTATATTTTTGACGGTGTTTTTCGGCATTATCATCGCCTTTGAAACCACTCGGTAGCTGGTTCCGCATCCCAACCAAAACAAAAACACAATTACCTCTACCTCTGTACTCCAACCATGAGTTTTGAGGGGTATGTGTTGTATTATTCTTCTAAAGGAATCGGGAGTTATACGAATGTTGCTTTTCGTCTCAGCGTAATCTCCACTCAATATATTTACAATTATTGGTGGTTTGTGGTCGATGCAATAGCTGATTCTAGTCTAAAAATTAAAAATTATAAGTCAAATTTTTTACGGAAATAACAAGCGCCTTACCTCCCGTGATTGGTATAACTCTTTTAGAATCTTTTCTTGAAGATTCAAATATTTCTTTGCCAATTTTGCAAGTTCGCCACACATTACAATAATAATGGCCATTTTATTTCTATTATTGATGGTCATAGCTGCTTCAATATTATTATTTAATTCCATTGCTGCTGTTATTATAGTTTTTTATGCGCACGATAATTCAAATATTTTAATTTTGTATCTATTTGACGTTTGTTTTACTACCAACGAACCAGCGATTTTAGCCCATCGAACTCATAAATTTAACCCTCCAAGCCACTTCTGACAAATGTATTTACTAGAGAATTGGCACGGTATTTGAGGTAAATATGTTCTAAAAATTCAATTTACTGTACTAAACGATTTACCCGAGTATTGGTCCACAGCCATTGGCTGTAATATTGGTATACGAGGTGTCGCTTTGAATTTTTTTAAATCGTATATTGTCAATCGTAAGCAAACTGTTTGTGTTAATGAGAAGTTTAGTGATGAGAAACTAGTTAATGTTGGAGTTCCACAAGGATCAGTTCTGGGGCCATTGCTCTTTCGAATCTATTGTAATTCAATTTTCAGCCTGGATTTACGTGGCAATATCGTCGCATTCGCAGATGATATGGCATTACTGTACTCTGGTTTTAATATAGATTCCCTAGAACGTGATATTAAGCAAGACGTCGTCTTGTTGAAAAAGTGGTTCTGTATGCATAATATGATACTGAGTTGCAAGTCTAAACTTATGAATTTTTCCATAGGTGGCACAACGTCTATATTAAATTCATGTTTAATTTATCATTCGTTATCTTGCAATCATACCAATTGTGGCTCCCTTTGCATTCCAATTGAAACCGTATACTCTTTTAAATATCTCGGTTTGCATTTGGACTCTCAACTAAAGGGGCATGTGTACAATTTAAAAAGCAAATTACGGATGACACTCAGAACTTTTTACTATCTTCGGAATATTTGTAGTCCGGAATTCCTAAAATGCATATATTATGCACTAGTTGACTCACATTTGAGATATGGAGTTACTTGTTGGGGCGGAATTTACCTATCCAATATTAGACCGTTGATGTCCGTTCAGAAAGCAGTGTTGAGAATAATTAACTTTAAACCAAGATTGACTTCATCCTTCCCGTTATTTGTGAAATTCAAAATTTTGCCGCTTCGATATCTATATGTATTTAAAGTATTAAAAGCTTTTTATTTAATTAGCGGTAATCGTACAGTTAGTAATTTGAATAGCGTTTCATATAATTTGCGCAACATTAATAGAATAAATATTCCTCGTCCTAATAAGGAACATATTAAAAAATTCTTCGACTATACCGCTCCTAAACTATACAGTCAATTACCGTCAAATTTTTTTTAACAAATAATGTCAATGATTTTTGCAAATTATTAAAGGATTGGCTATTTACTATTAATAACATGGAAGTATATTTGTAATGAACATTTTACCATTTTGTTTGTCAATTTTTTTGTTATGAACAATTATCAACAAATTACAATAATATTTTATCATCTTAATAATTTTCTTCTTTATTTAAAATAAAAAAAAATATAAATAAAAAATTTCAGTACCCGAATAGAAATACTAATATTTCTAATTAATATTTTAAATTTGTAATAGTGTAATTAATTTATTCTTTAAATATTTTTATAATTGAATCGTAGCTCCGAAACATTATCTTTAATAAGGAGACTACTAAACTAGTTTTATTTATGATTTTTTACTTTTCATTTTATGTAATTACTTTATATTTGTTATAGAAATAAAACTAGGAAAAAAAAAAGTTTTTTTTATTATTAATTATAAATATATTTTCTTTTTTTGTTTCCCTTATTAAATTCTAAATTTTAATGATAAAATTTGAGTATAATTTTGGTTTCGGATATTTGATTAAATCTATGGTAGGCGGAAACAGAAAATATATTTGTCAAATAAAAATTAGATTAATTATAGATCAGTCAATATAACACTTCTTTTGAATTTTCTCGTTCTAAGTATAAGTAGAAATTAGTATTAGTTATTTTCAAGTTCTGTATCAAACTGAATTTTTTATTTTTAATAATTATGGACAGAATAATGAAGATCCACATTGTTTTCTTAGAAGTTATGTTTGTTAAAATGAGAATTTAATAACTTTTGGAATAGGGAGATGCGGTGAAGGTAGGTGAAGTGTATTATATAACAAATCATCGTGTGTATTATATAACAAATCATCGAAATAACGGTCTAACGGTTGCGAAGCTTTCTTGAAAATATATGTGGTCTAACAAGCATACATTCATCTTCGAAATTTTCCCACCCCTACCACGGAACCTTAGCCGGTGACAACTGCGACCAAATCGAAGCTCCGAAGTATGAATCATTTATGATTTCGGTAACAAAATGGCATTAAAGTGAATTTATTTTTTTGGAATCAAGATAATTCTTGAAACCTATTTATGCCTAACGAAAATTTGTTACACTGTCGGTTAATCCGAATTTGGACCTTTAAGCAGTATGGTATTGAGTGAACGCCTTTTCACCTTGGCTGTCACATCCCAAACCATACGAAATTTATGTGGTTTGTTGGGATTATGTACTGCATAGATGGGGAGTGCACCATGTTCTAGCCTTACTCTTTTTTCGGCTCCTACTAATTTGCGTGCGCAGCCCTTTGCCACATATTCCAGCATCTGTTCTTTCCTGTTTTGGTTCATGATTTATTTTCACCTCCTAACATTTAAGTCTTTTCAAAGAGTCTGGATAAGAGTCTGGAAATTCAATATTGTCGTATTTTCATAGTAATCCCGTTCGAAATAATCTCCTTTACGAATAGTAGTTTTCTCGTGTAGTATTCAGGGTCTCTCATCTTTCTTTGATTCCAACAATTTAATCGGCCGATTCACATTATACGACTCGATTGTATACAACGATTTGACCAGTTGTTTCAGTTCAACATCATTACTTTCCTTACAATTGCAGTAGTGAAAATTTTCAATGTTTACAGTTTTGGTGCCGTGTGACAGTGATGAACCTTCTAGAACCCATCCTAAACGAGTTTTACATGCGAGTGGTTCGTTGATAAACCCTTCTCAAATATCCAATGGCATTGCCATATGCCAATTGTCTAGGCCAATCAGAATTTTGGGCTCTGTTCCATTGTATGATTTTAGAGGAATATTTTTCATATGTGGATACATTTTTGTAATAATGTCCATATCTAGACTCTGTTTTGGAAGTCCCAAGCTCTGTACAATGCGCACTCAAGGGTTAGGTTACTTAGATGCTCTTCGAGTTCAGAAGCTCGTATTGTAGCTATCAAATTTCGTGCCGATAGCGTAAAATTTAGTAATTGATGTAATTTATCTGATTCAATTATGGGCTCAGCTTTTACTTTGTTCACTAATGTTAAAATTGTGTACTCAGGATGACCAAATCTCATTCGTAAGGTACTTATCATATAGTCCAGTTCCGTTGTCACCAATAGCAAGCTTCGTACAGAATCCAATGTTTTACCTCTTAAACAATGTTTTAGTCTTATGATATTTTCTTCATTTGACATATTACACTGTTCAATCGATATTATAAAATTATTATAAAACATCGCCCATTCCGCTGGATCTCCCATAAATATTGGAAGTTC
Organism: Nephrotoma appendiculata; assembly: GCA_947310385.1. Taxonomy (NCBI): domain Eukaryota; kingdom Metazoa; phylum Arthropoda; class Insecta; order Diptera; family Tipulidae; genus Nephrotoma; species Nephrotoma appendiculata. Next base: position 264,301,335 of record OX371224.1, read on the forward strand.
TTGTCGTGCTGATGGTTGTGTTGTTGATAATATGGACGAGCCGTTTGGAATACCGTACATTAAATCACCATTTTGTGATTCTTTGGAAGATGCTATTTTTTGGAGAATGTCATATTTTTTCTCAATGTATTCTTTCATCCAACGTTTCTTCTTCTCCATGATGCAGTGAATTTTAAGATTTTCACTTGGATCAACGCCGTAATTTCCTAGGCTTGTTTTCAAATTATGCTATATACATTTTATGAATGATTTTGTGATTTTTCCGATAAATTGGTCTTGCATTAGTAACAGAGCACAATTGCAGATTTATTGCTAAATTCTGGCGGCTAGTATTTTGGTACGTCTTGACGGTTCAATTCATATAGAGATTTGTATTTTTTCAATCGCGTGCAACAAACTTCATAAATTTTGCTTGCAAATTTATTTAAGCCTTGCTCAAAGATTTCGAGGTCGAAACATAGTGCAATCCGCCGGTGGCTTCGAGGATGCAGAACAAGCTTAAATTGTCTTTAAGTCTCGTTTCCATTAAAAGTCGAGAGGCTTGAAATAGAATTTGATGTTAGGTCCGTTGTGTGCGATCCTCCTTTAGGTTAACACTGATTTACTTTTGTTTGTGCCTTCTGATGTACACTTTTCATCCGTTTTCGGTCATTTTTGCATTGCTTTTTAAGCGATTTCTTCTTCTGAGATGTTTTACACCTGTCTTTATTCTTAGGGTCGTGAATACATTGGCGCCTTATCACTTGCGCCGATACGCAGTTTCGAAATAAATAAAAATAATGCTTTTGGACGCTGATTTCATTCCATTAAGCCGCTTTTATGGTTGTTGATTTTCTTTCGTTTCTTCGTTCTGATTATTTTGTCCAATCATATTGTTCAAAAATGACGATGGTAGCAATATGATTGGACAAAAAAATAATCAGAACGAACGAACGAAAGAAAATTAGCAACCATAAAAGCGACTTTAATTCGATATTTTAGTGCAATTAACCCTTTCGCTAATTTATAAATTTATTTATTGCAACTGTAAAGTGATTTTTTGCCATTTTCTGCTCTTATGAACTGAGTAACAAGGTTTTGTGTATGTTTTTCGCATTTCCGAAGGGTTGTGTTTTGTTTTATTGAATAGTTAAAAGATGAAGTTGTCTTAAATAGAATAGATATAAATAGCTTCTAATTCTATAACAAAAATTTATAAAAAATATTCTGTTTTTAATAATGATACATTTATTTAAATTCCTGTTCAAATGAATAAGCTCAAAATTTTTGTTTTCAGATTTCAGGAGGTTAAACATTGCTCATAATTCTGAATTCTGCTCGGTTTTTCCAATTTTGCAAGATAGTGGCCACCCGATCGGTGGGTAATTTTCAGCTATAAAACAAAAACTTGTACAATCGCTTCATTCCGCCATTCCACACTTCGATCCTTTCGTCGTGATTCTTTCCTCGTTTCCTAACTCTTCATCTACAAACTGTTGTTAGGGTGTGAAGGGAAAGGAAACGAGGAAGGAATCACGACGAAAGAATCAAAGTGTGGAATGGCAGATTGTACTTTATCAGAATTAATCTCTAGACTTTCTACGCGATTTTGAAGGTTGAACTTTCAAACAGTGCCAAATTAAACTGAAACCTTCCATAAATAACTTTTGGCACTCTTATTCACTCTCAACGGTGTAACCTTTAAGATGACTTTTGAATTTTTTCATTACTTTGTGGTGAACATGTACTATGAACAATTAAATAAAAAAACTAATCGACTTGATTACCTTAACGTTATACACGTAATATACGATTTTTATTAGACAAACGTATACAAATTAAATAAAAAATCCAATTTATATAAAACAGCAGAAAAATCGTTATTTAAATTTTCATCGACGTTATAAAATGCTGAAAATGTTTAATCAATTTTCTATCACTATTCCCTTTATTTAGAAATTAAAGTGTAAAAAAATAAAAATTTTGTGATAACTAAATTTATATTCTGACAAAGTACAAATTATACACGCAGAGATTATGAACCCCTCGCTCGATCCAATCCACAGACCTAAACAAAAAAAAAATTAATTTAAATTGAAAACAACAAAAAATTGTATTTGTAAATCTTATTGATGGTGTTATAACGGTGCATTTTATAGCTGCGAGTATACTGCATCTGTGTAAACGTGTACATAAATATCCAATATAATTTAGTTCTGTTTATTTCGCTTAATCATAAAAATTACGATTAAAACTATAAAATCGACATTAGATAGAAAACTAAGAAGAAAATTTAATTAAATTTTTTTTTATTTTTTATTTTATTTTTTTCCTAGAAAATTTTATCTGTTTTAAGTTTTTTTTTTTAATGGATATTAAAATAGTGCCGAGTCATAGCTGAAATATTTATATTTATTTTGATAATTTAATGTTGTTGCTCAACAGAGGGAATCTCTTGAAAACAACCAAATTAAAAGAAATGGGGCGCAAAATAATTAATACGAGTACGATGTTATTTTGCTACTCGACTTTGTGATGATGATGTTCATGAGTTTATAGAAACCATCCACATAACTTGTTTATAAAAATTATTATTACTTGTTAAGTGATTTTTATTACTTAGAATGAAGAAAATGACAATGAAGATAATTTTCGATGTATTCAGGGATCCTAGTTGGTGTTTCGAGGAATAAAACAACAAATTTTTCACTTTCAGATAATTTATTAAGAAAATCTGCAACCACCATCTTACATCATCTTTTATTTAATGGATAAATATGTGGCTTTTCATTTTAATTTAGCTCGCTACAAAAGTGAACTGAAAAACATAAATTAAAATAAATTTGTTTTTCCACAGCAATTGCTATCAGAAAAGAACAAAAGTATTTTTGGAAACCCACAAAAACTAATCCCTCTAACCATTAAATCCACTTTAAAAACAATCAATCTGAAAGTCCCTGCAAACAATGGGCACATACTCGATCAGCTAGCAAGGAAACCATATGCTAGCGAAAAACCTGTAAACAGTAAAATAATTAGCGTCTTACTTTGGGAATTTTACAACAGTTTTATATAAATTTCAATCCAGAATGATTAATTTCATTCCACCTAAAAGTAGGATTAGAGTTATTCCATTCTTCGTGTAGTTCAAATGTTCACCGTCCGGTTAATTAATAAAATAATTTTATTTTTATGAGTTGTCACTAGGGGAGTAATTTTTTATTTTTTATCGCATAAAGGGTAAAGAATCAAATGACATAAATCAACGATTCAAAAAATGAACTCCGATGATAAATTAATCTGAAAAAGTAGACGTATTTACGTGGAAAACGCATTTTATATTATATTTGTTATGACATAAAAGTAAATCGCATGCTTCGTTTGATTTTATTAAATTTTTATACCAATCGATATAAGTATAAAAAAAATCGCTTGGCTGTTACTTTGCGCACAAATTTTATTCTTATTCGAATAGGAATAATATTTCCCAAAGTAAGACCACAAATATAAAAATTTGCTGGATAGTTTTCTAAGCCGCAAAGTTCACTGTGCAATCGAAAAAATAAAAAAGTTTACAAAAAAATTTGCTATTGATTGAGTAGCCTGGTTCTGCGGTAAGTAGCATATTGCTTGTTTGCTAGCTGATCGAGTATTTGCTCTATATCCATAAATTATTTCAAATTTTCACACAATAGTAATCGCTGAGAAATTTCCTTTGTTTTCTGGAAACAAACAAAATGCATCTTTTTGAACATATTAATCAGTTTCATTTGTCTTTAATCTTGAAAATATATATGTATTATCAAAAGTTTGCCTCTGATTTATTTTAATATTAAATCGTTTTAATCGTATGTTACATAATGTGATAATTGTAGATATTTCATAATAGTTTGATAAAAGTAAAAACATAATAAGGACATTGCTGTAATAAAATCATACAAAGGACACATTGATGGATTCGATTATCATTTACAATTAAAAAGTTAGAACTCAAAGTATGTAAGTCTACAATAACTACAGTGGTAATTAATAGATCTAGTTCTCAAAAATGAACCATTAACCATTAGTCATGATGGTAATGCGTTTAAAAACCACGTTACACAAGCTAACAATGTTTTACAAGAAATGTTGTCTTCTTCTTCATTGCAACCTTGTTTGATAACACCAGAAGCTGTAAATAGTTGACAACCGAACTGTAGAGTATATTTACCAAGTAAAAGAGCACAGAAAGAGAAAATTAGAAAGGTTCGTTGGACATACATATGAAACTTACAAATCAATTATTATTTTTGGAAGGTGGGTTATTTGTGCTATCAAAGAAAAAATTGAATGACGAAATATTAATTATATGAGGAAGGAAACTGCTTTGGGGTAATCGAATGTTGGCAATGGATGGAACATTTTACATTGTTCCATCGATCATGCGTCAATTATTTAGCATTCATGGCAAAGTAGGTGATCAGATTGTTCCTTTTGTGTTTTGCGTCATGATTTCAAAATTTAAAAATTCACATTCAGAGTTTTTCTATTAATTGCATTTTTTAGCAGCCCAGAGAAATATTCCATTGAAATTCAAGAATCATTATTTCTGATTTTGAAAAGTTAATTTCGTCTGCTAGTAGATCATATTTTACTTCTGCTACGTTTAAAAGATGCTTATTCCATTTTATCCAAATTGTATGGAGACGTGTTCAAAAAGGAGACCTGTCCTATGAATATGGCAATAACGAAAATATAAACTTACAAATCAGAATGCTGAAAAGTTTATCATTTGTTAACTTGTACCATACGCAAAAATTTCTAAGTATAACTCGGAGTTAAGCAGCACATTTGAAAACACGTCTTTAAAAAAATTAGGATTTCGGTTTAAAAAATAACCTACATATCAGGTGAAGCAAAACAGAAGAAGCCAATATATGATCCAGTTTTTTGGCCCGTTGTGGATTTGTTAAAAAAAATTATCCACGAACTCAAAATTCAGTTGAAGCTTGGCATCGTCGGTTAAAAGTATTATAGTAAAGAAATGGGAAAAGATATGATTTTGGTTAGAACAACACTTGAGAAAATAAGCTCTGAAGAATTTATCCCGCGTAAGAAATCATATATATATTCGAAAATAGAAAAAAATTAAAAGAATTATAAGAAAGAAACGTTTAAGGATTTCTCATAAGTCCATAAATCAACTGAATCCTTAAAATTAGGATCTCGTGATTGAAGATTTGGTGTTTGAGAATTTTGTGCTTGGAGATTTTATGTTTGAGGATTTTGTTTTTAAGCATTTTTTTTTTGAGATCGTATGTTTAAATATTGTAGATCCAACCCATGTATTTTTATAGGATCAACTGTGCGTTGACCTCGCTGATCAATATTAATTTCGCTGAGTCGACCGGATATTATTGAATCGTTTCGCACTAAGACCTCACTGGTCTTAATTGACTGGACTGTATATTTTTTTGTTTCACACACCCCAAATTTACTGTAATAAAACTCAACTCAATAATTTTAATTTGAGGTGCTCACTCGTTCACGGTGTTTTTAAAAAGAGATCAATTTTATTTCTTACAACTTTTGTTAACGAATGTTCCTTATTAATAATAAAATGACATCTAGTTTTGAACATCTATACTTATTTTGCTAAAATTGATAGTACATTTTTTTTTTGTTTATCGCTTAATCTAGTACATCCAGTTTCTCATATTTTGATATGTCAAAATTTCTTAAATTTAATGTAAACAAACACAATTTTTAAGAAACATATAATTTGTAATTTCTATCTAATTTGCAATTAATAATTATAACAATTTGAATATGATCAGTTTACCTTCAGCTAAACGAACTAGCAACTACGGTTGTAAATAATTAAATTATCCTATGGAATCGATCTACTTCAGTGGATCAGCTGTAACTTTTAGATAAGTTTATGATTTTTCGTTATGTTAATTTTCGATGATTCTTTGTTTCCTTTTTTTGCTTTTCCGTGTTTTGATAATGATATCCAGCGATTGCTGGATCCAACAATGGTGGAATCATATTGTAATTGTGGTATCGTACCAGCAAACGAATTGAACGTTGGAGTTGTTCGTTTTATTGCTGGGTGAAGTCTTTCATTGATGTGTTGCTATCAAACATCCGAGCATAATACTATCGAATGAGCTAAGCTTTAATCAACGCATATGTTTCAATTGCTCGGCACACTTAATTATGCTTTAATACTCAACAAGTTGTGGCTTATAATTTAAAGATCCAAGCCAAACGAATTGGTACGAACATCGTAACTGGAGATCTGTATACCAATTTTGTCCCGAAATGTGTGAAACGAAATGAGTGTAACCGGAAAGATATATTAGTAGCATTTTTGTTTGTGTTAGTTTCGTTTCGTGGGTATGATTGTTTTACTGTACATGCAAGTCAGGCTTCCTGAATTAAAAAAGGCTGAAATTAAAAAGGTTGACTTAAAAATGGTGTTGTTATATGAGCAAATTCGATAACCCAAATTTAACCAAGATCGGCTAAAAAGGTCCGACTTCTTAATAAAAATGAAGATAAAAAAAATTTAATATTTAATATTTTTTAATATTAAAATTGGAATTTCAAAAATCGTGATTTTGACAATCGGTCTTTTGAAAGTCGGAATTTTGAAAGTCGGGTTTTTTGATGTGTAAACATCTTTACTCGCGCCTACCAAAATTTTTTGTATTAGAGTAAACTTGTAAATGAAACGAACGGAAATGACGTACCTACTTCATTTGAAAAAAAACAACAAATTCAATAAAAACAATTTTGTACTATTCATGGCATGCTTGTACGTATATGTATAAAGGCGGTGATTCATGTACAAATTTTATCTGACAGACATAAATAATAATCGCTCTGATTGGTTGAATGTCGGCCATATTTTTTTATCGTACGACAAAAATTAAAAATTGAACATTGCTCAAATTGTGTTCAAATTTGAAGAAGAACAAAAATAAAAACACGGTTGCTTTATAAACTTTCAAAAAATATCCATACGACAAAATTTTAACATGTATCGTTTAAGTCTGAATTTCGATTTTATCGTACAAGACAAAAAAGTATTAACCAATCAGAGCGATTATTATTTATGTCTGTCAGATAAAATTTATACATGAATCACCGCCTTTATTGTAGGGAAAACAAAAAAACTAATTTAAAAATGAAATAGAAACTACCGCCATTACCATCAATCAGGAAAATCAAAAAAAAATACGATACGAAATACGAATTACGATTATGAAATTACGATTAAAAACACAGTCAACAACTTGTGTATGAGTCTTTATCACGAGTAACGAGTCTCTAGAAGCTGTTCATCACACCGACTATCACTGATCATGTCTTCTGGGAGGTGGTTAATTATAAATGGGGTTATAATGACGTCTCGTGTTTATTATTGAACTGCCAGTCTCAGATCACAGTCACGCAGAGATGCTCAATTCATTTGCTTTCCGATGCCTCGCTGTGCAATGACGAGCATGTTAATATTCCTACGTCTGAATGCTGCGTTCAGTTCAAGAGAGATGGTCAGCGAGCTGCCGGAGTAACAATCCCGTCAAAAGATCCATAAAAAGAGCATAGTGGACACAAATAATTTGCCGTATGAACTTCCACTTGTCATAGGTCGGCCTTACTTTCTCAAAACCAATATTGACGTAACAGATGCACTGGCGAATGGAACTATGGGCTGTCTGAGGTATATCGAATGCAGCTATCCTGACGAGACAACGAGAACGATGAAAACGTCAACAGTAAAAAATGTTAAACGACTCTGGATAGATTTCGGTACAAATTTAGAAGTTGACAAGAAGGTCAGGCGGCTTAAAGCTTGTTGGGCGCAGAAAACGAATATCGACCAATGTTTGGTGCCCATTTCTAGAATAAGCTCAAATGTTAATCGAAACATTAATTGGACAATTAATGTTAAGCGTAATCATTTTCCAGTCATACCTGCATGTGTCACCACAATTCATGTATCACAGGGTTGTACCTATAACAAGATAGTCAGTATATACTCTTACTCAGTCAACAACTTGTGTATATTGCTTTATCACGAGTAACGAGTCTCGAAGGACTGTTCATTACGTCGGCTATCGATGATCATGTCTTCTACCATGGATGTAAAAATGAGACGTCTATGAGCCTTCTTCAAATTAGCTATCGCGCCTTACTACAAATCCGCTAAGTATAGCTCAGGTTGTAATGGCGAATTTTGTACGAGATAATAATGACGTCTGGTTTTTAACATTGAACTGCCAGAGTCTCAGGTCACATAACCTCCACCTAACTGATACAGTCACGCAGGGATGCTCAATTTTCTTGCTTTCGGAGATCTGTCTACGCAATGACGTGCATGTTAATATTACTAATTTTGAATGCTGCGTTCAGTTCAAGAGAGATGGTCAGTGGGCTGCCGAAGTAGCAATATATAAAAATACAAGTACAACGTATAAAATCACCTCGCATAAGGAAATCATCGTTCAAGACACACAACTGGTATGAGTGTAACAACACAACCCATTGATGATATATACACGGCTGAGCTTCAGACTCTCAATGGGAATAAGATGCTTTCTGTCGTTGCATTCACCTCGCAGAATAAATCTGCCGAAGACATAATGAAGTTCATTCATTTCGTTCTTGCTCCATATTCTAAAAGAAATTCAAAAATTTTCCAAGGAGACTATCACATTTTGCCGATGATTATGAGCGGGGATTTCAATATTAATTTTTCTGTTCCTCAAGCTGAACCACTTATAAACTGCCTGCGAGACGAATTCGATTTGCACATGAAGTCAGATCGAAATATATCTACACGAGATATGGGACAAGCATTGTGCAGTTTTTCAATGAAAATTAGAAAAGTTAGAGTAGACAGTATATGTATCTTATTTAAGCTACCATAATCCAATTGCGTCAATTATACCGAAAGAGTATAGACCAACTTAACGATTATAAACAAATGAAAAACTCTGGTTAGTGAAATTGCATTCCATCTTCCTTCAAAGTAAACTGTACACACGCCATGTTTACACATCTCCTTGAGAGTACTAATGGACTCAGTCTTTTTTTTTTGTTGGGTTTATCAAAATCGGTCTTTTGTAATTCAGGATTTCGTACCAACGTCACATCCTGTTGCTGTTATGTTAAATAGAAAATATTTAGTTATTACCGAGAATCAACCAGCTGACCAAGATTGTTGCGGATCTAAAACAAATTTTACATTACTGATTGTATGAAAATTCATTGAGACCAGGGAAAGTATAGAAAACGCCACCAGTGGAAAAAATACAGCTCACTTCAGATACACTCAAGACACTTTTTTTTGATTTGTATAAAATGATAATTTTATTATCAATTGTTAATAATTTTATAGGTTTTATAATTTAATGCAATATACAAATACTATTGATCTTTCCAAAACCTCTTCATAGATAATTCATAGAACAGCCTGACTAAATTCTTTTTCGTGTACCTAGGAGTACAAGTCTCAGTAGAAATTTGTATGATATTAAATTTAAAAATAAAAATTATTTTACGTTTTTTTTATATTCAGTTTTTAATCCGCCATCGATTCATTCACGCGAATTCTGTAATCGACGTGAAGAATCGCAGGATGCCAAATTAGAGGTAGATTCCTGTGCTCTAATTCCCTAAGCAGTAAGATAATTTGTAAACGTGTAAACGATAATTTATCTTGCCTTTTTACAATATTCGCATTCCGTAATTGCACTCCAAGATAAAATTTAAAACTGTGACGATAAATAAATGTCAAAACTTAACACACTCTTACGATGTATGTAGGTTCATATTTAGACTTTGAGGGCCCATAACTACTGTTCTGATTTAATTTTCAACATTAATCTTATAAATATAAGTTAACCTAAATAGCATCTGTTCACAAACTATAGTTCAAGTTGTTATGGGTTGTGGTAAGGGTAATTTTACAGGTGAACATACAATATATTATCTTGGCATTTTTAAATCGCATTCTCTAAACAGTTTTTTTACCCAAGATAAACCTATTGACAGCAAGTGAGCATGATTACATTAAACGTCAAAAGGAAATTTTAATTATTTTATATCCTTAATAACTAAAAAAATATAATCTCTAGAAAAGTAAATTGTTGCATATACATCAAAGCCATCTAGAATCACACATAGCCCTCAAAATCATATTGAAAAATGATCGGAGGCTTGAGTTATTTAAAATTCAAATCAAGATTCGGTTAGATAGACTTATAAAACAAACCAAATGTTTGAAAAGAACATTACAACAGCCAAAAATTTCTTTACTTCGTATGGTAAAGACGTGTACAATATAAGTCTTATTTACAATTGATCGGTCCGTTGAATTTTGAATAATGTTGTGTATTCTAATCTGTTTAAAGGTTATTCTTAATACTACGTACAAAATCGCATTATTATGTACATACATAATTATTATTTGCGATATGTTTTTGAAATTCAATCAAATCTGTCTTAAGTAAAGGGTGATTTTTTTGTGGTTAGGATTTTCATGCATTAGTATTTGACAGATCACGCGGGATTTCAGACAAGGTGTCAAAGAGAAAGATGCTCAGTATGCTTTGACATTTCATAATGAATAGACTTACTAACGAGCAACGCTTGCAAATAATTGAATTATATTACAAAAATCAGTGTTCGGTTCGAAAAGTGTTTCGCGATTTACGTCCGATTTATGGTCTACATAATCGACCAAGTGAGCAAACAATTAATGCGATTGTGACCAAGTTTCGCACTCAGTTTACTTTATTGGACATTAAACCAACCACACGAATGCGTACAGTGCGTACAGAAGAGAATATTGCGTCTGTTTCTGAGAGTGTTGCTGAAGACCGTGAAATGTCGATTCGTCGCCGTTCGCAGCAATTGGGTTTGTGTTATTCGACGACATGGAAGATTTTACGCAAAGATCTTGGTGTAAAACCGTATAAAATACAGCTCCTGCAAGAACTGAAGCCGAACGATCTGCCACAACGTCGAATTTTCAGTGAATGGGCCCTAGAAAAGTTGGCAGAAAATCCGCTTTTTTATCGACAAATTTTGTTCAGCGATGAGGCTCATTTCTGGTTGAATGGCTACGTAAATAAGCAAAATTGCCGCATTTGGAGTGAAGAGCAACCAGAAGCCGTTCAAGAACTGCCCATGCATCCCGAAAAATGCACTGTTTGGTGTGGTTTGTACGCTGGTGGAATCATTGGACCGTATTTTTTCAAAGATGCTGTTGGACGCAACGTTACGGTGAATGGCGATCGCTATCGTTCGATGCTAACAAACTTTTTGTTGCCAAAAATGGAAGAACTGAACTTAGTTGACATGTGGTTTCAACAAGATGGCGCTACATGCCACACAGCTCGCGATTCTATGGCCATTTTGAGGGAAAACTTCGGAGAACAATTCATCTCAAGAAATGGCCCGGTAAGTTGGCCACCAAGATCATGCGATTTGACGCCTTTAGACTATTTTTTGTGGGGCTACGTCAAGTCTAAAGTCTACAGAAATAAGCCAGCAACTATTCCAGTTTTGGAAGACAACATTTCCGAAGAAATTCGGGCTATTCCGGCCGAAATGCTCGAAAAAGTTGCTCAAAATTGGACTTTCCGAATGGACCACCTAAGACGCAGCCGCGGTCAACATTTAAATGAAATTATCTTCAAAAAGTAAATGTCATGGACCAATCTAACGTTTCAAATAAAGAACCGATGAGATTTTGCAAATTTTATGCGTTTTTTTTTAAAAAAAAGTTCTCAAGCTCTTAAAAAATCACCCGTTAGATCATAATTTCAGTGTATTTCGTTGTTGAAGTCATATTTAGCTCTTTCCGATGCCATATTTAGTTCTTTCTGCACATGCGAGTTGACAATACCTAAGTATAATAGTCGGATCTCGGAAAGCCCGGGATTGTCTTATTAGAATTTTAGAGTTTCGAGTAAACTACAAAAAGCTATGCGTTTTAAGCAACGAAACTCATTTAACCATCAAATTTGGTTAGTCACTGCGAGTTTTCCGAACTCCACAAGTTCCTCATCAAAAACTGTTGTATGTGCCTCCCTAATAACACCGAAAATTTGTTATACGGACCCATTTCTAGTATTTGATGTAGGTATAGTTATGGAGGGACGTTTTAGTGTTACGATTTGTTTTTTTTTACCATGAGTTAATTTTTAATCTTTGTAAAATGTTTGGGTTAATCTTATAAGGATCGGTAACGAGTAGGAGGTGAAACTTTGATCAACTACCTGCACTTTAGAAATCGATTCTATGCAATATACATCTTGTTTGCCTTAGTGCTAGTTAAAAGCTAGTTTTAATGAGTGCTCTAAACCTGCACCGACCAAATTAGCCCGCCTCAATGAAACCTGTACTATAATTTGTTACACATTTATTACAATTTATTACAACAACTCCCGATTTTATTACAGTTACCGTTTTCGAGGAACGAGTGGTCGGTTTAGCTTGTAATTAAACCTACACCGCCAAAATTGTAACTTTTGATGTAGCTGTGATATCGAGATGGTTCGTGCACCAGAATTTATTACAAATTAATTACATTGATTAAATAGTACAAGATCAACCCTAAATCTTGACTAAGGGTAAATTTCACCCCAAACGATTATTTATGCCAAAAACATCGATATAACCAATATTAATAAATTACTACAACAGACCGCCACCAGATATTGAGTCAAATAGACATTGTGGAGGGCAGACCAACCTTAAACAGGTGTGTAATAAATTATCTTTGTATCAGGTTACGCGGAATTGGCTCCAAACAATGAAGGGTTCAAACGTCTAATTTAAAGTTCGTTTTATCACCTTCAACAATTTATTACACCAGACCGCCACCAGAAATTGAGTCAAATGTTACTCCTTGGACCTTGTGGAGGGCAGATCAACCTTAAATAGGTGTGTAATAAATTATTTTTATATCAGGTTACGCGGAATTGGCTCCAAACGGTGAAGGGTTCAAATATCTAATTTAAAGTCCGATTTTATCACCTTCAACAATTTATTACACCAGACCGCCACCAGATGTTGAGTCAAATGTTACTCCTGGGACCTTGAGAAGGGCAGATCAACCTTATACAGGTGTCTAATAAATTATCTTTGTATCAGGTTACCCGGAAATGGCTCCAAATGGTAAAGGGTTCAAACGTCTAATTTAAAGTTCGATTTTATCACCTTCAACAATTTATTACACCAGACCGCCACCAGAAATTGAGTCAAATGTTACTCCTTGGACCTTGTGGAAGGCAGATCAACCTTATACAGGTGTGTAATAATTATTTTTATATCAGGTTACGCGGAATTGGCTCCAAACGGTGAAGGGTTCAAATGTCTAATTTAAAGTTCGATTTTATCACCTTCAACAATCTTTTACACCAGACCGCCACCAGATATTGAGTCAAATGCTACTCCTGGGACCTTGAGAAGGGCAGATCAACCTTATACAGGTGTGTAATAAATTATCTTTGTATCAGGTTACGCGGAATTGGCTCCAAACCGTAAAGGGTTCAAACGTCTAATTTAAAGTTCGATTTTACCACCTTCAACAATTTATTACACCAGACCGCCACCAGATATTGAGTCAAATGTTACTCCTTGAACCTTGTAGAGGGCAGATCAACCTTATACAGGTGTGTAATAAATTATTTTTGTATCAGGTTACGCGGAATTGGCTCCAAATGGTAAAGGGTTCAAACTTCTAAGGTGGTAAAATCGAACTTTAAATTAGACGTTTGAACCCTTTATGGTTTGGAGCCAATTCCGCGTAACCTGACACAAAGATAATTTATTACACACCTGTATAAGGTTGATCTGCCCTTCACAAGGTCCAAGGAATAACATTTAACTCAATATCTGGTGGCGGTCTGGTGTAATAAATTGTTGAAGGTGATAAAATCGAACTTTAAATTAGACATTTGAACCCTTCACCGTTTGGAGCCAATTCCGCGTAACCTGATATAAAAATAATTATTACACACCTGTATAAGGTTGATCTGCCTTCCACAAGGTCCAAGGAGTAACATTTGACTCAATTTCTGGTGGCGGTCTGGTGTAATAAATTGTTGAAGGTGATAAAATCGAACTTTAAATTAGACGTTTGAACCCTTCACCGTTTGGAGCCAATTCCGCGTAACCTGATACAAAGATAATTTATTACACACCTGTATAAGGTTGGTCTGCCCTCCACAATGTCTATTTGACTCAATATCTGGTGGCGGTCTGTTGTAGTAATTTATTAATATTGGTTATATCGATGTTTTTGGCATAAATAATCGTTTGGGGTGAAATTTACCCTTAGTCAAGATTTAGGGTTGATCTTGTACTATTTAATCAATGTAATTAATTTGTAATAAATTCTGGTGCACGAACCATCTCGATATCACAGCTATATCAAAAGTTACAATTTTGGCGGTGTAGGTTTAATTACAAGCTAAACCGACCACTCGTTCCTCGAAAACGGTAACTGTAATAAAATCGGGAGTTGTTGTAATAAATTGTAATAAATGTGTAACAAATTATAGTACAGGTTTCATTGAGGCGGGCTAATTTGGTCGGTGCAGGTTTAGAGCACTGTTTTAATGCATAATATAATTAAATATTGTTCTTGTTCATTATTTTTCGAAATTTGTCCTAATTGTTACTTTTCTCAAATATAAGTTAATAAATAGTTTAGAATTAAAGCATTGTAGGATCTTATAAACTGTTGAGAGCTCCTAGTGTCTCTAAATGAAATATTAAACAACAACAAACTGAAATTTGTTAACTAATTTAGATTTTCTATAGGCCGTCATATTTATTGTGCTCGTCAGTTTTTTAATTGTGCAAGTGTCAACTAAAATATTGCAAGTGCACATAAACTTGAAAACATTGCTTGCTATGTGGAGAACGGGTCCATTTTAGATGTTGTCGAATCAGACACTTGAAACACTTGACATTTATATTTGAAAATTGAGCAACTAAAATTGCTTTTGCTGTAATCCAAAGACCATCTTGTTCTAGGATATTCTACCTCTTAAGTCTTCTTCTTCTTCTTATACAAATAGGTACATTGTTTATTCCCTACTTTAAACATAAAATTATTAATAATAAATTTATTTGTTTTGTTGTATTTGTGGAACGACTGGATATAAACCTAAGTAAAAGTATAGGTAATAGTGAAGACGGTCGATGAACATATTCGAATGTTTAACTTTACTGAAAGAATATTTTAATTCCAATGATAATAGTCCATTTTTATAAGTACACAAATTTAATTAATAATTAGTAAATTAATTAATTAAGTTAATTAAAATGTTAGAGCTTGATCTTATTTAATTCTAAAATAAAACTATAAACTAAAACATCAAAAATTGCAATTAATTATTAATAATATCCAAACGGAAGCGTTTTACACAATCAAGCAAAGTTATTCCGCGATAAATTACTTGTGTTATCGTTGTTACGATAATTTTTTTCGTGTGTAAAAGTTATCACTTTTACACTTCACAATTTATCTTGGTTTTTAGAGAATTAGGGCACTGAAATCTAAACGGAAAAATCATTTGTTTCAAAATATTTCTATGAACAAATAAAAAATATATCAAAAAAAGATCAAAGTTGGCTTGAATATTTTATACGAAAACACAAATAAATAAAAATTTATTTTTGTTAAAAATTTCCGGTCGTATTTCAAGATGCCGCTTCTGTGGCACTATTCAAGGTAATTCCCCGGGAATAGGGAATTGGGGAAAGAATTTATATGTAATTTCTGTTCAAATATTTTTTTTCCGGCCTACTGAGGAGAACAGTTTGGTTTAAATATTTTTAAATTGGAAATGATGGAGCATTTCATAGCCCAATTTGGTTATCGTATTAGATGTGGTCGTTTGGCCTTGATTAGAACATGAATCGATCAAAAATTTTACAGTAATATTGCACAGTGATTATTTTTCATGCTCCAGACAGCCATAACCTTGTTAGCCCATTGTTGTCTTTTAGGGCGCTTCGATACGTTTACACCAGCTTTCACTTATTGTTTTGATTGTTCCTTGGCATTTAACGAATAATGATGGACTCAAGTTTCATCAACGATTACAAAACGGTTAAAAAACTCCTGCCGATTATGCTTGAACATATCCAAATTGTGTTAAGAAACATCAACACTTTTTAATTTTTGTTGGTCGGTGAGGATGCGAGGCACTCATCACACACATAGCTTTCACATGCTCAAACAACAACGACATAAACTGTTGTGCACTTGTTCAGCTGAGATGTTTACTATCTTGGAAATCTCAAGCACCTTCAATTTACGGTCATCAGTCATCAAACGTTCGTTTCTGGCGTCGTCTCGTGGGAAGATATTTCCAAGCCATGCTTGTCATTTGTGCTCGAACGACGAAACTTAAACTCAACACCGTTTCACTGTTGTATTCGATGTCAAGCTTTTATTTCTTTCTTTTTCGCCGTTTTGCCTCTCAAATAATAATGCTTGAGAGATGATGAAGCGCAAATAACTCTCAAAGACCACTTGACAGATTATTATTAATCCTCAGATGTTTTTTAAGGCTGGTATTTTCAAAATATGAAACGCATTTAACATTAGTGGCAATCATCCCAGACTGTTTTTAACTGTAAAGTTAAAATGTATATACATATAAAGGATACCAAAGATGTTGATATTAATCGATAAAATTGAATTTTAATTGAAATAAGCTTATTCAGATATTTTCCTTGTGAACGAGTTGCTTTCTAGTTTCCAATAAATGGGTGACCTGACACCGTCTCACTTTTATCGCTTGCTTGAACAAATAGCACTGATTCCAAATTAGTAAACGAAGATTTACTCAAATATAAAACATTTAATTGGGACACAAATAACAGGCCGTTAGTTATTTTTCAGTGCAACCGGCCATTAGTGGTCTACACCTTAACTACACGACCTCCCAGAATAACACGTGTGTAGAGCAGAATTCGTAACAATATTATTAATTCACAAATGATAATAGCAATGAATCAAGGCAGCAGCGTTTAATCAATGCATGGTTTCTCTGATTTGTTTATAAAGCCACATTTTAATATTAGAATTCCGCGAGACTTTCTGTATTCCTAAAAAAGTTTTGGGTTTCATCCTTTCATTTATTTTGCGGTTGGCTTATTTTTGGTTCAATTTTTATAAAATTTCACTTCAGATAACAAACACAAAACGGGGCGAACAAAAAAGGATTTTCATTTTAATTTTTAAAGTTGACCAAAAATAAATTATTTATTAAAAATGCGTATTATGTAAATGAAAACACAGCAAAAAGGAAAATTCAAATAAATCATAAAATCAACAGCATAAAAATATATATATATTTTTTTTAATGTTTTGTATATAAGCATGATTTAGTTAGGAAACAAAAATAAATTAAAAAAGATTATTATCGCATATCATCTGCTCGCTCCCCGAGAGATTATACATAAACAACTTTACACTGCTTTTTGGCATTCATCGCGTAATTACGAGTAATTTAATTTTCCACACCATTTTATAAACACGTTATCGATTAACTCGACGTACGAAATTAAATTATGAAATTCGGAACACCACATTCAGTCCACTTTGTATTAACGTTAATATATTAACGTGATTATTATTAGTGGGACTAAAATTAAGGCAAAACTTTTTTTTTGATCATTTTCTTGACAGTTAAATTTAAATTTATTAATTTCATTATAATTTTTTGGGAACGAATATAATAGCCAGCCACCAGAGAAGGGAAATTAAAAATTAAATCAGGTTCTTTTATAACAACAAAAACAACAATTTTTCGTTTTTCTACTTTTTTTTGGAAGGTCATCGTGACGGTTTTCAATTAAATTGCAAAAAAAAGGAAAAGAAAACAAAAATAATTTTCCGTTTCTCGATTGAATAAATAAGCTTTCATTTCGAAAAGGGAAAATGATTGAAAATCAATTAATCATCCAGTTTATATTATAACAATAGGTCAACATAAGGTGAACCTTATCATTTTTTGTTATATACTGGAGAGTATTTAACACTTTATTGTCCGAGGTACAAAAGAAATCGTCTATTTTGGATTCTATGCCTTATTCTGATGTATTCTTGTATACGCGCCTTTGTCGTGGGTAAAAATATTCGAATGTCATTTCCATATAATTAAATAGTTGATGAGACAGGTAAATAATTCTATACAATTTAGGTAAATCTTCTGCCCCTTGTGTGTAATACGTGATATATTTATAAAGAGGCTAAATTGAATAACAATTGTTGCCTCAGAATTTTTGTTAGAATGGAAATTATTTTGAAGAGGTATTTGTAAAATATGAAATAAAACACCTTTATATTTTGTCGATTAAATATCCGCCAAATACAGAAAAATATTTTAGTAAACAATAAATTTTACTTTTTTGTAGGGATGGATGACTTGTGTACGTGCCCATCAGAAAACTTATTTCTCTTTTGTTGGTTATTATTATTATTATAAAAAATAATAATTTAAATATGAATTCCCCACACAAAAAATGTGGGCCGGCATCGTTTTTATAGTAGCCCCATATATTGTAATATGCTATTATCCCTCTGATATTTACAGTGTAAATAGACAAAATCGAAAATAAAGAACTACGTAACCCCAAAAATGCGATCAGTATGTAATTCAAAGCTGTTTTCTAATTTAAGAAAGGTATTAGATTGATTGCTTTTATTACATTTTTTTTAAGCGTTCGAGGTTTGCAGATTTACTCCAACACGTTGATCTGCACCAGCTGCATAACCAAATTCTTTTAGAAACGAGTTTCTTTCGGAGGATTTCTGAGTTTAATGTAATTGTGGGTTGGCGCTTTTATACAAAATATAGGCTTCAAAACTAGCGAGGTCTATAAGGTTAAAAAATAGCACCATCGGCAATCGCTGGTTGATAATAGCAATACGTTTTTAGGTTGTCATGAAAACAAAATTGTGAAGATTCTAGTTCCCGTTTTTTTAATTCCGCCGTACTAGTAAAGTTTACCAGTTTTTTTCTGCAAAAGTTGCTCATCTAAATTACAAATAGTGAGAAAGTTGTCCACTGTAATCATTCTTCCCTCTTTGACGTACGGTGCTGATAGCCGATAGACTAAATTCTAAGCGTAATCAACCAAACGAAGCACCCCGTGTTGCCTACCAACATTCATTTCTACGGGCATGAATTTTTTGCGTTGCATATCCGGAATATTTTAATTCCATATTTTCCAGGTTTAGATAGTATTTGCTGACGGAAATAACATCTCACTCGAGTTAGAACCAATTGTTCATCAACGGTTAAATTTGATAATGGTTTATAAGGCTCTCGAATGTTTGCCAAGAACTGTTGAGAAGACTGCTGTATATTCTTTTCTTGTCCATTAACAAATTATTCAGTCTATTGAGAATTGTTCGTTTATAATTAAGTACATTGTGCGGTATTTCGCTACATCACTCCCTCCTCAGTGGAAAGGTCGCCCATTTTGTGGGATACTGGGTCCATCAGCGATTGTGGATGGAACTTTTGAGCTGGAGTTCATTGTTTGAGTTGGGTGAAGTTTATGTTAACCGAAAATACGGAGAGTTTTCTTCACTCCTGTTATTTGATGGGGTGACTTAACCCCATATTCACCGACCTTTACCCCGTATTTCATCGATTTGTTTGAGTCTATCAATAGACAGATTGTTGCTTGTCTTTGATTTGCAATACAACGTCCTTATGAAGTCCTCGTATCACTTTGTATGAGCCTTCACATAAGGTTGTGTGAGGCCTGTGCGTACCTTTTCTATACTCGATGGGAAACGTAGTCACAAGTTTACAGTGTCTTCCGAGGAGCCGAAAGTTGCTGGTTCTCGGTGCTGGGTAACAAAATTTCATGGTCTGATGCATTTAGATGCTTTGTTACCATATTGACAGTTATACCAACACCAGTTGTGTGGATATTGGTATCTTGGTGGTTGTGGGTTGCTTGCGCGATTTTAACTTCCCTGATTTGAGGTAAATTGCCCTTTTTCTCGTAAGAGAAGGAGTACGTCTCCAAGGGGATTATGATCGCGAGGGTTGTCGCTGCGTGTGTGCCTGGGTTTTGAGTCTTGCTTAATTTCTCGATTATGTTCTCAGTGACACATCACGTTGGTTGTGTGACCAAAGAGAAACAAGAAAAAATTGAGAAATTAACTCGAAAGTGAAATTGCTTAACCAGTGAGTTATAAAATTGAAGTAGTCGGGGGCTTGAACCATTATTCCCAAATTATATTTATTTTTTTGGTGAACTCTTAACACTTATTGTTTTACCAGAGATTTGTCCATTATTTTCGAAGAATAAAGCGCTTACCACTGGTGGAGGGCTCGAACACTATTCCATAAAAAATGGAGTTTAATATATTTTAAATTTAATTAAATGAAAAGCTTCACATGTTCTTTTCAAAATATAAATTAATTTTTATTTCGCTTTTATTCTTTCTCCTAATTTGGGCCCGTTTTTCATTTTATTGTATGAATAAGGTAGTAGTTGAGCATATCATATATGGCATGGGCCATTTAAATAACAAGAACCGTATTGTTTTCAATTTTAAAAACGACTAGGGTCAATTTGACCCCAATACACAGAGACAAGGTTAAACAAGAAAAAAAACACTTCAGCTTATACGTTGAATGGCCAAATTTGAATGAATGGTTTCATTCATCCATGGTTTTTGTCTAATTTAACCCTGTTAATGAGAGCCATTCAACATATGACCTGTGCTGGTTTTTGTTTTCGTTAACCCTGTTAATATCAAGTGAATTTCTTCAAACTGTGTGCGCATCTTGAACGGAGCAAATGATCTAAATTTATTTGTGTCTCATCTATGACCAAGCGACTTTATTTAAGCATGTTTTAAGTGGTTTCTAGAATAGAAATATTGTTATTCAACTTTGACAAAGGGCGAGTTTTGACTCATTTATCAATGCTATTTTTAATAAGTTTTTAGAAAAATCTGCATCTTAATTGTTTTATGCTTGTGTAATTGGATTTCGTTGATAGCTAATATTTAGTTCGGAAAATAAGTTTTTCGCTTTTAAATAAATTTTCAATATTGAGCTCACCAATTAATAATTTTAAACTGTGAAAAGACACTGCATACAGTACAAATATTAAACTAGTAGCAGAGCCATCTATGATTTTGAAGAGCCGTAATATTAAAAAGAGAGCTTTCAGTAGAGGGGAAGCTTTTATTGAATTACTATAAGAAACCGTGGTAATTAGAAAATTTTTGAACATGAATTTATGAATAAAAAATTAAACAAATCATCTAAATTTTAATTTTATATTTTTAATAAACTATTCAAAGAACACATATTTGAAAATCAGCCATCATAATGTAGTATTTATTTCGTAAATTTCAACTAAAGCGGAGCATAAATTTATTAATTTTCTATAAAAGTGAGCTTTCCGTTTAGCTGTGTAGGTTTATAAAGTAAGATAATAAAGGATGCTGCCGCGGATTCCTTTTACATCCAATTTAAAATTTAGTTTTATAAAAATTTAACTTATTTGGTAAATTCTGGTCACATGCACATCAGAATTTTTGAGATGAACGATGCACTTAATAGCAATCTAAACATTCCCCATTTATAACAAAATTAAAGAGAAAACGTGAGCTGAAACGAAATTTTATGAATCACCATGTAGAAACAATAATATTATTCATATAATAAAATTTTTACATCAAAATCTATTTATGAAAATTATTTTTGTATACAAAAAAACAACGAGTCATGATTTTCTTAATTAAATATTATTACAAAACAGAACAAAACGTAAAAAACTTCAATTTTATCCGATTGCAAAACCGAGCTTTCTGTAATTTGACAATCCGTTTACAGATGTCTCTGTAATAAATTTACTTGAAATTACAGAAAAACGTAAAGTAATTAAATTGCTATTTACGAAAATAAACCATTATTATTGTAAGCTAAGCGCGAAATCTTTAATATAATAATTTAACATAATTAATAAAACTCAAAACAATTATAAATTTTATTTATAAAACGGTTGGCATAAATAAAGCTTTTCATCGCAAAATATTTACCATCGTAGTTGTTGCGCGCTGAAAAACAATAATAGAAAAATGTCACATTTTTTCCAAATTTTTTCTTTTCTTATTTCAATTCGCTCGTATTCGGTTATTTTCAGTTCCAGGAGATCTCAATAATCTATTGAACCAGGCAATATACATAAAAAATTGTTAAATTTTAGTTAAAAACATTGAGGTTTTAATATTTAGCTTTAATTTATACTTAGCGACATCTTTTGATTGGTTTTTTATTGCGAAAAGCTCTATAATATAATGTTTTTATTTTATGAAGCTCCGGTTTGTTTATACTACAGGATGAAACAGTATAGCCTGCGAATTTGTTGCGATGAAATTTTTAACAAATTACGAAAAAACAGTTTTTGAAGTTTGTTCATCAATAATGTTGTAATAGAATCCAGAACACAATAACCCCCATATTACATAGCTACTCAAAAAGCATTTTTTAACCAACGTTTGTTTTGGGAAAGAAATGCTGAAATTTTTGATGGAACACTCTATACTAATTTCTTACATACACATATAAACAAATTCTTATTTCTACAATAAAAAAAAAATTTTTGTGGTAGACTAATTTAAATATTTTTGCGTTAATTCCACATAATATGACTCAATTTTAAAATATGCTTTTCCTAAAAATTGAACTAACCATTCAAATTAAAAATTGGAACGAAGCATTAATGTTTTTATATACAAAAAAGCTTCTAAAAAATATTAAAATACACTGATTGGTATGAAAAAGATATCCCCTCTATGAAAAGCTCATGGAAAAAATGGCGGAATCTTACGGCTCTTATATTTAGGAGGCTCTGCTAGTAGCCGAATATTTAAAGCAAAGTGTGTTGATCCAAGTGCGACGCTGCATTATTAAAAAGTACGTACATATGAAGTAATATAAATTAGTAGATTAACACCACAATTCTGATGTATACTAATAGAGGTATAAATCCTTTTAACTAAGAGGTTTCGACCAAAACCTCTTAATTCATATTCTGTGTGTAGTCTTACCTATGATTTCTCTTAAAAAAACCTCTTAGCTAAAACCGACGAATATGGTGGTCTTACGCATCATAAATTTGACAATTGCCTTTGAAAGCATTTTTTGTTATTGGTGTTGCTTTTATAATAAACTATAAAAATTTATTTATTTATTATTATTATTATTATTATTATTTTATATAATATAAAACTAATAATTTGAAAAATTAATATTATATTAGTAAAAATGTTGTTTCAATAATAAAAATAATAATAAAAACGCAAATGATAATTAATGAATGAAAAAAAAAATTGGACTCATAACCTAAAATCTGTAACTTTTATATATTTTTTAAAATTATGTTTACTGTATTTTTAATAATATATGATAAAGAAGAACTATTAATTTTATAGTGGATTTTATTTTATAATATGGAGTCAATATTAGAGTTATTGGATATTGGCACTTTTGGTCGACATAGAAGAACGGTATGTATGAATAGAATGATTGCTTTTATTTTGATGTTTAATGCACCTGTTTTATTTCTATATGTAGTAACAATCGAAGACATGCGGGATATTAGCAAGTATTTGCGGGATACATCAAACCCTTTTGAGATTGAGAAAGAGGTCTTCCGTCAATTTTTCCGACTACCAAAATCTTTAGGGCAAACACTAATTAGTAAAATAGAGCCGCATAATGATGAATCTTCAAACATTCCGTTTGTGTTTCGCGTTATGATTTTAGCAATGTAAAATACAATAATTATAATTCACAGGTATTAATAACTTTTCATTTTTTGGGCCATGGCTCATATCAAAAAAGCTTCGCTTCCAATTATTTAGTGCCGCTGAGTCAGCCGAGTGTATCCCGAACTATAACATACACTACCGCTCAAAAGTGTTTAGGCACCCCTTTCTTCATGTATTATTGATACAGTATTATGTTTTCGAAACAATATTTGAATAAAATGAAATACTTATCTGCAACGCAGTTTCATTATATAACCACCAATGTTATAGGGTTAATTTTACTACCCTCTACCTGCGCTTGGTTGGATTGCCGTAAACTGTTTATTACGATACAATTACAATAATAGTCTGTAGGAATTTCAAGAAAAATTTATCAGTGTGGTTTATTCTAGGTAATGATGTTTAAATTGATTTTTTGAAATGATTTCAGTGAAATGAGTCAAATAGGATCAGTTGCAGTCCGATATTTACACTGTTAACATCGTAAGCGAAATATCGAGTGACAATTATTTAAAATGCCTCCAAGAAAAAAACCAAGTCCTGAAACACGTGCGCTTATAATAGCTTACCATACAGCTGGCATAAATAATTGACAGATTACCAAAAAAAAATGGAATTAGACCACGCTAC
This sequence comes from Nephrotoma appendiculata, assembly GCA_947310385.1. Classification (NCBI taxonomy): domain Eukaryota; kingdom Metazoa; phylum Arthropoda; class Insecta; order Diptera; family Tipulidae; genus Nephrotoma; species Nephrotoma appendiculata. The sequence continues at coordinate 264,325,780 of OX371224.1, forward strand.
GGTCGATTGTAATGTTAAAAAATATCGGGAAAGTGACAGTTTTTTTAATAAAAGACGTAGTGGAAGACCAAGAGCGACAACATCTGTAGATGATCATAGAATAGTGATTACTAGCAAGACGAATAGACACAAAACAGCCCCGGAAATAACCGCAGAATTAAATGTTGGTCGCCCAAAACTAGTTAGTGTTTCTACGGTTAATCGTCCCCTACAGGAATTCGGACTCCGTGGAAGTGTTGCTATTAAAAAACCATTACTAGTCAACAAAATAAACAAAAGCGACTTAAATGAGCCCGTGAACATCAACATTGGACGATAGAAGATTGCAACAAGGTTTTATGGACGGATGAGTCCAAATTTGAATTTTTGGTACCCGGTAACGGCTTTCAAAATCATCCAGCTTCAGTGATCCAAATTATAATTCGCTACCGTTCATTGGTCCTTCGAGCCGGATCGCTGAAAAGGTTATCAACCGAAACACGTGAGGGAAAACGAATAGTCATTGCTGCGTGGGTCGCCATTTTGTTCGGACGCCAACTATTAAGTACAATATTTTAAAGTTTATCATTAATTTAAGAAGCACAATTACCAAAAATTAATTTATCGAGCGCGATTACCAAAAATTAATTTATCGAGCGCAACTACCAAGATTAATTTAACAAGTGAAATTACCAAAAAATTAATTTGTCGAGCGCAATTACAACACTAAAATACGAACAATCAATAAATTAAAATCCATTTAATATAAGTACTGTGATAGTGGAAGTGATAATAGAAAAGTGTGATACATTGAAACTCACCACGTTAGTTCAAAGTTAAGATGGACACTCTAATCAAACGACGGTCGATTATCAAAGGCCAAGTAACAAAGTTGACTATCTACGCGAAGGCATGCAAAGATTCCACACCGTATGACGAAATGCTGACGAGGCTGGAGAAAATGAAAGAGCATTATAAAAACTTTGTGAGTGTAGAGGATGAGATATTTCGAATCAACCCGGAAGCAGAATCCGATATTGATGCGGTGGTTGACAATTATTACCTGTGTGTAGCTACCTTACAGATATTGATGAGAGGAAAGGTCCAAACACCACCTGGCAGTATGAATGAGAGCACATTAAATTCATCTGGTTTAAGTCCCTCAGCGGATTTCAAATTACCTCGATTATCGCTACCAACATTCAGCGGGCAGCCTCGTGAATGGCAATCATTATACGACCTCTTCAAAAGTACTGTGCACGAAAATACGAGTTTGTCACCAGCACAAAAGTTTCAGAACTTAATAGGCCAATTACGTGGTCCAGCTCAAACGCTTGTACGTCATTTTCGCGTGGATGATGCAAGCTATATCGAAGCATTTCAATGACTTGTGAAGCGTTATGACAGGAAGCGTAGCATCGTGAACGAATTCATCGATACGTATATTAATCAACCACAGATCATTAAATCTTCCGCTGAAATCGTAGGACAAATGTACGATACTTGTGACGAAGTCATTCGCGGGTTGAAAGCGCTGGGATCGGGCGCTGAGTCGAAGGATTGCTGGCTAGTTCACTTGGCGGAAAAAAAATTGGATGATGTTACGTTGCAATTATGGCGTCAAGAGTCCGAGCAAGATTATCCGACCATAGACGAATTTTTGGAGTTCTTGAGCAAAAGAATGAACTCTCTCGAAGGTCTGAGAAAGCAGCCAATCAAGGTTCAAAGTAGACATGTAACACACGCAAGGGCTTTCCACGTCAATGCAGAGCAGAAACCATTACCCAATTGTAACCTATGCAGCGGCAAAAAACATCGGTTATGTGATTGCACCAAATTGATCGAGATGGAATTAGAGCAACGGAGACAGTTTATAAAAAAGAACTCCAGATGTTATAATTGCTTGGCAGAAGGGCATGTCGTATTCAAGTGTAGATCGAGAGGACGATGCCACCAGTGCCAAAGAAAACACCATACGTTGGTTCATACCGAGTCCAGTAATTCACAAGATTCAATTGCAACAGAAGAAAACTCAAAATCACTTACGACTACGATGTTCATTACGCCGAAGGAAATAGATGTAAATGAAGTCAACGTTTTACACTCATCACATCAACCTGTAAGTTTTGATGCACTTCTACCAACCGCAATTGTCGAAGTGAGAAATAGATTCGGCGAATGGCGACCTTGCCGTGGATTGTTAGATTCCGCATCAACTCGATCATACGTTACCGAGAACTGTGCCAGAAGACTAAACGTTGTACGACCTAATGGAAGATTTAACATTAATACGATCAATGGCGGAAGAGCCAGCTGCTCAAGAGGAGTATCATCCCTGTTGGTAAGATCCACAACAAACGAAGGATTTACATTTGATGTAACTGCTTATATCCTACCGAAGATCACATCCAACCTTCCTCCTAAATCGATAGATAGAGACCGATTCGAGTATCTAAATCACCTAACTTTGGCTGATCCTGATTTCCACATACCGGGCAATATAGATCTTTTAATTGGCTGTGACAAATTTCTGCTACTTTTATCCGAGGGCCAAATAAAGAAAGATGAAGAGCACCCCGTTGCCCAGAAAAATATGTTAGGGTGGATCATTGGAGGAAACTACGAATCGAATGGCTTGCCGCAACAAACTACCACCTGTCTGTCTACCCAAGAAGAGATAAACATCGACCAAACATTAAGGAAGTTCTGAGAGACAGAAGACTTACCAGCTGTAATACAGTATACCAAAGAAGAAAAGTGTTTCATCGAACATTTCAACAAGCATTTAAAGATTCAAAGTTCAGGTAAATTCACAGTACGTCTACCCTTTAAGCCCAATAAACCTGCATTGGGGGAATCATTTAATCAAGCCATTAGGAGGTTCAAATCCTGAACTTCGCCGAAATTACACGAAATTCCTAGAGGAGTATGAATCACTCGGTCACATGGAAGCTATACCAGAAAACGAACTAGACTTGCCAAATGTGAAAAAATATTACCTGCCACATCATCCTGTAACGAAAGAATCTAGTTCAACGACCAAGCTCCGTGTCGTAATCGACGCGTCCGCAAAATCTACCTCAGGAGTATCACTTAATGATACGCTAATGGATGGGCCGACCATACAGCAGACACTTTTAGAAATTTTAATAAGATTCCGGAAACATCGCTACATCTACACGGCAGATATCGAGAAAATGTTTCGTCAGCTATGGATTGATAAGGCTGATACAGACTATCAACGCATTATCTGGCGCGATTCTTCAGCAGCAAGGATAAAACATTACCGTCTCCTGACCAATACCTACGGCACGGCATCAGCTTCGTTTTTGGCAACGCAGGCTCTTAGTAAATTAGCAGAGCTGCACCGAGATACTCACCCAAATGTCGCGAACATATTAATCAAGGATTTTTACATGGATGACTTAATGTCTGGAGCGAGTGAAGTTGATGACGCCATAGCTAAACAAACCGAGTTAATTTCCCTAATGAAGCTTGGTGGGTACCACCTGAGAAAATGGGCATCCAATGATGTGAGACAAACCATACCCGCAGAAGATCGAGAAATCTCTATTCGTGAAATTACCGAAGGAACTAAAATAATCTCAGTGCTTGTTATTAAATTTGACCCACAAGGAGATTGGTTTTCGTTTAAGGTCGTCCTGCCAGTGTCCATCAAGTCTACTAAGAGAAACATGTTATCTGAAGCGTCGCGTGTATTCGATCCAATGGGATGGTTGTCACCTGTAACAGTCGCAATCAAATTACCTTTTTAAGGCTTGTGGCTGCTGAAGATCGATTGGGATGGTGAACTTCCTACAGATGTTCAAAATCGCTGGTTAGATATTCGAACCAAATTACAATTATTGGAAGATATCAGAATACCGAGATGGCTTAACTTCAATCACCAAGTGCACATATGTGGATTTGTAGATGCCTCTAACGCCGCATATGCTGCTGTCATTTACGCGCGCAGTGTAAATTCGCATGGAAAGGTACAAACGAACATCATTGCTGCAAAAACCAAGGTCGCACCGATCAAGTACGTCTCTACCGCTAGATTGGAACTATGCGCGGCTCTTCTACTCGTCCGATTGCTTGAGTCCGTAATCAAGTCATTGGAACTTCCTGTACCTCCACAGGTCTCATTATGCTCGGATTCCACTACCGTACTCGCCTGGCTGGCAAATCCACCTAGAAAGGGGAATATATTCGTGTTGAATCGAGTCACAGAAATATTAGATTCAACGAATGTTCAGCACTGGTCCTACGTTAAATCGAAACAAAACCCAGCGGACATTGCTTCCCGTGGCATTCTTCCAGGTGAACTCATCGAAAACCGAATGTGGTGGCAGGGACCAGATTGGCTACAAAACGAACCATTTAAGCTACCAGAAACACCATCAGGAAAGTGTTCTACGACTACTCTAACATTAACCAATGTTGCTAGTGAAAATCCAGTAAGTGAAGACGTCAACAAAATCGCTACAGTTAATCAAATCATCGAGAAATTCTCCAGAGCAACCGAAGCAGTTCGAGTTCTGGCTTGGGTTAAACGAGCAAATAACAATTTTCGCAACGCTAAATCTCGAATCCAAGGTCCTTTGATGGTAGCTGAGTTGTACAAGTCGTACAAACTAATACTGAAGGCAGCGCAACTCTCAAGTTTCCAGAACGAAATTATCAACTTGCGAAATAATTTACCATTAAATAAATCTAATCATATTTCTTCTCTATCACCATACCTAGATAAGGCGGGAATTATGCGGGTGGGCGGTCGCCTTGCACATGCCAGGGAACAATATGATCTAAAACATCCGATAGTTCTGGCAGGAAATCATCCCATAGCACGAAAAATCGTTAACGAGACACATGAACAACATTTGCACGCGGGAACAAATTTGTTGATGTCAATTCTTAGGCAGCAATACGCTATACTTCGATGCAAGGATTTCATCCGAAGCGTGCTATACAATTGCGTCAAATGCTTTCGACAAAGGAAGGTTACACAAGAACAACTAATGGGTCAGCTGCCACCTCCCCGAGTGAACCTAATCAGACCGTTCCTCTAAACTAGTGTGGACTGTGCCGGTCCTTACACCATAAAGGCAAGCAAGGCAAGAAAGGTTACAACCTACAAGGGGTATCTTGTAATATTTACCTGTATGGCAACCAAGGCCATGCATCTCGAGTTGGCTTCCGACATGACAATGGATACGTTCCTTGCAGCACTCAAACGATTTCAAGGTCATCGCGGGATCTGTACGGGCGTTTATAGTGACAACGGTACAAACTTCGTTGGGGTTGCAAATGAATTGAAGTATTTCCAACAGCTACTATCAAAGGAAGAAAGACACATCGCTGAGTGGGCAGCCTCCAACAACACTAGATGGCATTTTGTTCCGCCAGCAGCAAAACATTTCAACGGGCTCTGTGAAGCAGCTGTTAAGTCGGTAAAATTTCATTTATGACGTGTCATCGGACCGGCCATCCTAAGATATGAAGAATTGAACACGTTGTTGACACAGATTGAAGGCCTACTAAATTCTCGACCTATTTGTGAATCTCTAGAAGAACATATCGACGCTCTAACACCAGCACACTTCATCAATGGACAGAATAATACAACTGTGCCTGAGCCTAATATCACGCATTTAAAGGTTAACCGTCTATCACGATAGCAGATGACTCAACAGATGTTCCAGCTTTTCGCGAAAAGATGGCAATCTGAATATCTCACCACTCTAAACCGCTTGTCAAAATGGAGATGAAAGCATAACAATATTAAGGTTGGCGACGTAGTAATCTTAAAGGATGAAAATCTTCCACCAGGACAATGGACATTGGGTTGCGTCGAAAAAACACATCCAGGCAAGGACGAACTCGTTCGTGTAGTTACCATCAAGACTTCAAGGGGACTATTCAAACGTCCAACAACCAAGATTTGTTTACTACCAGTAATTGACTCCCATAATTCGTCAACGAGGGCGACTATAGTTAAGTTTCCATTTATGTTTATTATATTTTATATAATCCTTTCCTGTAATATTAATTTAATGTAATTAAATTAATTGTAAATTTTGTTACTTACGTCAAAACACTACTGTCAACATTGACAGTAGTTCATTTAAGTTAAGCCGAGTGACATCTGCAGAGCAGCACAGCGCACCTTTACATTGTACGCAACCAAAAACACTAGGTGCACCAACTTAATTTCACAAAATGTTTTTAATGGAAAGAAAATTTGCTCTGCCGGTCTGCAGCTGTCACTTGTTTTCTTGCCACTTGTATCTTGGTTTTTCAACATTAAACAACACACACACAAAATTGTTCTACAACAAATAGTAATAAATTGTGATAAATAATAATAAAGTAACTTTGATATAAAATATCTTAACGGCTTTCAAAATCATCCAGCATCAGTGATCCAAATTATAATTCGCTACCGTTCACTGTATGTACCTAAAAAATACATATTTTCATATATTTACTGAGTTTTTATATGTTTTATGCTGTTCTTCACAGTGCCTAAACACTTTTGCGCGGTAGTTTATGTGTGTAACCTGATGGTCACCAACCTTATCTCTCAAATACAATTTTGTCAGGATCAGGAATCAAAAAACAAAATGAAAGAGGGGTTATTTAAATTAAAGTTGTGTTTGTTGTTTGCAGTTTTCTACAATACTGATTGTTATAGATTTTACAATAAGTTTGGTATGAAAGGAGTAATCGGTGCTATCGACTGCACTCATGTGAGCATCGTGGCACATATGATCCTGAACGACCAGCCCGATTATATATGAATAGAAAGGGCTTTCATAGCATTAATGTAGAAGCGGTAAATTAAAAATCAATTTATAAATGTTTTTCTAAATATGTTTATTTCTTTTCCAATTTAGATTGTTGATTCTGATCTCAAATTTTTATCGGTCAATGCAAAATATCCTGGAAGCGTGAATGATTTTGCTATTTGGGCGACAACACTAGTACGTTTCCATTTACTTCAACATCATGAAAACAGGAAGTATAATTGGTTGGTAGGTGATAGTGGTTTTCCTTTGGAGCCATGGCTTTTTACTCCATTTAGTCAACCAGCTACTCGTCAAGAAGAACACTTTAACACATCAAGGCTAGAAATACAATAGAACGCGCATTTGGAGTATTAAAAGCCCGCTTTAGGTGTTTAAATAAAGCCCGTACACTACACTACAATCCTGAAAAGCAGTTTTTATTATTTATTCATGTGTGATTTTACACAACATGCTTACCGAATTTGGCATTGAAGATGAAGTTGATTCAAATGTAGTGTATGACAAAGAGAAAACAACAGATGGATACGACAACGAAGAAGCCGAGTCAATTTTTGTTCATGGTAACTATTTATCTAAAGGGCGGCGTATTCGAAATGAATATGTAAATACTTTATAATTTTTAAGTTTATTGCACATTTCAATTATATTTCAACACATTTATAAAATTTTTAAAAATTAATTAATGTGCAAAATCATTGTTTTTGTTGCCCACAGAATTGTGCTAACACGAATAAGGCTTCCCCAATTCTCCTCAATGTCTTATATTTCAACACATTTATAAAATTTTTAAAAATTAATTAATGTGCAAAATCATTGTTTTTGTTGCCCACAGAATTGTGCTAACACGAATAAGGCTTCCCCAATTCTCCTCAATGTCGCACTATTCTTTTTATCCAGATGTAACCAACCGTCACAAATACAACGATTGACTACTGAATTTATATTGAATAATAATTTCTCTTGCGGTATGCCGTAGCCAGCTAAAGCTCAGTGTATAGGTCGTGGTTTGAGGATTATTCAACGGGATCCTCCCTTAATATCGACTAAGAAAAAGTCGACTGGACAAAATGTCGATTTGTGTTTAAGAAAAATTGTTGACCGGACAAAATGTCGACTAAAGAAAATGTTGATTTTAAAAATGCAGATTTCAAAACATCAGCATATATATCGACTTTGTATTTTTAGGAGGTAAAATAATATTTAAGTTAAAGGTGTGCAATTTCTTTACTAGATTGCTTATTTTAACTAGCTATGTATGTAATTCAAATGATGGGATCCTCATCACACACACACATACACACATAGAAACACACACACACACACACACACACACACACACACACACACACACACACACACACACACACACACACACACACACACACACACACACACACACACACACACACACATACATACATACATACACACACACACACACACACACACACACACACACACACACACACACACACACACACACACACACACACCCGCGCTTGATAGTTTCAAATATTTAATTAAGACTTATTCTAAATGTCGACTTGGAAAAATTTCGGATGTTCAAATAAATGTTGCCGGCAACATTTATTTGAACATCCAAAATTTTTACAAGTCGACATTTTAGAATCGACATTTTGTCCATGTCGACATTTTAGAATCAACATTTTGTAAATCGACAAAATGTACCTGTCGACATTTTTCTAGTCGGCATTTCGGTAGTCGACATTTTGGAATCGACATTTTAAAAATCGGCATAACGTCCCCAACCCTTATTCAACATATTAATATAAACCGCATGTATATATATATAAAATAAAATAACGTTAAACAAATTAAATTTCTTTACACAAACTACCTATATATTTATGATAGTATGCTTTAATTGTTAATCAATTTTATATTAAATTATTCACATAATTATATTATTTTATATATAGTTACACCGTTTTATTTTTTTTTTATTTTAGTTCACAACTATATTCTATGAATTTTTAGTTGCGACTCCCAAAAAAATTTCTTTTTCCATAAAATAATCGAAAATTTTTGTTCCTAGGATTTAAACGTATTTTATATTTATAAACTCTAGTGTTCAATATCGCCATTAATCACCACAGTATATTCAAACAGGTTGGGTTCGTATAACGTGAAACATTTCACGACTGGAAGGTTTCACAAAGCTAACCGCTCTTCAGCCATTTTTTTGTCTTGTTCTGCTTTTTCTTCTGCCAATTCGCCAATTTTTTTGACGCATTCTGATATAGCTAATAAAGCAGAATAATTTGGCCTTTTTGCGCAGTCCTTGTGTTAAGCGGATTAGCTGTACTTCTTGATGAATGACTTTTTATTTCTGAATGCTCACTCCCTACAACCACCGTCTCTGTGGCATCACCTGAATCTTCGTCAACGACATTCTGTAAGTGTAAGTATTTAATTGTGTAGCGTAATAAACTTTAACACCAGAAGGTAATATGAATTTATTTCTTATGTTAATCCCCATCACCGGTATAGCATTGTCGCCTCTAACTGACAAAACTTCGACACACTAAGGGCCCTCTCTTCAAAAGAAATCATAGACTTTTCTGTGGTCCGACCCCCTCCGGAAATTATTTGGTTAATTTTAATTTTTCTTGCTCTTGATTTGAGCTGGTGCATCCAGTGCGTTAGACACTAAAACAATTATTAAACGATTTTAAGCTAGTTGGACACAGTTATTTTGTTAAAAGATTACCAGTTTCCAATCGTTAGACGTTCTAAGTGGCCTTTTTTAACGCATTTAGCTTGGTGGCCAACTCTTCCCACTATTCATTTAAATGTTCTTCGGAGTATTTTTTCCGGCTTTCAATTGCGGATTTGCTTCCAGGAAGGAAATATAGACTGCTCTTTTGCAAAAAAAAAATTGCAAAATAAATTATTAATAATTAAATACATAATTATATTGGAATTACTTACTATTACTATTATTAAAATCCATAAACGAAAATGGCGACTACAAAAATACCAATTGACAGGTCTCCAAAATATTTGTAGAGATATTAAGAGGTATTTTAACCCTACTAACATCAGAATACCAATTAAGACTTTCCTCTCAAAAAACTTCTTAGTAAAAATTGTCACAGCTAAGAGGTCTTAACGCCAGAATCGGAGTGTAAAATTTTCATGGGTAGCACACGGGTTTTCAAATTCGTGTTTGGGAACAGTTAAAATAATGATATTGGTCAAAATTAAAAAAAAAAAAGTAAAAATGTATATCGAGGTGAGATTACCAAGACGTTGGTAGCTTGCTTTCGAACTAATGAAAAAAAAAGTCTTTAAATCAAAAAATTCGATCGTCTCATGAGACTGCAATGATCAATTAACCACAAAAATGTTATGTAATCGCAAGTTGACCGTTTAAGTCCTAAGCAGCGCGATCGCGCTGTTGAGATATTATGTCGAGAAAACCCAGAACATGTCCAACATTGCCGACAACTGTCGGAGAGTTACCGATTGTCTAAGTCGCTCGTTTAGACTTACTGAAGCAAGTACATCACTCAGCTCCTTTTAATGTAGATAGTACATTTTACAATAGGTTTCTCTCAATAGATTGTCTTTTCGTACTCATTTAGAAAAAGCGCGGTAGCGCTGTTTGGGATTCCTCGACAGTGTTTTTCCAATATCCCGTTCGAGGGTAAGTTATTTGACAGCTAACTCATTGTTAATTTGCCGTGGTTTTAAAGCAGCTAATGTTAGTCAGCTAAAGAGTTGTCGATCATATTCATCATGATTCGGACACATTCGCCTCTTTTTGCGATTTTCAAACGTAGATTTTTGTATGATTTGGATAACACCCCCCCCCCCCCCCCCATCCAAATGAAGGGCTAATTAGTAGCACGACAATTCAAATAAAAAACAATTCGCGAAATTCACCAATTCGTCAAAATTTCATTTGAACGATGGTGATACGAGATTATTTTGATTATATCTCGAGATTAAGGTTAGTATGATAGTAATTGAATTCGAATATGTGCGCTGGAAGTGCTCTGAAAAATTTGTAGTTCTGCAACTAAGTCATTTCACAATTGATCATGATGAATTTGAGTATGAAGCATGGAAACGTAATTCTAATTTAATTTGAGGAATATCTGGAATACGGCCAACTGGTACGAGGCCTAGTAATTTCTTCAACAATCATAATGAATTGCAAATGAGTTTTTTATGTTAGTTATCTCTCTACTGAAACTAAAAAACGGGTGAAAAAAAATTTTTTTTTTGATTTTTTTTTTGATTTTATTTAACCCCAATTGCAATGGTGCAATTATTTCCAACAATTATCTAGAAAAATAATGAAGACGTCCCTAATCGAGATACAATTTCTGTCGTAGCTTAAACCCTGATATTCATGATTGTTTACATCATTACATCTTTGAATCATCCAAAGCTGCTATAGAAATTCCATTTTAATCATTAAATCGAATTCCATATTTATCGATTGATAATACATCGCCCGCTCTAAAAAAATTGAATATTTAAAAAAATCCCGCCAGAAGTTGGAATGGATTATGGAACTAGACCATTTCTTAACCGATCATGATGAAATTATGTTGTATGGAAATGTGGTGCCAATAGGCTATGACTCAATTTATCGAGAGAATTCGTATCAATAATCCCAAAGAATTGGCATGATAATTACAATATGCGTGACTGAGCTGCGTCACAACAGTCGGGGTAACGAAGACCAACAGGACAATATTTGAAATGTTAGGTCTGTTTAGAATTCCTATTGTACTCCACATCTATGAATTAAAACTTAATTAGCTATAGTCTTACTTAAAAAGCGATTTCCACCAAAAATGGACGATTTTATCGGTAAAAATCTGGGCTCTTTTCCTTTCAGTTTTCCTGAATTACGACAAAAGTATTTTAGAATACCATTATACGTACCCAAAATGATTATGATCGCTTAAGGAATGGTCTAGTTACGTCCCAGTTAGCGGTATAATCTACAAAGACAACTTCATAAAGATCGGCTTTCGTTATCGTTTTGATCATTCGTTCGTTTTAATCGTTTTTGAAAACCTGATAAAATATTTTGCACACTATTGAAACAAAAAATACTGAAAAGAAAATTTCAAAATTTAAAATACTTGGGAAGAGGGCGCAGGGTGGATGGGGGAGGAGTACGAAGCAGTTTTCTGAGTACTCATAAGTGTTATCTGAGCCGTTAGCTTTCAACAAATTCAGACGAACTCTTTTTTAATTAAACGGATGCAATTTAAAGAACTAAACCAAATTTATGCTGGAGCGATTTATTTAACCTTACTCGAAAGATAAACTGGTTTTATGTGTTACGGTACGGTTCATGTTATGGTACGATAATATTTTTATATTTTTCGCAAAATTTTTAAGGATTTTGGTACTAAGTATATTTAATTTCTGAATTTCAAATTTTCGTGATTTATTTTTCAGTATTTTGTATTTCACTATTCTAATTTTCAGTAAATGTATACCAAACCTTAGCTATCAAATAGTCTAGTTGACCGCATTCCAAAACAAATTGCAATAAACATTTTAGAATCACTGAGTGAACCGTCGATTTCGGTAAACTGACGCCGCTATTGGTAAATTGTCCTACAACAATTCACTGAAAGTGGAGAAGTTAGAATATTGTGGCCAACAATATTCTAATCGCACGTATAACAAACATATCGTTTATATTCAACACATCAACCATTTGCCTAAACGAAGTAAAAACACGTTCAAACACACACACACACACATACACACACAATTATCAAAATCACTGCAGCCGACACAAACATCAACGGTTTTGCTGCAACTACAACAAACACCCGATCAGATGAACAACAACGGCTTGCATCACAACAGCGGCGTATTTATTACAGCAACTGCAATTATGCTGTGTGAATTAAAAACGTATAAGAAATATCGTAAGACCACGTGAACGATACAGACAAAACATTGTTTTATTCAGAACCCTGGAATGATAAACGCGAGAACAGATTACATATTACATGACAGTATATATAATGAACAAATTGGAAACAATTGGTACAGAAAAAAATGTTACCGCTATAATTATGTAATTCAACTGAGGAAAATAGATAATAATTAGCAGCGAATGTTATAGACAATTCGCTGAATTCGATCATACACCAAAACACCAATTCGCCTAACACGACAATTAACCAAAAACGAGAATTAACCGAAAAAGATAATTCACCGAAAACAACAATTCCTCGGAATTAAATGAGCGTAAATCTGGGAAGATAGCGAAAGAAACATTTCTATTTGGATAACGATGTTGGCTATCCCTTAAAAGAGGAAACACGACAATAACTTAAAACAACAAAGTTGAAGAGAGAGTTGTTCCACGCCATGACGATGTGAATTGGCCAACACCATTATGCGATTTGACGCCGTTGGATTTCTTTCTTTGGGGGTATTTTGGAATAAAAGGTGTATGCCACAATAGCCCAAGAACAATATTCGAATTGAAAGTCGAGATTCGATGCGCCATTGAAGAAATCCGAGCCGGTATCGCCGCGGGTCATTTATCGGATATTCTGTAATTCCGTTTTATGCCATACTCGTCGATATGTTTCGCGCTATTTCTATTTTTCTACTATATAAAACATTTAACACCAAAACGACGCACCTATTAAATCTCATTTTCTTATATCAATTCTTAAACAAAAGACAAATTTATATCTCTTATCATATTTTCTTCAGTTCGGTATTATTATTTCTTTTTTATTGTGTTTCACAACATTTTCCAATTGAAAATGACAATACAAAAACCAAAACTACCATACGGAAAATTAAATTAAAAATGAAAATATATAATCGAGATAAGCCTTTACTTTTATTATATTCATTATTATTCGTATATATAAAAATTAAACAAAACAATAAAAGTAACAATAATTATAATTGTTATTTTCTTATTTATTTATACTTTTCCGTATTTTGTTTTTGTACTCATTTTTAATTATTTATCAACCGCACAAATAAATGTTAGTACATTCTTGAGAAATTAAATATATAAAAAAAAAACAATTGAAAATATGCGATACGGATTGGTTGGAAAAATATAATTTTCACAATTATTATTTTATTTCTAATTTTTATTTTTTTTTTTTTTTCATTAGAAAATCTAAATCCCAATAAAACCACTAAAATAAAATTACGAAGACAAAAAGTAAAGTAAAAAATTAATTTAATTTTTATTTACATTGTTTTTGTTATTGCAAACATTTTTTATTTTATATTACAAAATATAAAAAGTTTTTCAAGTGAGAATTAATAAAAAAAAAAAACAAAAAATTGTGTATAATTATTGTTTGGTTTTTCTTTTGTTGTATAAATTTTATTTTAGTTCGGTTTTTTTCTTCTTATGCTTAATGAAAATTCTTATTTATTTATTTAATTATTATTTTTATTCTGATATTTCGAATTTTGCTTGGAATGGAGAGATTTGTTATTTTCGTTTTACGTTTTTAAATATAATGAGATTTTTTTTTTATTGTTTTTATTATTTTTCATCTTGAACGGGTTACAAAAAAAGATAAGAAAAATTTAAAGAAGACTCAAAAACAAATGAATATTAAAACTAAATTAAAATATTAATTAAAGAGAATTTAAACAATAATTGTAAAAAAAAATGTTTAAGCCTATACCAGTCTGAAAACAAATTGTATTAAAAGTAAGCAGACAATTCGAAATGTGATACTATGGTTTAAGATGATTGCGCGTGTTTTACATTTACGTATGCGAGTGACGTATGAGGGTGACGCAAATTCCCAATTGCTCTTGTATAGCTGTAAAGTAAATTCACCTTAAATCAATATTTTTTTTTTACCCTGCTATCTGTTTTGGGGCCTGTTATTATTAAGGCTCTCCTTGTTCGTTCACGGTGTGCTTATTTACGTCCTTACTCTTACGCCAGTCGGCCAATTCGAGGACGTACGACTATAAGACCGATTTTAAGACCATCTGCATATTGCAAGCTCCATGCCAGCTTATACTGACATTGAAGATGGGTCGGCCCATGAGTTTTGCGCTCCGACAGGAGGTTCTAGATGTGTTACATTTCATTACAGATCGAAATCTGTTGATGAAATTTCATTTTTGCATCCTGCCCCTATCGAAATTCGAACCCGGTACCTCCCGATCCAAATGCCAAAGCTTTAACCACTGTGCCATTTGGTCAATAAATTAATAATTTAACACATTTTAACACTTTTATATCATTTTAAAATATACTTAGACATAAAATAAGTACTCATAAAGTGATTAAATTATATATTTTGATTTGCTTGCTCAGCTTGCTTTTTAAAAAATTGAACATTATGTTTTAATGAAAGTTGCATTGAAATCTGATTAAGGCGGTGATAATGTAAGCATTACGAGTTGCGAATTACGACAAATAACGTCAAAAGGCTTTTTTAATTTTTTCAGTTTGAATTTATTATTACAAATCAGTTAACACGTCAGGAAAGTTATTATCGAGTTTCCTATTTTAAGGGAATCCAAAAAATCGTTATCAAAATAAAAAGGTTTCTTTCGCAATCTTCCCATATTTACACTAACTTAATTCCGAGGAATTGTTGTTTTCTCAGTAGGAGAAATCGAAAAAAAAAATTAATATGGTTATTAGTTTATTACAGTGCCATCTATCATGAATCGAAAAAAATGTTCCAAAGAAATCCTAACGTACTTAAAGCCGTAGAATCCGAATCTGCAATAAAAAATAGGGGTTTCTATTTTAATTTCAAATTATCCCTCGCCCCACCTACAAGAAGGGGAGGAGGGGTACTAATTTTAGTACTAATATATGTCCGCCTCAGAATGATTAAATTTTGATAATGACATTTTTTCGTAGAGTGCTTTTTTTCCGAGATATTAGAAATTGTCGGATTAAAAAAATCACCCGGTTGGTATATATAAGGGTGTCCACCCGTAAGGATTACTACTTTTCTTGATTATACAATTTTTTAAATAAAAGAAAATAGTTTTAATGTATATACAGATCGCTTTTAATGTTTGGAATTATGTAAGAAAAACAATATCTGCCAAATGTCCGTCATTAATGGCCTTACACATGCGGGCTCGTTTGATTACATTTTGCATCATTTTTTCACAGTTCCTTTTAAGTTGTTCAATATTATCTGGTTTATTTGCATAAATTTTAATTTTAAGATAACCCCGTAAAAAGTTGTCGGGAGCAGTTAAATCATGTGACCGTGGAAGCCACTCCACATCAACAGTTTTCAAATCTATCTGTTGTGCAAACATTTCTCGTAATAATTCCATGATTTCTCTAGTTCTATTGGAATCACATGTTCACCAAACGATTGGCATGCAATTCTGGTCTAAAAAAATTCCTTATCATATTACGAAAATGATCGCCAGTGACTGTAACAGCTGAACCATCCGGATTTTCGAAAAAATATGGTTCAATAACATCTTCAGCTCAAATAGCAAAACATACCGTCACTTTTGTGCATTCTCTACTGCCCAGAACCAGCTGTTTTGTTTGTTTATGATACATGCCCACTTAAGTGAAAATGAGCGTCGTTGTTGGATTTTTCAATAATTAGAGATTGGCCACATGCTTCTAATGATAATCGTGCTTCTAATGTAAACATTGCATATTATAATAAATTAATAACCACTTATCTTGGACACACTTTTTATTTTATGATTTGCTATCTAGGGACCGTATATTTACAAAAAATAATCTTCATTGCGGCGTAAAATCAAATAAACATCGTTAAGGTAATTTTCAATTAATTTTTAAAGTTTTATGGCCCGATTCTGAAATTGTAAAAATTCTATAGCTGCAAATTTATAGAACTTGCTTACAGAGAAAAAGGTGCAGGGTTCTAAAAAATTAAATTCACAAAATGTAGACTTTTCGCCGCTGTAATTCAATACGAAATAAATTCGCAGCTTATTCTATCAATATCGATGGCGGCACTGGAATATTCACATAAACTTTATAAATAAAGTTTTTCTGTTTTATATTGTCTGTGTTATTATTTTATATAAAAGCTCAAAAACTACAATTGTCATTAGCTTCAACATATATATGACATATATATGCAAAAACCGTTTCAGAAAATGACAATTTTTCGCTAACTAGACATCCGTTTTCGTTCCGTTTGACACAAGTATCGTTTTGCTTAGCTATACACTTAGTTTGTCTTATTATAATCACAGAAAACCAATTCCAATTCGACAAATTCCATACCAACCTTGCTTTGTTAATTAATATTCTGTGGTGAAGATATAAAATGTAATAACTCATTTTTTCAGTTTTTCAGTAAAGCATATTTAAAATTTTGTGGTGTTTCTGAAAAAAATTATCAACCGTAGGAAATTTAATTTTTGCATGGTTTTAGGTATATATTTTTCCAAATTTAAAATAAAATAAAAATTATCGATACAGTTTTTTATGGACATTACGAATTAATGAAGAGAACTAAAAAGTAACAAAAGGACTTATACTTTTTATATCTTCACCACAGAATCTACTACGACTTCACACGACTATATCTAAAATTTGACTCATAGACTTGATTTAAAATTTTGGGCATTTGAAAGGTGGATCCTTCCTCTACAAATTCCATACCAACCTTGCTCTGTTAATTGATATCTACTACGACTTCACACGACTATATATAAAATTTGACTCATAGACTCGATTAACAATTTTGGCATTTGAAAGGTGGATCCTTCCTCTACAAATTCCATACCAACCTTGCTCTGTTAATTGATATCTACTACGACTTCACACGACCATATCTAAAATTTTACTCATAGACTTGATTCACAATTTTGGCATTTGAAAGGTGGATCCTTCCTCTACAAATTCCACACCAACCTTGCTCTGTTAATTGATATCTACTACGACTTCACACGACCATATCTAAAATTTTACTCATAGACTTGATTCACAATTTTGGCGTTTGAAAGGTGGATCCTTCCTCTACAAATTCCATACCAACCTTGCTCTGTTAATTGGTATCTACTACGACTTCACACGACTATATCTAAAATTTGACTCATAGACTTGATTTAAATTTTTGGGCATTTGTAAGGTGGATCCGTCCTCTACAAACTCCATACCAACCTTGCTCTGTTAATTGATATCTACTACGACTTCACACGACCATATCTAAAATTTTACTTATAGATTTGATTCACAATTTTGGCGTTTGAAAGATGGATCCTTCCTCTACAAATTCCATACCAACCATGCTCCGTTAATTGATATCTACTACGACTTCACACGACTATATCTAAAATTTGACTCATAGACTTGATTTAAAATTTTGGGCATTTGAAAGGTGGATCCTTCCTCTACAAATTCCATACCAACCTAGCTCTTTTAATTGATATCTACTACAACTTCACACGACTATATCTAAAATTTGACTCATAGACTCGTTTAACAATCTTGGGCCTTTGAAAGGTGGATCCTTTACAAATTCTATACCAACCCCGCTCTGTTTATTGATATCTACTACGACTTCACACGACTATATCTAAAATTTGACTCATAGACTAGATTTAAAATTTTGGGCATTTGAAAGGTGGATCCTACAACTTCACACGACTATATCTAAAATTTGACTCATAGACTCGATTCACAATTTTCGGCATTTGAAAGGTGGATCCTTCCTCTACGAATTCTATACCAACCTTGCTCTGTTAATTGATATCTACTACAACTTCACACGACTATATCTAAAATTTGACTCATAGACTCGTTTAACAATTTTGGGCCTTTGAAAGGTGGATCCTTCCTCTACAAATTCTATACCAACCCTGCTCTGTTAATTGATATCTACCACGACTTCACAAGACTATATCTAAAATTTGACTCATAGACTCGATTCACAATTTTCGGCATTTGAAAGGTGGATCCTTCCTCTACGAATTCTATACCAACCCTGCTCTGTTAATTGATATCTACTACAACTTCACACGACTATATCTAAAATTTGACTCATAGACTCGTTTAACAATTTTGGGCCTTTGAAAGGTGGATCTTTCCTTTACAAATTCTATACCAACCCTGCTCTGTTAATTGATATCTACCACGACTTCACAAGACTATATCTAAAATTTGACTCATAGAGTTGATTTAAAATTTTGGGCATTTGAAAGGTGGATCCTTCCTCTACAAATTCCATACCAACCCTGCTCTGTTAATTGATATCTACTACAACTTCATACGACTATATCTAAAATTTGACTCATAGACTCAATTCACAATCTCGGCCTTTGAAAGGTGGATCCTTCCTCTACGAACTCTATACCAACCCTGCTCTGTTAATTGATATCTACTACAACTTCACACGACTATGACTGTGTGCCTGAGAGCGATTTTTTCGACTAAATTGCCGACTAAACTAAATTAATGAGCACTTATGCTATTAGCCACCAGGTTTTACCATTTAGACTCCTGCTGAGGTTGCTTGACTATTTAGTTGTCATTTTCATTTTTTGTTTTTATTATTTTTTTATCGTTTTGCATTCGAGCAAAAATGTCTAAAAGGAAATATTCTGATTCTTAAATTTCGATTGTAATTTATAATCACATGCATGAATAATGCGATTTCCATATCCATATTTGTTTGATTTTTGCTATTTCCTTGATTTTAAATAATAACAAATCTCGGTGTTGTTGAAAACAATATGACATATGAAAAGTCATAGTTTAGTTTAGTTTACAATTTAAATTACAATCGGAGGCACAGCATATTTAGAAGATACTAGTGCCACCTTTGAAATAATGATATGAATCAGTCATTCATTTAGTTTAGTCGACAATTTAGCCGAAAAAATCGCTCTCAGGCACACAGTCTATATCTAAAATTTGACTCATAGACTCGATTAACAATTTTGGGCCTTTGAAAGGTGGATCCTTCCTCTACAAATTCTATACCAGTTTTGCTCTGTTAATTGATATCTACTACGACTTCACACGACTATATCTAAAATTTAACTCATAGACTTGATTCACAATTTTGGCGTTTGAAAGATGGATCCTTCCTCTACAAATTCCATACCAACCCTGCTCTGTTAATTGATATTTACTACGACTTCACACGACTATATCTAAAATTTGTCTCATAGACTCGAGTAACAATTTTGGCGTTTGAAAGGTTGATCTTTCCTTTACAAATTCCATACCAACATGATTAATATTTACTACAACTTTACACAGCTAAAGTTTAACTTGTAATATCTGCTTGCCATTTTAAAAAAATAAAATAGTTCTATTTTAGTTCAGAGAATTGTTGTTTTTCTAATATTAAATATTTGAATTAATTTTTTTTATATATTATTAATTTTGATTATATTGATGTAAATTATTTTAGTGTAATTTTTTCGAGGTGATATACAAATTTATCACGAAATTTTAAATTATAATATATTTTATACATATACTTGTAATTGAAAATTTCGTGATACTAATTTAACTATTACAAAACTATATAATAATTTACTATACATTATAGCTAATCTCGTGATATATTTGATTTATATGCAGACATATTAATTATATATACTTGACTATCAGGATAGTATTAAAATATTATGTTAATATATAATAGTCTTGCCATATTTAACTATAATGGTTTTTCGGGATAATTTATCGCGCTAACTTCCCAGGGGTATATTATGATACCGTTGTATGAATGCATTATTTAATTAAATGATGGTCACCCTCAGTATCGTTAACTAGATTAGTTAACTTAATATATCGGAAGCGGATTAGAGCGAACAAAACTACGTTTCTACAACATAGTAACGAATTTGGAATTTATTTTAAATCAAAATTCATTCTCGATCAAATCCAAGGAAAAAGTCAAAGTAAATCAAAACCAATTTTGGAAATACTTTAAGAATAAATGAGAAATTAAATGATACCATGCTAATATGACCTACAACAATAACAGCTCCTCAGACGCCAAAAGTATAGTTGACATGTTCGAGCCTTTTTTTCTATCAATCTATAGACCAAGCATTATTAGTGGATTGTACGGACAACCCAGCAATCACAACGTATCAATAACTCCTCCTGTGCTGACATGTTCTACCATCACAATTTTCGATACTTTATCGATGTTTAATTCTCGTTTTCCTGAACAAAAATGGACAACGGTTTCATTAATGAATTATTTCTTTTCTATTGCTATCACAACCTACTAGCACAAATGCGAACAAATTGTCTTTTTCTAATTTATTTCCAGTATCTAAAACAAATTATTTTGTGATAGAAAAGCAGTAGAATATCACAGTTTTTCAATCTAGCAACCTGGTAAATGATATAAAATATGGAAATAGTCACGTCGATTCAATGGATTCTTCTATTCTTCTTGAAAAATTTTCTTCACTCAAACAGAAGAAATCAAAAATAGAAGAATCTTCTATTTTGCTATTCAGTGTAGCAGTGGGATCCTAATCTTCTATTTTTATTATTGAAAGTTCCAAATCGAATTTGTTTCTTCTATTTGCTCTTGCTATAATGTCAAAAATGTATTATTACACAAAACCAAAACTGTGCCCAATTCTCTAAGCAGTAAGATAATTTGTAAACGTGTAAACGATAATTTATCTTGCTTTTTTATGCAATATTCGCATTCTCTAATTGCACTCCAAGATAAAATTTAAAACGGTTACGATAAATAAATGTCAAAACTTAACACACCCTTATGATGTATGTAGGTTCATATTTAGACTTTGATGGCCCATATCTGGTGTTCCCATTTAAATTTCAACATTAATCTTATGAATATAAGTTATTCTAAATAGCATCTGTTCACAAACTATAGTTCAACTTGTTATGGGTTGTGGTAAGGGTAATTTTAAAGGTGAAAATTTTATACAAAATATTCAGGTTGGTTCAATATAGATCTTCTATTCTCAATATCTTCTATTCTTCTATACTTGTGTAAGAAAATTATTAAATATCGGAATAGAAGATAAAAATAGAAGAATTGCTATTCCATAATATTAAAAATAAACAAATATTTTGATTTTTACGCTTAGAAGGTTTTTACTAAAAATAGAAGATATAAAAAAGAGACTTTTATGACAAGAAGAAATAAATTTGTTCGATTGTTATTAAAAGCGGGTTGTGTTCTGATTAAATCTTCATAATTTAAAAATGAATTTTTGTTTAATGCGAAGTGAAAGAATCCGCCACAAGCGTATTGGTACGTAAGTAAATTTATTAATTATTTAATAAAAATTAATTAAATAAATTTTTGTAGGCAAAAACTAACAACGCGACTGAAGGATATAAGAATAAACGAGGATCCGTTTCAGCTTCCTGATAGTGTATTCCACAAGTACTTTTGAATCCAAAAGGGAAATTTTGCGATACTAGTAACCGATTTAGAAGCAAAATCGAGCTTCAACTCAATACCATTTAAAAAACAAGTATGTATTAATTATTTTAAAATGCAAATAGGGTACATATATGAGTCTTATTACTTAGGTACTTGCTACTTTGCATTTTTGTGGACAAGGGAGCTATTGAGCTTCCGTTGGTAGCAACAATGTGTTGGGCCTATCGCAATGTAGTGTGTCAAGATGTATTGACAATGTAACTTGCCTTATAAACAAATATTTGATCCCAAAGCATATAACGTTGCCTACAACTATTTTAGAAAAAACTAGAAACAAATCAACGTATAAAAAAATGTATCATATTTATTAATTTATAAAATTTCGTAATGTTCCATTAACAGGTTTCAGGACAAATATGGAATGAGGAATATAATCGGTGATATTGACGGTGTCCAAATAACCATTATCGCCCCACCGGAAAATTCTGTTGAGACACCTGGCAATTTATACATTTGCAGCAAAGGATATCACAGCATAAATGCGCTAGTGGTAAAATATTAAATTTATATTTTTTTATTGTAGTATTATAAAAATTTATTATATATTTAGTGTTGTAATGCCGACATGAAAATTGTATTTATATGCCGACGCATCATTCCTAGGATCGGTGTATGATTCCGCGATATGAAAAATGTCACAACTAAGAAATCATTTCTCAAATAGATATTCCTTAATTGACAATCAAACGGAATTTATCATAGATCAAGAATAAATTATAAAATTTGTAGGACTATGCTAAATTGTAGTACATATATTCAATTTCATGTGATTCTGGATTTCCATTGGAGCCATGAATCTTCACTCCGTACGCCAATCCATCAAGCGATTCCGAAATTCGCTTTAATTCGAAGTTTAATACCGCAAGAAACTGTATCGAGCGCTTGTTTGGGGTATTGAAGAATAGATTTCGATAATTGTTACGCCATCGGGTTCTGCATTATTCCCCTAAGAAAGCAGCCCTAATCATATATTATGCTATATTCGCATTGCACAATAAGTTTTTTAACGATACAACAATAGATGCTGAAGAAATTATTGATTTTGATGAATTCGAATTTACAAACGACGAATTTACAAATGAACCACCGGAAGTGAATAACTCCATTAATAGAAATCAATGGCGCAATTTAGGGTATCAAATTCGAGACCAATATGCTAGTAATTTATAAAGTTTGTAATAATCAATTAAAATTTCAATATAATAAATATATTCGCATTATTTTTGTTTAATGCGAAGTGAAAGAATCCGCCACAACCGTATTCCTGCTTAAGTAAATTTATTAATTATTTAATAAAAATTAATTAATTAAATTTTTGTATTAATTAATTAATTAATCAAATTTTTGTAGGCAAAAACTAATAACGAGACTGAAGGATATAAGAATAAACGAGAATCCGTTTAAGATTCTTGATTCCACAAGTACTTTTGATGGCAAAAGGAAAATGTTGCGATACTGGCAACCGATTTAGTAGCAAAATCGCGCTTCAACCCTATACCATACGAGTATGTATTAATTATTTGAAAATGCAATTAGGGTACAAAAATGAGTATTATTACTTAGTTACTCGCTACTTTACATTTTTGTGAGCAAGGGAGCTATCAAGCTTCCGTTGGTAGCAACAATGTGTTGGGCCTGTCACAACCTAGTGTGTCAAGATGTATTCACAATGTAACTTGCCTTACTCGTATAAACAAAAATTTTGTGCCAAAGCACATAACATTGCCTACAACTATTTTGGAAATAACTAGAAACAAAATAAGGTATGAAAAATGTATCATATTTATTAATTTATAAAATTTCATAAGTTCCATTAACAGATTTCAGGATTAATATGGAATGTGAAATATAATCAGTGCTATGGACGGTGTTCAAATAACCATTATCGCTCCACCGGAAAATTCAGTTGATACACCTGGCAATTTATACATTTGCAGAAAAGGATATCAAAGCATAAATTTTTGTACATTTTAATTTTTATTTAAAATAAAAATGTATCACAAATTACGTGTGGTCAGTGCTCTAATTCTCTAAGAACCAAGATAAATTGTAATGTATAAAAGTCATAACTATTACTAAGTTATAAAATTCGTTCCATTTAGAATGTAAAAATGGACTGTTATCGTTAAAATTAAAATATTCTTTCAGTAAAATCAAACATTCGAATATTTTACTCGATCGTCGTCAGTTTTACCTCTACTTTTGCTTAGGTTTATCTCCAGTATTTCCTCTAAAACAACAAAACAAATAAATGTATTATTAACTTTATGTTTAAAGTAGAGAATAAATAATGTACCTATTTATATTAGAAGAAGAAGAAGGGGTAGAAAGGGGTATCCTAGAATAAAATGGTCTGTGGATTACAGCAAAAGCAATTTTAGTTGCTCAATTTTCAAATATAATTGTCAAGTGTTTCACGTATCTGATTTGACAATATCTAAAATGAACCCGTTCTCCACATAGCAAGCAAAGCTTTCAACTTGGTGTGCACTCGTAATATTTTACTTGAGTATTACACTTGCACAATTAAGAAAACTGACGAGTACAATAAATTTGACGGCCTATAGAAAATTTAAATTAGTTAACAAATTTCAGTTTGTTGTTGTTTAATATTTCATTTTGAGACACTATTAGCTCTCAACAATCTTTAAGATCTTACAATGCTTTAATCAACAATCTTTAAGATCTTACAATGCTTTAATCCTAGATTATTTATTAATTTGTGTTTGAGAAATTGATAATTAGGATAAATTTCGAACAATAATGAACGAGTACAAAATTTAATAATATTATGCATTAAAAACTAGCTTTTTACTAGCACTATGGTCAAACAAGAAGTATTGCATAAAATTGATTTCTAAAGTGCAGGTAATCAAAGTCTCACCTTATATTCTTTACCGATCCTTAAGATTAACTGGAACATTTTACAAAGATTAAAAATTAACTCAAGGTAAAAACAAATCGTAACACTAAAACGTGACTCGTCCAAATCAAATACTAGAAATGGTTTCGATTAACAAATTTTCGGTGTTATTGAGGAGGCATATAAAAAAAATATTGGATGAGTAGAGTTCGGAAAACTCGCAGTGATTAACTAAATTTGATGGTTAAATATTTGTAGTTTACTCGTATTTCTAAAATTCTAGTAAGATAATCCCGGGCTTTCCGAGATCCGACTATTAAACTTAGGTATTGACAACTCGCACGTGCGGAAAGGGCTAACTAAGACATTTCGTCTTCAACAACGAAATACACTGAAATTATGATCTGCTTAAGACAGATTTGATTGCATTTCAAAAACATATCGCAAATAATAATTACATAATAATGCGATTTTTTAAATAAGACTTATATCGTATTCGTCTTTACCATACGAAGTAAAGAAATTTTTGACTGTTGTAATGTGCTTTTCAAACATTTGGTTTGTTTTATAAGTCTATCTAACTGTATCTTCATTTAAATTTCAAATAACTCCAGACTCCGAATATTTTTCAATATGATTTTGAGGGCTATGCGTGATTCTAGATGGCTTTGATGTATATGCAACAATTTACGTTTCTAGCAATTATATTTTTTGAGTTATTAAGGATATAAAATAATTAAAATTTCGTTTTGATGTTTAATGTTCACGTCGATTCAATGAATTCTTATATTCTTCTTGAAAAACCTTTTTCACTAAAACAGAACAACTCAAAAATAGCAGATTCTTCTATTTTGCTATTCAGTGTAGCAGTGGGATTGTAATCTTCTATTTTTATTATCGAAAGATCGAAATCAAATTTTTTCTTCTATTTTTATTTTCATAAAGTATGCCGTGCTAAAGTTTCATGGAAAAAAAAACTCAATGAGCTTATTTTTAATGCGCTAGTAGATGTTACAATCCCAACTTTAACAGTCGTCAATTATTACGAAAAAGCAAAGCTGATCACCCGTGATTTGTGATTTGTGATGTGTGTGATTAATTAAATGTATTAATAGTATTTGTTATATTTGTTTTATATTAGCAATCGATCTTATTTTGAATAGATGAACTACCCACTAAATAAATTAAAAAATGTTATTATTTTATGTTTATAAATGAATATATTTATTATATTGTGATTTTAATTGATTATTACAAATCTTATAAATTACTAGCATATTGGTCTCGGATTTGATACCCTAAATTGCGCCATTGATTTCTATTAATGGAGTTATTCATTTCCGGTGATTCATTTGTAAATTCGTCGTTTGTATATTTTCCATCCATTCGTCAAATTTATCTAAGAAAACTGCTCTCGTTGTTTGAAATGATCTGTATACTACTCCAAATATCCCAGTCGTATGATATCCTTTTATGATTTGTATTGCTAAAAACCAAGTGCGATCCTTCTCACAGTTGGAAATTATTTTGAAATTTATGTTTTCATAAATGTACATAGCAACTCCTCCTGTATGTCGACTAGCCGAGTCGCAGCGTATAAATTTATAGTTATCAATATGAAATTCCGAATCGTACATTTCTTCAGTTGTTCTAGTTTCACTGAGTAATACTAAGGCTGGTTTTTAATTGAACACAATTTCCTGTAACTCTATGAAATTTGACGATAAACTTCGGATGTTGGTGTATAGGGCGTCTTGTTTTCGAAACAGCAGTTATTATCCCATGTAGCATGGTTTACATCAATGTTTAGATTTAGCTTCTTATTTGTTTCAACGCAGTTGCTACATTTGATTTCTGTACTCTTACACTCATTATATTTGTGCTTTCCGCTACATTTTGGACACGTTGAATAACCATCGCACTTGTAACATCTTGTTAAGCCTATTGACTCTACTAAGTGGCATCTATCAAAATTGATATTGAGTTTCTTAGCCTCCATTATTTTCTTAAAGCAAGTGGCATCAACTTCAATGATTGTATCGGCTTTCTGTGTATTTCTTCTTCGATAGGTTGTTACTACTTTTATGCCGCTAGCAGCTAAAAACGAATTTTGTTGCTTCAACGCTGATATAATTTCACCGTTTTCTAGTTGTTCTGACATTCCTAAAATGTTCACTCTAGGTCTTAGCTCTGTAGGCAATTTAACCTCATGTTGAGTTCCTAAATTATCTGTGGCGATTTACTTCAATTTTTCCTTTGCTTCATTTGAATCGCACTGTAATATAATTACCCCATTCGCAACGTTTCGGTATCCCATTAGGGGAATGCTTTTCGGGATTTTGCAATACGAGATTTTGAGCCGCCCCCTACACTGAGAAAAATGTTGAGTAGTAAAATCATAGGCGAAAACTTTTAATTCAACATTGTTTCTGATTAAAAAAATCAATCACGTTTGTTGATGAATTTATCATGAAAAGGTGTTAAGCAGAAAAAATAGTGTTAAATTAAATGTATGATTGTTGAACCCCTAACTAAACAAATTGTAGAGTTAACAACGGAGCATCGATGAATTTACTATACGCTTATTTTGTGATTAATAATTTTTAGTGTATTTATAAAAATTCGCTATCTTAATAAGTGATTAATTCGTATGTAAACACTAAATATCCTCCTTCTACTTTGTAGCTTCATGGCGTGTGTAATACAGTCTTATGCGATTACCGAATATTTTATAACAAATGTTATATAATATAATATTAGTTTGAGCTTTGAGATGATACTGATAGTAAAAAACTAAACTTTCGGTGCTCATGCTCACGCACGACGGAGAAAATAAATCCCGAATATTAATGATTACCAGCAAATGTAAAATGATGACGCATTAATATAGAAACATAAATGCCTATAATACCCCACCCCAAGTGACTATTTTATACCATTTTTATTCTACAAATTGTAAAGTTAACAACGAAACATCGATGAATTTACTATGCTCAGTGATAGAATAACAACGTTTCATTTATGATTTAACTATATAAATTGTTGAATTAACAACGGCTGACCAATGAATTTACTATAAAAACTAATACACTAACATTGTAATTCTTATGATTTAACAACATAAATTGTTGAATTAACTACGATTTATTTTACAATGCATTACTATTTTTAAACATAATTTAATAAGAATCGCTAATAGCGCATTTTCATATTTGAAAGTTTTTGAATTAAAATGGTTTGTTAACAAATTTACAACTTTTTTTTCTCAGTGTACCAGACATACTCAACAAAATAGGAGGTGCTCGGAAACTTAACAAACAGATTTATTCAAAAGTGATATAGGTACAAATTGTGAAAAGGCCGTCCCATAAACCGCCAATAAGCGTATAATTAAATCAACCTGTTTGAAAATTCTAAAACCTTTAATGGCATACCTAACAGATACAATTAGTACATTTAAGCCAATAACACTGTGAATTGTAAATTAATTAAAAATTAAAATAAAATTATTCTGAATTTTTATGTTCTTATATATATAATGTTTGTGCTCTAACGAGTAGTATTAAAAATAAATCTTGATTTCAGCCAATCCCCAATTGTAATTATTTCACTAACTAAAAATATCCGCTGGGTATTTTTAAATCGTTTAATTAAAATTTGCAAAATAAAAAAAATATATCGCATTACACGAATTAAACGCAAATAGCATTATATAAAATAATATAGGAATAAGAATGAAAATAAAAAATCTTAAGATATTTTGTTTTGTTCAAACATGCCGTTTTCTCAATGAACGTATTTTATAAACCAACAACCCAAAGAATCACACAAAAAGACAACAAAATAATTTTCTTAAAGCCATTCATTAAAAATAAAAAATAAAAATACTTTGCTGGAAATACAAGAAACATAACGGAAATTTTCTATTTTTAATTTAATTTAATAATTTTATGTTATTTATGTTGATTTTATTTTAAGATTGTTGCTTGTGGTGCAAATGGAAAGGAGTTTTTGCTGAATGTTTGCTGCCGCAGTCGAAACACTTAATTTTCACAATGTTATTCATTCATTCATTACGTACTCGTAAAATAACAATAACAATTAAAAAAAAAAATATTTTTAATGAATTTTATAGATTTTGTACTAGCGCAAATCGTTGGTATAATTAGCTGCATCAATTTACAAAACAAACAACATTCTTTGATCCAACATCGCGCATTTTATACCAAGAAAAATTTACGTACGTAGCGTATATGTATTTCGTTGGAAACGCACATGTTCCGTAACCAATTAAAATTTCATAATTCAGAGAAATTTTTAAATACATAACACAGCCGAACACTTAAGTTCAAATCGATAAATTCGCATTAATCTCGCATATATGTAAAGACTCAGCTCCAACCCTTTTTCGTGTATTAAAAAAAATGGTTTAAGAATTTGTAAAATATGCGATATTTATGTATGCCTTTATACATAATTAGAATATATATGTTTTATTTTTATGATTTGATTATGGAATTATTTTCAAAACCAACAACCAAACAAAAAAGATCAAAAAAATCGGAAGTTTATGTTTATGTTTTGCGTGTGGTTTCCACTTTGAATTATGGATTCAAAGTGTTTTTTGTAATATTTGAAACAGAAATATATTTTTGTAAAATTTCATTACACTTTAATAATTTTTTAATTAAAATTGTATACAAATAAAAAGTCGAGGGCTGTCAACAAATCGTAATTGAAATGTTTTGGGAAATATTCTTTATGAAATTGTCATTTACGGGTAAGTAAAAATGTGATTTGCAAAATTTTATGAACGAAGACAGCCGATAGTTACTTAGCAAGAATTCTTTCCTTAATTTATATTTAATATGACCAACGAGGCTGACCATTTTAACTTACAGGAATACATCAATTGTAATCACTTTTTGATCATTCGAATAATCGTACGAGTTAAGCAGTATATGACTAGATCACCTAGAACAGTGGTTCTTAACTTTTTTTTACTCGCGGCCCACCAAATAATTCATAATTTTTTTGCGCCCACGATTTTTATTAATAATTTATATTTGTTAAATTATCTATAATAACTTTATTATTTTATTATCTATTTAAACTTTCATACTTCACAATTTGGTGGTCACGGTTTCACTGGAGATTCGGTATTATACGCAAAATGTAAACTCATGTATAGAAATCCGGCATTCCACACTTTGATTGTTTCGTCGTGCTTCTTTCCACGTTTCCTTTCCCTTCACCTACAAACTGTTGCTGTTTGTTGGTGAAGGGGAAAGAAACGAGAAAAGAATCACGACGAAGGAATCAAAGTGTGGAATGGCGGAATAACAATAAGCAGTAAACTACACTCGCGAGCAACTAAATCGACTCAAACCTCCGCCCGTAGAAAAAGGCATATTTTCTTAAAATGGCTTAACCAATTTTCGTAAAACAAATATTGTTTTTTGACAGCTTAGTATTTTATCTTTACAAGGACACCTTTATCATTAAAATCTATAAAGTACTTTTCAAATTAAAGCATTCGTTGCAAAATGCGATGTTTCGGTGAAAACAATTGGCGTGCTGCAATCTCTGCAGTATTCATCTGAGAGAGACGATCGATTTATCGTCCTAACTTCACTGCGAAATCGCCACCTCACGGGCGGCGATGTGCAGCAAGAGCCAAGACAAGTTCGAGATGGAGCTAGTAGTCAATGGATAGCAAGAGGACGTTTAAAGGAACTCAACCTCACTCCAAAACAGTCCGCTAGAGACCCAAAATTGACGCCACCGCAAAGAGCGACTTGAATTTGCTCGCGAACACATAAATTGGAGCATCGAGTAATGGAGGTTCCTTCTATTCACTGACGATTGCAGAATATGTCTCCATGGTAGTGATAGGAGGCCGGGTCCACCGGCTTCCAGAAGAGCGATTTTTGCAGTGCTGTTTTGGTGAAACAGTCTCGTACGACGGCACTTCGTGCGTGGTACGGGGTGGTATATCGCTCGAAGGAAAAAAAGATTTTGTTTTCGTACCTGGTGGAGGCCGTAGCGGAGGTCTAACCGCTGAAAGATATATTGAGGACATTCTTTTTGATCATGTAGCGCCCTATGCAGGATTAATAGAGAAAGATTTCATATTGATGCATGAGGTTGGAGTCGAGACGATGAAGTGGCGATGATACATAAATCCAATTTATGGGAGGAACTAAAATGGTGGGTCCGAGCCAGAAATTCGCTACCATTTAACATCAGTCACCTCAAGATAGCGTTGAATGAGGGGTATGGTGCGATCCCCCAAACCTTTGTCAAAACCTTAATAAGGTCAATGGGGAACCACATGTGAACCGTTGTAGACGTCATTGGAGGCGATACTAAGTATTAACCAATATAATTGTTTTTGTTTTTCTAGAATTATAATTGTGATGTAATTTAAATTTAAATATCCCCAAAAAAAATTTTCATAATCATTGATTTTGGTTGCATTCAACCAGTTTAAATGAAAATTGTGTGATTTTAATGTAAAGGCTTGCAAAAAAAATTATATGTTGTGAAAATCGGTTAAGCCGTTTTATAAAAAACTTGTTTCTGTGAGCGCTGATCATTTGAGTCGATTAAGTTGCTCGTGAGTGTATATATGTAAACTAAATTTTGTTGACAACTTTATAATCAACTGAACATTCGTATTTTGTTAAAAAAAATTCTAATTATTTTTAAAATTCCAAGCATTAATAGTTTCTTAGAATTACTTAGGCTTTCTGCGGTGTAAGTAGCATATTTGCATTTATATCTTCTGTACTAACTAATTTGTATGCAGGAAGAAATAAGAAATAAATAAAAAACTAAATATGAAAACTTTTTCTTTCTTATTTCACTCTTCAATACGATATCCGGTTATACATCAATTTTCGTTTTATTATATTCTAAAGGAAATTTTGCAAACTTTGGCGGTCCCTGCCAAACTTCTTACAGACCCGTAGGGGCAGCGGCCCTCTATTAAGAATCACTGACCTAGAGGATCGCAGGAGTTTAGCTGGGCAAGAAGCCCACTATATTAAGGCAGGCCGCCAAATTTAAACAGCAAAATGCTTACATTCCGGAATTATGCGTGGAACAAAAATCAGCAAATGAATTTGGTTCGTCCACATATTGCATGCGTTTACTTTTACTTGTCGCAAAGTAAAAGTCCTTTCTAAAACAATTCAAACCATGAAACTATTTACTATGGAAGCTGGCTAAAATGCCATGACGAAATCCAAACGTGAACTAAATGGCAATCAATGTTCAAGAACAATCGATGAGAGAACTGATAAAATAGCAGGTCGGTTGATCTAGGACTACAAACATCGCAGTTTTTTACTGACATTCTAAGAAAGGGATACGGCACAAGATAATCAAGATAAATCTTCTGAAAGAGACGTTCAACAAATTTAGTCGTATCCTTTCCCAGCTTTGAAATCGTGTTAGATTATTTGGAGCATCCATTTATCCTTGGCCATCCTCGGTCAGTAAAATAGTTTGCGTATCCTGCCAACCGACTTTTTTATTCCTCCAAGTGCAGCTACAGATAGGTTATACGGTGATTTAATCAAATTCTGAACCAAAGGTCAAGAAGCCACAATTTCCATGCAGTTACGTTATTTAACGGTGCAAAAGATTTGTGTTCGAGCCTTATATGCAGTCTATCATTTAGAAGTTAGGGAATTCAGTAGGGGTTACGAACACTTTTGATATCAGGTGGAATCATTAAACGACGGTGTTGTTACGGGTTCAGCCCGCTTATAGTCACAATTGATTCTCGAACGGGCGCTATATTTTATTTGCCTTTTGTTGGATAATCTCAAAATCAAAGATCTAAAAATGTAAACTCCAAAGCCTCACATCCCCATCAACCACTTGATATGGTCTGTTATGTCCGTCAATCTGTATCCCTGCACATATTGGCGGAACTTTTTATGGAGAGACAGCAGTTAAACATTCCAGCTCAGTTACCATGTAATTTTTTGAGCAGAATTCAGCTCCTGCGGAAAACAGATTAGCTGTTCAACATCATCCTTAGTCTGTTGAAATAATGAATAAATCTCCGATACCAACCCGCCATCCTAAGAAAGTGTCGTACTTATTTAACGGACTTTGATATCTGGGAGTTTATAATGGACTCAACTTTAGCTGGGTCGGTTCGGAGGCCCTCTTCACCGATTATTAACTCAGACAGACAAGATGTTTTTCAAAAGTGGGTGGTAAATCAAGTAAATCTTCTACCAGACTATACAATTACACTAGAATGATTTTAGCATCACTTTAAACTAATAAAGTGGCTGTCCGGGAACTAACATCGCTGTCATTTCTATCGATTTTTTTCCAGCTGATTTTGTCAAAAGGAAACTTTTAGGTTCGGGCTTGATCCATCTATAATTGGCAGTGGATAAGAGTCTTCCACAATGATCCAATTTAATTTTCTGGGATCAAACCGCGATTTTGATTTCTTATTGGATTTTGCTACCAAAACATCGAGAGAAGACTACGGGCTCTGAATGAATTATTGGTGAAACTGCGGCCCTATTCCTGAATACGATACGAAAACGAAAATACAAGATTAATATTTGAATTGAATCAGATTCGTACGATTCTTATTTAAAATCGAATAAGAATCTTGTACTTTCGTTTTCGTATCGTATTCAGGAATAGAGCAGCTGGAAAATACCTTTGTTTTATTGATAAAGCTGACCCTACGCCAATTCGTTAAAGAAAGGGGTCCAGTTTATTAAAGAAAGGAAATTTGTTAATAACCAAATTTAGATGGGCTCGTTGGACGTTATTTAAGTAGTGCATTTTTCATAATCCGATTCCGCATCACCAGTAATTATGACATCAAACATTTATGGAGATATGCCGAAAGCAACCCAAAGATTAATTGTAAGGTATACAGTCGGTTTTTTAAGTTTGGAACGATGTAGAATTTCACCACTTTGGTCTGTTTTGGCGATAGTTTACTGAAAGACTGATATAACCGATATTTGTGTTGGCCGTACCGTGAGCTGTGTTAACGTTCAAATGTTTTCGTTGTGAGGACGAGTAAGGTGGAAAACAAAACTGTTTGATCAGTTTGTATATAAAGGGTTATCCAATTCAAGCTTCATAAAGTAAACTTAAAAAAAACACACAAAATATTCGGAATGTATTGTAATTTTTATTTCATTTTACAGATTGATCCTTGCCATTTTTAGTTAAACAAGATATCATTCAAATGTCCTCCACGGGACTTCTTACAGGCCTTGATTCTTTTGAGGTAATTTTCAATGACTTTTCGGCACATTTCGGGCGGTATCTCGGCCATTACCTTACGAATATTAGTTTTCAATTCGTCAAGAGTTTGAGGATTGTTTGCGTAAACACGATCTTTCGCGTAGCCCCACAAAAATAAATCCAAAGGCGTTAAATCACAGGATCTTGGAGGCCAATTGACATCAGCCAATCGCGAAATCAAACGTCCAGGAAATTTCTCTTGCAAAAGATCTCGATTTGCTCGTGTTACGTCACTGGTTGCTCCATCCTGCTGGAACCACATATCGTCAAGATCATAATCTTCGATTTTCGTAAAAAAATAATCGGTTAACATGCGGCCATAGCGCTCAGAATTGACGGTAACGGTTCGTCCATGGTTGTTCTCAAAAAAATACGGCCCAATCACACCACCAGACCACAATGCGCACCAAACAGTGACTTTTTCCGGGTGTAATGGCTTCTCTACAATCAATTGTGGATTTTCTGTCCACCAAGCGAAAAATGAGCTTCATCACTGAAGAAAATTTTGTTCGAAAAATCAGCATCAGCAGATTTAATAATTTTAACGCGTTGGTCGATTGTTAAATGCTCCATATTCTTAAATGGCAGAATGTCAACTAAATAAATGACAGCGTACTTGACGTTTATCTTTGACAGATGTCGGTATACAGATTTCTACTTTATCAACCTCGAATTGGATAACCCTGTAGTAGTTGATGGATTGTAGCGTCCTACGGATGACAACTTCGGTTTTCATAATTTGACCTAGATCATAACATGCTTGTTTTAACCGTTGGGTCTGATCACAGCAAGTAAAGGTTTTTCGAGTAAAGCAAAAATTGCGTTCATTAACTGCCGGTTCATACGACGGATAAAAATCTCGGATTTTTCTATCCCAGATTTTTGTTTAATTTTTTTCAACTTTTTTGTATGAAAAGAGGCGTGTCTGTTGTATAATTTACGTGATGTAATTGGTTTAAACGACGGGATAGAAAAATCCGAGATTTTTATCCTTCGTATGAACTCGCTGTAACTCAACGTTCCTCCCTCCTTATTGCGCTTTGAATTTTGTGTCAAATAATCCTATTATTTTTGTTTCTTCGATATTTTTTTATTTTAATTATTTTTAAAATTCCTCGGGGTATTGGCGATTTTCATCGAATGTAGATAGCGTTGTTTTCTACGTCTACATAAGGGGGACGAGAATTGTCAAATCCATTGTTATGACAGTTTTAATCCCTCTTGCTTCATAGCAAACTAGATTCACATTTAGTTCACCAGATGTCAGCTACTTTGTTGCAAATAGCGAATAGCTTGTTTGAGTTTGAAGTTGTACCATAACGACAAGATGTCAAAAATGGCAATGAGTTTATCAAGCGGATCGCAGAATGATCACAATTTGGAGTTGTGGTTCCTGCCCACCGGGATCAAAATAAAGTGAAGGTAATAATATAGAAAATTAATTAACGATATATAATCTTGTAAAGTTCTGGCCCATAAACCAAATGCAAATAAGAAATATTATATGGCTTTTGATGCGAAGAATGTGGACATTATACTGGAGATTTCTATAGAGTGTGCATAACGTTGTAAATAAGCTTTAAGCTCAAAATTCGGTACAACTACGCTCGATAATTGATGTTGATTTTAACTTTTCAAAATTCCAGCAACAACAAACAGATCAAGGTTCGGTATTCGAGCTCGTGTTTGGTTTAGATTATGTCGCACCAAACCCGCCTGTGTAACTACACTATACATCACCTTGGCGAGCGTTTGCTTGATCTCTCCATCAATCAACATCGCACCAGATGAGAAGCTTCGCATAAAAAGAGGCTATCCCACAATGAACATTGTAGATCTATTATTCGTTGAAGTTTAGCAAAGAATTTACTTGGAAACGTCATCTCCATCTTCTGGTATGTTCGACGTTAGTTAATTGTGGTTTCATTTTCGTTGTTGGTATTCGGGCACCAACGGTGTCTACGGGCTAGCTGGTTCATTCGAATACTGTCCCAATGTTACAGGACCAAAACTTTTTTCCATAGATTAAAAGAAATTGCAACTCGAATAAACTCAATTTCGAAAAGCGGAAAGTTATTGAAAACAGAAATAGAATTTATTCTTTGGACGGAGTCTAACCATCCTTCCTTCACACAGGAGTCGATACCCGCTAGAACGGAATCTCTTCTGCCGCAATTTGTTTACTGTCCGGAGGAAACTCTTCGAACAAACTTCACATTCAAATTTACATCCAACGGGAGAAATCGTGAAAGTGCATTGGCGTTGTCCTGCTTGTCGTTTGGGTTGCGTTATAATTGATAGTTTACTCTTATCCCTTGAGAAATACAACCCAATGTGGGAGACAATTAGCCCTCGTCAATTCTTGTGTGAAACACTGATAAAAGGGGCTTATGGTCCATCACCAGAATAAATTTTCTGCCACAGAGATATTGGTGAAACTTTTAAGAGCCATTAATAATCAAAACTGCTTTAGAGTTTCAAGCTGTGATTTTTTTTCCCAAAAAACGGTTAATTATTATATAACATTGCCAATGAAATCTTGTAATTCTTTCAAGTTTATTGGTCCAGCATCCTTTCAACCGCTCGAACCCTTTCGGATGATGATCGGATACCAGGTTCACCCAAAACATGCCCTAAATAATCTACTTTAGTTTGGAATAATTTGCTCTTGCGTACACTACATTTCAAGTTGGCGCTGCAACAAGTTGTTGAACAATTTCTTCCAGATTTTTGAGATGTTCTTCTTCTGATCGATCTGTTACATCTACGACTTCTATAAGTAACTTGTAACAACTTCGAATTCGTTATTTTATGCCCAACGGAATCGCAAAAATTGTGGTGGCGCGCCAATTATTTCAAACGGCAATTTTTGGTACTGGAGTAGTCCAAATAGACCTGCAACTGCCACCAGATCTTTAGATTCACTGTCAAGTCCCAATTACAAATATGCTTCGCTGAGGTCAATCTTCCAAATCGTTTTCTTATTCGTAAAAACCAATCTGTCAAACTCTCTTTAACTTCGTTCAAACGGTAACGGACGTGCCTTGAAACATTTCGGTGTACCACCAGGTTTCAAGATTACCTGGGCTTTGAATTGATAACAGTGATCCAAATAGGTTCGAAAATGCTCAAGTAGTTCTAACACAGATCATCGACATTGGTTTCCCAATCACACGAAAAATAAAACAAATACTCGTCGCTTGGTTCGGAGACAAAATACATCGAACCCACCAAACAAATTTTCTGCGTCGAATACAGTCACAAGTAGTGGGGGTTCGGTTGAACGTTCAAAAATAGTTCACATTAAGATCCAATTTTCCTCACACTGGCACGCAAATGTTACCATTGGGTGGTAGTCGTTGATCCAGTGTCAACTAAAAATTTTAAAGTCTTTCCGTTAATTTCTATTGTCACGAAAAATTTCTTACCACAACGCTCCAGCCAATTTGACTGCTGAGCAAATTCATATTTGATTTGGAGTCCAACCTTGCAACTTCATACAAAACCAATGATTCTTGTTCAGACTCGACCACATTGTCACTCAAACAGATTTCCTCAAAAAAGGTTTGTTGAACAAATTTTGATAATTTTGAATAATTCGTTATGGGAATTTTCAATTTTAATTCGATCACCACCTTTTTGAAATCGACTTGACTGATCACTATTTTTCGATACACATACCGATGCAACTTTAAACATTTTCGACATTCGGCATTGAAAAATCGACGTTTGCTGCAATCATGCGCTTTGATCCACAGCCCGGACATGACTTTAAATCATTTTTATTTAATATGCTTCAATTACACTTGCCCGACGCACTGCAAATGCGACGGAAGAGCACAACTTTGTCTACCTCGAGTGTTCAAATCATTCAAGTTCAAATAAATTTCGATTTCGTTCTTCAAAATATTCATCGCAGATTGGGTATTTTTGTGGGCTTGGATAATTGGAATGACAAGATCTAAGGCGGGGTTATCTTTTTGTAAAATCACTGTCCGTACTTGTTCGTGAAGGGTATGCAAGACTATCATATCTCGAATTGCAAAATCAGAGTAAGGTTTATTACATGCACATCCTGTGCATTTGAACTGACATTTTGCGGACACCCCATACAACTGCAATAAATATTAAATGGTTACATTTTTGGAGAGTATAGAGAAGAAAACTTAGATGAGCGCGATCTGCACGAGGCAGAAATGAGAGAGACTCAACGAAGTTATTTCAAGGCAGAAATAACGCAATTACTGAAGAATAAGTCAGTAGACAAAATAAGTAACTTACTACAATTAAATCCATTTCTGGATCAACACGAAATTCTGCGAGTAGGCGGGACACTTCAAAATTCATTACTAAATTACGAAGCGCAACGTTCTGCGATACTTCCGTCTAATCAGATTAGTAGAGAAAACTGTTCATGAATGAATTCAACTTTCAGCTTCATTCTTACGTAAGAGTATTTGATTGAACATATGGGCAAAAGCCCGCTGATGGAAAACCTACTATCTCCAATACTGCAGCCATCACTGAACTACAAATAAGAACGAGCAAAGGTAGATAAAATAAATGGCGATCTTCATTTGCCTTGCCACCAAAACCAATAGAGGTTGAAGATCTGACTGCAGTGGCATTCAATGCCGCCTTCAAAAGAGATGCCGCCTTCAAAAGAGTTAGCTCAAGACAAAGATTGTAAAGGCTGCGCCGGTGGCAAAGTGGTCAGCATTAACTATGCATTAAACCAAATCCTAATTCTTCGCATCAAATTCAGGCAAATTGCCAGCCAAAATTAAAGCTGGAACGGGACTGAAAGCTACCGTTTCAATTTCGAAATTAAAAATGTCATTAACGAAAGAGTTGGTTCTATTAAGAACGATCGAATTACAATTTGAAACTTCAAAAATGACCTCGGTGGATTTATCAGTATGATAATGCCCTGATTTTCATCGAAAAAAAGTTAAGTCCACGATCAAACCCCGAAAAGTTAAAATCTTGCCATGGCCACAGTACTCTCTACACAAATGGATAGATCTACATAAATGGAGGACAGTTTCAAGACAAAGAATACTTACTTGAGTCAAAGCGTGGGAAAAGGTTTCTTTGAATTATTTAAAGACGCTCGAGTTTATACTGAAGTTATTTTCAACCGTGGGGTTTCTACTCATTATTAGAAAGTAGGAATGACAATAAAAAATTTATTTTTTTCCACGCATGGAAAATAAATCGG
This sequence comes from Nephrotoma appendiculata, assembly GCA_947310385.1. NCBI lineage: Eukaryota > Metazoa > Arthropoda > Insecta > Diptera > Tipulidae > Nephrotoma > Nephrotoma appendiculata. The sequence continues at coordinate 264,365,386 of OX371224.1, forward strand.
ACTACTACTCCCAGTTGCCTCGCTGTGGTTCAAATCATTTCACTGATTTTGAGACCAAAAAAATGTAAACAAATAGCTGCCATAGCCATTATTCAAATGCCGTGCAGTGTAGGACATCAATATAATCTAAATGAGTTGATAAACGAAGACCAAACGACAAGAATGAAATGTAGCTCACTCTCAAATATTACATTTTAACATTTCTTGTATTTTAACTGTTTTTTGTAAACAAAAATAGTTAAACCTTTGATATAACTGAAGCGAACCTATGCAAGCTGCTATAAACGCTTTCCACTCAAGTGTTTTACAAATATAACTATTTTACTAATCCAGATTTCGGCTATGCTTATAAATTTGTAAGCGGATTTATGAATTTGCTTTACCTTCACAGTCACAGTTGCAACCCTAGTCTATCTCATTTTCTGTTTGTCCCACACTCTTTCCTTTCAGTTGTAAAATATAGACGAATTGTATCAAGTATGAAAATAAAGATTTTCTGGTACTTTCATATTTATTTATAGCAATAAAATAAAAAATACGTCTGGAGTGGAAGCTTTGGAAAGCAATACGATAGAAACCATAATAGGGCAGATTATTTATAATTTGCCTCTGTTGGCTGGGTGATAGACATCGCAAAATTATTTTCAATTGCCGTTTTTAACAGTACATGTATAAATAATACAATTTGATTGAAAATACGTGAATATTAAAATTTTGTCTGCAAAATAATAAAAAAAAAACGGATAACCAATTGTATTGCAGCATCCACGAATGTTATGTGACTGAATGATTAACCGCACGAGTTTATAAAAAAAAATTAATTAAAAAAAATATAAGCAAATGTCATGCCGTACACAAATGTAAAATGTTACAGCATATTTGACAGCGTGTGACGCAAGCACCATAAACAACAAGATAAAACATTTTTTGATCCTTGAAATGTGTAACGTTTTCATTCGAACGTATAATTGAATCGAAAAAGCAACAAATTTGTTGGTATGCGCACAGGGAAAACCAAATCATTTGAATGCCACTTTATTCACATACTCGACATCGTCATACGTATATGGATTTTCCACTTGAACATACTTTGCGTGTACCGAATCATTTTACAAAGGTATATATGAAAAGCCACCATTAAATCTGGAAAATTATTCGAAATATGATGTTAAAGGGTACCTATGTAAGCGCAATAATATCAAATTACTAACAAATTGTGTACGAAATTATTTTGCTGCAGTAAAAAAAATCTTGTTTTTCTGAATTTACCCCAATTTGATAATGGGGTAATGTGGAAATTGAAACCTTAACATGTATAACATGACAAATTGGTTTAATTTTAGAAATTTGGGGTCTGTACCAATTATTCATTGTAAATGTACATGAGAGCCGTATAAATAGTTAGAACATAATTTAACTTAATAACATTATGAAGCTAATTGGCAACATGATTTAAGGTGTAAATTCCAGGCATAGTTTGAAATTGATCTAAACTATCTCAAAATTTGGAAACCACATTTTTTTTTGTCGGTTGTAATACAACCTTAATCACTATCTCGTTTTACTGCGTTATATTATGTCTATATAGATCCTAGAAAGCCATCTTGAAAAATAAAATTGTACAGAAAACATTTTTCTTATCCCAAATCACATTATCAACTGCGGTATATACTCGTAGTTGGAATGAAAATAAAAATACTTTACCCTCAATCGAAAAATGATTTTTTCTTCCACATACACGTACAAAAACCTTATGCTTACAGGAATATCCAGTATTGCGAAAGATGCGAAAAAACATCATGAAGGAAAAATTTTAGGCAATATAAAATTATTTTGGAACGCGTAATCCGTAGTGTTCCTGTACATATATATTTAAGAATACGAGAAATAAACTGACAACAAGAAAAAAAACAAATCAAAAATTAATTCAAAACGTCTGTGTGTAAACGAAAAAAGTGTCGAATGAAAATGCTGGAACACTTGTGACAATATAGTATTGGAGTATGAACGGCCCTAAAAATTATGTATCTCAATTACCAAAATGACATTTATCCTAATCCCCTCAAAGTAACTTTGCAGTTTCTTCGTTTTTAGCTACAACAGACTTTATATACTACACAGCATTTGGTAGAGCTTTGTTGAACTAAATGTAATGGATTGATCGGTGCTATTCCAAATGGCCCGGCACTATAAAATCTCGTACAATCAAAATCAAATCAAATTCGTTAATCCGATAAACTTAATTCTATCCTCAAATCTTTTTTTTCTTAACATACCAAATTTTTATGATATGATGATGGCATTTGATAAGGGTTAAATCTATTACAACTTTTAATATGATTTTAGTAATCGATGGATTGTTTAGAAACTGTACAAATTTTAACCAAAACTGACGTCTTATCTCAAATTCGAATTCCCATAACTGCGTTTAAATTAACCCAATAATTCAATAGTTTGAAACAAAACCAATTCTAAATTGATTGGCACATGAGTTACATCAGCCGATTGTTGAACCCATAGTTGAATGTGTATTTCAACATAACAGCATAAAATAGGATCTACTTTCCAAAGTAAGAATATCAACGCGGAGAAATGCCATAGGATAGACTGTTAAAGTTAGCCGAAAATTTCAGCCGAAATAACCCTGCATTATCGACATATTTTGTATCAGATGGTAGTACGAAATTCTGTTCATATTATCCGAAAATTACATGTTATTGAAGTTATAGCAGTAAATAATGCCGAAAAAAAAATTGAAAAATCAATATCACATAATTCGAATGTTTAAGGCAATATGAACTGGGTGAAGTTAGACCAATTCGTAATCTGCTGTAAATAGTGATATAAATTAAAAGCTGGAGTTTTGTTTAATGGTAGTTTGGACTCGGTAAAGTTAAAAATTAATGGATGAATTTCATCATAAAGCAGCGTTTGTATGGCCAAGATCATTTTGGATGTACTCCATTGAATGGTCGAAATTTGGTATGCTTCATGAGCACATTTTGGCCTGGGTGTTCCAAAAAATCAGATCGAGTGAAATTGATTCCGTTATTGCAATCAAAATCCCGAATGAAGCTGTTGATACGAAATTGGATGCAGTGGCGTCTAAGAAAATGACCCATGAACCTTGCGTAGTTTTCAACAGCCACTCACCCTGTATGAACGATGGCAAGTGTTACAAGCAATACCCGAAATATCTGATTACCAACACTATCATATGCAATGACGGATACCCAATGTATCGTAAGCGATCAGTAGCGGACAAGAGGTGAAATACAGTTGTGAAGGGCAAGATGGGTCGCATCTACACTATGCATTCAAATAACGACGTATTTTACTATCTTCGATTGTTGTTGGTGAATGTTCGGGATCCGACATCATTTCAACAACTGAGAACGACCGACCAACGAGCACAGTGGTTAAAGCTTTGGCGCTTGGATACGGAGGTACGGATAATCCACCGATTGTTGTATTTGAGTATGATATCATCTGTACGAATTACAAAGAAAACATCAATACGACACTTCGCATTAGCCGAAAAAGTTCGAATAAACAACCAAAAGCTGCTTACGACTCTTTGAACTGCGTGAACGACGGAACTGGTCAACTGGTGGAATTTACTTTCTCTATGCTCCCGGAGGGACTGGAAAAACGTTCTTATTTTCATTGCTTTTGGCATTGAAGTTGCCTAGGCAAGCGGACGAACTACACATTCTACCCTGAAATTGGCATTGAGCATGTGTCGAGCTTTTAATATATTTCACTGTGATGCTACAAAAACTTTACCCTGATTTTTTGGCACAGGCGTACACTGTTTAGCGTCACATCTCAAACTCATAGCTCTCTGGCACAACAAATTATAAGTACGGGATCCAGCTATTTACAAATTGGTCTAACTTCACCCAGTCCAAATTGCCACAAAACATGCGTCGAGCTTTGAATTTATTTCAATATGATGCAACATAAAATATGCCCTGATTTCTGGCACAGGTGTTCACTGTTAGTGCCTAACTTCACCCAGTTCCACCTTTAAGCATTCGAATTATGCTATATTTATTTTTCAAAATTTTTTTCGGTGAAAATTTGCTGCTATAGCTTCAATGACAACATGTTATTTTCGGCAAATATCTTTTTTTTTTATTGCACTAGATCCAAAAATTTGGTGGCGTTTCAATTTTTTTTTTTTTCAATTTTACTTTGTTACATTTTTTAACATAATAATATACATACATCGATCCCCTTTCACACTTCTATCTGATTTGTTCTAAAAAATTCATACACATTTTTCTATACGTTCGTTCCCATTCGTATAATTCAGTCAAGCTACTTGCACTCAATAGATCATCGAACATTTGTCTGCTCTGGTTAATCTGGTTAAATACAGAACATTTCAGAATCAAATGGTGGATGTGCTCGACAACCAAAAAGCTTTCACATAATTCACACACAACCAAATGGCGTTTCTTCAAACATTCGTTCCAATTTTCATGATTCAATCTCACTCGTTCCATAGTTCGTAACATTCTAATATCTCCGTTGAGCACCTTAAAGAACGATTGTTGATCACCTGAAACATGTGAAGTACGTCTCTGGCGTCCATAAATTCATATTGATTTACATCCTCAATCAAACAACCCCGTTTCGCAAGCATATCGGTTCTTGCATTACCTTCAATCTGTAGGTGTGAAAGTATCCATTGAAGGATGACCTCCTTCTCTCTAGATTGAAGATACTCATACAGCATTTCCACGCAAACATATTGCCATGAGTTCGCCCACCCTTACTAAATAATTCCAACTCACTTCGGGAGTCAGAGAATAATACTATTCTCCTTCTCCCATAGTCACCGCTCCTTCCAACCTGCACCCTCTACCACACAAAACTAACTTTCTCTCCTTCATGAACTCATACCATTTGCAAATTTTCCAAGGAAACCCCAAGTCCATAAGGATCTGATAGAGTGTCCCTGGAATCACGTAATCATATGCCCTTTCTATATCGAAAAATACCGCAACAACATACTTATTTTCCTTTTGTACTTCCCACACAAACTTTTGTACACATTCATTAGCAGAGTGGTTGCGACGGAACCCAAAGGTGGTTTCCGTCAACAAATTCTCCTCATTCACAAATTTATCTATACGACCTTTCATCATACCATTCACAATTTTAGTAAATATATTCAACATACATATTCCCCTGTAATTTGTTGCCAGATTTTTATCCTGATCCCTTTTAGTAATAGGTTAGGTACCACTCTGCTTTCCTTCCATTTTTCCGGTATCTGAATACTCATCCATACTTGATTGAGAAATCGAAGCAAGGCCGCCTTGGTTTCGAATTCTAATCTACCAATAATTTTATAACTCACTCTTTTAGTTCCGGGGGTAGTAGATTTGGATATTTCTAAAACCCTTCCCATTCAAACTCCTTATACATGTCGTTCATAAATTCATTTTCGTTGTCAGGTAACAAAACTTCATATCTATCGCTCCAATTACTACGTACGCCGGTCATTAGTTGTAAAAGATACCTCCATTCTCTCTGTCATCTTACACTGCATGTCTACTTTGCGCTCTATAACCTCTCACTCTATTAAATTTATCCCATACATCGTTAGTTGTGGTCCTAATTGTCATTTTGGACACATAGTTCCGCCAGCTTTTCCTTTTCGCTCTACGGCTAATATCAACAGAATTTTATACTACCACCTAAAATATGTCGATAATTCAGGTTTTTACGACTGAAATTTTCGGCTAACTTTAGTATCATTCGAAATACCTAGGTCTATTATCATCTCCAAATAATCAGACTACTGTAAAAACCTATCAGGAGCTATAAAATTTTACCAGATTGGTTCTACTGTCATGGCCATTAGGTTATATAAGCCTAGTCGATATTTGAATAGAGGAGCGAGTCTCTTTAGTGTAAATTTGACAAATTCGTAATCGAAAAATTCGGAGTATTTGTCTACTTCACCCAGCATTCTAGTAATGGGCTCGTTCTTAAAGTAAGAAATTATAGATTAGATTATATTGACAAGTTTTCAACATTGATAAGTTTCGAACGTTTGAGGAAGGCAGGCAACCTAAAATTGTCTATCCACGGTTAACAAAGCCACGCACGAGGTTTGCTCGATTAACCATATGACAAACATGTTCCCTTAAGTTTTTTTCGCTATCACAGATAACACGAAGATCCCGAATAGACGATGCTTTTGCAAAAGTATCCGTTTTGATGGAATAATCTCTAAGTTGAAAGGGTATGCGTTTCGAGAATAAGTAATGGATTGACATTTAGTGACGTTCAGTTCGAGATTATTCTTTGAGCAATAGATTGGAATGCGGTCTAGGTCGGCTTGTGCAGCTTGTGGCATCAGCGTTTGCTGAAATATTTTTATAAATTTTCATATCGTCGGCATATACATAGAGATAACCAAGTTTTTATTAACGCGGTCAACGTCTTTTTCTCGCGTCGCGGTGCGATCTATTTGCATCAGGATTATCAAATCATTATAAATTTCGTTGGC